>CM046832.1:8731607-10116607 GCA_025618425.1 Heliocidaris tuberculata | reverse complement strand
CAGAGAGTTATCTGATAATAATAATAATAATAATAATAATTGGATTTATATAGCGCCTTTTCCAAAGGATACAAGGCGCTGTCACCTAAAGTCTATTCAAGTAAATTAAGAATTGTATAAGTAAGTTTTTAGATGTTTCTTGAAGATGTCAAGTGATGTGCTATTACGGAGAGATGCGGGGAGTCTGTTCCAAAGTTGTGGAGCAAGTGACTGAAAGGACTTGAAGCCAGCCTGTTTTCGGGATTTTGGAATGACATAGGAAGGATAGTATCAAGACCATTAAGACATCGAAAATAATTCCCAAATTATGACTCAAATGACATTCTGAAATTAAAATTTTCATCATTGTACTCCACTTGTACTTTCCGTAGAGATCAGTGTTGTACTCCAGAACCAATGGAGCCGATTTAAATCAATGTGATCAATGTGATCATAATTGACGATGATAAAAAGGTTGATGATGATCTATTTCACCTGACTGCTAAGAAAGCATATGTATGCTTGTAAGTAAGCAACCAGGGGACAGACGGCATAAAGTTCTCTCCGAGGGACTTGGTAATGAGGATTAATGCCTTTAATACCAAAGGGCACTAGCGCATCTACTTGGTTTCGAACCAGGCGCGTAGCCAGGAAGGCAGCGGGAGCAGTTGCCCCCCCCCCCAACAAAAATGGAAAAAAAAAATTAAAAGCGAGAGCAAAAAAGCAGGGAGGTGAGAGAAAATAGCCTAAAAAGGTGCCATTATCTTTCTCTCAAAATTTGCTAAAACGTCACAGTTTTTGTGCTTCGCGCGGAAGGGGACCCCCCCCCCCCCCCCCCAGCGCCCACCCCTGTTACATACAGTGCAGTATTGCGTCCAAGTAATTATTGAAAAGCAGTCAGGGCGTCGAACTAACTTTTCGCCTAATAAAAAGGTGCTACACGAGCCGTTATCTTTCTCTCAAATTTGCCAGAAAGTTCAAAGTTTTCACGCTTCGGGAAGGTGGAAACCCATTGCGTCCAAATAATTGATAAGCAGTCAGGGCGTCGAACTAACTTTCCCCCTAAAAAAAGGTGCTACGAGCCGTTATCTTTCTCTCAAATTTGCTCAAACGTCAAAGCTTTCGCGCTTTGCGCGAGAGGGGGAAATTCCCCCTCCCTGCACCCATCCCCCTGGGGAACACGCTAAGCGTGCTCATCAGCAATTTCACACGCTTCGCGTGTTCACAACCGCCCCCTAAAATTAAATCCTGGCTACGCGGTTGTTTCGAACCCGGAACCTCCTAGTTATGAGACAACTGCTCTACCACTGAGCCATCGCGCCTCCGTCTGTTCAGCTTGTTTAGAGGTCTTTAAGCAAAGAGCAACTGCGTGACTACACAATATACCAGCAAAACATGAAACTCAGTTTGTTGAGTTTATTTTCTTTTCTTTATCAGAGATATAATGGACATAATAAAATAAAAACTTTATTTCATCAAAATATATATATTAGGCTTTTTTATTTTTTTTTCTTTAATTTTCTTTCTTTTCCTTTTTCTTGTACCCTCTCCAGTCTTATTATTTCTTTTTCTTTACTTGCTTTTGTGAATTTTATCTATTTGATTAATTTTAATATTCTTATCTTTATGTTTTTATGTTTTATTATTTGTTGGAGTGGAAAGTCATTCCGTCAAGGAGTAAGTCCACAGCGGTGATGATGCACCGTAGAATCAATACTATAATGTTTAAACAAAAGATGGCGCTTGACCGCATATTTGACGTTTAACGCGATACAAGGTCTATTTGCTAAGAAGACAAGCCTATAGTCACTAACTCGATTGTTTGGTCATGTAGAGTGATCATTCGTATATACATGGGTTGGAGCTTGAATTAATTATGATATGAATTGTATGATAGAAACAAAATTCAACATTATACAACGTAAAGTTTAAATTTGTTCTGACGAGTGGACAGCTGTAAAGAGAAATGCTGAATCACTTTTTTGGAAAAGTTTTCCTCAATTGGAGCTTGCACTCCATGAAGACGAAAAATAAGTTTTGGGGTCTTAACACATTTGATTAAATCTTTTGTCGAAAATCAAAGTTTGACATATATATTTATATTATCTCAAAAAGTCTCATATATTTAGGGGGCAGGAATGAGGTGGCTTTTGGAAATATGTGCTGAATAGAACTCGTGAACAGATTATTTAGCCTAGTGGTTGCATTATTCTATTTCTCTCTAATTTAGGGTTGAAAAAAAGTGGGTTAAAATAAATATTCTTGATATTTTATGAAATAAAAATAGTGATATAGAGATATACATCCATGTGTCAAGTAATATAATGTATGCTGAATATAGACTACTATCAAAGTGATATTGCACCCACCACATGGAAACTAAAGTATAGGTTTTGGAACTCTAACGCATATTGCTTATTTAAAAAAAGGGATGTAAAAATAATTTTCGTAAAAAACCTTTGTTTAGGCTATATATTTTCATATAAATTAGTGATACTCTTTCTTCTCCTCCTTCTTTTTACAAGCTTTCACTTTTTTGTGGGGTTGAATGAGAGGTTTTGATTGTGTTTACTTTTAAGATAAATATCGCATACCTTTGTTAGCTAGAGGATATTGCCCTATCCCTTTTTCCTCCTTCATGTAAGTTAGTCGCCCTTGTCTTTATTTCCTTATTGTTACCAATCGTACCCTGGAAGTAGGGTTGCTGGGGGATTTACAACTTGCCGCAAGCAGCAATTACATCAATACAACCTATGTTATGGCTGTAGTCCCTCTGCACGTTAATTATACTAATCATGAATTAATAAAACAAATATTTCATTACATTTTTGTATATTCATTGTGATTTTGAATGTTGGTACAACACATAGGCTACATTCTATGCCTATAAACATTTCAACTCTACACTCTTAAAATGTTGGGTAAATTTAGTTGGGTAACTGCTGGTTGGTTAAAAATATTCCCAATTCTGGGCTATTATTAACCAACTGGACACTCGAGTGGTGTAACCAATATTGGTCAATACTTTTTACCTAAATATTGGGCATATATTTACCAACAGTATTTGGTAATTATGGGTTGGGTACTTGTTGCCCTGTAGTTGTGTAATTTTGTCACATTTCCTTTGCCAGTTGGGTAAATTTTGTTGGGTAACTGATGGTTGGTTAGAAATTCGCTTTTGCCCAACTTGTGGTAAATATTTTTACCCAATACTGGGGAAAACACTTATATGAATATTCATGAATTTTTAGTAGCGTATGGTTTGGGGTGGCCCGATTTACTAACTGTCACCGAATGCATAAAAAAATATAAGGGGTATATAAGAGCTTGCACTAGTTTGCACTAACTGGATAGGATAGGACTAGGATAGGATAGGTTAAGATATAGGATTGGATAGGTTGGAATTGATTAGGTTAAGACCCAGAAGGACGTAACAAGCAGATTTCATTTTTTTTTTACCTAGGTTGGAGGAAAAAGGAAACAATAAATTGGGCAGCTGAATTTGCCCAACCACATGATATTTGTTACCAAACAGCTGAACAAATAGAGGGTTGGGCAATCCTATTGGGTAAGATTGGTTGGGCAATAATTACCCAACTGAGATTATAACCAACAGTTGGGCAATTGTAGAGTTGGGTAAAATCTAATGGGTCACCAACTGATGGTAATTCAAAGTATATTGGGGATGAATTTTTAAATTCCTTTTCATTGATTCATTTTAACTGTAGGAGTTTACCACAAAATTTTGATAACTTGATTGTGTACCTTAATAGTATTAACCACAGTTTTAAGTTAATAGGTTTAACCGAGACATGGCTGAATAAATTTTCTCCTACAGATGTTTATCATATAGATGGTTATCAGTTTATATGTAAAAATAGAGAAAAAAAACGTGGTGGACGAACAGGAATTTTTGTTCATACATCATTACACTTTTTTATTAGAAATGATTTATCAGTTATAACTGAATCTTTTGAATGTATTTTCCTAGAATTGTGTAATAGTAGTAAATGTAAGACAACAATTATTGGTGTCATTTATCGTCCACCAGGATATGACATAGACTTATTCCTTAACGATTTTACGAATTTGTTGAATAGAATTAATCTAAATTCATGCAGGGGGTGGCGAGCAAAAAAAAAAAATTTTCGCCAGCCCTCCAAAAGTCGCTCAGTGGGGGGGGGGGGGGGGGGGGGGGGGGGTCCAGTTCCCCTCTAATTCTCTGACAAGCAAAAAAAAAAAAAAAAAAAAAAAAAAAGGTTTTCTGCTCGAAAAGGGGGGCACAATCGCAAATAGGGGGGGGGGCACATTGCATTGTTTTCCCTCAAAAGGGGGGGGGCACGGGCCGGGATTGCCCCCCCCTGGATCCGCCACTGGTCTTAACAATATTCTCTAAAATCCTAGAAAAATGTATTTATAATAGACTTATTGATTTTATTGATAAACATAATATTCTTCTTAAAAACCAATACGGTTTTAGACAGGGGCACTCTACAACGACAGCAATATTGGATCTAATTAATAACATAAATCAAGCTATAAACAGTAAGGAATACGCTTTAACTATTTTCATAGACTTAACAAAAGCTTTTGATGTTATTAATCATTCTATTTTATTACAAAAGATGCAATATTACGGAATAAGGGGCAGACCACTTGAACTATTATCGAGTTACCTAACTAATCGTAAACAGATAACATTAATTAATGGAGTTAAATCTCAACTTAAGGCAGTCAGTTGTGGAGTTCCTCAAGGTTCCATTCTTGGTCCTCTGTTGTTTTTAATATTTATCAATGACTTGCCATATTCAACCCAACATTTGCGTTATATATTATTTGCAGATGATACTAGTGTTTTTTGTAAAGGTCCCGATCCTAAGAATTTGTTTTATCTTGTAAATACTCAATTAAATAAAATAAGTAACTGGATGAAAGCGAACAAGTTGATCTTAAACATTAATAAAACTAATTATATTATGTTTGGAACTAAGAGTAATATTCCTTCTAATGTGGATTTGTATTATAGAAATGAAAAAATAAGTCGTGTATCTAATGTCAAATTCTTAGGGGTATTCGTAGATGAAAAACTGTCTTGGAATTACCATGTTAATTATATATGTAACACCTTAGCTAAAAATATAGGGGTTTTGTATAGACTGCAATTCTTGCCACAAAATATTCTAAAAATGTTGTATCATTCACTTGTTTCTTCTCATACAAATTATTATAATGTTGTTTGGGGTTTTACTTCAAAAAGAAATATTGAACGTATTCACAAATTACAAAAACGTGCAATTCGTATAATAACACACTCCCCTTACCTTTCACCCAGTTTACCTCTGTTTAAGAAAATGCAAATCCTTCCTATCCATGAATTGTTATCTCTAGATACTGCAATTTTTATGTTCAAGCTTTCTAACAATTTTCTTCCTGAAGCTCTTAATGATTATTTTACTTTGAATTGTTCCGTCCATAATTATAATACTCGGAATGCCCAAAATATTCATCTTCCTCTAAATCGCACATCAGTTACACAAAATTCAATCTTTTACAATGGTCCAATTCTGTGGAATAGCCTACCAATAATATTCAAGAATAGTAAGACAGTAAGTCAATTCAAAAGACTGTATAAAAGACATATCATTTCTGTATTGAATCTAAATGTTTAATTGTAAGATTATTGCAATGTTTCCTTTTCTTCTCTTCCTGCTTTTCTATCCATGTTATTCCGTTAATATTTATGTTACATGTATATTTTTATATTGTTTGACTCTGATAATTGTGATTTGTTTTATGTATTTGTTCTTAAGGGAAATCATTTCTAACAAGCCTTCTTGTGCTTTTCATGATCCCGCCACTATAATTTATAACAATGAATTGATAATGATTTTTGTAATGTGTTTTTTAAAGTGGAAATAAATTTGAATTGAATTGAATTGAATGGGCAATTTAATTTGCCCAACAACATAGTAAATGGATTGCCCAACATCAGTTGGGCAAATTTTAACCAAAAGTTGTGTGGACAGTATGTTGCCCAGTGTTGGTTAAAAATTGGGCATTTTTTTGCCCAACTTTTTTAAGAGTGTATACCTGGCACCGCATTATAACATCACAGCTTAAAATATTAACATGAATGTGAATATGTGATTAAAAATTGAATGAATCCGAAAAATAAAAATACAATTTTTTAGAAGACGACATGTTAAGTGAGGATGTAAAGGCATTATGTTGCTTAAAAGATTATAGCAGTCAGGAGATTACTTAATTTGTTCATCGCTATAGGGCACACATAAGTAAATCATTCCCTCGTAATGCATGCCGGTGAGGCGGAGCAAAGATGATTTGAAATTAATTGATTAGAAATATTCATATAAAATCGATTCATTGTTCTCAGTAAATTTAAAAAGCGTAAATGGTGTTTAATAAACATACTCTTTCCAATTTGACACCTTAGCTGAAGTTGGCTAGCCTTTTATTATTTTTAAAGGATTTATTTTATCACTGGTGCACTTCCACTGTTTCAATGTGCGAATGGGCGGAAATTTCGGCTAGCCTTGTTTCAGCCTAAATATCTTTTTTAATCGCTGGGAAAGTGCCCAAATGAGGTACTTCATTTGGTAGATTTTTATATTTTGTCTCTGTTCTGTGAATTTAAACGATTTCTACCCAGGGGTTTTCAAAATATGATTTTTAGACAACCTTCGTTATAACACGTAAGTGGATGGGGCCGTGAATTGCTTATGTGAGCCCTATAGCGAAGCCTAGCCTAGCGTTACAAGAGGGAAGCGTCGGCCGGATCGAGCGTCGGCTGCTTGCGGAGCTTAGCGAATGCTCTAAAATAACCTTTTAAATAGCTTGTAGGCAAGTCCAATTTTATGTAATTTGAGACAGTATTGCGTGAAATGTCGAATTAAGAGCGGTTTCTGTGCAATGCAATATAGCAAACATGGACCCCCCCCCCCCCTCGTCCCGTTCCTCAATCTCTTTCTCTCTCTCTTTCTCTCTCTCTCTCTTTCCGTCTATGATTTAGCTTTCTTTTCCTGATCTCAATCAAGGAAAGTGGATTTTCATATTAAAGATATAGGGCCTATATATACTTTTGGTTTAATTCAAAGTTCTTAATGAAGCCTCTCTTTGACTGGACTGCACGTACCGCTGAATTAAACGCCAGCCCTGCCTTTACACGAGAAGGTAATTCTTAGTACCTGCAGGGATGAAGGAATCACTGAATGGCCTACAGCGACTAAAATATGTTAAAGACCATATGATTGTCCCCCATCCAAGTTGTATAGTTCTTCTAAAGGACAATGGAAAGCCTACCTATCATTGTTTGAATGTTGAAAAGAAGTTTTAAAACTGAAAAAAAAGCTAGGATGGGACTGCGTGAATGACTGATCAGCAAGAAAAGTAAACTAGAAGATATCTGATACGAAGAAATCCTTACAGAAATGAAGGGGAATGTATAAAATATGTAAGAGGGACAGAGCTTTTGGGCTGTCGCTGCCGGCCGCAGGCTTCGTTGACGTCTGGGCGCGGCTAGCTGACGTCTGGGCGCGGCTAGCTGACGTCTGGGCGCGGCTAGCTGACGTCTGGGCGCAGCTAGCTGAGGACTGTACGTCTGGGCGCAGATAGCTGAGGACTGTACGTCAGCTACACCCTCATTTTTTTTTTCCACCATATCCCCTTGACTGCTTCCCCCGATGCTTTCCCGTCTATTGTCACGTATTAGTACCCCTAACCGTGTAAGCCCACCCCCACCCCCACCCCCATATACCCAATATTTCATGATTTTTTTTCAATATATATTTTCCCCCTGAATTTAGCTGGCCCTTTTGCAAAAGCATTTTAATAAGGAGACCCCCTCCCGTCCCGTTCAAATTTTATCGCCCATGCAGATACAGAGATAGAGAGAGAAAAAAATTGAAAGAAAGAAGTATGGAGGCAAAGAGAGAGAGAGAGAGAGAGAGAGAGAGAGAGAGAGAAGGGATGGGGGGGGGGGGAGCCAGGGAAAGGGCCATATAGGCCTACGCACAGAAACATGAATATATCCCGCCATTCAGCCTACGCCGGCCCCTCCCTCAAATAGAATATAATGATTCTCCACCTGAAAATCGGTTTAATGACTAACATCTCATTTGTCTTTTAAAATACGTCTCTGTTTGAGATCTTGCAAAGGTTTTCCCTTTTTGACCCCTGTCGTACCACACCCAACCCCCCCCCCCTTCCCCCGAATGTTTTCCCAATTGAAAAATAGAAGAAGAAGAAGAAGAAGAAGAAGAAGAAGAAGAAGAAGAAGAAGAAGAAGAAGAAGAAGAAGAAGAAGAAGAAGAAGAAGAAGAAGAAGAAAAAGAAAAAGATGGAGAAAAACAATAATGATAATAATAATAAAAATTATCTTAAAAGGTTGTGTGCATGTTTTCATTTATATATTAACTCAGCAGAACTAAGCGAATCCATGATTGTCAAAAGGGAGGCGCCATCTCGCGCCGAAATGTTTTAAAGGCGACGCTACTAGAATTAGACTATAGGGCACACATAAGTAAATCATTCCCTCGTAATGCATGCCGGTGAGGCGGAGCAAAGATGATTTGAAATTAATTGATTAGAAATATTCATATAAAATCGATTCATTGTTCTCAGTAAATTTAAAAAGGGTAAATGGTGTTTAATAAACATACTCTTTCCAATTTGACACCTTAGCTGAAGTTGGCTAGCCTTTTATTATTTTTAAAGGATTTATTTTCTCACTGGTGCACTTCCACTGTTTCAATGTGCGAATGGGCGGAAATTTCGGCTAGCCTTGTTTCAGCCTAAATATCTTTTTTTAATCGCTGGGAAAGTGCCCAAATGAGGTACTTCATTTGGTAGATTTTTATATTTTGTCTCTGTTCTGTGAATTTAAACGATTTCTACCCAGGGGTTTTCAAAATATGATTTTTAGACAACCTTCATTATAACACTTAAGTGGATGGGGCCGTAAATTGCTTATGTGAGCCCTATAGCGAAGCCTAGCCTAGCGTTGCAAGAGGGAAGCGTCGGCCGGATCGAACGTCGGCTGCTTGCGGAGCTTAGCGAATGCTCTAAAATAACCTTTTAAATAGCTTGTAGGCAAGTCCAATTTTATGTAATTTGAGACAGTATTGCGTGAAATGTCGAATTAAGAGCGGTTTCTGTGCAATGCAATATAGCAAACACGGACCCCCCCCCCCCCCTCGTCCCGTTCCCCAATCTTTCTCTCTCTCTCTCTCTTTCCGTCTATGATTTAGCTTTCTTTTCCTGATCTCAATCAAGGAAAGTGGATTTTCATAATAAAGATATAGGGCCTATATATACTTTTGGTTTAATTCAAAGTTCTTAATGAAGCCTCTCTTTGACTGGACTGCACGTACCGCTGAATTAAACGCCAGCCCTGCCTTTACACGAGAAGGTAATTCTTAGTACCTGCAGGGATGAAGGAATCACTGAATGGCCTACAGCGACTAAAATATGTTAAAGACCATATGATTGTCCCCCATCCAAGTTGTATAGTTCTTCTAAAGGAAAATGGAAAGCCTACCTACTATTGTTTGAATGTTGAAAAGAAGTTTTAAAACTGGAAAAAGCAAGGGTTGGGACTGCGTGAATGACTGATCAGCAAGAAAAGTAAACTAGAAGATATCTGATACGAAGAAATCCTTACAGAAATGAAGGGGAATGTATAAAATATGTAAGAGGGACAGAGCTTTTGGGCTGTCGCTGCCGGCCGCAGGGCGCAGCTAGCTGACGTCTGGGCGCAGCTAGCTGAGGACTGTACGTCTGGGCGCAGATAGCTGAGGACTGTACGTCAGCTACACCCTCATTTTTTTTCCCACCATATCCCCTTGACTGCTTCCCCCGATGCTTCCCCGTCTATTGTCACGTATTAGTACCCATAACCTTGTAAGCCCACCCCCACCCCCCACCCCCATATACCCAATATTTCATGATTTTTTTTCAATATATATTTTCCCCCTGAATTTAGGTGGCCCTTTTGCAAAAGCATTTTAATAAGGAGACCCCCTCCCGTCCCGTTCAAATTTTATCGCCCATGCAGATACAGAGATAGAGAGAGAAAAAAAATTGAAAGAAAGAAGTATGGAGGGAGAGAGAGAGAGAGAGAGAAGGGATGGGGGGCGAGCCAGGGAAAGGGCCATATAGGCCTACGCACAGAAACATGAATATATCCCGCCATTCAGCCTACGCCGGCCCCTCCCTTAAATAGAATATAATGATTCTCCACCTGAAAATCGGTTTAATGACTAACATCTCATTTGTCTTTTAAAATACGTCTCTGTTTGAGATCTTGCAAAGGTTTTCCCTTTTTGACCCCTGTCGTACCACACCCAACCCCCCCCCTTCCCCCGAATGTTTTCCCAATTGAAAAATAGAAGAAGAAGAAGAAGAAGAAGAAGAAGAAGAAGAAGAAGAAGAAGAAGAAGAAGAAGAAGAAGAAGAAGAAGAAGAAGAAGAAAAAAAAGAAAAAGAAGGAGAAAAACAATAATGATAATAATAATAAAAATTATCTTAAAAGGTTGTGTGCATGTTTTCATTTATATATTAACTCAGCAGAACTAAGTGAATCCATGATTGTCAAAAGGGAGGCGCCATCTCGCGCCGAAATGTTTTAAAGGCGACGCTACTAGAATTAGACTATAGGGCACACAATAAGTAAATCATTCCCTTGTAATGCATGCCGGTGAGGCGGAGCAAAGATGATTTGAAATTAATTGATTAGAAATATTCATATAAAATCGATTCATTGTTCTCAGTAAATTTAAAAAGCGTAAATGGTGTTTAATAAACATACTCTTTCCAATTTGACACCTTAGCTGAAGTTGGCTAGCCTTTTATTATTTTTAAAGGATTTATTTTATCACTGGTGCACTTCCACTGTTTCAATGTGCGAATGGGCGGAAATTTCGGCTAGCCTTGTTTCAGCCTAAATATCTTTTTTAATCGCTGGGAAAGTGCCCAAATGAGGTACTTCATTTGGTAGATTTTTATATTTTGTCTCTGTTCTGTGAATTTAAACGATTTCTACCCAGGGGTTTTCAAAATATGATTTTTAGACAACCTTCGTTATAACACGTAAGTGGATGGGGCCGTGAATTACTTATGTGAGCACTAAAGCGGTGTTTTGTCAGAGATAGCGCCATCTCTTGTTTAAAACATTACACTGTCATTCAGTGACTGCTCTTTGTCGATATTGCATCAAAGATCTGGTTTAGCGCCATTTTTTGTTTTAATCATTATAGTAATACACATCTGTAAGTTGTTGAACAGGCCTTTTATTGAACATCATAAAAACAAAGAGAGAGAGAGAGAGGGAGAAAGAAAAAGATAAATGCAATAGAAAGAAACACATTCAATTTTACACATATTTTATTGTTCACTCCACACATTAACCAAAGATTGTTTTATTTTAGAGTCAGTTATCTATTTTAAGGGTTTCTTATAGTAGAGGGAACCTCCACAGAGGTACACAAAGAATCTATAAAGCGAAAGGTTTAATCTGATTTGTTTGTTAATCTTCTTTTGTCCCTTCACTTTGTGCACACGTAAGTTTGATTGACACAATTTACCATACAACTGCTACAAATTTATCTTTCATACAAGCCTACCTGGTCTACATGCATTGATACGGTAAAAATCGTATGCTTCTTCATTATTCATTTTTATTCCTCGAGAGATTCCTAGAGTTTAATGATTAACCTTCTCCCATTGATATGATAGGTTCCTTTACTATGGATTCCTGTATTTCATGATACAAAGCTATGTATTTGACTATGTTCTTTGTATTGTATTGTAAACCAGATATAATCATACAAAACTTTTTCTTAATGAAGTCTCCACGTCGACCCGTAGGCCTAGCTCGAAACGTTAACGAATTCTACACCTCTCACTAGCAGACGACGTGCCGATCGATCGTATCGTATACATATATACACGGCATGCATATATCGCATGCTACATATACGTACGTACGTACGTACATGCGCGCATGCTGTGCTATCATTCGCTTTTGCCGGGTAACCGTTGGCGTCACCTGTATGCGGGAGCGTAAGTCAACAGTTTTTGATGTATTTTACATTCTGTAGGTATTTTAAATGCATACAGATGTGTGTTGAACTTAAATTTATGACTTACAGATAAGAATGGATTTATTTTAGGTAAACTAATATTTTTGATTCAGTGATTTCCATCTGAATAATTCGTATCTCATCTCGATGTCTTTGATTTTGTGTATGGACATGATGGAGCCAGGCATCTACTACTAGTCCCACATGTAGATTTGTGTGAAACTGAAACTTGAAGTGTTGTTCGTTGTATTTTTGTCGTTTACTCAAATTGACTATGATTGACTGTCTAGCAGTCAGTGCAGTCAAAGCATTATTAGTTTGTTCATCATTGCTTAGAAACTGGTGCACCTATGCTTTTGCTGGTCTGTGACTGTATGAGTGGTGTTGGGGTGCATTTTATCATCTTGTGCCTGCTGCTCGCTGAGTAATTTAGACCCTAGATATAGATTCTACATTTTTAAATTTTTTTTTTTTAACAGTGATTTCTGATGATAAACGTGAAATATTTAATGATTGTTTTACTTCTGATTCTGATTTGTCTTTTAACATTTACTGGTTTTTTCCATTTCCATTTTGTTTATTTATAATTTATGTATTGATGTTTTCTAACATTAACTTATAAGTTGTTACAATCACTTCACGTTAACATGTACAAGCTAATCTGAAGATAAGCTTGTACTCCACAAAAGCTTTATCGGGTAATTAGGCTTCAATAGGTTTTGTGTGTATTAGCGGGCTATGGTCCATTCTAGATCATTAATACATGAGAGGAAAATGATTATTTAAAATTTCCCTTTCAACTCTGAAACCTCAAATTTGTAACATAGATATATATGTAGTAAGAGTTGAAGAGTTCCTGAATCATGTAATCTAGCAAATTTAAGAAAATTAAATTTTGCTTAGAGCAATTTTGTTGTCTGTTTTTTACTACTGCAACAGTGAATGTTTGACACAGTCTCACATAGGCAAGGGCTTATGATGGTCACAATGTTGAAATTAATCCAATTGTTGGAAGCAGATTTTTCAAAAATATTATTACAAAATAAAGTAGAAAACTAGGACTAACCTTCTAATGTATATTCCAGGTTTTTATTCCGGCTTTTTATTTCATCGTATTCCAGTTCAAATTTGATGTTTACTTGTGTTAACTTTGACATTACATTTTGGGAAAGACTAGATTAATAGTTGGAGGGGGGGGGGGGTAATTTTACGTAATGAAATACAAGACAATCCTATACATGTATGTTGATGATCTATGAGTATGTTTAGGCCCTGACAAAACACTATCGTAAAACAACTTTACTTGTGGTATCAGTAGAAGTGCGAGTGAGAAAATATTCATTTTTCACCTCCACTGTACAATCACTCACGGAACCATCCCTATTTGGGGCTGTGTCCATTTTGGTGACGAAGGGCTCTAAGTTGAAGAGGGAAAATACTGTATTATTATAATGTAGGACAAAGGTACACCGTCAAGTTGGCCTGTACTTCAACAGGAGAAGAAGGATGATAAAATATCTATTTTCAGATTATCCTGGCAGTACAGACATATGGTGTGTGAGGTTATCTATAAATAACCTTGCATATAATAGATTACATTTCTATAGCACTTAATACTAGTTTCTAAGTGCATAGGTATGAGAGCTGTACAATAGTACACCAGAAAGTTTCTTGTGCTACAAAGGAGGAGAAAGAATACATTTGTATGTATTTATGTATTGTTTATAATATATAGTTACTTGTAATAAAAAGCAGATTTTTTATTATGTGAATGTACACTAGTATGTATGAGGATACTGTAATATGATAGTGAAAAGAGGATTTTGTGCCTTTTTAAAGATTGAATAATAAATGATTTAAATAATTACTGATGCTAGGTTGTGTCGCAAGATGCAAGGTCAAGTTTCACTTTTTAATCTTGTTTTCAGTCTGTTAAACACAAGACTATTCCATTTTCTCTGGGATATGGTTGTATTGAAAAACAATGTTTGCTGATGTCTCACTTGCTTGTGTATTTGCCATAGCCTATTTTTGTATGTACATGTACATGCACAGTTTTTGCACACCAATGAAAAAAAAACCCGGACACAAACAATAAAAAATAGGTTTGTGATCAGCTCCTAATTAGAACACATTGATAAAAAGGTTGAATCAGCAGAGAGAATAATTCTTTGTAAAAATTGTTTAATTGTTCTGCTGCCTATAGATTACAAGTACATGACTTGTGATGGCAATTTCCAACAATTAGAATACATATGACAATTTGTGATCAGCATGTAATTATCTTGGAAGTTTTATGAAACATGCACACCTAGTGGACAATATAAACAGTATGAAATATCCTGCTTTTTTTGGATGGACTATTCTTATGCCAGCCAGAGCTTCATTTGATTGTATTTTGTACCTTGAAAGAACAATGTTATCATTGTAAACTAAACTACTGTAAAAATTCTTTATGAGCAGTTCTGCCATGTCACTTCAGGTTTCTGTAGGTTTTTTAAAATAATTTTTTAGGTGGCATGTTTTTGTACTTCAAGTTTATGTTGCAGCATATGCACCTTTGTTTAGGCCAACTGCCCTTTAATACAGATATTTGTACACAACATCAAACTACATTTTCATTCATGACTGCTCAAGTGTAACATTGAGCATACACCATCTGCTCAATGTGGATAGGGGAATTTTACAAAGTTTGCGGAAATAATGTCTGTGTAGTGCCTAGTCATCGTGGTTAAATAACCTGGTTATCTTTGTTCCATGTATATCTCTGTATTCTTTTCTGTTCTCTCGATTGCAACAATTCTAATAAAAGTTGTGTTGATGGATTCTCTTTCTGTATGAATTTGGTTTTTTAATGGCGTACTAGTCTTCTGTTCATAGTACATGTATTTACCTAGTAATAATGCTGACAAGATACTGTGTCCATGAAATTGATATAAAAGTCTAGCTCTTCAGATTTGATGTGAAGAACATGTACCTCTTTGTAATTCTACATAAAACCAATCTACATGGGTAACATGGCTAAACGTTACATTGTCTCATTGATTGCCTACATAATGCATGTGTGGTGTATGTTCAATAAACATCAACCCACCTACCCCACAGACTGAACTTTGTACTGAATGAAAATATTTGTTCTTCAATTGGGAAAGATGAAAAACACTTGAGATAGGGTTTGCTACCTCCAAATCTTACCCTCACCTTACACTGCATGGAGAACTTCTTTTCATACTCTTTAATATCTTCCACTGAATCCCATTTGTTTTATTCTTTTTTTTCTTTCTTTATTTTTGTTAATTGTTCTTTCTCTTAATATTTTATATCTTATTTCAACTTTTAGTGATGCATTGTTCAATTCTGCTATACAACTTTGCTGGGATACACAAATTTTTAGTCCTTAATTTTTGTTTCCCTTTGACTGTTCCCCCGTTTTCCAGAGAGATCTTACATTTTCCAATATGAATACAAATTACCCTTTAAAAAAAAAAATCATTTTTATGTGATTGTTAATGTTCTAATGCTTTGTATTGTGAAACAAAATATTGATGTCAATGTCAGTGAAGTTTATTAATAAAATAACAGCAAAATACTGATCATTATACATTTAATATCCTGAATATTTAGTGTTTGCATTATGTTTTTTCTCTTTCTATACATGTATCCCACCCACATCCCACTTATTCAGTGTGGGAGTATGTCATGCTCTCAGCTACCAGGAATTCAAATAAATGTTGTTAATTTGTTATGATTATTTGGCCTTGTAATTCAATTTGATAAGGAGAAATATGAGTACTCAGGAAAGACAAATATTGATTTTCATATTTGGTGATTGGTGCCTTATCTCCTTTCAATTCAGATACTTCAAGTTTCTAGGTTTATATATTAATAAATGATGAAAAAAATACATGAAGTTATTTTGTGTTATGGCATAACCCATCAAATGCTCATCCATACACATATATGTACAATTATTTGACACATAATTGTACATGATTGTTTACACAGGAAGATCATACATGTGTGAGCTATGTTTTGTGTATTATGTTGTGGTCTTTCTGTTCTGTGGACTGGACAAAATATAATGAGGATATATTAGATATTTATCTTCTTTTTTATGACAACTATTAAAATGAATTAGTTTTTACATTTATATACCTAATTAGCTAATGTCTATTATTAATGATCTATGGATGAAACCTTGGATGTGAAGAGGACTGTTGCCTTGTCCCACTACTCCCCTTACTGGTAAATACCACTCAACCATGTCTGCTCTACTCTGAAAGCTTCATAGTTTGCCTGAGCTGGGCTCATTTAGGCATGAAATGAGAAACGATGTCCTGGACTTCGCACTATGCTCCAGTGAATCAAGCACAATTTATCTCCATCCTTTTTCCCCATAAAATGAGTGAGTAATGATTAATCACCAGTTCGAAAAGCAAACTTTTTACATAAAGAATGACATCCACAGGACTTCTCTACATATAGATTTGACAGATTTCTGATTTTATAGTATATTATAATTAGGATATTATCCAGTCCTATCTTGATGTATTCTTTGTTGATATAATACACGCAAGGTAGGATCTGAACCCCCCCCCAAAAAAAAAAAATATATTGATCATCAACAAGATTACCGAAAACCCAGCTATAAGGGCCACAATTGGGCCATGTAATTGTCTAGGGCAATTACTATATTAGTCCATACTGCAAGGTAGAATGGGAATTTCAAAAAGCTCAAAATTCAGCTCTGCCCACTGCCTCCAAATCCATGGCACCTACATTTACTTGGTACTATGTTGTATTACACAGTGTGGTCCTTCTGCATCTATAGGCATCATGTAATAATGATAATAATACTCTACTTATAAAGTAATACTAGCAGCAGTACCCGTGGAAAAATTCCACGGGTGCTAGCCAGGGAAGTATGGATTGATTTTTGCGAACACATCTTCTTTGGAACAATGTTGAAATTATTACTGTTTTAAATTGTGGTTTATTAAAACTATATTGAATGGGATAAACATATTACAATGTTTTTGTTACCAAATAATCTTATTCAAACTATATGTTTTCAAATGATAGGTTAATATGTGTACATGAATATCATGTATTTTTTTAATTAATAAGACAAATGCTTAATAATTATGGTTCTATGGTAATGGTTTCTAAAAGAAATATTTTGTAATTTTTGTTTTTCATCTAAGTTAATTTTTAGTTTCTCTTGTATTTATCTTAGATTCTTTTAGTATTGTTTTATTAGTTCAAGTGAATAATACATGAAATATTAAGAGAAAAATAAGTTTAAGATTACAACATGTCATTCTTACTATAGAATATGTCACATGCTTTTTTTGAAAGGTAAAAGTCTGTTTGTTTTTTATTTGGTTTTGGGCTAAAATAATTTATCATTTTTATGTCTTATAGTGGTGATTATGTATAATACACTTTTGCTGATGAGAGAGATTGCATATCTACTGTTTTTATGTAGGAAATAACAATATAATTATTTCAAAACTTGTTTCCACGTGAAAATCACTGGCCATATAATACTGTGAAATTAATCTTATTTTATTTGAGCTAATGCCTTTTAACTTCCATGAAGATTGTTTTATGTTTGTGTGTTTATTGAAGCAAATTTTTTACCTGTCCTTTCCCACCCCGTTCTCACAATATCACCTAAGAAGAAACGTGAGCGAAGGTGCCTGATGCCTAAACATATGAAATTCTACCGTGCCATCCATTACATTTTTTTGTAATGAAACATGATTTGCAAAAGTCATAATCCAATTTACTCACGTACCCCTGCAATATTTGAAACCCCAGATAAAATTGTGAATCCACCACTTAATAATAATCTGTGGACAATTATGGATGGTGAGGCTCTATCCCCTTATCATGCCCCCTCCCCTCCCTTCACTCCAGCCAGTGGCGTATAGAAAGGTTCCACTTTCTTTGGCCATTGGGGGTGATTTCATTTTTTCTACAACGAACATAAACTGTTAATTAATGCCCACCCCCCCCCCCTCCGCTTTTTACGCCCATGAATCCAGTGATTACATTTTTTGTACAATAAAATAAAATTGATGCACTCACATATGCCCCATCAGTGGCGGATCCAGGGGGGGGGGCCTGGCCCCCTCCCCTGGGGGAAAAAAAGACAGCCCAAAATGCTGATTTTTTTTTTTGTTGCTTGTGAGAATAATGAGGGAAAACTGGAACCCATAAAATCTGGTAACCCCCCCCCCCCAATGAGCGACTTTTGGAGGGCTGGAGAAACAAAAAAAAATTCTTGGAGGGCTGGCGAATTTTTTTTTTTCACTTACACTCCCCCCACCCCGCTGAGGGACTTTTGGAGGGCTGGCGAAAAAAAATTCATGGAGGGCTGGCCAATTTTTTTTTTTTCACTTACCCCCATCCCCCCCCCCCCCCCCCCCAGCTATCTATGAACATGACTCCAGTGATTTCATTCAAATTTTTCTACAATGAAGTTAATCATATCCCCCATCAACCACTGCACACCCCCCCCCCCACCCCCACCCCGCTATCTATGCCCATGACTCCAGCATACTCTATTAATTCTTCAAAGGATTAACCGTTAACGCCCCTAGCACATGTTTGCCCCTGAAACTGAAAGAGTGAATATTGTGGCCAACTTTCATCAGCACTATTATTAACGAATTAAGCTTGATCTATAGTCTTGAGCCTCTTTCACACCGGGCCTGCGTAGAGTTGCGTTGTGCGGCGTATCGAGTACGCCAAAATTACGTGCATGACCGGCGTAGTCCCTGCGTATGTTTTGCATAGGCTGCCGTACGGTGGCGTATGGTTGCGTACCCTGTGCATAGGCACTGCGTACCTATGGCATATGCAATTGGTGTACCTCCGCGTAGGATTACATATAACATGCGTATGGTTGCGTTCGAATACGTATAGGTCTGGCGTAAAGGGTACGTAGGTTTGCTTATGCTGAACCCACACTAAGCAAAAGTACACAACACTACTCCCTTCCTTACGTAACTCTACGGTAGTGTTGCGTAGACTTGCGTAAAACTGCGTACTTTCTGCATGACGCGTCCAGTGCTCTTTAAACATGTTTAATTTTTTGCGTCCATCTCGCGTACCCCTTTGCGTCCCTCGGCGTATTTCCACGTAGGCTAACGGAGGCACTGCTTGGGGCAGAGTAAGCTCGGCATCGTCCGTACGCCACACTACGCAACTCTACGCAGGGCTGGTGTGAAAGCCCCTTTATTACGCGCAGGATCGGCGTAGGCTGGGGTATTGTTGCGTACCCTGTGCATAGGTACCGCGTACCTACAACATATGCAATTGGCGTACCTACGCGTAGGATTGCGTATAACAGGCGTAGGGTTGCGTACGTATACGTAGGTCTGGCGTAAAGGGTACGTAAGTTTGCTTATGCTGAACCCACAATAAGCAAAAGTACGCAACACTACGCCAGCCTCAAAGGATTTTTCGTCAGACTGGTGTATGATAGCGTACTATAGCGTAGGCATGGCGTACAGTAGCGTAGTGTTTTATACTTGCGTAAAAACTGCGTACTTTCTGCATGCAGTGGTCTACGACGAAAGTACGCGAAAAAATTAGACATGTTAATTTTTGGGGTCCATCTCGCGTACCCCTTTTTGTCCCTCTGCGTATTGCCACGTAGGCCAGCATAAGCTCAGTGTAGGCGATACGCCGCACTATGCAACTCTACGCAAGCCCGGTGTGAAAGCCCCTTTAGGTCTATATAGTCATGATAGTCTACAGATCTACATAGACAGAAAAATCCGTCTGGTTTCAAAACACACATACACTGTACTTTTTAAATAGACTCTGCTCTCACTGAGCAGATTCCGGAATTATTTTTTTAGAGTAATAAAATGGATGTAGAATCTACTCTAATATACGGTATGAACTATGATGAATTAAATATCATCAAATTAAAAAAAATGACGATATTCGACCTAAACTGTTTCCAGTCTTGAAATAAGCAACCCAGTGAGGAATATACTGCCGTTTTAGAATTCAAATTGATGTAGAATCTACTCAGATATACGGTGAATTTATCATCAAATTCTAACTGCAGCATTAAAAAACAGAAGATAGTCAACTGCTTCCAATCTTGGAATAAGCAGCTCAGTATTTCTGCCGGACTCCTCCCCTCGAGTTCAGCCATGCAGCCATCCCAGCCTCAGAGAGCGGGCGCTGCCGTGACCGAACACGACAAACGACAAAGAGAAGAATTTCATGCAGATGAAATAGGACAAAGGAAGTCCATAAATACAGTTTCCAACAATTTGTTAGATCTAAAGAATGTCACTCACGTCCAAAATCAACCTTAGAATGTATTTGTAAGCTCGGGAAACCGTAGTCAACTCATGTTGAGTGCATGTGTGTACAGTACATACAAATTGCATGCATAATATGCATTGTCGCGTCGATCGCATGCATTGCATTGAAATTGCATCGCAGTACGTGGGTGCTACTCCTATGGTGTACTTATCACAAAGTGTACTATGAAACAATGAAATACATACGTACACATACCACGGAGCTCTATCGAGGCTGGGACACTGTGGGACAACCCCCATGCCATCGTTATTTTCTTACGGGGGTTCCCCCCCCGGTAAGAGCAAGTTTAGCAAGATGGCTAACGCGAGTCGTCTAACACGGTCGCACAATGCAAGTTGATACTCCTCGTGCACAACGTTGTTCGTCACTTGCCATGCTGTGCCTGTGATGGGCCGTAATGGGAGTCGTCACTTGCCATGCTGTGCCTGTGATGGGCCGTAAGGGAGGTTGCACGGCTGACGACACCGCCGTCGTGCGAGGTATCCACACGGAAAGCAGCCGTTCCTTCGGCCTGCCCGTCCTCCCCAATCCCCCAAATCACGTTTATTGACGTCGACGGCGACGACGGGGTCGACGTGACACGCGGACTACGGGTTACACGACCTGTGGAATTATGCCACCAATCCCGCGCCACGGCGAGGGCGGACACGGCGGGGGAAAAGAGTTTTTGCTTCCACAATAAACGGCCTTTTACGGTTTTGAGTATTAATATATAGATAATGACTAAAGCATTAGAAATCAATACTACTGTATTTTTAATACTGGTTTGACTAAAATTGGAAAATGGGAAATGTGTTATATGTATAAGTAGAAGATAGAAATCTTTCCTTATTTAGCAATTCAAAATATGAAGTTAACAATCTTGAATGATTTTTTGAATATTTTGATAAAAAAAGAACATTGAAGAGTTATTAAACATGTGGGAAATATGCCAGTTTTATTGCTTCTTAGTGCATGGAAGACCTTTTCACTTTCCTTGAGTTAATCAGAAGGATTTAATTTATGTAGAGGGGAATTCCTTGCATTATACTACCCCTTGTGTGGCACTTTAGATGACTGCATCATGCCCTTGACTGAAAAGGAAGTAAAACATCTAGAATGTCAAATGAGTTTACACTTATATCAGTAACATTGGTCTATTACAAGATACATGTAGGTTGGGATTTTCTGAGATTGGGAAAGGCTTTGAATTGATAATACTGAACAAAGTTGCACAACATTCAAGGGATACCTGCAATGTCCTTTGTAAGTTGTCAAAGAGTTATATTCATCAGATATAAGAAACAATGTATTTGAGTGCTGAAATGCCAGATTGTGAATTAGATTTAAAAAAAAGAAAAGATCTACATTGCACAAGTATCACGGAACCGGATATGTATCAATACCAATGGTCACCACTCATGCAAGGTCATGATGCAGTCATCTAAAGTGCCACACAAGGGGTAGTATAATGCAAGAAATAGAAAATTAATTCATACTATTTTTCTGACTGATAAGACCTACTGATAAACTCATTCAACCAGCAATTTTTGAATGGTTGTTTCAGGCATATTTTACTGATACCAACAAATACTTCATACTGCTATGATATTCTTGATGTAGACAAGTATTTTGGTATTACAAGACCGCTTCTGCTTTAAGTTAATTTAACATTATTTCTCTTTGAGTATAAAGAAGATCTCATGCTTACAATTGAAAGCTTTAAGGATTTCTCCTTATCCTTTACATGTATGTTCAGTGTCCTGCATGCTTATATCCAGAAACTTACGGCTTTCATGAAAAAAGCCAATTCAAAGAAAATCTTGATAGCCTTCATGGGTTTCCTTTTATTCTCTATTTCTCATTTTAATCAAAGACTTAAGTGACCTCACTTTAGGCTTTCATAAAAAAGTGAAAAGAACTCAGTCGTTGTAAGATTATGTCTGAGGAAATACAGAAATGTGCATTTGTGCAGATACTTTCATAGTATCAAGAACAATATGTGCAAGATACAAACATCTGTTGGTATTTAAACTTAACCAGTCTGCTTGATTTTTGCCTTGTAGATCTATGACCTGTCAGCTTGATGGACTGCTTGAGGTCCTTGAGTCCTATAGATGTTTTGTGACATACCATCATTTTTGTTATGATGCTGACCTTACCTTGTAGACTAATCCATCATCATGTCGCTACCAGCCAGAACAATACCCCCATCCATAATACATGCATACATGAATGTCCTTTTATGGGCAAAACATTCTGAAAATGGGAGATTCATTTTTGTTTATAACATGGGGAGTAATTTGCAGTATTGGTAAATTTCAGCATGTGCAATTTTGCAAAGCCTTGTATCATTGTGAAATGAGTTATAGCCATCTCTATCACATTTTAATTTTGCTGGAAGTGGTCTTCTTCCAGATGAGAATTATCATTAGACCATTGTTGGCTGACCTACACAGCCAGTATAGGACCCATACCAAAGTAGAGGCCCCCATTCTGTATGCACCTGTAATTTAATTTGAGGCTGGTCTTGTAGCTTTATAAGCAGTAAGCCTATACCATTT
Organism: Heliocidaris tuberculata; assembly: GCA_025618425.1. Lineage (NCBI taxonomy): Eukaryota > Metazoa > Echinodermata > Echinoidea > Camarodonta > Echinometridae > Heliocidaris > Heliocidaris tuberculata. The sequence continues at coordinate 10,093,632 of CM046832.1, read as the reverse complement.
GGGAAATCCTCATAATAGTTCACTCTGCAATAATTTTCATAAAAGTTTAGGTTATCTTTCGTCAATTCCCATAGTTTAAAGCTCATAGACAGTCTCGGTAGCAAAAATCATACTGGCAAGAAACTTATCTAACATAGTCACATACTATTCTCCTTTTATCATAAGACACATGTACGAGATTATTTAACATTCCATTCACAAAATATCTGTAAGAAACGCTTGGTAGCGGCTTTTCACTGCCTCACGCTGAGACCATATCCACCCGAAAGTTCCCCACACAATAAACCCAGCGCTTCGCACTATGTGTAGCGTATTCTATAACACACAGCAATCCTCATGTGAGTAATGTGTGTGGCCGTTGTTCGAATTTACATCCCCTCTTATTTGGGCCAGGGATTTTTATTCTTTTCACCTCTAATTCGATAAATATTTCACTTGAGGAGGAAAAAATTTCACAGCATCTTAGTTATGTTAGTACCCTGCTATTTATTAAGTAAAATCAAAGAAATCTCACGAAAAGTTTTTGAGGGCTTCCCAAAACTATCTAATACCTTTAATAGAAAGAAAAAAATTGAGGCACATGCATGCAAGTGGCTAGTTCCACCTATGGCTTAAACATTAAAATGAATGAATCCATTTCCACTGCAAAACCAGTATCTCTCCTGTATATGAAACTAACACAAATTTCAAGAGATGTTTAGATTCTAGAAAATTTCATGCTGCAAAATAGATTTAAGAAGGGAATTTTTGCAATTTGAAAAAAATGGCCCCAAAAGCTTTTGGTTATACAGTATATTGTTATCCCTCTTAGATAGATTTTATTTTCCAGCTCCCCATCTTTTCCTTCATTTTGTAGTTCATTCTTTCTGTCAATTCAGACACCATAATTAGGACAAATCTGGATTAAGCCCTCTTCTACAAGCAACACCCACTTATCTGGAGATATCAGCCATTCTTTGAGTTTTAACTGTCCATTCTAACAGTTATATTCAGCAGTTTAGGTGATTAGGATATATTGACAAGCAGCTTACAGATCCAGTGTGTACTAATTCTTGGGTAACATAATAGAATGGGCAAATAGTCTGGATAAGGTGCTTATCTAGATGTAATACATGTGTAGTTAGGCCCTCCACTATCTGTCCTTTTTTTATCCAGGTAAAATTGTTGGCAGTATTTCATGAACATTGGAGAGTGTCTATAAACAAGTTTTGAAAGCTCATTTACTATGTACATGTATGCTTATATCAGTGTGTTTTATGACAACAGACTGCACTTACATGAGCACCAGAAATTTACGGAAACCTAGTGTAGATTCCCCCCTGAAGTACATGAAGGTACATAATTCCACAATGTAGGTTTATTATTTCCTCCTAACATTTCTAAAAAATGTGCAAGTACATTAGTTTTGCCAGCTCTTTTCAATGAATGGATGGGATTTAATGAATTGTGCACAATGATTCATCTTCAATAGAAATGGAAAATTCTTTGAAGTGGAGATTTCCAGGGGCCAAAAGCCCTGACAATAGAGGAAGTTTTGAGTACAATGTAGAGGATGGTAGGGGGCTTATTGAAATTGCATTCTTTTCATGACTGATTTCCGAGCAGGTCAGAGTTTGTTAGACATGAAGAAGATGTCGGGTGGAAATGAGGGTGCGACAAAGTACCCACACAATGAAAGACAATATTACAAGCTTGAACGCCTGCTTAGTGAGTTATTGTGTAAAACACAACCAAATTTGTTTTACAAGAGTGATCAAATCTTGTTGAGCATTTACACCACATATGTTCACTTAAGTAGTATTTTTTATGATGTTTTTTCAAACCAGTTTTTTTAAACTCTAAATGAACCCTGTCTTTTGTGAATCATCATGATGAGCTGCTCTGGGTTTATTATTATTAATACTTAGGTAACAAAAATAAAATTAGGATTTAGCCCTTAAATGTGGAGAAACATGCAAGTTTAAGAGCATCAGTGGAACATTAGTCACAATAGTACTTGACTGAAAAGTTGACAACTTTTGAACAGTTATTGGTCAGAAGTTGAGAAATGCAGAACATATGGCCCAAATTTAAGTGCAGTATACACATGTCCTCTTGTCCAATGGGTAGACAGTAATGCGCTTATATATACTTATTTGTCTTCATTTAGTCCACAGCATAGGTTTAAACCATGGTTTAGACCATGGTTTATAATAAACCTCTTTTGTGAATTTGGGCCTTTGTGTTTTGACTTTAGTTGTTGTTTTTGTGTGTAAATCTATTTAGTCAGTCAGACCCATCTTCGGAAAACCGAGCACATGCATATACTCCGAAAATGGCTTATGACTATAGAGCCCTCATCGTTCAGTGCGAGGCAGTGTGTACAAAATGCATAGGGAAAATCTAGCAAAGACAACCAGCCAACGATATATAAATTTTTAAAATAATGCTGTATGTCAATTATCTTCAAAATCCTTGAATGATTCGTCATATAAAATGACTTTCAAATGACAAACGTTTGAAATAAATATATCCGCAGCATTATTTTTGAAAAATGTATTATCAACAGCAGGTCGACATTGCACGATTTTCGCCATATCTTTTGTACAAACTGTCTCGCCTTGAACGATGAGGGCTCTACATTCATCTTGCTCCATATGCCGTTTTTGGAGTATATACCTGTACTCGATTTTCCGAAGTTGGGTCTGACTGTTAGTCATGACTCATGACCAATACATTCAAAGAAAGACTGCATAATGCTCATATAATCTTTTGAAGTCCTTCAAACCTCGTCAAATCAAATTGTAAAATGAGACAAGCTCTATAATCTGATCACTCAGTCATCATTTCATGACTTTTATGACAACTATTGTGTGGCTCACATAATATGGGAATGATTTCTATTGAGAATCATTCTTTCAATTTTTCATTCAGTCATGAATGTATCAAATTGTTTATAGCTTTTTCACAATTTAAGAAATTCTTGGTACAGTTTGAAATCCTTGCATTATAATTGGAGTCAAGTTGCTTCAATTTGCTCAAAGCTCTTGTTCAATTTTTATGGATCCCAGTTGAGTTGTACATACCTGTAATACATCTAGATAAAGAAACATGTTACATCTCAAGTTACGAGGTTATAAACCATGGACCTAGTAGTATAGGTCTGTGTTAGAAACCAAGGTGGTCAACAAATCTCAATTCTAATCAACCAATAAAGGCTGTTTGCAGAGGAGCTAAAGGTGACAGAACAAATCTCTTTTTTTCCCCCCAAACAAATTGTGGGCTTGGGTATGAGTCACCATTTTAGGCTAATGAAATCATGCAGGGAAGCTTAGAGCCCATTCACACTCACTTCGTTAGAGCGGTCTAACTAAGACCCGTTCCTCAAGAACGGTTCTGAGGTGGTGTGCGCAAAAGTGGTCCAGGAAGCGGTCTTCTGGAGTGGTCCAGAAGACCACCTTGAGAAACAGGTCTTAGACCGCTCTAAAGTGCAGTGTGTACTTGAAAGCGATCCCAAAGCATACTTCAACCGGAAGTGAGTGTGTGTGTTCCGCCGGAAATCAATGCATGATTTTCCTTGATTTTTTGATAAGTACAGGCCATCGCTGCATGATAAAATGATGAAAAGAAAGAAACATAAGAAAAGATAGAAAGAGGAATGGATAGAATGATAAAAACAAAGAAAAACATGAGAAATTTAAAGAAAGAGAAGACGATAAAAAGAAAATGTACGGAAAGATAGAATGATAAAAACAAAGAAAAAAGAAAACAAGGAAAGATAGAAAGAGAAAACGATAGAGTGATTAAAACAAAAACATAATGAAAGATAGAATGATAAAAACAAAGAAAAACATAAGAAATGTAAAGAAAAAAAAGACGATAGAATGACGAAAGCAAATTGGTAAAACATAATGAAAGATAAAAAGAGAAAATGATAGAATGATAACAAAGAAAAACATGAAATATAAAAAAAGAAAAGATGATAGATTGATGAAAACAAAGAAAAGCATAATGAAAATAGAGAAAATGATAGAATGATAAAAACAAAGGAAAACACAAGGAAAGGTGAAAAAAAGACAAGATGATAGAATGATATGCACACAGAGAAAAAAGGGAAGTGGAAAAAAAAGAAGCCTTGGAAAGATATAAAGATAAATGCATCATTCAGGCAGTATACAGTTTGAATTCCGTGCGAAAAAATTTGACCTGCTGACCTGAGCTGCCATAGCAACAAGAACACTTTGACTCATTGAGCAATTTGAGACATAAAAAATGTGCGAAGTGTGTACGGAATCAAACCGTTCTTCAAGAACTTTTCCTCTAGACCGGTTCAACTTATTTTGTTCTATGTGTGCACCAGCCAATGTGGAGAGCCTCTCGACAGTATTTTAAAATTCTTTTAGGTGATCCCCAGGCATTGGCTGGTGCTATATCATGTAAATCTCTATACTGTGATTCTGTTCTGTTATCTTTGTGATGTTTTCTATGTACATATATTTGTTATTATCTTGCCTGGAAATGAAATAAATAAATAAATAAATAAAATAAAATAAAAACTAAGAGCAGTCTAACAAGGAGTGTGAATGGGGTCTTAGTCTTTTGAAGACAGCAGCTTTGACCCCATTTATGGAATGTTGTCGCACTTTTCCTTAAGTTTTAAACATGAATGTAGAGTTAAACTTCCAGCCCATTGAAATTGTCTGGGAATTATCTAGATCCAAATGAAAGAAGAAAACTGATTATTACAATTATAAAGAAGTCATAACTCATGATTTTAGATGATGAATGCTCTGAAACTTAAAACCAAGTAGAATTTCATGTGATTTACTGCACGTCTCACAACAACCAATGCTTCAGTTTTTCCTCACTTGCTCTATGATATTATAATTTTTATTGCTTATCCCATAATCATGAATGATTAATTTATGAGATGAAAAAAAAAAGGGAAATTACTGTTTAAAATGTTTTCAATTAACGGTGTAGTGCCATGCCCCATAAATGTACAGTTGTCAAACAAATATTTACAAGCACTGCGAATGGCTGGTGCACGAGTCTAGAACCCCCAGATGTTTACCCAGCATGTACTGGCATAGACGTTGAGTTTGATCAAACACGCTTGGCCAGTCAGGTTGGTCGAACCGTTTCAAGTCTCTTTCTATTCACCGAGCATTTGTGAGTGCTCGTTTGAACACTTCCAAACTCTACAAGATCTCCTCGACTTCTTATACTTTTACATTCTCAGGAAATATTACTGTTAACTGAATAGACTGAATCTGTATTTGGATACTAATATCACTGTGGGGGACTTTCCAGGTAAGATAGTCACATTATCAAAGCAGGTAGTGATTTTAATGAGTAAGGTCTTTTTGAAGGTTGTTATTGATTGATTTGATTATGATATCATAATGGGAGCAACTATCTGTGTAATGGAACCTGGTCCTTGACACTCTTTAGAAATGTAATATGAATACATATATTTAAATGCAGTTCATTTGGGATTTTGAAGTGTACGAACAATGCCTTTTTTCAACAGGTTATGTTTGTATGCTTGTTAATTAAAAAGTATAAGCCTACATGTATGTATGATAAGAATTGAACTTAAGAATAATATCTCATAGGGTTAGAACATTAGCTGGCTGGACTAAGTTTTTATATTTTGTGACAAGACGTGTCTACCAACACATGGACAGTCAGGAAATGAACCTGAACTTGAAGACTTGTAAATTGTCATTGTATATCTCTCTATTGACATCCAGAATGAATTTGTAGTAAAATTGAAGATCAGCAATAGACACAATTCATTTTAGTCTATAATCGTTTACCTCGGTATAAACTTAGGATTCATATGAAACTGAAAGTTTAAGACAGTAAATTCATTAAAAGATGAAGATGAAGGTCTTTTTTTTAGTACCAGTACTTATTTAGTTCACCCTAAGTCCCCAACAGATTTAATAAATTTTGTGGAACTAGCAGATCCCATCTTTACTGCCAGCAGGAAATGTATTCGTAAATGAAACTCTGATCAGGTGAAAATGGTAACAGAATGTGAATTCATCATTGTCATTGCATCTAGTATACCCGGAATCCATCACAATGAAGCACTAGCAGTGCACACTCTCCACTCCTTCAGAAGCATCCCAGCTGATAGCCACTCTTAATATGTGTATATGCTTAGCAAATCTGGAGGACCAATTTCATAACAATAATCAGTCATACATTACTTGTCATTGAGAAGTGGTACCAATTTGCTATACTATTTAAGCTGCTCAAAGTTAATCCTTTTAAAGGATACATGCACTCAACGCAATAGACCGGTTCTGTAATGTATACAAATTTATGCACACTTCTTCTCTGAGCACCTAGTGACGAGCTATTCCATTAACCTGCTTTTTATAAATGAGCCTCAATGCTTGGAATCCAGTTTGCATACATTACTTGTTGCTATGTTCGGCAAGCCTCTGGCAAGCTTTCAGGTTGTCAAGAACAACCTTTATTTGAAAGATATGTATAAAATTTGCATACATTACCGAAGCGGTCTATTAAAACATTGCCTAAGCCTATATCACAGTCCCATTCATAACAGTCCCATTCATAACAAATCATATGCAAATATTGTGTTTGATTATGATTTGCATGTGAATGGAATCGTGTGTGTCAACAATTACTCCTTTCATAATTGGATAATGTATAGAGTGACATATAATTGAGTGTAACTGCTCAAATGCACTTGACATCTGTATTCCAGGATATCCATTGACTTGATATGCATCCGTGTCTACCTGGTTGTTTTCACAATTGGATTGTTATTGTTAGTTTGCCATGGTGACAAATGCTGTTAACAGACATTGATGTGACCATAGTAGGGCCATTTCGTGCAGTATCCTGTACAAATAACATTTATCCCTATATTTCATATCCATGAATGAAAATCTCTTGATATTGCCATGACTAATGGTAGAGATACCAGAAAAAGAATCATTATTCAGTGGCATTATCAAGAGATTCTTAATTTTGGGATGAAATAAATGGATAAATGTCATATGTCGTACGGGATGCTCTGCACGGAATCGCACAGTAATACAATTTTTGGTGCATACCTTCATGTATTACAGAACACATTGTGAACTGTAAGGCTGTGAGTATGTGGGTATGATGTAGACTATACATTGTTTTGATTGAGACAGCAACTATTATTTACAATTCATGGGATTCCCTTATTTCATTGATACATCTGAAGTTCTGTCAAGTGAAGGACATTTCATGCTGAAATCCCAGATATGCCTTTCAGTAATAGAAAAAGAATTTTTGTGACAAAATTATCATCATGCACTCAATTACAATGAATGAGTGTTTTGTTGGTGGTGTTGTTTTAAATTGAGAGGAAACATTACAAGATGTAGATATCTTTGAAGATAGAATTGATATTATTGACAACATATGCACAGGTGAAAAGGTTTATACATGTATGTATTTTTCAGTATGAACAATTGATATGTTTGATAAACAATGAAAAAAATGTTCATTACATGTATTCAACAGATTATATGCTATTACTTTTGGAAAGTGCATAAACAAAATTCCTTGCTCCAATTGTTGCAAGGTGTGATATATAAGAGTCCAATACGAAACCTTGTGCTGCAACACCTGTTCTTCAGAAATATAGATCAAGGAATGTGATTTTAGTGCTACATGCTGGGCTGCAGACATGGTATATATTGATTTAGCCTAACATGAATGTCTGCCGTTGACTTGATCATTTGACATTTGAAAAAACCTCTCAGCTCTCCTATGAACCTTACATTGAACATGGTAACTGCAGACCCACTGTCACAGCATGAGCTCCACACTTAGCAGATGTTATTCTCTCAATGTAGTCTCCAACAGAAGATATTTAACTGAAAATCTAAGCCCTTTGGTGTGCATTAGACATTTTTACACCTGCCTAATGCTGCAAATGTCCCTGTAGCTATTAAATGGGTATCTGTTTTGGATTTTGAGATCAAAAGAAACCATTAATAGTTATTTTGTGTATTCGCACCTCATGGCCAAACAAAAGTGCAAGATTTCCTAAAACACTACGCATGCACAATTGAGTTGCATACCTTTTTAGCATGAAACATAGCTGCGGTTATTAATCGCATAGAGTGTATTCACATTTCAAATGCCCCCTGATATATCAATATGTCCGTGCATCAAATATTCAGTGTTGAAGCAAGTCAACTTGTTTGGAATAGAAATTTATTTGGTGGATATATTCTCTAGGTTTGTGTTCATGTCACTTTGCTTTTGTTGTTGCTGTTTGTTTTTTCATTGTCCAACCAACCCTTTTAAGAATACATGAGGCAAATATAAAAATGCCTCTATTCTTCTCCCAAGATGTAGTCAAGGGAAGGTGCTTCAAGTCTTCGATTTTGAATAATAGACTGGGCATGGCAATAATCAATAGTTCATGACAGTTGTAAGCTGAATACCCTTGACAGCCAGGTATTGTCTCCATTCTTATAAAACGTCTTTCTTTGTACCTTCAAATCCACATCACCTGAACTCCATTTCTATGAACAAACACGTTTGTATATATAGATCTATGGTGTTCACAAGGTTTACTGTTGTTGTGGTTGAGGTATATCCATTGAATAGAAGTACATCAGTCAGACACAGCAGAGCATGCATTGTGCATCTCATTTAACACTGTCTTGAATATGTAATGAACTAACAACTTGAGGGACCTTGTCATTGTGGGGCTCATTTATCCGCAGAGAGTAATTTAAATTTTGTGGTGCTATTTCAGCTTACAAACATTTTTACATACCCCTGTGAGCCAACTGAGAACATATTTGAAATATTTTATTATTTGCTCCATATTTCACAGGGATTTTCCCCTAATGCGTGTCTGTTTGCACTATGAAATTCTAAATATGACCAAAAAACAAGAACAAAAAATTGAGTGGCGAGTCCAAAATGAGCTCATTTAAATAATGGCATGTATTACATCGATGCTGATATGCAAAGGCAGGTAATGTCTTGTTATGTACCACTACCAGCAAGTTGTGAAGCATAAATCTCTAGTGACAAAATTTGACACGCAGTCATTAAGGATGAAAAATGACAGTTACAGAAAAAGTGCATTGATATTAGAAAAGTCAACAGTTATTGATCTTAAATGTTTTTTTGTCAAAATTTTCTCTCATTTATTTCTCAGTTATGAAGTGATGTCCCAACCTGCCATCCCTCCCCAAAAAAAAAAAACCCCCAAAATTAGGAACTCAAAAGTAGAAGAGTCATGCTACATTAGTTTTTAAAGTTAGGGTGTGATACAGTGACTGACAATACTCAATAGACATTGATTGATGTCAAGAATCTTATCATAATTGGCAGTAGATTTATGCGCATCTTTCAAAATATATATGCAGTGTGTTTCTTTGTTGTAAATCCATTTATTTAATGTGCACAACGAAGGCTTCAGTCATATTAACACCCGTCTAAGCAATGTCTGCTGCTCATACAGTGCAGTTGATAATCATTTTTTGTTGTTGGAATATCAAGGAGTGTGTAATTCCTGATTTACATTTCAGTGCTTCACAATCAAATCTGCAAAGCTGGGTTTAATAAATGTATTACCTGATGTGTGTGTTCAGCAATGTCAAGAAATTGATTTTCACAGTAATGTATTTTATGTTTGGGCATATCTTGGATGTCATTGTTTCACCTGTATTGCAAATGTAATCAACATTGGACTTTATTTGTTTAATCATCATGGGGAGGCATTCCATACATTCCAAAGTTCTGACATCACATTGGGGTCAAAATGTGACAAATAAAACATAAATGATTCATGACTTCTCCACCATTATTTACCGAATGACATCAGAATTTGTTGGTGTAGTATGGCTTAGCTGTCCTTAGTTCAGATTTAAATCCTTTGTGCAATGAAAATTGCTCAAAGTTCTTATTTCTGATTCATTACTTGTACCTGTACTACGATAACTCTAAGTAAGATGTCTTTATGCATCTATGAAAAAAAGAACTAAGCATACAATTTTATTTTGACCTTATTCTAGATGTTTTTTTGGAATAATTTTATGTTCTGTGAATGATTCTATGTTTTGTCATTGGAATCGTCATGTCTGTTTAATTTAATATGAAATATGCATGATCAAAGCTGTAGACCAAAGTGATTTTGCTTTTTAGCATTATAAATCAATTTTCATTGAATTTGTGTAGGGTCTGAGCCAAAAGTCCTGCCAACGCGACAGGACGGAATTCGATAGGATTTATTCTCCTCACAAGAAAAAAAGAAATGCTACTACCTGCATACCTTTACTTATATAATAAGTTTACATTTAAGAACAATTCCACTACAAACACAAGACTGATTGTAATTCTGTTTCTATGGTAACATCATTTTTTGTTGGTGCGACGGGATGGAATGATAGAATGGTGAAATTTTGTATGACAGATTTAAAGTAAAATTCTATCAAAGTTAAAATTGAATATTACAAGTTAATATATATTAATACACAAGTTTTAAATTGAAAATTTAGGGTTTATGTTGACTACTTTTGGCTCAGACCCTGTATAACAATGTACCCTTCAGCAGTTTAGCGGATGAAGAGAGCAACTTGAGGCTGCAAGCCAGTTATGGCATAGTACATAATATCAGACAATATTTAATGTCCAGTCACTCATCAATTCGTTGAAGGGGGGCATTTCAAGGGCACTGTCTTGTAAAGAGGAGGGGGTATTTTTAGAGCCATGATTGAGATATAGTTGATAAGGGCTCTAGAGGAAGAGGAAAAGGAAGTAGGGGAAAGGAAGTGCTCACATGGATGGCTAGCAGTAAGGGGGAATCTTGTGATCTGTGAAGTTTGAGATTATGAAAGTGCAAATTGGCTAGTGATGGGTAGCTTCATGTATGAAATATTGCTTTATCAGTAGATCAGGGCAACTTAAATGTATCAACGGATCTAGGTTTGTTTTTCTCTTATTGTTTGTTCAATAAGTCGGAATCCCAAAATCTGTACATCATCTAGATTAGATTATTGAAGTGCAAATTGGCCAAATAAGTGTGAAACGGGGGGTGGTTGGGTGGGTGGAGGGATGTCTCATTGAGACCTGTACATCATCTGTGTAAATCACTTTCTGAAAAGCACTCTAAACAGGGATTGCAGTAGGAGTCCGGTATTGATACCCTAAACAGGGAAACCTGTCTAACATGTCTGATTTTTATACCCCTTTCCGCTGATCTTCTTACTGCCTCTGAATTTGATACCCTTTTTCTAGATTTTTGCTGTTTTTGATACCCTAAAAGCGTAACCCGGGTTACTCACCTATTGCTGAAAAAGTACTCCTTTTATCCGTTTTCGTGTACGCGGATGATGTACAGGTCTCAATGAGACATGCCCCCCCCCCCCCCCAGGGGTGTGAAAGTACTGAATATTTGTAGTTTAAGATTTTTTAAGCAGGTCTATCATGCAGAAGACTAGATTTACATAATAACACAATGTTAGTTCAGTTCGAGTCCTACTGAAAACTATATTGATTAGAAATCTGTGTCATTGCTTCAAATCTCAACTGTTTTCTCCATTGTCTGAGTATTATATTCAAAATTAATGAATCAGTATTAAAGAGATTTGGTAACTTTGTGGAGGCTTGATTTAATAAATTGTTGAATTTTGATATCTGTCTTGTATAATGATGATCAGAAGGATAAATAAATAGCCAGGCATAGAAGGTTTTCAAATATATAATGCTATTATTATTATTATACTCCCATTTACGAAAGCGTATGGCCATACGCTTTAGTCTAACACTGAGTCTATATGGGGGAAATGAGTCTGACATTTCCGGTCACTTGCATATGTTTACTTTTGTGAAGCACATGATGATTTTGAAGTGCTTTTTTTTTCCTGGGCTTCATTTTTACACCATATTACATACACTGATAGCATGTAAAGCCAGGCAGCTCAGATTTTATCAAGCCTCTACAAAGTTACCAAATCACTTTAAAGTTACATGCATTTGTCACTATGTACAAGTGAGCTGTACAGATAAATAAAAAATATAATTAAAAAAAATACCCAAAAATGCAAATAATTGCAGACCTTGTTCACTCTTATGATGAAAGGATGCTATTTACAATGGAAATGTTAGGTTCAGATGAGGTCATTGAAATCTATTGGGAAATGAATGTTGAAATCGGTTTATTTGCATCTTTGTAGGAGTTTTGTTAGTTGTTATAAGTATTATTGATGGCCATAAGTCAGACCTAGTTCTGAGTACCATAAACATCCTGTTCCTTGAATCTTTTCCCACACATGCCATTCATTGCTCACCCATACCTGCGTCACTGGACCACAGAACCAACAAGATATTGACTGAAAGACATGTGTTGTTTACTCTTATTCTTTTACTGCTTGCTTTCAGAGTTAAAGACTTGTAAACAACCATTATGAAGTAAAGGGTGTCAGTGACACAATCCATTCTGTTACAATGCGTGTTTGACCAGTTTAAGTCTTGAACTTAAACACGTCTTGATCAAAAGGAGGGGAAAAAAGAGATTCCCTTTTTATAAAGCTAGGGTGCTAGGAGATGCTCAGTGTGAGTCTGTTGTGATGCTTGTAAGTTATCAATGAATAGGGATTTCATGGTTGAAAAGAGTGTGGGTGTTAAAAGAGGAAATAAACCTAGCTCTCTATTGTGTGTTTAATCTGAAGAACTAACAAATCTGTACTAACTTTGTGTCAAGAGTCCAATCTCACAAACATGGTGTGAATAAGAATGACTCAGTGCAGAATGCTTGTATGTAAGTCTATATCTCTGAAGAATTAAGTCAAACATGTACATGTAAGCTAAGGATAGTACCCTTAACAATTAACATGATATAGTTCAATTTCTTTCTTCAACTAAGCATGTATATTACTTGTACATGTATATGGTCCAGCATATAGAAAGAATTCTAAAAATTTTTTTAGAAAAATGTAAATTCATGTAGCCAGGTGTTTTGTGGTTGCTGCAGAAGGGTTTGACCACAGAAAAAATGTATTAATGGGACACAAGAAAAGACTTTGTGTGTATTTCTATGTGACAGGATTGACTGTATTACACATCAGAATGCAGAACTCTTCTGAAGTTCCGGTTCTCAAGAACTCTGACAACTGTAGGAACTCAGTGGCTCTTGAGAAGTGGAAGTCATCAGTCCCTTGTATTTCCTGATTAGTCCTGATAACATGATATCAAATTCCCTTTTCTTTTCCTTTTCGCCCCAAACCGCCATGGTCACAGTTGTCTTTTCAATTATTCTATATTTAGAGATTCTATACGTCATTAGTGACATTTCCTCTCAGTTTATCACTCAAAATAACCATTTATCTATATAAAGTGTAGTGTAGAATAATTTGAAGGTCCTTGTAATGAATTCTGGCATGTTTGATCCAGCTGTCAGGAAAGAGTTTTCTGTATATGTATTGCGTATTGACAGCCCTTGAGAACAAAAATTGAGCTGAAATATGGGAGTAATCCTCCATGTCTAACAATTAATATTTCTTTGATTCCTGTGAAGTTGATTGAAACTTTAAATAATGGCAACTTAAGTCCTGGTTTACCATCAAATTTCTTCATCAGAGAATGGAAACTATCAAAACTACTCAGGATCAATGATGATTTAGATCAGTGATTTGAGTTATTGTTTGAATCTGAATTTTTTCTTACTGATTTGTTTAAATCTTTAATTTTCATTGCCTTAAAAAATGAATCTGCTGCATATGATATTGGTCATTGCTGTGGACATAAATTTTATATTTGTGAAGTTTAGAGATTTTAATGCTGTGTCTACCTTAAACATTATGTACATTCCAAGAGATCTAGAGGAGATATCAAGTATCAAGAAGCCAATGATGGATATTAGATTTATGAAAATTAGCTTGCAAATCGCTCTAAAGATGGTTAGTACCACTCAACATGAACTATTTTATGAAATTCTTGTGGAAACCTTGCTAGTAACAAGATTATGATGGATGATTCATACTGTAAAAGTGGAAATTTTCATGTGATTAATTTTTCACGCTCGGCCAAGTGAAATAAATATCACATGGCTTTGATTTCACTGACCCCCTAGGCTCATCGGCAAAAGAATATTTTAAAATATCTGCATGTTTTTATTTTCGCGCAGATTTCATGATGCACAAAATGCACAAAAATTTCGACACAGCGAAATATTCCACATTTACAGTAATTCATTTTATTATTTGTAAGCTTCTTTTCAATTACAGGCAGATGACCAATCGCTTATCTGTAATATGTATTTAATCATGTTTGGTATTCTGTTTCATTATTTATTCATTTATGCAGTGACCAGTGAAAAGGGGCAAGTCATCGGTGGATAGCAGCAAGGATTTATTCAAGCTTGGCATCGATCACTCACCACAAATTAAAGGTAAATTTGCAAGGTATTTTTGATTAACTCATGGTGTTGTAGAGATCTGATGATGCATTGAGCATATTGGATGTATGAAAACAAAACCAATGCATCTTTATTTTTAGATTGGCCTCCAGATGAAGCTGATATTATGCAAGTATAAGCAATATAATTATGTGCAGTGTATAGTGGAAAAGGAAAGTAACGCTAAATGCTATGAATTATTTAGAGTATATATATTCAATGATTTCCGTGTATGTGATTGATTGCCATTTCATACAATCAATGTTATAGAAACTAAGATATTATTTAGTTCTTTCTTTTTCTAAAGATTTCTCTACATGACTTCATGAAATCGATGAAGTATACATTTATAGTTAAGCAGTAATGTATTGCAAACCTACAACTTAGGCTGATAATATTCAAACTGCATTATGCGAATGAGAGCCGTAAGTGAAACAAAAATTTGGTGAATCAGATAATGAGATAATATTTCTGTTGTTTTTATTATGAAATTGTTGTAAATAGCATATTACAATGGGCACAACATCAGAGCTTTTGTAATAAATGTTGCTGGTACTGTCGTAAAATCTTCCCTTGAGCTTCCATGTTCTTAACTGGTTAAAAAACAGGTTGAAAGTGATGTAAGAGAAATAACATACCCAGAAACTTATATTGTCTTTTTCATTACTTTTTCTGAGCTGAAATGCAATATCATTTTGCTCTTTTCCTGACTGAGTACAAGCGAATGAAGATGTCATATTAGGCTGCTTTAATTGAAGTCATATGAGTAGTCTGTCATCCCTAAATGTCTTCTGGTTATCATACCATGACATTGATGTTCATCAGTAGAGGTTATTAAAACAGACTGTGCTCACATCTCAGGGATAGAACTAGCTGCTGAGGCATTCAAAGGGTGTCCCAGCTCAGTCTAAGTATGTGGAAAGCACCAGTCTCATCCATTTTCTCTGTCACATTAGTTGAAGGCAAAGTAAAGGTTAGGAAAATGTTTGGAAATTGAAAGTACATGTATTCTGATCACATAATAGTAACAATTAAATCCTTTTCTGAAGTAAAGGGCAATTATGTTTAGAAGATGCTGCATAGATTTTTTAAAAAGTAGATAAGTCTGAATGAGTATTATAAATGATGATTTTATTTTATCTAACTGCTGTTAAGAAAGCGAGTACATGTATGCATGTAGATTTGGGATTTATAACTTTAAGTCTCATCGGAGGGTCTTTTTAATCAAGGATCAATGCCTTAACATATGGCATTAATGTATCGACTTTGTTTTTGAAAGCGGGTCTTCTCAATTATGATACAATGCACTAAGACCGAGCCATCATGCCTCCTTTGTATAATACAGGGAAGTTGACACCTTTTTCATTCTTAAAATACTACTAAGCCACCAAACTTCTGACCAGATAAATGTCAAGAAACAAGCATATATATGCACAGAATCTTCTTGTTAATCTTGAATAGCTTTGTGTGTTCTAGGATGCTCTGTATACCTAATCATCTTGTCAGGGACCTCAGCTTAGCTTGTCTTCTATTCTTGATGTTGACGTTGATGTAGGAGGGTGATTATCCCAACAGTCTGTGAGCAGGTATTCCTAGGGGCCTGAATCAGGGACGTTTTACCAGTCAAGTCTAGCATCATCAAGGGGGAGATCAGTCACTTGGACTGCATCTAATGGAGTCATAGAACCAGTTGTGACTCTTTACATCTAGAACAAATAGTATGACCTTTGGAGAAGGAGACAGCTTTTGTCTACTGTTTGCGTCACGATTCTAGAATAGGTTGATGTTTTATTTAGGAGATGGAGCATGTGAGGCTTTTAATACACATTTATTATTCATCTTCAATAAGGGATATGGTTGTTTACATCTTCTAGCTCATCTGTTTTCTCCATTAGGTTATGATTAACAATGTTTTCAAGTGTCCATGGAAGTTAGCTACATGATATCTGGCTTTAATCCATTGGTTACAGTATGATTTCAAAATAAAGCACATTATTCATTCAATGGGGTAAGGTTCTAGTTTGCTACTTGTCAATGGTTTTAGCAACTGTCATTTCCAGTAATCTCAAAGAGACTAAGTTCTACCCAGTAGAGCAAGGTGGGGAGTATCTCCAGTCTAGAAAGACAGGTATTGAGTATTGATAACATGCCAAATGGCCCTCATCTCTTTTCCATATCTCCAGGTTGAATGAAAATACTCAACCTCACGTTTTTGACCCGACTTCACATGTTTTTTAGGGCATCTGGCAGAGAGGGGTCTCTGACAATGGCATAGCAGGACAGAAATAAGGCCTTTTTGTAGAACCTGCAAGAGTATTCTGGTGTTATGCATTTAATACATAAATTTCAATATCAAACACAGAAATCTACAGTCACCATTTAGTTAAGAGCAAATTCAGAAAAGTGTATTCCCTGTTTCTGTACTTCTGTACCTAGATATATCTAAGTTGATGTATGTAAGTCTTTCACCACTATTCACTTAGTTGTTGTTTAAATAATTTCTTAAAGAAAAGTAGAGTACAATACACATGATATGCACAAGTAAACATACTAAGGTATTTTCAGATTGGTTTGAAGATTACAAATAAACAGTATGATAGCAAAGAAACTTCAATCCTGAGAACATTAGCACTTGTCTGTCAACTTAAATAAGCCTCTTGATAAAAATCAAAATTTCATTTTCAAAAGAGCAGTTTTCACTTCTCATATTATGTAAGGCCTATTGGCATACTCCATTTTGTTGAAAAATATACTCTTGATCTCTTTCCTCCCCCAATGGCTTTATTACACGTCACATCATATTTCCTTTCCTAAGAAGTCTGTGCATGGTCACTTTAAATTTGCTCTTGAAGACATGTTTGAATGAAATAGAACTCAGATGCCAAGTGCATGTAAGAAGATGTCAGTGTGTATACATCCCACACTGTGATATCTTCACTGAGGTGTGCAAGAAAATATCTGCAGGGGCTTTAAGAGCTCCTAGTTCTGTTTGTCTTTCAAACTCTGCTGGATATCATCCCCAAAATAGAAGCAGACTGCAAACACTGAGAGTTAGCAGTTGGATTTAAACATGAAGGGGGAGGAGCGAGGAGGGAAAAGAGGGAACTCTCATTCAAACTATTTAATTTAAACTCATACACATGGGTAATTGTTATGAACTCTCATAGCCCCCCCCAAAAAAAAAAAAAAATATATATATATATATAAATAACAAAAAAATAAAAAATAAAAAATTGTGTTTTCATGTCTATGCTCTTATTTTTTATGAACATGTTCAAATTAGTATTCTCATGTAACTCTCATGTAGCTCTTTCCATCTTGTACAACCCTAGTACCTACCCCAAAATGTAGGTTAATTAATTTCATTCAATAACATGTACTAATCAACTAAAAGAGAGACGTTTTATAAGAACACAATATTGTACAAGTTTGTGCTCTCTCAATATCCAGTTCAATTAATGAGATAGCTAAGGTACAGCAGAAATCCATAATTCAAAGTTGTTTTTGTCGACTGCGGAGATCTTGAACGTTTTGCCGTTAATTTGTGAGGTGAGGCCCCCTCTCATCTACGCATCTCCTCCACCACCGTAGGAAGCTTCGACATCCACACCATTAAGAATAACAAATGTCATGAGAGAGACATGCCCCATGATTTGTGTTGTGTCATCTGCCGGGTGTATACCCAAGTGTGTTTATCTAGAGCGTAAACAGTCTATTGCATGACTTATACCTGACAATGCTTTTTTGATCTTGTGGAGATGTAAATCAATTTCTGTTGCTACCAAACAACCCTCTTCTTGCTCATCCTGCTCTTGGTCTTATCCTTACTCCAAGCAGATCATGTTTCAACAGTTACCTCTCTCTTCCATATTTTGGGTTGTTTCATCAGTGAATAACTTCCCTGTGCACATAACTCTCCTCATACACAAATGAAAAAGTCACAATTACTTGTTCCTGGAAAAGTATTGAAAGAAATGAATATCCTTTCACTATGCTTACTACTGAGAACAAGTTGGAATAAATCGACTCTTCAATGGAGCTATTTAAAATCAATTAGGTATAGGCTTTTTCTGGCATGTAAAATATTGTTACTTCCACTTTGAGGCTGAGTTTTTGTACTGAAAACCCAGTATTTCTCAAAAAAAATTCAAATGTGACTAATCAGTACTCTCTTACAAATCTCTAGTCCATGTGTGAGGTTGTTATGAGGTAATCTTGCATGAGAACAGTTTATGTTAGGAATCGTGCCTCAGTTACAACAGCCTACATTTCCCCTCACTGGGAGACCTTGTAACCAGGGTTTGAATGATGATGCAAAATGGGAGCACCCAGAAAGAAAATTAATCCAATGATGGAGAGAGATGAAAGGAAAATGGAGTCTGGGGAACATATAGGATGAAGACGAGAAATAAAATTGAAAGGGGACAGAGAGAGAGAGAGAGAGAGAGAGGAGATGGGGGAATTGAGCAGTGGATAAGGTCGAGGCACATGTATATTTTCAGTGTCTATCCGTGAGTGGAACTGGCGTAAACTTGGTAGTGATGGGATGGGGGACAAAACAAGGATGCGTTCTCTTGCCATCTTCTCATGAGTTATCTTCTTGACTCTGTGCTATGATTCATCCATGTGGTACTACATTGTATTATCCATCTTCATAGAATATTATTCCATTAAGTCTAGAACAATGAATGATAGACCTTTTATTTATCATTATTTCCTTATTCATGTTATTCCTAAATCAGCATGACAAACTTATAATCATCTTTTAAAAATATTTTTGTATTACCACTATTACCTTTGTACTTCTAATTTGTCTATTTTTTTTCTTCATACTTCTCATCTGCAAAAAAGTGCAAACAAATCAGTTCACAAATTGTCTTAAAATGTGCAAATTCATTTTCACAACTTGAATTAATATGTCTCATAACCAGAGGTGTATAAGTAAAAATATTTCCCTAAAAATATGGCTGAATGATTTCATTTCATTTCATTTAGAAATGGTATTCATTAGAAATAATCATGCGTTGCAACATAAGGTTTAATTGTGCACAATTTACAAAAATAGCAGAGATAGATAATACATTCAAATGAATAATTTACAGGATAGGTAATTAAAGAATAACAGTGAATAGTTTTAAAAGTATTGTTCATAGAAATAAACAAGTTTCATTCACTACACACAGGAATTATTTTTGTGATTGGGTGATGTTATACATTAGTGTGAGAAGAGTGCCACGTTGTGATGGGGGCAATAACTGAATAGTTGTCCCGTACATACAACTTAATGAGCTATTAATGATTAGTTTATTTAGATGAGTGTAGGTAAGAATAATGGCAGTATTGTGATTTTATTTTTAGATCATAACCATAAATACTTTGTGGTGACATAGCATAAAGGCCTTCTTGATCTGTCTGTCTGTGGGGAATTTTATGCTGAAAGCCCCAACTCACTAGTATTTACATAAACCATTTTAACTATCTTATGTTATTCTTTTAGTTATAAATTTCAAGGCAGATAAAATTTTGCAGATCATTGCTCTACCTTTAAAGGATCTCTTTCCAATTTTGGTGGAGTGAGATGCAGCTGATTTGAGGCATCACTCTTATCACGCCTCCGCCCTAGACTTGAAAACAGAAATTGGCTGTCACCTGCTGGAGCTTCGCCGCTTGATATCCGCTCACTCCACAAGATCAGTGCAAGAAATAGCACGCAATGTGAGACAAGAAGATGGGGTTAATGTAATGAAGGCTATCTATGGGGTTCTAATACCATGTTTGTAACCCAAGATATACAAGCTAGCACCCAAGGGAGAGGTATGATTCCATTCTACATATTAGAAATGCCTGTGATATTCAAACAACAGAAAGGTCCTTTATGCAGGCCAATTTAATATTTTCTTTTCTAATTTTATGCGGAAATCAGATTTCAAATCATATCAAAATGTTAAAGTGAATTTCGTTCAATCTATCAATAGATATTAAAGTCAGTTGATATTTTGCTTAATTTCTTGTACATTGTGTGTAGAGTAATTTGTATAAAACTCTATTTTGTCAGATGAAGATATCACTACAAAAAGTTGTTATATGATCAAATCAAAACTCTTCTTCAAGAGATGCAATACAAAAAACTCTTTTTTGGGGGGAGGGGCAGGAATGACAAGGCATAAAATTTAATGATGTAACTTTTATATCCCATAGATAAAAGTAGGCTTGTTCAAGATAGATGCACATTTTTATACATTGATTGTCCAGAGTAAAGCTTTCATCATGGCACATTTGGAATAAAATTATTATATTTGGATCGGACATGCTTACTAATGGAAAATTCACAAATCCATATACATGCACATGATATAGGCGAGCTTAAATGATGTTAATTCAGCCTCATTGAATGAAACTCATGCTTTGCCATGTCTGAGTAAATGATGATTCAAGTCTACTGTGGAGACAGATTTAGGGAGTTAACACCATAAAGGCAGAAATAATCTTGTAAAGAGCGATTACATCCTGTAGATTTATTTTAGGCTGCATGACATGGTATTGACGTTGTGCGGAAAGGTAAGGTATGCACCCATGAAATAAATGGATGATATTCACAAATGTTTACAAAAAATACATTCTTTTGAATCCAATTATCAACCTCCACTTTGGTTTATGTCCATTTTTATTAACATAAAATTCCAAATATTTTTGATGGATTTATGCATCTAAATTTTTCATTCTATGTTATTCTCCTTCTCTCTCATAAGTCCCAATGTCTGGTCATAGTTTTATATTTCATTCATTAAGGAGGAACATGTTGCAGTGTGACATTTATAGCAACTTTGTTGTTCCATGTTAGATATATTGCTGAACTCATTTTCAATTTCATTTCATAATTCATAAAATAACTTCGGATCCAGTTGTATCCCCCAAAGATATGACCTCCACCACCTTTATCCAGATGTGGGTATGGGAAATTGCTGATATTTTTGTCATCTCTTTCAGCACTGGTGGTCCAGTGTCAGTTTGAAGGGAAATGAAAGTGTCTCTCTGTCTCTGTCACTCTTTCTCTCACCATCAACAAAAAGATAAATATTTTTGTAATATCCCTGTCGAAACATAAACTCTGAATAATGAAAGTTTGTGAAAATCTCTAAGTACTTTCATTCCAGTTCAAGGATAAGGTTTATATTGAAACCAGTTTGCTGAAGATATCTGGCATTGAATCAGGATCAAGAACAAAGCCATTCTTTGCCAGATATGCTTTTTATATCATAAGTAATGCTCCTACTTTTGTATATAACTGTAATATGGTGGTCCTGCCCCCTTTGACAGAGATGTAATATAAAGGAGAGTCTTTGTCATTTGAGGCTCAGTGGCCTTTCCATATGAAAGAATCCATGAATATCAACCAAAGAAGTGTATTGTTAGGTTGATTTATGTGACATATTCTTTTTTTTTCTTTTCTTGTCTTATATCTTTTTTGGGGGAGGGGGTGGGGTGACGAGGGGAAAGGAAGGTGTATTTTAAGCTTTAATCAAGGCTGTAGTTTGTAAAAATCTTGCATTTGGAGGAACGTTATTTTAAAAGTAGACCTACATATTTGTAGCATGATGCGTATTGACGATCAGTCTTCATCGTCTCACATGCTGTACAGTGTTTCTAGCCTGAAACATGGGCATACTATCTGCCTTGCTCTGTCCTGTATGGTATGTTAAAGAGTTCAAATTAAGCAAGCTTCCGTAATTCTTGGCAAAGACTTGATCTTGTTTGTCATAAAACCACAACTTGAGCCGTGAATGATTCACGTGATCATGAAGAAGAATGCACATGCTTGGTGATCTTCAGTAGAATACAACCACTGTGAGGGAACATTCAGCCCTTACATGTATATTGAACATTATACATGTAAGATTAAGTTTGTACATGTAGGCCCAGCTAAGGTCAAAGGTTTCATTAACATGTCATGTAGGTGTACATCGCATGTTTAATTGAAATCCAATTATTAATTCAGATTACAATTTCTAAGTGGAATATGTCGGAGTGAATATATCAGTTTGTGATAAAAATCAAGTTTATATTCATGTTATTATGGATAAATAAAAGACATGGTAAAATAAATTTCTTGTTGTCAAGTGGACAATTAAGATATGAATAAAGTGCTTCATGTAAATATTGTTTTAAAAAAAATCACCACTTTGATTGGAAATCTTCTCATATGTATATTCCAAATTCCAATCAACTACTGTAATCACATCACATTGTCTAGTACCAGATACACTGGGAATATATTTTCTATTTGGCAGGGGATAATAAATTCAATCAAATGCAGTATGTCTTGAAGATGCATAATAGCCCTGGGGATTCTTCCGGGTAGGCAAACTTGATTACAGATAGAATTCTTGTCTACAGAGATTGAATTATGTCGGTGTGAATGCCATGCTCTCTGCTCCATTTATTTCAATTAGATATGCCTCATACGTATTCACACTACCACCAGTACGCATTTCCTGAATAATTCAGATTACATAACGTTACCCCACCCTTACCACTTCTTACATGTATTTAGCCCCTGTTAGTGATCATCACACTTCATTAACCCCTCCTCCCCTCTCTCCCCGGCCTATGAGTCAAAGAGCGATAACGATTGCTCCTCGCAGCTTCTCGCAATTACCCCCTCTGGCTGGTACGGAGACTGAATAATTCATGTCCACGAGAGAGGTCATCATGTTGGCCGCTTCATGCCCTGCAAATCCAAACGGATGGTGCTCATATAGCGGGAATTCCCAACTGGCACTGAAGGGGGCACAGAAATGGGGGGTAACATTTAGAAATGAAAATGAGAGTATGTCTTTAGCTATAACATATATTCAGTTCAGTTAAAGTTCATATTAATAAAGGCCCACTGTCTCTTATAATGCTTTTAAAAATTTGCTAATTACTTTCAGTCAATATATCATTTGATCACAAATACATCAATTGATCACAAACATATTACAAACAAAGCGCTTATACCTGTAAAGTAGTATACGCTTTATTTGAGTTTGAAGGCATCATTGTGATATATTCAGAAATGAATATTAAGTTATTAAAATGGCCACGGAATGTTTGTTTCTTTGCAATGAGATTTTGCTATTTATTTTCCCATTATATCTCCAGCAGTGGAAAATGGAAAAGGTCTGCATGACAGTATAGAATGTGTGCGGTGAGATAAAGCTCAACTAGTCATATCCTTCTCCATTCATTCTATATTGCTTATTGTATCCAATGTATTAGATTATCTGTTATTCTCTGCTTCTCCCTCTTGTTAATAAAAAAATCCTTTGCTGATTTAACAGCACTCCACTGGACTTAAAGGCATTGATTAACTTTGCCCAGGATTGAAAAAAAAAAAATCACTGTTCCAGCTAATGCTGTAATCATAATTGCAAACCTTTAGCTCAGACAGGAATCGCCTGACTTTTATAAGCTGATCGGTCGTTTCTATATCAAGATATTTACGATTGAACATTGATGTCGGGATAGAGTACCACCGAACCCTAAAGAACTCTTACGGTTGGCATACCTCGCTCTATCACAGAATACCGTACGGGCTGGAAACCCGCTCTGAAATCGCCAAGCGCTGGTGCTTGGTTTTTGTGACTGCAGCGCAGCGAAGAAGCCGAGCGACTTGCGCTAGCGATTGATCGCGATTTTCTCTTTTTTAGGATAGTAAACGGGTTCCATTTTCACTCATACTTTCACATATCCTTAATTATATATGTAGTTAGAGGACTGCACACAATTCACTGGCATTTGAGCTGATTTTACAATTTTTCACAAAGTTAATCAATCACTTTAAGTGGTATAATAAACCCAAGCCTTGTGTGCACTGATTGTCATGAAACGCAGTAAATGCACATAGATCTGTATTTGATATGAATAATGTGAATTCAATTCATCGTTTATACCAATGAAGCTCTCATTATATTATTGGTAGATGGACATATGGATTTCAGCAGACAAAGGTTTCTAACTTGATCAAAGGCTCTTCATATGATTGACTGTACATTAACGGCTTATGCGAGACATATACGACTGTCAGATTTGGTTTTGATCATGGCAGTGAGGAATGATTGATGAATGAGAAGTTTCTGTTTTGGTAAAATATGGATAGATACTCACAAGTTGATCTACTAAATTGCTGCTGGGGAAGACTAGTTTTTAGTGAGTGCCATTACCAAAGCGGAAGTCAATTTATGTTCTATAAGAGGTATGAGCATATATATTCATGCCCTTTTTTCTGTTTTCTGTCACTGTGTATCTCAGATGGCAGTTTAATC
The DNA here is from genome assembly GCA_025618425.1 of Heliocidaris tuberculata. NCBI lineage: Eukaryota > Metazoa > Echinodermata > Echinoidea > Camarodonta > Echinometridae > Heliocidaris > Heliocidaris tuberculata. The sequence goes on along the minus strand of CM046832.1, from coordinate 10,068,912 downwards.
AGGTCAAAGGTATATTCATGTTGATGTTTTGTGAACTGACAGAAAAAAATGTGATATACATTTTGGTTCTCCAGAGTACGAATGTGTATCACATTGGACCATAATATAAAATGATCATTTGGCAAGGCCCTTAGACATTGAAGATTTCACTTAAACTCATCAAAAGAACCATTTTGGTTGTTACAGATTTCCTTCTTTTATTTAATGCACAAACATATATAAACATCTGTAATTATATTTTGACATTAGATATAGAAAGAAAAAAAAGTAAAGATATGGAGACTTGGAAAGCCTGGCCGAAAGCTTTAAAGACATTATATTGTTTATTAATATACCCTTTATGAGACATGTTATTAAATGTAATTGTGTCTGTTGCTTATGAACATCAATATGCATGTAGTATCTACAGTTATGACAACATAATTTTAAAGTATATCTTAATGAGACGAGACAGTTCTCTTACTCTGAACTATGCAGCTCTGTGCTGTTACTGTGTTCCAAGTCTAGTTAAAGGAAACCAAAACCCAAGGAGAGAATCAATGTTATTGGAAAGTGAAAATTCAGAGAAGCACTTTACAAAAAGTTTCATTAAAATTGGTTAAAAAATGAGAGAGTTATGGAAGTTTGAAAAGTCTCGTTTTACTTTCTCTGGGGATCCTCAAATTGGCAAAATTGCTTCAAAATGGCTGATTTGTGAACAACTCTCCATTTGTTTTGTACACAGATTTTCAGATTTTCCCCATTATCTTTCAAGGTGCATTTAATCTCCTTCTGAGCTCAACATATATAATGGGAAAATGTATTTTACACCACATATGTCGAGTTCAGGAGGAGACAAGGAGCACCCTGAGAGATAATGGGGAAAATCTGAAAATCTGTGTACAAAACAAATGGAGAGTTGTTCACAAAATCAGCCATTTTGAAGCAATTTTGCCAATTTGAGGATCCCCATAGAAAGTAAAACGAGACATTTCAAACTTCCATAACTCTCTCATTTTTTAACCAATTTTAATGAAACTTTTTGTAAAGTGCTTCTCTGAATTTTCACTTTCCAATAACATTGATTCTCTCCTTGGGTTTTGGTTTCCTTTAACTCCAGTACATGTTTCTCTTCAATTTCTCTTCTTGAAATGTGTACATTTAGAAACAATCCATGTGAAAGATTATGTTTGAGACCATTTGAAGTACTGGCTGTTCTAGCTATTCTAATTCCATATCACTTAGAAAACTCAAATTACAAATTTACTTGTGCTTGACAGTTTAACATTTCTGGTTTTCAACCAAAGAATCGTCAGTTTACTGCTTTATTTTTAATGAGAAAAATTTGCTCTAAACATGGAAAATTCAATGTTCCAACTTATATCTACATGTATGATAAAGTCTACTCTAAAAAGTAATCATGCAATGTTCCAGCAGGGAATTGCATTGTAATTAACACCTACCTGAGTCTCATTAAATTTAACAGGGTATTGTTTTTCCAGACACCTTGCCCCATTGCATTATGTAGTTAAATATAACGACTTTCACATTGCTTCCACGCAATCTAGTTGCAGGTGGTCTCATAATGAGATTTTACCTTGAGAAAATGTATTAAAACTATGAATTTGACCCCATAATATATAGAAAGGTGTTTGTGTTATCCCTACATCTTTTTCTTCTTTTCGTATCTGTGGAGTTTTCTTTATTGGGATCTCAAGTGTATTGAGGGTTCAAGTATATTTAATTTGGTTACCTATTCATAAATGGAGTTGTGCAATGGTTTAAATATTCATCCCACAATGGGAAGGATGGTTAAAAACCATATTTATATTTTGCTAATGTCTGTTGATAGGGCTGAAAATTTAAATTCAAAATACTGAACATATTATTACAGGAAGGGAGTGGTGTATCTAATTATTATTATTATTATTATTATTTTTGCATTAGACATAAAATATCAAAACCAATGTCTATCAGACATCAGATAAAAACTAAAACACGACCAGATTTTGTCATTTTCGGGTACAAATAATTACTGTGGAACTGAAGCTAACCCTCAATATTTCTTACTTTGGGGCTGTGTTCGAATCTTCAATAAAATAATGTCCCTAAGATGGAAATACTTATGGCTACTTCAGTAGTCATAGTTGCAAAATATTCCTAAGTTCCCCTTGCATTTTGTGCATTGAATGAAACGCATGCTTGTGAATGAACGTAAAACATAAATATCTTATTTACACTTTGATAATGGTGCGGAATTGTGCCGATATAATTTTCTTGTTGATTGGTTAAAGTCCACTATTAGTGAGTGATAAATTCATTAAGATTTGCCTAATTGGAGCATGAAGGTGAAATTTATAGACCTGTCCCTATCAATCTATTAAAACCCATATCATATTCAATGATAAGTGTTTTATAGACTGGAAATAAGCAGGTTATAAAAAGGTTAATGGATTGGACAATAATGTTTATTACAAACTTTGCTTTTAAAACTATGCTGATTGCAAATTATGATGTATTTTAAGGAAGGAAGTAAAAACAACTCTTTTTAGTTCAGCTTCAGAGGAAAAATTGCTCTTATGGAACAAGTGACAAGTAATTTTTAATATTTTTTTGTGGTATGTCAAAATCAATATTTGGCAAGAACATAATATTTACCTAAGACTTGTTTTTAATTTGTAAAATGGTAGATGTGACACAAACATGAATTACAGCAACTGTAAAATACATGCTGGTAGTTGTAATTTTCCCTAACCTTGAAAAGTAAGATATGAATGCTATACCTGACCTTCCAGGAGGTCATTGTGATCTCAAGTTTGCACCTAGATAAAAATGCAATATGGGCAACTGTGTAAACAAGTGTAGATATTGTTCATATCCTATAATTCTACAAAACAAATATGTGTAGGCCCTGCTTGCATGGTGTGAGTGATTGTGAAGGGGGAGGGGAGGGAGTAATTAAAATTCATTCTCCCCCATCATTCTAACAAAATCGTGAGCGTGAGGTGCATTATATTTTGTTTGGAAGATTTTATCATCATGATAAAGCAGTAGCAAAATTCATTTGTGAAGTGCAGCATTATTTGCCATGTTATAGGGGTGTGATAATGTGAGACTGAATGAGAGCAGTAGAAAAACATTCTGGTCCACAGATTGTGGGAAAATGATAACATGGCTGGTTGCCGAACAAAAGCGAAGAGCATAGAATAAAAGATGCTGAAAGACATATTGAAAGTCCTTGGTATTACTGTTTATTCATCTGCCTGAATGGATAGCAGATGCCGGTTTCTTTGTTCTGGTCTTTTTTCTTTCCAAACACAATTCTATGTAACTCCCAGGGACTTACAGGGTTTGTTATTTGAATAACATTTATAAAAGATAAATTGATTTTCAGGACCTATGTGGTAGTCTGATATTTTTCTTCCTTATTTTTAGAATAGCGTTTTGTAAATTTTGATTTATTACTGTACCCCTAATGGGATATACCATTTCATATAATATCTTTTAGTCTTATCATCAAGTTATTTAAAAGGTGACCTTAACCTTCTGATCAATTGCAGGTGGTTTAAAAATCAATTGAATTCATAATGCTAATGGACCCACATATTGGTGATTAATGAGAGTGGCACTAATGCATGGCAGTACTTTCATGCCTCTACCCTTGCATTTGCATGAATGAAAGGTTTTAATATGCGGTATCTCACTATTTCTTGTTGCTACTATGGTTTGTTTATCAAATAGCAAATTTGTATTGTTTCTCCTTGTTTGTATGTTCCTAATTTGAGTCACATACCAGTATATTTAATCTAAGTCAGACAAATATTTTTTTTTTAGTTTGTGAATGCTTGCAGTTCAGAAGTGATGTTGATAAGCTACAAATTGCATTTGCTTGTTTTGCTTATTTATTTTATTCGATAACAAGATTTTAACCACTTATGACTGATATTCATACACAAGCTCTCGTGCAGCCCCTGTCTAATTACATAGAAAACCAATGCATGCTTGTTTTTCATTACAAGTTTTGGGCATCTAAGATCACATTTTCTTTTTCACTTTTTTCTTTCCTAGTTCCTAAAAAAAATTGTTTTTCCTTTCTCATCCTCTGACAAGCAATTCATGTTCCTGTGCCAAAATACAAAGGAGCAAATTTATTGCCTATTAATGGATTTTTCTGAGTGCCTCAGTTTAAAGGGGAAGTCCACCCTAATATCAAGTTGGTTTAAAAAAAGAAGCAGAAAATTAAAGAAACTGATCATTGCAAGTTTAAGCAAAATCAAATAAGAAAGAGATCAATTTTTTAAAGTTGTATTCAATCAAACACAAATTGGCAACTCTGTGATGTATTTTGGGAGCTCCTCTCCCTTTTGCCCTGTATACTTAAAAAATCATAAATTTCCATTTTTCTAAAGAAAATATTGAATCATTCATGCACCTTATATAAAAATCATTGCAAGTATGTTTTTGCACAAAACCTGTAAGAAACAAATGTATTCCTTCATTAACAACTAAGAAAAATGAAAATTTATGAAACTTCTGTAAAGGGCAAATGGGAGAGGTGCTTACAAGATTTGTCATGAAGTTGCCAATTAGTGTTTGATTGAATACAAAGTCAAATATTTCATAACTTTCTTTTTTATTACGAGATTTTATTCACACTTTTACTGATCTGTTTCTTCGATTTTTCTACCTCTTTTGAAACCAACTTGATATCAGGTGGATTTCCCCTTTAAACCTGAGAAATGTTCCCTGGTTGAACAACATTATGAAAACCTGACCCTTTCACAATTTTATGATTTTATTTTCAAATACATGTTTAGTTATTATGACAGAGAGAATGAAGTGTGCACAGATGATCCTTTTGTTATGAGAATCCCTTGGATTAAAATTCTGATCAAGTCATAGATATGTGTCAATGACAGAAGTATGGCTAATTCTTCTCTCAAAATGAATGGACACAACATGAGATTAAAAACTTTTGTTTCAATGGAAATCCAGAATACTCATAGAGTACATTATGTTTATGTATTTGGATTTGAAATCACACTTCCTGGCAACAAAATTAGCAATATCCTCTGTAAGGACATTCAGGAGTAAGGTCATCTAATCCCTGCTTAACACATAATCTGTACAGGCTGTACCATGTGATAATGGGCAGTCTTGTAGTTGCGTAGTAGTAGACTGATAAAAGCGAATGTCTGGGACTGAGTGATGATCTGTCATTCAGAATTGACATGAACCACTTATAGCCTTTGATGTTAACTTTAAGTATTTAAAGATTTTATTAATATGATCCCTCATTGATCATGTTAATGTACATTGCCATTTCCTAATATTAACAATCATGAAAGCAAGTTGTTGAATCTGAGGGGATATGAATCTTAGTTTTGCACTCATTAATGTGGAAAATATCATTGTATATAGGCCTATATACAACTTGTTTGTCATTGCCATAAATTTGGTGATAATGTTTTTTTATTATTTGTGTGTGAGTCTGGGTCGTCTATCATTTTTTTCTAAATAACCTTGAAAGCTGTAAGTGGGCACACCACCATTTGTGTGATCTGTCTGGCTGGATGAATCTATTTTTGCCTTCCAGTTTTCCTTTAGGAATACCCAATTATTCATTCATTTGACATTTATTATTATTTGAACTCATCTTTGTAGTGCAAGTTCAGAAACAATCTCATCAAATGGATATTCATTATCAAGCAAGCCGGCCAAAACGAAAGATGCTTACTGTGGGTCCCTAATAATTTCCCCAATCGTTAAATATGATTTTCTTAAATATGCAGGCATTTCAGAGTGACCTGTCATTGGGTTGTGTTTCTTATGCTTGTAAAAATTGAGTTTTCCTTTACCCCTCCCCTAGTATCAGTGTGCATTACCTCTAATCATGTTTGAGAAAGTAAAAGAATCTAAAAAGAAATAAATAAATTGTAGCTGCATATATATATATATATATATATATATATATATATATATATATATACATATGTAATGAATGTTGTCATATAATATGTGCAGCACCTGTGCACGGTTCTGTGAGCTATAATTTATTTCATATGGCATCTATTGTGGAGGATCAAATTTGCCATTTTGTGAAAACAATATTGCATTTAGTATGACTCATCAGTCATCACTTAAAAACACTTCTGTCATTTCAAATCAGACTATGGTCTTACAGTCTTGTAAGGAAACTGCTATTTCTCAAGAAAACCAAAGTGATACTCATACCAGTCTACATCTCAGGGGAATTCTGAAATGTATAATTAGAAACATGTTTCTAATACATGTAGGTATGCTCACATTATTCTGATGTTTCTGAAAGTGTTACTGAGTTCTGAGTGTGAGTACATCTGAGCTTTACATCCGGAAAAAAAAAAGCAAGACAATTGATACCATTGTGGAGTGGTTTCCGGTACAGAACTATTTTAGGCTCAGACAGATGTACTTTGGTTCCTTGGAAACTGTGATAAATGTTTATGGCATGTTGTTTATGATAACTTCTAGACAGGATTAGAAAAAAAAAGTCTTCCCCTTCTCTTTCTCCTCTTACTTTTCAACATCTTTTACTAGACAGTCAGGTTGCAGCGTATTGCGGCCCAGCTCACTGGGTAGAAATTTTCGAACATTAAATTGTATGGCGTCTTCAAGGGGACAAATTTTCCCGTTTTCAGGCTAAAAACGAAAAATAAGGGAAGAAAGAAAACAATAGAAGGATAATTCAAGAAAAACATGAACGATAGAGCTAGGATAGAAGGGTCGGAAAGATGTAAGAGAAGATGATAAAAGGAAACAAAAAGTACAACAAAAGGAAAGTTGGAAAGAAAAAATGAGTGGATAAAAACAAAGAATATCATAAAGAAAGAGAAATAATAGAATAAAAAAGGTATAACATAACGAGGGATAGAGAGAGAAATGATAGAAGGATAAAGATTATCGTGAGGAAGTTGGAGAAGAAAGTGATAAAAGGAAACAAAGAATATCATAATGAGAGGAAGGTTGGAAAGATAATTGATAGAAGGATAAAAGGAAGGATAACAAAATGCGAGATAGAGAAATTACAAAAGAATAAATATAAAAAGGATAAAAAAAAAATAGGAAAGAGGGAAAGACAATATGATAAAAGGAATCAAAGAATAACATAATGAACAAAAAGGTGGAAAGAAAAAAAATAGATAGGATAAAAAGAAATGTAAGGAGTAACATTAGGAAAGAGGGAAGACCAGATGATAAAAAGGATCAAAGAATAACATAAAAGAAAGGTGGGGAAAAAAATATTACAGGATAAAAAAATTTAAAAAGGAATAAGACAAAGAAAGGGTGAGGAATGATATACAGATGAATATAATGAGTAACATAATTGATTCATTCATTGGATAATTATTAATCAAATAATTAATTCATGGTGCCATCAGGTCACTTTTTTCTCCTTTATTTTTTTTTGCTGCGAAAAAAAAAGATACCTTAAATAAAATTCCTGAAAAATGATAAAGAATTTCTACCCAGCTTGCCGTGCCACACAGCGCCACGCCGCGACCCAACTGTTTAGTATAAGCCCTTTTCAACTGTTCCTTCCTCTTCTTTCTCGTCAACTTCTCATTTAAGTCTCCCATTTCCCCCTTACCATTTTTGATTGGGAAGTATGTTACTTTAATTGTTTGAAGTATATTGTTCCATTTTAGTTACTTAGGATTATACAAAATATAGGAAATTTGTTAGCACATCATTTTGGTGTCATTCCAATTCTAATGATAAAACAGCCTTTATAATTTTATATCCAGGGATGATCAAAGGGGAGTTTTCACAACCTTTTCCTTGTTTATTCTGACTGTCCCAGGCACATCTACATGAAGTATGAGTAATCGTAAAATGATAAACATGGGTCCACAAATGTAGCCCCAATTCCTGAAGTAATTGTCAGGCACCAATTAGGCAGGCCAAAACTCAGCATGCCTACTCAACTGCTAATATTTGAACACAACAATGTCCTTTTATTCATGCATGGCCTAATTTGCTTCCTCGTTACAAATTTGCCTCTTTCTTTCTTTCTCTCTTACCTGTTTTTCTCTCTCCTCTCATCCATTCTTTCCCCTTTCTGCATTCCTAGATATGTTTTTTTTTTATAAGTTTGTCCTAATTTTGAACTAATGAAGCTAAATCTTTTGTATTTCAATTCAGATTACAACATCAGAGTCTGTTTTTTTTTTTTTTTTAGTTATCCAGATATTTTGTCTGCTAGTTTTTAGTTATCCAGATATTTTGTCTGCTAGGAGCCATAATGGTATTTGTTTATCTGTGTTAATGATTCTTAGGAGACTATATAGGCCTACATGTTGTATGATTTTAATTTTTTCTATAAACAAAAAATAGATTCAGTGAGGTCATACTAAAGAGAGCGATTTTGACATGAGTATATGATAGAAGGCAAGATATCAAGATGTTTGCTCATGTGATTAAGAGGATTGTAGACAGTGTATACAAACATCTTTATCTTGACATGAATTATGTCAAATCACTAATCACAAGGGCAACGTTGTTAAACTTGTCAGACATAGTGGATCATTTGATCCGTCACATAATTACATGTATCAATTAACAGTTCACATGAGAAAATGGTATATAAACATTAAGAGACTACATACAGTCTGATGTATCCTGTACATTTTGTACTAACTTTTTTTGTTGTTAACTAGCTACTGCAGTGAAATTTCTTGTAAATGATTAACCCACACAAATGAGCTTGTATTGAGACATTCCTGGTAGTTCATTCTGTTGCCATATGAACACACCAAATCACCCCAGGTGACTGTCCTGTTCTCCTACACCAGCTCACAGTTTGAATGCGACAGTTGGTAGACCTCGAGCCGGCCGGCCGCTTGTGTACCAAAGAACATGCCAAAAAACACACTCCTAGATTGTTGGTACTCCTTCAGGCTCTGTCACTCTACAGTGTGCTGCAGCTTGCAGAGGTAGTCTTATTACCACTTTGTGGGATTTCCCTGATTTGCAAGGAATTATTCATTGGATAGATTAATGTGTCTGTGTGTGCAGTCATTTATTTGAAGTGGGTTGATTATTCATGTTTAGAAGGTAAGATAACTCATTTTCATGTACAAAGTCCATTGTGAATGTCGGTCAATCTTCTTAATGAAGTGACACGCTGTAGTGAATCTTTTGATTGAGATTCAGCATGTTCAGTGTCGCAGTGGAGTTACAATGCCTTTTGTGGAATAATGCAATTCATATATATTACAGTATGTATTGTTGTATATGAATATTTATGAGGCATATGTGAAATATACTGTAAATTGGTTCCACACCTAGATTTCTGTGTTCTCAGGTTCTGGTTATGTTTGTGAGTAGTATTTTTTTCATGGTTGGAAATTGGAATACTATTTGTATCTATGTATGAGATATGTACTAAACTCTGTGTGATGTTTTTATTTAGTAACATCATCATACAGAGTGGTTTAAGAATTGATGATCATGTCAGGATTAGAAAACTGTTTCTAAAGGGTACCAATCACCCCAAAATATTTTGCTCTGTATATATTAGAGGTTCCATGTTGCTATTCTGTATTCCAAAAAATATTATTATAAGTTTAAGTACACTTTTAAACTTAAAAGCGACGTGTTTGTAGACTAGTCGATGCACGCGCACGCATTCACAGCCCGCGCGGAACCTACATATAACTTGGAGTTCGGTTCCATGTGTACAGTTTCAAGTTATCCATAATGCCAGGTGAAGTTCTGTGAAGTTTATTTATACTTTCTAGCTGTACACAAATAATTTTTTAGGTGATTGATACATTTTAAAATTGAGATTGTAAAATATCCTATTCATTACTCATAAATGATGAAAACAAAAACATGTTGGATGTGAAAAAACGCATGCATACGTACAAACCACACAAAAGTTAAGAATTCCATCTTTTTTAATTCAGCATTTTTGTTGGAGATGAAAGAAAGGTGGATACCTCTTGGGGAAGTAAAGCATTCTGCTTTTGCTTCTGTCAAAGGAAGTCTCTTGAATTTCTGAGCGTGATATTCTGTGCATTCCGCTGAACAGGAGATGCACATGTCTTGGCATAATAATTGGATGTTTATCCTTGGATTCCAACCTATCTTTCTCTGATACCTATCAAAAATGACCCCATGAATGAAGCCGCCAGCAGGTACCTTGACCACTACTTGGAAAAACAGAAAATTGTTTTCATTCCATTGCATTTGTCAAAACCCAGAGATGTCACAGGGGATTAAATCAGTGACTGCTGGCATTGAAATAATTATATGATGGTATTGATATGATTCACAGTTTGACTGTCGGTGATTTATTCATGAAACATGTTAAATAGAAATACAGTAATTCCTAACCCATGTAAGTTAGCATGGAAGATGGTTTCCATAGACCACATGAATAAATTTGTTATTTGGAGAGTAATACATAGGCCTATATGTTCTGTTTTACCATCAAATTTTATACATTTCTAAATTCTGTTTCCATGGGGGGCATTTTCCTAGCATTTTTGCTAATATGATTGACTTTATTTCCTGAAATTATATTTATTCTTATCATGTACTTGATATATACATGTAAATGAGAGAATACCTGCCATTTGATACAGTTTGATTAAATGGACTATACCGGCTACATGTACCACGTAGTCACATTATATTTAAAACTATTGTTGAAATAGATACCAGAATAAATTAGATCTTATTTCATTGGAACATAGTGAATATTTCTCCTTGCAGCTGTTTATTTATTTTTTGTTGCTTCTTATTATTATTATGTAACTGTTTCATATTCTCTTCTTTTATCATTAGAGATCTCTTGAAGAAGCCAATCATCCCATCAGGAGAGGGCATCTTGTCCATCTCATCCTCCAGGCTAGATACAGCGTGTGATAAGGGACTTCACCAGGGATATCCCTTACCATACCAAGGTCAGTGGAGAAGGCAGTCAGATGGAAAATTTGTCCTTACTTTTCAAACATTTGAGGTCAGGGATGGTCTGGTCTATCCAGGGTTGTCTTTACCCACCAGACCAAGTTTTGTGACCACTAAACACATGTATTGTTTGCTAATTTACAAATCTATGTTTAAATATAGGAGTTTACATGTATGTGTGGGAGGTACATTGCAGGAAAGGTAGGGATAGGTGCTGCAACTCATGATCTTGACACATTATGTGCTACCAGGGATATGTTCTCTTCTCTTTTCAGTCTACTTCTCGGTTCTTTCTATCTGCCTCTATTGCTCTAGAGTTTGCCATATATCCCATCATTCTTTTGAGAAAAAAGGTCATTACTCGCTCTATGCTTCTATCAATTTAACAAAAGGTTCCCTTTAGAAAGTTGTAGGTGTTGTTACATGAAATATGCCCCTACCTTTTTCTAATTATGGATTAAGCAATGGAAAGAATGGTCACATAAAGGTGTGCCTTGAAATGATAAAAGAGGAGAGGAATTGCCTTAAAGCTATTTGCCTAATGAAGTGTGCTTCGTGATCAGAGGTATAAAAAGAAATAAGACTAGAGATCCAAACAGACAGGTTTGTACTATTTGCAGGTGCATACTCTCCAGTCATTGCTTTGAAGAGGAAAAAGTTTCAGCATGGGCACTGACATATATGGCTTGCAGTCGGTCAGTTCCCTCCTTTTCTGTTCACAGAAAGACAGATATATCATGAATTATTGAAACCCCAGTGCCTGCTTGGACAGGTCAAGCAATTCCAGCAGAGTAGATCTGAATGACATCACTTGATGGTGCTGTATTAGGAATAAGGCTAAATAGTATGAAAAGCTTTACTGTGAGTCATCAATTTCTTAGGTAGAAAATATGTTCCTGCTTCCCTTATCATGATCTATAAGATGAAGAGAATCTTAAATTCCTTATTTAGATGAGTATGTGAATCTGGAAAGTTGAAAGAGCACATCAGTCTATTTCATTTTGTTACCAAGGAATAGTTGTTTCATGCAGAGGCTACATATTATTTTTGTAATTAACTTCAAACATTTTGTAGCAAAACACTGAACTTGATATTGAGCAAAGGTTCAGGGGAAATAGTTTCACTACCTTGAGTACATATTCATGTTTTAGTCAAACACCATTTTTTTCTTGTAAACATACAATACTACAAATTTATGTAAGTTTAAAGTACATACAGTTGCTTTAGTGAATTTAAGAGAATACTTCAGAATTCATTCATCAGCTTAGGATTTTAAAATACATGATGATAAAACTTTCAGTAATTAAACTCTCAGCTGATTTGATTTTAGAGAAAAATAAATAGAAATTTGAAAGAAGGTAGAAAGAAAATTTGTCATTGAAAGCTGGAAGAAAGGATACTCTTGCCAGACATATACTATGGATGGAATCTATTTTGGGGACATTGAATTCTCACTGTATGTAGTAGTTAAAGTAATTTGAACTGAACAACACTGCTTCTGATCAGTGCATGTTACAATATGTAGTGGGACAGTGTGGCTCTCTGTGGGATTTTGAGAAGAATTCCAGCAATTAGTGGTTGCAATTCTGGTTTGAAATCAATGCCTCAGAGACGAGAAAAAAAAGATTTCACTGATAGAAGGTCAATCTCCTGTCAGTCCTCACCCTGTTTTTCAGAAGAACACATCTCCAAACCAGTCTGGATGCAAGACTACATGTATATTCAAATCTTCTTCTTTCAGTTGCCTCATAATCATTGTTGTAAGACTAGAGGTTATATTCACTTATTAATTATAGCCTGTGGAACTACCCTTTACGATGTGCTATAATCAGAGAGATAATTTTTTTCTGGTTTCATTTCAGTTCAAACCTTAATACTTTTTATATATTCTAGTCGGCTTACAATCGTATCATATTCATGACTTTTTCTATTCCCATTTTTAGCCTCATTATCAGTGACCAACAACATGTAAGTTGTATACCTACATGAGAAGAAAAGCTTAAATATAAGCTATTACTTTTATTTCCAAATTCTTTTTTTTTTTTATTATATGTTTTATTGCTTGATAATCAAATAGAATCACAAAATTTTTAAATAATTAGCAGTTATTGTAAAGAGGAAAGAAAAAAAGTGACAAGAACATTTCATAACAAGACATATTAGAAATTTCACCAACCCCCTTAAAGGGAAAGTTCACCCTGAAGATTACTTGAGTTTAAAAAATGCAGAAAAAATAAAGAAAAATATTGGCGAAGGTTTGATGAAAATCGGTCAAATAATAAAAGAGTTATGAGTATTTAAAGTTTTGGATTCGTGACGTCACATGCGAGCAGCTGCCCATTGGTCATGTAATTAATATTCCATATATTCGCATTTTTTTTTACGTTCCACGATAAATTAATATTGTTTCTTTTCAGAATCTAGTACTGAATAACATTTCTGACAATATATCAAATGCACAGACGAAAATATTCTAAATTTTCTGAGAAAACTGTATTTTATGGAATATTTATCACATTACATATTGGAGGAGCTGCTCGCATGTGACGTCACAAAATCAAAACTTCAAAAGTCCATAACTCCGTTATTCTTTAACGGATTTTGTCCAAACTTTCGCCAACATTTTTCTTTTATTTTTTCTGCATTTTTTAAACTCAAGTAATCTTCGGGGTGAACTTCCCCTTTAACCATCTTCCTTCTGTTGCACATTACATATATGTATGTAGGCTTGTCTGTTCCCCTTCATTCTGTAATGTCACTGTCTTTCTCAATGAGCTATAAATCTGAGATTGGTCTCATCCGGGCATAGCACAGCACTCATCACTGAATGAGGGGGGCATGGGGGACTTGAGTTGGTCCTAAACAGAGCATCTTTCATCTCTTCTCCAGAAGGAACTGAAATTGGAGAATCCTCCCCCGAACTTTATGAGAAAGCCAGGTTTATTATTGCATACCTATTCCCTTCAATACCTCTTCTTTCTTCTAGAAGGGGGTATACACAATCTAGTCTTGCATTACAGACCGTGAACTTGAACCAATCATTCATGCAACCATGCTTTTATTTGTTACTTTCGTGTACAATGAAAGAGACATACATTTGAATGACATTGATCGTAGGCCTACAGTCTGTTTGATGATTGAATTTGAACATTGAACCCAGTTTTCTTTGTTATATTTAGCTTTTGTTTTGGGGCCTATACATTTGCCTTTGTCGTTGATATGCAATCACATGTACAAACAACTGAAATGATAATGATTTCATGCTACCATGCATGTCATGTTTTAAGCCAAGGATTGACACTTAACAGTGGTCTAAAGGAAATTAAATTCTTTCAGAATTAACTCCATTTAATAACTGTTCCACAAAGAGGTAACACAGGACTGCTGCATGTTACTTACATTTAAGATTATATCATACATATATTCATCAAAGTTAGTTTGGAGGTCTGCCATACCTTTTCTTAATGTCAGATATGCTTTGTGACCTTAATCTGTATTCATCTCTTTATGCATAATTATAGTCTGGTCAATAATAGTCGTTAAAGCATCCCAAGTCTGTCATCACAGACTAGGATTGAGGGAAGGAGCAAGGCACGCTTAGCACTACCCCTCTTTATAGAAATCGTGGGAACAGGATGAATGGAAGAGGGGCCAAGAAGTGATGAACTTGGAATTACCCTTGTAATGGGAGAACCTGTCCCCACTCACAAATTTTTTGTCCACTTTAGTACAAAGTAGGATAATAGTCAAGCCATTGCCTGAAGTTATGCAGAAAATCTTGTATTTGAATTAATGCGGTTATGTTTTGGATACTGGTAGACATTTGGTAGCCACCAGAATTTAGGTGGTAATTAATGGTGAGAGGTACTGTCTATTGAAGGACTGAGGATACTGATGAGTCTCATTCGCTCTCCTTTAGCCTTGTGGGTAGAACCATCTTCTTTCAATATAGACGATGTCATGTATAGTTCAAGGAGCATCACAGTATACATGTATATCTGATAGACTTGTAAGCTGAATTTTACATGATTGATATTTACACAAGGCTAGAATGATATGGAAGTCAAGCAACCACAGTGCATTGCTTGTTTCATTTACTATTTCGTAGAAACCTAGTACCAACTTTCTTATACGTTGCTGTATGTCCAGCCCAACATCATGGGATAAATATTCAGTTTATTGCCTGTAGAACATGTTTGCTTGAATTATTTATACATGACGTAACTCAGTTGGAGTCAGATGAGACATTCATTAAAATCCCAATGTTTAATAGGCAAGATTTAAATCAATGTACAGACCGAAAAACAGCAACATCTATTCACCAGACAAGTAATGTTCACGATGGCCACATCACATCCTGAAGAATGTTCGTTGGGAGTGTGTAGCAGACCACATTCACCGTGATAGAGGTTTATTGGTTCATCAGTGATGGTATAGTAATCAGATGTGTCATCACATTAATCAACCAAGAATGTCAATAGCTTCTTGGATGCATGATCACAGAGTTCAGTCTCAAGAGGGAAGGGAGAGCGCAAGGGGTAGGCTTCATAGGATGTAGAAATACCGGTAAAGGGTTTAGTCATATCTTCCACCCTTGGCATAATTTAATGTGAATGTCAACTTAAGCTTGATTATATGACTTATGTATAGTGATCATGATAATGATAATAATGATGTATCTTTTAGCAAATTTTCAATATCCATGTTCAAATGCACATTACAATGATATTCATGGAATAGGTATGTTTTGAGTTGAAGACTTCTGTAAAAATTTGTAATGATATCCAAATGAGCGTAAGGAACTGGCATATCTAAATCAAATTTCTTTTTCATTATTTTGTGCAATTGAAAGAAGGATAATACAAAGATAGAGAGAAAGCAATCACCAAAGAATATTTTGTTCTGTATCTTAGGGGTGCCATGTCGCTATAGTATCCTCAGAATATGAGCTTCAAATATTAAATCTATGAAGAGTTATTGCAAATTTGAATACACTCTAAATAAACATAATGACTTGTGACTAGACTAGTCCATGCACCCTTACAGTTTCAAGAACTCAGTTTCAAAAACTTAAACCCCCCCCCCCCCTCATTCGGAACCCGACTCCTAGTTCGTTTTAAGTTTTCATTTATTTTCTTCATACTCCTTAACCGTTAAAAGGTCAGGTAAAGTCTTTAGAGGTTAACTTTATACACTCTAGCTGTAAACAAATTATTTTTTCAGGTGATCGGTACATTTTAAGTCATTCACATTGTGGGTAACAAGAAATAATGAAATTCAAATAGAAATTCCAAAATGACCCAAATTAGTATGAAATACTACATGTATGTAAGCAAATTGGAAGGAGAGATAATTGCAGGACGTTGAGTAAGATCATGGGCTAGCTAGAAGAAACCAGAGAAGGAACATCAGATGACACTATCAGGGGAAACTGAGCCATTGTTTAGCTAGTCATAGTTACCATGGTGAGAGTGATTGACGGGATATACAGGATAACATACCCTGTAGTAATCCAACATTGCCCCGGTGATGGATTAGGAGGTTATGTCATGAATGCTCCTTGATACATGTAGAGTAAGAAAAAGAAGAATGTTCTATTTGTGAAGAAGAAGAAGGAGAAGGAGAAGGAGAAGGAGAAGGGGGAGAAGGAGAAGGAGGAGGAGGAGGAGGAGGGGAGGAGGGGAAGGGGGAGGGGAGGGTGAAGGGGAGGAAGGGAGAGGGGTGGGGGAGGAGGAGGAGGGGAAGGAGGAGGAGGTGGAGGGAGGGAGAGAGGGAGGAGGAGGAGAGCATAAAAAGAAAGTAAGGAATGAGGATAGGCTTGGGCAGGATATAGTTTGTGAGGACTGATATTCTATCTTGTACGTGTATATATGTAGGCTAATCTTCAAGTAGTGTGCTTTGAAATGAGTGTAATTAGGGCATTGCTATCTTTTAAATCCACCTCCCCTATCTGCATGCTATTTGTAATGTTTACTTAGCCTTAGCAAATTCACTCTATTTGTACAGTAAGGTCAGGCTGTCTGATAATGACTACATTTACAATTGCACAACTCAAGACAGTTCCCACACAAATAGCTTCATAGTAGGTTCTACATAGTTTGCAAGTGCACATAAATATTACTCTGCCATGCCCTTTTTGTTTGCCTATGATTTTATTAGGAAACAAGGCTCCAATCTTTAATATCCTTGTTTACGATAAGCCCATCAAAATCACATAGAGTACATGTGATCAGTAGTGCCGAACAACAAGCCATATGAAAATCAATGTGCTACCAGAGTGATTAAGGAGTAATGAAAGCTTGTTATGAAGTTTGCCTTATCGAGCTATTGTAATGTCTTACTTAGAAACTGTAACAGTGTTTCCAGGCAAAGCTTTGGTGAGCTTTTATTAATTAAACAAGCATGTGGTTAGATCATGTCTTACAGTATGTGTAAATCTGTAATTATACATTGGAAATGGTTAACTATAGAATTAAGAAGCATACATGAAGAAATCTTCATGCAAACAGTTTGTTTTCTTTGAATTTTTTTTTTAGGTTGTCTTTATAATGTTGGAAGAGATACCTTTTACATCTGTCTATTCATTTGTCCTGTATCTTGTCGTTTCAAGTTATTAGTATTACTTTAACCCGTTGACTACTTAATATTCTCATTCCCATAGGCTTAATACAGGAACCACTCGATTCCCGTGGGCAATGGGTTAAAATACATAATTGAAATGAGATTTGTTTTCAAAGCATCATTTTCAAAAATATTATGTTCATTGCTTTTTATATAATATAAATTCATGAGAATTTGTACAAAATTGTACTGCATGTCACGGTAAATAAGTTTTGGTATATACTGGTACTCTATTCGAGTGAAAGCTGTGTTTGTTAAACTCTTAATTCTACCTTTAAGTTCAATTCCAGCCCCTTGAATATTTATTTAGGTGTCCTGGGCTGCTATTTGTGTTGTAAGGTCAAGCAGTGTCTAACAACACTCATTATGGGTAGATTATTACTGCATGAAACTTGCATTATACCAGCATAGCATGTCTCCACACTCCATGCTGCTGGAGCAAGGCCAAAACCAGGGGGTGTTATTGAAGAATGAAAAGGTGTGACTGCCTTGTGAAAGACCTAGGAACAACAAAAGAATTGGGGTCTGGTAATGTTATAAGGATGTCGCATGTAGTACTCACAGCCTAAATAGAAAGGTAGAGAGAGAGAGAGAGTGGGAGAGAAAGGGGCGGGGGTGGTGGGGGATTGAGAAAATAGAGAAGGAGAGGGGAAAAATAAAAAGGGAACCCAAGGTGTGTATTAGATCAGCATGAGAGTGGGCAAGCAAAAAAAGACAGGACAAAAAGCAAATAAAACTTGCTCTGCCATGTTCAAAGAAAATAGGCTAAACATGCCAATGTAAACCTTCATGTCTATTCACACCTTGATTGAAAGAAGTGAACCAAAGGAACTTATGTGTACTTTCACTTGGTGTACCTCTAAAGAAAGCAAGACACTGCTCTGTGAATAGACATACATACATGTAGGAAACATAACATGAAAAATCTTAAGTCTTATAAAGGTCATGACAACATAAGGAGTGATACAATTTTGTTTGCTTTGCAATGTGCACCTTATCGATAACAAATTGTCAAGATACTACGTTTTCTTACACACAGTGTGCGTATGAAGTACTATATTTAGCACAAAATAACATCATTCAAGAATTGTAGGCCCTGCATATTTTTGCAGCGTAGGTCTACATTTTGAACGCTTTTAAGTTTGAGTTCCAAATAAAACTTGACCCAACTTATTCTGGCATTGAAACCTCTGAAGGTCGAATCCTTTGCAAGGAAAATACACTATGCTGAAGTAGAGAAGGTCCTTACATTTGAATGTTAAAAGACTTAAAACTTGATATACCAGTATTCATTGCTGAAGTATGCAAGAAGATCATCTTGTAACATTCTCGTGGATGAAATTAGAGCTTGGAAAATATACAATTTGATCCCCCTCTTTATTTATGAGTGAATGTTAAGTGTGGCTGAGTGATTGCTGCCATACCCAGGCTAAGTAGTGCTGCACAATTCTCTCTTCTTCTTTTTCAAAATACTTCTCCAAGTTGAGCATCATGGGGATGAGAAAGTGTTGGGTAAATCTGGTTTAAAATAAGTTTACCAAATTTGGATATTTGGATATGAAAATGACCAGGAAATAAAATATTGCTTGCCAAACTGCCTTATCTTCTAGTCCACATACATTTCTCATTAAACAATCTATTATTGTTTTCTTTCATACCTTCTGTCTCATAAAATTTTTGGTATCATTCACAATTCTGTGACATGTTCATTCCACATTGAATTAAGGTAAGACATTTTGTAAGGGGGTTTACCAGTCCTGATAAAGTTTTATTCATGGAAATTATTTATAAATACTACTTCTTTTGAAGGAGGTTGTGCATCATTCTTGTTGTACGTTCCTTAATCATTTGAACCAGATAATTTATCTTATCCTAAATGCATTTTATTTCCTTTTTTACTTCGGAGGAATGTAATTGGCAGCAGACCTTTTTTCCCCAGCTTTTCTTCTTGGGAGGGTGTTTGAGTAAAAATTTGCTTAGATATGTTCAGGTCAGAAAATCTTTCATCACAACCAAACTAACTTTATCATCAACTCTTCATACCTCCTAGAGCTAATCCTTCAATGTGGCCCTCTATAGAATTCTCTACTATATGTTTATACATGGGTTGACAAGCATCGGTAGAAGCACACTTTTCAAGAACTGCACATGTGAGGCTAGCTGGCAGACTGGCCATCCAGAAATTCCCTACACAGATTTCATTAGAAATAACCAGGTGATGATAGAAAAGGTACAAGTGCATACTACATGGCTTTCACTTCAGATTACCACGCATTGAACAGTGATGCCAGACTGCCAGTTGTGTTTATGCTGGTATGATATTGCAGAAACTGTTCTATCAGTGCTTTGTATGTTTTCACATGTAAACTTTAATCCTGTTATTATTATTTTGAAATTCACATTTATCTCCATTCATGATCATTGTCCTTTTTAAAATTTGTTTCTCTTTTTAAGATTTAAAAAAAAAGATTTTTAATTTTAAACTTTTTTTAATATGATATTACAGTCGAAGTTGCTTAGCAGCTGTTCCAATATGTTTGGACCATAGTATAAATGTGGCTATTGCTAACCAATTGTTCTTTCTTCTAAAGATAGTCCCCATACTATCCTGTTCCCTTCTAATTTTTTAGATGAAATAGTAAATGGACAAGAAAGAAGACTGTAGACTCTGTTCTCCCAGGTAGAGGTTTAAATTTCTCTTTGTGAACCCCTCTGCTAAGAGGACCACCTTCCTTTGTCTTCCAGTCTGTTTAACAATGTGTTCCTGTCTGGAGGGGTGTTTCCTATTCACATTAAAACATTTCCCTCTTGGTAGGAAGTTGAAAATCGTAGTATGAACAAGGTGAACTAATTCCTACCATAACATGTTCTTTCATGGCCTGAAACATTTGAGAATTTAGTATATATATATGGGATTAGTTTCATGACACTTGGGAAGATGCATCCATACGATGATGCCCTGTAGTTTCTGTGGGACTTAAGCAGTATTGGTATAAACCCCCTACAAAACCCAGTACTGGTATATTCCATTTGCCATTCAAATATGTATTGAGGCTAATAGTGTTTGATTTTTGTTGACATTAGCAGGGCCAACACTATTACGTTTTCAGAGTATTTATGCCAATAGATACCATCTAAGGGGCCCTTTTACATTTGTTATGTTATTATCAAACACTCCTCCCATTCACTTGTTAACAAAGATTAAGACTTTTCTCTTCAAATTAATGCCTTTTCCTTACAGAAAAGTGAGGTTAATTGTATCAGTTTGCCCTTGGGTAGGCATCACTTTATTGTGATTTAGCATTGGTGTTTTGTGGACCATTCCCAATTCATGGGCATTTGTACAAATGAAGCAATTACTCTGTTTTCAAAAAGATAAACCCATTAAATTTAGCTCTTCTCTGTCACTATATTGTATTCATAACCAGCCTTCGGGTAACTTCACATCTTTTCTTCTATTTCATATGCATGGCAAATAAATGGTTCTGAAAGGTTATATACAATCCTGTTTGCATTTATTGGATTGAAGTCTACAAGAAGACTAATGCTATGAGTTGCTTTATACTCTAGGGCAAGCAGAAGATTAAGATAAAGAAAACATGGTATTTCCATGGATAGGGAAGGAGTCTAGCTGTAGACAAGTGTCTTTAGAAAAGCAAGTAGCACAGCAACTCTGATCCAATTACTGATATTTCTTATCCGATTACATCCACAGAAGAGGGGTTTTTTTTGTGCTTGTACACAAACTATTAGCCCAGCTATAGAAAAATGTGTCAGTGGAAACTAGCCTCTTTGTAAAAGGGCATAGTCAATGAAATATATTTTGTATGAACCATCACCTTTTAAAGTTGTTTGGGGGCACGACTATATCTCTGTAGTGGCTTAGCAGGACTGTAACTCTGATGTTCAGTGGTAAATGGGTTAATTTCCTTCCACAATGAAATAATCACAAAATGGGATCTTCCTGCTCAAAAATGCTGTAACAGAGGAAGTTCATAAATCATTCTAGATTGGTTCTTTGTGCAGTCAAAGGTGCATTTTGAATACCTAGGTATTTGCCGTTGGGCCTTGATTCTTGGATGTTATTCCCTTATTGCTGTATTGGAAAAACAGTATTCATAAAGTAAGTTATGAAGATTATTTTAGTGATTTTAATATTTTCTTGTATTTGCCATTTGCTGTTTTACAGTTTTGAATATTTTCAGAAGCCATGTGCTGAGGAAACCAACTCCACGAAGACAAATTTTGATGTATGGATGTGTTATCAAGATAAATTCATCAGATGTTGCTTACAGAATGTCAACAGAATGTTAGACCCAGTGTAGGTGCATTTAACTGAGTGTCTACCCGGAGTTTATCTCTTGTTTTCTTTTCATATTCTGTGAAATCTATGAAGTTCCAAATGATTTTAGTAAATCTTCTCAACATATTTTTCTCAGAGTCACAAAGTTCAACCAAATTTACCCACTTTCATCTCAGAAATCCCTGGGAGGATTGCAAAGCTTTAGAGGAAGGATACAATAGAATAAGAAAACAAAATTGCTCTTTTTCTCTTCTATGCTCAACTATAGAGCCAACAAGGTTTCCTTTTATCCTGACTGTTATTCTTTTTCTGATTACAGATTTTGCTCTTTTCTCTCTTTTCTTCCCAAGTAAGTTTTCAATCAAAATATTGGATCTGACAGGTTTTCTGTGCCTTCAGGTATGAAGATTGAAATTGTGAAGTCAGGTGTGATAATGGTCAATTTGATTGGCCTAGATCAAGATTAGGAAAATAGATGTCAGAATATGAAAACGATTTGAAATGCAATATTAGAAACTGCTGGATAAGTGTCAGTTTTCCGATATCATGCCACAGCCACGTCACAAAATATAATGTTGAATTTCACATACATATACATGTATAGATAGCTGCTTTGTCTGTCCCCCCCCCCTCTTTTTCATTGCATTTGAATTGAATTTGATCCTTACGTTAATAGTTTCCTCATTGTACATAATCTGTCCTCTCACATTTTTCCATACAGTGACAAATATGGATCACCCTTTTTCATACAGTTACAATTATACAAATATAATCCTACACTTACTTACATGTTGTGACCTCAATGATTCTATATAAGAAATTGTTCATATATGTATAATGCACAGCATGAAACATGTCTTTAATAGTTGCAAGCCTTTTGTTGCTTGGACAGGGAGAAAGAGAGAGAAAGCCCATGACTGATGGCCATTACATCTAGGTTATGTACACAAATTACCTATTATTCTATT
The DNA here is from genome assembly GCA_025618425.1 of Heliocidaris tuberculata. Classification (NCBI taxonomy): domain Eukaryota; kingdom Metazoa; phylum Echinodermata; class Echinoidea; order Camarodonta; family Echinometridae; genus Heliocidaris; species Heliocidaris tuberculata. Next base: position 10,046,088 of record CM046832.1, on the reverse strand, counting down.
GATGCAGAACTTCCAACCTATGTTAAAAAGCACAGACTCACTACCGTATATTGTTCAGTTCATAGCCATGAGAAATGAGTCATACTGGGTACAACAGTATCTCATTTTAAATCAGTTGCTTTGAAAGACATGGCTAGTCCATGAGGCTGAAAGCTAAGAAACAATCAATGCTTCATATAGCGTTTTAATTAGTTGCTGTTTATGATATCACAATTGATTTACGGCTTTAATACTTTAATATATGCTGGTAATGAGCAGTCTCTGTGGGACTGCTAATTACTTATATGGAGTGCAATAAGTTTTGAGATGACGCAGATTATGGGATATAATATTACATGGTTACAGACAGATGAAAAACAGAAGCACCATTCAAGCTCTAGGCATGCATGAGTTTGATTAATTTAATGAGAAGTGTTTGTCGGTAACTGTTGATATGAAATGTTTGCAGCATGTGAATACACATTGAACACAGTTTGCTCATCTTCATAAGGATCCCTCTTGCTTTTATGAAATAGATTATCCTTCAATTCAAATACATGTTATGAATATTTGGGGTTTTTTTAATAAAGAAATAACACTAACAGTGCTGGGTCATGAGTACATTCTTAATTTTCAGATGCTGCTGATGATATAATGAATTATCACTTGGATGTTTAACATGTTTGTCATATATCCTTTGATTTCTCTTTGTAAAATATTAAGAGTTAGGGCAAATTAATTTCTGTGAAAACAATATTGTGATATACTGCAGTAAGTTCACAAACTCTGGTCAATATCCAGAGTTTTAGAGGTGGAGGTTTAAACATTCACCTCATTAGATTTATAGAAATTCAATTTAACCATTTAACCCATTGGATACTAAGCCCAAGATAACTTGGGAGTCTATTAAAAATGCATGTTGTAGCAAAAACGTATTGTATCCAACAGGTTAAAAGAAACTTGCACTAGAAGTGAATATAGAGAGAGAGAGAGAGAGAGAGAGAGAGAGAGGGAGGGGGGGGGGTGGGTAGTTATATCTAGGGTAGAAAGATGTGGGAGTACTTGTGACCAACCCACTTGTGGGAATCAGTTACATGACCTTTGACCTAACAAGTTATTTATTAACCATCAAGTTTATGTCAGTTGTCAAGTTTGATATCCAGATTGCATTGACTGTCCAGACTTGACTGATGTGGTCTTCACCCTTTTTCTTTGACTGATTCAGTGATTGAAGGCAAGAAGATGATATAATGGCTAGCGTTGAATTTAGATATTATGAAATGGAAAATGGAAGAGGGAAGAACAGAAGAATAGATGTTGACATGAGATAAGTTGGAAAGTAACTGTAAAAGGAAAAGGAATTAAAGAAATGTTACAGAATTAGGGAGAGTGATGGGGACAGAGAGAGCGAGAGTGAGAACAAGAGGGAGGAGAAGAAAGAAGAAAGAAAAGGTTGATGGAGGGTGTAGGAAGGTCGGAGAGCATCTGTGTGACAGGTTATGATGTGTGAAAGGGGGCATTTTTGGTAGTCCAAGTACATATTTTGAAGTTATAGAGATTTGCAGAGCTGTCAACCTTTGAACTTTGAGTGTGAATTTCCCATAGTTGTCATCTCACTTAGAGGTCTTTCTGAGCTCACCTTTCAATACAATGTTTAACAGTATTTGCTATGATGAAAGATGAGCTTCATTTATGCATCTATGCTATTTGAGATAGCCAGGAACGAACTACATTTCTCAATGTAATGGAAATATAGAAGCATATTTTTTATGCCTCCGCTCACCGAAGGTGGTGCCGGAGGTATTATGTTTTCAGGTTGTCCATCTGTCTGTCCGTCCATCTTGCTTTCTCATCCTAGCGATAACTCAAGAACCGCATGAGGTTTGAACTTCAAACTTGGTGCTAGTATGTATCACCATAGGAAGACGATCTGATTAGATTTTGGGGTACGTAGGTCAAAGGTCAAGGTCACAGAGGCCAATTTCTGAAATTTAAGGTGTTAGCCTCATTTTCGTGATAACTCAAGAACCATTTGAGGTATGAACTTTAAACTTGGTGCTAGTATGTATCACTATAGGAAGATGATCTGATTAGATTTTGGGGTATGTAGATCAAAGGTCATAGAGGTCAATTCTGAAATTGCAGGTTTTAGCCTTAACACGATATCTCAAGAACCATTTGATCCATTAATTTCAAACTTGGAACTAGTATGCATCACCATAATGAGACGAACTGATTAGATTTTTGTTCACATAGGTCAAAGGTGACAGGTCATAGAGGTCATTATACAGGTGTATGTGAAATTATTGGGTTTTTTTACGTTTGGTATCACCATATCTGAACTATTTTGTATTCATGACTAGGAGGAGATAAAGTGATCAGACTTTGGGGTTATAAGGTGTAAGGTCAAATGTCAAAAGGTCAATTAACATGTAATTAGAGGCTTTTTATTCTGGTTATCACAATATTTCAAGAACAGTTTGAGCCATCAACTTAATTTAGGTGGAGGCATATAGGAGATGCGTATTCATCTTGTTTTCTTTTGATTTTGGGCAAATTTCAAGCTTTTTGAAGCAATCGCTTCTGTTTGTCAGGCTACTTATCTTCAAATTTATGCTCTGTAGAATGAAGTTAACAGTCCTGGTTAGAATTCCTGGTTAGAATTCCTGATTCTGTAATGGCCATGCAGCTCTTTTGTTCTTTCTTAACATGTTGACCTGCCACTGGACATCCCAATTACATATCATATTCACATGGCCTTGACTCGTAATTCATGACACTGACATGTTGGCAACAATTGCTGCCACCTGTTGCTTGTAAGCTTGAACTGTAATTGACTTCTAGTCATGACTAATGTCGCTAACATGCTCTATGCACCTCACTACAAGTAACTATGGGCATTGCTACCTGACCTGACTGAACTATGTACTCTTTCATTACACATTGGCTTATGAAGTGTAAATTAGATTTTATATCCACACAGTGTAGGGCCTACTTAAGTTGGATGATATAGACTAAATTAAAAACATGTGACAACGCAGGTGAGGCTAATTTAAAAGTGGCACCTAGATGAAAACACAGATCAAAGTTTATTAGACTGTCATAGTGGAAACACAAATTTTCACAATAGGCGCTTTCACACCTACCCTATCAGGAAAAATACCTGGTATTTTCTGATCGGGTATTCTCCCCCGATCAGAAAATACCAGGTATTTTGCCAGTGTGAAACGAAAGTACTCGTAATATCCCCGCAAGAAAATACCCGGAATTTAGTAGGTACTTTCTCAAAACTACGCGTACTTTCTCCAAGGTCGCAGGGATATTTGCAGTGTGAAAGCAAATTACGAGAACTAGCTATTATGGCCATCTCTCGCATCGCACGTCCACCGCTGCAGAAGCAGTGAATTTGAAAGCGCGCGCCTCGTCTGCAAAATAAACCGTACTGCGCATGCTCATAACTTCGAGAACTTTCCTCAAAGAGCTCTGGTTCGGGGAGGTGTGAAAGCGCGAAATAATTATCGGGTATTTTGGGGCCTGAACAAGTTCTCGTAATTTACGGGTATTTTTCCTGATCGGGTAGGTGTGAAAGCGCCTAATGAGTCCATGATGTACTAGGCATGGGAAATAGAAAAGAAAGGTCATAATGCAACACAGTATGTTCATGAGAAACAGTGGGCCAGTGGTTGTTTTTCATGATGACATGTTTAAAGGGAAGGTTGAGTTCTGGGAAAGGTGAAAAATAATTTGTGAGTTTTCTCATTCCTTTTATGTCAGTTTGGAAAAACATCATAGTAGAAATGTCCCCTGAAAAGGATTTCTCTTCAAATGCACTAATATTTGAAATATGACGAAAAATAGCTGCATCTGCGTGCAGTCCCATATACCCATTTCTGTGTGCAATGCATGTGTTTTTGAGCGAGTTTGGGTTGATTTCTCCTTATTTTGATGATTCCAAAACCTCACAGTATACACCAATCCTTATTTAGACATGATCAACCTTTCCCAATTATTTCCAAACTGTTTCTTTCACAATGTAATCGCATGACCAGAACTCAAGTTCATCTTTAATAGGACATCAGGTTTTCAACAAGTCCAACAAGCTGGCCATAGTTGAATGCTTTTAATTCAGACCATGTTGGTTGTGGTTGTTTATGGGAACAAACATTGATGGAGGCACTGTGATGAAGACTTGTATAGTAGGACTGTGGGAAAATCTGGGCTGGAGCGGGGCAGAAGATGAAGATGATGCTCATGTAATTTGAACACCATTCCAATTTATTGTGCTCTTTCTCTTGATGAGATTTATTTTATCCCATCAACTCTTATAACTCTATCAATTTTTTACTCAGTTTGGGCAAGGTTATGAAATCTGACCTGGACATAAGTACAGGCCTAGAAAGAAAGGTCTTATGTAGACTTATGGTGAGACTAGTTCTGACCTCTCTACAACCAATCCTGAATATAGATTGTTATCCTGCTCAGTCAAGCAGAAACCCAAACATAATGAGAAAGTGTTTTGTCAGCCCCTTGTGGCTACTTTTGACCAATCATGTACAAAAATACAAGTAAAGTTAGTTTTGAGACCAGACCATGTTGACAAATATTTGTTGGTGTACTTCAATTTGTTTAACACAATAATATATTAATATTGTATCCCCTGTCTAGTTTATGTGATCCAAAATGTCATTTGACTTTTTAAAGTGTACCTGTCTGATAAATCCATCTTTGCCAGAGTTACAGCGTTTGTAAAAATTGCTAGTCCAACAAAAACTGATTTGATCAAATTGCTTATCCAATCGTATTCCATATGAGGTCAGTTTTTTAGGAAATGCAGATCTTTTGAATCATTGTCGTGTTTTATATTTCATTATATCATAATAAGCCTAAAGGCATTGACTTGTATCATTTGAATCATATTTGAGATATATACTTCCTCTATGAGGGCATGCAGATTTGTCTAAGCATGTTCACAAAGGCAATCTTCAACACAGCTTGATATGTAATGAGATTTATTTCGATCGGTACCCTTTAGTCATCGTTGCTGACCTTGAACTTACATGAGAGAAGACTATTCATTCACGCAAAGAATTGATAGACACCAGTCTTGTTTCAGTGCCATTATGATGTCATCAAGCAAATTTCTGAATACTATTAATACTAAGTCCCACATCTAACTCTTCTACACTGACTTTTCCATGTCTTCTTTTTTCTTCCCTTGATTGAATAACAAGTGTGACGCATAAAGCTACCAATAGGTTCACTCACCCACTACTTATTCTGGTATGTACTTTTCCCAAGATTGTCTCCCTTTGCCAAATCAAAACGTCCATCTTGTAGAAAATCAATAAAGCTGTTCAGACATGTTATACATTACTCATGTATTTTACATTGTGCAATCGTGCATCAGATCCATCTTTGTTAAATTCAATTCCCTTACTCTCTTTTACCAGTCTGTGCACAGGTTTTTTGTTATTTTTTTCCAACATTGTTTGGGAGACCTGCAAACCTGCCTGAGTAATCGTTACAGATGTTTATGGTAAGAAGATGAAGATAATGTACTTGTAAAAGAACCATTTGATCCTAGAGACCATTTATCATACACCTTTTTAGCGAACAAGGAATATTAAGTGACACAGTATTAGAATGTTTTCTGGGAGAGGGGGACAAAAAAATGTACAGAATTAATTATTATCCCTTGAACATTGAATACTGTATTTTGCTTTACATTACCTTGACTGAAATGCAATTTTAGGACCCTTTGATAGAACATTTCAATCACTGTGTAATATATGATTAATGTAACTGAGAGAAAAACTAACTTTTGTCTGTCTCTGGAAATACATTTACAGCCAGAATTATCTATATTCAAATGTACTTGACTCTTTGTACTATATTGCTTAAGTCCATTTCTTGTGCATTGATGCACATCTGCCAACTAAAATTGTCAGGTCATCATCGTAAGTGCATCGTATTTGGTAAGTGATGTTGGTACATCTTTAGAACATTGAATTTAAAAGCAATGCAAAAGTATGTGTTCCAATCTTTATGAAATTTTGTGAACATGGATAACTCCTTAGAGGGTTTAAAGTGTACCAATCACCTGAAAAAATAATTTGTGTACAGCTAGAAAATATAAAATCAACCCCAAAAAACTTTGTCTGGTATTCTATAGGTCAACAGTTATGAGTATGAAGGAAATAAAGGATAACACGAGTCGCTTTTACGCTCATAGAGAGTGTAATTAAAATTGCATTATCTCTTTATAGAATTAATATTTGAAGCCCATATTTTGAATATAATATACCGACATGCAACCTCTAACATGCAGAGCAAAATTATTTTTGGTGATTGGTACCCTTTAAGTAAAGTGATATCAAGCCATGTGAACCATATGAGCATGCTCATGCTGTGTTTATACTGCAATGTTAAAAGGGCTGCAGTTACACTTTCAAATAGCCATAATAAAGAAAAGAATCTTTTTAAACAGAAGTTATTTATCCAAGCTCAAAAGTGAGTGAATAAGATATGTAGAGAATCCTAGAAGATCCAACTCCTTGTTTATGAAACAGTGTGAAATATCTTCTAAACCCAGAGCTGACAGTGATGATGATTGTAGTGGTGATAGACTAGTCAGCCCTCGTATCCTCCAGGTCTTTGTCCTTCCAATCAGGGGCAGATCCAGGATGTAGTAAAATGGAAAGGGGGGAGGGGGGAGGGCACGATTTTAAAATATCTCTGACATCCCCTCAAAAAAAGGTTACCACATTTTTAAGGTGCCTTTTAGGTCTAAGATTAGAAATGGCACAAACTCGCAATTCAGGAGGGTACGTTTATCATTCCATTACTTAAAGTATGCAGGATTGGGTTTTTGAAGGGGCATAGGTTGTTGTGTTCCCCCAGAAGTGTCCCCCAGAAGTGTCCCCCAGAAGTGTCCCCCAGTGCTTCCAATTCTTTTATTTGAAATAGAAAAATGGTCACATCTCTTTTTATTTCGTATAAACATTCTCTCTCAGTTGAAAGAGAATATTGACCTTTGGTAATATGACAGCATGGAGTTGGAATCGTTCAGAAGCGTGGGATATTTGTCGGCATGGCAACAGGAGTTGAGCACATTTTCCTACTACATATATATATATATATAGATGTATTGCCTAGAGATTGATGGCAAAGATAAAGAAATATCGTAGACTGTAGGGGTACTGTAATATAAAGAGGCCAGTGATATGAAAATATACTTTTCTCCACATATCATATGACTTTTAAGGTTGTTCTGAAAAAGAGAAAGTGAGATGCTGGGTGATTTATAACATAAAGAACCTGGACAAATTTCTTGAGCAAGAAATGGCTACCAATGCTAGAAGCAAGAGGTTTGATAATTATGATTTACAAGTTGAAAGTGTAACACTTAATATTACAAAAAATTTATATTTGTAGGATCTGAAGATGGTAAAGAACCATCTGAATTATGGAACATAAGTTAAAGTGCTTCTGTCTATATCAAGCTTCAAAGATTTTAGATTAGTTTTTTCTTTAATCTTTTGGATTTATAGAAGATTCAGAGTTGATATGGAACTGATAAGCACACTTACATGTATCACTGCTCCATTTCAGTGCAAGAATCAATTTCGCTTTCAATTCATATAATCACAAGACATGTGCAATAATAATAAAAAAAGGAAGAAAGTATTAGTTGCCCTACCCAAGTTGGAAATCATTGTTGTAAGAAGTCCAAAAGAGGAAAGAATAGGAACTGGTAAGTGCAGAAAAATTAATACCTACAGTCTGTGAAAACAAGAAAAGGAAGCATGGTGTCAAACCTTGTGAAATACTTGCATAGTCTGGAAGAAAAGAGGGAAATTCATGTGACATGCAATAACATTAGCAGCTTCACTTATCCATTCTTCTGGCACCAAACTTGGAATTGATGTGTTGACCTAATTCCTGACCTTTTCTAATCCTTCCTATCATTTATGTTATTTACAATTGAAGTACTATTACCTTTGAATTCTTCTTCCTATTACTGGGATCACGAGGAGCTATGTTGCATGACAATCAAATCTTCATTATTTTTGTCTTCTTTCTTTCATTCTTTTGACTCATGCTACCATTGTTTGACATGTCAAGAATTTGTCATTCTGGTTTGTTTGTTTGTTTGTCACCTCCACAGTGACATTGGTTCCTTCTTTGGAAATTCAAGTTAACCTTTAATAACTGAAAGCCATGTAAATGTAGACTGTAGATGGATTGAGATAGAATCTGTGTCCCTCTAGGCTACAGACAAGCTGACATATGGAAAGAGGACATCCAGACATGGAAGAATCAATGATTTTGGGGTGAACTTGATAAGGGAAATATGTTACATGAGGAGGATTAATTTACTTGTCCATTCTTTGATTATTGCCAAGGGGATTTAATATACAGAAGTTTGAAAACTCAAGTTTCATTGTAAGAACAGTTTAACTTCATTGTACAAACTCCTTGAGACCAAGTATATGTGACCCGTCTCGTCAAAATGAGACAGAAGTTGTATTTTTTCTAGTTTGATTTTATTATTGACTATTATTTTCCATTTCATAAGCTTTAATTTGATACAAAGGTCAACTCTAGAGAGTGAGTATTAGTGGAGGAAGTAGCTTTTGAAACTCGAGAAAAGTAGGGCTCTGGAAAAGTATTTCTTCAAGAAAGATGCTTTAAGATACTGTAAGAATTACACTTTCAGTTGTTCAAGCATAATTAAGTTGGTATTTACATGAACTTTACACAACATTTAATTGAGAAAAAAAAAATAACATTAAAATATTATTGTGTATTCCTTACAATTAGAACAAGGACCTATAATTTCCTGGTCTAATGAAAGTAGACCTTTCATGGAAAATTAGCTTTATTATTAAGCAATCCAAGCTAATTTTCTGTGAAAGGGTTAATTCCCCTTTAATTAAACATCATATTTAAACACTTTCCAACTTGTTTACTTACTTTATTTTAAACATCAGGGTAGACATACTTTCATTCAACCAGAAAATTGTAGGTCCATATTTTAACTGTAAGATATACACTTTCAGTTGTTCAAGCATAATTAAATTGGTATTTGCATTAACTTTACGCGACATTTAATTAAAAAAATAACATTAAAATGGATTCTACACCATAAAACCCCCACAAAACCCCCACAAAGAGGTATCATACAATATTATTGGACATTAACTGTGTATCCTTTCGTTGTCTCACAGGTTGCATGTAAAGATGAACAACAATTGCAGTTGGGTATCATCGAGCATAAAGAATAGTACGTTAATCAGTTTACACATTCTGCTTCAGCTGTCTTTCGCTGCTAAATATCGCTTCAAAGGGGACATTCAGATTTATGCGAAATATGCAAATTACCCAAAGTTACTTTTTTGGCAACAAAGCTGAAATTTTCAGAGACCACAAGGGATCACAAATCTAAAAAAAAACTTCAATGGAAAGAACTTTGTAGGTTCTTAAACTGTCAAATCGACTAAGATGGGTTTGGCTCGTTGAAAGGATATCAAAACATGTTAAAAGTTATTTAATAGACTAATCTTAATCATGCATGAAATTGACAAAGATCGTTTCTGTTTAATCACAAAGGGTTAAAGAGCCAGTCTAATGAGAACTCAAGGGGAAATGAAATTGTGCAGAATTTGCAAAAGGCTCGTTTACTTGTACACATAGCACGCCCGTTGTGCGAGGCCGTCGGACTAATGCCATAAATGTTCGGACGGCACAAAGTTGACCGAACTGGAGCTAGGCGAATACTTCGGGTTTAACGAGTCCCAGGCCCTTAGTCTTGTAACTGGTCGTAACCTCGTTCACCCAAACATGTTTAGTGTAATGCTGAAATATTTCCAAATACAAAACACGGTTTACTTCTGGTTGATTAGTCTAGCCATCGCTTCTGCACTGCCCTGCCGCGACGCGTTGTCCCCACGATTACGTAACTACCCCCAGGCTCTACCAGAGAGCTGGCTCTGTAATTACTTTTCCATATGTTTGATTACTTTCCCATCGCGCGAAATTTAAAACACAAGCCAGTCTTCACCGAACTATCTCAGAGGTGATCCAATAGGTGTGTCTTCATCAGAACGAAGTTCTGCTCTAGCCCGCTTCAAGGTGGATCAGGGATATTTTCTTGAAGCTAGCTTCAGTTTGCAATCGCGTCTTCATCAGACCGAAGTACCCCCACTTCGAGCTTAAGCCCGAAGTTGGTGCGCATGCGCACTTTAAGTGAACAAGTGCGGTTTTAAAATCTTACCCGCGCTCGCCCGACCAGCTATACAAACCCAAAATATATACGGTATCTCTCGACTACGCTGCCTTAATCATTAATGTACTTACGGAAGTGTATGTTGAACAAAAATAGGTGTAATTTCATTTTGCAGTATGATTCTTCCGGAAACTACAGTGGTCCCCAGCATAAGGAGAAGGAGACGTCGAGAGGCGTACGTGCACTGTGTACAGCTCATGCACACAGCGCTAGCGCTAGCGCACAGCTGATGTTTACAAACAACACCATGAAACCGGAAATCGTGCTACGATAGTTGGAGCACAGGTGCATGATGGGATCGGGCTTAACTTCGGGCTGATGAAGAAGCTCGAGGAATAGCGGGCTAGAGCAGGCTGATTTTCGGTTAAGCGGGCTATTCTGAAGATAAGTCCAAGATGATGTGGGTTGACTTTTCGAGCGAAATAGCGGGCTAGAGCAGAGAATTAGCTGGCTATTCTCTGATCTGGCTAATTTACCGGATCAGCAATAGCGGGCTAGAGCAGAACTTCGTTCTGATGAAGACGCACCTAATGTGAATCACATGTTTTAGCACGTGTGATGGAAGTCCTTGTATCGAAAGTGACACGAAGCTCAGAGTATATTTTCCCCTCTCATCGGAAATCGCCCATGCAGGCCCACCAAAGTATCCCTTTAAGCTTCCATTTTTTTGGGGGAAGAGTTATAGAATTTCCTGCTTTTAAAGACAAAGAATGACAACGTGCCCTTGCGATTATTGACACCCCCTCCTCTTTCCTTTCAAATCACGCTCTTCTTCATTAACTCATCACATTACTTTTACTGTCTCTTTTAAATGCTAACTTTCCCTTATATTCCTTGTTAAATAGGGAGCTTAAGATTAACAGCATCAATGTTTGACCATCATCTTTTATCTGCACTCGTTAAGTCGATCTTTTCGAAGAAAGGTTTTCAATGATTATCACGCCTCTATTAAAAACTTGAAACAATACTTTCCTGCTCTTTCCTCTATATAGACCTAAAGCCAAGTTTCTTTTCTTCCTGGTCTCTAATGATGCAGTATAAAGTAGTCCCGTAACCCGAACCCATTGTGGTACGGGTTAACCTGCCGGGATGCCCCCGATCGCGGGTTGCGGGCCGAGCCGAGCATTCTCCAACCCGCAGACCGTAGTATGAAAGAAAAGGGAGAAGAAAGTTACGAAACACACACAAAAATATTCCCAAACACACACACTAAAAAGGTAAAAGAAATGGAGTTGGGACCCTGTGTTTCTTACGTGACGGATTCTTTTAGAGATATTGATATTTCCTAAAAATTTGCCAGCGTATTTTTGTCTTCTGAACAACGAAGTGAGACTGAGACAGTTCGGCAAAATACTTGCTGCATATATCCGCAAATTGCTAGCGGCCACCACCGCCGGCGGTCGACTAGTCTAGTTCTGGACGTTTGTAATTAAACTTCGCGCCATCTCCCTTCCACCTCCCTGGTTATACGCTGGGTGCACGTACATGGGGTTTTACGGACAAAATAATTACAAACGTCCAGAACTAGACTAGCGGTCGACCGACTACATCGCTAGTGCCTATTATTAAAGCTCGCCCTTGCAGCTAGCGCTTGATTTATATGATGAGTCACATGGTCAGTGGCTGTCTCTCTCTCTCTCACACACTCAGAGCCGACTTGGCTAAGTTGGCTAGCCCAATTACGATCCAACTATAAATATGATGATCACAGATCGCAATCATCTTGTCATATTATGATCAATAATTAAATCATCGGCAGAAAATAAAATTGATGGAGATAATCTGAACGTCTGATTGAAAATTATCATGTTTGTATTTCGTTAAAAAAAAGAAATATCATAAAAGTTTATTAAAATAAAGACATTGACAAGAAAATGTTAGTAAAGCACAGACGAACATGTTCCAGTCGTTCGTAAAAGTCATTTGTACTTAATATGAACAACTTTATATGGGTGTTGCAAGAAACTTAAATTTGCAATCGATTGCAAATTTCAATCACAAATTTCCAACTGGTAGATCAATTTTAACTGTTGCAGATAAGTTTTTTCCTTTATGTTTTTAGAAGTTAGAAGCAGACCCGAGGAATCCATTGCAATTAATACAAATGTACAATAAATTGAAAGTCTTTATGATTTATTTGAAGATGTAAAATTGGCTTGCGATTGATTGCAAGTTTCTTGCAACATCCCCCTCTGAAACACCTCTCTCGTGATCGTTCGATGATTTCGATCGAATGTGCCAAAAACAGAAATCCCATTGTGCACAATGTTTTGTTTCTGTTTCTGATTTCTGTTTCTTCACATGTGAAGCGCTTGTCACATGTCAACAGTGTGTGTACGTACTACGCACCACGCGCAGAGTACAGTACGGTATACGGTACGGCCGCGCCCGGGTGTGTTTTTCATGTTCAACTTTGTGTTTTGATTTTGTAACGTCAACTCTCAACTAAGAAGTTTGGAAAGAAAAGCTAAAACATATATGGAAATAATATGGAGATACACAAGTATCAAAAGATTTTTTAAAGTAGCATGATGATGATCCAGGTATTTATTTCTGTCGTGATTCTTTTGTAGACGGGGTAGAATTTTCAAATATTGTTGTGAATCGCCGTGACTGAACTGGATCTGGACAACACCGGCACCACTTCCGTTCTGGCTAGATACGCGCGGCGCGACGACATGCCCCGAGCCAGTGTGCATTCATGCAACGGGCGTACGATCACGAGTCGGCCGTATGGTTTCTTCCAGATCCAGTTCGTCGATTGACAGAGCGATCCTCCTCGCATGAACTCTGTCGCAATGTGTTGTCTGCTGGAATAATTTAACTTGACAGATTACCAACAAACAAACGAATAAAAATCAAATGGTTTGTAGCCTTTGTCAATGGTACGGATAGACAATCACACCAAGTACCCAGATCTCACTAAATTGCAGCAATAATATTTTTTTTTAGGTAAATTGATTTGCGGGTTTAAAACCGGCGGGTCAGCGGGTCCCGCCTGCAAATCATCGGATTTTACGGGACGGTACGGGTCGGGTTTTCACTTACGGGTTACAACACTAGTATAAAGGGCAGGATGCATCTAAGTAGCACCCTGGTGAACTGCACTTTTGTTTGATGATATTCCTTTCATTATGCGAATATCATGTGACCTGGAACATCCAATGAATAAAAGCCTCGTGTAACTAGGGGTGTGGCCTTGCATGTATATGATTGCTCTCGCTCACTGTCCGCAAATTCTAGCAATTTGACAACAACAAAAAAACACTCCCAGAAAAACTGATTTTTCTACCCCTTCCAGTGATGTACAGGACTATAAATTTTTACAGAACATTCATGAAACATTGGAGATTCAAATAATTTAAGAATAATTATTTCCCAAAATTTGATATTTTTCATGATTTCCCCCCTTTTCTCGAGTTTCAGCCCAGCGACTTCTGTCTCATTGTGATGTGATGGGTCCCATATAACTTTGTTATATACTGAAGCCTTAAAGGGGAAGTTCACCCCGAAGATTACTTGAGTTTAAAAAATGCAGAAAAAATAAAGAAAAATATTGGCGAAAGTTTGGACAAAATCCGTTAAAGAATAACGGAGTTATGGACTTTTGAAGTTTTGATTTTGTGACGTCACACGCGAGCAGCTCCTCCATTATGTAATGTGATAAATATTCCATAAAATACAGTTTTCTCAGAAAATTTAGAATATTTTCGTTTGTGCATTTGATATATTGTCAGAAATGTTATTCAATACTAGATTCTGAAAAGAAACTATTAATTTATCGTGGAACGTAAAAAAAAATGCGAATATATGGAATATTTATTACATGACCAATGGGCAGCTGCTCGCATGTGACGTCATGAATCCAAAACTTTAAATACTCATAACTCTTTTATTATTTGACCGATTTTCATCAAACCTTCGCCAATATTTTTCTTTATTTTTTCTGCATTTTTTAAACTCAAGTAATCTTCAGGGTGAACTTCCCCTTTAATATGTCAGGGCTAAAAACATCATAGAATACAAAATAGTGGGACCAGCAAACTAATTCCTTTTTATAAGAATTTGTTATAACAGTTTTCTTTATAATGAGGTTCCAAACAGCCTCTTGACTGTCAAAATGTCTATGAAGGAAAAGAATGCAGTGCTTGTGATTGTTTACTTTCATGTGGTATGGTAAATGTCCCCCCCCCCCCCATTTCTAACACATTCTCTTTGTCTTGTAAAGAATGTGCTCTTTACAGTCATGAGTCGCTTGTTTTGAAAAATATTGCTCTTCATTGCTGAATACACTCTGTAATAGTACACCACAGCTGCATATTCATACATTCATATTTCATTGTATCACTTTTCTATTTATAGCTAAGATAAGTGTTGGAGTTGACCTTACTTATTCAATAAATTATTTCCACTTGCCCATGCCCTTTTTATGGTAGCTGCTCTCTGTTCTCATAAACTGACAATTCTAGCTACATGTGCACTTAGACAGGCGGACAAGATCACTTCACTGCTCGGCAGAGGCAGTTTAATCTTCTTAAATGATATTTGTGATCTGCACTGACAGATTGAATTCAATTCCTTCCCTATGTCTGCTTGTGCTATCCCGATCTGCCTTTATGTAGTATTGTCGATATACATTATACTTCTCAGGCTAGATTTAAATCTCATTCTACTTTGCATATTGTATATATTTCTGGATGTGTATAGTATACATCTTCTGCTGCAACTTGGTATCTGAGTTTAATTTTCAGCACCTTTGTATCTGTCTCCATTATGTTTTGTAAAAAAGACCAAAAGACACTTGTAAATACATGAACATTTAGACATCTGCTTTGATATTCTAGCATTGATATCTAAAATTACATCTTTCATACAAAGTATCAGTCTGTCCCCTCAGTCTCGCCATATAGAAAAGAGATATTAGAATCTCCATAAAGGTAAATACATGTAGTTTAATGATTCTTTCTCATCTTACCATTTCTTATCTACCTCTCTTGATGCCTCCAGTAACTCTTGAGTAAGGTTTAATGTTTCTTGTAAAGAGATGAACCAGTGAGCGATGATGACAGATGTTTAGGGCGTAAATTTGGGATTTCCAGAAAACCAATTACTCTTGGAGGTTTGTTATCATCATGTGTGTCTCAAGTGCATGCAATGTTCATGTTCATGTGGCAAGGAATTTGTGTATGTGACTGAAAAGATGTGCTGGTTGCTATCATCATTGGGATTATTATCCCATTTGCTTAAAGTCAGAAGGGCATGATCTCATGTAGAGTTTACACCCTTCTAGCTCTCAGCAAACGATTAAGAGGCAAAAGTGGAAGCTAAGTCGGAGAAAATGAAATGAAAATATTATTTCCATCTTCCTATACCAATTAACCTGAAAGGATATGTTTATCCTCTTCATGTCAGTATTTTCTTCTCTTTTACTTTCTCTCTCCTGCCCATGCAAAAACACAGAAAGATCACCCTGATTTGTATAGATTTTCTCTTTCTTGATAGCTGCATTTCTGTTTAACATAGTTAATAAGCCTACATGTTTGGCAATTTGCATGCAATAAAATTTTGCCAAGTTCAGTGGTGGCATTGAATTATTGCTTTTATGCATGTATATGTGTGAGCAATAAATAGTAAAATATGAACAGATATAAATTTGTTCTACCATGAAGTGAAGGCCAGTCTAGTATGTAAATATATGGAGTAATATAGTAATACGAGTTTTCCCTCTCATTTTGTCCTCCACCTCCATGCGACATGCTTCCCTCCTTCATCTCCTCTCAGAGCGCACTGCTAGGTTGGGAATTCGTCGAGGCAAGTTGAAAAGTTCAAATAATGAGTAAGGTACACACCGTCCATATCAGTTACGATATTAGCTCATGATAAAAGACAAATAGTTCCTTGCCTCAGAGCAAATATAGTATGTGCATGCTTGCCAATTAGATGTAGCTTGAAATATGAAGAGATTGATTACCATGGCAACAAGGTCATCCATGAAATACATGGTTTGGATAGTACTGCTCTGTCAGTCATTCTCTTGCTTTTTTTTTTAAAGGATGAAATATATGTTAATGGCTATAGTGGCAATTAAATTGCATTAAAAAAAGCAAACAATACATACTTATCTTCTGCTGAGAGCCAGAAGGATCTTAACTCATAATTTGTCAGAGCTAATAACTTTCTGGCTCTCAACAAATGATATGAGATAGATTTTGGGCAATTTTGTGTAACAATGGAGTATAATGTCTTTGTGCATTATTAAGGTTTTAAGGTTTAAGGTTGTCAGTTACAGCGTTTAACCGTATGAATCATAGGTACAGATGGAACATTAAACAGCTAATGATGTTTACTTGGAGGACAAAAATTTGTATTAAAATCATTCAGAGGACAGTGGGAATTGTTAAGCTTAATTGACTTTTGTCCTGGTTTCATAATTATATGCAAATATTATAACGGGAGAAACCATCAGTTTAGTGCCCTGTTTACAAATCAAATGTTTAAACTGCACTCATCCATTACTTTACTGTAATATATAATAAATGATTAGGTTGAATACACATTTGTATTTCAGTATTGTGATATTTTAATATTATTGTGATATCGTGCAGTCCTATACAACAATTAACATTTTTAAAGAATAAAATTTAAAAAGCCCCTATGAGCCCCAAAATAGCCCTTGAGAAAATTTTCATATGGTGATTTTTATTTCTCCAAAGCTTAAAAATAGCCCTTGGGAATTTTTGTTCTCAATTTTTACCCTGCTATTTGTGTAATTTGTCGCAGAAGCAGAAGCATTCCTACATGTAGGCTGTTTTAATCCTTCTCCTATACATTGTCCACCAATATCAGAGCATGAAAATTATTTATGTTCAAAGAATTGACAATAATGATAATGGATCATCATAACAAGTGACTTTGTGATTGGTGTTCTTAGATTTGGATCCTGAAACTGAAAAGAAGTTTAACTGTTAATAAATTACACCTTTGTAGTTTTGATTGATGGTAATCTTAGCTGTCTTTATAAAAAACCAAGTGCACACGCACACATGCACTGAACTGTAACTGTAATAAGAGAATCTGCATATCTAGCCAATAAAATCAAAAGCAAAAACTACCAGTGCTTTTTGTCAGCTTCATTGTATCTAGCTCGTCAATGAACTTGTAGATCCTTTTGTACCATCCCTGCAGGGTCCCGCCTGAGGGGATCAAAGAACGATGCATCAAAGGATAAAGTACGTAGATAGGAGGTTGGGATGGTGGTAGAAGCGTGGTAGAAGCCACGCTTCACTTGATTATGACTCATTTTTCGGTAAAATATTTTGGATGACTGTTTCTGTATATCCATGGTTCCCTAGTGGAACGTTAATGGCACTGGGGTAGACTACAATTTTAAGGGGAAAGCATTAATATCATGTAATGTGTAGATAGAATCATTCAAATTTTCATGTACTTGTATTTAGTAAGGTAAAAAAAAAATTGTGTAGCCAATAGGATGGGGGTTGCGAGCATACAGTTGAAGTCAAAGTCCAAAAATAAAGCATTCAAATGTTCCCTTTCAACCACATTTGTTTGCTCAGGTGTGCCGAGTGTCTATATGGTTTGGAATTAAATGCGAAAATTGCAGCTTTTTGTCAGACCTTGTAAAATATGACAGCAGTACTGTTTTCCTGTTTATTAAAGAATATAGGTGGGATGAACCAGCCTTCCAGATATTCACAACAGTTTACTACTCTATTTATTGCCTGATATGACATATATTTGTTAACTTTCCAAAGTTCTTTTTACCAATTCCAGCACTGTATTGTAGTTTCTATCATCCTATGACGTACTTGTAGCTCAATAGATGGAATGAGATATGGTGAATGTTCTGGAAACTTAATAGCTATTGTTAACTCAGTGAAGGACGTCGTAACCTGAGTACCGTATATTGGGAATTGTATAATTTGCTTTCTGTCTGTGGTTTATGATTATTACATGTACTTTTAGTCAGATTTCACTTTGATTTTGTAATGTACCATGCTGAAACTAAAGAAATAAGGAGTGTAAAGTCAAAAGCCAGAGTATTGTTAATGATTGAAGTTGCTTTCCTTGTTCAAATAAGTCAAATAGTATTATGAACTTTTGCAATATCATAAAAATGTGTAATAAAATGCTGATTCATGCAGAAAATATCTTCCACAATTTCATAGGCCTTAGCATCCACTTGTATGTGTTTGTATAAATCTTTTATGACTTTGTTATGTTCAGAGTGAGTTAAGTCTTTAATTCCATCTCTTCATGTTTGGTGTACTACATCAAGCACCTTGTCAGGAAAAAGGTCTTTGCATAACTGAAGGAGGAGGTGGGCGTGGGTGATTCACCCAAGTTCTGCAGTGAATGACGCGAAGACTGAACAGAGAGAGAGAGAGAGAAAGTCACAGAGCCAGGAATTTGGTAGGGTGCGTGCTGCTGCGATGTGATGAATGCTTGTTACTCACTCTTCCTCGCTATGCTTGCAGCTGGCTTGCCATACTACACTAGTTGAGTAGTACCGGTAGGATTTCAAACATGGTTCTCACACTCGTGTATGAAGCAATGTGAGCAGAAGAGCTTGACTCAGTTATAACTAGTAGGATATTTTACACTGGAAATTAGTCTGGATACTAAGGAGATTTAGGTATACATCACACTGATGAGATTGATATCTTCGAAAGGAATGTAAGTGATTTTTATTGTATTTCTTCTGTTTCTCTCTGGGATGAACTCTTTTTCATCTCCTGCTTCAATAGAGTAGGATGGCTTTAGGCAGGAAGGATTCATGAATTTAAAAAATCATATATCATCAACTGAGAGCCAACAGGGAGTTGCCCTCCCGAGTTTCAAAAGATGATGACTGTATAGTCATGTAATTCATCACCTCTGCATTGTTACAAAAACTTTTTAATTACAAAGCATGATGACTGATTATTAGTTTACTCTCATGTAGTGAATGTGATAGAAATGCACATTATGCATTAATGGTAGACCTGTGGACTATCCCAGACATTGATATTATTTTTTTGTTCTGTTCTTTACTCCATTTGCATAAGTCCAAATTACTATTTTGAACAAGACATGACTTTGACCTGTGTACTATGTTAAAGATAAAGTAGAGGTATGGTCATGCAATTACATTGTGAAAGAAACTGTCTCAAAGGAATTGGGAAAGGTTGACCATGTCTGCATAAGAATTTTTTATACTGTGTTGTTTTGGAATTATCAAAGTAGATAAGAAATTGACCCAATCTCACTGAAAAGCACATGTACTGCACACAGAAATGGGTATATGGGACTACACACACAAGTGGCATGAATGTTCAGCCCGAATATTTCAGCTATTTCTAGTCATATTTTGAATATAAGAGCATTTAAAGAGCAATCATTTTCAGGGGATTTTTCTACTGTGATGTTCTTCCAAACTGACATAAAAGGAATGAGAAAGCTCACAAATCTTTTTCACCTTTCCCAGAACTCAAGATTCCCTTTAAGCAAGATTATGCTAGTTAACTTCTTACTAATGTAAAAAGTTTTTTTTTTCTATGACAAAGGGGTAGAAACTTGAGAAAGCAAGTCAAAGAATTACAGTAGTATATTATGAATAATTAGTCATAAATGAAATATGTTAATCCTTTCTACCTTGCCCTCATTTTAAAGCAAAGTTAG
Organism: Heliocidaris tuberculata; assembly: GCA_025618425.1. Lineage (NCBI taxonomy): Eukaryota > Metazoa > Echinodermata > Echinoidea > Camarodonta > Echinometridae > Heliocidaris > Heliocidaris tuberculata. Next base: position 10,026,143 of record CM046832.1, on the reverse strand, counting down.
CTTTCACATGTATCCCTTTAAGCTGACTGACTGAGTAGCATGTGCTTCCTGATCCCCTCTCCCTGACATTTGCACCTTCGGATCCTTTTCTGAGAGTTCTTTTTTTTTTAAATTCCCCCTTGCTCACAAGTCATGTGGTGAGAATGAGTAAGGTTGCCATTATCATAGTGATCTACATGTCCCTAAAGACAGCTAGCTTATTAAAGACATACAGGATATAAAAGATTTGTAATGTAATCATTATTTCTGTGGAGGTAATATTATCTACTTTTCTTCAACTTTCACCTTTTCTTGCAAAATGATTGTAATATAGTTTGTTAAAAGTGATATTTACTTCTTACATTTTTATGTTTTTTAAAAGTGCATTTGGAAACTATTGGCTTTGATCCACAGCAAATTTGATTAAAAAGAAAAAATTCTCAATGTTTAGTCTCCTGGTTATATTGGTGTCTTAAATATTTTGGATTGATTATGCATCCAAACCCAAAGTATGTTGAATAATGTAAACTAAAGACAGTCTTTGTTGCTTTTTATCCAACCTAATGCATTGCTAACCAGGAGGCTGTAAGGAATTTTCTTATGAGGCACTCCACTCTCCCTCATTTCCTTTTATCTCTATCTCTGACTCTTCTTTTGTCTCTTATCCTCTTTCTTTATCTTTTTCTATCCTGCATTTTCTTTCTCACTCTTGCCCTGCAGCATTTACTCTTTTCTTCTTTGTGTACAATTTTTATCATTTGATAACGAAACTAGAATAGTGACATCTTAAATATACTCCAGAGACCAATAAGTCTAACCAATTTCTTTTTGTCATTGGTCTTGTGGTTTATAGGGTGATAAAGCTAGATTCTCATAAGAAAACAATGTCTGGTCTTTGTCATTCTCAAGTTTATTAAAATCAATTTCCATCAATTTGCCCTTCTGATATTCAACATTTCTTTGAGATATACAATTTAGTTGTGTTGGCAGGGGACAGATTTTTGTTTTTTATTTGTTATGTTTTTTTAGAAACCATTTTATGAAAGCAAGATGAGCTGCCTTCTGATAGATGACTTGTTAATTTCAGGGATTTTTTAGTTCATGAACAGGCTGAGTTATTCTATCTTGTTCTAGTTTCTTATTTATGTACTATGCTTAAAATGTCCACATTGATTTTTTTTTTCTGTTATTGTGCACATTTTGACAGAATGCTGAAAGTTTTGATCTCATATTCAGTTTTAGATGTGCATAATGATATCTAGTACCCCTTGTATTACTCAAGCATTGTATATGTGTGATGTACCCTGATACTAAATTGGATCTCTGGGTTCAATTGGCCTTCTTTTCAAAAATTACTTTTTTCATCTGGCGCCACACAATGCCATTAGGGAACAAAACAGTGGCTTGTGTGTTATTGACCCAAGGTGATATTACGACTGTAATATATATTTTTTAAAGATCCATCATATTTTTTTAATTTTTGCACTAATAATGAGTCATCGTTTGTAAGTGAAGGTAGAAATGCAGTGATGGCCTAACTCTGTAGAAAATGTTGTTTTTACCTCCTTCCAATTTTCATCTGTTCTTTTCAATTTAAGTGAAATGTGACATTATTTTTTTTTAAACCTGAAATTCGTGTATAAGGAAAGAGAAGTACTCTAGCGGTATTGTTATTGAATTTCCTTATTCTGATTAAGGATTTCAGAGGCTTTCAGGAAACATTTCTCTCTGGTTTCTTTGTCAACTCACGAAACCATAGACATTTTGTAAACATACCAAGCAAACATATTACTGTATGTTTGTTACTGTCGGCATGTTCACTTCGTAGACAGAATTATAAGTAGGTGCTTGGTGATTCCACATAATAGCAGCTATTCATAGGACCAGTAGTACTGAAAACGCTTCCTGAATAAATGTCAATTTCATGTTTGCCTGACTGTTATGAGCGCAGCTTTTTGTATCACGTTTTTACTGAGAAAAGAACAAAGTAGGATGGATGGGTGATGCAGAAACTGCAAACATGTAGATATTTGAAAGAGAGAATAAGATCCAGGCCATTTGGGGGTAGAATAGCCTCAATACCAAATATTGTTATGTTCTGATATCTGATCGTACATCTAAATAGCCGCCATTAGAAGTGTGCTCTGGCTTCTTTGCTCTCTCTCTCTCTCTCTCTCGCTCCCTATACCTTTTAGGCACCCAGACATGTGAAGTAGGATTGAGGATATTCTGTTTAAGCCTTTGGTGTATAACACTGTCTCATATATGTTTGGACGGAAATTGGTTATTTATAGAGCATAATGATGCAGTGCAGTGACAAAACATTATGAACAGTAAGCAGATGTAACTCACAGTTATATCTCTCAATGGGTTTACACATATAAACATGAGAAACTCATATTCTAATATTACTCAGAATTTGGTTATGACAGGTGCATGATATGCACAAGTCATGTATGCTGACTCATGCTGTCCAGGAAATTCTGTAGTTAACACCATCTTTAATTTATCTGCATTGATCATTAATAGTAATGGATGTGAAGGACAGTCAAATACACAGAGCAGTGGATTATATTAATATATGTTCCAAGATGCATATCGTACTAACAGGTAGTCATAATTAGCTAAAAGCTAATAGCTTAAGGTACGAATGTACATCTACATATTGTGTGATGTGGATGTGGAAATAAATCCACATACTTGACAACCTATACTATATTTTTTGGAATAGCTTATACTTTTTAGTCTCTTTGTTGTTTTTATTTGAAAGTAGAATTATTCTTCTAGTATTGAGGTCTGTATATAGGAAGATCATTATGAATGTCTCAATTTAATATGGTATAATGTGTTTACAATCAAACCATTATTCAATAAAAGTATGGTTTCATGTGTAGGGAGCTTGGAAACAGAAACACAAAACATGATATCTTTCTAAACTAGGATCATAAGACTTCTGTCCAAGGAAATCAGAGGTTGTTTACATCCCACCCTGTCAAAATGTGCTATATTTCACATATTTGGTCACAAATTGCAACAAATCAAAAGTGTTGTAAGCCAACACCATCCCAACAGCAAACAAAAGTGCCAGCCATGTCATCAACAGCCTGTGTTGAATTCAACAGGTAATATTATCCATGGTTAGAATATGAAAGGTCGTAGAGGTTGGCAAAACAGACATTCACCATGGAGGGGGAATTTTAGATGCCTTTTTAGATGGTATTTCATGAAGCATGGTGTGTAATTTGAAAGATTGTACTATTATCAGAAATGTAGCCTCACCCAATATTTTTGAGCAAGTGTGGACTCTTATTTGAATTGAAAATGAGAATTGAATATCATGGGCAGATATTGATACATGTACATGTAACTCAGACAAATCTTTGAGTTGTGTGGTCATTGGTTTCTTAGGGATCTCGGAAAAGAAATTAGCAATGCAAATATATTTCATTGATTGAATTAGTGTATCATATCTCTGCAATTCAACATTTTTGTGTGGTCAAGTTCATATTGCTCACATGTTACACACCTATAATTTCAAATTCCTAGACTCTTTAGTTAGTACCAAATTAAACCATTCTCAGTTATTGTACTGACCTTTCAGTTTTATTAGGAGGCAGCCATCTCCATATATCTGCAATAAACCTTGACAGCTGGTCATTGATACTCTCCAGTTCAAGGGAGTGAAACCATAGTGAAACAAGGAACTGGGAATTAACCCACATCTGATCTTGTGATGAAAGAAAGCCTTGGTCAGTCAGGTCTGGGCACTGAGATTTCATACATGTCTGGATCATTTTTCAAGATGACCCTTTAGAAGTTTTATTATTGATATTAAATCATTGAATCAATGATTCCGAAAGAGAGAAAGCAAACAAAGTTTAGTAGCTGAATTAACTTATTCAGAACAATTCAACAAATTTCTGAAAATTTTACGTACTGGGGCAATTATCTCTGAAGAAAAGACATGCCATGGGATGAAGTCTAATTAGAAATTGCACATTATCTGCCTATAAATAATAATGATGATAATATTATTGTTGTTGTTGTTGTTGTTGTTGTTGTTGTTGTCATTATTATTATTATTATTGTCATTATGATTATCATTATTATTATTATTATTATTATTATAATTATTATTATTACTACTACTATTATTATTATCATTATTACTATCATTATTAATACTATTATTTTTTTTAATTATGATTATTATTATGATTATTATTATTATTATTATTATTATTATTATTATTATTATTATTATTTATTATTATTTGTATTATTATTATTATTATTATTATTAAGAGTTGTGGTTATTTTTCTTGTTTAAACCACCATATTAAAATATGTCTACATAAATTTAATTTGATTATTGAGGAAGTACTGAGGAGTATTACTTTAGTGCTTAGATACAAATACAATGCATTACTAAACATTGCATATTAGGAAGATCCCTTCCCCAAACATTTGAAGGATAAAAGATTCAAAATAGAGAAAGGTCAAGTCTGGGCAATATCTAACCCATTGGTCTCTGCCCTATCCATGGATGATTTAGGGAAAGAGAAGTTTGTGCCCTCCCTGATTTAGAGAAAGAATTTTGTGCCCCAGTGTTAGATGGTTTGGAGAAAGAAGTCTGTGCCCCAGCCATCAATGATTTAGGGAAAGAGAAGCTTTTGTTACCATCTGGGAGGAAACACTAGAAGTTCACTCAACTCACAGAATACACAAGCTGCTTCTACTTCAACCAAGTTTAGAAGATACTAGATGAAAAGGGGAGAAAAGTTTGAGATTGAGGGGGAACTGATGCTTGCAGTATGCTGATCCTGTGATTTTGTAGTGAGAAATGTGATCTAGATATGAAAAGAGATTGACAGAAGGAAATAAGTTTTGCTTGAGTCACCTGGATATTTGAGATATTATATCATTGTTGTATTTATTGTTTGCCCATGTGTTTCTTTCAGACATGATGAAGTACTCTGCTACATGTTCATTTGCCTATGACAGGGGTGCTGAACTAGATAACACAAGGGCTCAAGATTTTAGCCTTGGGGAAAGATATTTATTTTATTAAAAGCTATATTCCTTTGTCTGAACAGAGCATCCTGTAAAGAAATAAATCATGTGATTTGTAAACAACGTGCTCTGCTGATAACAATGAATCTACCACACAGCCTCATCAAGTATCAATTTCTCCTGAGACTGCATGAGCTAACAGAAACATTGCAGTGTTGACACAAACCTTTATTACCATAGTGATGCACTGCTGTTCAATATTGTCCTGCAATGTGATATGAAAAGCAGTCATTGCTATTATACACTTTCTGGTGTTCTCCCAAGGTCTTTGAGCAATGTGTAGCAGCTGGCAAACGTGGAAGCCCTTGTAGAATTTAATAACATGAATGTAATATGGAAATACATATTCTGTATACTCGTACATGTATGTGGGTACATCTATAAGAAAAATTTAATTGCTCTTGCATTGGTCTGCTATTTATTATATATATTGAAATATGTATGAATATTGTAAATTATGCACAACATATCACGTCCCATTTGCATTATGTACATAAGGCACATCTGAATATAAGCCTTCGGAACACACTTGTATGGTATATCATGAGTATGTACTCTTATATGTATACAGATCCTGGGAAAAGTCAACATTAATCTGTAACTGCACTGTCATACAAAGTCGTCAAACTTTCTGCTTTCAATAAATTTTGATTGATATTCTGTACTTTATGAACACAGTTCTAGTGCAGCCATATAACTTGATCACATGCAAGCATTTTATGACGTGATTTACTGCACATCACTTGTGTTGTAATGGGCTTGTCCTTTTAAATTTGTTGTCATTTTGAAGGAGATAGGTCAGAGGTAAAAAAGCAATATTTCATGTTGAAATTGAAAAGTGTGATTGAATGCAATTCAAGAATCTATTCCGCCAAAATTCTGTGTAAATAGTCTGGTTTATATTTAGATTCTTTGTGTTTCTAGACTTGGTATTCTTGAGAGTTAGTATAAATTTTGATTAAAAAATGTTGTTTCCTATAGTATCAAATGCAAATGTCATGGATGAACATGGATTATAGTATCTTACTGAAACAATTTTAATCTTTGTTTTACGCAACAGTCATTTCAGATTTCATTTGGAGAAAGTTGTAAAGCATTTTGCGACTGCAAGGAAATGGCACTTTGTGAAATGCTTAATGGATATGATGTGATGGGATTTGAAAAATAAGCTTATATCGGCAACGAGTTCTCCCAATTGCTTTTTATCTTTGTTTTTTAAAGATTTCATTCTTTGAATGAAATAATTTACCCACTATAAAATTCAAATATGAATCTCTCAACAGTAGAGTCCAACCAGATCATGATATGCACTTTATACATAGTCATGTTGTATAATGTGATATGATATAAGCATTACATGAAATACTACCCATTGTAGATTACACTGAACCATCTGAAGGGGCTGTAGAGATATTGAAAGTCTTGATTTATGCTTACCGGATTCCATTTAAGTGTGATTAGAAAAGGTGCTAATGAGAAGAGCACCTTTTCCCTTCCCTTCCCTCCCCTCCCTGTCAGTCTTACTTCATTCAATACCTGGGTGAGAGAGTGAGAGAGATAGCAAGACAGGAAATGAAAGGAAGTATGGGTTTGGACTCATTAGCACTTCGGAGGAGCCAAGGGAAGGTGGGTTTGGAGATATACATTGGGATGAATTTAACCCTTTGAGTGCCAAACCAAACTTCTCATGCAGATTGTGCAGGACATGCAGGACAACTTAAGATTCTGATGCATAGGCCATTAAAGATAAAGTTGAGTTCTGGTCATTCAATTACATTATGAAAGGAACTGTCTCAAAGCAATTGGGAAAGGTTGATCATGTCTACATAAGAATTATTTTTTACTGGGAGATTTTAGAATCATCAAAATGATATGAAATTGACCCAGTCTTGCTGAAAAGCACATGCACTGCACTAAAAAACGTGTATGTGGGACTGGACACACGTGTGGCATGAATGTTCTGCCTGAACACCTCGGCTATTTTTTGTCAAATTTTGAATATGAGGGCATTTGAAGAGCAATCCTTCTCAGGGGACATTTCTACTTGTTCTTCCAAACTGACATAAAATGAATGAGAGAGCTCACAAATTATTTTTAACCTTTCCCAGAACTCAACATTCTCTTTCAGGGTGCATATAGGTTGGAAAGCAAATGTGTTTTTTCTCATCTCTCGTCTTTTCTTACTCCTTTTCCTGTCATAGTTCATTCCTTCTCAAAGTTTTGCTTGTGATTTCATTTAGCATAGTATTAGGGAAATCTATTTTTATTCTGTGATGCAATATTTACATGATCTAGTTTGGCATTATTGCATGCTAATGTATCTTTTTTTAATCAGTTCCCTATTTTTTCACTAGATATTGTCAGCAATTTCCTCCTAATTTATTTTTGTAACCTAACCCTCCCTAGTAAATGAAGCAGTTTACGAACTTCCTCATATACTTCAGTTAGATTAAACAAACTTTAAATGTATTAATTAATACCACTTCCAAGCCGCAGGAACAAACTGTGCTGGTCAGACCGTGGGAACCAAATTGTCAAACTAAAAAAAGCTTTCACTTTTGGCTTTTGATCAGGTCACATAAAGTAATCTGAACTATGTCTCCCAAACCTCACCTTGTTTACTTTTAAAACAATACTAGTAGCTTTTTTAGTCTTCACTTTGTTTTGAGGATCAAACATATTCAGATGGATGTCCAGTCATGTGTTTTGTTGGATTGATGTCATTAAGGGCTAGAATTTGAAGTATTAAAGGTTATTGTTACTGTATTACAATGTGGTGAAATCTCACATTTTCCCACAAAAACTGAGATGATACCACGTTTTGATTTTTGTGTAACCATGAAGGGGAATCGCACATTGCAAATGGTTATTCTTACCTGTGAACAGGATCATGATGACATTCATTCACAGTTCAGGATCAATGCAATTCTCACAATACACATTGTCATGATTACCTGGTGAAGGACAATACAAAGTTACTTGGAAACACCAGTATTCATCAATGAATCTATTAGGAACTTCCTCCCTTTGTCCTTCTCAATACACCATCATCATAGGTTATTAACAATACTATTTTCCCCTCCATTCTCCCAATTTTTCTCATCTACAGATCTTGATACCGTAGTCTTGAGTGGAACAGCTGGTGGCATATCTTCTGTGGTTGGTACCCACTAGGAGAGATCAATGTTTTGACAAGGTGAGACTTGGTATCAATTTTTTTTGTATTCATTCTTTGTTTTATTTTTGTTTTTGAACATGAACACACAAAAGTGATTTCTATTGAACTAGGCAAAGCTAGCTGTACTATCATTAGGCAAGTGCAAGAAAAGTGTATGAATGATTAAGAATTGCATTTATTATTAACATTGTTCTGATGCAGAACTCATTGTCAGTACTGGAATACATTACTCGGAAAAGATAGTCCAGGTTTAGATCCATTTTAGGTTTTTCAGTCTGGGATTTGCTTACCTAGATAATATTATTTATGGCAGTGTTGCAGATTTCACTTTTGTCTTTGGATCGGGTCTCTGTTCCCAGAACATTACTATTTTACATTACTTTTTACTTTAAAATGAAAGGGCAGTTTAGTTTATCCATTATGTGTATAGAACTGAGGTTGCTTTGAATATCCATCCTGTGAATCCACTTTTTGATATCTGACTTCGTGATAGGTGTAGATTTTTCAGGGTTGGCATTCCCTAACCATGAAATTGGACTTTCCTGTGCATTAAAGTACTAAGGTCACTGGCATGTTTGACAACTCTTCTATATAGAAACCTTCAAGTAGCTGTAGTTCCTATCAGATACCAGTGACATCAATAACGGAAATACTCAAAGGTGGGAGAGGAAGTAATAACATATCAAAGAGCAGTTGAACCCTCTTTCTATGTGATTTATGATAGGTAAGGAAACCCCAAATATCAAGTTTCCTTAATTTTCATAAATTTACACGAGAAACTTTCTGTGTGATTTCTGTAATGTTTTGATCACATTTATAATTTATATTGTTTTAAAAGAGAAAAGAATAATGTGCATTTACATTAAGATAGTATGTAGTGACCTTTCAAAATTCTGCAATAGTGATTGAATAACATTGGACATACTCACCCTAAGTGCATCAAGCTACTGTACATTGAAGGTAATATACCACAAGTCAATATGCTGCTATTTTTGCTCAGACATAGATTAAAAACTGAATCACAGTATCTTCACTTTCAATACGCAATCATGAGGCTGAATAGATAGATTATGGATGTATGAAACCAACCATTTATCATAGTTTAAGCCATTCATTGAACAATAGAAACAATTATCAAGCCCTCTCTGTACAAGTCCTTTAGAAGTGATGTCTGTTGGCAGTGACTGGACACTTACCCTAAGGGCTTGGTATCTCCAAAGCATCTGCCTGCTGCCAATATTAGCTTAAATACTGCCATCAATTTTGCTTTCACTTTGCTGGCAATTTTGCGGGTGACTCAAAAGTACCAAATTGGTTTGGGTATAGTTAATAGTCTGTATGATATTAATGAAATGGATGTAAAATCTGCTCAGATGTCTTTTTCACCCATCATTTCTTCTTTACCCATAATATCTTCATCTAATATCATATTGACTGGGAGAAATAATCCTGAGTATTGCTAACCCTCTCTTTTAAAAAACAACAAAACAATGACTATATTAGAAATAAATAAATGTAAACTTATGGTCAAGTTATTGGCGGTGTGTACAATAAAATAAAATTTGTTATCAGATCTAAAATGAGAAGTTCATTCTTTCAGGTGTCATAAAATTTTTCAATTGATTGATTCGCACTTGTGCTTTAAGTTCCATTCTATCTGCTTTATAGCAAAATGCATAATTTGTATTCATATTATGAGTGCCATCCCCATGGTAATAGATAAAACAGAAATGCAAAACATTTATTTTTGTTGCCTAGAAAACACACTGAAACTCCTTGATATAAGGCTGCAAAATATCTCCTGAGGAGACGGCAGAAAGAATGTGATAACAACAACAAGAATTATGATAATATGGTTCCTGGTGAAGTGACAGGCTATATATTTTCCTATTATTTAAAAGGTCTCTGCCAATAGGTTCCACTCCACTATAAGCCCCCCTTAAAAAATGAAATAAGTGTTCTGTTCTGTATGTGTATTGTGTGTGTGGGGTACTCCTGAAAATATATTCAGTCTGCATGCATTTTTTATTGAGAGTGTGTACTTAGAAATGTGAGTAGCGTGTGTGTGTATGTGTGTGTATGGCTGTTTTGCAGGTGCAGTGTGCTGTGCTTGTATGCATGGGCGGTGGTGATGCGGTATTACATCTCAGCTTTTTACCCAGCATTGGAGGATTCATGTAGTGTCATCCACTCTCTCCATCTCCATTCTGTTCTGTGGAAATATGGTTCTAACGTGCTGATGGAAGGTGAAACCTCACGTTGTCTTACCGATTCTAACTGGAATTCAATATTGATCTCTATTCTCTGAGTTTCACAGCTTTCACCGTATATGTATCTCCGCCATTGGGCGGCAGCTATTACTCTAGGATTGTAACAATATCTTGAGGGTTGGACGTTTGGGTCCTTGTTATTGAAGAAGGTAGCGTATATTGGTTTTTCATTTTCATGCATGCTTGCAATATACACACCGGCGCATTCACAGCAGTGGACGCCGTTCCTCAAAAATGCTAATTGTGTTATTGCTCATGAACCTCTGCACAAGTATATGAGTCATCCCCAAATTTGTCTGTATGTGTGTTTGGATGTGTTTATGTTTGCATTAATAGGGAGTACATTTGCATCATTGGTTAGAGTGACAGTATGAAAGCCAAAGACACCTGAGGATTATAGCATCCTTATACTTCATGTAGTGTGTACAGTATAGCAATGATGCCACTGCAACCACACCTAGATGCTAATAGGATGCGGGGGCAATCTCCATAAGCAGTATAGCTGTCTCCCTTGGGATAACAACGATACTCTGTGGGTTGATGAATTAATATCTTGTACTCTCAACCTCTTGCCCTGTACCTAAAGGAAATCAGAATTAGGATTTGCTTTAGAGCCATCTCATGTAGATGTGTACATGTTAGTGTTAAGTGCACTTTCCAAAATGGCAATGGTAATATACATGCAATTTTCCTGCATTTATGATGAAACCTTTGCAGAAAATGTCATGACTCCTATTAGAGCTATGCTGGTATAGAGAGGGTTAAATGCATTGTCCATTAACATAAATGTTATGTAAACTATCAAAAAAATCCTTATGTGGTTGAAATATACATAGGATACACTGGATGTTAAATCAGAATTGTTCCTGCAGTTTCAGTTCCTTAAACTTGGTAGAATGGTTCAGAGTGGAATTATAACCTGCTTTCGTTGTGCTTTCTTTTGCTTTTTCTCATTACATTTCAATTTATATCCTGTCCCCAGTGTACATAATAGAATTAATCAGACATCGCAGACTCTTTATCCCTATCATGAATTAATGTTGGCTGGGTAAGATCGAAGTGCTGTCTTGTGTTAATTGAAAATTAATAAGCTCAGACAGTGTTATATATTCCAGCAGTGTAATAAGTCACACGCTGATCATTAAAGACATATTAGTTTCAGGAAGAACTCTATTTTGTTCTTCCAAGATTGTGAGAGCAACATCTGCCTGATGAATACAATTAAAAGTTTCTATTTAAGTATTTAATTGATTATTGTATTGTTTATGAAGGAGATGGCCATTGGTTAGTATTATAAATGTATTTAAATTCTCTCTCACAAGAATTAGTTTTCAATAATAACCTAACTGTTCAAAAGATTATTGAAGCCATTCTCTTTCAAAGTATTTAATTGATTATTGTATTGTTTTTGAAGGAGGTGGCCCTTGGGTAGTATTGTAAATGTATTTAAATTCTGTCTCACAAGAATTAATTTTTCAAGTGTTCAAAAGATTATTGAAAACCTTTTCTTTAAAAATATTTAATTGATCAGACTTTTCATTTACTGCCATTCCGATACATAGCTGTTTGGTTCGCAATTAAACATATTGGATTGGCTTTAGTTGACTTAAGTATGAGTTAATACACCTGACAAGGCTCTCTGTGTATATTGATTTAAGGTATAGGTATAGATCAGTCAAACTGCACTCTATGCCCACTTTGTCAATAGTGTCAGCTTACAAACTATTTGGTCATACAATATTTGTTTGATTTTGACTGAGGAGAACACAAAGAATGAATGTTTGCAAATCAACCTCTAAGGTATTTATTGCCTAAATCATTATTCATAGTTTTCTGGAGTGCAAATTTTGCATGCCGATTTGAATGTTTCCATTTACATCGGAGCTTTAAAAAAAAAAGTGTGGAACAAAGTGGTATAATTATTGGGATTATCATGATCTTAAAAAGCTTTCCATTTGGTGCAAGATTTGTGGAAAGTGAAAATTATTTAAGAACCTTTATATTAAAGATAACCTTCCATTTTATTGCAAAGTAATTATTTCTTTTTGTAGTTAACCAGACCTTCATATGGAAGAAGTAACCAGATTCTAAGATTTTCAGTTGGTTTTTATCTCTGGTTATTTAATTGTCTCTCATGCTCATTATTTGAACTATCAAAGTGGGTCTATACCTTTGTTTAGGACATTCCTTGACTGGAATTATTTTTATTTCAGTGTTTGGTTTTAAGTTATGCTCAAGCTATGATAATTTCTTTTCCTTGGGTTTGTCTTCTTTTTTTTTTGAGTGGGTGCTGCTAGATTTGAACGAGACAGAGCAGATTTTTAAAGTAAATTTGTCTTGCTTAATTTGCCATGAAATTGATAATGGGGCAACTAGAAAGATGGTTTATAAGAGTTTGTGATACCTTTGATCTTAGTGTGAAGAAGTCATCAATTGTTTATCATTTTGAAATTTAAGAAATGTCAATCTTTAATTCAATGCTTTTACAGGGTTCAGTTAAAGTTACCAAAGTTACATTTTGATTTGCTTGAATGAAGATTGATGATTGAAGTATTGATGTTCAGAATAGCTCTAGTAGTAGTATAATATTATCAGGATCTGTCAGATACTTTGATGAGCATCTACCCATGATGGATACTGACACATTACAAGTGTTTGTAGTGTTAATTATGAAGTTTATGATGGTGTTGAAGATGATAATGATGATGATGATGATGAGGAGGATGAGGATGGTGATGATGGTGGTGATGATGATGATGATTAGTGATGGTGATTATGAACAATAATGAGAGACAAGAATGACAGGATGTGATGATGACAAACAAACATATAACACATACCAAGTTATGACAAGGATTATACTGATGATGTGTTGATTAGATCATCAGACTTCCTCTCCTACTCTCTGGTTAAGAAGATGTTTGAAATGCAAATATCCTGTCACTTAACCACACCCTCCCATCACATATTTCTCTCTTCTTCTGCATCATCTGAATCTCACCCCAAGAATAGGCCTCCTATTAATCACCATCACTCACCCCATAAGATCATGACTGCTCCTCCAGTTTTATGTTCATACTTGTAAAATAAGTAATAACATGCTCATATGCACTTATTCATCCCATATTAGATATCTTACTCCAAACCTCTGACACAAGTCCACCCTCTTTAGACTGTTGTCTTTAAATATTTTTTTGATAAGACAGAATTTAATTACAGATTTTTCTTCTGATTAGAAATATGTTTTATTTTAATGTTTCGTTCGGCTTAGGAATTATATAACATAATGATAGTTTTATTTTGTTCATATGTATAATGAAGATTGAAGTGCAAACATCTGCTTAACATTAAACTTGAAGAATTTCTGGCTTAAGTATGTGGGATGGTATTCATTATAGGAATAAGTCCATCCATACCCTAGCTTAATGCCAAAAATGAGAAGATTAAATAATTCAAGCTCTACACAGAAGGACTTCATTAGTCATACCCTTGACACAATCATGAAGGTGAAACGTTAAGATGATCAAGCTAATGGGATTAAGTGTTGGAGTGTGAACAGAGCCTGGACAAATAATGTCAAGGTGATCATATAGATAGAAGGGAGAAAAGTCTAGAGGGTGCAGTTGACTATCAATAATGCAACCCACTTCACATTTTAAATGCTTGGAGGAACATGTTAAGAGAACAACATTAGTCATTTGGCCCTGTAGGGCCTATAGCAATAAGAGGGGGAGGGGGGGGGGGCTAACATTTATTATATAATGTAATAAAGAAAAAGAAAACTGAGTTGAGGGTGCAACTTATTTGTTACAACTTGACAATTAAATGTTGTTTTTTTTAAACACTCTTAAAAATATTACTATGGAAGGGGGGTTGTTGCATTTATATGCAAGGAGTTTGCTACTGCTAGCATGAAATTATAACTCTGTTTCAAATTTCAAATCAACTGTTATTTCAGAAGTTGATAAAGTTCCACTAGGATGAAATTATTTTTCGATCTCACTTCATTTGCAGCAGTAAGTTAGCACTTGGTAAGGTATTATTAACTATTGTTTATCGACATTATTTATACAGGAAAACTTGAGCTGATTACATTAGAAAAACCCCACATACAATTTATGGAAAGTCAGCAAGTAACGCTTGTTTGCTAATAGAATATAGCCTTGCATTCTATTTCCGTTCTAGCCATAGCCATGGTATCTTCCAATCAATTTATTGATTGACTAACAATTGGCTCCCATACAGCCATCAGAAATGCCATGGCCGAACCGGCTCTGAAATTAAATTAATTCGCTTTGGATCCATGCTGCAGATCATTTTCATCAGCACACTGCGTGACTGTTTAGTTTTATTTCCAAGAAAATGTAGTGTTGATACCACATTTCTGATATACTTGTAAATGAAAATGGAAAAGGGTAATGAGAATATAAATATATCATTAAGATCACCTGTGACACTGTGTATGGTGAAATATTGGATGAGGGGAAAAGGTACCTTTTACATGCACAATCTCCCTTCTGATGTTCTGATTAATTTCAGAATATTTCATACTGTACATGAAGTATTAATGATGTATGAAGGGAGATCCATGTTTTATTCAGTCTTTGAAGTAGGGGCCTCCATTTTTGCATCAAGTTTAGCATGCAGCAAATAAGGCATCTATCCTGTATTGATTGGATATACAGCACAGATGTATTGGTATTTCTGTGTGTGCGGTCCAGAAGCGCCAGACATAACATGCGTACAAACATTTCTAGGGAAAAGCATGTGAGAGAGGAGATGATGCTTATTAGATTCATATTGCATGGTTTTCCCCACTACATTAGATTAATGGCCGACAACGAGGGAATGGGGGAGAAGAGGGAGGAAGAAGATAAAAAGAAAAAGATGGGGTAGGGGAATGAGGGATGTGCCAAGGAAAGTATGATGCACAAATGTTTAATGAAGAGATAGGGAGTGATGAGAGAGAGAGAGAGAGAGAGAGAGAGAGAGAGAGAGAGAGAACCGTTGATTGATGAAGAATGGTGTGGATGTGACAATGAGTTGAAGGAGAAAGAGCTACATTACACAAAATGTAGCAGAATCGAAAGAAACAATGTAGACAAAACCTGAGGAATACAGATCTACTGAAAGGTTTTAATAGACAAATGTAAACAGAAAATAATGATAGCAGTTGTATGAAGTGATAGCATAGATCAAACAACATGGAGAAATTCGGGAAGATCATATTACATTCTTGAACAGAGGTGGGTTTTTTTTTATATTCTTGAACAGAGGAAAGCTCCTGAATATGAAACGGATATAGTTAATACCTTTCTTGAATATAGCAATAGCCACTAAAGATAAAATGGTATAAATTCTGTAATGAAACAATTTTTTTTTTTTAAATAAAATTCAAAAGGAGATATGATTTGCTCTTCTTTCAGTTTCAGTCTGTTTTCTGTTTACTAAATCGGATGAACTTATGGCAAACATCACAATATTATATTCAATTACATCAATTAATGAAGGAGCTACTAAGCTAGATAGGTAGCAATTTGTTTTAAAGGGTAATAAGTCTGGTATCATTTTTTTTTTAAATATAAAGTGAAAAACTTGGCAGGAAGAGAACAGGTGCATAGAATTGAACAGGATACAGACATCATCTTATGAGATTTTCTTTCCTAGATGTAGAAGTAATGAATATATTCATGACATATCCGTTAGAGACATGAGGACATAATTTTTTACATTTATTGCCTGTAGCCAGGCAGATGGAATTCTTGAAGTCATGAAAGAACCATTAGGAGAGCAAAGTCTCATCATGCAAAAAAAAAAATTGATTTATGGATGCAGCGGAAATGAGACAAAGGTAGGGTTGAAATTTAACCAAGAGCTATTTTTAAAATCAGCAAGTGAAGATATAGAAGGACAGATATGATTGATTCATGAGAGAAAGAAGACAAAATAAGGAGGAGTATGAGACTTTGTCAAGATCATTTCAGGGTTCTCACCACTGATACCATATCAAAGTTTCATAAAGATATGACATGAACCTGTCATTATGTATGGATCGCTCAGTTTCGAAAGATATTGATGATAGCAAGATACTCTGATAATGACATTTTAATGTCCTGAGCGTAATATTTTGTAAGAGTTAGAAATAGAAATATTAATGATGAAATGAAAGAAAGTATGAGAATGATGATCATAATGCTATCGATTCAAATTCTGCTTTTGAAAAAGGTAATCTTATCACTCTTTGTGATGAAGATGATGATGTTGATGTTTATGATGATGATGATGATGATGGCAATTAAAGGTGATGTTTTTAACTTGCATGTTTGCGCACATTATGAATCATTAAAGCATAACCTCTCCAGAAATCCCCTTGTACAGCTTTGAAAGAGGTATGAGAATGGCTGGCAGCCATATTGGATGCTGGTTTGCTTGTCAGTTCATGGCTTGAAGCCTAGGAGGGTTGGTTCATGTCAAGGGGAGGATTAAAAATGTATCCTCATTCAGACATAGATGCCACAGACATCTGGTAGACATTGAAGATACCTTGCTTTATAGTCTCCTTAATACAGACCTCCATCCATCTCTCACTGAGGTCATCCTTCATCCGATACTTCAGATGATCACTACCAATCATAACCCATTGATAAATGCATGTAGTTGCGTTGGTTTGTTCTTCACTCCTGTACCACATACATATCTTAAAGATATGGTGAAAATATGCAAAAGAGAGAGGTAGTGAGAGAGAATGGTGTGTCCTTCATATGGTCAAGATCTTCTGCTGTCATTGAGCTAATATATTTATGAGTCAGAATTAGTCATATTCCAAACCACATCCAAAATGTAAAAATGCCATACCAACACTCAAACATTGTGCAATGTCCTGAATATAGCATAAAAAATACCAGTGGGGGTATTTTATGTAATTCTTTTGCTATGATATATTTTTAAGAACATTTATATTCTTGATAACAATATCAATAGTGCTATCTTGGTCGGATGTTGACTTGTTATATAATATCAGTACATAGACTACATATGAGAAGTTTGTTTAGTGTAGGTAACTGAATGTTTTAAATATTACATAATGCTTTACAATGTACTTTTCATTGATAAGACCCAAGAAAATGTATCACAATCAGACTATCATCACAGTTATCTCTCATAATATTTTCATAATTGATACCACACCAGCAAATGTTATCTTATCATCTGATGCTTATTCCAATCAACACACAGACTCTAATACAAATAGCCTTTCACCAGTGGACTATTCCCTGCACTCTCTAATTTCTCTGTCCTTCTCTGTCCTTCTCTGTATGTCTGTCTGTTTCCTTCCCTCTTTCTGTGTCTGTCTGTCTCCCTCTCTTTCTTTCTCTTTCTCTCTCTCTCTCTCTCTTTCTCTGTCTGTCTCCCCCTCTCTTTCTATATCTGTCTGTCTCCCTCTCTTTCTCTCTCTCTCTCTCTGTCTTTCTCTGTCTCCCCCTCTCTTTCTATATCTGTCTGTCTCCCTCTCTTTCTATATCTGTCTGTCTCCCTCTCTTTCTGTCTCCCTCTCTCTATGTCTGTCTGTCTCCCTCTCTTTCTCTTTCTCTCTTTCTGTATGTCTGTCTCCCTCTTTCTCTTTCTCTGTCTATCTGTTTGTGCCACTGCCCACCTCTCTCTTTAGACATCTGTCTCCCTTTCTGTGACTCTCCTTTGATTTTTCTCTCTGCCACTTCTTCTTCCCTCTTCTCTTTG
Organism: Heliocidaris tuberculata; assembly: GCA_025618425.1. Taxonomy (NCBI): domain Eukaryota; kingdom Metazoa; phylum Echinodermata; class Echinoidea; order Camarodonta; family Echinometridae; genus Heliocidaris; species Heliocidaris tuberculata. The sequence continues at coordinate 10,007,906 of CM046832.1, read as the reverse complement.
GCTTCATCTCCCATTCTTTTTGTCATTGAATGATTATATTCCTTTCTATTTTTCTGTTTCTGTTCTTTCACTTTTTTGAGCCACACCTTCCTCATCTACTGTCTCACCTTCTCTGCCCCTCCCCTTTTTCTCTGTCCCTCTCCCTGATTGAAGTGATGTACAAGGATCATCCTACTAGCAACCCGAGATGACCTCACAGCTCAAATAGCCCAAGAGTGTGAGTGCAATGGATGCGGGAGAAAGAAAACATCTTTCCGGTCTTGGGGTATGGGATAGCGAAAGAGGAGGAGGTGAAATAGAGTATCTTATCGTGGGGCTAGGTCTGGGCGCCCGCTGCATGGTGCCAATTAGAGGGAAATGTTTTCGAGGTGATTCTTTTCATTCAACCCCATTGCCTGTACTTTCTGTGCTATTTGTAGGAGATATATTTACTCAGCTTCATGAGTATGTGTTTCTCTCTCTGGTCCCACCTATGCCTCTTTGTAGGGGGGTAATAGTAAATTTATCCCAGTATGTTTTCATGTGTTAAGGCATGTCTTTCAGGAAGACCTTGTCATTCCTTTCCTGCTGTGTATGACATGGAATGACAAGCACATAATAGTGTCTGCTGAGAGCCATAAGGGCATTAACTTGTATCCTTGAATACAGACTAAGCACCCTTCTGGTTCTCAAGTTCCAGTGTGTGCCAGAAAAAAAAAAAAGTTAACAGTTAAAAATAATTTCTCCAAATAAATGTTTTCAAGTATTTTCAGGAAATTTTCATACCTGTAGATAGCTTTGGGTCTCTTCTACCAAATGACACCAAAATATCTCACAATATTCTATGCTTGAGTGAGCAAAAGCTAATTTTATGAAAGGTGCAAAATCCATACTTGACAAGAATTGATATTGGCTCTGGCTGGTATCGGCCAAGCTGAATCATGAAAGGCTTAGAAATTTCCATTTTTTGATTATTGATCAATAAAAGGCAATTTATGAACAGGCTTTGTTCTTTGTATATCCATTCAACATCTTATGCTCGAGTGTTTCAAAAGGTTACTTGGTGAGTTTTTAATTTCACCTGGCTTGCTCAGTCAACCATAAAGTAGTTTTGATGGGATATACCAGGACATACATTGGATAAAATCTTTTCTTTCATAAATTGTCTTTTCATGATCCAAATATAAAATTTCTAAGCTTTTGTATGACTCAACTTTGCTGATACCAGACAGAAAATAAACATTTGTCAAGTATGGTTTTGCACCCTTTCACAAAAGTGGCTTATGCTCACTCAAGTGAAAATATTGTGAGATATTTTGTTTTCATTTTATAGAAGAGACCCTAAACTATCCACAGATATGAACATTTCCTGAAAATATTTTGAAATATTTAATTTGGGAGACTTTTGGACTGTCAAGTTTTAACGGTTCTCTATTCTGTTGGTACCAGCCAGAACAAATACCGATTCTTGTCAAGTCTGAATTTTGCACCCTTTCACGAAATTGATTTTTGATTACTCACGCATAATAACTAGTCAGATTTGCTGGTATTATTGCTTAGGAGAGACACTAAGCTATCTACAATAATGAAAATTTACTGAAAATATTCTGAAATATTTATTTGGGGGGACTTTTCCCAACTGTTAACTTTGGAGGGGTGGGGGGCGCACTGTAGAATATCCTATTTATCTTCAAAAATCTGTAAATACAGTGAATGGAATGTTCAAAACATTGTGAACCGCTTACCAAATAACATATTTCATAATTCTGTTTGTTTTTTCTTGTGTTGATTATAGTTCATGATCTTTTTATAGTCTCGTGCATTTTAGAATTGCTATGTCTTGTTTAAGGACATATATCATTTTGCTTTCATTGCTAAATCAAAATACCTATTTTCTAACCTAGAACAAGCCTACAATTCCCACACTCCGTGAATGATAACCTTCATAGCTTTCCATTTCTGACACTAATGAACATCTGGTTGGTGCACTGCTTTTCTCTGCTCCTCTAACAACCCATCAAAATTTTGTCAAACCCATGACATTTTCAATTGTTTATGCCACACATTTATACGCTAGGCATTTGAAAGCTAGTTTATAGGATGTGCCTTCTACCTTGCCTCTCATGTCATCTGGAAGCTCCTTAAGGAAACTCACAGTTACTTCAATATTGTTAGATCTTTACCACTGTGTCTATCCTCTTTGGAACTTTGTGGTATCAGTTATATATTTGCACTTTATAACAGAATATTGTATATTTTTCAGTGTCTTCTTTTCCCTTTTAAACCATTTTTAATGCCAATATTCATGTAATCCCTTGGCAATATGACTTGCATTATATGAGAAATCATCTCAATCCCATAATCTCGTATCATTTACTCCCGGAGATGCTCCGTTATGAAAAAGACCTTTTTTCAGTCATACTCAACCCTAGCACATATCTCAAACTAGTTCAGTTGAATTGTTAGAAATTTCTCTTTAAAGGTATTGTACAGTAGTGGGAAAGGTGGCGCTTTGGATATTTAACTACTTTGTCAGCTGGAATGGAAATTACTACATATACTGTTGTGAAATGATTAATTTCGAACGTAGGTGACGTTTGTTTGAAGAAAAATGGTTTAGAAATGGCTAAAATATCCAAAAAAAATAAACATCGAATTACAAGCGCGGTACCGCGTTGACAGTTCACACACATGTGAACAGTGTGTGCGAACCGCTTTGAGCCGGGAGCGTCGGGGTAGGTGGTCCTTAGCGAGGGTATAAGGTAACCGTTGATATTCGATCATTTGAATTATTTTACTGAAAATCACCGGAAATCATGAATAGAATACCGGATTATCTCACTCATGTATCTTTTTATGCAAGCCGAACAATATGAGACTGTTTTTGAGCAGTTTCATGCCAACTTTCATTTTGCTACCACTACTGTTTATTACCTTTTAAAACCCAACAGACTTAAAAAATCAAGGTAAAGCCACCAAATATAAAGTACTCATGGGTAAGAAAAACATACCAGGTGTTAAAGGTCATGTTGGTGGTTTCCTCTCAGTAATTTTCTGGAGCGTAACATCCAAAGTTTTTTCCGTTCTTTCAACAAAACAATATGCGAGAGTTGTCATGGATACCATTCTTTGTATGAAATCAGCCCACTATCCTATTTACATTTTCATGTCATTTCAAAGCATTACTGTTTATTTTGTATTTTAAAGAGATAATTCTTCAGTAAGTATGAGGTTATATTGATAGTCATTGGGTGTAAATATTGCAACACAATGATGGATTTAGAACAAAAGAAATTTTCCTTCGAACTGCAAAGACTTGGGCTCATTTACAAGATACCCTTTTACAATTGTTTTTATTTATTTCTTTATTAACAGATTTTATGCTATGGAAGTTGTAAAAACATGGGATCCCATATTTTCTATCATTTTAGGTCATAAATATCACTATTTCAACCACTTTTGATTGGTTACTACCAGGTACTGCAGTAAATAGGCCTTACAATATGTCATTTCATTTTACTAGATCCAATTTCATTCTGGCTTTCTATGGCTTCTTGTATTAAGTTAAACCCAGGATACAGCACACGTGCAGGCTCGTGCCAATCTTTCTCCTCCATTATTTTTTTTTTCTTGTCGCGTACTTGATTAGAATAAAAGGTGTGCCCTTGGATGCTTTGTAATCACCGAATATGGCTAAGATAATATCGTGAGTATCCGTGTTGTCCATCGTGGTAGATTATAAGGGAAATGTAGGATGCTGAAATACTAGTTCCTGAAAAGCCATTATGATGTCATCTCGTATGCTAAACAGCTCAACTCCATGTGGGCGGTGTTTGTTGTTGAAATAAGGGATGAGAAATGGATTATTTTTCCAGCCATACACCTAACCTTGAGACTTATTGGTATTGCTTGGTAGGTTTGCCTTGGTATCTGATATTGAATTTGGTGTATCCTCTCCATATATTGTCATTTATAAGCTTTTTACATAGTTCTTCACATCTATGATATTGCTATATTTTTCATGAAATTAAATGCTGACAGGTCAAATATTGGAGTTTTGGAAATCCCCTCTTCAAACATTATTGAACCATTATATTTTCCCTTCTTTCAAGTTATGCTTTCAATATCATGACAAATTTTGTTTGGTGTTTGCGATAAATATGCACACTCTCCTCCCCGAAATAACCTCTCCATATATATTCTTTGTGGAAGCTGCCCATAATTACTACCCATAATCGATAGCCTATTTTCCATTTTGGCCATTACAATTTATTTTTTTGAAGTACCCCTCCCTCCTTCCATGCATCTCTTTTTTGTTGGTGGTTACCCTCTTGCCCCTCTTTCTCTTGCTTGCTCACTCACTCACTCTGACCTTTTCTATCTTTCTCTGAATCTGTCTCCTCAATCTCTTGTCTATTTCTTAGCTCATTCTTTTACTTTGACCCAAGATGTTCCATTGCTGTGGTAGACATGGCCCTCTTCCCCTTTCTCCATCTGTCTGCAGTCATCGCCATTCAAACAGACATGACAATTCCAAAACTGTAATACCTCATTGAATCAATCACGTCTCATTTCAACAAATGCATCATTAAGTGCTTGATTGTACTTCCATACATATTAGAACCTCACAAACCATCCACCCAGAAATCAGTATGGCAAAATAATTGAGCAAATTCCTTTCTCCAGCAAGCTTGCCCTATTGTAGTCCTGACATATTGGCCGTAACCGTAATTAATGAACTTGTTGTGTATTGTATTACAATTGGTGACTGATTGGTGGCATGTAATATCTTGGGTTTATACAGGGGAACTCATTACTCAGCATCTACATACTTGGAATTCCTATGTATAATTAGCCTAGCAGCCTGATTTATAAATTGGTTCTGAGCAGAAATGAACTCTAGAATTCTGACATTTGACTTTTCTCTGTATACTATAGGCCTACTACGTCACAGGCAGCACAGAACTATGTGTTGAAAACTTTTTTTTTTCCATCCATCCTGCATTATTGCCCCTATCTTTCTCTCTCTTATTCTCACACTCACCCCCTCTCCTTCTCTCTCTCTCTCTCTCTCTCTCTCTCTCTCTCTCTCACACTCTCTCTTTCCCTACCCCATCCCTCGCTCTTCTCTCTTTCCCTATATCCTCTTTCTTTGGCTATCTCTCCTTTGCCTTCGTTCATACTCTTAATTTGGTTTTCTCACTCAATATTACGCTGTAATCCAGCAGCATTTCCATATTTCTAAAAGAGAGGTATCAATCCTCAAATGAATTCTAAATTGGAGTTCACTGTAACAGTGATCCAACCATTGATCCACCAGTGACTTTCAAATCTCATCTCCTCTCAATTTCATGTTACAGTCAAGAAGAAAATCAATGGACCCTCCTACTTCCAAATAATAACTATTTAGAGCCAGAAGGTGCTAATTCTGAAGGAAAAAATCATTGATGAAATGCCTGTTCTGCCCTTATGCATCTCAACTCCACCATATCCAAGTTCCATTCTGCACAGTGTCATATGAAAAGGGCAAACATTAAATATTAATGGCGAGTGCTATGTGAAGCACTGTGCTGGTTATCTATCCAATTTATAATGATTGTATGCTTTCCCTCTTTCAGGCCGCCACAACTATATTATAGGTTCATCGTACTTTTTCTCCTCACTCTCTGTCCTCCTACACCAGCCTATAATGTATGAATAATAAATTGTAAAAGGGCAAGCCATGTTTTATTCCTGGGTGTGGGACAATCACATTATTGAAAACAGATCTGTACCAGTATCATAGGCCCCTTTTGGAATGGTAATTATGATTAGTAGTTGCAATTTTACAATCGCATTACAGGTATTAAGATGAATATAATTCTGTTGATTCTTCCATTGAAATAAAAAAATGAATTAGTGTTTTCATTAAAGTTGACACAGATCAGTGATCATTGCTTCTTTTTTAAAAAGTTATCTGTGAAAAAAGCAAATAAGACTAAAATCGAAAAATGAACAATGTATATTGTAATGTCTGATATACATCTGAAAAAAGGATTTTCATATACATTATGCATGGTAGCACGTTGTCCTATAAATCTATTGATATGCTTATTGTCATAGTACATGTATGTCGCTATCTTCAGTGGATTTCATCTGTAAACATCATATCATCCATTATGTGTGTCTATGATTCATTGCACAGAACTGCCGAGTACCATAAATGTTCATGTTAAGGTATTAGTTTGCCTTGCGCAGGTTAGGTTTGTAATGGTCAAGGCAATGTAATGTGAATTTACCTAATCATCATATTTGTAGTTTAGGACAGAAGGTTCCTCTGCTTAGGAAAATTGAGTTTGACAGACAATGTCCCCTAATGGATCCATTCACTTCTATCTGAAATATAGAGGGCAAATAGAGATGAAAGTTTTTAATATTCATATGTACACACACCAAATTTCATTTTTTTACTTAGTCATTGCTCTTTTTAAAATAACACAATTCTTATTGTATTTGTACTGAAAAGGTTGCTGTAACTGTAGGGTTGTTACTTTTATATTGTCTATTCATTTTAATTTTTTTTAAACTAGGGGAGAAAGCTATATCTGCTACTATGCTGTAGCAATCTGATATTCCAACAAGCTGGTTGGTTGGTTGTGCATATCTTGAGTAATTGAAATGTCAATTTCATGGAGATGTGAAGCATGCTTTCTATCGCAAGTCGAGAGATGAGCATAGGACAGAGAAGGTTAGGAAAGAGACAGAGAGAGTGATTCTATTGTTTCAGGCAACAAATTGCTAGATTGGTTTAGAATAGAAACTGTGCTGGAAGGCACTTAATATGACAGATAGTGAATGTCTAAAGTGGACATGTCTATATTAGTGATGGCTTCCAGTTCATTCTGTTGCAGACAACCATCCCATTTTAGAATTTTATACAGTGTTATATTAGTACCATACCAATATAAAATGGACTTTGAAAGGAATATTTTTTCATGATGGAGATAGCCAGTAATAGATGGACACAGAAACAGTCATGCTTGAAATTCATCAAGACTAAAATCAACAATGGTTTTAAAAAAATTAATTTCAGGCACCATAGAATAGTGCCACCTGCAACAAATATGCAATTATTTTTTGTGTGTGAATTCTGAATATGAAAGCAGGAGATGTGCATGTTAATATAATGTTCAGTCAAATATTTTGGGTGTATACTGTAACTTTGTGCATTATGCATTTTCTGAGAACTTTCCCTTTAATTTTTATCCAGATGCTCCTCATTCTCTCTCTCTTTCTCTCTCTCTTTCTCTCTCTTTCTTTCTCTCTTCAGAGTAACATCAGATTTATCGCTCAGAACAGACTTTGCTTACTTAGTTATGTTTTGTTGTCATGCAATTTTATAATAAATTCCATGCAGTTAAAAAAAATATATATACCCACTTTTAAAAATCCTAAGAAATGGGCACGGTATGCAATCACATGTGTGTAAAAATAGTCTTCATTCATAATTGATCCTCTCATAAAATATTTATCAGAGCCATTTTGGATTGAAAGCAGGAGTTCATAGCCTTTCCACAGTGCACAAACATCATTTTGAACTGTGGTGATCTTGTAGGATAGCTTATGTAGATTACTAGTCATGCTCTAGTTCCAGTCTTAATCCAAAGAGACTGCTCTGTATTTCCCAATGACTCCAGTCATGAATGATTGAACTCTGGATTGAGGCCAAGTTAATAGGCTAGATATTTTGTGATGCCATTTTGGAAGATAGTAAAATGTGAATATGTTTCGTCATGCAGAAATCTTTAATTGTCATTGTAATCAGGAATCTTTCTACTGCTTGTCAGGAGTGAATACCAATTATGCAATAGTGATACAAAGCATTTTCTTTAAATTCTCTCTGTATTTTTTAAAGGAGCTTTTAAAGGGGAAGTTCACCCCGAAGATTACTTGAGTTTAAAAAATGCAGAAAAAATAAAGAAAAATATTGGCGAAAGTTTGGACAAAATCCGTTAAAGAATAACGGAGTTATGGACTTTTGAAGTTTTGATTTTGTGACGTCACATGCGAGCAGCTCCTCCATTATGTAATGTGATAAATATTCCATAAAATACAGTTTTCTCAGAAAATTTAAAATATTTTCGTCTGTGCATTTGATATATTGTCAGAAATATTATTCAATACTAGATTCTGAAAAGAAACAATATTAATTTATCGTGGAACGTTAAAAAAAATGCGAATATATGGAATATTTATTACATGACCAATGGGCAGCTGCTCGCATGTGACGTCACGAATCCAAAACTTTAAATACTCATAACTCTTTTATTATATGACCGATTTTCATCCAACCTTCGCCAATATTTTTCTTTATTTTTTCTGCATTTTTTAAACTCAAGTAATCTTTAGGGTGAACTTCCCCTTTAACAAGGTTGTTGGTAGCAGATAGCAAAATTAATTTGAAAATGTAACCTAAGGAGAAGTTGTGCTTTATATCATTCCCCCTAATAATGTCAGCTCAATTGTTTTAGATTTAAAAAAAAGAAGAAAAAAACCAGGAGGAATAACCTTGTGGTATTACATTTGGTGTTTTAATAATTGAATGCCATATGAAAACATGTATTTACATCTTAATCTTTTCCCACTCTCCCACCTATCAAGCACTAATTTCTTTGTCTGGGATGGCACATCTGTTTTTCATAGGACAACTCACATAAATCATCTCCAATTTGAAATTGTCTTTTCTCAGAATCAAAATCCAGGCTGCTATGAATTATGATTTTATTTAGAGAAACATGAATCCAATTTATGTTTCCAATAACAAAGGAAAAGAACAACAGAGAGGTGACATTGAGTTGTGAATAAATCATGTAATGACTATGGGTCATCCCTATCTTGGAGATGAGACAAATGGCTTCTAAATCATCCTACTCCTGGCCAAAACATCCAGGATTTTTGTCCAACAAAAGAGATAAAGAAACACCTATCATGGCATACTGATGAGTGTGATATAAGAAATGTGACTGTGGGTGATCAGTTTCTTGTGAAAGCGTTTGTGTCATGTAGGTTGGTGATAAATCAAAGGATGTTTTGAATAGAGTACGCTGTGATTTAGATATGAACATGCAATGCCTTTGTCCTGATGCATGTCTTATAACGTGCGAAAGAAAGGGGAGAGATTGAGCCGAGTAGACCAAGACAGTTGAGGGATGTGCTGTCTTGAATGTTTTCTTTATGAGTCATGTGATCAGAATCAATCAGCTTGGTGAGGTGCGGTAGGATTACTCTGCAGGGCTCCCAATTCCATCTCGGTAATACCTCTCAATCCAAGACATTGTATCCCCTCCTTTCGTTCTTCCCTTATGTGAAAACAGTCACCAGGGAGGGCTTGGAAAACTGGTAGAAAATTTGTTTATAGCTATCTTGATTAGTGTTTTCCTATCTACTGAGTTTTCCTTTAGTTTTCTGTCATTGCTTTGCATCTTGACCTCAATTTATCATTCTATAGATTTACCCTGTAATCCTTATTAAAATTTTCTCTGAATCCTACCTTTTTATAATAGCAAATTGGTAAAAAAAAATCACATATTGGTGCAGTTTGATTATATTTTTTTTTCACGTAGGCCTTGTCCCTTGCGCTCTTAGAACATTATACTAGAGATGAGATTACTAGTGTGTCTCTTAGCTCTTTAGCGCACCGGAGGGGGTGGGGTAAGGGTAAGGGGTTCAAAAGTTCATAATGCACTTCATTTATTGAGCTCAGACCTTAAAAAAACACTTGGTAGGCTATTGTTTTTTATCACCTAAATATGTGAGTTTATGTATCCCTACCCTATGTTTTCTTATTTATTATCTGCACATATATATCTTCAATCACCATGTTGTGCAAGATGGGGAAAATGTTCTTTTGAATTCACAGAGTTTCTATCAGAGCTCTTCTGTATTTAATCTGTGACCTCATGTAGTGAAGAACTTTCACTTGTAGAACCTATTTTCTCCTGAAAGAATATGTCTACCGGTACTCAGAAACTAGATTTATATTCTAGTTTCACACTTTTGGAAGTTTAAGTGCGCTTTTTTAAGTAGAGGTGGGTGCTTTGAAAATTTTATAATGCACTTCACTTGTTAAGCTCAGACCTCAGCAAAATACTCTGTATGCCACTGTGCTTTATCACCTAAATATGTAAGTATAGCCTACTCAGAAACTATATTTTATTAGCCTTTTTGTTTTTATAATATTATTGGTATAAATCTTTGCACTTTAGAATTTACATTTACTTTCAGTTCTACCTTCACTTTTGGAAGTAAGAGTGTGCTATTTATAGAAAAGGAAATTAAGTGATTTTCTATTTTTGTGTTACATGTAAATATGCGGAAGTTGTTGCACTTTGTTCTTGCCATATTCTTTCATAATTTGTAATATTTGGAACATGAGTACAAGACACTTATATATAGAGTTGTTATCATTAACCAATTTTTCTGTTTGTTTTGGTTTTTTTTCTTTCTTTCTTGTTATTCTACAGGTTGGAATACAGCTAAGGAGCTTCCCACTGCCATAGAGGGAGAACTAGAGAGAGCGAGAGCCAGATAGAGACAGACCCCCTCCAACACCTTGATTTATTTATCAGATCATTAACTATCTCACCAACCAAAAATGAAGACTTTCAATACCATCTGTCTGCTAGTATGCCTAGCTGCTCTGACACTTGCATGTAAGTAATCCAGATTGTCAATATTTTTTTAATGAATGAATACCTTTCTCTCTTTATTCATGGATAACTTTGTATTTGTTTGTTTCTCAATATTGCTGCTTTGACATGTTCAATTACCTTATTGCAATGTTTTTAAGCAAACAGTTTGTAGTACAATGTTTTTCTGACTTTCCTGCAATAGTTGAAAAGTACATTTCATAATCGACATGTATTTTATTCATCAGCAAATTCTCTCCTCATTCTCTTTCCTATTACTTTTCTTTTTATGTGGATATCAAAACAAATTGGCCTAAAACAAGAAAATGCAGAAAAATAAGAGAGAATTCCATCAACAGTTTTTTTTTTCCTCCTTCAAGCACATGTATTATTGGCAATGTTTTTGTTGCAGGATTCTTTATATTAAAAAAAAAAAGAAGTGTAAATTTATTTTTTTCTTTAAAATTATCAGGAAAATCATACAAGCAAACTCTTTTTCAGCTTGCCAACAACAAACAAACAGTGACAAATATTCATGTTTCATGCTTTGCAAGTAGTATCACTCTATGTGAGGCACCTTAACTATAAGTGTGTAAGAGCACCAAAAGTAATAGACTCCGATATCCACCAGGACATTACTGAGCAGTATCTCAATATGTTAGGTGTAGGGAAATTGCACATATTGCACCCAACTTTCTCAACAATTTTTTTCATGATAACTTTTGACCATGTTCATATTCATACATTTCCTCTCTTACATAAGGTTATTTTATTTATGTAGCAGTGAGCACAGGCACAGAAAACCAATTAAATGTGGACTTTTTAAATATGTAAAAGATGCCATTAAGTAGCGATATCCTTGGATCAGTTGTGTAATTACTTTTAAATAATTATAGGTCTTGAATCAAACTTGACATAGATGAGCCCACTTCAAGAGCATTAAGTCACGTACTCAGTGGAGCCAAAAAGCCACATAATTCTTCATGGAGTCCCTCCTATTTAATTATATTGGATCAGGGTGCATTTGATATGTTCCATCTGCCTTCCTATCATATCTTCCATCCTCTCTTCCCTTCTCTCTCCCCTCCCAATCTTGTCTGTTTGTCTGTATGCCTTGGACCTACTCTGATTGTGTCTCTATATCTGTCTGTGTGTATGTGCATCTCTCTCTCTCTCCCTCTCTCTCCATCTCTCTTTGTCTCCCTTCCTTTCTTCCTCTTTCTTCCTCTCTGTTTGTCTGTTTCCAACCCTCTTCAATCTTTCCACTTCTTCAAATATTTTTTTTCTTTCTTTTTGTTATTTCCTCCTTCTCTTCAAATTGAGCACACAGAATGTAAAGATGAAAGAAATTACAAATACATTTATAAATGCTCTTTTTTTTTGCACTTTTAACATTGGTGAAACTTAATACAATGCATTCACCTCAAAAGAGTGCTAAAACATTTTTTTAGAGAACTCCTTCCCCACCCTCCAAAAAAGAGGAAAAATTGCAGTTCTCTCCTTTCATTGATGCAGCTAAGACTTTCATTCCTTCATCAAACAGCCAACCAGTCTGGGAATGAAATAGGTTTCCATGGCAACCCATTGTTGGTGCATAGAATATTAGCTGTCTACCAAGAAAATACACTAAGCTTTATTAGGTTATCTATCCTAGTCAAGCTTATTTTGTAGAGTTCTGATCATCCCCTGTGCTCACTGGTTCACCAAGGGGATGTGGAAGTCAGACAAATATTTGTTTCTCTTTGACGGGAGCAAGCGATTAGTTTTTAATGACTACCTTGGTTCAAATGAACTGGACTCATGCATTATTCCTCTCTCAAATACAATCATAGCCATCATGTCTCCAATGCTCTAGTGCTCTTGAGAAGTCTCCAATCTATTCCTCATCACCACTTCCCCACCTCCCCCCCCCCCACACACACACACACAAAAAACACAAATACTTATATACATAAACACATAGGATAGTTCATAATGAACAAATCGACCCGAGGCTCTGACTAATTTTGTTCCTTTTATTGAGAACTAAAGCTCAATGTCATTTTTTTTTTTTTTTTTGCTTTACATCTTTGTTAATGAAATATACATACATGTATTGATGTTTATTAAATGTTAAATAATGCTGAACAATATGGATTTTTCTTTAATGGAGGGAAGAGAGGACTCTGTGAGAGATCTGTTTCCCTCTGATAGAGATATTCATAGAACTGGCTGCTCAAATCATTGCCATCATATACATCTACATGTTGTTCATACTGTATCTTTTTTTGAAGTGCTACAGAGACAAAGGCAAATCTAACCAGCTTAAATTTTCTTGTTTAGTTCTGAAGAGAATATCTTTACTTTTCTACAAATAAATGTTGAATTCTTTTTCAGAAGGAACAAATGAATGTCGGAATGTGGAGAAACTATTTTCCTTTTATTTTTTAATATAATTGAATCAGTCATATGTAGATTATTACTCAACATCAGAATAAATACATTCATGTAGATACAATGTTTTTCTCTCTTGGAAGAACTATCATATGCTTGTTATTGTTTAGGTATATACATTAGATAGATATACACTTGATAGTTACTGTGACCAATGGGACATCTCACTTCAGTATATTTATATTATTCCATTAACAAACACAAATTCAGCAAAAAAAATATCCGATCTGTTTTGTCTCCATGTGTAAAATTCCATTTAGAATCTTTTATTTTATTAGTAGCAGAATGCCTTCTGCATTTAAAACCTTTTCTGTATATGATGTTATGTGTTATTTTGCCTTTAATAGTACTGTCTCTTTTCTTCTTGCAGCATATATTATACCAAATATGTCATCCCTCAGCAAAATATTCCCTAGGCAGTATTTGATTTACAGTAGTGAGAAGATGATTTGTAGCTTGCATCCTTGTAATGTTCTTTGATAAGCAAATTTATCCCAATATGGTATGGCAGTGAAGACATTTTTGTCTGACGATTCATGTTCTCAACCGCTGAAAATATATTCTTTGGTACAACAAGACCTGCAGGGTCAAAATCTGAATTTCAGTTGCAAGGGCTAACTTTCATTCAAAGTATGGGGTTTACAGTATATTTATATTATTCCATTGACAAACACAAATTCAGCAAAAAAAATATCTGATCTGTTTTGTCTCCATGTGTAAAGTTCCATTTAGAATCTTTTATTTCATTAGTAGCAGAATGCCTTCTGCATTTAAAACCTTTTCTGTATATGATGTTATGTGTTATTTTGCCTTTAACAGTACTGTCTCTTTTCCTTTTGCAGCATATTATACCAAATATGTCATCCCTCAGCAAAATATTCCCTAGGCAGTATTTGATTTACAGTAGTGAGAAGATGATTTGTAGCTTGCATCCTTGTAATGTTCTTTGATGAGCAAATTTATCCCAATATGGCATGGCAGTGAAGACATTTTTGTCTGACGATTCATGTTCTCAACCGCTACAAATATATGCTCTGATACAACAAGACCTGCAGGGTCAAAATCTGAATTTTAGTTGCAAGGGCTAACTTTCATTCAAAGTATGGGGTTCACAGATTTTGTGCATGAAAACCCATTGACAGAAAGGTTTTATTCATTACAGTTACTTCAGGGCTGGACACTTTTTGGGGGGTGGGGGAGGTATGTATGGGGGAAAAAAATCTCTATCGACCCCCAAAATTTTCAAAATATTAACATTGTTCCATTGCACTTGAATCCCAAAAATTCCAATCCTGACACCTAGTAAAAGATTTGTTACTCTCTTTTAAATTATTTCATTTTTTAAAGAGTTGGGGAGGGGATAATTGCCCTCAGCCCCCCTTTGTAAAATTTTGCTGCTGAAGACCTTACTAGCCGTGGTGGGAGATATGAATCTAGATTACTGTGCTGTGAAAACATGATGCAACCTGCTAGTACAGTTTTATGATTATTATAATGATTAATGTTTCTTGTTTGTGATGACTATTTCTGCTTTTCCTGCTACCATCCTGTTCAAAATTGAATTTTAGTTTTCCCAAGAGCAAAAGCCCAAGTATCAACTGAAGGTATAATTTTCCCCAATTATTTTTATGCTTGATATTTATTTGCTTGCCAATTGATATGCTTATATCAGCAGACATCACATTGAATGTTTCCTCTTCCTTCTGTAAATTATGTCTTATGTGTTTTGATGATGTATTGTTTTCCTTTGCTTTGCTCTTTTGTTGTCAAAACTAATTATTCTGTAATGTTTCAAGTGGCATGATGCTTAATGATTCTCAATGTGTTGCGGGCATTATGGTAATCAGGGAACCAAGCAATGAATGTAACATTTTTTTTTAAAATAACTTGTAGAGTATTGTGCCAAATTTCACTTCATTCTTTTTCTTGCATCTGCCAAGCAAACTTATGAAATAAGGTTTTTGGGGAAAATTCCTGCTGTAATTTTCTTAAAAGCTGTTTTTGAACAATATTTTTTTCAAATAGATTCATCACACAAGTTTGAATAAAGAGAAGACTTTGAAAAAGTTGAACAGCACTTTGGGATTTCAAATGTTCAGTTACATTCTCACATATATTATTTGCTTAGTGGCAGAAGGGTGTTAACATGTATCATTTTGTACAGAGTTAACATCCTTCTGGCATGCTGCAGATCTGTGATATTTGGTATACTGTAAAAGTGGAAATTTCATGTGATTAATTTTTACGTGCTCAGCTGAGTAAAGTGAATTTCACATGTTTTTAATTTTGCCGACGCTCTAGGCTCATGGGAAAAAGAATACATAAACGAAAAATATTTGCATGTTTTTATTTTCGTGCAAATTTCATGCTGTGCGAAATGCGCAAAAAATTCCACATTTACAGTAGTCTGGATATTTGCAGACTTCAAATTTCCAAGTTTATATGATGCTGCATGTCAAGATTTTTGTATCTGTAGAAAACTGCTATCTGCCATTTTGCCTTACCATATGTGTTCTTTATGTGTTATTTTTAAATATACATGTGTACAGTGAAACTTGTACATCATTTCATGTAATTGGTACCATAAATCGTTTAATTCATGTGTCTCCTTATTCATTGAAGTTTGTACATCCACATTTTAAATTTGTTCACCTTCATCCCCAGAGAATACTTCATGTTATTATTTTAATAACACATTTCTATTGATTTCAAATTCAAATTAACTTGGTATTTTAATACATCCACATTCTTTTGATATTCAGTTTGAAGTTCTTACTAATGATGATTATCCATTTTGATGAGTACATGTCAGTTAATACCAGATGATATGGAATGAAATGTCAGGAAGCCATATGCATGCATGGTTATTTCAGAATATATGCTCATGTGATATGTATACATTGCCTGTTAAGAGCAAGAAGGATGTTAACTTTATGTAAAAGTATGAGAATTGATGTCTTTCTGGCTCTCAACAATAGCTAGATAAACTTATGGTTAAAAGATTCATTGGAAATGGGCAAAAGCTTTCATGTGCTTAGCATAGACATGCAGATGGTAATAACGAGGAATTGGGGTCATAAATAAAAATGGAGGGCCAAGGATTTCACCTTAGATATGAGCAGATTTTCCAAGCACAAATTTAAAAGGTTTTGGCTAAAATTCTCTTTTATTTATTGCTGGAGTACAGGATAACACACAGTAGACATCCAGACTGTTATCTAATACCAATTTTTTTTTTTTTTTTAATATAATGCTTGTAGCTTAAAGTTTTAAATTACTGCTACTTTGCACCACAAATGTTGCATTAATGTTTTTCTTGATACCTTTTATGGTGGTAACTCACTTTGTAATTTCGTACTATTTATATTTCAAAATATTTAAAGTATTGAAAATGATGATAATGATAAGTCATTTCTAATAAAGATGATTATTATAAAGTTTTCTTTACTAAAGCAAATAATAAATACCAATTACCTAAAAAGAAGGACATAACAGCTTTAAGTAAGTGCATACCATTGAACGTGAACTGCAATATGTTCAAACTTTATAGTGTGTTAACATCTCAACCAATATTCAAACCAGTTTGAACTATTAAAGGCCACCGCACACCTTACGATCGGTCTGCGATCCGATTTCAGAAGAAAATGTAATATCATTTGACAAATCATTTAAAAACGAAAAATTTTTTTGATTGAGGGTCTGAATAGTAATAGAGATAGTAAAATCTATAATACGGCCTTTGCCGAGTTTTCTAGTTAGTGGAATGGCCAAATCGGCCCCGAGTCGTAGTGACGTCACAAAAATCGTAGGACTGCCTATGATTTGAAACTAATTTTTCCCTTATTCCCTGTAGAAAGCTGACAGCTCACCAAAACCCTATGTTTAGTATTCATATTACTTTTCAGAACCTGAATAGGGTAGATTTCATTTGTTAAAATGCCAATATTTAATGCCATAGCGATTTATTTCACAAATCGGATCGCAGACCGATCGTAAGGTGTGCGGTGGCCTTAAGAGATTTGTAACTTTCCAAGATAGTATATCAGGTAGCAATTCATAGGTTTATATCTAGTGATTGCCAGAATTAAATTAGTTACAATTAGGTTAGCTTCCAGAGAGATATTTATTCATAAAGGAGAGGAGTATAGAAGTTGAAGGGAGGACGTGATAGAGAAAATGGGCGGCAGAGAGGGACAAAGAAAAAGAGAGAGAAGGAGGGAAGAGTGTAAAGGAGAAGAAAATATATTAGAATAGAAAATAAAATAACTAGGCTATGAAGAGACTGAAGATGTTAAGACATGCTATACAAAAGTTTCACCTACTTTCTCCCATCTCTTTTCTACATTTTCTGTACCTGTCATATCAATGACAGGTATAGAAAATGTAGAAAAGAGATTGGAGAAAGTAGGTGAAACATGAGTGCAATATAATGCCAAGAGACAATCACTAGAACTGTGCATG
The DNA here is from genome assembly GCA_025618425.1 of Heliocidaris tuberculata. Lineage (NCBI taxonomy): Eukaryota > Metazoa > Echinodermata > Echinoidea > Camarodonta > Echinometridae > Heliocidaris > Heliocidaris tuberculata. The sequence continues at coordinate 9,990,366 of CM046832.1, read as the reverse complement.
ATACAGAACGATTGTCTTTGACATTTTGTACACAATATGTGTTTATAGATGGACAGGAAAACATGTTCAGATATCCTCAAAATTGTTTATGTAAATAAGTCATCACAAGTTTATGTAAAGAATGAAGCATCAAATGTGGTTAATTAGATGTCTGCTACTTGGTGCAATTACTTCTTCAATTTTTAATGTGCATATCTAGGTAAAACCAAGCACACAAACTCACAAAGCATGAATATGATCATCTTGTTCTTTGTAAAATAACACCTCTGTCAATTTGATAAAGAGGCTAGTAAAAGATTAGACATGACATAGGGAAAGAAATGGGAAAGGTCATTGCTAAGGAAGGGATTTTTTTGGAAAGAAATAGGCCCATGAAAAAATAATGCTTTCATCAAAGTCCATTTGGCAGGTTGTCCAGGGTTTAGTAATGGTACGGAAGTAGTTTGTAATTTGGGCGGAAATCGTGCCTGGCATAGCGCAAAGGCCGAATTAGCATTTCCATTAGTGAATTCATGTTTCTAACACTACCCTCTTGCTCAATGCATTACTCTTGATTCATTGGGTGACAAACAAGAGTGATTACATCTTGAATGATTGGTTCCCTTCTAATTAAAATACATCAGGATAGAATATTTACTTGGAAGGGGAGGGGGGCTAATGTCTGGCAAGAACTTCAATTTGCTTGGTTCAACCTTAATCCTTTCCATGCATATTTGCTATATATTTATTTCAGTTAATGTATTGAATGAAAATCTTCTGGTTGATCCATTTGATCAAGTTGTGAAACATGAAAGGTAACTATCTTTTCAACAATTGTTGTATACTGCAGTTAAAGAAATCTAATTAGCTATTCACATATTTGAAGTGCAGTGATTCTTTTATCTCTGTAGTGCTTACTTGCCTGATGTTCTGTTCTAACCAATCCTAAGTCACCCTTTCCATAGTATTCTGTACCAGGTTAGGTTAGATAACGGTAATAACATCAAAATGATGAGATGATGCATATTAATTACTGGATATGGAAAAATATCAAAGAGTGTCATGAAGAACAAGATTCAAATTGTTATTGAAATAAACATAATTGTGGTGATCATAATGGATTTTGATCTATGTATTCAATCAGAACAGATTGTGAAATTTCCATTGTATTATTTAATCTGATAATAGTTACTATCGTCCACTAATAAGGTGACTTTTAATCATTTGAATATCAATCACTTCTTATTTCCATGCCAGAGATAGATAGTTTCCTTCACATAATATTAAGAATATATCATGTAGATCAAGTTACAAAACATTGTCCTCTGAAGAAAGCTTTATACCCACTAAGTCTATTTATTTAGAAGCCCCAAATCTTGCCTCTTCAACGATGTGGGAATTAAAACAATCCTTGGTCGATGAGTGTAATGGCGGCCTATGTTTATGTTGCCTCAAATTACAGCGCTCACATTGCTCTCTGAATCCAATATTCAGATGCAGTTGATCGATATGTTTGTTTAATTTTCTTCCCCGATTTGTTCTTGAAATGTCGGGGGGGGGGGGGAATCAAATCTCTGTAATAGGTGAAGGAGCTAATGTACATAGTGTGTGAAGGTGCAGATTCTCGAGCAATATTTATCTAGCTTTCCTTGCCCTAGCGGCCCATACAACTATATCCTATATTGTGTGTGCTACTTCACAAACCAGATGACCATGTTTTTCAGCAGAAAAAAAAAGACGAGGTTTATTTTTACTCTTACGATGCAAATAAATATCATTATTAGACAACTTTTCTATCACACTGCCTTTTACATTCTTGAATGGATATTATTTGATGATATCTGAATTTTAAGTCATTAACCTATTTTGAAATTTTAGAATAACCACAAGATTTTCTTTGTCACAAAATATTTACAGCGATATCAAAATTTAGACAGTGTTAATCACCTACAGCAATGACAAGATCGAGTACCTATTATGAATAGGTCATATGAAAATGGACTAAAACTTGTATCTTTGAAAAGAATAGTCAAGATACTTTTTGACTATGACTTATTCAGGCCTACAATACAAATTGCCCAAGCATTTATGTGGGTGTGAGTTTGAAATCAGTCACTCATTAAGACCAATGTTAGTTTTTGTTTTATGGACAGGTATATTTTATTCTATTCATAGAAATTATGGGGTATGTGAAATAGCTATTTAGTTTTTGAAAATCTTGACTTTGTACTGATGTTGCCTTCTGAAAACAATTTTGGAGAGAGTCTTGATTTTGAAGACTACCAGAAGAAAGAAATTTATTATGAACATATGATATTAATTAGATTACTTTTGTCATTTGAAGGTTTGGAAGAAAAAAAAAGATTCAGTATCTTACCTTCCTGTAGGGTGTCCAGTAGAATATGGATCCACCCACCCCCAGCTGGCATTTCTCAGCAGTTACGGACTTCTAAATCTATGACAGATTGCAAAATTAAATCAAATTTCAAGGATTGTCGCTCCCAATTTAGACCCCCATACTTGTGGGAGATGAATATCTAAAGTTGGAATGATCGAGAACCAAATAAGAATTATGAGAAAGAAATGATGAATTACAGGAGAAAATAAGTATTCTCTTCAGTGATTGGTTTGTAATTTGGTCCCCTGCAAGCAAAGTGCCAATGTTCACACCCGTATGTACATCACCTGCCAGTAGCAAAAGAAAAAAAATGATTTATAAACCCCAAGGGAATACATTCTCCGGTGCTTGAAAAACAAATTACTTTTACGTAGTGTACAGTTTAACCCTAGTTTGACCTAGTCTGCAAGCACAGACCTTAATTTGACACTTTATCAGAAAATCATAATGCCTTGAGAGAAGCCTAGCCCAGCTACCTACTGGTCGTGTTAGGAACAGCTATAGCACATGGCCTATGGTAGTCTTACAGTGCAGACACTCTTTTACAACTGACCAGGGTTTGCGCCTGCAAACTAAGTTTGACCCTATTTTTCAAGCATAAACCCTGGTCAGTCGTAAAAGAGTGTCTGCACTGTAAGACTTCCATAGGCCATTTACTATAGCTGCTCCTGACACATGACAAGTGGGTAGCTAGTTTAGGTTTCTCTCAAGACATAATGATTTTCTGATAAAGTGTCAAATTAGGGTCTGTGCTTGCAGACTAGTTTGACCCTGGCAGAACATGTATTCAATGCAACTTGCTATTAAGGTTGGATTTCCCTTTAAAATTGCCTGTTATCCTTAAAGGTAAATCCAACTTTAATAGCAAGTTGCTCTGAAAGAAAGAGGAAAAATCAGAGAAGCAGATTGGTGAAAGTTTGAACAAAATCAGACAAGCAATAAGAAAGTTATGAATTTTTGAAAGTTGTAATCACTATGTATATGGGAATTTCAAATTGGGCGAATAGGTAATGTCACTGTGATGTAGCTGTGGACAACTCCCCCATTCGCTCTAACACAAAAATGACTAAAATGTCACTTTTTTTTCCAAAATGCATTACTCAGTAGGAGCTTTTCATTCATGAGGACCTATAACATTATGCTATCTCCAATATATTTTGAGTACTGCCCCGAGGGTAAAAGCGCCTTAAGAAAACCACAAATTAATGATATTTTTGTGTACGACAAATGGGAGAGTTGTCCATAAAAATGTCGCAATTGACTCACCAAATTGCCAATTTGAGATTCGCATAGATGTAGTGATCTCATTTTTCAAACATCCATAACTTTCTTAGTCCTTGTCCGATTTCTTTCAAACTTTCACCATCCTGTTCTTCTTATTTTTCTGCTTTCACACAAATCATCTTATTACCAAGGTTGGATTGCCCTTTAAAATGATGGGAAATTGTTCCATGTTCTAGAAGCAGTATTGTGAAAATTAGGGTTACAGGAAGGATTAGGAAATGCAAAAGGTAAGAAAGAGAGAAAATGAGAAAGGAGGAAGAGAGAGATGGGAGGGAGAGAGAAATAAAGGAAAAGAGAGTGAGACAAAGAAATAAGGAATAGAGGGAAAGAAAGAATGCAAAATAGAGGGAGACAAATAGAGAGGAGAAGAAAGGAAATGATAGGATACAGAAATAGATAGGGAAAGAAAGAAAGGCAGAGAGAAAATGATTGGTGTGCATAGAAAGAGAAGAGGAAGAGGAAAGCAGAGACAAATAGTGATTTTGAACTATCAAGAAGAATATGGAGACATTTTTAAATGTTTCTTTTACTCCCTCTGACAGGCTTTCAGGTGTACAGTAGCTAAGTATCAATGGTTGTAATGAGGGTAGTAGTGTTAGTATAAAAATAAATGTAGAATCAGTAGTAGTAGTAGTAGTAGAAGTAGCAGTACCTGTAGTTACTCTTGTTGAGAATAGCAGTAGCAATAGTAGGAGTAGCAGCAGAAGCAGGTACAGATATGAATCTCATCTAATATTAAAAATAATTCATTTCTTAAATCCTACAGATGACGTTCCACCTTCTATAGTGGTTCACCCTGATCAGGTTTATGGAGACCAACGTTTACCATTGGTGCTGAAGTGCGCCGCAACTGGAACACCAGAACCTACGTAAGTTATACATATAGTACATATAGTTCTTTAGACTGCTTATTTATTACTGGTAAATTCTCAAATGTACATTTCTTAAAGGAAATTTTTTTTTTTTTTATAGGTTTAAAACATTTCTGAATGCAAGATCGTCCTTTGACATAAATACTAAATGGACTGTCACTTTCCAAAACCCAGTTCTGAATATTGGCTATCATTCTTGAAAGTGTTTTTTAGGTGTTTTTGTTTTTGTTTTTGTTTTGTTTTTTTGTTTTTTTAAATTGTACAAATCTCACCTGCAGCAGAAACTTTCAGACCAGCTTCTGGGACGCCATCCCATTTGTGATCCCTCAAAGCACAGCCTGCCACAGATAGGAGATTGTTCTGAATTGTTTGGGAGGAGAATTTATTTTAGAAAACCTCCCTCCAGGGATGAATCCTTATGATGTTTTTGGATGGTATGCGCATTACATGAGCACAATCCACAGGACTGGCAATATACATGTATTACACTCACCATTTGGGAGGGGGAATCGGCAGATGCTCACCATAATCTGGCTTTTGAAGTTATCAACTTTCTCCAATATGACAGATTATCAACAGAAATCAACTTGCATTTGGGTTACAGTGGACCTTTAAACATTTATGTGTACCATTACGTTAATTATTTAGGAGTATGTATACATTGAAGCATGTTTGCAGTGTATGTATCTACATGTATGCAACAAGGTACCTGTACTTATGGCTTTACATCCTATCAAAGAGATTACGTTTATTAAAACTAGCCCCATAACCAAAGGCATTCATTCACTTTGTGTCACAACATACAGGACCCCAAGGGAGAGCAGCATTTGTTGATTGGGATTCCTGATTAAATATCGTGAATAAATAAATAAATAAATAAAATAAATAAATAAATCATGATGTGTTTTTATGATTGATTCTTCACCAGGTACCATTGGGAAAAGAATGGTGTTCCAGTGGATATCGACAACAACGATCGAGCATCCCTGAATGGCGGTAACTTGGAGATCAGGTCAATAACATATGATGACAATGGAGAGTACCAGTGTTTTGCTAACAACAGGCTTGGTACAGCTATGTCAAAGAAGATAAATACTTCAGTGGCATGTAAGCATATAATCAAGCTGGATTTTTTAAATACCTTTATTGTTGCTACACACTCCTGGATGGGAGTGAATACAATTTTGCCCTACTTTGTGTGACGTCATAGAGAAATTAGTTTACAAGGTTTTTGGTGTTGCCTAGTGTCAGTTGTCATTATTGTTCTGGTTCAAATTTTGTATCATTATGCATTGTGATAGAGAGTTGACATGATTTGATATTGATGACAGTAGATCTGGGATCACTGGTCAGTTTCAACGTAGAGTTCTGAGTTATAAGCCCTACTTGTTTCTCTGGTGTCTTTGCTTATCTCCAGATATGGAGCAGTTCAGGGACACTGAACCTACAACGCTGTCAGTCGGGCTTGGAGTGCCCCTGACGCTGAAATGTGGTGCAAACTTTGGGCCCCCTAGAGGCTATCCCTCTCCACTGATCTACTGGACAGATGCTTCTCCCAAACCCACACCCATTGAGTACAACGCGCGGATTAACCAGGATCCAGATGGGACCCTGGTCTTCTCGAACGTAAATGAAAGCGACGCTAAAGGCTACTACTGTCAAGCCATCAATAACGTCGTGGGTGTTTCTCAGAGGTCACCGAAGATCACAGTTACTGTAGATACAGGTGGGTATGGATGCTAGTGTACCAATTAACATAGAGATCAATTTCATTGCCTGATAATCAAAATGGAGGAAATACAGACTTCAAACCCCTCCTGTTATTCCATTGTAAATTATAAATTTATTATGAGCAACATGAAGCCAAGTTTATCAAATTTCTTCTTGATAATCCCTTCCCTCCCTCTAAATTTCTTAAGATCCTCCCTTCATCTTCATGTAATTGGCTACCAATTATGAGTGGACTATTAGCATCTAAGAGTAAGCCTGGGGCCCGGTAGAAAATTACCCGGAACGGCCCGGACCGGTAAAGATGTCAAAATTTTTACCGGGTCCCGAAACCCGGTAAATTTTATGTTTGTTTATATTTTCCTTATGTTTTTATTTTAGTACGTTATTGCGCAAATATGGTGTTTCCTATTCAGCTTCCTGAGCGAGGGAGACGCAAGTTGAGGATCATTTACTCGTAATAACAAATTTTGGATTTATATCTTTTATTTTATTTTGCGTGCCTCCGCGAGTCCGCGTTAGTGTTTTCCTAATCATCTACATGAGCGAGAATTTCGAGAAAGAATGAAGTTGAAGATGATTTAATCATGATTACAACTTATATTTGTCTTCTTGCTAAGTTACAATCACGATAGTTTATTGATAAATAATTATTAAACATTGAAGATACTGACTTCTAAAAGCTATGAAAGAGTTACGAAGGTGTGAGACCTAAATAACAGACATTCCGCTACTCGGCTCCGCAAAACGAAACCAGTGTGTATGTCGGACTGCCTGTGTGTGTACAACGCTGTTAGTAGCGCACACCTCGTTGTGATCAGCGAGGATCAACAGGAGAGCTTGGAAGAGAAAGAGCGAAAGAGAGATGGCAAGCCGTGAGAGGAATATTCAGAGGGTAGGGACAGAAAATATATACAATTATGTTATTGCTGGTTACTGCATATTTAAATCCAGTGTAATGATATAAAAATAATTGAAACAAATCAATGAAATTTACTCCAGAATGAAAACTCAGTATTTGAAGAATTAACAAAAAATAAAATCAAGAGACGATAAAGGAAGTAAGTCTAAGAAAAAAAATATTAAATGAAAAGAGAGCTTACATGTCTTTAAATTTTTTTTTTAAATTGTGAAAGTACTTCAGAATTAAGAAATACATGTCGAGTCTTTTAAGAGAAGGAATAATAATGCTAACAATTTTTTAAAAGATTACCGTAAGAGGGAAGAATGAAGAAAAATGTTGGTCACATATCAAAAGTAATGGTCAACCAGTCAAAAATCATCTCACTGAAAAAATATATAATATGGAAGAAACTGAAGTAAAAACCCCTCCAAAATTTGAGGAAACATATATTATTAACGCCACAGTGACACCACAAAATAATAATTTGAGCTAAGCTACCCATTATCAATCGGAAGAATGAGTTTCGTTCGTTTGGAACCACAGAAAAAACATGGCGCCTACAGGCCATGTGAAAAATACAAAAAAAAGGAACATGACATATAGCGCCACCTCCTGGTTATACCATGTACAGTCATCCAGCAGCCAGCTCGCGAAAACTTGAAAAAGACGAACGGTTTTCATCATTACAGCGCGAATTCAATATGGTTTTCGTCATTACAGTAATGAAATTGAAGCTTGGACTATGATTACCCTAGCCATGTACGTAGAATTTTGATAGTTATTTCATAAAGTGGAGTTTTATATGAAAATCGGACATTTGTGAAAGCTGCACTATACACAATAGACTCTACAGTGCAGTGACATGCGTGCGATGCGGCCTCGAAGTCGACTCCCTTTGGAACCGAGACCTTGCGTCGGAATCGGAATCGGTTCTCTCTAAAAGCAGAACCGCCCAAGCCTATTATTTACCACTATCAAGTTTTTATTAAAAAGTCATAATTAATACTCATAACGGCTTTACAGCACCAATTATTTACCGGGTTATTTTTACCGGGTTCAGACATTTCACTCAGCACCCCGGACCCGGCCCGATCCCAGCAAAAACCCCCAACCCGCCGGGTTCTGTACGGGTTGACCGGCCCGACACCCACCCTTATCTAAGAGTAACCATTTTACTTTCAGAACCAGTATAAATGGAATGATTACTACCAAAATTTTAAAATTCTATAATTTTGATAAGTTCAGAATTATATTAGCCATAGCTGAAAATCCTGCAATACTTATTCACTCACTGTTTAATATATATCTTGATCACTCATGATTCTTTGCAATCCATGTATGAATCTTATAACTTCTGATATGGAATGTTTTCTAATGATAGTATGGAATTTGAACATTAACAGGGATCATGGTAGATTTTATTTGATGTAGTTAAGGTAGTCAAATGCATTTTGTTTATTCAGCTTTTGAAATATTTTCTTTGAAGGTAAAGTGTTTATTCATGTGCTTGCAATATCTTCCACATTTCTTCCCTAGCATTGATCCAAATACAGTAGTAATAACACAATGTCATTAATATCTTACACTTGGACACACATTTCATGCTAGAGAAAATCTATAATAACACAACCGCAAGTGCACATCATGATAAAAGAATTAGTAGAGACACCCCATCATTAATGCTCGAATAAACAAAAGAAATTTCAAAGTACCAAAGAAATCAATGTACCTAACACTTTGAACACAAAGTCTAAGGTAACCTATGATGAAAGTCCACTGGAAAAACTTGTTGAATTAAAATAGAATTGTCTCTAAATCATTAAGCCTTTCATTCAGTAATGATAACTGTTCATGTTATATTTGAATGGAAATTTCACCAAGTGTAAAATGTAGACCTTAATCAATATTTTGACCTAATGCCCGACGTGTAGAAATAACTGGACATGTATTCCAACCTGTCTACATCAGGCGACCTGTGCAACATATTCGGGCCTGATTTTAAAGAGAATGTAATCACTGATCAAACTTAGATATAACATACTGACTCTATTTATCCTCATTTAACAAGATATGAAATCCTCTTTTGTTTCACAAGGTATTCTATATTTTTGAAAAGAATGAATGCATCAATTGTCATCTTCAAAAACTCAATATGGCACATCAGTGTTCTCCCTTTTACAGTTTGTTTCCCTGAACCCTAATTGTCTGTGTGTTAATGTCTTGCTTAGTGAATACTTGATCCCAGTTTATTGCAAATGTTGTCGTTTCTAAAAGATTCAAAGTGTTTGTTTGACTTGCCTCCTTAACTGAACTAATCTGAAAGCCTTCCCTCTCTTCTCTCACTGTGCTTGGATGTTTGTAAATTCCTCCCTTGTTTATCGAGTGCAGACGATGACGCAGACAACAATCTCAACAAGAAAGAAATAGCCCCCAAATCTCAGAGGTTCCGCCGTCAGAACTCTCTGTTTACGTTGGGGGCTGTTTCTGAAAATTTTTATGATGAACCACCGACTTTACACATTTCAAAAAGAGGTACCAGCGAGTTGCAAGTGCAAGAAAGGAATGACCAATGTGCCTTCATGATGCATTTGTGGAATGCCTCTCACCCCAATAGTCAATATTCTTCTAACATTGTTTCTTGATAGCATCCTCTATAGTTTATAGGTAACACTAGTGTTGGATGAAAATGAATTTTGGTTTTGAAGTTAAACTGATGGCAATAGAGATGCATTCTTCATATACCTTCTGAATAGAGATGGGTTAAATGTATGCATCATTTTATCAACATTTATGACAGTGTTGAAGTAGTATTGAATGAATAAAACATTATAAGAATACTAATCATTTTCTTTTACTCTGCCCCACTGACCTTAGATGAACTGAAATACTTTGCATGCTAACATTGTATGCTGATAATGCATGTATACTTGTTTAGAATGGAATATGAAACTGACAAAAAATGTGTCTCTCTTCAGATTTTCTCTCCTTTTCTCTATTTTGTCCCGTCTTTCTTGATTTATTTTCCTATAATATTTTCTCTAAGTTTTCTTTCATTTTCTTTTTCTCTTTCACTCTTCCATTCCTCTGCATGGTGTAACAGTTTTTGTAAGCCTTCCTACTGCATGTCTAATATACTATGAATGCAATAATATTAAAACAAAATAATGGAAGATATCATGATAACAAAACTGAAACAAAATCTGCTAGTATATTGCATTAAATGAACATGTATGCATGCTAATAATTAAAGACAGGTATTTAGTATTTTATTTCAAAGTGCATGTACTAGTTTCCCTTTAAAACATCTTCTTTAATTCATTTTCAGTCTCTTCATCCATTTTTCTTCTTCTTTTCTTTGATACGATCCTATTCTTCTATCTACACTTCATTCTCCCCCTCTCTTTCATCTTACCATATCTTTCTATTTTTTACTCCTCATTCTCTGGTAATTCTTATCAAACACTGATCACTGATTTTTATGAGAATCGTGTATTGAAGGCCACTACATAGGCTCCACATTAATACTGACAAACTTTTATTCATATCAATATATGTGGTTGTAGCACCAATGTTTGTATCTAAAAAAGTCTTCTTAATACATAATGACCTCTTTACCAACAGTTTCAAATGAAATCATGTTAGATTTGAAGTTGCTGTTAAAAGCCTTTATCTATTTTATATTCATTGCTTATGATATGCCTTGGAATGTGTTCCCCTTTTTTGCATTAAAATATCTTTAGCATAAGTGTTTAGAATAATAAAAATGAAGATTTAGACAATTATAATAATCTTAATCATCATCATGAGTAATTACAACAAGGGAGGCATGGTGTCTCAGTAGAAGAGCAATCTCATAACCAAGAGATCCTCTTGTAAGGCATTTAATAATCCCCAATTACCAAGTCCCTTGGATAGGACTTAAAGCAGTAGGTTCACTAGTTTCTCATCTACTAACATTCATTTGCTTTTAAAATATCAGTGCTCAGCTTTTACATGTGGGAGTATGACTAAATAGGTTTCTCTTTACTTCTGTCATTTCAGAATCGCAAGCAACTCGATCACCAGCCACCTTGGTTTATAAACCTGCGGCACGTGAAATTGCTATCAGAGCCGAGACATTTAAACTGAAATGCATAGCCACAGGATAGTAAGTTTGTTTTTAGATTCCCCCTTTGTCTTCTCTCTCCTACTCCCTCTTTCTCCTTCTCGCTCTCTCTCTCTCTCTGTCTCTGTCTCTCCCACTATCATTTGCTCTCTCTCTTTCTCTCTCTTTCTCTCTCTCTTCTTTTTTCCCCATTACATTTTTTAAAGCTTAAAGTGATTAACTTTGTGAAAAATTGTAAAATCAGCTCAAATGCCAGTGAATTGTGTGCAGTCCTCTAACTACATATATAATTAAGGATATGTGAAAGTATGAGAGAAAATGGAACCCGTTTACTATCCTAAAAAAGAGAAAATCGCGATCAATCGCTAGCGCAAGTCGCTCGGCTTCTTCGCTGCGCTGCAGTCACAAAAACCAAGCACCGGCGCTTGGCGATTTCAGAGCGGGTTTCCAGCCCGTACGGTATTCTGTGATAGAGCGAGGTATGCCAACCATAAGAGTTCTTTAGGGTTCGGTGGTACTCTATCCCGACATCAATGTTCAATCGTAAATATCTTGATATATAAACGACCGATCAGCTTATAAAACTCAGTGGATTCCTGTCTGAGCTAAAGGTTTGCAATTATGATTACAGCATTAGCTGGAACAGTGATTTTCTTTTTCAATCCTGGGCAAAGTTAATCAATGCCTTTAAATTTGATCTAAATTCCTATCTTTCTTCTTTCCTCTGTTTCCTGATTCCCTTATCCAAAATGGTGATCTAATCTTTCTTATTTTCCTTTATATCTTCTTTTGGAATAATATGGGTACAAATCTTCAAGGTACATGGAATCACAATTCTGATGGCCTTGAAATGCCATGAAATATCTTATTGAACTATTATTTTCATATGTTTAATATGAATGAGCAAAGTCATGTTATTGCTGTTTTGTGCTAATGTAATAATGTTTACAATTTTGCATAATGTGTTATTTGAAATATATGTCTCCTCTCTCTCCCTTTCTATCTCTCTCTCTCTTTATCTGTCTCTGTCCATTGTACAGCCCTACCCCTGAAATCACATGGAAGCGAGGAGAGGAGCAGCTACAGTCTGGTGGACGAGTATCCATCGAAGAATCCGGGCAGGAGCTGGTCATCTCTGATGTCGAGAACAGTGATAGGGGGACGTACAAGTGCATTGCATCAAACTCAGAAGGGGATGATGAATTTAGCATAGTAGTTACTGTGGAATGTAAGTTAAAAGACAAAGTATAATGATGCACATTATATTTCTTTTCCTACATGTTAAATGCACAGTTATACCCATCATAATCTCTACTTCTGTGCATGTAAAAAAGTAGTATTCTTTCCAAGGATTACAATGTAAATTGCTGGTATTCAAATTTCTCAACTTTATATTCATATTGTAGATATGTTTGATAAAACAAACCATTCATGTTTTGCAGCTCGTGCATTAGTGATATGCATTGCACTCAGTTGGGTCACAATGAGACAGATATTGAACTCTACAAGTCTCGTTCATTATCCTATTATGACTCAACCTGCTTGCAGTGCATATTCACTAATCCTCTCACAAACCTGAATTATTTTTGTGTGAATGAGTTGTTTGGCAATTCCCAGTATGTTGCATGGGACATTAAGACACATTTCCTAGGCTTCTGATTATACAGATAATCCAATTCTTGTGTGTTGTTTACATAGTGATACCAGAAAGAACCATGAATCAATGGTTTATTGATGAAACAAAAGGACAATAGATTTTATGTCGTACAAACACATTTTACAGAATCATCTGTTACTCGTTTCTTCATTTCCATTTTAGCTGCACCTTATTTCCCAGCCGCACCATCTGATCAAACCAAGGGACCTGGTGAATCGGTGTCTATAGAGTGCCGTGGTGAGGGTGTTCCAGCCCCTACTGTGGACTGGCTTGTTAATGGGCAACCTTGGGCTGATTTCCAATGTAAGAGGAGTTTTAGAAAACATAGGTTTGTCATGTTAGTTTGAAACCAGGAGGGTGATCCGGCATTTGCTCCAAGCTTTGTTACATCAAAGATATATGATTAGGGTTAAACTTGCTGTTGGGTGTAGGTTAGCTAGGGTTAGGATTAGGTATAGTTTCTGGTCCGGAATTGAAGTTAAGAATTCAGTAAGTGTATGAAAATGACTGCAGAGCATGTGTGGTATGACCACCAAGTAGGTTTCCTTCAAATCGTAATTATAGCTGGATTTATTTTAATTGTTTATTTTAATTGTTTATTTTAATTGTTGATGCAAAAGAGCATCCTCTTTTATATGATACAAGATGTGTTATGATATTGTCATACATGAATGGATACTGTTATACATGTGACTGAAAATGCTAAAAGAAGTGTGCACTCAGAAGTAATGTATAATGTAATTACATAGGAACATCATGATCTGGAAATTGATACTGGAAAACCTCAGCAACTTGCTGGAGACTCCAAGAGTGATTCACTCAGTGACGAAAAAACACTTTCTTCAGTAGCCAGATGCACGGTCAGACAAGGCACACATGCTGAGAATCTCTCCATGCTGATCTATATAACATTTGATAATGAACAGGACAATGGAATTAAAAGACAGAAAATGAAATGAAAGCAAAAAGAGGGTTAATGAATATCCATTGTTTTTGATCAAGAGTCAAGTTTACTAACATGTATTTTTTGCTTAACCTTTGTTGTTAAAAAACATATATTTTCTTTCTACCCTGACAGCCAACATAGATACAGCAAGGTGGACTGTAGTGACTGGTAACAGCCAGTTGGCAACCATAGATATCACCAACCTACAGACAACAGACAGCAATGTGTTCCAGTGTATAGCTACCAACACATACAGGGAAGAACTTACCAGTGTTGTACTCAATGTTGTCTGTAAGTATACATTTTTTACCCTTCATCCCTATAGAATCTGCTTTAAAGATATCCAAAAGCTTGGCACTTTGCAGGTTGCACAAGTCATGTATAAGAATTTACTTGAATGATTCTAGATCAATCAATTATTTAGTTATTTCAATGTCTCTCTTCCCTTTGAGGATCTTCTAGTCAGTGGTTGTAGATGATAGATGTTTTGTTGCACTTGGTTTGGACTTATATAGGGTGAAGCTTGAATGTATCTTGTACTAGCTGTTAATGAGTAGTATTCACTTATTTATAGTTACAGAAGTATTAATGGAGAAGGCTAAAGAGACTCGTCTAAGAACATGATCATCAAAGTTCATAGACACAGCACACAGAGAGAAAGAGAGGGGGTGAACAGGGTATAGAGAAGAAGATTGAAAAACTCCAAAGCATCTTGATATGGAGGGGAGGCATGAAGATGTTTATTTCATTCTTCTTTAATGGGATGGGATTTATCAAGGGGGGGGTTGTATTTTTAGTCTCGCAATCACAATTGGATTATATAAGTAGTCATTATGGTAGTATCATTTATTAACATCAGTAGACATGGAATATTGAACATGATATTTCTCCTTCCATTACATTTGTAGCCATACCCGCTAGGATACCAAGTTTCACCCCTCTGACAAGGAGGCTTAGCGTCTTACAGGACGACTCTGCTACTTTCATCTGCCATGTGGAAGGAAGACCTTCTCCAACCATTACATGGACCTTCAAAGGAGCAGTGGTGAGTACAAACAGGCTGGTCAACATTCTGAATCGTGTCAATAAGAGTATACCAGGTTGTCAATGCTGTAAATGAGTGTGGGACATGGATATGCAAAAGAAAAAATTTTTAAATCAAAGTAAAGGTGTTGTAATTGGTGTGAGAGTAGTGAAAGAAATATATTTCTCAATTTGTGTTCATGTAGATTTTAATTCCATGTTTTGTGCATTTTGCATTTTATCATAAAATGCAAAAATGTGGTCATTTCCAGTGTATGGCAATGAGGACTAGATGTTGTGCACATGGGATTAGCCTCCACTGGGCAATGTTATAGTCTTCCTTCTTGAAACGTTGAGAACCAAGATGGCTTGCTATCAGGGCTCTCATTCCTTTGAAAGAATACATGGTGTAATCCTGAAAACTTTATCTACAAAATGCAGTATGAGTTCTGGGAAAGGTGAAAAATAATTTGTGAGGTTTCTCATTCCTTTTATGTCAGTTTGGAAGAACATCATGATAAAAATATCCCCTGAAAAGGATTGCTCATCAAATGCACTCCTAATCAAAATATGATGAGAAATAGCGGAAATGTTCACACTGAACATTCATGCTACATGTGTGTGCAGTCCCATATACCCATTTCTGTGTGCAGTGCATGTGCTTTTCAACGAAATTTGGTTAATTTCCTATTCAAAACCTCGAAGTATACACCAATTCTTAGGTAGACATGATGAATCTTTCCCAATTATTTTCTGATAGTTTATTTCACAATGTAAACGCATGACCAGAACTCAAATTTATCTTTAACCTCTCAGTTGCAGTAATATCGATTTTTTTCCCCCTTCTCCTGAACCAGTTGACTAATGGGGACAAATACAGTATCGATGACGTAGAGGGACGTCTAGTGGTTACCAATGCAATGGAAGTGGATAGTGGAGAATATCAATGTACTGCAGAGAACTCTATAGATGGACTAGATTATTCCGCAGATGACAGTGCAACACTGACAGTGCTAGGTGACATTTCTTGTTCTTTTTTTTTTAATTTTGCCTAATAAGAGTCCATTTTCTTGTTACTTTAACTTAGAATTCACATGATACCATGTAAAATTAAATTTATATTCTAACTGTTGAAAGCTATTTTTAAAGTACTTTCAAGCCAAGTGATATATTATCTATTAGTGAAAGCTACAGACCTGCCAACCAGTATGATTTGTTGTATTTCGTATGATATTTCAGTGCAAATACGACACTACGATTTATCTCTATAAAATACAATTTGAAGAAATCTGATTATGCACTATTCATCCTATACGTTGCGCACATGTATTTGTTATCACTCAAACTTTCACACTCATATTGTATTATTTTCGCTGTTCCTGGAACTCCGCAATGCGAACGTACACATTACTTGTACTTACACCACACACACAAACTTCTAGCTCAAGCACTAGCAGTGTGGCTACTCTTACACACCGAGGTGCTAGGCAAACCCAGCCAGCCTAGCCCGCGGGCAGCGCGGCGCGGCTGCTGCTTGGTATGTGGCAGTATGTTGAAATGAAAGGATGAAGTTTCTAGATCTAAAATACGGATTTCATCGGCAAAGTTCGATTTTTCAGCTTGTCGGGTACGTAAATGCTTGGCCAGAAATTGGCAGCTCTGAAGCTATGGTGCGTCTTTCACATGTTGGATGCATGTGGCCATTCAACAATCGTCTTCTGAATCCAGGATCTTGCTAGCTAGAGCAGGCATGAACCAGAAGTAGGCATATTTAGGTGAAGGTGCATGCCTTCCAGACAGTGTGGTCCCAGACAGGGAAAGATGATTGCTAGTTAACCAAATGCTTTCTTTTGTTCAAAACTCAGTCTGAAAAAAAAAAATTCTGTTGTTTTTTTTTCCCCTATGAAAGAACCCTCAAAGAATTATTATTCTAATAGAAGCTCATAGTTTTCTGTAAAATTTAAAAGGAGCAACATTAATGCATGCAATTACTCTGTATTCATCTGTAAATAATGGTTACTCTTTTGTTGGTTAGAAGTTTCAAATGTCCCTGCTGTTATATATTCCAATGTTTAATTATACTGGTCATCTGATTCGTTAAAAAGTAAACTATTTCTGAGCTTTGCAAAATACATAAAGAGAGAGGAATTTATTCTGTATCTTTTGTACCCTTCCTCCCTTTCCTTCTGCTATTACAAACCACTGAACAGGCAAGACTACAATCGATCTTCCTCCTACGGATTTGACGATTCGAGAAGGAGTGACCGCGACCTTCCAGTGTGAGATCACGTATGATCAGGAGTTAGATAAACCTGAAGTCTACTGGATGAAAGATACTCAGAGATTGGAAGCTAATCAGGTCACTATTCTACTTACGATTCCTATTAAAAGAATTTAATGCATGGACAGGAATTTTCTGTAGGTCATCATTTGTCTTTGCCAAGTAGGATATCTTTTTCCCTGTGGGATTCAGTTGCATATTGTTTGTTTGTTTGTTTTAGTGATTTTATTTCTGCATTGAATAGCATGATACAAAATATAATAATATTACAGAAAATAATATATAAACACATTGTTTGACATTAATAATTTACTTCTTAAATACAAAGAAAATATGTATACAATATGGAAAATTAACATTTTATAATTAACAGGATTTGTTACTTAGGATTGACATAAAATGAAATGATCATCCATTCAACTCTGAGGGTTCCAATTTGACAATTTTGGAGTCAACTTTGGTTACTGCAAATGTAAATCCTACTTTTGTATCATTGTTTAAAAGTAAATTGATAATTGATTTGTATCTTTTGGCTGTTTTGATATTATTTGCTTTTCCAACTTTGATTAAGAAATGCACCTTTAAAAAAATATGCTATGATAACAGTTTCTTTTAAAGGAATGTTTTGCCCCAATAACATTGATTAAAGACATTATCACTTTTAAGAATATGGTATCAGCATTTAATTTTGACGGTTTCTTAAATGCCTGAAAAAGATGGAGAGGAAAAAAAGTTGAATAAGATCATGTTGTTAACATTTGCAGTCAATTCTTTGTTTTTTTTAACAGGACAATTCCCTGAGAATAGAGGATGCAATGTTTTCTGATTCAGGAAAATATACTTGTGTTGTGAAAACAATAGTTGATGTGAATGCAGGCACTGTTCAGATGGTGAATGCTTCTGCTGTCCTCACTGTAAAAGGTATGTCTTTGAAAATTACTTCTTTGTTTCATCCCAGAAAAAAGTGAACAGTTGGAAAAAGTCTCCCCCCAAAATATTATAGAATATTTGTAGGAAAGTTTCATACCTGTGGATTGCTTAGCATCTCTTTTATCAAATGGCACCAAAAAACCTGGAGATATTTTAAGCTCGAGGAAGCAAAAGCAACTTTTGTGAAAGGGTGCAAAATCCAGACTTGACAAGATTAGGTATTTCTTCTGCCTGGTATAAACAAATTTGAGAACCATTAAAAGTTGACAGTTGGAATAAGTCTCCCTAAATGAACATTTCAAAATATGTTCATGAAATTTTCATAGCTATAGAAATGTAGGGTCTCTCCTATCAAATGTCACCAAAACATCTATCACTGTTTTACTCTTGAGTGAGCAAAAGCCATTGTTGTGAAATGGTGCAAAAGGTAGACAAAAATTTGTATTGGTTCTGGCTGGTATCAGCAAAGTTAAGAGTCTAGAAAAGGCTTTGAAATTTTCATATTTTTTGATTTCATTTGTGAAAGAATATGCTTTGTTTTCTGTATGTCCTGACATATCCTGTCAAAACATTATGGTTGACTGGGAAAGCCATGTTGAATTGAAAACTTGCCAAAATTAGTATTTCAAAACATTCAATTAAAGTAGTTAATTGCTCACCGAAGCATAAAAAATGTCGACAAGATATGCAAGAACATAAAAAGAAGAAAACCTGTTCTTTCATAAATTGTTTGTTGTATGTTCACGCCATCTGCTTTGAGCCTATGGGCCGTGAAATCATATTATTCAACACTAAGTTAATGGCCTTTTTTTATCTCCAGCAGACAAAACGAATGGGTTTTAGCAAGGCTAGGGTTTATCCATAGAAGTGATATATAAATATGGATGTCATGAAAGACTGTGTATTGGTCTGAAAAGAAAAATTAACAAGGAACTTTAGCATTGTATGATTTTTTTTTTTCCTCCTAGGTCACCCGGATCCTCCTCGTAATCTGCAGCTTCGTGCCAAAGAACAAGAGTTTGCAATGGATCTTTTCTGGGATCCTGGCAATGACAACAATGCCCCAATCCAATATTACACCATCCAGTATGACACAAAGTGGGGTGATCTGCACTGGCAATTCCAAGCAGTAAGTTCACATTAGGAAGTAGTTCTTTTTACACTACCAAGCTTTTGCTTGCTGTTCTGCAAGCTTCTTCAGACTCTCGTTGTAGCTGGTGCTGTTCCCTATGCAGTATGACAATGTGGTAGAATGGGATTGTACATTGAAGGCAGAGTATATTGGTCTAAGTCTCTGTTCATGGATGTGCACATATATGTATGGCCTTTCTTTAATGCACTATCCCATTCTATCTCATCATCATACTGCTCACCATGAGCACCGCTGCGACAAACATCTTGAGAAGCTTTGCAGAACAGCAAGCGAAAGCTTACCACACAGGTAATTTTTTCACTGATTGTATCACCAATTAGATGAAACTTTTCAGTGTGAAGTAAGTTCACATCGAAAACACTGTACAGACTTGCCACTGTTACAGGTCGTATTTCCAAAGCACTTTGCATGTGCATAGAGATGGTATATCTTCATCATTATCATCATCAGCTTCATCATGATCATTATCATTATCTTCATCATCATTATCATCACAGAGCTGCCAACCGTTACGAAAAATTTGTATTTTTTACAAAAATCCGAAGGGAATATGAAAATACGAAAACGCATCCAAAAAGTACGATTTCACAGGGAAAAAATAATTGTCATCATCGTCATCATCAACTTCATCATTATCATTATCATCATTATCATCATTATCATCATCACACACCACATCACACTTTAATATTGATCATAATATCTCTGTTACCTTATATCAGTTTACCTGTATTTTTGTATTTTGAATCGAATTACATGCAAGTGTTGTTTTTTTTTTCTTTCTTTCTTTCTTTAAACACAGAATGAGACAGCCAGCAATCTTGCAACTTATCGCAAAGTACTTCATTTGCAGCCATTTGTGGAATATCGATTCCGTGTCATTGCTTTTAATGAAATTGGACCTTCAGAACCAAGTGCTGAGGTGGCCCCAACGGTTGATCCTCAAGTTGCCCCACCCTCCAAGAACCCTGGTGGTGTCAGTGGTAGTGGTACTAGACCTGAATCTATGGTCATTAGATGGCAGGTAGGTTTGTCATGCAAAGATCAGTAGATATTTATTTGGTAATTCTTATTTAAACATTTCTAGTGGTTTGTCGGTTTTTTCAGTCTTGTATGGTAATCAGATGTAGATATCAAGAATTTTTTTGTTTCATTTTTTTCCTTTTTATTTCTCATTTTGAATAAACAATACAATATTGCCTGTAAATGTGGGGTTTTTCAGTCTTGTATGGTAATCAGATGTAGATATCAAGAATTTTTTTGTTTCATTTTTTTCCTTTTTATTTCTCATTTTGAATAAACAATACAATACTGCCTGTAAATGTATTGCTAACAGATAGAGCTTGAGAAAAGATACACATCCTGGTTTAGCTTCACAATTCAGGAGTAATGAATAAATGCAAGTTTCTGGACGGATTTCTAAACGTGACTTTTCCTTATGTTTTTTCAGGCAATTCACCCCTTCTACTATGGTGGGGATGATTTCCACTATAAGGTTGCATACAGACCCAGGATGTCTAGCGAACCATTTACAACAGATAGAGTAGACCCTGAAAACACAGATACCAACCCTACTGGAGTCATTCAGAACTATATCGTAGATGCAAGGAAACCATATGAGGAGTTTGAGTTCTCTGTGAGGTCAGTGAATAGTGCAGGACTGGGACCAGAACCAGAGATTCATTATGGTTTTTCAGGAGAAGCTGGTAAACAATTCACTTTTCATTCTTGCTGTTGTATTCTTGATCCTTTCTCCTCCCATTCCCTCTACATGTATCTTTTTCTATTTCTTTACCCAATTCTTGGCCCAATTCATGAAACAGGTTTATTTTAAACCATTGTTTATACCTCTATAATCATAGTACGCGCTTGTACAATGGGCGGACAGCAATGTACTTATGTACGCTTTTTTACACTTGATATAGTACACCTTGGAGATTTAAACCATGGTTTAGACCATGATTTAAAATACCCCTCTTTTGTTGATTCGGGCCATTGTGTCTCTACTTGTCTTATGGCCAGCGCGCACCTTACTTCTTCACTGTACCTGGATTTGAGAAACTGAAATCGGATTAGACTTGGAACGTCAAAAATGTAAATTCTTTCTGATTCAGGTCACACATTGTCATGTAAGCAGTATTACAGAAATTTCAGGGTGTTAGCTTTACAGTGAGAGAAATTCCTGATTAGCTGTGATGTCATACCATTGTCACCACTGGCCACCAATTTGTAGCCAGTTTGAATATTTCTTCGACTGGAAGGCTTATCATACCATGTAATTTTGATATTGATATTTATGTAACTAACCAGGAGTCCAGGACCCTCATTTTAACACAATTTACATTTTTGAAGTTCTCAATCTATTCCTATTGCCATTTTATTTCAAGATCCAGTTCTAGTCTGGTTGTAAGGTGTGCGTTTAGCATTAATCCTTTCATTAAATTTGTGAGATGATACGATTACCTGAAGCAAGTCAAATTCAAAGGAAGTTAAAATTCAAGCTATAGTCTAAACAGTGGTTTGTACCTCCACTGTGGACTAAAATAAGCATATGTAGTAAAGCATATAAGAATGTGTGTGATACTCTTATGGTGGTTTAAATCATGGTTTAAGATAAAGCACTTTCATGAATTCTGGCCTTAGAAGATGTAGACTACACAAGGTACTCTCCATCTTTCATGCAAGGAATCTTTCCCTTCTTATTACATTCTTTATTTTCCCTATATTTTCTTTGAGATACTGATGTTATCCCTTTGCTTGCCTTCTATTTCATAAAAAGATTATTTTGATTACTTGATCATTCTTAATGATTACCATGTGTCAGTGAAAATATGTTAAGAATTGAGACTGCTTGTATTATTGTATATTATACCTGTATGTATTTATAAATTACTAACTACAAAAAATAAAAGAACCATCATAACTGGAACTGGCTTCCTTCTGGCTATGGTCAGGCGTAGTTGGTGGTATTTCTTTTTCACTTTGTTCATTTCTGTATGTTTTAATTCTTTGCTTGAAATTGAATATATCAAATAAACAAATAAATGAATAAAATGTGAAATATACCCTATGTTTTCTATCTAGCCCCAAGTGGTGCACCAACAGGTGTGTCAGTTGAAGCCATCTCAGCTCATGCAGTTAATGTCACATGGGATCCTATTTCTCCAGAAGATGCCAACGGAGAACTTGGAGGCTACAATGTAAGTTAACCAGCTCCATGACAGGCAGTGGGTTCTTACAAATGTTGTTGCTGTTTCACAAACCTGCATTTGTGCACAGGCCTTCAGAATATATGAAACCAGTAATGACAAGTATGAGGCTAAATTCAGGTTTCTTGAAGTGATTTATCTCTTGAAATGATGAGAAAAAAAGAAATCTCCTTCAGAAATTGTTGATGAAAATAAGAGAGGCAGCTCAAAGCATATCACCCTTCAGCAGGGCTGAAGAGAATTATTTCCACAAGGACCACTACCTTTGATGAGCTCCTAGATGTACATGCATGGTATTAGGTATCACAGACCTTCATTAGCCCTTTTTTGCACACAGAGAAATTGTTTAAAGTAAAATATTGTTAACACAAGTCAGAACAGGGTGCTTTTTATATCTTGTTATAGTCTAGTTATGTAGCTTGCAGGGTGCTTTTTATATCTGGTTATAGTCTAGTTATGTAATTTGCAGGGTGCTTTTTATATATGGTTATAGTGTAGTTATATAGCTAGCAGTGTGCTTTTTTATAGCCTTGTAATAGCCTGCATCTGAATGCAAACACGCATAATATTATTGGTTTAAACAAAAATGTATTCCCTGCTGAGGTATAATGCACTGTAAACTAGTGATTTCTTTGGATATTTGCAAGTCATGTCTTGTACAGATCTAAGTTTTTTGAAAATGTATAATGAACCTTATGGTGCCCTGAAGATTTCCTTATGGATGTACTGATTACATTTCTTGGACATTGATATTTAAAGACTGGTCAGATATGAACAATAATGTGAATGATAAAGTATATTCACAAGTAATGTAACAATAACAGTGATGATAAAAGTGGGCCCACCAACATCATCAAACCTTGCCTGCATGTCTCAGATGATATGATTACAGGTGTGGAGCGATTAGCTCCCATTGTTGAGGTCTGCCTTAAAAAGAAATTCTTCCTATGCAATCCCAATGAGACAATAAGATCATTGTAGGGAGGATGTTTAGAATAAATCGTTGATGTGGGACCTACAACGATTTTTAATGCCTTTGCATTTGTTTTGCCAGCCCTTTATGCTGCATGTCCATTGTGGCGTTCCAGTTCTCACTGCCCTACCAAAATAATTTTTCTTGTGCATGTAGGTATACTACAATGTGAGGATAGCATCTGGTCAGGACAAGCAGACATGTGACAAGTCACCGTGTATTGTAGGAAACCTCCAGGCTGCTACCACCTATGAGATCACTGTGAAGGCTTTCACAAGCGCGGGAGAAGGGCCTGCATCAGATACTGTGATCGTCCTTACCGATTCAGCACGTAAGCTTTTTAATTCATCAGATACTGTGCTTACCTCATTTCTTTTGTAATGTACAAGAAGTGTAAATATGCATTCGAGATTTAATATCAGAATTAAGCATAATGCAGAAATTTATGTATGTATATCAAGAGTGTCTTGAAATGTTACGTTAAAAGAGTACATACTGCTTGATCCTCGGTCTAGCAAGATACTTCACAACTAAATACCCATTTTCATACCCCAACAGATTTTTGTTTGTAGACCTTCCCCTTGCAGTAAGTAAGTAAACATTACCTTATGAAATTGATTTGAAAGCAGTCATTATGAGTAATATACGTGTATGGACATATTGAATAAAAGATTGAACTTTGAAAGTAAAACATGAAATACTAAAAGATAATTGGTTTTATCCACTATATGTTGTGAAAAATTCTTCTTTTTTCTTCTTCACTCCAGCACCTGGCCCTGTGAAGAGCTTAAAGGTTGACCCTTTCTCTTATCGCTTGGTGCTAGAATGGAGTAAACCAACTGTGACAAATGGAGATCTCCTTGGATACAAAGTTGAAATTTCTTCTGGTAAGCCTTTCTCCTACTGGAAGTCCATTTTATTCATTCTCTTTATTCATTATCTCTTTATCATTCCTCCTTTTTTGTCTCTATTGCTCACAATTTCTCATTCTGTTTCTCTCCCTCTCTCTCTTTCTCTTCCTTTCCTGTTCTGTTTTAATTCACCCACATTCCGACATAATACATATGGAGTAAACAGAAAAAAAAATCATTCTGGAAAACAGCTGAATTTGCAAGCAGTTAAAAGTGCCATCAATATTACTAAAATAATATGAAATATGTTATTATTCATTTTAATGAATTCTTGGTGTCTTGTTGCCATTGTCTTGAAAAAAATTAGGTTTAATTTCCTGCAAGTTTTTAAGTGCTGTAATCGGAGAGAATTTATCTTCTAGTAATGTCTTTATTCTCATTGCCTTGCCCCATCCACTCCAGTGACAGGTGACACACTGGTTACCGAGGAGAGCCTTGAGATCGGTCCGGAAGGCCCCCTGTCTTACATATATAGTGATGCTGATCCTGAGACCAATTACCGAATAGTTGTGATGGCATTCAATGACATCGGTGATGGTGTACGTGTAATTGAGGAACCAACCACTATGTTAGAAGGACGTAAGTTGCTTTCCAGTTCATCTGAAATATGCTCTGGAGACAGTTGCTCAGGGCTTTATCTTGTCAAAGTTTTAGGGTTAGGGTTAGGGTTCTGATGAGTTTGGTTTTTTTTGTTTAGGGTTAGGGTTAGTGTTTGGTCCAGAGTTTAGGTAAGACTTTTGTGAGTGTTAAGCCCACTGCACACTATACGATCGACTGCAGTCTGATTTTGGAAATAAATCACAATAGCATTAAATATGGGCATTTCAACAAAGAAAATCTACCTGATTCAGGTGCTGAACAATAATATGAATACTAAATTTGGGGATTTAGGTGCGCTGTCAGCTTTATACCCGGAATAAGGGCCAAATCAGTTTCAAATGGTAGACAATTGTGGGGCTTCTTTGACATCACGACTCAGAGCTGATTTGGCCTTTTCTCCAAATAGAAAGCTCCCAATAGGCTGTATTTTAGATTTTACTGTCACTATGACTATTCAGAACATAATTCAAAAATATCTTATGTGTCTTAATGTTTATTACAAATGCTATTACATTTTGTTTCAAAATGGGATCGTAGACCAATGTAATGTGCGGTGGGCTTTAGAAATTGACTGCAGAGCAATTGCCGCTGAAGCAGTTGTTGTTTGATCAATTTCCATTCTCATATTATCATCCTGACCTATTCATACTATTTTTAGAAAGAATACTTAGTTGATGGGAAATTGGACAATAATAATAATAATAATGGTGGCTTCTTTTATATCGCTCATGTCTGCCACGTTGTGATGCTCCAGGCGTTCCAATTTTATTACCCTGGTCTTAGCTTAACGGCCAAATATGTAGCGCTCAAGCATATCGGGTACCCATTTACACCTGTGTTGAGAGTGGCAAATATGGAGTAATGTCTTGCCAAAGGACGTTAGTTACGGGTTGGAATTTGAACCCTCAACCTCTTTATTGAGAGTCAAGTAAGTGAACCGCAACACCTCGACACCTCCACAGGTGATTCACTACGACAATGGGATATTAATCCATAGAATGATAACTCAGGATTAAACCATTTGAAATAGATGCTACATGAAAGTGTGCTACCAAGTTTTTGAACCAATGTCAAAAATTACCTTTCAAACAAAATATATTTGCTTTTAATGCATGTGTCATTAAACCATTTGAAATAGATGCTAAATTGTTAAATTGTTAAATTGGGTATAAAAATATATCCCTTAGAAGTAAGCTTCACAATGAAGATATCTGTTTCTATGTTGAGACTAAACCACTGTGCTCAACTCTCATAATCTTGAGCAGAATTTAAAGAGAAGGTTGAGTTCTGTGAAAGGTGAAAAATCATTTATGAGCTTTCTCTTTCTTTTTAAATCAGTTTGGAAAAACATCAATAATAGAAATGTCCCCTGAAGAGGATTGCTCCTCAAATACCCTCATATTAGAAATATGACAAGAAGTAGTTGAAGTGTTCTGGCCAAACATTCATTCCCCATGGGTGTGCAGTCCTATATACCCATTTCTGTGTGCAGTGCATGTGCTTTTCAGCTAGATTTGGTCAATTTCTTATCATTTTGATGATTCCCCCAATTCTTATCTAGACATGATCAACCTTTTCCAATTACTTTGAGAAAGTTTCTTTCACAATAGGCTTTATCTTTAACTATCAAATTTTGATTTGTTTCTTCTGTTTGTTAGGGCCTGCTAAGCCTGCTGCACCGACTGTAAATGAAATTGCACCTGACCATGCCAACGTCACTTGGGATATAAGTAATCTGAATCCTAGACCATCACTCATTCAAATCCAGTACAAGAAGAACGGTAAGCTTAATCACTTTCAGCACAACTTCTGTAGGTATTTCATGTTTGAAGTATTTGTAAAGCTATCAGAATATCACTGATATTATATACCAATAGTAAATTTACATAGGGGGAAAAACCAGCCTGTGCCGACTCTTTTGAAACCCCACTGGCATACTGTATTAGAGTACACAACCCCCCCCCCCCTCCAAAAAAAAAAAAAGTGCAGTTTTTTGGCATTGTGCCCCCTCTTTTGCCAAATCCTGGATCCGCTCCTGTTTTATACCATCCAATAATGATGATGACATTGATTAAGATGGTCTCACTTTTGTTTTACATAAAAGAAAAGTAAGCTTTATTTACAGCCACTTTTATTTGAAGTGTATGGATTATTACATGTTATTATCAAATGAGAATGAAACCTTGGGGAAAAATCAATTTTAATGAAAAGAGAGGATAGAGAGAAGCAATTTTTAAAAAGTTCCATCAAAATGGCTTACGAAATGAGAAAGTTATGAAAGTTGGAAAATTCTCAATTTACTTTCTATGGCAATCCTAAAATTGGCAGTGCTGCTTCAAAGTGACAGGTTTAGAAGTACAACTCTCCATATGTTTTGTACACAAAATTTCATATTTTCCCCATTATCTCTCAAGGAGCAGCTTGTCTCCTTCTTAGCTCAAGATATAGCATGGGAAAATGTATTTGACACAACATATGTTGAGTTCACAAAAAGACAAGCAGCATCTTTAGAGAAAATGGAGAAAATATGAAATTTTTTATACAAAACATATTGGCCGGAATTCACAAAGGTGGTTTCAATTCAGACCATGGTTTATGCAGATTTCATGGTATAAACCATGGTTTATTTAAATTAATTTAAATAAACCATGGTCTGAACCATGGCAACAAAAGCATAAATTTAGCGCTTTTGCCAACCACGCGCGACCGGCGCGCGTTCATTATTGGACCTTTTTAAGTGTACACGCTGAATCAAGTGTATTTATACCACGAAATCTGCATAAACCATGGTCTGAATTGAAACCACCTTTGTGAATTCCGGCCATTGAGAGTTGTACTACTAAACCTGTCATTTTGAAGCAACATTGCCAATTTGAGGATCGCCATAGAAAGCAAATTGAGACTTTTCAAATTTTCATAACTTTTTCATTTCGTAACCGATTTTGATGGAACTTTTTTTAAATTTCTTCTCTCTATCCTCTCTTTTCATTAAAATGGATATTTCCCCAGGGTTTCATTCTCCTTTAAGTTAAGAAAAAAAACAATGAAAAAGAGTACCAGACAGTACCTATGAGCATGATAGTAATAATTAGGCCAATTGGCATGATAGTGATGGTGATGGTGATGGTGATGGTGATGGTGGTGGTGGTGGTGATGGTGGTGGTGGTGGTGGTGGTGGTGATGGTGATGGTGGTGGTGGTGGCGGTGGTGGTGGTGGTGGTGGTGATGGTGATGGTGATGGTCGTCGTGGTGATGGTGATGGTCGTGGTGGTGGTGGTGGTGGTGGTGGTGGTGGTGATGGTGATGGTGATGATGATGGTGATAGTGATTAATTACAAATCATAATTAAAATTTGTTTGTTATATGGCCCGTGAAGTAGCAGATAATTTCTGTTAACTTGCAGCTCTTGTACCAATGCAGAAAACTAAATAATGAGTACAACTCCTACTCTCTTAATATACCATTCAAATTATATTTTTAATTAATCCCTTTTTCCTTAAAAAATGCAATTAAAAATAAAGTACCTTTGTCTCTATTATATCTGATTTTCTTATTCTCTTTAAAATTTTTGATAAAGAATCTTCTTTGTCAACCAACAGAAAATTGAAAGAACGTAATCCAATTTCAAATTATCAGTAAATCATATGCTTCTGACTGCGCTTAGGACTCAATGGAATTTTTATGTTGTTGATAAAAAGCTGACAAAATAAAGGTTTTGTCCATCAATCCATCCTTTCTATTCAGTTAGCACTCTAATGAGGGCCATAGCAATAAACTTCATACATCAAAGAAAATGGGGTGATTAAATACATGTGTGTGATACATCCGTCTTTCTTTACTACGCTTACCGTACATGAATTTAATAGTGGAAAATACTCAGTAATGAGGCTTCAAATAAATAATGTAAACTACCATGTTGTTCCAATGAGAACAAATCACCTTTACCCTGCTAGGATCACCATCTAGGGATGGGTCATTTCTCACCCAAATAGAAAGCGTAAAATCTAGCAAGCCTAAAGTAGATGAGCTGTAAAAATGGCTTATACAGATGGTTATATTTTGTGCACGTGGCTTGATGCATTATCCACAATCAATATAATGGCATTACCGTTAGCTACTCCAAGCCCCCAGGACAAAAGGCATAGGGGGTATAGACAGGCTAGGGTATTACAGCTTCTTTTTGTTAACATTGTCATATGGTGTACTATATTTTCTGCAAATTTGATGGCATTTTTCATCTTTTCATACCACTTAATCCTTTGAAATTGATGACTCACATCAGTGTTTATTGTACTTTTTGCCTGTATCTGCAATATTGAGATTGTGGTCTCTCTTCTTGAGCTACAAATTTTCTTTTGGTACCTCTTTTTCTCTCTTGTTTCTTTTTTGTAAAATCAACTCTTTGGACTTGCTTAGATCACTTCGAAATGGTGAATCATCTTTTCAAAGAAATCAAATTAATTGTTATTAATTCACAAAATAGTTTTAAGTCAGCATTGTATCTTTATATAAGTTAATATGTCATCTGAACCTATAATGGTTTGAAATGCAAAGGATACTGTTGATGAAAATAACTAGAAATGAGAAAGAAAAAAATACAGAAGAGCTGCTTCCAGCTTATTTCTCATAGATTGCTTTATATTGCATTGTAATTTCCAGAATATTTTTCAGAAACAGTTATAGATCAATTTCAGACCAGTTTTTGTATTTTATATTCTTCAATTCATGGTTCACAGAGTAGGATGTATGTGAAAGAGAAAGTAAGACTAAAGATAAAATGAATAATATTGAAAAAAATTAAAATAAACAGAATTAAAGTGAAAAAAAAGTCTATTAGCATGAGTTGTATTCATTGTAGCTGCCCTTTAAGGTTAATGCTATTTGCACATGTCAGTCATAGTAAAAGATTGTGACTGCAACATACGTCAAATTAATGAATATGATATGAGATCATAAACCAGCAGGGTACATTATTTGTGTCATGTTACATGGAACTATGTCATACTGTCACTGGGCCCATAGGATAGAAATGAGATCAGATATGTCAATGATTGATCTACTTTAAGGTTGATTGGGTCTCTCTCTCTCTCTCTTTCACCATTTCTTCTTTTTGTGTATAATAGAAATAACGATAATGTTAGATTTATGTAGCACATAATGAATTGGAATTGATTCTGAATATTACACTGTAGGTACATCTGAAGAATTTAGCTGTCAATTTTGTCACTCTTTTCAAGTAAAAGAGTTAATTTTAATCTAACAAGGCTACTACCAACAATGAATCAGTGCTCTCAATAGACCTTCAATGCTCTCTTTAAACATATAAAATTACGTCCTGTTCTATCAACTGCATCCTGTACTTGCTATTGCTCTTTATTTAATAGTATTCTCAACTCTTGTTGGATTTCTGTCTAGTATTTGCAGTGAGGTGACTCTTGAACCCTACGTGAGAGTTTCCATAGTGTGTACTAATAAGCATAAACTTTAATAATCAAAGTGGACTTACCAACTGATTAACATTACACCCTGTAGCAAGCATACAGTAAATTACCTTCAGTACCCCTCGCTGATGAACTGAGCATGTGTAGCGTGTTAAGGCGTAGATGAGATTTTAATATAGATGGAGTTTCAGGTTTTATTTACAGATGACCAATTATGCTAAGATCCAGGGAAACATGGTTGATTTGGTAGGTTGTTAAATATACCAGGGGTATGCATTCATTTGTGTATGTTCATATAATACATCATTTTTAAGTCTGATTTTACATTAAAATGCTGTTTACTCAAATTCTTAATGGCTAAAGAGAAATATGTAGGTATTTCATTTTTGAACAACTTTTTTGAATTAAATTGTACTGTAAATTTAACAGATTTTAAGTTCAGTGAAATGTGTTATCTTCTATTTATCATTCTGTATATTTTAATTTATATAGAGTTTTTTCATTAAGTCCATGATCTTTTCACACCATCGGATATTAAAAAGCAACATTTACATTTATAACGGATGTGAAGAAGCTAATGAAAGCATGCAGTGAAGTATAATCTCCATCCCAGTGTAAGATCTCTATTCATTATTAGCAGTGCATTGCAAGTTCACCCAAACGTATGTAGAGATCACAAAGTTATTACTGAAAAAAGACTTGCAAATATGGTTGTTCTTTGTATACAAGGACTACGTGCTGCAGTCTTTCTCCCTTTATTTACAGCATGTTGTGGAGTAAATAAAGCTTTGGACAAGCCAGCCAACATTCAAGAAGTTTTCTGCTTGTAGATTTAATTATTATGTGGCTGTATAGTAAAGGAAGTTCATGAAGGGCAGTCAAGTATGTTCTTCTCGTTTCAATTTGCTCAGGATATCTGCTCTTGAATGGAAATGAAGAAGTATATGGGCAGAAGAATTGGACCTTAAAGATATTCATACTAGAGATTTCTCTTTTCTAAAAGTGAATTTATGGAACTGCTTACCATGACTCAAAGAAAATGCTTCATCATTTCTTCTTACTTTTAAGTAATTATTTTAGTCCATGTACTTTCTACTACATATCAAAATTCAAATTCCAAATTTTCATTCTAATTGTTCTGGATCAAAAGTGAAATGGCTTTATTTAAAGTTCAATCGGGACATACATGTATTAGCCATGTGCCATTAACTTTTAATACCAATATGTTATTATTCGAGAACTGGCTTTGAACAATATGTTCCCACAAAATCACTTTTAGTCATAAAGATCTTTGCATCATACTAGCTCCATCATATCTAGGGCAGCTTGGAAAGTCATCAGAGAATTTGATTAAACGAAGCTACCGTACACGCAGGTTGCCTGTGTCAGATCTCCTCTCTATTAGAAATCTAATGGACTTCGACGAACGCTCGTCGCCTGTAATGGTTTTCTCAGCGAGCTCAAATTAGGGTTTAGGTTTTGTGGTCAGTGGATGTGTTTTGTTGCAGGGAGGGGGCAGTATATGATTGTGTATATGTGCAGGGGAGTGTACTTCATGAACTACGTCTAGAAAGTACAAAACTTGACACTCCAGTCTGTACTATTGTATGACATATGATGTTGTATTCATTATTATAGATGATGCACTTACATTTCAAGTCAAACATGATTCAGTTAAGCCACAGGTCTGTTCACACTGCATGCTATTTTACCTATAAATGTAGTCTTTTCATGTAAACAAAATTTCATATGTATATACAAGAATTGTTCTTTGTAAATTCTTTCTCTTATTTTGTTAGTAATATATTGTATATAAAAGCAGTATATTTCTAATATTCCTTTTTAAAATTAGATTTTATAAAGATCATTTCTATACCCCCCCCCAAAAAAAAAAAAAAAATTGTAATGACTCAAAGTTACTTACAATTCAAAGTTATTTTTCTGAAATGATTAGAACATAAGATTTTTCTCTCATATTGAATCTGTTGTCTTGCAACAATACTAAGCATCATAGTATTTCATTATACTATATATTTACATAGATCTAAAGCTGATATGACACATTTCACTATTGAAGTTGATGTTATTAATATATGTTGGCAGTATAGAAGAATAGATCAGACATATATCATATTCAGCCCATATTTTTTTGTTTTGTACTGCTTGACAAGCCATTAGTGACACCAGTGCAAGAAATTTTGAGCTTTCAAACACTGCTTCACCAGTTTTCTGACCTTCGTATTAATTTCGACCTATTTCTCTGGCCTTCCACCCAGGCTTTGCATGTGCTCTGAGGCACAGAGATTCTATTGAATTTAATTACAGCAATAGAGAAAGAAGGCGAGGTTAGACTGAATGACAGATAACCAATTAGTATCAGCTGGAGGCATGTGATGATATCAAGAGATCTATCATTAATACAGAGGGATTGTACACATCTTCAGTCTCAAGACAGTGGATAATGAGAGATATATTTCACTCTATATCTGAAAAATCATTATGACATGGTTAACTATTAATATCAACTTTTAAACATTATGCAATAAATCTAGATATATTTTATGTAGCCATTACTCACCCGATTTATTAAATTTTTGTTCATGCAGTTTTAGTAAGAAGGCAAATTCCATGGTAGGAGTGTGATAAAAAAGAAATCTACTAAAGAATATTCCCATATCTGATATAAAGAAATTGCTTTCAAGTGAATAGTATTGCTATAGCTTTAATAGATTATATAATCAAAATTAAAACAAGCTAGTCACCTCATCTCTAAATGTGGTAACTTTTACAAATTTATGATGCACAGGCACAATTATCATATCATAATTTGCTAATAATCAAATGGAACACCATTCATAAAGAAAAGTGTAGATTTAGCTTGGGGCAAAATAATAACCTTATGATGATGATAATACACCTCTGCATTTGCTCGTCAGTTTGGAAGGGATTAGCAATGATGCAGTAATGAGATTTTTTTTACAACCATCTGGCTCCAGATGGCTTGTGAGACGAAATTCTTGGAAGAAATGATTTATTTAAACCTGAGCGAAGGTAAGGGACATCAACAATATAAAATGATAGTCATCCAGGGGAAGAACAAGAAGAAGAACAAGGATCATTCATTCCTTTTCTTAAAGATGTGCATTGACTGATCATGTCAATGAATTCACACCTTGATGTGAGTGAACAATGCTTATTTCATTGTCCAATTATTAGCATTGGTGTGGAAGGAAGTGGGAATATTAAAGTATGATATAATGACTTGGTAGGGATTTTTTTTTTTTTAATAATAGCAAAGGATTACTCTTCCCAGTAATGACTTAATCATCAAAATATGCTTTAATTTTGATTCACAACAAAAATGTGGAGAGCTCTGATTGTCCATTTTAGAATGTAATATAACCAAAGAGATATCACAATAGTAATCAAGACATAACATGATAATAACTTGGATGAATTTGTTTTCTGCTCTCTTACCTCTCTTTCTGTGAGTGCAATATTTTTCTTTTCTTTTATTAACATAAACCCTGAAATCAAGTAAACACTCAGAGAGCAGTTGAGCTCACCTGATACATCATAAGTGTGAAGTATCTCATCAGGTTTGTAGTGCTAATGTTGTGGCATTTAGGATAACACCTGAGGGAGATGTTGATGAAAACATGCACAAGTTCTTTTGCGATATAGGAATATATATCTTGTTATTTAGCAGCTTATCTTAGGAAAATAGATGGGGCAAAACTGGCACAAACCTTTTTAGTGTTGATTGAATTTCCTTTGTAATCTTCGTGACGCATTTATGTTAAAGTGAAGAATATGAGGGAGAATATTAGATGAGCGTAAGCGTAGCATGTCGTAATATGATTTTTGATTCCCACTGAAGGGACATTATGTTTTTCATCTAGCAGGCTTGACAGTTTCAGTTTCTTTTTTCCAATTTCAATACAGCTTTCATGTACATATTGTACATCTAGAGTCCTATTTTGTTACTAGAGACATGATATTTTAAGTGAAATATATGTTGCGACCAACAGCATCAATTACTTGAAATATGATCGGATTCATTGAGACAATGTTGTTGTTATTGGAAAGTATATGACATTTCAGTTGAGAGAAAGATGGTGTTTCATTTAGTACATCTCCCTTCACATGTATACATGTTACTTTCTCTTCTTCTTTCTCTACCCCCTTCTCTCTTTCTCTCTTTCTCTCTCTCTCTCTCTTTCTCTCTCTCTCTCTCTCTCTCTCTCTCTCTCTCTCTCTTCCTCCTCTTTCTCTTTCTCTCTGTTTCTTTCTTTTTTTTTTTTTTTGCCACCAATTCTTTAATAAGCAATCAATAGTACTTGGAAAAGTGTTTTAGGAATGTCTTATTACCTACTATTGATGTCAACAAGGTTTGGCATTTGATGTTATGTCCAGTTGTGTTTTATGTTAGTGTTTAAAAAAAACAACTAATTTAGCAACTGGATTGAAGTCACATTTCATAGTGACATATACAGTCATCGAAAAATAGTTACAATTACTGCAGCTTTGTAACTGCAGGTATTCATTACAAATATGCATTACTTTTGAGTTGCCATGTGCATTCAGCTCTAATTGAACTGAATTGTAGTATGCCTTTTTTCATTCTTAAAAATGAACAAAAGCAAAATCAATATTGTGATATTGTTAGAGTCTCGTTTTAAAGCTGTTAATCTTTCTTATTGTGTGGCATGGTAGAAGCTCTTTCTTCTTTACCACATGACTATGAACAGCCATTGCTGTACTCTGTAATATCCACTGCAAGTTATGGCAGGGCATAAACATGTAAAGATCAATAGGGATTTTTAATGAAGAAAGCTTGTTTGCTTTACCTTATCCTCTGCTTATAAACTGAACTTGGTCAGAATATTCTATTGACAGTATTGATTATGTGATGGAGGGATAAAGAAAGTGAGATGGAAGAAAGAGAGAGAGAGAGAGAGAGAGATAGCAGCATGTTGTGTATATGATTGGCTGTGTGTTTGTGTGTGGGGGTGTGGGGGTGTGTGTGTGTGTAGTAGAGATGGGCCTATCCTTGCTATCTTCAGTAACAATTGAAACATGCATACCACCAACACCAACACTGGCACGAGGAATCCCTTTTATGTGCTCAGCTGAGGTGACCCACACTTACACAGCTCTGTGACTGCAAATGCTCTGGCATAGCGATTGCCACCACACCACTCACACACTCTCTCTCTAGCTCTCTCTCTTACTCACTCACTCCTATCCGCTTGCCAGCAGTCACTTGGGGCCTAGCGTAGCAATCTATTGTGTTTCTCACTGGCCGAGTATACATATATATATATATATATATATATATCATATCAATATATGTGTCATGATAGCTCATATTCAGAGGTGTGTGTGAGAGATACCGGTATCATAGACATCCCTGCAGTGCTTGTGTGTAGTGCTTTCCGGAGACTAAGCTGGCACTAATGGTGACAATAAACTAATTGCACATTTGGATCTGTTAATATCTGGGGAGATACCTACATGTTTGCCTGCTGGTCAGTGGATCATATATTGAGGAGGATTCTTACTTTGTAAACATGCCTGCAAATTGCTGAGGGATACTTCTACCTTTCTGTCGCATCAATATATTTCCGTCAATTGGCAAAGTGGGGGATATTATTGTCAGTGCGAGACTGACCTGTCCTGTTTTACAGTGTTTTTACCAGTCAGCATAATCCAGCTAGCCAATATATTGGAGCGTGGGTACACCAAGCAGCCCAGGATCATTAATTTTTCCACTTTACAAGCGCAGGTTTGCAGCGAGGTAAGTTGTGCAATATTGGGCTGCAAGGGAATTTAGATGAAGCTGAAACGAGTATCTAATAGTATCCTCATCAAAGCAATATTGCCTAGGAGATGTTCCATAAAGGGTATCATCTCACTTTCTCCTTATCCTCTTTCTCTCTTTCTCTCTCTCTCTCTCTCTCTCTCTCTCTGCCCCTTTCCCTCTCTTCAATTTGTTCATTCTCTTTCCTCTAATTTTTATGCAGCATTCACTTTTTGGCCCAAAATTGTTGCATTTTAATAGTTATTTTTCTCTCCAGAAAAAAAAAATCAAACTTTTTGGCAAATGATACAAAGCTATAAGAGACATGTATGTCATGTTCCAATCAAATAGACAAGATGAGATCTTGGTAACATTTCAAACTGTAGATTTTTTTTAAAATTGAGAAAAAAAAAATGAAAAACTTAAAAGTAAAAAGTAGAAGTAGACCATTATAAACTTCGCACCTTCGCCTACACCCCTTTCCCTACACCCCTTTCACTATCTTTGGTGCATGCTGTTCAAGAAAGGAATGTATAGTGCAGCATGCTGCGATAAGAGATAAGATAGGCCTTCCTTAATGTCAGAGGTAGAAATAGTGTACTACCAGTGCTATCTGACTGACTGTCCATCTGTCTTCATACCATAGACTAGCAGCACCAGACCCCATAGAGAAATGTTCTAATCAATGAAACCATTTTAGATTATTATTGAATTTAAAATGTAAATGCGTTGAAATATTTTGAACAACAAATATTCATAAACATTAAGGATTAGCTAACAATTTCAAGAGTTCAAGGTTATTTTAAACTTAAATCAAAGAAAAATGATTACATGGTATACCTCAGTAAATGTTTATCTTTACTGATATGCTATTGAGAAGGTTTGGTGATACAGACTATTTCACAGCAGTGTTGGTTAGTCTCTCATCTTCACACCCACTCCTCCCCTTCCTAAAATACCTTCATAACAAAAACAAAAATCATCGGAGAGATAGTATAATGGCAAGATATCATCTAGCATCCTCGTTTTTGTTATCTTAGGATCATGTTTTTACTTCTTGTGGTTATTGGTGATAATAAACGTAAACCTCAGACAACACTTTTCTGCCAATGCTAATCATAATTAAGATGATTTTGCTGGTATATACTGATATACAGGTACTTCTTAGTTTACGATATTATGTGGTACATATTTCAATATTTATGCGTAGGTATGCATATCCCCAGAAGTGTGCTTGTAAAATTGTGAATTGATGTTAGTGCTACAATACACATAACCCAAATACACGAGACTGCACTGGTCCCAATCATCTGCATGGAGCTGTAACTGACAGTGATAATATTTGTGCAAACAAGTTATTGTATGCCATCCATTATTGGAATTCAATAGACCGCAAGGTCAGAAATAAACTTTTAGCCAACTTTTGTAAGGATCGTACTGTAGCAGGAAATCAGTTAGTCTCCCCCTCTGTAACATTTGAAGCATTCATGTTTGTTAAATGGTAATAACTTGTAGTTATTGATACTTCACATTGGCAAGATTTATGTATAAATTTGTATTTACATGTATTAAAAGTGTGGTTCGTTCATTTGGAAAAAAATAGACAAAAATAACTTCATGAGCAGATGGTAAAATTTAATGCTCTCAAATGCATGTTTTTTGGCAGGTATAATGTACAAGCCATATGACTATATTTGTAGGTGTGTTGGATTATGATCATTATTTGCACACAGTCGGTTGCATAAGCAAACAAAATAGTCATGTAATTTACCATGTAAAGATGGCCTTCAAAGTAGAAAAGAGCTAACATGATATAATTTGAAACTGCATATAATATTATTTGTTCATTATTTGGCAATTTTATTATGCTAGCAAACTATAAAAAAAAAAAAAAAACGGTAGGAAGATTGTGAGCCAAGTTGCATGTTATGATAGAGATACTCTCAAAAATAGACATTGCTAATAGCATATATCAGTGCATCTGTTGCTTATGAAAATATTTCTTAGTACTCTGTTTGCATGGACATATAAAGCATTTTGTTATGCCTTCATAAACTAATTCTATTCTCCACCCAATAGGATAGCAACTGCACCTGTAGATAACAGCATAACTGACATTATGCTAAAATATTGTTTTTGATTTATGCAGGTATATTCTTAGTAAATGCAGTTCACATACATCTTTGATAATGGTATAAAAAGGTGTTTATTAAGGTAATTATTTTTTTGTATTTTATATCTCCTCTTGTTTTGGTACAATTTTGTAATGAAATAAAGATATGAACTTCCTTGTACAGGCAGAGTAATTACATGCATCTCATGTTATAATACCTGAAGCAATATATTGAATGTTCATGGGATGTTTTACTGGGTAAACATGGGTAGTAGTAATACATGTAAAAGGTTGTAGACAGAGAACTACAGACAGCATCTTGTGTGAATATATTGATTTCCATGCACAAGCCTCAATCTATATAGTCCATAGATTCATGTTCAGAGTGAGAAAATATACACCAATATCCAATGTCAGTAGAGAGGTGTAAAGCTCATCTTTTTATTGGATGTTGAATATGACATGTTTTTTAGGGGACCATTTTAAAAAACATTCAAGATCATAGTAGTAGTTGTATTATTTGTGTTTTGGGGGTAAAATATCAACATCCTTCAAAAATTTTCCACATTCAGTTAGGGGAAAATGTTGGTTTTCAATGTGAATTATGACAATTATTATTATAACTAAATAAGTGAATTAAAGGAATAACATACAGTTGTCACCATATGATTTTGCTTCTTATAAGCTTTTGGACTTAAAGCTAAAAAAGTTCCTACAGTTAGAAAGTTCCTTGGAAAAGTATGAATATTTTAAGTCCTTGGTCCGATGTTTTCTTGATCATCAGTCAAGTCACATACTGGACTTCATATTAGTTTACTTTTTGAAAGTATACTTTTTAAAAAAATAGAATATAATAAAATGTCATCACTTTACCTCCCTTGACAGTAAGTTACTTAGTAATAAAAAAATGGATATAATCTGCTAATGTAAATTGGAAGTTGTAAAACTCATTCCCAACTAATCTCCTATCTCATTTTTCCCCAGTGAAAAGACGGGTTTAATTGTATTGACTAGATTTAATCTTTTGTGATCATACACACATGTAATTCCTAATACCCGTATCCAAGCTTTAGCATGTAACCACAGCAATAGTTTACATGGATTCCACAATTTTCTTGAGATGGAGGAAATTGCTTTCATTTACTTAGATAATAAGATGTACTGTTTATGATTGGAATCCTTCATATAACATGTCTGGAGAATTTTACCTTGTAAAAGTGAGTACTACTGATGCACAGGAAGGAGTGAGATGATATGAAACCTGACATATGATATGGAGTTCATCTATGCTATACACAGGAGAGCCATGCTTGCAGCTGCAATTCTAAACGTACATCAGTGTGCAATTTAGATTTCATTGATTTTTTTTTATAGAGGGCTCTTGAAATGTGTGAAGAGAGAGCTTGAAAAATAACAGCTGTATTTTATTTGTGAATGCAGACATGATAGTCAAGTGATATGAATACTCTTCCATAGATGGCAGAATTAGTCTAGTTATTTTATTGTATCATATTTTAAGATATGGAATATGTGAAAATATAGATCCTAATATTAGGTGATGTTAGAAGAAAGAGTCAGAGCATGAAAGCATGCCAATTAGGTGTGACTGCTCATTGTCCTTGATATATTCCAATTTATAGAGTGGGAGTATCAAATGCAGATAGATGGATATAAATTCCAACTTTATGTACTGTCCAGAATTTTATGTAACCAATATCCATACAAGTACATTTCGGAAAATATATCAGAAAATTAACTGTAATGTGAATTGAGAGAGTGGGAGAAGAGGGGAATAGCAAAGATAACAGTTGGGAAAGTTAAAGTGAATTGTAACCATGACAATGGGGAAAGTACTAATTATTTAACTTGATTTTAGCAGGGTTTTTTTTTTACAAAATTGTGTCAGTGTCACCACAGAAAGAGGACATTTAATATCAAAGGAAATTGGGTCATGAAAGATAAATGAAAATTGAACCTGATGGTTATTGAAAGCACTGAAAATTATGCAAGATGGATTCAGGAGGGAAAAATATAGAATCTAAGTAATGACAGGGCATAGGGAACCAGGACCGCATCAATCACTTAATTGGAGATGCGAGTAAGGGTCATCAGAAGATATAGGAATACAAGTCCTGCATCACTGGGTCACCAAGTGTATCAGAAATTGATCTTCACAAAGATCTGTCTCTGGTAGATACTTGAAGACAACAACTGGGCAAAAACAAAGCTGATATGGGTGAAAATTGTCATCCAAATTGAGAAGGATTTAGATGGATGAAGATTCTTAGCTCCCTGTTTAGGCTTGTCTTCTACCATTGCTGTAAAGTGTTCCATCATGATGAATAGATACCAGACATTTTGTAACGTTGATGTCGAGGCCACATCTGTCCTCCTGGGATGGTCTCTTGGCTGCTGGTGATGTTTGCCATCTCTTATGTATTCAGGAGCTATTGATCATAGACATAGCTTCAAACGAATATTATTTATTCATAGGACTGATTTTCCATAATGTACAAATGCATGTAAGCTCATAAGCCGAATGACATCTTAGTATGTTAAATGTGATAATACATTTTTGTTTTTTGTTTTTTTTGGAGGGGTGTAAAACGTTTAATTCATGGAGGGAATTCATTTACCTGGGAAAGGAATTTCAATGCTTTCAGATACACAATCAGGTTTCTGATAAGTTTTTAATGACCTACTCAAGGTGGTAAAGAAAGTATATGTCTTTTAATTTTGTTTTCCTCGTGTGAGGCTCCAAAAACAAGTGAGAAACTAAGCTCTAGTATGCAGATGGTATAACCATTTTACAGCCATTGATGTTCTCAAGTTGAAAATGAAAAGTTGATTGTCTCAATTGATGAAATTTTCATCACTGCTGAACAGTGCCTGGCTAAGTTGTGTCATGAAAAATGATGCACAAGCACTGTCCAATACATTGATTTTTTTATGTGACCTTCATTGATGCCTGCAATATAGAAAACATACTGACTTGAAATTGCCCTCATTGTTTTCATCCAGTAGATATGATGTATATGAATTCATGCTTCTTATGTGATGATATGAAGCATTATATTTTCATCATTTCATCAGTCTCTTCCAGCTGACTTGCTTTGAGCCATTTACTTCCTATGTGTGTATACATGTAAAATACATGCATACACACATGTCGTGCACTTGCCTTGTAATTTTGTGCCCAACGACCGAAGGAGCCGCAGCGGCTCCGATATAGATCATTTGAATCGCCGTGGCAACACGCAATGCCTGTGACCGATGCTTCAACCCCATGCTGCTTTTAATTATCGGTTGTGATAATTTAATCCAGCAAATATAGCAATGTCATGAATTATGTGCACTCTTTGTAGTTTGCCAACACACAAGGCTCAAATATGTTTTTCCAAACCTTTTGATTAATATCTTCAGCCTTCTAAAAATACATTGTGTTAAGGATGTTGAGCTTCTCACCCTTTTTCTAATTATTTTAGAGAATTTACAGTATACTTGCAAAAGTGGATAAAAAAATTATATTTGCCATCTTGAAAGAAAATATGAATTATTTTTGCCACAGACAACTTTATTCAAAAATTATGTAATTCTTATTTGGAAATAGTTAAACATGCTTTGTTAAGAATCCGGATTTTCAGCATTGTTGATTGTATATTATGAATTACCTTCCATACCTGCTTTGTAGAAGGATATGGATTTCTTTTCAGGACAAGTAATTCCATATCTACAGTAGAAAGCACTTGGTAATGACAATATTTGGTTTCTAGGTTGTATCATTTAATTTACGTGTTAGCACAAGGTGAAAAGGGAATTTATGGATTTAGTAGTTTTAAATTCATTCAAAGTGCTAAAGTTAAGTAAACTTTATGTCATTATAGATTAAAGTCTAGGTTTATAAATCATATACATTTCATCTCTTTTATCCTTTTTGTGTCTTTTCCTACATGTTATTTTGCTTTTGTGATTGTGCTACCTCTTTATTCCTCATAATTCCTTATTCCCTTAGTAGAGTCCATAATATAATTTGCTTTTCCCCTTTCCCTCCAAATTTAATCCTCTCTATAAACTCTTTATTCTCTCTTCTCTTTCCTTATTTTTCAAACATCTATTTCGTAATGACAAAAAGGATTGCCTTTGACATTGTTGATTAGCTACTACATAACACCTTTCTACTCCTAATCCTCTCTGTAAGAGAGATAACATTTCACCACTCCAGCACAGAGTATCAAATGCTGCCATAAAGCAAGTATCCCAGCTAAAGGTCCTGGGTCATGTCTGGGCATCAATGAGGCAAGCCAAAACGCTTGATACAACATTTTGTGGAGGGCACTTCCAGAACGTGATAGCAGGGGACCCTTATATTTTGTCCAGGCATATTGCTGCCCTGTTCATACAGCCAATTTAAAGAGCTCATTACATGATGCATTGTGTGTTTCGAGATTGTTAACATAGCTGTAGGCATTACTCTTTTCTCTACAATGCAATAAGAGATAGAACATGTTTGATTTGTTTTTTGTTAAGTCAGGTATTCAGGTATTTCAAGAGGTCCTCATGAAATCACACTGAAATTAAGAAAATTCATAATGAACATTTTACATAATATGGCAACGTAAGTGTTCACCTAGATGCATTTACGGTGCATGTAATGCATAGTAGCAGGAGTTTCAGTGTCAATTTATTAACCATTAGATTCATGTGAGGTTTTTGCTTTCATTTCATGGCTTCATCGCTAGAAAAACGTGTATAGATATCTGTAGGCATTTCATTCAGGTACACTGCTTTCATTAATCGCTTATAAGTAGGTGGAACTGAGCACAGAGTTAAGGGGATAATTTGTAGGGTTGCATAGAATTTGTGATCCATCTATGCCGAATAGAGACGACCAGCTTGCATTGCCCGGAAAATTAGCTTTGGAGTGTGTGTAGGACTTTTCATATGCATGCCTGACAGTAGTTTGTTATGACACAACGATATTATGATGACGATGACTGCGGGCGGACATATTGAATGACTTGGGTGTGTGCGCCCGTGTGAGGAGCTGATGCACAGCATCGAAAAGGAGCCTGAATAGCTCAGCTTGAGGCAAGCAAACAAATGAATGCTATAAAATGGCATCAGGTTACAAACTTTGCTACACCAGTTTGGAGTATGAATCTTGAATATTCCCCTAGGACTAAGTCTCCATCCTCATCTCTACTCATCCATCTACTACTGTTTTATCCTTTCTTACAACTTTCCCCAAGATTCCAGGAATTGTAAAAACAACAGCAATTTTCTGTTGTGCAGGTATATGGATTTGAAAAATGTGTATGGTTTATTCAAATTGATTAAGATTTGAGTATAACTGTCACTTTGTTAATAGGTTCCTTACTATATACAGATGTATACAAGCAATGTATATAATACTATATAATACTTTAAGAAACTCTTCTTCCTGTATATTTTGCACTGCTGTTTGTAGGAAAAATAAATGACATATATACTGACATAAAAAGTGCTAAACAGTTGAGTTTCCTCAACTTCTATAATAAAAAAGGCACAGCAGAGATGATTATTGTCTACCATTATACTTACTTTGTTTTGAAATCATCTGTGTACCAACAAAAATGCTGTGGTTAATACTATCTAATTCTCTAACAGATGGTTAGGTGTAAGATTGCTAGTAGGCCAAATTAATGTATACTTCACTGAACATGAACACCATTGTAGTATAGATATTGCTCCTGTAACCACAGATAATGTAGTCTTCTGGGTAATCATTGTGTGGGGGTGAACATTCTTGCAAGAGAAGCGCAATCACTTCCCTTTCTGTCTTTATTTTGATAGGTGATATTCCACACTCACGTTTATTGATGCAGCCACTGATCATGAGACTATAGCCCATTCCAGCCCAATGGTAAAAATAATCATGAAAAGACAAATAGCTGTAAGTGGAATAATAGGGTAATGACCAATTTTTAGCAGCTAGCATATGAGGTGAAATGATCATCTGTATGATTGTAACATGAGCAGAACATTTATTACTTGTTTATCCATGTGATTCGCTTGCAGCGTGTGATCTCAACAGTCTGTCTCACAGACGAGCCTTGAAGGAACACACGCCTTCATCATCTGGTCTCTAGTCTGAGCTATTATAGGGCCAGATGGAATGACGATGACACCAATTTGTAGCTAATATCAAATATTTGCTTTGTTCTTATTCTCCTCTCCTCTTTGTCTCTTAAATGTCAATATGTCAGTTTCCTGAGGAGGATTTGTTTTCCTCCTGTGTTAGTGCACTGTCCATTGGTCTGACAATTAAATGCTTGTAAAATCTTGCATTTTTCTTTGAAAAAATCATCAAAAAATGCTTTTCAAAATGATTTCCGAAATGATGTAGCAAATATATAGGACATATTCATTTCTTACAGAATTGGTTTGAAGAAGTCTTCAGTTACTCTAGAGGCTATCTTAAGCTGATTTTTACTTAGAGGCACTGACAATTGTCAGTAAAACTTGTATGTTATATACAATGAGAATGGAGAATAAAATGAACAAACAGTATAT
Source organism: Heliocidaris tuberculata (assembly GCA_025618425.1). Lineage (NCBI taxonomy): Eukaryota > Metazoa > Echinodermata > Echinoidea > Camarodonta > Echinometridae > Heliocidaris > Heliocidaris tuberculata. The sequence continues at coordinate 9,945,504 of CM046832.1, read as the reverse complement.
TTTTTTTAATTAATGGAGCCAGCAATCACATAGCCTTCATTGAACCAAAAGAATACTAACATGAATATGATGAATAAAATGATTTCTTGGTTGAATCTGTACACAATGATGTGGATCAATGAGGAAGTAAGATGTAAAGAAGTGACAAATACCACACATCCATTAAAGTGATCTGTGTTTGTTTGTTTATGTGCCTTGAGCTACATGTATGACATGTTGCATGAATGCTCACCTGTGTGTCATAAAGCAAATAGATTACATCCAAACCTACCTAACACATTGGATAGATAGGATGAGATACACTCGTGATCCTCACCCTACCATTTCATCTCTAAGGTATGCATGGTATGAACCAGGGTTGTAATTCAACATGGGAATCATGCACAGAGCTTAGGGGTAAGGGGAAGGGGGATATAACGACAGGGTAATTAAAATAGAAACATACATTGTAGATGATGGTAATAGGGGACTGGGAGTCATGTACAAAGCTTAGGGGTAAGGGGAAGAGGTTGTGGAGAGGGGGGTAATGAAGATGAGAGTATATGATATATGGATGATTGGGAGTCATACACAGGGCTTAGGGGTAAGGGGAAGGGGATGTATAGAGAGGGGTGTAGTAGGAGAGGGGGTAATGGAAGGTGGAAGTATAGATGTTGGTATACATATAGACTGGTGTGACTATACAGCTTGTTAATGAGTGAACTTTGGTATTATGCCAAAGATCATACTTGTACTACTGCCAGTCTCAATGTTGTGTGGTATTAAGTTATAGAGAATGAAAGCTATTGATGTTAGGTGTAAGCATCCTGGAGAGATGGTAAAAGAGAAGCTGTAAAAATCAACCTGGAGTAAGTAATATGAAAGAAATACCCTTTAGATTCTCAGCTTTCTGAGACAAAAGAAAACTATTTGCTTGAGAATGTATCACATATTAATTGCATTAGGAAATTCATTCATGTCAACCGTAGTTGAAATCAGAGCTATTATAAGAATGCTTGTAAGCATGCTTATAAGGTGAACCTACTTTTTTAGAGACCTCTGATAGTGCATCCCTTTCTTTCATTGAGAAGTGCCTATGTTTATCCTGAACATGAACTGTACACAGTTCTCTTTATCAAGTAATCACTTAGTCAAACATCCACCCACACTGACTCTCTGCTCATATAAACACATTCAAGTACTCAACCTCTAATTATTAAAATCTTGAGAGTAAATGTCGTTTAAATTTGAAAGAGCTCTAAAATTTTGTTTACATATCTTGATTAATATATATTTATGAGACACCCTAGTTGCTGTTACCTTCATGTATTATACATATGTTGACCAGATAGTTATAAAGCTGCATATACAATGTATCACTGCCCTAAAATTCTATGCTCCTTTCTTGATACACAGCAATACATCACCCTGTCCATACCCTTCCAATTTCTGCATAACACTTTGATACTCGGTTGGCATTGGAATAAAACATCTCTCTGAAAAAGACCCTGATGTATGAACTCACTAGGTACCCAATTTCTTCCCATTGGCTACCGCCCAATACATCACTGTATTCATTTAAAGTGTATCATCCTGTTATTAATGACACTCTGAATAGAATCTAATTCAGATGAAATCCATGCCTTTGTCTGGCAGAGGCTTTCAATCACTCGTCTCATTATATGATGATATGGTGTTGTTGTTACCCAGGATTAATTGATGGTCCCCTCACATCTAGCTCCCATAACAAGGCGTAATTGCTCTGATCTCCCCTCAAAATAGATATTGTTACCAAAGAATGACTTTTGGTGTTGAGAGATGGCAACACATTGTAATAATTATGAGGGAACAATATAGTTGTGAGGGGAAAGGGAAAAGGCATTTGATATGATTATGGTTTGCATCTAGGATTGATGAATGTATTTGTGCCAACCCATAGATTGAACATCTTTGTCATTGTTTTCCTCGCTTTTTATACCATTTTTCCTTCTTGGTGAGTCTTTTCACCCTCGTTTTCATCAAGCTTATGTGAATACCAAAAGCTGAATTCAACTTTTATTTACTGGAAAAATGTATAGCTCCAGGAAATATATGCAGATGGCTGCAGTGTTATATATTACATGTAATCTCTCCAAGATTATGGACAAACAAATATAGTCAGGCTCAGTACCAAAAAAAAAGAATCATGGTAACTTTTTCACATCTACACTTTTTTTTTTTCATAATGAATTCCTCTTTAATGATGTCAGTGTTATGAAATTCTTTCAAAAAAAAAGTTCATGTTAAATGCTGATTGCCGAGTTAAAGTGTGCAGATAGTAATTAGGAGTATGATGATGTTATCATCATTGATAATATAATAATTTTTGTCAGCACCATCAACTCATGCATGCAATCATCATCCATTACATTAATATCCCTAGTGTAATTTAGAATATTGTAGGTGTACATTCAGTCTGATTATCAACTTAGTGAATAATATCATCGCACAGTGGTTACCTGAGCAGTTCCAAAGACTCAAAAATGAAATTGAAATTTGGGATGGCAATAATGAGCTTTTATTCTTTCATGTAGACAACAATGTTTCTCTAAAGTGATTGATTAACTTTGTGAAAAATTGTAAAATCAGCTCAAATGCCAGTGAATTGTGTGCAGTCATCTAACTACATATATAATTAAGGATATGTGAAAGTATGAGAGAAAATGGAACCCGTTTACTATCCTAAAAAAGAGAAAATCACGATCAATCGCTATCACAAGTCGCTCGGCTTCTTCGCTGCGCTGCAGTCACAAAAACCAAGCACCAGCGCTTGGCAATTTCAGAGCGGGTTTCCAGCCCGTATGGTATTCTGTGATAGAGCGAGGTATGCCAACCGTAAGAGTTCTTTAGGGTTCGGTGGTACTCTATCCCGACATCAATGTTCAATTGTAAATATCTTGATATATAAACGACCAATCAGCTTATAAAACTCAGGCGATTCCTGTCTGAGCTAAAGGTTTGCAATTATGATTACAGCATTAGCTGGAACAGTGATTTTTTTTTTCAATCCTGGGCAAAGTTAATCAATGCCTTTAAGGTTGATGCATGTTAATCAGACAGCACACAAATGCATTACCAGACCCACAGAGATCAAATTTTTTAAAGTGCACACCATTTGATAATTTTTTTTTTTCACAGTGAACTTGATGAACTATGGTTCCCATCAAGAACATCACACATTTCATTTTTTATAACTGCCATCTTTCTCTAAAATTTATATTTTCATTTATAATGCATAATTTTATTTCATTTTGAATATGGAATTGCATATCCATACTAGTCTGATGAAAAATTAACAAATAATCTAATAAAAATGTGCACACACAATACACTCAGGGTCATTTATTCCAACTAATCACTAAGTTTATTGACATCGGCAACTACTTAGAGAATCCATAATGACCTTTTTTCAGTATGAAACAGTCTTCTTTGTAGCTGTGACAATGAAAAGGCAACTTGTATAAAAGGTACTTGGATGTCTTTCATTCAAGCTGACCTCTAGATGACCTCAAGAGGAAATCAAAATACAATTTGCCTGCCCAATTACTCCCCCCAAAAATGATTTAGTCAAATCAGACTTGTGTAGAATAATTGATTACCAAGTAGGATATCTCTTTGTTGTTGCATCTTCAGAATGGTAGACAGACAATGTTGTTTATGTGTTTGTTGATGTTTATTGTGATAGCTGAGAGGGGAATAAATAAATTCTTTGCTTTATGTTGATGGGTAGTGATGTGAATATTAGAAAGATGATATGAACATTATATATGGTTTGGAGTTTGGAGTGTTGATAAACCGGGAATGACAGGTTAATTCAAGTTCACTTATTGTACAGCTTTGTATATGGGGGTGGGGTGATAAAACCTCGTAACTCAAAAATGATAGATTTTCAGGAGAGCAAAAAAACTTTTATGATTAATGCTGTAAGTGAATGGCCACCATCCATTTACAGATCACTTGTGACATTATTTTTTTCAAGTATGCACTACATGGGTTTTATCCGAACAGCAAATTAGTCTATAACTAGAATATTATGAATAATTTTTTTTTTCCCCAGAAAGTGAGTTAAAAGGTTTTATCACTTGGCTGACAAAATATACATGAGAGAAAGAGAAACAAAATTCATGTCGCATTTTAAAATTTTTTAAATAGGTTTAACAGAGGACCAGCATCTAGTTGCTACTTGTAGTTGTTAGGCATTTCAGAAATCTCTTTACTTGTCTCACTTTTAATGCGGCATATTCATGTTTCCTCTTATTCTCTATTTTTTGACAGACGACGCTGAGGAATACCAAAGCTCTGAACAGATTGACGTTCTTGACAAAGAAAGCATCATGGTGAGCGAACTTGAATCCTCGACTACCTACGTTGCACGATTGCGTGTTACCAACCAAGAGGGTAGCACTGTCAGTTCTACAACAGAATTCAAGACAACTGGCACAGGTAAACATCTAGCAGATTTTCCACCTATTAAAGGTAGTTTCAGTAATCTCTAAGCTGTTACCAGTATAAAAGGAACTTGATTCATATCTCATGGCATTAGTGAATTTGTTGGATCAAGAGGCTTTTAGTGTTACTTTTTTTTTAAATAATAATAATAATAATAATGATAATAATAATAATGATAATAATGATATGGTCATTTATACTGTGCAGCTACTATACAAATATACTCTACTATGCTTAGTGCGAAGTATCATATTATTACCCCAGCTTTAGCCAAGCTGCTGTGATAGGCGCTAAGGCATTCAAAGAATTTGTTCCTACCGGGTACCCATTTACTTCACCCGGGTGGAGAGTGGAAAATGTAGATTAATGTCTTGCACATGTGATCCACAGTGCGGTGACATATCCACTAGACCATGAAACCTCTATATGAATGAAAGATAATCCTTGGAGTCTATTATAAATATGCTTATTTTTGGAGCAAATGCACATGAGTTGATTATACTCTAAATGTGTGTAGTGTGTACTGTGCATCACTGTTGGCAATTTTCATCATTGGAGCCTTGCTACTGCTAATTCGCATAGGGATCATTGCCTGCTCTGTACTTTTTTGACGTATTCAGTAGGTTGTAACAAATTTTGCGATAATTCTCTCCACATTTCACTTTTGTAAGAAATATTTCATTCTGGGTTTGCCTTTTGAAGTTCTTGCATCCCCAATGATTTTAAACTTATGTTAACAAAGAGCTTCTGAAAAATAAACTCTTTGAATACACACTGCAACAAAATGCTATCGAAAAAAAGGCAACTGTTTAAATCAAATGTTTGGCGATATAATGTATTTTAAGTTAGATGTCAGTGAAACATCAAGTTCATCTTGCCATTCCAAAAGCCATCCAACCAATTAGGATCGAAATGTTTGCCTCTAACATCACCACAATTGCACAAACTACTCATCGAAACTTAATCAGATGCATTGCCTAGCAACAGAAAGGGATTGTCCGAGTGTGGCTCTTGAAAGGTTTTCTTTTCCAATTCTAATGTAGCAATTTTGACAGACATTGATGTGTACTGTTGGATGGGGGTAAACGTTGGGCCTAATTGTGTTTGCGCAACCTGGGTGGGATGTTGTTGGGCTTTTTCTCCCTGTAGCATCATTATGTAAACTGTATTTGTGTCGTGTGCCAGTTGCTTCTGTAGGAATTTGCTGTTGGTAACACAAGGAGTGATGAGAAAACAGAATTTAAAGTATGCTCACTGCTGCTTAAACGTTGATGATTTTACAAATTAAACCTCTTGTAGGTTTGCTGGATGTTCATGAACGTACATGTATGTCTATTTTTATTTTGCATCGCATCTCATGCCATACTTTCTCTGACTCACTCTCTCATTTTCTGTCTGTCTCTGCCTCTCTTCTCTCTCTCTTTCTCTTTCTCTCCTCTTTCAAACTCTGACTCCTTTTTTCCACACCTCCTCACTATCCATTGTCTACATGGAATTCTTCTCTCTTCTTCTCCCTCTCATCTTATGTCTGGACTTCTTCACCAGTTTATTTATCATTAAAATTCTGAAACGTCTGATGTTTCTTTGATATAGTATTACCATTGTAAAACCACTGATATCAATCATCTTTGTATCTTTTTAGGTGCACTGGCTGACAATGGTTTTGTCTTAGGTACCTGGATGATCATCCTCATCTGCATCATCATCCTCCTCATTCTCATCCTCCTCATTATCTGTATCATCAAGAGCCAGAAGGGAGGCAAATACAATGGTAAGTCACAGAGATCCTCCCTCCCTCCCTCCCTCCCTCCCTCCCTCCCTCCCTCCCTCCCTCCCTCCCTCTTCATCAGTTAGCCCCTTGAAGAAATGAATATATTTCTTTTCAACGAATTCCTCCAGAGAGGTTAAGATATTTATATTGAGTTTTGCAACATTTGAGTATACCCAGTAATGAAAACCAAGTAAATTCATGGTTAAAATACTATTTGGAAATATCTTTATTTTGCTCCTTTCTTTTTTTTTTCAGTAATAATACCTGTAATACCATTATAAAACCATCCCCATTGAAATTTTAGTTCTAATATACTTTGTATACCACACACATTACTAATTGTATTTCCATTTAGTGTAAAAGAAAAAATAGCTCTATCACAAAATCAAATGTGAGGGCTCTTGTGATTTTGGCAATATTTGTTTGTGAGCTTGGTTGAGATATAAAGCATAATTGATTAATAATGTGAATCAGATGTTACAGTCTGCAAAGTCATCGTAAGTCTATGATTAACTGACCGGAAAAGATAATGGAATCCATATAATGGCAATGCTTAAGTATGCCAGAAATATTCATTATTTAGTATTATGTATATATTTTCTTTTTTGATGTATTTTTTAGTAACGATTTCTCCACATTTTTTTTCTTCTTTTTGTTTCAGTATCAGACAAAGAGAAGCAGCTCAACAAAGACATAGAGAGCACGCCACTAAAGGATGATGGTGGATTTGATGAGTACAAGCCTCCAACGTAAGTCAACCACCATTTTATAATAACTCTCATCACTTGAATAAAAAGTGACATCTTTTCTAAGAGGTTTTTTTTGGGGGGGGGATACTTGCAAGATTGTTAGATGAGATTTGACCTATAATAAAGGTGATATGGACTTCTGTTAAGGGATAGAAGAATTAATTAATTCTTAGAATCAAGTGCAGTTGAAACAATGCTAATAAAGGGTCAGTTACACAAATTTGAAAATAGATAGATTGACAAGGGATGAGGTTTAAAAGGGATGATTTAAAAATACCAGCTGGTTTAACACTAATATGGTCCTGCCAAGTTTACAGACAAATTTAACAGATCAAATTCTGGGAATCCTATATTTAATCATGATACAAGTATCATTGTTATCGTTAATCTTGGTGGAAACATTGTTCCATGATATCTAACTTAACATTTTATGAACCCAATTTGAAACATTAGAAAGAAAATTATGCTTTTCTTTGTCCAAACCTATTAGAATTTGCATGGTTTGAACTGGTTATGGCACTGAAAGGATTGAAGGGTTTATTAGATCACCCCTCTTGAAATATTAAGAGTAAATTTATTTTATTGATACACCATGTTTAGGAATAAACAATGTGTTTTGTTAATTTTGCTGCAGTGGTCCCGATGGCGAACCTCTACGAGGATCCCAAGGCAGTCTGAATGACAGTGAGCATGGGAGCAGCGAAACAGACAGTCTAAAGGAGTACGCAGACGGCGAGACGGGCAAGTTTGATGAGGAGGGTTCCTTCATCGGCCAGTATGGTGATAACAAGAAACAAAGACAACCAGACGAAGAACAAGGGGGTGGTGCCGCTTACTCAACATTTGTCTGAGAGTTCGCACTCATCTGCAGAATCAATAACTACAAATCACTTGTGATAAAATATCGTTTGGACTTTAGATTCTTATTATTGAGTTCAGGCCCTGTTGGGTTTGTGGGATAATGTTGATTGCACATGGATTGAAGTGATGAGATTTTGTGATTATGATGATCACACTGATGTGTTCAAGTATATTTCACAATCATGTGGATTTACTTTCTAATTGGAGAAATTTTGAGATTGTATGTTGGTTAGAAACACCTTTCTTATGTTCTCAGTAAACTAAAAGTCCTTGTATTTATATCTTTAGCAATGTTGACATTGATAGGAGAAAAATTGATTAGGAAGTGTACTGCATTTGTGCTACATGTAAGATATGGATAAGTGTGTGCTCATGGTAAGAGATATTCATGTATGAGTTTGGCCCTTCTGATTTGATTGTATATCTAGCTTTGATTCACAACTAAGAAAGGCCAATTACGTTCTCCTCTAATTTAAATCCGAGACAAACAAAACGGTGAGCGAGAATTTTGAGCACACATTTATCAGTACCTTTAGCATACCGATTGTTTCTTGTTTACTACTGAAATTTAGATGTAGGATATGGTTATGTTTCTTCTTTCCTGGTATCTCTCCCCTAGATCCTTTCATTCTCCCGTTTGTTGGTGCTGTCATGTGATCAAGCAGTACTAAGATGTGTTTGGGCATCGTATTACCATTCTTATCATTCTGTGGATGTACAATCTGCATGTTTTTGATGAGGACTGGATATTATTTATGCTTCCTAATCATTCGTTCCTCATTCCACTCAGCTAGGTTTATGCAAAATGGACTTTAAAGCAGTGCCATATTCAGATATTTGCCAAGATGATATGAAGCATGTCATACTTTCTTGCCAAGCACTCATCATCACTTCTACTGTAAAAAAATGCTTGTTTCCTGTACTTTTACACAAATCCAACGGACTTCCTTCCAGCCTATACGAATATGGAGATCTGTTCTAACAATACCCAACCCTAATGCTTGCAAGTTTATCAGCACAGGCAAATGTGTGATGGCGATAAAAGCCTGATTGGATAAGTAGTTGGCAGCTGTAAGTTATCACATATTAAGAACCAAAAGAGTATAAGTTACTGGCCTTCAGATGCTCAGCAAAAAATATTATAAGGATATCGCTACAAAGGAGAAGGGCTGCTGCTATAAAACTTCTGCTGGCAGATGAGATTGGAATGTGGCTTGCTTAAAAAAAAAGAATGTGTGACAGAGCACACATAGGAGAAAGGCTGGTGTCTAATATAGATATAGGACTTGTATTGAAGAGTGTTCAGATATGATACTGTTTTTCAGACAGCAAGATCATGAGAAAATTCCAGCCATATGGAAATGTACTAGTGGTATACAAAGTGCAACTCTACATGGCCTTGTAGCATTGTAATAAATTGAGGCAGGCACTTTTTAATACATACTTTTCTCTCTCATTCCAGTAAAAAGTATAAACCTGAAAAACAAAGAGGAAATTCCAATATTCACTCATAGATTCATTAGATTGGGGAGAATCTAATTTTAGGTCCCTTTTATAAGTACAGTTATAGCCCTTCTGCATTATTATTTTTTCTACTTTTTCACAAAAATATTGTACTTCTGAAATCAAGCAATCACTATCAGGTAACTGAGGAACAGATTTTTAATGATTTTTGTTTAATTTATTCAAGGCATGTGTTGTAATTAAGGAAATGGTGGGCAGTACCATCCACCTTATTGATATTCAAGTGTCATTATAAAATGTAGTGAAAATTTAGATGCTTTTGAGCTACCAGATACCAGATTTATGTCATTTGTCATGTTTCAAAGAAGCAAACACAATGCTGTAAATTTGTTTGATAAAATTGTTGAATTAGTGACAAGTAAGTAAAATTAGTGTAGAATGCAAGCAGTCATTTTTGCTATAGCTCTACTCATTTTTATATGTTCTTAACATGTACAAAGGTTTTTGACCAAGTCAAACATCTTATTTGTGAGTTTTGTATTGTTTCATTCATTTTTAGATGCATCAATACCTTGTGTTTGTTTTTCTTCCAGACTTTTGAAAGGTTAACTTGCTATTATCTTGATTCAGATCACTTAAAGTCTGAATATCAGATAATTGAAATATGTAGTAAGTTTGCAGTGGTGGAATATGTGGTATATCTTTCTTATACAACTCACATTAAGTGATTGGCTAGATCATATTTCTAATTGTTCAATTTTCAAAGTTTGGGAGCTAATGAATAGCTTTCCTCTTTTTCTTAAATCATTTTATATTTTTGTCAATGCATTATGTCATGCACAATGTAATTTTCTGTAATTTCAATCTTAATACTGCATTATCAATTGAAAATAATCTGTAAGGCATGCTTAAAAAAGACTTTGTGAAGTTTTAGTTTTAGGAAAGTCTTTTGATTTCACCCAATAGTTCATTCCAGAATTATGTGATAAAGGTGAATATAATCTCTGTAATTTTTTTCCTTTTTTGCATTGTTTTTAGAACAGTGTTATTTATTAGGACAATGTAACATCTGTTTGTAAATAATTACATTGTGTTTATTGAGAGAGTTAGTGTATGACAAGGTTTTATTTTCCTTGGACCAGAAATGTGTGTTCTTAATGTAATGTGAAATTGAGAGTGATATAGTTACTGTAAATTGTGAGTGGTTTTATATCAAAAAGGTTGTAATTCATTCTTATGCAATGATTGGAGGGGAAGGGTGGTTCAGTGCCCATTGACATGACAAGTATCAAAACAGAATGTTTTTAATTGAAAATAATAGAATGAGATGATTTTAATAGAGCAATTGGACATGTGTTTTTATCTTTTAACTTGTAAGATAATACCAAAAAATAAATCAATAAATTGTGAGAAGAGAGAGACCTACTTTCAGGCATATTTCAAGGGAGATAATGTTTGAAATATAATTGATGTTTTAAACATTGTGTTTAGAAGGGAGAATGGAGCGAACCTTGTGTTAAAGTTCCTGAAATGTTTTTCAAGTTATATACTTTCATTATGTGCAAGATAATCATTGTGTAGCGATAAGATATTCACTTTGAAAAAATATTATATACTTGTAGATATGATATTGGGATGGGGGAGAAGATGTCATGCAAATCAGGAGCATGTGTTGTCATTCATTCTGCCTTTATGTAGAAATACACACATGGTTGCTCACATTAAATTTGACCAATTTTATTTAAACCAGCAAGGCAACAAATTTCTTGCTGTAAATCATATGATTGCAGCAAGGCATTCTGATATCTATAGCAACATTTTATTATAGAAAACTCAGACCATGTGGGATTCATTGAGAAATAGGCAATTTGGATTACTACAAATATGTACAAAATAGTGGAGGCTTACTAGAATACATTGTATGGATTACTCTAAGAGTTGCAGTGATAGCTAATTGGTTTGTAGAGGGATGCCTCCTGGCAGGTCTTATGCAGTTATCTCAAAATCATTTGTACAATTTTGAAGTTCAAACATACAACAATTATCATGTTTACTGTATGTACGTTAGGTCACAATAACTGCAATGACACATGATTGGATCAGTAGAATAGAATGACAAGTGTAGATACATTAGTCAGTGTTAGAACCTAGTTATACATGTCAAGATGTCGTCATATTAATCTCTTTGTGTCATTACAGGCATTTCTCAATTGAAGTTTTTGCAACAAAAAGAAGATCAAGTGTATATAAGCATTGTGTATAAGCTCAATGTTATATGCACTCTGGTTTTTGAAAAGCAAGAGAGACAAAAAAAAAATTGATGCGATATTTGATGTTATAATCCTCAAATTCACTTAAACGAATGACATAGAGTACTCGTAAAATTCAATAGCAACTTGTGTATTTTTATCACCATGTTCTTGAACATTGTACTGTAGTGTCTTTTTAGGATGAAAAAAAATAATGAAGTAAGGGACATTCTTTTTTCCTTGTATATTCAGCTTGCCAGGTTTAGCATATGTTATTTGTTTTTATTTCAATCACAGTCAATCTTGAAAGCATTGCTTTCTGTTTCTTTCCATCTTTCTCTGCTGAAAGGTACCCTTTCATTTTCTTTTCCCTTTTTTTTTTTAGTGCCAACTTCATGATTAGGATAATCAGATACTATTAGTAGTACTTTTATCATCCTCCATCATAGATGATTGAGTATAATCCAATTAAAAAGCAGCATTTTCATTTGTTTTTGTTTTTGTTTTTGTTTTGTTTTCATTATTTCTACTTCTAGTCTTAGGTAGAATTGGAGCTCATTATGTTTTGGCTCATCAGGAGTCATGGTATTTGTTTCTATGCTGCTGTGCGCTTTTTTTTTTTAACATGCAATCAAAGATAGAAAAATTTCTGAAGCATTTAAAGAAATTATATTGTAAGTTGTGTTGTTGCTTTGCTAAGATTTAAAGACAATAAGCAGCATGACAAGAAATATATGCCCCTATTCCACCTTGGTCTGTACATTGTTGTATTTGTGGAATTGATAGGGTGAGTAGCTGTTTATAGTCTTTAATGATAACTATATAAAAGTTTTTGTCTGTTTACAGCTAAAATGAATTCTTTTTATTTCCATTGCTTGTTATTTGTGTCAAAATGATACTCGATTAAAATAGTTGTCAATTGTTCAAAAAAGTATATCTCTGTGTGATATGTTTTCTTATACTTTCTAGAAGAACACATATATCTCTGTGTGCTATGTGTTCTTACTTTTTAGAAGTTAAAATGAGATTAAGAGAAGAGTTTTAAAGTGAATAAAAAAGTGAGTATCAGCAAAGAAATAAGCCAAAAGCATATCCCCTTGAGAAATGAAGATGAATTTCCTATGTCCCAGTCACACTGACGAGGACGATAACTGACCAAATAAAACACTACCCCCAATGGTCCGTATGGAGGAGATGTGGCAGAGATACAAGCAATTTAATTTTCACTTAGAGTTTGGGACATGTACCAATCGTAGTAAAAGAGAAGATATTGATGTTTGGACATTGGTTGAGTGCTTGTGAGTCGATTTTAGGAAGGGAATATTATTTATGTGAAACCTCCTTAAATTGCTCTAGAAGTGAGACAAGTACCAGTTTACAAATGAATATGGATGTATTTTACCAGAGTCCCCCACCCCCAGAAAAAACATAGTAACCCATTAAACTAAGGTGTGTGGATGTTATCACTTTTAAATGACACAGACGGTCAAACTTGAGTCTTTTCTTATTGGATTTGGGAATTTACCGGGCCTTGATGAATTACGTGTGGTGTGCTTCTACAAATAAATTCTGAGCTTACAATTTAAATTTAAAGTTGTATTCATTTTGATGAATCCCCAAAATAATAAAAAGTTGTGAATTGCCAATTGATAACACTGCATTTCCAGGGGAAACAGATATGTCCTACAGGGACGGATAAACCCGCATTTTGTCATTTTGTAGCTTTCAAGGCTACCTGAAGGAAATTGATTATCGAATTGGTCATAAAACAAATTGATGTACTATGGAAATATTTTCAACAATTTCATAACCTTGACCTTCGAAGGTAAACTGTACGGGTAAGTGAAATATCCTGTTCCCATGTCCAATATTTTTTTTTTAAATTACCAATATTGCGGCAACAGTCGTGTCATAATCGAGCATTGTGGTGGTCTTTTTGTAATTTTATCTTATTTAGTATAATTATTTTGAAGGAGAAAACATACATTTTCACCTTTTCTCACAAATACTAAAAGGTTGATAGTCGAATAAAGGATGTTACATCATTGTTAAGTCTGCCCATAGACCTAATATCCATTTCTATGACTCAATTGTTAAGACCTACCTTCTCACCAAAGTAAATAAAACAATGATACTTATTATGGGATGATGCTTCATATCTTGAAGCCACGACTCGTAAGCCTTGATCTATTTTGCCATCTAAAGTAACATCTAAATAACCTCCTTCTTTCAAGATGGGATGAAAGAAGTTATGTTTTCTCTCATCTTACATTGACGAGCAATTTTAACAAGAGAACTGGGGTTGAAACGTTCAGGCTTTTTCCTGGTCCAAAATATTAACAGCGTGCCCTGACAAGAGAGGGAAGCCTTCATTATTTCTGAGTTTAATGATATTGACCCTAGCCGTGCGCTGTTCGCGCATAATTATCAGCTTCGGAAATAAAGCGAAGGTTTTGAACTGCTTGTAAGCCTACATAAAATTACAGCTTAAATAAAGTGTTGATTTTCGTGTTCGCACCAAAATAGCTTTATTTTACACTGGACATTATTTAGTGAATTACATTTGATTATTTCTCTCATTGTCTGTCGCTGAAAGTTGTGTCTGAAAATGTATGTAGACATTTTTACTTATAAGTAAAGGGGTGGGGGGTAAAGTACAAGTGCAAACGTAGGAAGCGTGGTTCTGAAAGAAAAAAATTAATATGGGTGAGCTTCAATAGCAAAAAAATGTCACAAGATGCATAGGGAAGATGGCAAGTTAAAATGGTAGGCTTGATTGGATGAAAATGCATGATAACTACTGACATTTATGAGATATGAAATAAAATATAAAAGTGGCTAATCTGAAAGTCCTGCTACATGAATATCAAAATACATAAAATGATGAATTTTGTATAAGGCTGATCAAAGGAATATCAGTTAGAAGCCAATAACCTTATTTTGGATTCCATGGCATAATACTTTGCTTAATTTGCTACTAATTACAAATATCGATTTCGATTATGTGCCTTGTTTTAATAGGATGCCTGTAGTCTGCAAGCACAGATCCTAATTTGACAATTTATCAGAAAATAATTGAGTCTTGAGGGAAGCCTATTTCAGCTACCTTCTGGTCGTGTCAGGAGCAGCTATAGTACATGGCCTATTGTAGTCTTACAGTGCAGGGTTTGTGCCTGCAAACTAGTATGCCTGCATGATAATTTTGAAGATATCCACCATGTCGGGAATATGTTTCAATAAACATTTTGATTTGATTTGATTTGGTTTACTTTGATTTGATTTGATTTCAATTTGATTTGATTTAATTTTAATCTTAATTTGATTTGATTTGATTTGAACTGAACTGAATTTGATTTTATTTGATTTGATTTGATTTGATTTGATTTGAATTGAATTTGAGTTGATTTGATTTGATTTTAATTTTAATTTGATTTCATTTCATTTGATTTGAATTTCTTTGCTTTGATTTGAATTTGGTATTCCATGATTCGATTTGCCTCGGATTTGATTTGATTTGATTTGTTTTGATTTTCTTTGCTTTCATTTGATTTGAACTATTGAAAAATCATAATGTTTAGTGTTTTGAATTTATTTTGCAATATGAATTATCATTGATACGGTAGAAAGTGATTCTCGGATTCTCTTTATAAAAGATGCACTGGGAACACACAATTATCTTTTGTTCATTTTCATACATGTATTGATGTATTTATTGATATACAGTGCGTCCCAGAAAAAAACGAAACCCTAAAACAAAAGATTATTGTGACCACACTATGTGCTCTATGACAATAATATATTTTCCATAAACTAAAAGTATTATTCTTCTAAATGACACCTTGATGGCATCCATCCGAACATGATTTACCGAGCAGCAGCATTTTGAAAATGACATGTAGGCGGACAGAAAGGTGATAGTTTTTATAAAAGTAAAGTAAGTGACACTTTCCATTGTCATCAAATGGAATTACAAGGTAGAAAGGGCACATAAGGCAGAAAAAATCAAGATTATGGCAATTTCCCACCTCAGGGGGGCACCTTTTCCATCACACGAAGGGCACCTTTTCATCTTTTGTGGGATATTTATCGATTTTTTAAATTTTGGGGGCGTATGCGCCTGCCACCACTGAAAATTGGTATTGACCCGTGTTTTGTGAATTTTTGATTGAATGCATGCCATCACACAACTGAATTCCACGTACCATATCTCTTAAAGCTGGCATTTCCCTTTGGTCACTTTCGCATGTGACACTAACGTCTTCACGGTTTTATCCAAATCCAGCACAACTGAGTTTTTACATGTCATTTTCAAAATGCTGCTGCTCGGTAAAGCATGTACGGATGGATTTATGTTTATGTTAGTTTATGGAAAATAGATAATTATTGTCATTGAACACATAGTAACCCTTTATTTTAGAGTTTTGTTTTTCTGGGACGCACTGTATATAGTGCGTCCCAGAAAAAACGAAACCGAGATTTATCGATGTTTAATCATATCTTAATCATAATTGTGATTAATAAATGACACATATTTATTTTGTAAAGCTTGCATCCTCCTCTTTCCTTTGATGCCACTCATATGATACATACTTTACGCATGAAAGTCGCTTGGCCAACGATATCTGAAATTCAAAAAGATAATCACATTTCTAGAAAGTTCATTTTCTGCCCTTTCATATGACACCTCAATCGGGAAAAATGAGCCAGAGATGACAAAGCTCTATTGGTGTAAATTGATTGCTTGCATGTCCATGATTTATTAAAGGCTCCCAGATCGTCTCAATTCTGTTACCAGCTATACTCGTTGCCCTGTTGTTAACTCAACTGCATGGTCAAGTAAGCTTAAAAATGAAAACGTACCTCACTATCAATCAGCTTTTATCATTTTGTAATCACTACTTCATTTTGTTGACGATCAGCCATGCGTGAAGTCTTTTGTCTTGTTTGTTTATTGCTAGGACAGGTAGCCAGTGCAAACGGATACGTTTAATAAATCAATTAAATGCAAGCATAACATTACACCAACAGAGCTTTGTCATCCCTGGCTCATTTTCCCCGATTGAGGTGTCATATGAAAGGGCAGAAAATGAACTTTCTAGAAATTTGATTATCTTTTTGATTAAGATATGATTAAATATCGATAAATCTCGGTTTCGTTTTTTCGTTTTTCGTGGGACGCACTGTATAATGTAGCTGTGTTTTGGTCTAGTGGATAATTAACTTTACTGCAGATCACAGAATTGCCATGGTACTAACGTCCTTTGGCAAGACATTTATCTACAATTGCCATGCTCAACCCAGGTGTAGTGGGTACCTGGTAGGATTTATTCCTTGAATGCACTGAGCGCTTAGTATACGGTTGTCGTGCTAAAACCAGGGTTATAATATGCTTGCAGGGCCCTCAGGGAGAACAGTATTTAGTACTGATACCTGGAAAAACAAGGCGTACATTTATTATTATTATTATTAATTATTATCATTATTACTACTATTATTATTGTTATTATTATAATTATAATAATAATAATAATGATAATTATTGTTATTATCATTATTATTATTATTATTATTATCATCATTATTTAGTATTATTATCATTATTATTATTATTATTATTATTATTATTATTATTATTATTATTATTATTATCATTATTATTATTACTATTATTATTATTGTTGTTGTTGTTATCATTATTATTACTATTATTATTATTGTTGTTGTTGTTATCATTATTATTACTATTATTATTGTTGTTGTTGTTGTTATCATTATTATTATTACTATTTTTATTATTGATGTTCAGACCAAAGTATCAAAGTAAATAAATTAAAAGTTTCCAAAGATTTTTCATGCTGATATACAAATATATTCATCTTCAGGTTTTTTTAAACTGTTCTTTAGAAACACATTTCCATTTGCCAATTACATTATATGTAATATGCAATAGCTAATTACAATTCAATCATATTGTATAGGGTTACCTAATCAATTCAGAGGATGAAGCAAGAGGATAACAGAAAGTGAAAACAGAATTATTAGATCAAGAAACTCGACAATAATGGCTTAATTCGAACCATCGTGTGATTAATGTTCACGTCACGTCGTCACTTTACACGACCTTTCGTGAATACTTAGCCCTAAATTCACGAAGGGTGGGGTGTATAACGTTTGTAAAATATCCCCTCTTATTGACGAAATGTCGGGTTCGAGACGTGAGTATTGGTAGATTTGCAATACTTTTTAAACTGGACCCGGCACTTCGCCAATAAGAGGGGGTATTTCACAAATGTTACACCCTACCCTACCCGTGACGACATGACATGAACGTGATCACACGATGGTTGGAAGTAAGCCTCAATAATAGACCAAAAAGAGTGTACTCATGACTTGCCAGTTACATGTATGCACTTGCCCATTCGTACTCAGGTCACGTGTGTGACATTAGAATTACTTAATTATGCATGTTAATTATTACATAATGCTTTTATTTTTCCTTCAACTTAATTACTTGCAAAGAGACCTAGAAAAGGTATGATTTCACTACATAGTGGCAACAACTATCAAAGCTCATACTTGAGAGATGACTATTATATGATGGAAAATAATGTTGTTGTTTTTTTTACTTTAATCTATGCCAATTTAATAATTGTATGCAAATCAGCATAATAATTCTTCAATTTAAAAAAGTGCTTCATGTAACTTTAGACATTACTCTTAAAGATTATACTATTCAAAAACAGCAAGAATGAACTTCATTTTTATAAAAAATGTTTCGCTTTACAAATAATGGCCTTAAAGATTTTAGAAAACTCTTCACTATAACAACTCACATCAAAATAATGAAACACTGTGTAAACAGAAATGTTTTTAGTAGACATTACTTGAAATCACGAAAAATGAAGAAGAATTTGCCTTTCACTTTAAACCAGTGACAAGAACACTTATATAGCTTTCTCTCTCTCTCTCTCTCTCTCTCTTTCTCTATGTCATTAGTTGTGCTTCTCACATCTCCATATTTCGCCGATCGACAAAATTTATGAGTAAGATCTTTAGATTTATGACATTAATTACCCACACAAAGTCGTGTTTTATTGAGGGAACTGCAGTGTATTTCAGGACAAATACTCTTCAAACCAAGGAGATACTAGGTAAGCTTGCCTATTACCTCCTTGTTCAAACTAATACTTTTTCATTCCTATCATTTTGTGCAGACGCGAAAAGATGGTTCATTAAACTGTTGTGTTTATAACAACGTTCGATTGTGTTTTTTAAGATAGATTCTATGACAATGACAAATGCGTCAGTCTGGTTTTCCATGTACATTTATGAAGATCGATGGTTTTTATCTTTTTAAGTACCCTCGAGGAAAATTATTTATCTTCAAACTTTGGGGGCTGAGCCCCCCCCCCCTCCCTTAGCAGAGATGTTTGACAAATTGATACCCGAAATAAAACTACTCTTATTACAATCATGCAGCCCACCCTCACCCCCCCCCCCCCCCCCCCCTCCCCCAAATCGGAAGCACAGTTTCCTTTTCGTATACATATTTCTTGATATTTCGAAATCTCGAGGTTTGGAAAGTTTTTGAAATAAAAATATACTTTATGTTCTTTATGACGTAATATCCATTGTTTGGTATCACTCATATAGGCCTAAGACGGGATAAGATGTATTTGTTTTCGCTGATAGGAGGGTAGGCTGACATGAGATGACAGAGACCGAGCACTGCCATGGGGGTGTTATGAAAGGGGTATCCACAGGCTTAGAAGATTTTGGATTTTGCACTTCTGGAAGTTAACTTTATAAAGAATGTTTAAGCACACAAGCAAATAATAGCACATTAAATTTTATTATATGCATTAATAAGAACATCCCTAATAGAAGAGAGTTTCTACAGTACCATATAACTTTAAAATACATGTAACCCCTTTTTTTCATTTATATTTTTCATTATGAGAGGGAACGTGGCGATCGAACGAAATATGCCTGTGGTGTAGACACTTTTGCATTCCTCAGTACTTTCAACAAATAGGCAAATTACTGCATACTTCAAAGTTATAATTTAGATAAGAATTAGCAAAGGCTAAGCTAAGATATAATTTTTTTTTCATCGTATTTGTGTTTTCCCTCTCTTCCTCCCCTACACCCCCCTCTCTCTCTGTGCCTCTCTCTCCCCGTCTCGCTCTCTCTCTCTCTCTGTCCCCCCTCACTCTCTGCCCCCCCCCCCTCTCTCTCGTTCTCTCATCATATTCTCCATCAAACCATACTCCCACCATCATCCTCATCATAGGTGTTCGCTGTGATTCATCCATGATTACGTAACCTAGCCAGACAGCTTCTGCATGTCATAATGATTTTCTCTCGGTCGTTCTAATAGAAACTCACGGACGAGCTGCAACATCTCCCATCTTCTTTCATCAACGTGTTTTATAAACTGAACTTCTTTGATGAATTTGCTTGATAATTAAATGCCCTTCTAGCTACCAGATTCGTGTTTATACTGCAAGAATATACTTGATGATAATGACTGGATAAAGTGGTAAATGAGCATTAGTGAAAACAAGGCGTCGTTGAGGATGGTCTACTACAGGTAACCCTAAAAGGTGTCATTTTCATGATTCTTTTTCCTCTTCTATCCGGGGATGAATCTCCATTTTGTCTCCGACTGGCACGCATCCCTTGATGTTCTCGCCTGGTGCGCGGATTCGGTAAAGAGTATATGACAGAGGCGCTAATATTATGCTTGCAAGACTTCGTTGCTTCTTCTTTTTGAAATAAAACTGTTTAACAACTAAAGAGAGGATGTCGAGGATACCCCTTTTCATCTTATCCTGTTTTCCTCAGTATTTCCAGTTTTTACAGCATATTTATAGTAAAATATTTGCCTTCTTGTTTGGTACATAATTCAATGTACCAAATATCTTTTTAATGGATCCTAATGTCGCACATTAATGTGTTTATTGGGTCCTTTTGGGGAAGGGCTGTTTACTATTTGGTATGTAAATATCTTTTTTACTTTCAAACTTCGCTCAAAATTAGATGAAAATGATTATAGGATCATAGGAATAATTGAATATCAGTGTTAAACTAAAGTACAGAAAGGAAGAAAATCTTCAAAGAAGATGAAACTAAGAGAAGAAAGGCAATAAATGAAGCAAGTTCGACGCAGTACTCGTCACACTGTTAACGTTTATTGTTTGATGATAATGCTTGATATTTGAGATGGAGTCAACTGGTAAGTAAATATCTATTTCATTTCGAAGATATTACTTAGAATTTTCAACTGAACACATTGCATGTAGTTCCGGTAATATAATTTATGTGTTAAAATAAAGTAAGTGACTTTGATAACTTTAAAAATGTCCATTTCGGACAGATATACACTTAAACTTTGACCTGTTTCCTTCCTTACATTTGTCTTTAACTCTTTGCATCTATTTCCTTTTGTTTTTTAGTTTCATAAGGAATTTTTATTTTTCACCCGCTTTCTTTACCTAATAATAAACCAATCGCAAAGAGACATGACGATATTTTACGATATCTCGTAATACTTCAGTTGCTTAATAACATCAATACATGATTATAAAATTTATTTTATGAATTCATAGTAATATGTGGAATATATCTGTTTAAACAAAATTATATTTAACTAAACAGATACAACATCCTAGATCTAATTGTATGTAAGTAAGAGCATTCACGTTGTTGATGCAATCATTGGAGGACTTAGGATTTAGGGGGACACAACCGCAACCAGCTCTTGCCCCTTTTTAAAAGCCAAGTTACATAATTCAAGTACACAACTCCAAGAATTTGCCTTCCTTTTGAGGTGATGCCCTTTCTTCTTTCTTTTCTTACTTTCTTAGCAAAAAGGTGCCCCATATCAAAGTCTGCACATTATCACAGATTACGTCATTATCATCTAATGAGCAGTATGAAAGTGATAGAGTACAAAAAATGGAAGAATCCAAGATGATAAGGAACCAATGAACTGCACGAGAGGACGATAAAAAAGCTTGAATATATTATAAATAAGAATACAATAGAATCTTATAAGAAGTGATCTGGAAGAAACTGGGTGTGCTAAGAAATACTGAAATTTCTTGTGAAGACTGACGATGAAAAAAAAAAAAAGTTGCAGCCAAGGAATAAGAGGATGCAAAAAGAAAATGCAAGTAATTTATTTTCGCTTCCCCTCAAACTTCCAGGATTGATTTATTCATATAATGGATTGAGTGACTGATTGAAATGGTTAACATTATGTTTTGAAATCTATTCCTCGGAATCCATTTAACATGCAATGTTTTGCTGCCAGGCAATCCCCGGCTTAGGGACGGGGTTGACGTTTCTAACATGCTAAAGGGCCAATAAGATTTCGGTGACGCAGTCATCAGGTCATGTCCTACGAGTGCCTTTTCCGCTGAATAGGTTGAGAAACTAATGCTGCCCTCTCAATCAACGGTCGTGTTTGGGCAAAATTTTTGTTTTGCCGATCAGGATCACCCATGCAATAGTGACGCAGGTATGATTTTGATTTTGATTGGCTATCAGCATACTATCACTTAATCACCGTTTATACCACGAGAACAAGTCTTAACGTGCACCTTGCGGCAGTTTTTAGCTATCTACAGCGGATGTGAAGTTCCTTAAACAGAAAGATGGAAATAGCTGAAACAGAGTTTCAATTTTGTGATCAACACTGAATAAAAGGAAATACATTTCATTAGCAGTGAGGAAATACACACGGAAAGTCTTGTGGGACAACTTTCAACGTGAGGCCGATATATTAAAATTGCAGAGATTATGTATAATTTCACAGAAATATACAAGAAAATAGCATATTCGATTTTAAAGTATTTCAAAATTATATAGGGACCTGTCGCCACAGTGTTGATCTCCCCCATTGAATGAACTGCTTATTCCAAGTGCGTTCATATAGTTCCGGGTAGTTGTTCAAACAAATTGTTTTTGTAGATTGAAATCATTATCTATCAACACGAATGTGTCTCACTTGTATGGGCAGTAGTTAGATATATTCATAATACACATGACGCAACCCACCAGGAAAGACTTTTATGGCCTGTATCTAGGATTTCTTTCCTCAACGTTAGGCTTCTCTGAGCAACAAAATGACAAGTAGAATTGTCGACATAGCACTGCTCTGCAAACTATATGAATGGCAACCTCATAAATGGTAACACAAAACAAGTTGATGTTGAGTAATTTTTTTGATGATTATATCAATGCACTATGCACCTTACTTTCGCAGAATATTGAAGGCTTGGAGCCGAGTCATTGATTGATAAGGCCATTCTTACAAAATAGAATAAAGGTCATTATCTCTTGTGTTGTATCAATCATCAGCGTGACCCTGACTCCATACACTTCCGGTGGCGGGAAACGATAATGATAGATTGCTCACTGACTTCCTTCCAACGATCATCTGTCACGATAGCTCGACTTATCGATCACATCACTTTAACAGTCTGTTACAGCTACAGGTAATGTACCAAGGCCCATGAAGTCTCTGTGCTCATACCGGTATACAAATACCAATTATACTGAATAAATATCATGAACGCTTTCTGACGTTCAATCAGCAATTTTTTTTTAGATAATACTTACTCTTCATTGGCATGTCCTTATACATATAATTTGGTTGTATGGTATTTCGTATATCTTAATGATATCACAATTATAATGATAATAGATCATGTTTTCAGCTGGTACATATACCCATTCTCAAGCACCATCAATGATTTTAAGGGAAAAAATACGTTAATTTTACAAGACAGATAAAGACAGAGAGTTGGTGGGAGAGAGTCAGAGAAAGAGGGGAAGATGGGTGGAGGGGGGGGGGGGAGATTTCAGAGTTTCGTAGAAATTACCCATGTTGTTACAGCAGAGAGCATGACAAAATCCTAATACATACTGACAGTCATAATTTCTGTAATTCCAAGCTGCAGGCAAGTAACACGTGACTTCTACTTCCTGTACGAGTTCTGGTAACAGGGCTAGAAGTACTATTTCTCCAACTATTATTACCATTCTTTCCCTTCTTTCAACAATAAACAAAGAACTTAAATGAATAGTAGAATGGGTAAAAGCAAACAAGTTATTACTTAACATACTAAAGACAAATTTTATGCTGTTTAGTAACACCTTGCAAAACTTACCTGGAAATATTTTTTTGGGACGGCGCGCCGCTGGATAGGGTATCATCAACAAAATTTCTAGGGCTTACGATTGAATAAACTAAACTGGAACATGAACATACAAAATATATCCAAAATTATTTCCCGGAATATTGGAATAATTAATAAACTCAAATATATATTTCCAAGGACTACACTTTTCATACTATATTTTTCACTGATATTACCTTATCTTAATTATGGAATAATGGCTTGGGGTAACACTAATTAATATCTCACTGATAAAATTACTATCTTGGAAAAGAAAATCATAAGGATAATGCATGATGTTCCTGTTCGTTCACATAGCGATCCTTTATTTTACGAATCAACAATTCTAAAGTTTCCAGATTTATTTTTTTTTCAAACAGAACAATTCATGTATAAAGTGAATAAAAACGAACTGCCACACGTTTTCATTAACATGTTCACAAGAAACAGTTCCATACATTCATACCCACCTTCCCCGCACCCGCACTCTTTTTGCACACAAGCCGTCTCTTTCTACGGCCCGAAATACTGGAACTCACTTAGCAGCGATATAATCAACTCCCAAAGTCTAAACTGTTTCAAAAGCAAGTTGAAAAAAACATCTCCTCCAACTATATGCAATGAATTCAAACTGAGCGAGCAGGACCCACCTCTAACTCTCTCTCTCTCCATCTCCTTCTCTCTTCTCAGTTTTACTCCCTTTTTCACCCCTTCTTTTTCCTGCCTTCTCTCTTCCTTCTTCTCACACACACAGACACACTCATTATCTCTCATTTTCCTCCTTCCTCCTCCCTCCTTCTCTTCATTCTCTTTTGTTTCCACACCGTCTTGCACTTCCACTTTACTTTCACATTTAGTTTTTCTTATGGGTTGAGGCAATAGTCCTTCTACCTCAACTCACTTATCAATTCTCTCTTATCAATATAATTCGCTTCTCGTAATGATACTTTATGACTTTAATATTATTGAACGACCCAATCGTGATTAAGTTATATAAGTTTCTGGACATGTAATATACAAACTTTGCTTTTGAACATGTCCAACTGTTTTCAACATCACTTAATAGGTCAATATCTTTGCATCATATTTTTTACTTATTGATATTTAATTATGTGCCCATATCTATGGAAAACATCAATGTTATATATTGTTGTTATTGTATTCATTTTATGTTAATATGATTGAAAATAGTCAATAAATCTAAATCTATAAACCATGGTAATATCTTCCACTTCCACTTTACTGAAGGAAAAAAATACTGTCAAATCGACTTCTACTGTTTATGTTCTCACCAAGACCAATGTAGTTTCTTGATTGTGTTGTGAATGTAATACTATCTTGATTGTGCCCATACTTACCTACATGTTGTATAATTTGTGACATTTCGACCAGGACAATATAAGAATAGAATATGGTCTACAAACTTACTGGTAGTCTGGTACGTTAACCTTCCACTATTGAGTACTATGTTGATGAGAACTAGAATAGGTTAATCGTCATTCACTCCAGCCCCCCCCCCCCCCTGAAACACAAACACAAATACACGGACCAGATCCAAGGAAACCAACATATTATTTTTCTGTCATTCTTTCATTTTGTTGTCTCCCCCTTCTGTCTCTCACTCTCTTCATGTCGTTTGCTTTCTCATTCTGTTGCTCTCTCTCTCTCTCTCTTTCTCTCTCTCTCACTTTCACATGCTCATGCGGTCCTGCTTTTTTAAAATCTGTACCGCGCTATAGATACTTTGTGAAAAATGTTTAAACCCAAGTGATTTAAGTGCCTTTTTAAAATAGCACGCTACGCTTGACGTGGTATTAAGAAAAGGATTTTTTTTTGTTCAAAAGGCAAAGTACTCAAAGATAGAAACTACAGTAAGCAGTATTATAGGGCTTTCGAACCCAATGAATCCCACTTTTGATTTCCCTTTTAGTTCAGAACTATATCGAATTTAGCTTGAGTGAAACGTTGCATTATATCTTTCAAGAACTATCCCTACAAATATTTTGTAATGATAAATGTATAAAAGTCTAATTTAATATATATATATATATATATATATATATATAAACAATAAGTAACTCGCCTGTTCCTTCACAAAGTATAGCTTCATCGGATTAAATAGGGCATATTCTGTTGGTTTCTCTTTTGTCTTTATTCCACATTTTATTGCAGACTTTTTGTTTGTTAAGATGAACATCAGATTTTGGTTTTATTTTCATTCATTGCAAGAGATGTATAGTACAAGCAAAATTCAACAAGTTCAATCGCTAGAAAATCAATGAAACATTCTTATAATAAAACTTTTTTGATTTTGGAAAATCAATGTAAATAATGTGTGAACATACTTACGTTAGCCAAGCAATTTGGTGATTAGCCAGTCAGCACCGCACAATGCATTCCAGGTATGTAATAGATGACTTTCTGCGATACTTTTATTTGGTTTGTCAAAAAAGGGAGGGGTGATTTAATGTTTGGAACCTACGAAAGTCCACAATCCCTCCGAAGTCAACGTACATAAGGGCGCATTGTGGACGGGGATGGGGGGGGGGGGTTGTACCTGAATTCGCCAATACAGAGAATGTAAGGGGAAAATTCACATAATTAAAACATATTGTTGTTTTCTTCCCACACGCACCTGATCACTTCATGTAATGATTGAAATCAGACTTCACTTCGACTTCAGAGACACAACGAGGTAGAAAGAAATCTTATCTTTCTTATGCAGACATTAGTTCGGACAAATACAAAGTATTTATGTAATGTTCTTTTTTCTTTAAAAGATGGTTGGAAGGATACCATTTATTTTTACTAGAGGGCTGAACACTTTTGAGATTGTTTAAAACATGGTAATGCTAAGTCAAGTATTTTATCGTTTGTATAATGTGTTCAATCTGTTTCATATTGATATAGATTTATATATAGGCTGTTGTGCTCTTTGGAACGAAATGAGATATGACAATAAAAAAAATTGAGCCCTGGAAAAAAATTATTCCCATACAGCATAAGTTCTATATCTGATACGAGTGTGAACTTATACAGCTTCTATTGATTGGAAATCCTTCTTATGTATTTAGAACTAGATCAAGCAGATGGCACTGAATATTAAAGAGTTGTAAGGATTCTGAAAAGAGAAGAATGAAAATAGTAAATAGCCACAAAGAAACTGAAGCCATTTTCATCCTCTGTCTCTGTCTCTGTCTCTGTCTCTCTCACTCTCTCTGTTTCATTTTAAATAAAAAAATGTCTCATTAATTTCGTTAGTTTGAAAGAATAGCTCTGTGTTTCCTATGAGTTTGCTTATGATATATAACGATCTTACTTTTAGTACGGAACATGAAGTTGCAATCTCTTAAATTTGTTTTAGATTCAATTTACATCTAAAATGTCATCAGTTTTAATCTAATTTTGTCCTCACGTATGTTACGTCTTGAAATTCATAGTTATCATTAAGATATCAATGATCTGAATCTGTTGATTTCAAAAGCTCACGCTCCATTTCTAAAACACCTTTCATCATTTTTTTTTCTTTGCTTGTTTACGAAAATTTCGGAATTTAAAGTATGATTTACCACCAGTGGCGGCACCAGGATTTTTAAAGTGGGGGGGGGGGGCAAATGGGGGCAAAAGAAAATGTTGGGGGGGGGGGCAAGGGCGGACAAAAAAAATTTTGACACTTGTTGTAGTGAAAATGTACAGAATATTCGGCTATAAACCTACCCAGATATGAGGACATTTTGAGCATCTAGCTGAACTGCCCGATTATAAAGAGGTGTTAGTTATATACTGCGAGCGAGCGAAGCGAGCGAGCAAAATTTTTGACATTTTTCGTAGTAAAAATGTACAGAAATTACATATTCGGCTATAAAACTACCCCAATATGCATGAGGACATTTGAGCATCTTGCTGCCCGATTATGAGGTGGTAGTTATTTATTGCGAACACTTTTTGTCGTGAAAATGTACAGAAATTATATTCGGCTATGAAACTACCCAGATATGAGGACATTTGAGCATCTTGCTGCCCGATAATAAGGTGGTAGTTATACATTGCGAACGGGCAAAAATTTTGAAACTTTTTGTGGTGAAAATGTACAGAAATGATTATTTGGCTATAAAACTACCCCAATATGAGGACATTTGATCATCTCGCGGCCTGATTATGTGGTGGGAGTTATAGGCCTGTATTGCGAGCAAGCGAAGCGACCGAGCAAAAATTTTGACACTATTATAGTGGAAATGTACAGAAATTATTCGGCTATAAAACTACCCAAATATGAGGATATTTACACGAGCTGAGCGAACAAATTTTTCCACATGCCCCCCCCCCCCCACCTTGATGCCGCCACTGCTTTCCAAGTTTCCGTTTTCTTTCTTTTTCCTTCTTTTCTCCATTCCTTTTTCACTTTTTTCTTTCCTTTTCTTTTCTTTTTCATTTTCCACCCTTTTATTTTTTTTTCACTCCGAAAATTATTGGGGGGGGGGCAACTGGGGGGGCAAAGCTTCTGACTGGGGGGGGGGGCAAATGCCCCCCCCCCATGCCCCCCCCCCCCCCCCCCCCTTGGTGCCGCCACTGTTTACTACCTCCATTATTGAGTTCCAATCTACAATCTTACTGCACACAATAGTGATAATTATCATGATATTCCTATTTTGTGTTTCTCTCTGTGTTCATAATTATGATTCATATACTTGCATTATATAGAATCGACGACAGCAGTTATCTTTATAATATACGCATTGTTTATTTCATGAATGCTTTCTTCTAGAGCTTGATTAATTGAGGGAGATAATAATTTTGTGTAATTAATATACTGCAGGAATTATTTCATTTCGAATGCTTCTCTTTCCACTTTTTCAGTACATCTCAGTAAACTTTTAAAAATTTGTCAAGAGGCCAGGTTCGACATGTTGGTCTCGTGTGCTTAATATAAAGCCTCTTTTTCAAAACCGATTTTTTTTTTATAATTTTTTTTAATTCTTTAGTTTTAATTTTATCCTTGATCCATAATTTCATATAAGTTTGAATCCAGCTGTACACTTTGTATTTTCCAGCAATGCTTTTGCCTTCGTAGGTCAGATTCATAACTCAAAGTCATTTCTCTGTCTTCGTTTTTTTTACTTTCTCAATTTGGTCTGGTTTATGCAGGTATTTATTCAAGATGTGTTTGTTCATTTTGAATAAAGTCGGGAAATGATACAAAATTATCAATCAAAAATGATTCTTCTCCATGAATGGAACATTGACCTTATCTTAATTTCCTGAAAGCATATTTAACTCTTGCCAGCAGGGGCATCGCTACACCAATGGGGCTGTCCGACCAAATATGCCCACACGTTTTAGGTGAAACAAAAACAAACGAAAATTGCCGACAGGCTTTAAATTGGTTGTCAGATTTTCAAATATTCAAACATTTTCCCAACAAGCAACAAAAAAGAGGGGGTTATCAATGTTTATGATTTACCGAAAGCCTATAAAAATTCTTAATTTGCTGATAGAAATTTTTGAATGGGGCTGTGACATCCCCAGCACTCCCTTCTAGCCACTTGTATTGTGCATGGGAGTCATTCAGACGTTAGTAATTGCGATACTTACTTGCGTCACGTCTCTCTATATACTCATTCAAAATAATGATGTTTGTGTCAATTTCTCATGACGAAACTCTTCCTATCCTTCATAGGAAGTTATAGATGCAACCACGCGTGCCTTCAAAGCGATAATCCTTAACTTCTATCTCCTTTAACTTTCCTTTCAATTTCCTTCGCCAGTAATCTTTCTGCAGTCATCTCTAAACCTTTAATGACGTTTGCCACATCTTCTTTGTCTGGTAATCTGAAAGGGTTCACGAGTGAATTAGCACTCATTGCGATGAACAAGCACAGATCATTTCAGCTGAATATATATCCCTATACAGAAAAAAAGGCTTAATATTATGAACAGCTGCGTATACCAATCGATGTTTATCGGTCATTGATATTGGTACGGTAATCGAGATAAGTTTGGACTTATTCCTCACTATGTTTTGAAAAGCTTTGGAAGATTATGAAATCAATCGATTAAGCAATTCCATCCGAGAGAATTGAAACTTAAAGGACCTTTAAAACTATTCAAGGTAATTTTGAATGAATTGTATTAGAAAGACGTCTGCTTTGAGAATTATGTTTTATACCAATTTAAATGACAAAGAGACGACTGGCTGATATTTGAGCCTGATAGTATACTAAATATTATTGTTCAAAACATTAAAACTGTAATTCTTAATCGGGAAAACAAGGAAACTTATTCAGCTAAAAGTGGCTTTGATACAGAACTCTAATAAGAATATATTCTAAAGTGTTAACAAAATGAAAACAAATTCACTATCATTTTTTGTGTGTTTATGGTCTTTGTTATACCGCAAATGTATTGGCAAACATGAAAACGCTGCATCACAGTCCATTTAATGGAAATTAAATAATTTAACTTTTTGCTTGCTGTTCACTGATACAATTACAACATTTTGAACTGATTGTGTGCTATGTCATTTGAAAATGTAGAATGAAGTTACGTTGTTGTAGTGAAGTTAAAATCTCACAGAAGATTTTGAGATTTGTCTCTAACTTCCCATTTCCCCATTATCCTTCATTGTTCTTCTTTTCTCTCACACCCACTTTCAATGAAATGCTAAATAAACATAAGGATTTACCACCGTATACCAACCATGGTATTGTAGCTACGAAGGACTTCATTTGAGACAACCGAACCCATCTGATTTTGGAATTGTAATGGGACAGAATTCGAGAGTCTTTGTTTAGAGAGGATAAAGAAGAGGCTTCTATATAATGAACCGCCCAAGGGTAATACTGTCTTCTGTATAATTTCTTGTAAAACAGCTCAAAAGATTCGTCGGATCCTCCCTAACTTTACGTATCTCTTAATTTGACTCTGATGGTGGCCCTTTTTTTCTTGAACGAGGGGGTGTCTTCTTTGGAACAGTTCAAATTTTGCAGTATTTTAAACGAAAATCTCTGTGGGGGAAGTGGACTATCTCATCGTTTCATCTCCCCTTCTCTCTCCTAGTTGTTTCTTTTCTCTTTTTTTCTCCTTTTATTTTTTATTATTTAATTATTGCTTGCTTGCTTGTCACGTTTTGTGGGCTGAATCAGTGGCGTATCCACCCATAGAGTGGAGCCGGCGTAAGCCCCTTCTTGATGAGAAAAAAACAAAACAAACAAACTTGCAATGAGACTATATGCCTTACAGGATAAGATGGCATCTTCGAAAAGGTAGGAAAAGTGCCCAAGTGTCCGTTTGGTGGGATGGTATTTTTTAATGTTTTTGAATGAGTTATATGATTTCCTTTTCTTATTTTCGTAACTATATAGT
Source organism: Heliocidaris tuberculata (assembly GCA_025618425.1). Classification (NCBI taxonomy): domain Eukaryota; kingdom Metazoa; phylum Echinodermata; class Echinoidea; order Camarodonta; family Echinometridae; genus Heliocidaris; species Heliocidaris tuberculata. The sequence goes on along the minus strand of CM046832.1, from coordinate 9,914,393 downwards.
TGAAAAACAATACATTGTAACTTTTAAAAGAAAAAAAATTGTTAGAATTTTCAAATATTTGTGGCAAAAATAGTTAGTTTTGACTAATTGCCAAATAAAAACAAATAACAACAACACAACCTCCGACAGCCCTGGCTATATTCCCCATCCTCCACCCCCTTCCGTCGAGAAAAGAATTTCGCCTTCATGGAGACCCCCTGGTTAAATGACTGTTTTCTAAATTTTGGTTTTTAATTGACCTTATAACAGACCGCTTCATCAAAAAGATGTCTTCTTTCGACATACATTTGGGTTTTTATTACATAGTCATCAACTCTGAAAATAAAATATCCTTTTCTCAGTTTTGGTTGTATCTTACTTCGAAAAAAACAAAAAATTATTGTGACTATTCTCTATGAACAGACACAAGGTTACTTGGTTTGATAGTACATAAGATATCGAGATATTAACTCTGTTAACTCACAGGCATCGGATGAGATAATAGTAAAACATTACAATAAGCGGGTTTGAATGTGATAATGTGGCTAGCTTATATCAAGCAAGGCTGGAGTCTTAATGATTCATATACCTAAACAAAATCTGTTGGAGCTATTGATCTGATAACGAGCAAACTTTCATTGAAAATGTGATGTCTGGACCTTGTGTAAATGCGCCGGTAGCCATGGTAGCTTTCGCGATACCCAGAATAATCGTATTAAAATATTTTTAAAAAAGCTTAAGAGTTCGCAACAAATAGTGTCTATGATCAAATATTAAAAGAGACTTTAATACGAAGTAAACATATGTTCTAATTCTGATTGTGCGTAACACATCTCTACAGGAAGTTCACTTTTGGTGTGAGTGTCGATGACAAATAAAACGGTTCCAGTCTGATGGCAAAGACACACATCATCCCACATGTGTATGATGGAGACCCCCCCCCCCCCCCTTCTTTCTCGCTCGTCAGTGGAAGGTTATCTAAACGAGACGGTTCTCATCTACACTGGCTATTTAACTTCCCAGTGTTATTTATCACTGAACTGGGCCCCAAATGAGAGCTTTTGATAAAACCCCATTGGAGATGAGATTCGTGAAAAAACCGGCGTTACGGTGGGTTACTTTGAATTGGGATGCAACCATGCGGCGCCACTGGCAGTTACCCGCGGCAACTTGCCTAGAGCCCTGCAGGCTGCCATCTAACTCAATCCTGTTGGGCTTTGGCGTTTATAGACGCACACACCCAAATTTAGCGACAGAATACCATAAATCTAAATCTGCCAGTTCATCAATAATGGCATATATGCCTACTCAAACGATTCTTTATTTAGTGATACACACGCAATCATAATGAGGGTAATGATACTGGGTTGAAACTTTTTTGCGTTGTTTGTTTCTTCCCGCCAACGAACTATGCTCAACGGAGGTTAAATCGAGAATGGTATACGAGACAATCCGCGCGTATTACGTTTTCGTGAGGAAAAGTTCGCAGCATCGAATGAATATGAGTGCGACCCCGGCGTATTGCTTCTTAATGATGGACTACTTTCATTCAGACTATCATGGCGGATCTCCCATCAACTTATTTTCATTCAGGGTAGGTGATATTCTTTTCTAGGGATATTATCTTTAATATACCATGTTTTCAACGCAATAGAGGAAATGGTATTCAAACTAATCTTCATCAACATGTTCAATAATATCCTGAAAAAAAAGGTGTTTGTCTCATAACTTTGGTGGAGATGTACAAAAAGGAAAAAGGCCATCTTCAAAGATATTGGTTGTATTCGATTTGGATTTGTATTGTATTGTGAGGATGTTTAGTCATGATATTAGAAAACTAATGCCACAATTTTTATTTTGGCAGTAACTGTATGTTCAGAAGCCTCAAAATGCGCCTAATTTGTTTTATCCATACATTATGCTTTTGTTGATAAGAGGTTAAGATACCATACTTTAAATGGAGGACAGATGTAAGTTATTAAATGATCTATCTTTGTGACAAATCTGTTATGCTGAATGATACAAAGCCAAAACAGCTTTATGTACTCTTCACGCACGAAATATTTCCATAAAACGATATGCCGCAAAACAAAACAAAAAAAAAAAAAAAGAACAATACTTTCTATTAAAATTATGTATTCCGCATTCGTATCACGTGCATTTTGGGTTAAAGGGCATTTTATAAATGACAGAGTTAAAATCATACAAAATTCCGGTATGATTTATGATTCATCAGTTTGATATTTAGATAAATTTTCGAAATAAATTTCCTCGAAATTTACTGCATGAAAATATAATAACAGTTAATTAAGTTCGTCAAAATCTAAATGAATCTTCATCTCTCGTTTACTTATCATTCCAATATTTAAGAGAGATTTTTTATTTTATATTTTATTTATTCATTTTTTTTGGGGGGGTGGTTATCAAGACGTTATACGGGCTACTGAAGAAACGATATGTAAGATGTCTGAAGGGGCAATACTATGACATTTTAAAGTTTCATTATGGTAACATCATTGTTCTTTATCTCATTTATACCGCCTATTGGTATTTCCTAACACTTCTGCCAAGATATAGAATTTAAGCTACTACTCAGGGCAGAACCTCCCTTTTTCACATTTTTTACGAAGCAGAAGAATAATATGCAGCGTTTCATGAGCATAATTCAAAATGCGTGGCATAATATCACACGAAGCTAGGTGTTTGTGTTGGTTAAGCCTAACTGATGATTTTAGTTATAATTCTCTTTCGAGTGGTATGTTAAGTGATAATGTATATAGTAACGTATCTAATTGTTTTTTTGTTGTTGATTATCTCACGTGATCTCACATGTGATCTTCACATGAATTATACAATCATGTACACTCAGTGCCATTATGATATATTATACAATACTTTGTTTGTTTGATAAATTCTATACTTTTGCTTAATACACATTCATGCATCTTATGATTGCTCTCCTCTGGTGCCAAGAGAGATGAAGCAGTGTTCATCAAGATGTATATTTCAAGTACATCTTCTGAATAGACCCTTAAGCGCTATTCGAATCTGCTTCTGCATAATGCTTGTCTTAAAATAATGATTTCAATTTCAATCCTCTGTCACACCCTTCTCCAAGTCTATATTCACTTGACACAAGGCAATGAGCTCAGCAGGTATATGCCCACCTTCTAATAATAAGAAAAATTAATGCTGTCCTTCCATTTCACTCTCTATTTTTTCCTTTTCTTGTAGAAGCAGGAATGGTTAACATGCTGCTGTGTATCATAATTATTGAAACTACGAACAATATTGCTGTGAATAGGGCGTAGTCTTTTGGACACAGCTTCTAAGACAGAACTTGTATAGAATTAAAACTCAAGTTAATGAATGCAACGTATTCACAAAAAGGGTTTTAGCTTTATCAACAGTAATGCACAGACAAAAAACAAATGTAAATGAGAACAAATCACTTAACATTTAAAATCCAATACTCACCTAGTATCATGATGACTTTGTGATCATATGGGATTCCATTGAGAATAATCCTTACCATTTTAGGGACTATCGTATTATCTTTCATTTTCGTTATTATCTATTCACTTTAGAACTGTGTGTGTGAAGAATGAAATGATATAAAGTAAATTATAATTTGCTTTGTGAACACGGGTACAGTTATAACCCCAAAACCCCAAGATGGTTTTTATGATGACCAATCATGTGCAGACATTCTCTTTATCAAGATGATCGCATAAAATGAACTGTACTGAAAATAGCCTTCATCTCGACCATGATCACTTGTAAAGGATTTGAAATGAAAATTGGTATAGCATATGGTATCTATATAAATTGTGATAATTTATATAGAACTTTTATGTTGTTTGATTGTTAATGGGAATAACAAGAGTCTAGAAGTCTGTAGCCTGTCTTTCAGGCCATGGAAATTATGGTTTTCCTGTCACATTTTGGAGAATGATAATGTCCGAAATGAATGATAGAATGTAACAGTAAGTAATTAAGGCGTTTGAAAATGTTCTTTTTTTAAGGATACAAGTCATACTACCTTGAATTCAGACAAAGAGATTTGAGTTGATCTTGGAGTAGAGCACGCTTCATGCATATAGGAATCGAAGCTAATGCAGCCGGCGGCTATGGCAGTGCACGCTCTACCTTCCCCATCTCCCATCCCCTAAACTTGAACTCCGTATCGAAACACTTGTGAAACCATGTCATGCATAATATAATCAGAGGTAAAGGCATAATTGTCATAAACACCATTCAAAGCTCTACAGTGTGTGTTGAATATAGTGTTGGTAACAGGAATCAAGACGAACAGCTTTCTCATCCTTAACATGATCAAAAATGAATGTTTACTTTAAAAGTTCTCATAAACTTGATGGGAAAGTACAGCATTTGCATCTTCGAGTCTATTATAAATAAACATCAAAACATGGAAAGTTCGACTCAGTTTCGAAAATCAGATCAACATTTTATTCAATACGTTCTTGCCTAGAAAGCATTATATCAATGCCTATAACATGCAATTCCGAGACACAATGTTTTAAACATTTTCCTCAAAATGCATGACTTTGTTACGATCAGATCAAAGCTACAGATGGCAAGGATTTTAGAAGTACAACGTGGATGATCGTAAGATGTGAGACCTTATGAGATACGATAAGCCATAGTGTGTTTAATCCTCTCGTAAAGACAAACTATACCTCTTGTTCGTGGATTATCGCGTGGAAGTTAAAATTCTATCGGGTGTCTAAGATGGTATGATCGTGACGTATCGTGGCGTATCGTAGCTTTGTGGGAAGACCACTTTGGGAGAACTACGACGATGAGTTATCAAATAAAGAGACTAAAGTTATTTCTCGTTGGCTATCGAATGCTTTGTTCAGTTGTTAGAGGCATAAATGTAGAGTCAAGACACCAACCCTTTCACAATCTTCTGCAGACGTAGATTTTCGTAGATAGGGCTTGTCTAAAGGCAAAAGCCACAATGAACCACAATTTCACAAGATATCGTATAGCTTCTCGAAATTTTCAATCAGCTGACATTGCGTTCTCGCTCGCCACAGAAATAGATTGAGACGCATACTTTTTTTTCTCGATACTAACACCTCTTCATCCCAAAAATTTGTGTTTTTTTTTATTATGCTATATAGAAAAAATAGACTTTTATCGATTTCGTTGGATTTCTTCTTGCTTATTCTTTCGCAGATTGAGGTCAAGAGAAGGGCATAAAGAGAGAGGAGAATATGGGGAAAACCTATACATAAATAGTATTGAGTGCCAAACGATTTTGTCACCTGAAGGCAGCGCTCATTTTTTTTGTCCATTCACGCGCATCAGAAGTTTTGCCCGCGGAGTATTTCCTCAGACTTGTGGAAGCCTTTATGCAAACGAACCACTTTCCCATGCAGCTTCACTTGCTTCGGATAGCAAAGTATCTTAAGCACTAGTTTTAATTATAGATATGACCAAAGGATATTCAGTTCGGAAACAACTTTAGTTGGAATTGCTTGGGGTATTTTCAAGTCCTTTCGGAGGATTTCTTATCCTTGTTCTGGCTGTTGCTCCTGCATAGCGCTGAACATTGCCAAAGTCGAAATCACAGTCATTCCCATTACTTTGAAATATGCGATGAAGATGTTAATACAGTTAATGGCATGCGCGGCTTTGCATACCGGTGTTTGGAGAAAGGATGGATGGATGGTAAGGGACGTCCACGTGCTTGCTTGATCAAATATTTCGGCAAACTTGTCGACATATTTTGATCTCACATCCAATTCATCCTAAATGTTTTTAGCAAAGCCGCTGACGCATGATGAGGGACTGACTGATAAGTTCTTAATCAATTCAGAAATTAATGATAAATCTGACATCCGACATATCATTTTTATACAAGGTGTTTAGAATCTATGTAATTAATTCACAAAATATTGCATGTCGTTGTGATCCTTGATGTTTTTTAAAAAACATTCATTAGTAATTTCATGATCAGTAACCTTTATTGTTATTCAAGGGCAAAATCAGTTACCATTTTGTAGCGTGTAATTTGGATCTTTCCTCATCATGACTGCCAGTTATCATGGTTATTAACTGCGTTATAGACCTACCGTATACAAAGGCGTTCGTATTTGATGAGATGGAAAGCGTGTATCCTTGACTTTTAACTTCAGGGTTATTTGAAGCATATGAGCATGAATATCAGCACAGTGAATGTTCCATTGAATTATACCTGTCTTTTCAAGCGAGTTGTCGAATACAATTTTAACAGATCAATGCAAAAATTGTTTAATATAATGCTTTACAATATTTTTTGAGCAGACCATGACTATTCTTTCAAACTTGCTAGACTCCTTAAGGAGATGACACCCAGGCTTACATCCGAAGGGGATGTGAAGGGGGAATCTACTGATCTCTCTACGTAGAAGAAATTACGTAGAGATCAGTGACGGAATCCCTATTTCAGTCCCAGGATAAAATGGTTACGGTCCCTGGTAAAGGGGAGTTTTCACGGAGCACGCGAACGATTTGCGAAGGATGCGAATGTCGAAAAAATGGCAACGCCCAATATTCGGAGAAATTTTTCTCCGAATGTGTCTCGACAATGAAGTTGTAAACCATTCCTGCGCAGTTTGTGCGTAGTTCTCACAACGTATGTGCGAATGTCGTGTGTAGCGTTGCCGATATATGGCAAGTCCACATACACGAAGAACACGCGACTAAAATGCGAACAACACGAACGAACTTCGCTGCTTTCGCGAGACATGCGCGAGGCATTCTCCAAACTGTCGGAATCTGTTTGGGGTTTCACGAAGATTTTACGAACATCACGCTGTGAATAGGTGCGCATAATTATGACGAAGCTTGACAAAGCAAATCACGAACAAATTACGATCCGGGATGCTGGAAACGTTCGCAAGAAATTTCAAACTTTTATAAAATTCCCTCCGAACTAAAAACGACTCCCGTGAACGACTGACGTCGCTTCCGAACCCCCGCGCATGTTTGGCGAACTTTTGCAGTCTAAAATACAAATGTTGGACTTTGCCATTTTCTCGACATTCGATTTCTTCGCGAATCGTTCGTGTGCCCCGTGAAAACCCACCTTAATGGTGACTTGAGTAAGCTAGGCTATATTTAAGATTGATTCCAGATACATGTTTTGATCTTTTCTTTTGGACCGCTTTCAATCTTATATGTGGTTCCTCCAGGTACACATAATCTGATTAAAAATACAAGCTAATTCAGTCCCACCCCCTCCATTTTTCTCTCTATCATTTATATTTGTATTATGTATTCATAACAGCTTTGTTTCGATTGAAAGTCACACGTTTTGTACAATATGTTCCAAGCCAGCATTATCTTATACCATAATTTGTAATTATTATAATTTTGTAATTATTATGTGATTACTAGTGATGCTATCACATAATCATCTTCTTTCCTTCAAAGTGATATCTGTCGCATGAAATTGACGACTTACCCAGCAATCCTTTTTGCCATGGATGGCGTTGTACAAGTTTGAATATTTTAGTCATCGGACGATGAACAATATTTTTCATTAGTGATGTAGATTACTCGGCGTCACGAGGTAAATTAGCCAAGGCCAATATGCTATCAAATTGAGCTCTCCTCTAACTTATTTCTGATAGCCATCTTATCATATGACCGATGAGAAGTATATAATAAAACATAAATTATGCCAGTCAAGCTCAGATCATCTATCCACTCATTGACTGGGTATGTGAATGTAAAGTTAGTACATGTATTAGGTCTATTTTATTGTGACATCCATGAGGGATTAGTATCAATATAATTACCTTTATTTCGAGGAATCGTCTTCATTTGTTATTCGTGTATTGCATTTCTAAATGAGAGATTATAGAGCATTTAGAAATACTAATCGCGGCAGTAATTTCAGTAATAATATCACTCATAGTATCATACAAACATAGTCAGGTTACTTTGACAACATGATGGTAGCAATGTAGTAAATGTAGTAAAATATTGTAAATATTTACAGAGCATTGTTTGTTTCGTATATATCAGTACTATTATTAATGTAGCAGCACAATTACAGTCTCTTCATTTTGATATATTTTATACAAGCCTAGTTCAGAGTATTTTGGAAAAATATTTGGGAAAGAGCACAAAAAATAACCATGACCAAGACAGAATGAACATAACTTGTAATACAACAATGAAGAATTATGACCACCCTCGTTTTATTTATGTTTTGATAATCTTTGTTATTGAAATAAACGTACTGTCCTGAAGTTGATGTTATCGTCCATAATCATTTTGTTCGTACTACATGCATGGCCTAATTATTTATTTAATGCTATATTTATTTAAAATCTGTAGTGTAGTCATGAGGCTGAATTTTACCCCCCCCCCCCAATCGTCACATTAGCTCTACGTTTACTTCAGATTGTCAAAACTTCTGATTTTGCATACAGCTTGCTTCCAATTATTGTAATTTCAATATATTGGGCTGAAGTATAGGGTTTCATATATATATATATATATATTATGTATACAGCTTGAATGAATACGTGGATAAAAGTAAGCTTTTGCGCTTAACACACATTGTATATACCGAGAGAGCGGTCATTTTTTTTTTCCTGTAAGTTTTCGGTGGCGCTTTTTGAATGTTGAGGTTCACGTGACTTTCGAAAAGGGAAGCCCTTTGGGCACCTTCGACCACTCTCCGGTACACACCCATGCACAACATATCCGTTCACGTCACACACTGTTCACTGACCATACACACGATTTAGTGTCAGTCTCTCCTGTCAATGAACACACTCTCAAAACTACCGGTACACTTTCTCGTACTGCTTCTATAGATTGTATGGCTTCGGGACGTTACCCACCCATTTCGTAGCTATACTATGCTGAAGTTTGAAGTTTCCTTGTCCAACGATTCCATCACTTTTACTTATTTTCTCGACGCTGTTCCTTTGTCAACAGATATCGATGGGAGTGTGGAGTATAGTTTTTCAGAGTGGGAAGCGTTCTTCTTAGAGCTAAAATGTCAGAGGATCCACGGAGATGTGATCGTAATTCAAGATTTTTCTTGCAGGTAAAAACACGAAATTTTTAGTCGTTATAGTTGCAATTTGAGATGAACGAATCTGTAGTTTAAAAAAGTATTTCAATAGAAATAAGTCTCTGACGTGTTTAACATGGTATGTATTTGAGTCATAACTATTAACGTCTTCCAACATCGTAAAGTAATATTCCGTATACTGTTTTATATTTTCACATAAATTATATGCGACGTTATTTATATACGCAGTTGACTTAGATTAATGTAAAGTGAAGAAAAATGTTATCAGTATTGCAACGTCGATGTTAATGTAAGATTTAAAGGAAATTGCCGTGTCTTTATTATGTAAGAAATATTCATGGATGAATTCCTACAATGCAAGCAATTCGGTTATTTAAGATCATAGACCAATCTACTCGGACTAATCAACATTCATTTTCTTTTGCATGATATATCAGATTTTAAGTTATCAAAATGATAAAAGACAGCAGAAAGGATGATCCAGAAACCAAAGCTCTGACATTTTTAAGCTGATAGTGCCCTGTGATTTCGGCACCAAATAGTACTGTTGTCCAGGATAATTAGTTGAACTCAGTGGCTACGGATCATTAAATTTCTCTAAAATATCCATGAATTATGTGAGTTATTGAAAAAAACATAAAACTACATTGAGGCGTTTCTATGACAGGCACAATCTACACAAAAGAACCACTGTATTTATAGAAATTGGAAACATTCAACACGTCGCCAAAACAAAAAAAAAAGTCATTCATCGGGAAAGTGTGTATCATCTGTAGATATTATTTTTTCTTATCTCTAACTCTTGAACAAGTTCGACTCAGTTATGCCTTTTTTTCTCGTGTGCTTCCCAAAGTTCCATCAAAAATTAAAAGAGAGGAAATGCATAACATACTGTACTTTGAAGAAAAAAAAAGTTGAAGAGATTTGAGAACTTTTGGAAAAAAGAGAACGATGGACAATTTTTTTTTATAGAACTTAGAGAGAGGCACGCTCCTTAATACAGCAAATAATGTAAAACAAATTGAGAAATTTCACCATGATAGAAGATAATTTAATGAAATCTTATTTGAATATGCCTTGTTGAATTCAATTCAATTTCTGTGAAGTTATAGATATTCAAAGAAAGTATTAAAGTAGTTCTTATTCATCGACTTCCGCCTTAAAGATTCAGCAAGAGAGGAAAGCATTATCCCATGGTCAATTTTATAGATTAGACAAGGGTTGTGTCTTAAGACTACACGAAAGTCAACACACAATAGATTCAATCCCCAAACTTTGATGAACTTTTGACTTTTGGATTGATTAACCCAATCATCCGCGACATACTCCAAGCCTTCCAGAGAGAAGGGGGTAATATCTACCCCTTTACCATTCAGTCGAGTTGTCTTTTCTTCTACTTTTGACAGCGTTAACCTCAAAGAATCTAACAATAGAATGAGGGTAGGACACAATAGCACATACAGATCCTTCACGATCCTATCTCCATTGATGTGTGAAAAGAAATAAGTCGATGGATAGAGAAAGCGGTGCAGAGAGAAGAAAAAGAGAGAACCTTCTACCAGGGCCTATCTTATACTAACTGAGGAGGAAAATCTATAGCATGTCCTTTGAAGGGTGGAGGTAAGCTGAAGAGATTAGTCCGCCTTGTGAAAGGAAGCCTGTCTAAGCTGGGGTAAGATGACCCTGTCCGGTCTAGGTGTCTCCATTCGACTCCATGCATGGTTTGACAGCAATTGTCTGGTTTCTTAGACCTCAAGAATAAGGGGGTACGCAATAGAAGAGAAATACTCTTCCTTGATTGGGAGATAATACCCGATCTTCCTTTATTCTACATGGCAATATACTCTGGGGTAGCATAATAAACTGCTACTGATGGAGTCGTTTTAGACCGGGAGGACGCTGGATCTTACCGCCAAGTCTATTTTCCAGAAGATGGCGACGAACCCTACAAATTTTCTTTCGTTTGCTGAATGAGTGATTTGTATGACTACGGTCATGTCAGAAATATTTTGAATAAAGCCTGCTAAAATCTGCGGTGCGTAAATTATTGATGAAAATCATGTTGGAAACTAATGTTTTGTATAACACAGCCATATAATATTTTAGATTTGCAATCTTTCCTGTAAATAATTTGTAAACAAGGAGGACAAATATGAAAAAAATCAACCCAATCCTGTTTGAATATTGTTTACTAGCAAAATACAAACAAATTTGGCTTTTTTTATATTTCGAGGCTATTGAAATACTGGGGGCACCCGCAAATGAAGTTGGCGAACATAGAAAGAAGATAGGGGAAGGCCACAAACCATTACGAAAGTGTAATGTACGTGCATGCATACCAAGGGAGCTTCTAAGAAGTAAAGTTGGAACGCGTCTCTTACGATATCGGCACTACTGTAGGCCTACCTGTAGGTATACATGCGTAATTGGTGATTTTTTTTTTCATCATTTCATAGGTCTACGAATAACTTAGCAGGATATCAAGGTCCTTGTACAGTAATTAAGACTGCACTTGATCTAAAAAGGGGAAAAAATGGCTTATGCAAGTGCATTACAGACAGTTCAATAGACGGTCATAAAGGTCACCGATCTCTGTATTGGATTTGAGGTTTTGCATGCAGAACTGACTATCAGTTAAAGAAAGTTTTGAAGGACGCCAGCGAGGCGGGAAAATATAGGGACCATTCAACTGATAGATTAGCGAGTATACGTTACGATATCTTCATGCCCAGAAATAATGACTGGTTTTGTGGTTATTTTTTCGACAGGAAAACAAGGTCAGAACCTTGTCAATTAATTAGCTTGAAAAGTGACACAATAATTGTTCAATTTGTTATGAATTGTGAAATATGGAATGAATCTGAGGGGTCTGTAATGAGAGACTGGAGTAGTGAAGATAAGATGATTCGCATGAAGATCTATCTTCTTTACTCCCATAACACGTCAATAGAGATTTAAGAAGTCAGTTGCATAGTCGATATGTGGTGGAACCAGTTCGATAAAAAAACAAGGGCTTCAGTCCAGCGTGGTGAGTGTGAAGACTATTGATGTAAAGCTTCTCTATTATTTTCCTCCATCGCACGCCCATTCTTTCAAGCCTAGGATTCATTAAGACTCCAAGCGAGGGTCTCATTAAGTGATCGATGCTGAAGCCCTCTGAAATTAAATCCCAATGTTTAATAGGTTCCCAGCAAGTCATGTAGTTATTAGACAATCTTTTATTATTTTTAATGGCTTTGCTTGTTAATGATAGTAGTTGTAATGTCATTAAAAACTGAATTTGTTGCCCATTTCCATATAAATTATGACGTGAATCCATTTCAGTGAATTTACTAGTCCTTATAATAATACGAGTTGATTAACTCGCATTAATATTGGCTAAAATAACTCAAATTTTGCTGTATGTATCATGCAAATTATTTTAATTTGCCGAAGTTTTTGAGGCCTAATTTTGTTTGTGTATCAGACCTTCTCATATTCCAACCCTTTGTATTTGGCTCAAGAAAATAAAGGTCAATAAATATGAGGTCATATAGCATTGCATTACTGGGTCAACTTCACAAAAAGCACCCGGTGAAGTCAGTTGGTTTGCCCATATAACTGATTAACCCTTATTTTAATATAGTCAAGAGGGATTTGGACATGTGGGAAGGCCAATGAACTCTTCCCATTCAATCAAATACTTACCAAGATCTTCCTATCACACCATGACGTCACAGACACATAAAGATATGTATCCCACAAGAAACCCGACAATTGAACATTATTCTTTAAAGCAGAAAAGATTCCAAACTCTTTCAATTCACCAAATAATGTGTAGATAATAGAGAAGGCGACAATAACAGTGGAGAAAATGGGGGGGGGGGGGGGATATGAGGAATACGAATAATCCCATGGTATAACTTGAAGGACAGTTGTGACTAAATAACTTTTGTAAGATACATGTAAATCCATGATATATATTTCACTATTGCACATCATGGAGCGAAAATCTTCTGATATATTTACTACAAATTAATTCAGTCAATAGTAAACGGTTTTCATTTTTAAAATGCAGTAGAAGAACTGATGCGCATGATAACAAAGATTTGTGAACATATTATCAGTCATTGACGTATATCATTCAGAAGATCAGTGAAACAAGAATATTCACTAGGGACAAACATGATTACGTCACGTTTAACTTTTAAAGAATTCAGGTTCCATATATATTTTTCCTTTCAGATCAAACAATATGAAAATGTCAAGTACGTTATTATACGTCACTGAAAATTACCTCTTTATTTTTTTACTAAGGCTTATACGTTTGATTCCTTTTATAGTGGTAATGATAATGTGCACGTTGCTGTATCTTAATTAAATTTTTCCATTTTTTTCCTCCATATTTGCATTTACACCTTTACTCAGTATATATGTATTTGAAGAAAAAAATCAAAATGATAAAACTATTAAGATATAATTGTTGAATCAATATCAAAACAAGATCCATAAATAATTTTTAAATCAATTTTTATCAATTATAAAACCATAAAATAGCCTTTTTCACTGCAGATTCTTGGATCATGGTAGGGTCCATGTTTGAATCTTTTTTGCTCACTTATGGTGTCCCCTAAAAATGATGATTTTACTGCTGAATTCCAGTATTGAATGTGACCAAGTGAGTTGCTATCCTCCTCATCAAAAGAGACAGAAGTAAATGACTTGATCGCGCTCATTTGTTACTATGTACTCATTATGATAGACTCTATACTTCACCCTCAGTAGCATGAGTCATCGCAGTTGGAATAGGCTCTTGTCAAATGCCCAATCAAAGATTTTTGTAAAACAAGAATAAAAACAAGGAATTAATGAGTGAATGGTCAAAGTGATATCAAAGTATTATTCTCTCTCATTTTCAGACGTACTGATATGTATCAATTATAATTTTTTTCTATATTAAATATATGCCCTTTTAGTCATACTTATTCATTTATTTTTTTTAATGCCGGTGAGATTCATTTGTTTTTATTATTCCTCTGCTCTTTTTGCCGAGTCGATGATGACCTTTATACCTTAATTCTTTCTCGGTACATAATACATGAAATGTAAACAGCCATGTAGGTTGGAAGTGCATGCCATTATGAGCGTGACGATGGAAATATTCAAAGTTGGGATAATTATTGTAAATATTCTGAGAAATATCATGCGTGATATATCCCCTCCCCAAATTGATACTTCTTAATCAAGTCCTGCTTGATGTCTTGATACAGACTACGATACGAAAATAAGAATTACACGAGTCAGGGACTGAATCATATAAGAAGCATATACGTATTTGTCAGGATTACGCGCTGAAAGGTCATTACGCAAACTAAGAAATGATAAATTGAAGATGAAATTGTCATTTTTACGATATGAATCTCATTAAATTAAAGATGATATATCAGCAAGATCAATTCTGTTGTCTTTTCTGCTGCTGAGGAGGCTTGTAGCATATTAATATCTTATGGAATAATATACTTGATGATATCAATATTTTTTTCATGAATTTCAAACAAAATTCATTATTCAGAAAATATGTAATGTTTTTATTTTATACAATTTGTAATAAAAACGTAGTTCATATTAATTGTACAATATTGTACAATTCGGACTACTAGTAATGCTGTAGAAAGACTCTCCTGAAAGTGTTGATATACTTCTTATTTGTGTTATACAGACTTGCTGTTCAGTGTCTCTACAGCGATATGAAAACTGGAGTCAAACTCCATTTGTAAAATCCACTCTCTTTTCATTTCTATTCCGCTTTATATTCCTCTGACTGTATATTATAGGCCTATATATGATGCATTCTCACCATCTACTAGTCTACTGTGTAATGTGTTGAGACACTGAATGCTTTATACTCCATATACGAAAAACTAAAACAAATTAGGATTATTCTGACAACACTATATAATTGTGCTCTGCATGTGACAATGATTATCTATTTTCCATAAACTAAAAATATTATGCTTTTAAATGACACACTGATGGCATCCATCCGTGCCTACTTTACCGAGCATCAGCATTTTGAAAATAACTGTAAAAACTCAGTTGTGCCGGATTTGGGTAAAATCGTGAAAACGTTAGTATCACAAGCGAAAATTTCTAAGAGGAAATACTAGCTTTAAGAGATATACGTGAAATTCCCTTGTGTCATGTCATGCATTGAATAAGAAATTCATAAAACACGTGTCATTGCCAATTTCCAGTGGTGGCAGGGGCATACGCTCCCAAAATTTCCAAAATCAATGAATATCCCTCAAAATATGAAAAGTGCCCTTTCTATGATGGAAAAGTTGTCCCTCCTAAGGTGGGAAATTGCCATGATCTTTATATTTTTCCTACCTTATGGGCCTTTCTACCTTGTATTTACATTTGATGACAATGGAAAGTGCCACTTACTTTACTTTTATGAAAAAAAGTTCAGAAAAATGCAAGAAATTGATTTTCATTTCGATTGCAGGTACCATTTCAATACAAATCTCCCTTTCTTTACCCCTAACACTGACAATACATTGACCATCCTTTATTTTATGATGAGGGCATTATCCTTACTCTCATTATTGAAATAAACAGATGAAAACAGTCTTCTCATATGGGGTTTTAAAAGTCATGTTGCATTTGGGTCATGTTCACATGTGATTCTAACGTTTTCACGGTTTTACCCAAATCCGGCACAATTTTCATTTTCAACATGCTGCTGCTCGGTATATCATGTACGGATGGATGCCATCAAGGTATCGAGCATAATACTTCTAATTTATGAAAAATAGATAATTATTGTCATAGAGCGTAATTATAGTGTGGTCACAATAACCCTTTGTTTTAGGGTTTCGTTTTTTCTGTATATCTACGCAGATTCTATTTAAGAGTATGCCTTACTTAATGAGTAACTGAAGTTTATTTGGACACGTCACTTACCATATAGTACATGCAATTATACCATGAGCAAAAGATAATTGTATACCCGTTAAAATTTGACGTGGCCCCAAGCTTAATGTCTCATCGCAGCTCTCTCTCTCTCTCTCTCTCTCTCTCTCTCTCTCTCTCTCTCTCTCTCTAGCTAGTGTCCTTTTTTAATGACAGTGACCCGCGTTGTTGAAACTGATAGTGATACGGACGAACCACATTTTAATGAAGAATATATTATATTGACTGTCCATCCACATTCTGTTGGCGTGCATATTCATTATACGCAGTGGAATATTACGTAACAGCCTGTTTGAGATGCGTTATTTTTGATGAGCTAGGAGCACAATAATTAGTATCGCGAAGTCTATATAGCCTAGCCATGCTAGCTCTGGTCTCACGTTATAATATATTATGCTCTTTCTCTCTCGCTATCCACAATGTTATGTGACACTGATCACCGTATTTAAACACAATAATTGTCTTACGCTCTGCTTTGGAGAGGGGCATTCATTTAATAGTGAGGTGTGACAATAAATGTCGTGAATTTATATACATGTGGAGAAAATCCTGGAGAGGTCGAGGACTACAATTTTTATATGTCAGAGGAAATATAACACGCTTTTATTATCATGACGAGCGTAGTATTATGTTAAACATGTTAAAGTGGATGTGATTGTGCAATATGTGAATGACTCTCTGCGCATTGGTGTTCAGTCATTACTAATTATGAATAATATGATATGATTGTGGATCTTGTAGTATGAGACTAAGCGTCGAGGGGAAGAATATTTTTTCTGTAGCCGAACATACGCCTCAACAATCCGTCCAATAGTCAGCAAAAGCTTGGGCGTGGTGTGATGACCAAAAGCATGTCGACGTGGCAGGACATTGGACGGCAAACCGGTGTGTCAGTGGTCAAATCAGATCACAAAAGCCTCTTTTAGCTGAAGCTTCTGATGACTTAATTCCCGCTTTCCCGTTAAACCCTTTCGCTGCCAGGCAGAGAGCCATGAAGCCCACAGAGCCTCGCGATTGTAGTGGGGCGACTGTGCAGTTAACCGGAAACCCATGTCTAGTCACGGAAGGCCATGGGTGCTTGGCTAACTTCTCATTCCAACCAATCACTTCTGCTACTAGTGTTTCCTTTTTTCGCTTGCCGTAGTCCGATTTCTACCATCTTTCCCGTTCTGATCGAATCTATCTGCCGCATAGTTCTTCTCGTATGATGAGTATAACTGCTTGACCAAAAGAGGATTTGCTGCCCGTCCGAAATTAAGGTTTTTCAGTTATTCACTCTGGATTAGGGGTGTCATTCTTTAGAATTACAGAGATTTTGTAGAGAGGGGCGAGGTAAAGGACAGAACATCGTCAAAAGGAGTGAGAAAATTATGAGCAAACTCTAGAAGCAACTTGTTTTTATAACTAACTAACAATAACTGGATAACCGTCAACTGACTAAACCAGGCACATGGTATCGATCGATGACTATGCATCTGATCGATCACATCAAAGTTTCGGGTCAAAGTACTATGCTGACAATTATTACACGCATCAGCACAATAAAAGCATAGAGTCGAGGACACACCGACACCGTGTGAGCATATCGGTTTGAAACGGATACTGTGACACTGTGTACTTTTCCTTTTATCAATAGAGGATGAATGTGAATGGAAGAATGAAGAGAAAAAACACAAGCTTCGATTTTTATTTGTTACGTGATTCAGCCAGACGACTAATTATCGGATATAGAGAGAGCGCGCTTCTATCATTGAGCGGGAGACCACAGCTTGAGTCGGATAACTAGTTACATTTCCCTGGTCGGATAGTGCAAAATGTTGCGGGCAGTCATTATATTGAAGTAGAACTTAATATATGCTCTTATTTTAACGGTTGAATCATTTCACGATGGATTCATGCCTGCAGAAAGTTGATAATGTATAGGAATATGCAATATCACCTTGTGTACGTTATTATGGTTTAATATTTACAACCGGAACCGCGATATATATATATATATATATATATATGTATATATATATATATATATATATGTATATATATATATATATATATATATATATATATATATATATATATATATATATACGCACACACACCACCAGTTCAACTTTTAGGATTGCTGTATGTACGAGAAGTGCCGTTTCTGATGCTCCAAGAATTTAGAATGATTCTAATTTCCTTTCATTTTATAATGGGAATATATTCAGTGTTCAACAACCTGAATTTAATATTTTCAAGTGACTAAATGTGATTACACTGCTGTGAAGTGTCGACTGAAGGTCTAGCATAGCTACTTCTTTGAAGCCCAACATCGCTCGGAGCCACCTGCTCCACCATTGAGAAAAATTAAAATCAACCATCCAATTGTTCTAGCCGAGGAATGTACTTCACTTTCTTTTAATTTATATGGGATTATTGTCTTTCTTTGGCTTTACATCATCTGGATTGGACATTATCTATTTCTCTATATGGTGTAATTGGAAAACTGATTCGTCATTCAGGTTCACGCGTGTCATTCTTCCAGCCTGTCAACGATATTTGAAGCTATTGATATACAGGTGGGTGCAAAACTTGGGTTAATTCAAAGTTCTTGCAGCAAAACTTATTCGATTTAATTTAACTTTATTCGTTAGATATACATTAAAACATTTACATTTACATCTAGTAAAAAAAAGCTCATGAAAGCTAGCAATTCGCTTTCCAATATCATTTGGTTTCATTTAAAAACTCACTTTTGTATCTGTTGTCGACTTATAAAAAGACCCATACATTTTGTGACTTGTAATTGTAAATTTTTACGAATCTGTTCCGTGTTTTGATGGCATTTCGGTGCAGATAATGCCACTTGAAAATATGTAAACATTGTCAGTCTGGTATATCATTCATTAAAACATAGTTTCACTATCATTTTTTAGATATGAGAGAAACTTTCTGATTTCGTCAATATTGCTTAGTTTAGAAACATTTTGTTTTTCAAACTACTTGTCCTGGAATATTTAAATTCATACGTAACATCGAAGTGAGAAGTTAAACTTGATACCATCAGATGTGAAAACGCATATAATGGGGAAGGGAGGTCACGAAAGATTTCGATATGTTCACATTATTTTTTTTTTCTTCACCACTTTTACATTGAACTGATATGAATACACAGTTTTTGCAAAGTGGCTCAAAATTCTATGTAATAATTTTGTCAAGTTACAATGTGACGAGTCTAACTTAAACATTACAGCTGATAATCGAACTAGAACAGAATTGACCATCCCGTGTAGTAAAATGCCCTTAATAATTTTCTCTACATTTTTTGTTTTGTTTTTATGCTCTTTATAATTAGTTAATTACTTAAATGCTAGATAATCATATATGCTCCAATAAACCACATCTATCAAATATTCCAATCATAACTATTTGAAGAGATAATTATATTCAAATATTGAATATAATATACATTATAACTTATTTAATATTGGGTAAAATTTTATCCGACTCTTTATAGATCGTATCGGAATTATGAATCATATTAATTTTAATTTTAAAAAGGAATAAGTCACATACTTCGGTAAAAAGGTATGGTAATTGTTACAAAATAAATTTTATTGCGTTTTCTGCTTTATCTCCTAGGTGAGACTATAGAAATATACTTGTTATGCTTTGGGTGATTATAGAAAGATAATTTTGCTGAAATTAGTATGTGGATGATTTTAGCTTTGTAAAGCTTTTAGCTTTGTTAAAGTTAGATTAGGGCTTTAGATAAAGAATAAACTCAGGTTTTATTAATTCAAAATTGAGTTGAATATTGAGTTGAATATTATTCTGGCCTTGTCATATTAAAACTTGAGGTGTATGAATTCAAACATTAGTTTTAGGTTATGAGTTACATTCAGGCTATAAAATTATATCGAGACTTAATGTTTGAATGCAGGCTTCAGAATACCACTTTCAGTCACATTTCATATTCAAACCAGGATTAAACCCTGAAATAAATGTAAAACTGTAGCTTGGGTAATTCATTATTGATTTGATTTGTGCTTGAGTATTATATCCCTGCTTAAGATTAGATTCAAATGAATGAGATTTTAGCTTGCGTTGGATTTGAGCTGAAGTTTTAGTTTAGATTCAAAATTTAGACATATATAGGCTATAAAACTTCAGTTAAAGTTTGAATATTCTAGCGTTAGTTTTCATTAAAGCATATTAGAGGGATTAGATCTTTACATGCATCAAGACTTAAATTATAGTTTTGATTTTATAGATTCATATATAGGTTTTCAAGATTCAACATTAGTTACACGCACATTATAATTTTAAGCTCGATCGAGTATTTGATAGGTTATACTATAGAGCGTGAGTTTCAACTTGAGTTATAGGTCTATATTAGCTTTGGCTTTAGTTTAGTTTAGTTTAGGTATAGTTTGAGATTATGGAGTCAATAAATAGGAAGAGGCGAGGTTATACCGAGTTCATGATAGCAATCAATGACATTGTCTGATGTTATGCACTCTGTCACCCCGGGAAATATACAATCAACCATTGATCAATAAATGCAGACGCTTTATAATGAACATTGATTATTTTCGGAACCTAATCATGGTTTTTGTTACGATACCGTGACATGGTTGTCTCTTTGTCTGTCAATCAAGTCAATGGTAGACAAGGGTGCAGCCACTTTGGGAACTTTTTGGCTGTTCATGGTTTCTTGGTGATACGACTAAATAGGGATATTTTCTGGTGTTCTTCTTCCCTTCGGAAGCATACGTGGTAGGGTTGAGGTAAGGAATAAGGTTAGGGTTATAGGAATCATAAAGAGGTACGTACCCATGAGCCCATGGTCTATTCGTCATGTCCATGTGCATTTTCATTAGCATTTATAAAGACATCAATGGATTATTATGCCTATAAAGAGATGCTAGCTCTCCGTTACACCACAACGACCTTCTATCCAACAGTATAAGTGATGAAATATGTTTTGCCATGAAACTGATTAGGCTTGATCATTGTGCAGCAATTAATTTTGCTTAGGGAAAATAGGGGAAACCGTAAGGCATGCATGAGATATTATCAAATAATAATAATAATAATTAAAAAAAAACCACTGGAACTGAAAGCTGATGGTTTCAAGGGATGAATTCCACTAAATAAGCGAAACTGAAGAGGGGGAACTCCCTATTTCTCCCTAAGACTTACCGGGAGGGTGGATGTGGCCAATTAATATATTTTCGATGAGAGTATGTCGGTTTTACGTTTTAACTCTTTTTCATGTTTTTGGCGATATCTAGTGTCAATGATTGAGTGGGCATATACGCAAAAGATGCTTATTCTGTTGCTGTTTATATGCTATTTTTGTTTTATTTAGTGTTAATACACCCAGGCAAATTCTATCAACATAATTATAATTGTGTGTTTACAATTATTATATAAAATGACAAGCTTCAGTGTTATTATTCTCGTCTACCTTATACTGCCTTTATTCCACGAATAAATCACACAAAACATCGCAATCATCTTGCAGATTATAGGACTCAACTTGAAGGCATTTTATTCCATGAAAAACGTGCACCACGTTATTTTAGTGCATGTCAGTACATATATGGCTGCATGTATGCTGACACAAAATTATGACCATGGTGTAATTATGAGAATACTGAAAGAGCGTGATATGGGAAGTTCCATTCACTATACAATTGTATTGTAGCCTTGAAAAACCAGCCAGTGTTTCAAACTGCCACTTTACAACAGGACTCCCCTAACGAATTAACAATTAATATAGTTCGTGTAAAGGTCGAAAGCTAATAATGATAAGAGTGAATAACAAATTGAAACCAAAAATATGTTTTGCAGAAGGGGTGACCCCCGCCCCTGCCGCCGTTTTTAGAAGGATGATGAAGGATGATATGAAATGAATGACAATATGAACAATGATTTAAACGGTAATGTGCCTTTGATTATGATCAGGATTCAAATGGCAACTCGGATGTGCATAAAATGTCCTGTTGTCAGGAGGAGGAGGAGGAGAAGATGTGTGCTTTTGAAATTGACATCCCGTCCCACTGGCCCTCCCTTACACTCCCTCTCACTCATGTCCATCTGCTCTATCATAATGCTCAGTCTCTGAGTCCTTCTCCCTCTCTCTAACACCCTCTCTCCAATGCTCTCTGTCCTTCCCTTTCTTAATTGGCCACTTACGAATATATCTTTAAAAATTCCGGAAATACAAAAATATATATCACAGCAAACAAATGAGTGCAGCAATGTCAAAAGTGGGGGTGTACCTCTTATTTCTTTTGTTACATGTAACAATTTGTTCCTTTATCAGAAGTAAAATACGAATGTTGTAAAGACAGTAGCATTACGGTAGGAACTGTTGAAACCACATTTTGGTATTGTGGTATCCACCACGCTTATGAATCACCATGGAATAAAGAATCACGCCTAACCCTTGTTAGGATATGACTCCAACAAAAACCACAATGAGGATGAATGTGGACATAAGCAACACATGTTGTTGTGAGGGGGCGAGGGACTGCCCCCAGTCGATATAACTGCCTGTAAACATGGATACGTTTAATAGGTGAAAAGATTATTACGCTCATCCTAAATGCAACGCTACCTATTCCGTTCAATTATTTCTTTTGAGCTTCATAGAAGAAAGTAATTGCCAAGAACTGTGTAGCTGTATAATGGGGGGGGGGGGGGGGGGGGGGGGGGGGGGGGGGGGGGAGCTCCTGGTAATCAATGGAAAGATTAGTGTATCTATTCAAACATACATTTTTATGATCTCATCCCGTTTACTACTAAGAATAATTGCAGTTGAAAAAATTAATTAGCAAGCGTGATTAAATTAAGGAACCCGTTTTATTTCCCGATCCACATTAAAGTTCTACTGGTATTAATATGTGCCATCAAAATTAAGTTACCTAAAGTAGCACCCAGGGGACCTAAATCTGACATCTCTGAAAAGGATAATATATACAGAAATTATCAAATGACATCCAGTCAGAGTTTGCACTTTTAGAATTTACGGGCTAAACCTTTTGGATAGCAAAGTAATAACTTGGGGAAAATAATTTATACCGTTATTTCTGATGGATACATTATTTTATCTTTATTCAACTCAGTGCATTGCTAATCGTAATTAACCAAAGTGCAATTCCTTGCCTTCTACTGTACACATTGTCAATACGACAAAGAATGAGGAAATTGAAAGCACAGTCGGAAATAGCAATAAGGGATCCTTCTATTTTGAACCACTGACTAGGCCTATTGCTTGACCCTTTTTCTATCCCTTGTCATTTGAAATCACCTGTGATTTTTCAGCCTGGCATTGTGGTTCTGTCTCATCATGAGTTTCTTGTCCGAGCATTATTTGTCATTGGAAGATACCATGAAAAACCATTCTCTTGTAAATATACACAACTATATACACATGGAAAAACTATACAGAGTTAACAATGATAAAATATAGTGCATGGTTTGTTATGTAGAAGCCACGGTCCTGGGTATTTTGCTTTTCAGTACCAGTATATTTTTTACATGTTAACAAAAATATATAGATTATGTATGAATGGATTATCCATTTTCTATTGGAGTCGAATGCAAATTCATCTTTTAGCATTACAAAATTCATATTTATCATGGTGGTGGTCCGGTGGTTTTTATCATGAGAAGTGTGTAAAATTTGTATTGTGTACATCAGCTCAAGCAGTAAATGTGTAGGTTACCAAGCGATGTAGATAAATAATCATGTTCCCTTTATTCCAGTGTTAATTACATAGAGAAAGGTCAAAGCGTTGGTTAGAAGGTAAAAAAAAAAAATCATCGTAATGCTTTAAAGTATTGTTTCCCAACGTGAGATATTCTTTGTTAGCACAACGCGTGGATGTATAGTTGACACAAAATCCTGCTTTATTAGCCCCATTTTAGTTTCTCTTTTCTCTTTTCTCCTTTCCTTTTCATTTATCTACGGAGATTCAGTTGAATTGCTCTGAAAGAAACGCTCCTCGTTTACGACTTTGCTTTGTTCCATACAAATTTATGTCACGCAAAATTTGGTGAATAAAGACAAGGACAAATTCATGAGTCAATTAAGTATTTCACATATTTGATTACCATACAAATTTATTATGCACAGTGATGGGATATTGCCAAAAATTGTGTACTATTTGAGCAGGCATGTATATTTGAAGGTTAGCATGGTTAGTGTGACTCCATAATATAGTCTTTATATATCACAGACATTGAAATGGTTGTTATTCTCACTCAGTGAGCATAGAATATATGCAATAAAGGATGGCACTAACCACGAAATATATGTGGTTTATTCTGAGTTCTGAAACAAAATGGGAACGGTGATAAACCAATGGTGTCGACTATACTAAAATATACACGTTTAACATACTCTCGCTGACTAGCTCTATATAATTGCTTGTGCTTCTTGCAACTTCCTTTCAAAGTTTGTATTTTGTAGACTTCTGTAAACACATGCCATGGTACGTCCACTGAGTATACTAAGTTCGACTGAATATTCATGGTGTAAAAAAGGTCAGAAAAGAGCGTGCAGTTATTATCATTATACCTGAACTCTATGCAACATTACTGTATATCATTGGTGTCATTTGTGACATAAAGGTATACACACATGCACACACGTGCACGCATGCTAAAAGGCTTTAGAGAAACCTGCATCTGCCATCCTATAATAGCATTCAATTAACGAAATGAATCATTTTCTTCCCAGACTTTGTACTTTTATTTGTGTCAGGACCTGCATTAATGGTCTGTTTATTCTTCCTATCACAGTCCTCAGAATTTTGTTGTTGTTTTTTTGTTGCTGTAAATAAATACTGTAAATATACTTTACAATTTACGACTAACGTAGAATAACATAATGTCATCGTTCTTTTCTTTTCTTTTCTTTTATCTTTGCTCTGCTTGTACAGATTATAAAGAACGTCTGAAACCTCTAAACTGAAGAAGATGAAAGGCTACTGGTAAGTATTTATCAAATTAAATGCCAGTAATCCATTGTGTCTGTTTAAATTCCCAATGATATCAAAGTTAAGAAGAAATATAATACACTGTAGGCATAATCGGTAAATCAAAGTTTTGATTACGTTTCAATTATTGGATAATCACAATACATAAAGACAGGGGCGTCGATCCAGGGGTGGCAGTAGGGCAGTTGCCTCACCAAAGAAAATGGGGGGGGGGGGGGACAAACATATCGTTTCCCCCAATAAATCCGGAGGTGTAAAATGAAATAAGAAAAAATTATGCAAAACTTGAGAAATGAAACCTTCCAAACAATGATACAAAAGGTATTACACGATCAGACTTCAATTACACCGCGCGCGGAACGCGCAAATAACCTAATTTTCCCTGCTTCATGTAACCGTGGAGAAGCTGGTAATTAAGAGGCGTTCAAGAAAATCACGAAGGGTACTGTTAGGCTGTCTTGCTCCCCCCATCCGAAAAACGGATCGCCGCCCCTGCATAAAGATGAGGATAATGCGCAGAAAGTAATATCCTGGATCCCCTGCATGATTTTGATAAATCGATTTACGGTATTGGTGTGATTTCTTTTTTGATAAAGTTTGGTCGCAAATAAACTTTCAAGACGGTTTTTGTGAAGAATGTTATTGTATAATACAAATTATTAGTTACTTGCTTTATAAACAAAGCACATTCCTTTCCATTCATCCACTCACATGCTGTATTACTATTGAATAATCACAAACATTACTTATTGTGTAGAAAGCATTTTAAAGTTGTTTTTTTTTAATATATTCACTTTGATTCAGCTTCAACTATTATGTTCAAGCATCATTTATTAGTATTATAACAATTCTATTTTCTAATGTTTATCTATTCTCTTTATAATTGATGCGATTCGTGATTTATATCTTCTATACTACTATTTCTTACTACAATATGTCTAAGAGAACCTTTAAAATTGTGTTTAAATTGGGAGCAATTTCTTAAGTACATTCACTCACAAAGTCGTGTAAGTTGTGTGGCCTGATAAGAAATCTTGTACGTAACAGGATCGCATGCACAAACTTAAGAGCAACCAACCTTAGGAAATTTCAGCCTTACCAATTACTTTTTGAAGTATGCGGACATTACAATGACGTGTTACATAATCCGAATAAGATTTCTATATACGTATATAATACAACATAGTATTGAAATTGCCCTGCAAGTGATTTCTTGAAAGTCTTTGCGATTGTTTTATACTTTTGCTCGAATTATATAATTGCTTGCTGTTGATTTGTGCTTATTTCATTTTGATTATATTTTCATTACTGTCCATGGTATCTTAACGGTTTGTACTTTCCAGTTTATGCACACTTTAAAAAAAATCTTTGTTGTGGTGTTTATAATTGCAATGCAGTGTTACGCAAAAAAAAAAAAAAAAAAGGTTTGTGTATTTTATACTTTGCTTTGCTGTTTATTTTCATAATATTCAGGGAAGGTGTTCTTGATTTACATGTTTATTTTGAAATATATACAAAACTTATAATAGTAAGATTCACGTCGCTCAAGTTCGAGATACTAGCAGCAACAATGAAAATCATATTGAAACTTCTTATTTCTATGTTATCAATTCTTTTATAGATCGTTTCAAGTATCTCAAGCTGTTTAAAAAGGAACAAAATTTCTTGGGCTCTGATTGCAGGGATATTAAGCACCCATTTTGCTTTTAAATCAAGAACCCTTTCTTTGATATCTTATATTTTCGTTTTCTTGTTTCATTGGTATTTCTCTTGGATACTTGCATCGCATAGTAAGCTTTATTAATTTTGGGTGTATTCGGCTGATATGTTAAAGGGGAAGTTCACCCCGAAGATTACTTGAGTTTAAAAAATGCAGAAAAAATGAAGAAAAATATTGGCGAAAGTTTGGACAAAATCCGTTAAAGAATAACGGAGTTATGGACTTTTGAAGTTTTGATTTTGTGACGTCACATGCGAGCAGCTTCTCCATTATGTAATGTGATAAATATTCCATAAAATACAGTTTTCTCAGAAAATTTAGAATATTTTCGTCTGTGCATTTGATATATTGTCAGAAATGTTATTCAATACTAGATTCTGAAAAGAAACAATATTAATTTATCGTGGAACGTAAAAAAAATGCGAATATATAGAATATTTATTACATGACCAATGGGCAGCTGCTCGCATGTGACGTCACGAATCCAAAACTTTAAATACTCATAACTCTTTTATTATTTGACCGATTTTCATCAAACCTTCGCCAATATTTTTCTTTATTTTTTCTGCATTTTTTAAACTCAAGTAATCTTCAGGGTGAACTTTCCCTTTAAGTTGAGCACAAATTGTTGACCTCCTTTTCAACTGGCAGTTGGCAAAAAGTTATTTTGATTATACAAAGGATTTTAGTGAAATCTTTTAATGACTATGAATGACATAAGCAGCTGCGTTTTAAGCTGAGATGACCATCCGAAAATACGCCTTTATTAAGATTGATAATACCAACAACCAGCAAAAATTACTGTATTCATAACATTTTGGTATGATAATACAATATCTGCACTCAAGTTCAACGGCAGTTGCCATCCCCAAGTTCGATTCTTTTTATAACAAAAACGTTTGATGGGTTGAGTATATATATTTGTAAAAAGAAATATGCAACCAACATTAATTTTAAATAAATAAAACTTTCTTCACATTTTGGGCTCTATCTGCATGTTGTGATAATGCGTTTGTTAGTATCTGTGGTGATTTGTTTTGTTTACTCCTTTAGGTATCATTTTTCATCATGCAATGCGTCCATGTTGATTTTCTTCCCAATCTTGGTTCACCTGTGTTTTACGTCACATTTCTACTCCTCGTCTATGGCACTGTAGAATTCACTGTGTGTTGTGTTTCCATGGTAACAGCTGGTTCTCCAGTGCCATTGCATGATGGGTAGAACATTCGTGCGAGTGTATTTTTATTTTACGTGTGAAGTGATCCTTGCTGGCATCATGCACCATCAACATCTTCATCAACTTTCTTCGTTTTACCACGCACCATCTTGCTTTGCCTATGTTATATTTATTTACATTTTATTTATCTACTATTATTTTTTGCGTTCAGCCATAGACATTGAGTTTGCACAGTTTATTTTTATGTGTTATAAATGAGCACTATGATTGGTTTCTTTTGTTTTATTGTTGTTTGCAGTGTTTTTTTATTCGTGTAATATTTTGTATAATTTGGTTCAAGAGACAAAAAGTTTGTGGAGAACATTAAATGTATAATTATTGTTCTTGTTATTACAAATTTCAAGCATATAAAGATGATGCGCAATAAACAGGCGCCAATCTTAGAATAGGAATGAAGATGGGTAGCATGAATCCCCATGGATGGATTGATAGAAAAATTATTCCTTTCAGAAAATGGTATGAAAGAACAAATTACTTAGTCTTCTGCAGGCCTGCATGTCTGAAGCTGAATAGAATTTTATATGTAAGATGTTAGGAGTTTATACCTTCTTGTGTGAGAAAAGGAAAGAATATCCTTCTAAATTCAACTTGTCACATTCCTATGGGATTAACGAAATAGTTAGTATTTGAGTAATACGACAGCTAAAATTTTTATTGGATATTTCTCTTTTGAATTTATTTACGAAGGGCTAGTGTAATTGGTTCATCACTTTCAGTTACACATATTAAAAGGAAAGTAGTAAAATTACTAAATTATTTTCACGTTCCCTCCACTTCTTCATCTGTGAGGTCAAAACGAGTTTTTAAATGACGAGAAAACAAGATCTAAATATTCATACATTTGGTTGAAAGGTCTCACTTAACATTCGAATCTACAGTCTAAGGTTGAAATTCAAGATAATCTGAAAATATGAAATCTCGATATATTTAAACGTTCAGCCCTGATGGTGCGGTTCCCATTGCATCTCGTCACAATGCAGAGCTCACCCGACATGACTGAGTGAGGTACCGTCTCTCGATATTTAAACCTTCGGCCCTGATGCGGTTCCCATTGCATCTCGTCACCAGAGCTCACCCGACATGACTGAGTGAGATACCGTCTCTCTATACCCTATACTAGTCTGTTTGGCACTAGCACATTTTGCTGTACCTCATAATGAGGCTCATTGTCGTGTGCAAGATATGTTTGTGTCAAGCCAGACTGGAGGGAGCAGCCATCAAATATCAGTGATCGTCAGCCAACATGAGTGTTTAGAGCATACGGAAATTATGTGTGTCTGGGACTAAGTCAGTATCTTATAAAGATGTAAATTTCTGTGTCAGATTTAAACAGATTAAGCTGTCTTCATCACTGCATGAACAATGAATCAGTGATTTATTCATGTTCAATTGGTTTTATTTCCGTACACCACTAGTCAGTATTAGACCACACATTTACCAGCAAGATGTGCACATCTTGAATGCATAATGAAATAGAATCACTACCTGCGCGGTTATAATTTTCGTTATTACTGGTACATTTTCATTAACGGATGTAAATATAATATAATACAATGCATAAGAATCGATAAGTAAAGTAATTCATTTCTTAAATTATAATGTCTTTATTATTACACGAAGTGCTGTTACTGATTTTGTCTACGTAATTAAGTCATCATTTTGATGATATTAATCATGACGAGGCACAAAAATATTGAAGTCAGTATGGTAATGAAAATTTGAGATTGTACGCTATGATAATATGGTTTGGTCTTTCTGTTCATGTATATAAGAAGGAGTAGGCTACTGCCTTCTTCATATTTAGAATTTATTATTATTTATTATTTATTATTATTTATTTATTTTCTTTTTGATAATGATACATTTGGCTGAATGAAGCGGTAGAGCGGTATGGGGTGAGGTTATCTGATACGACTTGACCAGACATATTATCAACGCGTGCTGCATGCAGACATGACATTACATTACTAAGACGCCGGTATAGACATAGTGCTGGTATATATATATCATAGACATGCACCTCCTATTATATGTATAAAGATAGCAATGCACAATAAGCTCTTTATTTATGCGTTATAAAAGCGTTATAAATCGAATGGGCTGCCAACATTGTGGGTGAGAATTGTGAGGGAGCGCGTCGACCGAGGGAGAGTGGAGCTTTTACTACCATGGAGTCGTTTTCTTGTTACATGTTTTCCAGTCTTAATAGCTGCCAAAACTGTTATCTAGAATCAAAAGGCTATTACATATTGCACTTATATTTATGTATGATTATAGAGGATGTTCTTTATAACCTTATAATAAGGGCAAATCTTTTCGTGGCTGACTTTTATTTCAGCTGCAAATTGACTATGTCTTCACTAAGAACGAAGAAGCCATAGATTATATAATCCTTCATTTCAATCCAGAAACAGTACAATTTTGGAGACGTGATTATTAAGATAGGTAAAAACATGCTCTGTTGTGCCTGCTTAATATAAGACTGACGCGAGGTATGAAAGAATGACTGAGAAACGAGCAGCTTGCAAGTGAAGCCATTCTCATATAACATGTCTGGCTTGTCTGATTACATCGAGTAAAAAACGACGTTATTAATTAGGATATTACGTAATCAGAGTACATCTCACATGAATTTGTCTGCCTAGCTGGCTCCGTGTAATGATCTTAGTACAATGAAAACCACATTGCATGTTGCCAAATTTACAACAATATGATAATCATGTGGTTGGATGTATTATGATTTTGTCAAAGATATTGATGAAAAAAAAAAAATTCACTATCAGTACCAATAAATTACAGAGTAAGGTAACGTCACCAATCAAATGTGCATGTTCAGTGCATTTTTTTAAAAAGATACTGTGTAAATCTGTCCCTTGAAAGATCCTACATGCTTTATCTTTTAAAAGAGCAAAGATTAATGTATCATACTTCCATAGCATTAGAAAAAGAACAATGCCATGGATTTAATGCTTGAAATATTTTGTTAGAATTGTATCAATAAAATTAATGTGCTTAACTTGACTGAATGCGACTGCGTCTCCTCCGCCTAAATTCAGCTCATGGCTCAAACTGTTTTTGAAATATCGTGATAACTTGAATTTTAAAAACCTATAATTACATGTTAATTGACCTCTATGACCTTTGACCTCTGACCTAACAACCAAAAATCCTGATCACTTTGTCTTATCATAGTCATGCATACAAAATAGTTCATATATCGTGATAAAAAAAACTAACAAATCTTTAATTTCATGCATAGTGACCTCTGAACTGTGACCTACTAAACCCCAAATACAATCACTGCGTCTCACTGTGGTGATGCACACTAGTTCCAAGTTTGAAGTTTACAGCTATATAGTTATTAGGATATGGTGATAACAAAACTTTGAAAACATCAATTTCACGTAAATTGACCTCTATGACCTGTGACATTTGACCTACGCACCCCAAAATCTAATCATATCGTCGCCTTATGGTGATATATACATAGTAGCACCAAGTTTGAAGTTCATATACCTCAAATAGTTCTTGAGATATCCCGTTAAGGAGGCTAAAACCTGAAATTTCAAAAATTGACCTTTATGACCTTAGAACTTTGACCTACGTACCCCACAATCTACTCAGATCGTCTTCATATGGTGATACATACTAGCAGCAAGTTTGACGTTCATTCCCAAATGAATCGTGAGATATCGCGTTAAAAAGAGAAAGAGAGACCGACAGACGGACAACCCGAAAACATAATGCCTCCGGCACCACATTAGAAAATACAATGGAAGGGCACTTTCGAACATTATGCACTATGTGCATATAGTGGCAGTTGAATTTAGTGAGGTTAGTTTCTGCACATTCAAATGCTGAAATATAAGTTTGATTACAACATAACCAAAAATGATTGCCCCTCATTGTTTAACTTGTCACATGACTCTATATTGTTAACATGAATTGTCATGGTTCTCTAATCTAATAGTAGTAAGTCTGCTAAGTCCTTGCTTTTGACCGTGGTTCATAACAATACTTAGTTAAGGATAGGATTCAGGGTTCTTGTTGCCGTACCCAGTTAGTACTTGGATATAGTAACACATTCCATCTGATGTGCATGAATGAAGGAGAAAGATGACCTCTTAAATAAAACTACGACAGTAGTCAAGATTATTGTAGCTCGCGAGGGGGAGACAGACGGGTAATCTAATCTGGTAAAAGGATGGTGAAGGTTAGTAAAAGGTGCAGTTTTATTTGGGATTTTGTAACTCTATAGACTCTATCAAACCGATTGATATTGTCAGGAAAATACAAAAAGAGGAGGGGGGGGGGAACAGATCAAGGTGAAATAACCTCTTTAATCTTGATGATAAGTTGGGCAAGGACGGATCATAATATTATTATATAAATTGAAAAGGAAAACGATACATGAATAATGATAGGGTATAAAGGGATAAGGGGAAAAAAGAAGACAAAAAACAACAACAACAACAACAACAACAACAAAAACAACAACCGATCCATATATTCCTTGTCCCCCCCCCCCCCCCCCCATTTCCCCACGTATTTCCTTTCTTAATTTTGACCATTCTACAGCTTTCCTATATTGGTTTGGACGCTATGATGTAAAGTTGAAATCTCATGCATACGTTTACCACAGAAAGCTCAGAATATTCCTAAACATAACTATAGTATTGTCAAGTAAGAGCTTGCATTCTTTTCTTACAGAATAGGATTATTATATCATGTATGTAGTGATGATTTATGGAAGGTATTTTACATAAATGGCATAAACAATAACAACAACAAAAACAACAACCGATCCATATATTCCTTGTCCCCCCCCCCCCCCCCCCCCCCCCCCCATTTCCCCACGTATTTCCTTTCTTAATTTTGACCATTCTACAGCTTTCCTATATTGGTTTGGACGCTATGATGTAAAGTTGAAATCTCATGCATACGTTTACCACAGAAAGCTCAGAATATTCCCAAACATAACTATAGTATTGTCAAGTAAGAGCTTGCATTCTTTTCTTACAGAATAGGATTATTATATCATGTATGTAGTGATGATTTATGGAAGGTATTTTACATAAATGGCTTATTTTCTTGCTGTTAAAGAAAAGGAAATCTCAATGTATTTTTATGCTTTTATAATTTTATGAGGAATCGAATATTAGAAAGTAATAATTATACCGTATAGTTCTCTTGAACATAGCATTTGCAAGTATCAAAATAGATAGTATCGACTTCGAACTTTTATTCTTACTACATTAAGTTATTTCTACTTTGACCTGCATTTTTATTTAATATCTTCCTAACTTATAATGATAATAATAATTAAGCCACAGAAGATTTCTGTGACTGTAAATCAAGGATACAGAAGAAATATCTGACCACTGCGTCGATGTGGATTTAATGCTAGAGCTGTGTCATTCGACCAAAGGACCCTCCCTCGACAGTCATCCGCCTCTATTTTTGGCAATTGATAGAATTCACACTGTGATGTCATTATGTAATCAGTGGTTCTCTCATTGCCAAGCCTGGTGGCGTGATTTGATATCATCTCAATATTTTGTGCACCATCCCCACCATAAAGGAAAAGCGGGATCAGGATGAGACAGAGGAAACTTGATGACTGTAGGAGATAAGTAAAGGGTGTTCTCTCTAAACTGTACCAAAGAGAATGAGGTATATGGTGCACATAGACTTCTTCCAGACATCCCCGGTCAAGTCTTTTCATCTCCTTATGTGTGCAATGTGCTGGTACTTCTCTTACCAATAAGCCCAATGAATGGATCCATACTACTGTACCCTGTGAACAATTTTGCCGTTTTTTCAGGGGAATTTCCTGGCAGTCAGGATGCCGGGAATGCCCGTTTTTCCACAGTTTTTTTTTTTTTTTTTTTTTTAAACCGGAAATCAGCATATATTTGCAATAAAATTATGTAAATATATCCTGATTTCTGGTAAACCAATAAACTTGCTGTTTTACAGGAAAAGACTGTAAAATAGAAATAACGGCAATAACTTGCAATTTCAAGGGCTAAAAAACCTGTAGTTTTACAGTTATTTTTTAAAGTGTATTTGATACGCTGTCTCTCTCTCTGTCTTCCCTTTCCCGAAGTTTTTTTCTTCTTCTTTAAATTGATATAACATATTCTTTGTCTTTTCTTCTCATTTTGTGTCCTACAAATTCGATTTGTTTCTCCATTGATATTTAAAAGATTACTTTTTCAAAACCTTCATTTGATATTCTGTCAGTCCATGATATTCTTAGTATTTTTCTCAAGAATCACATGTATTCAGCTTCAATTCTGATATTCTTGGAATTTGTGGCACATAATTACGCACACACACAACCCCCCCCCACACACACACACACACAATAAATAAATAAAAAAATAAAATAAAAATTAAGTCCACTTTATATTGGGAGATACACAGTTGTTTGACCTTGTTCAGGGCTAATGTTGAGTACGACAAGGCATTATTGCAAAAAATATACAATCTAATAGCATGAAACAAACAAAATCAAATAGGTTAGGGAAATGATTGAAAAGTGAAGAAATGTTCAACTGGAACTGATTAGATGTCATCACAAGAAACTCAAATACTTCATTACACATTTTTAAGAGAAGGAAAAGACAGGTATTATAATCATGAAGGAAAATGGCAAGAAAACATAAGTTTCATGCTAAGAGTAGTGGTAGCGTAAAAGAAGGGGTGAAATAAATATTTAAAAAAAAAGATAATAAGAAATTAAATAATGTATAAGTTGGAGATGATAGGAAATGAATATAATATGAATCTGAAAAACAAAAATGGATGATGATAATGCAGTTATTTGATAAATTGGCAATATTTCAAAGTGTATATTAAAAGTTCTGCTAATAGATGAAATTCAAAAGGACCATTTGAAAATTGTTCAGCTATACAAAATTAACTATCTTATTCATAAGATCTAAATAGACAAAATAATATAGTTGAATTTCTGTTACCTTTATGCAGAACATTTTAAGCGGAGAGGGTTGTCTCAATCAAAAATGAAAAGCATGATCATCACCATGCTTTTGTGGCAACAAAATGGCAAGACGATCTTGTTAAGGGATTAGTCAAGATTTTTCTCTCCATACTGCTGTATGCTGATGTATGCAAAGTTTTGTGTAGATGTCTTGTGACGTTTGGAACCAAAGCCTTATATGACTTATGTTTTTGTTTCGTTTCTTAGTCTGTTCATGTCTTATTTATTTTACTGCTGGGGCAACGATGATAAGCTGAGTAGAGATGAACGAAGTTAGTTGTGTTTAAATATTTTTTTAGTGATAAGTTTCAATAAATGACTTATTTGATTTTCAATATACAATGTCTATCAAAGCCTCATTCCTAATTCTAAAATGTATCCTAGTAGATTAATGACAAGATTAATGTACAGATAGGATTAACGTAAAGTGGCTGTATGCTGATGGATGCAAAGTTTTGTGTAGATGTGTTGTGACGTTTGGATCTAAAGCCTTAGAATGATGTTGTTCATACTTTCCTCTTTTTTTTTCGTTTTTGTTTTTTTGTTGTTGTTTTGTGTTTGTTTTTTTTTTACTGCTAGGGCAACGATGTTAAGCTGAATAAGCTTGAATTGAATGTTAAACGAAGTTAACTGTGTTCGAATACTTTTTTGTGTGACAGGTTTCAATAAATGACCTAAGTTGCTAAATTTCTTTTGATTTTCAATATGCACTGTTTATCAAAGCCTTATTCCTAATCTAAAAATGTCTCTTAATAATATAAATGACAGGGTAATTGTACAAATAGGATTAATGTAAATCAGCGAAAAATATTCATATTTTCTGCCCGAATTGCATTGTTGTCAGACATTTATCAATACTTGTTTTGTTGTTTATCCCCTTGTTATGCTGTTTGTCTCTGATTGTATACATGCATGTATATTGTTTTATACTTTTTAAGAAGTGTGAAATGAAATGAGATGAATTGAATGTTGACAAGCACGGTTGCTCTTTTGAAAGCCAAAGATCCCAAGTCCTTTCTGGACGGAGATTACATTTTTCCAGTATAGTATTTCTTTCCATCATAGAGATTTTAAGACAGAAGGAGGAGGAGGAGGAAGAGAAGGAGGAGGAGAGGAGAGAGGGAGAGAAAGAGAGAGAAAGAGAGACAGACAGAAAGAGAGAAAGACAGAAAAAGGGAAGTAATAACCAATCCTCTATACCATTTCTGAAGGATCTATCTGAAGGCAGATTGCCCTCCCCTATATACTTTTTTGCGAGAATAAAAAGTAAAAAGTTAATGATATTTTTATAATGATGTATATTCATGTTATATGCTTTCACTATGTGTGTTAACTAGCATGCAGCTGCACCCCTTCTCTTTCTCTCTCTGCCTATTCCCATCTATGTTTTTTGCTTCTTTTCTCTTTACTTTCTGTAATTACAGCATTTTCATTTTTTCTGGGGTATCCATCGTCAGGCTTATTTAATTAGCCCCTCTGTGCCTTGGAATAATGAATGTCATGATGTCGGTACTATACTTGTATCATTGTCGATAAAAATGAAGTTTTGAATGAAGATATGAATAAAATGAATAATCGATTGTCACGTAGAAACAATTGTCATTGATATTTATATTATGACCCAATATATTAATAATATCCGTAATATGAACTTAATTACACTTCTTGAAGAGAGGAAAAAAGGCAGGGAGGTATATAGGCCCATAAACTTCTGGCTGCAATCAGTGGTAGGTAAAAACTAAAAAGATTAGAATAAATAAATAAAAATAAAGATAATAAGAAATTTAATAATATAAGTTGGAGGTGATAGGAAATGACTATAATAAGAATCTGAAAAAATGGATGATTATATTGCATGTTATTTGTTATACTGGCAAAATTTTAAAGTATATATTAAAAGTTCTACTAATAGATGAATCTCAAAAGGACCATTTGAAAATTGTCCAGCTATACAAAATTAACTATCTTATTCAAAAGATCTAAATAGAAAAAATTATATAGTTTAATTCCTGTTACCTTTTAGCAGAACATTTTAAAGGAAGAGGTTGCCTCAATCAAAAATCAAAAGCATGACCACCATGCTTTTGTGGCAACAAAATGGCAAGACGATCTTGTTAAGGGATTAGTCAAGACTTTTCTCTCCATACTGCTGTATGCTGGTGTATGCAAAGTTTTGTGTAGATGTCTTGTGACGTTTGGAACCAAAGCCTTATATGACTTATGTTTTTGCTTCGTTTCTTAGTCTGTTCATGTCTTATTTATTTTACTGCTGGGGCAACGACGTTAAGCTGAGCAGACGTGAACGAAGTTAGCTGTGTTCAAATATTTTGTTAGTGATAAGTTTCAACAAATGACTTATTTGATTTCAAATATACAGTGTATATAAAAGTCTCATTCCTAATCAAAAATGTATCCTAAAAGATTAAAGGGCAATCCAACCTTGGTAATAAGATGATTTGTATGAAAGCAGAAAAATAAGAAAAATAGGATGGTGAAAGTTTGAAAGAAATCGGACAAGGAATAAGAAAGTTATGGATGTTTGAAAAATGAGATCACTACATCTATGCGAATCTCAAATTGGCAATTTGGTGATTGGATTGTGACATTTTTGTGGACAACTCTCCCATTTGTCGTACACAAAAATATCAGTTATATAGCGGTTTTCTTCGAGGCGCTTTTACCCTCGGGGCAGTACTCAAAATATATTGGAGACAGCATATTGTTATAGGTCCTCATGAAAGAAAAAGATGCTATTGAGTAATACATTTTGAAAAAAGTGACATTTTAGTCAGTTTGTGTATTGGAGCGAGTGGGGGAGTTGTCCACAACTACATCACAGTGGCATTACCTATTTGGCCAATTTGAAATTCCCATATGTATAGTGATTACAACTTTCAAAAATTCATAACTTTCTTATTGCTTGTCCGATTTCGTTCAAACTTTCACCAATCTGCTTCTCTGATTTTTCCTCTTTCTTTCAAAGCAAACAAGATTAACGTACAGATAGGATCAATGTAAAGTCGCAAGGGTAATTTTTCAAGTTTTCTGCAAAAAATTGCATTGTTGTCAGACATTCATTAAGGTAGACTAGCACGGTTGCTAAAGATGCTAAG
This sequence comes from Heliocidaris tuberculata, assembly GCA_025618425.1. Classification (NCBI taxonomy): domain Eukaryota; kingdom Metazoa; phylum Echinodermata; class Echinoidea; order Camarodonta; family Echinometridae; genus Heliocidaris; species Heliocidaris tuberculata. The sequence continues at coordinate 9,876,321 of CM046832.1, read as the reverse complement.
TCCTTTCAAGACGTAAATAACATTTTTTCCAGTAGTATTTCTTTCCATCACATAGGCCCGAACTTCTGAACTCCGGTTTAACCAGTTAACTTAAACCGCGGTCTAAGTGTGGTTTAAACCCAGTCTAAACCTTCCCTTTAAACCAGAGTTTTAGAAAATCACATTTTGAACTCCGGTTTAACTTAAACTCCAGTCTAGTGTGGTTTAACTTTGTACAGAAATTTAAACTGTTTAAGTCAGTTTTATTTAAAGCTCTGGTTTCACTTAGACTGGAGTTTAAGTTAAACCGGAGTTCAGAATACGGGAGGGAGAGAGTCAGAGAGACAGATAGACAGACAGAAAGAAGGGAAGTAAAAAAAAAAACAATCCTCTATATAACTTCTGAAGGAGCTATCTGATGACAGATTTGCCCTCCACCATGATTTTTACGAGCATGCAAAGTAAAAAGCTAATGATCTTTTGACAATGATGTATGATTTTTTTTCTGGCAACATGTATGTTAACTAACGTGCAGTGGAGCGTTTTTAAAAGAGGGGGGGGGGGCTGATTTGATTTCACTCATTAATGACGATTTTCGAACCTTTTTTCCTAAGTTTTATGACACGTGTCTACTCAAAAAAGTGGGGGGGGGGGGGGCTGCAGCCCTCCAGCCCCCCCCCCCCACGGTTCCGCGGCCCATAAATAAGACTTTGTATTGAGCTCAGTTCTCTATATAGGAAGGCTATACTAAACTGCGTTCTACAAAACAGCATTCTGCAAAACAGATACTCCCCTAATACCAGTATGTAAAATTGTGAATATTAAACTGTGTGAAACATTTTGGGAGTAGTTAATTTGTTTGACATCTATTTTTTAAAAATCTCTAACACCTCTGAATAGCATATGCAATGTACTCCAGTCGAGAAGTATCTTTGAAAGCCTAAACATGGGCATGTCGTTATATTGATATAAAAATAATCATTCTAAAGAGAAAATCATACCTATTTTACGAATATATTCTACAGAAATTCCATAATGTTTAACATTATTTAAAAAAGAAAAGAAGCGTGACCACAAAAGACAACCCAAATTTAGGCTACCATAATCTAGAGATGGCGCTAAATCTCTTTTGTCACAATCGCAACACAGAGTGACCTCGATATAGAACAAGAAGGTATCGCCGTGCTGGTTTGATTTCACTCATTAATGACGATTTTCGAACCTTTTTTCCTAGGTTTTATGACACGTGTCTACTATAAAAAAAAAAAACTAAAAAAAAAAAAACAACAACCATGCAACAACATATATATATATATATATATATATATATATATGAATATCATAATCTTTTCGGCCCAGAAAGAGTTTAATTTTAAAGTAGGTTTCCGAGGTACTGAGGATGGCGCATCACAATTTCACAACCTTTACCATAAATTGCAAATTCGGTCTGTCTGAGCATCTGTGACAGGAATAATTTCTTTTGTAGCGTTATGTTCATATGCATACGGGCACATTTTTGCCAGGGGGCTGACGTCTCTTGCCTGAATATTAACCATCCTGAGCTAATCAAGCGAGTAAAAAAAAAAAGGGGGGGGGACCACTTTATTATGATAAAAAAAATTTTTTTTTCATTAAAATACACTAGATATAAGAATGAAATAATCGGGCATCTTGCTGCCCGAATATGGGATATTCTGGCACCTTGCTGCGTAAATGTGAGGATATTCGGGCATCTCACTGCCCGAATATGAGGTGACGGTGTCTCGAATATCGGAACTTTTAAAATCCTGTGGGCGCTGCAACATCTAAGCCCCCGCCTTTTACAGTATGGTTCTTGTAACTGGATTAGGTGCTTCAAAAGCGTAATGTAATGACATGTTTTTAACGTTTTAAGTTGAAAAAAATCAGTCGGAAAACAAGCAATTGTTGCTGAAAGTTTATGCTATTAAAGTAAAGTCGGGAACTTCAGAATTTTTTGTTGTTGTTGACAATTCATTTTTTTTTTGTTTCTAGCAAATTTGGCATAAAACTTTATTATTCAAAATAGTCAAACGACATCTCTGGGGACACTACTTCGTACCCCGAATATTTCTTTCGTATCTTTTGGTTGCTATTCGTTGAGAGTTTTACATGTCATGTTTTACATGTCATGTGGCATAATTCCTCATCCCAAATGTAACCATGGCAAGCTGAGTAACAACCAAGCGATTGCGAGCTGTAAAGAAATCTAGCGCCATCCTCTTAGATGAGAAAATATGATTTTGCAAAAGATATAAAGGCAGTCTAGATATGAATTTTACTCTGTTCATCTCGTGTAATTTGATATCGTTTCCATCTCCTTACGAAGATTCAAACCTCAGAGAAACTCATCAAATCAATAAATCAATGAAATTGAAATTTCAGGGCTGAAATTGTAGCCACAGTCTGTCCTTGATCACCATCATGCTAAAATCGAAGTAATGCATCACACAACCTACCTTAGAAGTTTGGTAATCTTATACTCAGGGGCGTCGATCCGTTTTTCGGATTGGGGGGGGGGGGCAAGACAGCCTAATAGTACCCTTCATGATTTGTTAACGCCTCTTAATTACCAGCTTCTCCACGGTTACATAAAGCAGGGAAAATATAGACAATAACAATGTTTGACAATGACAGTAACAATGTTTTTTTTTTTTTTCTCATGTCACCCTTGAAAGGATATTTAAGAAAATCAGATCAAACAATCAAATAAATCATCAGAATTATGTACAACACTTTGATTAATAAAGATATTTACAATATTTACATTCGAGTAATTTGATTCAGAATAGAAATAGAGAATTTGCGCGTGGCGAAATTGAAGTCTGATCGTGTAATTCCTTTTGTATCTCATTGTTCTGAAGGCTTCATTTCAGGGCCGAGTCTTGCATCATTTTTCCTTATTTTGTTTTACACCTCCGGATTTATTAGGGGGTGGAAAAAGGACTGCCCCTGCCACCCCATAATAGACGCCCCTGCTTATACGTATTGCTTAGAATGCAATCATCATGATCAGCAATAGTAGTCAACCACCGTCTATCGTCACCACTACTATAACATAGGATCATGTTTCGCAGCTCTGATCATCACAACAATATCGACAGTTCTTTGACATTATTACATTGAAAGAAAGGGAGAAAGACAATTATCAATTTATGATGGAATCGAGTGAAGAGCGCCCCTTCTAAATATTTGTCGTTTGCTCCCTTTTCTTCCCCTGTAAATAATATACGATCTCAATTGTAATGTCCCCTCCCCCTAAAAAAAACAAAACAAACAAAAGAAAACAAAAGAAAAGAAAAAGAGTAAAATCCCTATTACCGCCATCCCATCTTCTTTACAATTTTATATTATCACTGTTTTATTCACAATCACTACAATCTTGTTTATTATTATGACAACTCATTTACCACCATCGCAATCCATGTTAACATTATTCAGAATTCATGTTATACCATCATCACAGCCCTGTTGTCATCCTTCAAAAATCAGGGTTACCATCATCAAGCGTGCGGGAAGGGTTCCAAATTTCTTTTTCTCTATCTTTTTTTTTTTTTTTTTTTTTTTTTTGGGGGGGGGGTGTGTTTTGGTTGTTTGTTTGTTGTTGTTGTTGTTGTTGTTGTTTTTTTTTTTGGGGGGGGAGGACAAACACTGTGAGGGGCCCGCCATCAAACGTTCACTACCTGCTTACAGCCCCCCCTCGACCCCTCCCCCCCCCCGTCGAACTAGCACATCCCTACCCCTTTCTTACAAATTTCTTGATATTTCTTAAGTTTCATCTTAAAAAGAGCAATATATTTGAAGCAGTTATCATCCACTGTTTTCCATCAACCCTCATTAGACCTAAAATAGGGTTATTTCTTGTCTAAAATTGTTAACACTTTGTTGGTATTGAAAATGTACAGAAATTACATATTAGGGCACCTCGCTCCCTGAATATGTGCATCTCACTGCCGCAAATTTTTGGGCACCTCGCTGCCAAAACATGAGAATATTCGGGCAGCGAGGTGCCCGAATATGAGGAAATTCGGACATCTTGCTTAATGCCCGACTATGAGGTGGAGATTGCCCCAATATCGGAACTATAAAAATTCCCCCCCCCTCCCCGGGGGGGGGGGGGGGGGGGGGGCTGGAGCCTCGCCTCATACGCCTATGGGGTATTCATGCAAAACATCCAAAACTTTTTAAAATTTGATTTCGTAGATTTGGAACACAGCTTCCTATTTATTTGTTTTCATTTTAATAGAACAGAATTTCTGCAGTTTGGCTTTTGAATAAGTTGAAATTTGTATTTTAAAGCAAAGGAAAGCTTACCATACATCGTTTTACATCAAAATCATTTTTCTTGTCTTGCAAGGGGGCCCCCATTTAGGGGGCAAAATAGATTATTGCAAGCAAGAAAGTTTAGATTATTGAATGTTGAAAACTTGCATTTCACATTACTAGAAAGTTATTTGTTATACTGCAAAATATTGGTCTTGTAAGGGGGGCGGGGGGCAAGAATGATTGTGCCTTCCCTTCCCCTGATAGAGCAGTCTCCCCCTCGCTTTTGGCACCACTGGTAAACATCTCCTCCCCTTCCTCCTGGCGCGCGCCTATGATAGACAGGGTTTCTAAATGTTGAGAAACATTGCGTCTATTATACGAGGTCCCGAGTGAGATTTTGATTTTTGAACGCTTAAAGTTTGCATTATAGAGCACTAATAAGTTTATCATACATCTTTTTAATGCAAAAAAGGGGGCCCTTGGGAGGGTGGGGCAAAAACTGATTTTTCCAAATCCATGTTACCATCATCACAATCCATGCTACCATTATCACAATCCATGTTACCATCGTCACAATCCATGTTACCATCGTCACAATCCATGCTACCATTATCACAATCCATGTTACCATCATCACAATCTATGTTACCATCATCACAATCCATGCTACCATCATCACAATCCATGTTACCGTCATCACAATCCATGGTACCGTCATCACAATCCATGTTACCATCATCACAATCCATGCTACCATCATCACAATCCATGCTACCATTATCACAATCCATGTTACCATCATCACAATCCATGTTACCATCATCACAATCCATGCTACTATCATCACAATCCATGCTACCATCATCACAATCCATGTTACCATCATCACAATCCATGCTACCATTATCACAATCCATGTTACCATCATCACAATCCATGTTACCATCATCACAATCCATTTTCCATCGTCATAATCCATGTTACCATCGTCATAATCCTATTTACAATCATCACAATCCATATTACCGTCATCACAATCGATGTTACCATTGTCATAATCCATGTTACCATCATTACATTCCATCTTACCATCATCATAATTCATGTCACCATCATCACAGTCCATGTTATAATAATATATAAGATTTATAAGGCGCCAAATCCACTTGATGATCAAGTGCTCAAGGCGCAACTTGTGCAAAAGATGACAATAAACAAAAGTGCAATCAATTATAGGCCAAATCAGTAAAATCATACCTGATTTTGTTATTTGCTAAATAAATTTATGTATCTACCTATTATTGCTAGTTTGGTCCAAACTACGCTACCACCGAGAAACTAAAAGTCACATTCGCGCACGCCCCACCCCCGTATGACGCCTTCCCATAGTCACATGCGCGAGCGCACGCCCGCCATCTTCCTCTAACGAGCTGCCAGAGACAACGTTTAGGACATGTTGCTGGGCAAGGAGAGGGGACGGAGGGAGGGACATAGGTAGATACATAAATTTATTTAGCAAATAACAAAATCAGGTATGATTTTACTGATTTACTACAATAAATTAATGTATCTACCTATTATTGCTAGAATAGCACGGATAAAAATCCGGGGTGGCATGTCCCAAGGGAAGAAGACTAACGGGGGTCAACGGCAGAAGATGCCGCCCTCAAAGACGAAGTTGCAAACTGCACTTCTCCTGAAGGAATGTCCTTCAGATAAAAAGAAGTGAAAGAGTTAGGAGACCGCCAAAAAGCGGCCCTCAAGATGTCTTCTAGGGCAATGCCCTGAAAAAGCGCCCAAGAAGTACTAATGCTTCTGGTATCATGCGCTCTAGGTTTGCTATCCGCGAGAAGGGCCTCTGGGCCAGCGGCCTGGATGGCCTCGACAATCCACCTAGAGATGGATTCTCTAGAAGCAGGGGAGAAAGGTTCGAGAGTAATGAGAAAAAGTTGCTCGTCCGAGCGGCAATCTTTGGTTCTGTCTAAGTACCATTTTAGCGCCCTCACCGGACACCAGACTTTGTCCTCCTTGACTGAGGAGAAGTCTGACAGGGGGCTGAGAAACACCTCAACCGATCCGGAGGAAGCCGTCTGGTTTTTGGCTACAAAGGAGGGCTTGGGGATAAGGCGAACACCTTGCCTTTCCCAACGGATATGGCCAGGAGAGGTACAAAGAGCATGAAGAGAGCTTCTTCTTTGCCCTGAAGCTATGGCGATAAGAAAAATGGTCTTGACAGTCACATGATGGAGAGAAGCCTTGCTCATCGGTTCAAAGGGAGGCTTTGATAGCGCGTCCAGAACCTTAGGAAGGCTCCAAGCAGGAGACAGCTTTGGATTTGCTGGTCGTTGTAGGAAAAACGATCTCAGCAACTTAGTCAGGTAATGGGAGCTAGAAACTCCCGAGCCGTCCGGAAAGCCAACATGAATGGCAGCAATGGCAGAGCAGTATCCACGGATAGTGGAAAGAGATCTACCCTTATCAAATAAGGAGATCAGAAAATCTGCAATAGTGCCCACAGAAGCCTCACAGGGTGAAACCCCGAGGTCTTCACACCAAACTGAAAAGGCCTCCAGACGGGAGTTGTAAAGAGATCTAGTGGAATCTCTACGACTCTGGACTATAAACTGAGAGGCTCTCTCAGAGAGTCCCGAAGCTCTAGCGTCTCCCCCGATAACGGCCAAGCGGTCAAGTGAAGGACCTCGGGCCGATGATGGAGGATCCCGGACAGAGGCTGGGACACAAGGTCCGGCCTCAGTGGAAGTGGAAACGGCTGTCCCGCCAGGAGGGACAGGAGTAGAGGAAACCAAGGTCTCCTCGGCCAGCGCGGGGCTACTAACAGGACCCACGCTCGATCCTCCTTGATCTTTCTCAGAACCTGAGGGATCAAAGGAAACGGAGGGAAAGCATACCCTCGAAAATGTCCCCAATGGAGAGCGAAGGCATCGAGTGCCCAAGCCTCCGGGTCCCGTACCCGAGAACAGTACCTCGGAAGATGGTGGTTGAGAGTGGTCGCAAACAGATCGATCTCTAGCGGCGCCCAAGTAGCGCGGAGAAGATCGAAAACCTCCTGATGGAGGGACCACTCGGATGGGAGACACTTGCCCCGGGACAGAAAGTCTGCTATAAGATTCTCTTGTCCGGGAATGTAAGAGGCTATCGGGACAATGTTGTTTGTCCGACACCACCTCCATAACTGGGCGGTAAGAGAGTTCAGGGAAACTGAACGAGTTCCACCCTGATGATTGATGTAGGCAGCAACCGTGGTGTTGTCCGTAAGGATAAGCACGGAGTGCCCCACAATCGTGCGCCTGAAATGACGGAGCGACATGAATGCCGCCAGCATTTCCAGTACATTGATATGGGGAAGAGTGTGCAGATGAGACCAGTCCCCCGAAATCATCTCGTCCCCACAATGGCCGCCCCAGCCCAGAAGGGACGCATCCGTCGAGATGGACACTGACGGAAGAGGGGTGCGGAGAGGCTTGCCTCGCGCAAGAAATGTCTCGTCTGCCCAGGGGGCGAGAAGACGTCTGATCTCCCTCGGTAATGGAATCCATACTCTGAGGGAGTCTACGCTCGGCGAAAAGAACTTCAAAAGGTGCCACTGGAAGGGCCTCATCAGAAGTCTGCAGTCTGGCAGTACCTCCACTAGACTTGCGAGGTAGCCCAGAAATTGAAGCCAGCGCTTGGCCCGTACCTTGCGAGAAAGACGCAAGGACCGAGCAGCTGACATAATCGTCCGAATTCTGTCGCGGCTGGGGCGGGCGACCTGATTCGGGATGTCTATCTCCGCACCTAAGTACACTGGAGTACGAGTGGGAGACAGCTCCGACTTCTCCCAGTTGACTATAAATCCTAGCTCCTGAGTAGTCTGGAGCAGGAGGTGCAACTGGTCTCGGAGCACAGGCTCTGAATGTGCTACCAGGAGCCAATCGTCCAGGTAGACAAAGAGTCGGAGACCGCGATTCCTTAGGAAGGCGACTAGAGCTGACACTACCCGGGTGAAGACACGGGGAGCTGGTCTCAGCCCGAATGGTAGGGCACGTAACCTGAAAGTTTCGCCTTGGAAGGCGAATCCCAATAGATCCCGCGAGCGTGGATGTATCGGGATATGGAAATATGCGTCCTTCAAATCTAGCGAAATCGCCAAATCTGTCCGCTCGATTGTCGGCAGAATGGACGCTAGTGTCTCCATCCGGAAGTGTTCCGGAGGGATAAAGGTGTTGATGACCTTCATATTGAGGATCATCCTCAGCTTCCCCGAGCGTTTTGGGATCACAAAGATCGGGGAGAGACACAGATGTGGGTGGTCTCTCACCTTCTCTATAGCGCCCTTCTCCAGCAGTAATCGTATCTCGGCCGAGATATGCTGCTGATGAAGAGCGGACGAGACTGGCGGGCGGATACGGATGGCGCCGTGCGGGACGGGCTCTACAAGTTCTATGAAGAAGCCGTCTCGCACGACTGAGAGAACGAAGCCGTCCTCGGTAATTGCTTCCCAAGCGGGAAGGAAATACCGTAGTCGTCCGCCTACCTGGTGATCCACTGCTCGGGGCGCACCCTCAAAAGGCCTGCTTGGGCTTGGCCGGAGCCTTGCCGCAGGCCCTATTACTCCCCTTACCTCTGGGAGAGTCCCTACCTCGAGCAGACTTGGGCTGCTGACCGGTAGGTAACGCCACGCGAGGTGGAGCCGAGCTCACCCGCTGATGGCGTGGAAGGGGGGGCACCGACGTCCTAGCCTTCGGCTTAGGAGGTTGAGCCGGCTGACTTGGACGGAATTGCCTCGACAATTCAGCCGCCTGCTTACGGGAGTCGATCTCGCGCTGAAGAACAGCGGCGAACTGACCCCCAAACAGATGCTCCCCCGACTGGGGAATCCCCGCCAAAAGGGAGGGGATATCCCTCTCCAGAACCCCTAAGGACGAGAGAGCAATCTCTCTCCTAGAGTTCGTGGCCTGGACAGCTGCAGCAGTCAGCTGCGACCACAGAGATCCTGTCAAAACAAGCAGGATCTCGTCCAAAACCAAGCCGTCAGACTCGGAAACCTGAAGTTCCCGAGACCTGACCCTGAGGCTGATTAAAGAGCCCAGGTAGGCCGTGAGCCGCAGGCCAGATCTGGCGTGGGTCTCAAAGTCACGTGCCTGCCTATCCTTGGCTGTGTAACTCCTACTCTTGAAGTTCACGCCAAGTCTCGCCCCGACATGCCCGATGTCAGGCGAGAATTTCTTCGGTTGGAAAAAACCAACTGAATCTTGGGGTCGGAAAGCGTATTCCTTGGCAAAGGGACGCTTCCTACCAATTGAAGCCCCAGGCAGCGACGACTGTTCAGCTATGCCCTCATAGGCAGTCTTGAAATCGTCAGTAAGGGGTATCCCCGATGAAGGGGCCCTTTGCCTGAAGAGAAGAGAAGCCTGAGCTGAGTCCGGCTGGGCCGGCGGGAAAGTCTCAGGTAAGTATCTCTCCAAAAGAGCCTGCGCGTCAGCTGCCAAACCACGAGGGGGTTGGGGGACCGCACTGGCTTGTGACTCGGAATCAGAGTCAACATCAGGGTCGGCTATGTGGGAAACCTGGCCCCAGGGGGGTGGGTGCATCCACGAGCCGTAAGTCTCCTCACCGGGAGGGGCGCCAAGCGCCGCCGGAGTAGGAGCAGCTCTGACCGGGCGGCTCTGGGCCTGCCGGGATCGAGCATGACCCTCAAGGGGCCAATCATGACCGGATAGTATTGATCTGTCATGAGCAAGAGGCTTTTGACAGCCTGGAACCTGTAAATTAGGACCGGATATCGGCAAACCGGGGCCGGATATCGGCAAACCGGGGCCGGATACCGACAAACCGAGACCGGAAACCGGTAACTCGGGGTCAGATCTCGTCGAACCGGAACCGGGTATAACCGGGTCAAGGTTCGGATCACCCAAGTCCACGGACTGGTCAGGGTCCGAGGGTGGGTCCGTGCCACCCGCGGTCGGCTGGGAGGTAGCGGGTAACCACCCGCTCTTCTCCACAACTATCTTCAAGAAACGAAGAAGTTCCGCCTGATCGACCGCCGAAGGAGAGGGTCTGGCGTCTTAGAAGAGGCCTTGCACTTCTTCCTAGTCGTAGTCATAGGTGTACCCGAGGCAACCTTGGACTTTGACTTAGAGAGAGACTTGGCCGAATGGTGCCCTTTGGACTTCTTGCAAGGGGGGGCAGAGCCCTCCGGCAAAGAAGTCGGCACCTCGGCCGTACCCGAGAGGCCGTGCTTGGCAGGGTGCTCGGATGATCTCTCACGGCTACGCTTGGCCCGTTTAGAACGGGGGGTAGCCGTCTCCGTGGTGACTAGGGCTGAGTCAGGGCTAGCCGAGTCACTAAGAGTATATAGAACACTGGAAGGAGAAACTCCAGCGTCTTTGCTCAGGTGGGAGCCAGTGGTCGGTGCCCGACGGCTCCCCCTGAGCGGACATGAGTGCCAGTGGCCGGTAATCCGGCGACACTCACGCCCTGAGATCGGGGGCCAGTGTTCGGTAATCCGACGACCCCCTCGCCGGGACTGCGAGTCCCGACTGTTGTTGTAAAGCCGAGCCCGGCCGCTGCTGGGCTAGCAAACAACGAGGTGCTTGTCCCTGTCCGAGACCCACTGATCGCAGGGGTCCCTAACTTACCTTTCGTCGACAAGCCTGGGAAAATAATCCCTGAACAAGACGACGATTTCACGCCCGTACCCCCGGTAGTTAGTGTACTGCGTATCATCGGAGATGAAACCGTGAAACTAACTTCCGCCGTGTCAGCCTGCACACTGGCGGGGCCGGTACGGGTAACAGGATTCAAAGAAACAGACGAATTCATACTGATCCTGAAATGATAAGAAATAAGAGACAAGAACGTAAGGGTGTAAATAAATAATTAGCACGTAGTATTTCTAAAGAAAATACAACTAAAAGCGTTACCTACGAAGGGAACAAAAACAACACCCCGGGGGCTATGCACGAACAGCCAACAAGGGAAAACCCTAACGAAAGTAAACAAAGCGCTAAGCAGCGGATTGCTAGCCCAGCGAACGTGCGTAAAGCTATGTCGCCGGGAGGAACGAAAGGGGAAGAAAAGCGAGACAGAAAATGAACTAATTTCCTGTCTTACAAAAAAAATGACTGGGAAGTCCGTTCCACCAAATTAATAAGGATTAAAAGGAGAACGGAATTATTTGTCAAGCAGTATCAAAAAGCGCAAATTAGAGAAGAATCTCAAATTTTGGCGCAGTGACTTATCTTGATGTGTTTATTCTACGGCAGCGAGAATGAAAAGAGGTAGATGGCGGGCGTGCGCTCGCGCATGTGACTATGGGAAGGCGTCATACGGGGGTGGGGCGTGCGCGAATGTGACTTTTAGTTTCTCGGTGGTAGCGTAGTTTGGACCAAACTAGCAATAATAGGTAGATACATTAATTTATTGTAGTAAATTAAACATTACATTCCATGTTACCATCATCACAATCCATATTACCATCATCATAATCTGTGTAACCATCATCACAATCAATATTACCATCATCACAATCTCTGTAGTTACCTATATCAAAACTTTCATAGTATCGCAACCTTCTTTCTCCTTACTGCAATCCATCATCTTTTCATTCTTCTTTACCAAATCTTCTACACCATATTTTTTTCTAAACTATCATCAAAATCTTCTCTTTTGATCATAATCACAATCTTCACTACCAACATCATTGATCAGCCTGCATCTCTCCCCATCACCACCACCATCATGAAACCACCAAACACTATACCTTATTCACACCTCATCAAAATGACTCCAAACTGAATTCAAACCAACTGATGATTGATAAAATCTTTGCCATATGGGGTAATGTCATTTTTTTGTCCATTGGTCTAGTGGATGTGTTGTCAGTGTGATAGGGCTTTTCAGCTCTGTATATGTCGTGAGTGTTAAACATGAAATAAAAGAGAATATAATACACAGAATAAAACACAGCATTGACGACAAAATCAAATTGTTTTAAAATATGAAAGATGGACATTCACATGTTCTTTTTTGCTACCTTTCTTCATAACCTTGAAGGTTTCACACAGAGCTTTCTCAACATTCACAGTGCTTCATTCTTTGATACCCATTCAATCTAATGTACAAGTTGATATGTACAGCCAGTTTCAACATTTTCATTAACAATATACATGTATCACAAGATGTAGGACTGAAGGAAGTTGTTACCCAAGTAGTGATGACAAATAAATGGAATCTAAAGTAAACTATTATGGTCCAGTTCAACAGGATACAGTACCATACAGTACGAGGGGCTTTTCTTTTGTTTATACATGTGAAGTATATTATCTAAAAACGTCTGAATTAAAAAAAGATGTCCTAAAACATTTTCAGGAGCTACCATGAACAAGTTTCCACAATTACAAATACAGGTATCCACCATATAGGCCATTTGCATATGAGACTTCTGAAAAGAGAGAAATATTACATTGTCATTGATGACTACAGGCCACCACTTTAATATGTGAAGCTATGCCAGGTACTGGTCCTGATGAAAACCTTGTAAGAATACGGTATTCAGCACTCTTTATAACTAATACCACAACTTTTAAGTGGAAAAAGAAGTAATTTTAGGTCTTAAGAGTCATCCACTGTCTGAAGTGCCAATAACAGCTTCAACTTCTCATGCAACGTAAATAGTGAACAACAAAATAAATATGAATTACCTGCTAATGAAATGCAGGAATTGTGCGGTAGTATGAGTAGATGACAAAACAACTTTTATAGGTATTGACATTGACACGAGTCACACAACATGTTTTAGTATGCAACTGATACATCCTCACTCTTAAAATGATACCACATATTCAATTACTACTAGACCATTGCTTATTTCATACAGTACATGAATCCTTTAGAACTAAAAACTGGGTATTTGAAATCTGGCCTTTTGAGAAACACAATGCAAGCAAAATGGAAACTTGTAGTGTCTGCAGACAAATACAGTACACATCTCTTGTTAGTGTATGTTGCTTTCAATTTATGGAGAAATAATCACAATACTATCTTGTTGAGGAAATTCTCTTTTTTGAGTAGGGTTGATTCATCTTTCCACTGAAAAAGAAACCAAGCTGAAATACATTATAACTAAAGGGAAAAAAAATCCTACAGCACACAATTGAAGTAGAATTTGAAATTGCAGTTCACATACTTGTACTTCATCAAATCATGATTACTGATGCTTTATATCAAAGTGATGCATATTAACCTTGACCATGAAACAGGGTTGAAAGTTGAAAAAGTTTAAAAAGAAATGATGTGAAGTGCATCTTTAAATTAGGTAAGAACCTCCATCTCCATGTTGGTAAAAACACAAATTCATTGAAAAGTGTGCCTTTTCAACCATTAAAAAATATTGTGATAAAATATTGGAAATTATAAAAATCTTAGCCTGGGATGAGGTATCCATCTCTGGTTGCTGTTTTGTCATAACCAATATGGCAAAATATGAGAAAAATACAGTTGAAAGGCCTTGATAATCCTGCATCTATTCATTACAACATAGGGAACTTTACAAAAACTGACCAAACAACCAACCAATATGCATTAGATAATCCTCTCCACTGTCTACATAAAATATACCGACAGTTCTACATAAATGTCATTATGAATAATGTACAAATCCATCATACCTCCAACACAATACAGATGGTAATAAGAATACAATATATATATACTTGTCATTTAAAAACTGGCGTGTTCCACAGTCCATCATCCATATAATCTGCCTCCTACAAAATACATTTCAATATCTAATCTACATGCACACTCTAACTACGGTAATTAAATAGTTCTAGCAAAAATCTTCTCTCCATATGTTTGTTTAAATATAATATGCATGTACAGAGGTAAACATATACAAATAGAGATAATTAACAGAGATGAGATAGAAAAAAGGAGAATATGAATCAGGAAAAGGGACTGGGGGAGACTACAAAAATGTTGAGCCAGTGTGCAATAGATTATACAAATGCTTCATTTCTTTCCATGATTTTTTCCATGTATCTCACAATTACTCGTCGGTCTTTCTATCTTCGTACTTCCAATGCAAATCATAAATCATAATACAACAAAACTTGGCCTTTTTAAAACTAACAATACATCATTCCATCCACAAACTGTTTTGATAATAGAATTGGGTTGTTTTCATCCTCAAAAACAATTTTCTGAAATCTGCTGTTCATAAGGAAATAACACCCCTTTGACATTTTCTTCTGTTCACAGGATCTGAGAAGCTTACAAAGTAACTCATCAAGTAAACTGAAAGAATGATATATGGCATTGTGAGAGGCTAACTCAAATACATGTCTCAATGTAAAAATGCACATTAATAGAGCATAACAAAATTAAAGAGCAAAATTCCATGTATAAATTTTGAGATTCTTTTTTTTTTTTTCTTCTTCAACAGAGAAAGAAAGATTTTCTGTCAAGAAGACAACTGCTGAAGAAAAATGGATGTAACTTGGTATGTTGGCAGTATACTCAGTCATCGAGCTTCATGACAAAACATTCAGTACGTGTATTTTGATACTGTTGCTATATTGGTGAACGAGTGCATTATTTGGTTTGCACGGGTCTAGATTTAGCCAAGGAGTTATCACAGAACCTTGATTTAGCCTAGATCTGTACATTTTACTTTATTAAAGAGAATCTTCTAAATATGGACTTTGGTAAAGGATCCCTCATACACCTACGTGTAAGAAAATGAATCATTTTCAATATACACAAACTATATCAACCAAAATCCTGATGGTGTTTTTTTTGTGCATTGTGAAAGCTGTGAATACAGGTGTACTGCCTGAACACACTGACCTAACAAACAAGTATATTAAAAGTCAACATTTTTACTGCTTCGCTGTAACAAATATTGCTCTACTTGACTTACTTTTGCATTGTAATTACATGTACCACAAATCATTTCTAATTATAATCAGACTTTGATGAGATTTTCTCTTTCAATCTAAGTGAACATTTCAGAGAATTTAAAAGTAAATAAAAGTAGTGGCTTTATGTATTCATTTGCAAACTGAAAGTATGGTTGAATCACACCTACTTGACCCAGTTACCACAGTAATGCAGTTGCACACAAATTGGGAATAGTTGCACTGAATAGCATCAACTTGCTATTTTCAGTGGAAAAAATCTGAACATGGGCTCCAATTTTACTTCTTGTTCTTCTTCTCATTATCAGTATCGACCCATGCAGATTAAATGACACAATCAAATACAATGCTAAGTTCTTACAACTGTCATTAATATAAAATTGACAAATTTACACTGCAGCAGCAAAAAGAAAAAAAAAATAAGAGAAAAGAAAAATAAACATACAATGAGGAGGTTAAACCTGCAGCTTTTTAAACTTACACAAATTCGTCTTTCAAAAACTAAATTGAATGAAGAACACTTCACAAGTGCGCAAATCAAAACACATGTTTTAGAATAAAAAAAAGTTCATCCAAGTGGATGACTTGTGTTAGCACTTGGGATCCTTTTAAAATTTTTTCCAATTAAGGACTACAGAGCATATTCCTTTTGCATGGTCTCACAGTTGTGCTAATATTGTTGAAATAGGACTTTTATTTCTTCCAGTTTTTACAGTATCTGAAAATGTTTGGTATCCAAAGAAATACAACCTCTAATGGTTACTAAAACTTGATTTTGAAAGAGCTTCTTTTGTCCTTTGAGAACTGAAGTCACTATGAACAAAACCACTCTTTATCATCTATTACCTAGTTACTAGCCATTTTGAAGGATTTAAAACAAAAAATAAACATCCAGGATGAATTTATGAAATCAATTCATTCAAGCTACTGTAAAAACAGAAAATTTTGTGAATAGTTAATGACTGCCATTTTCAGAGCAAGAAACTGCAGAATTAAAAAAATGCAATTTTGAAATTCAATCACACCACGGGGGTGTTTCACAAAGAGTTAAGTTTGACTTAAAGTCATGCGTAAGTGCCACTGCGCATAAGGTATTAAATGCGTAATCTCATTGGTATGTTACCCAATAGTGCGCGTCCCCTAAGCATGATTTGACCGATGCGGTGATGTGTCATATACCGCATGCAACTAGGTATCTAAGTGCGACTTTAAGTCAAACTTAACTCTTTGTAAAACACCCCCCCAGGTATGAAACTTTCACAAATATGGAACAATGGAAAAAGTTTCATGCATGCAAAAATTTCTGGTTTCACAGTATACTGTCTTCAATTTTATACAAAGAAAAGATTATTTTAAAAAATAGGCTGCCCGGGAAAGCCTGATTTTATTCAATGCAGAAAATACAAGGTGCCCAAGAATAAGAAGTAATAAAAATGAGATTTACAGATTTAAAAAAAAATGATAAAGATTTGACAGAGAATAAGTATAACCACACCTGACAAGATACATTGATGGCACAACACTTCAGACTTTATAACATCTGCAGGAGACAAATAAAGATATGTCACAAACTCCAATCCTGCTACTTTCAAATAAATACTCTATTCATATTGATACATTTTAAAAATAGATCTTTAAAAAGATTTGACAGCAGATGGCTGACAAAAAGGGTAAAGGATTAACACAGACCATGTTTACATTGCTGAGAAATGTATGACTGTTGTCAAAGATCAATAAACACTTTGCAACCAGAATGTTCTCTCTATACTTCTTAAATTTAACCCAATTTATAAAACTTTCGTTGTTGTATGCTGTACTGCATTAAAACCTGGACAAATACAGCAATTGCTTTGCACCTGGTTGGTGGTGCAAACAACTTCAAAATGATACAGTGGGTTTTCTTGTACAAGTGAACATGGAGTTATTTCAAAATGTGAACAACTCCGAGACTCATTACACGGTGCAGTGCTTTTTTTTACATGTACATGTACTGTAGATGCTGATATGATGAGACCCCCTTTCACATCATGCAATTATCGGTAAATTCCTCTGCTAGCTACCCAATCTCGATCCTTCTTGTCCAGATAAAATATACATGTATTATGGCTGCCCAGAGAAAGAGCTTATAGCTCTCTACTGAGAGCATGTCACAATAACAAGGTTTAGCACCATCACAAAATATCCTCACATGATTTTCTCTCATATATGTATATGGGTTCCATGATGGCATAGCATTTAATGGATTTATATATATAGAATAATACAATGGATTGCCGGTATTATCAGTATGATTTAAAGCCTCTTTAAACCTATGACAATAAGTACTTCGACCATTTAGACAGGGCTGAATACTAACAAGGATCTGGTACTCACAAACCCTGCAAATTACAGTGCGGACTCTCGAACTTCCTAAATATTAACAGGGGTCCAATGAATAGAGACCCCTTAACTGTCACTCCACACCCCTCTAGTGTAGAGCCCTGCCTTCAGATGATAATCTTGCACGAGATTAAAGATGACTTTATCCTAGCAATGTAAACATGGTCCGGAAACTGGTACAACCAACATTTTCATATTCTTCCTTAAAAACAGTTCAATTCTAAGGGATTACTGTACAAAATGGGGGGCTAAGATTGCAAGGGACAGGGGGGTAGGAATAAAAGGGAAGAGGGAGGGGGGCTAGGGCTATAGCTCCATCCCTTCTGTTTCATCTTCTGAAAAATCACTCATGGAACTTTCACTTGATGATGAAGCATTCTCCTGCTCTTCCAGTACTTCCTCTGTTGCATATTTTTGTACATATTCTGCACAGACAAAAAGTGTAAAAAGAAGATAGAAATAGACATTTTAGTCAGTTTCCATACTTTTAACATCTATCTATATGGCTTCCAAATGGATGCTGATTGATGTTTTCTTTTAATTTCTTGTTTAAAAAGCACAAATGAGAGCACAGAGTCTATAATGGGAATGGGTTGTAAGCACACACTTTTCGGACAATTGTGATGGTATAGAACTTCTTTGAAAATGTGGGCGAACAGCATTTCTGACCAAGATTTCCAAGCAATTCATTAATCAGAGCTTTCCCCAATGCATGTATGTATATCTGGCACAATATGAGTTAATAAGAAGACCCTGATTGCTTTGTTTGCAGACTTGTGTTTTATTGCAGTCAATTGCTACAAGTTACTCCAGATGAAAATATTTGTTTTTTAAAACGTGTTTTTAAATGAAGTTTTCTTCATCTCTCTTTTCAACACCACTTAATATTGTGCATTACTGTCCAATTTTCAGAAACCAATTGACAATAAAATAAAGAAATGTTCTTCTTGAACATGATAGGAAGCTCACACCTTTATGTCATCATTAATAAACAAGTACTGGTCATATTCCTAAAACATGATCAAATTCTCACTCACCCCAGCATGGGTTGGGTCATAAAAAATGTTTTTAAGTTCTTGGCGTAACTGTAGGGTTACATGTAATTTTTCCGAAGGTTCATAATTTTGAAGGTTCGTTTTTCCAAAGGTTCATAATTCCGAAGGTCTGTTTTTCTGAAGGTTCATTACTCTGACGGTTTGTAATTCCAAAAATGAAATAGGGCTCATAATTCCTAAAATGAAAAAGGGTTCATAATTCTGAAGGTTCGTAATTCCGAAAAGTAATGTAGGGCTCTATTGCATTATTGAAATTACGAACCTTCGGAAAAACGAACCTTCAGAAAAATTGAGTACCCCCCACTGTACACCCATCAGAACTCAAACACACCACATTCTTCAAATTTTCCTCAAATTCATGGGAGAGGGGACGATTATGGTTAGGAGTTGAATCTGTCCTCCTTTCATCAACCTATCCAAATGTTTACATATGACTGCAAATATCTTTTTTTTTTAAACAGTCACTGCGTGTTAGATTTGAAGTGGGCATCCGTTCATAAAATGCATCAACAATGTTGTGGAAAATTCCCACATCTCTTCATGAGTAGACTTTTGTGCAATGTAGCACAATGTCAGAAAACTGTTACACATGTAAATCTAGGCAGAACTGGGAACATGTGTTCATCTGAAGCAATCATCTGTCATTTGAGTAATCTAAGCTTTCCAATCCTCTCTGCCTTATCATTTCATGTTTTAATACAATTTATATAATTGTCTGTTGAGAGCAAGAGGGGCATGATCTATGTGTTAAAGGTAATTTTTAGTTGAGGTAAGCCCTCAAAAACTTTTTGTTAGATTTATTGGATTTTTGTTGAGAAATAGCAAGATATGAGCAATACAAAGATGCTGTGAATATTTCACATCCTAAAGTGGCATATTTAACAAATGAGAGGCAAAAAATATTTTTTTTTTGCCTCAAGATTGTTGTGTGGGGAGCCATCATGGTGGAAAGGTCCTACATGTACCATAGGGCAGTATAATGCCGTGATATAGCTTTCCTTACATAATTATATTTACTGTAAAATTCACTGGAAATCATTGATTTACCAGATGATCTTGTACAAACATCTTTTGATATGAGACTATATCTAACACTTTTCTTTCCAATTTCCTTTTTGCTACCAATACTGTACATGAGCTTTAAATGATGAGTTAACACCTTTACATCTCTTAACAGATAATATTCTCCTTTTGGCTAACTTTCAAGGAAAAGAGTTGTTCAGCAAAAACTTGTGCAATGGCTAAAAGAATGCATGTGTGCATGGAAACATTTTACTTTGTTGTAAGCCACAAGATTCTCCAAAAGAAAAAAAAATGCAGCTTAAGTGAAATCTATTTATATCTTGCACATCTTTCTTCTTCATTTTGAATTTTCACTGTGAACACAATACTGGAGATATCATAAATCAACTTTGAACATTAATCTCACATCTAGGACTGTAAGATATGTATGTAGGAGTGGGGAAACTCCAGTGCTCAGTCATTAAAGGTCTTATTTCATTAATCAACCTCTGGAATTATAGAATTAACTTCACATCCAAGACTGTGGATTATATATCAAAAAATACTACTAGATATTGATCTTGGCCCATTATTCTTGAATTTGATGATATCTGTAGACAAACTAGACTTTTCTGTTCAAAAGAAATCATACTGTACATTCAAGATAAAATGGTATCAGAAAATTGTACCTCCTCTATCTATTTGACTTACCCCTGATTTTCTTCTGGTACTCTTCTGGTTTGTGCAAGAACATTGCTGCAGCATCTCCATTAAGAGGGTCTATGGGATTTGGATAGCTCAGAAGTTGCGGAAGGAAGTGATCAAAGATATTTGATAAATCTGAGGAAAAAAAAAAAGAGAAAGAAATGAGCATACAATTGGACTTATAATATATATATTTTCTAAGAGCAAAAGCTATTTCCACACATTTCTTCTAATTCTTTACAAAGGCACAAAAAGAACATAGAAAAGCATTTAATGTGTGTACCATTCTTATTAAATTCTAGCTGGTCTGAAATATTCTAACAAATAACTACCAGCAATACACCTGGAAATCAAATTTGTTTTCATTGTCTAAATATATTAAATGATCTTCATTTGTTTTCAATATGTCAGGATAATATTATAAAGCCATGCGAAAAATTGCATCATTGGCTGATTTTCCTTTCTATATTTTTACAAAATGCACAATCCATTCAACCACCACCTCACGGGGGAATTCCTCAAAACAAATATTTCTCTCATACCAAACTTACATCTTCTTGATTATTAGTAGGCCTTACACCAGTTAATACTATACTTTTTCGTGAATACTAAATACATGTAAGATTTTGTCCCATTAGCTGGCCTAATTTTTTTAATGTGTAAGATTGGTGTGCATGTCAAGCAAAAATACCTCCAAGTCTATAAAGCTGGTGCATTGAAAGCATCTGAAGTTTTCTACTGTTGAATAATACTACTGTAGATTATAAAAGCCATCTATAAAAATGAATCAATGACTGTCCTGAATGAACCTGAAAAAAATACTTGGTATATACAATCAACAAATGAAATCCTAAAGCTAATAATAATTAAGAGCTAAGACATTTACAGTAGAATATTACAAATAAATAAAGATATAATTTTACATAGAATCATTTCTAGAAATTGGAGAAATAAGTTGCAATGCATTATGAAGATTTAGATTTACCGTATAATGGTGTCCATTCTTGGTTGATTACATCTAAACAAACTGTTCCAGAACTGCAAAGGAAGAAAAAGAGACAAATCATTAAACAGGCCAGTTTATAATGTATTCAAATCTTATGTAAGAAAAACACAAGCTTTCTGACCTAAAGCTTGTCAGAGGCTACCTGGCAAAGAAACATAATGTACTCAAGCTGAATTCCATGCATAGAAATTCTATATCCTCCATAACACATTAATATTTTTCAGGCCATGATCAGAAATTCCAGCAAACAAACAACCATAAATTTGAAATCACAAGTCCAGTTGGAAGGACTTCAATTCTATGACAAGACCCATGATGAATCTGAATAATGGTAATATCAAGGAGGTACTAGGCAAGCTGAGGTACAGCCATATTTTTTATGACCGAAGTATTACGCAACAAGTAAGATAAGGCTCGAGATCAGAGTGCAGCTAGATGCAAAATGCAGCTGTTTTGATCCAGGTGAAAGCCGACTCACTCTCTGAAGTAGGAGGTTTTGAGCCGTGGAAAGCTCGTTCAACCTCAGTGGAGAAGTTTTTTTAATAGGCTTTCTACTGCTGCGCAGTTGTTCTCAAATCATGTTTCATGCGCAGTCTATTCCATTGTATTCACCGTGATTTTCTGCCCCCATCCGTACATTGTTTGTCAAAATCCTGCCAGAAATGGGGAAGTTATGAAACTTGCATTGATTTGTGATGAATGATTAATTTCTTATTTCTATTACAATGTTTTCTGGAAACTTCCTGCAAATAAATGTTATAGTGTTGTAGTCAAGGCCCAAACCCTCAAGGCCAAGGCCAAGGCCAAGGCATTAATGAAGAAAGAAGGGGAAAATGGAATATACAAAGACGGAGGCGACACACAAAGAACCAAATGGCAGCAGGGGTGGCTGAACATTTTTCAAGAGGGGGGATTATTGCAAAAAGACACCTTTTAGAAAAGGGGGCACCTAGAAAACCTGGTGGAAAAATATATATTCATTTTCATAACCCCCTTTTCACGACCTGCCGTTTGTAACTGCATTGTTATGTTCCTGGACATAAATAGCTGGTAATTAACTGGTTATTTATCTGTAAGTAAGCAAATTGAGCTATATGTAACTAATAAAGAGGGACTTTCATTTTTTTTTTTTTAGTGCTCTTCCCTAGCCCTAAAATATCAAGACATGTGCCCGTATTCTCAAAAGTGGCCTAAGTTAAGCCTGGCTTAACGTAGGACGCACATTTATGGAAGGCCATTCGTCAATCCCTACTTCCCGTATAAATTACTATATTCATGTAACAAAATAAAGAATCAAAATTATTTTCTGACATGAAATGAGCATCAGAAATCAATTCTATCGTGTCAGTTTCTGTATTTGCATTTAGTCCCAGAACTATGGTGATTTTGTACGATTAAAAGAGGGTTACATTTGGCTCTAAATAATTTGGTGGACTAAATCTACACACTTGGGCGGGGGCTTAAAGTTAGGCGCCTTTCGAGAATACAGGCCATCTTTTAATAGCAAATCTTGATTGGGAGCTTGCATTTGGTTAATAATTCATGAAAGGCATGGTATTTTAGAATGATTTTAACAGAAGGTATGTCACTGCTCTCAAACCCACAATGCCCTTTTTCTCAGTTGATTTTTTGTTAGGTCAAATTCACAATTTTAGGCCTCTTGCCAAGAAAGTGAATGTGAGGTCTCATTCGAGGTTGCATAGCAACCAGTGTTTTAGAGATGTATCTTGGGATTATGAAGCTCAGAGCAAACAATGAAATTGCCCCTGATCCCTGTCCCCCCAAAAAATATATATATACATGTACATGTATACATTAATGTATGTATGTATGTAACTTTACAAGTGAGGGAGCAAAACAACCGAGCAGTAGATTTTTAATCCTCAAAAATGCAATTTTTATTCATTTTACCTATTAATTCGCAAAGGAGCACTGCAATCAAGCATTATAGAGTTTGGACCTATATGTATGAACACTGATATAACGGTTTTGTCAAATGGGGCGTCAAATTCATGAAAACCCATCAGAGTTCTTGTTGAGGAATTCAGTAAGGCAAACGAAGGTTAAGATTTCTTTCAACCTTTGCAAGTTCTATTTTAGCTTTGTCCTATATTCAGGGCAAGATATTTAAAAAGAAGCTGATGAAAATCAAAGGACTACATGTATAATAAGGAGCAAAGCAACAAGAATTACATTTTTTGGGGGAACCCTTTGAAAAGCCATTTCTAAACTATATCACAATCATATGTATATTGGGGCGTGAAATTACAAGATCCTGAAGCAACGTTATGTGAGGGAGCAAAACGAACAAGCTTTAGAAAATCATTCGCATTTTATACCCTAAAAATATTTTTCCCCCCCTTTTTCTACCTCTCCTCTTTCTCAAAATTATGTTTTTTGCCTCCTATACCAGTGTCAAACAAAGCACACTAAAACAGATGTAGGCCTATACCTAAAAGTGAATTTTAGTACCAGTTTTTGCACATGACAACGGAATTAATAATATAGCAGAAACCTTTGACCAAATTTACGAAAATTTGCAAATACTTCATTCAAACTTACAAAATGTTTAGAGAAAGATGAGAAATACAAGTACATTTATTCAAATATGCTGCTGCATTTCATACGGTATTACTGTTATCATCATTATGATCATTATTAGTAGTATCGTTATCATTATTTCCTGTTTAAATTTAACATGTTGTTCATTTCATGTTTTGTAAAGCCCTTAGAAGCTATATGTATATCAGCACTATATAAATGTTAACTATTATTATCATCATCATTAATAGTATTATCATCATTATCATCATCATCATTCTATCATAATAATCTAAAAAGTTGTACAACATGAATTCATTTCCTAAGTCTATTATGATTGCCTAGATCTTGTATTAGGTGCATGATATAGTGTGCACAAAATAACCCAAATATTTTAAAAAATTTACTTGCAAAAACAGCAAAGTGTCATATGCCTTGAAAATGCCTTAAAATTTTCTAGAGATTATCAAGGCTCGGAACCCTCAAAGCCAAGGCCAAGGCATGCCAAAGGCCAAGGCATCCAAGTCTAAGGCCAAGGCATTGAAAAACCAGGCCTAAGGGTGTCCCTTCTTCTTTTGAATACACCTTACTATGTGAGTGCCCAGGGATGCCCATGTGAAAAGATTTGCATGGGAAGACACTCTGCAGCCGAAGTACATTACAGGCAAACCTTGCTACCTCCCTGATTATATCCAGTTCCTCGTCGTCTGCTTTGAAAAGAGAGACAGTCCAACACGTCTACATTCGTGTATTCTCTTATCCCCCTTCCCTCTCCCCCTCTCTAGTTCTCTCCCTCTCTCATCATTTCTTCTGGTTTGTTTCTTTTCCTTTTTTATGCGTGTTTGTGTGGCATATACCATGTAACTTATGGTACACATCGACCACTTTTTAAATAAAGAATTATTTTACTGCTGAAACCATACAGATTGAAGGAAAAACTCCTCAGTCCTATTTATGATTATGTTACTTATGGGATGAAAATAACAAACAAAATCATTTTTATATTTCAATTTTCAGCAAGCAGTCAAAAGGAAGCAGGATGAAAGAGGGATATTTTGTGATTTCTTTTACTTTAACTAGATTTTTTTCTAAATTTGCTTTTTAAAATTTGTCCTTCGAAACTTAACTCGGTCAAATTTCAATTATTATTTTTAGTATTCTAGATTAATTTATTATCAAATAGTTGTCTAATTCCATTTCATTATTTTTTCCTGTTGCTTGGGTTTGTTAACTTAGAATTAGGTCAGTAGGTCATACTAAATTAGTTTCCCAAACTTTCATGATCTGTTTGATAAATGCAGTCCTATGTTTTTAAAAAATTGTTCTATGAATTTATAACATCAAACCTGAAACATTTATTTTCACACACTTACGCTAGTATACAGTGCATCCCAGAAAAAACAAAATCAAGATTATCGATGTTTAATCATATCTTAATCACAATCATGATTAATAAATGACACATATTTGTAAAGCTTGGATCCTCTTCTTTCATTTGATGCCACTCATATGATACATACTCCACGCATGAGTGAATAAAGACAATATGAAGCAGGGCTACCAAAAAGTCATTTGGCCAACGATATCTGAATTTCAAAGAGATAATCACATTTCTAGAAAGTTCATTTTTTTCTTCTACATCACCAGAAATTACTGACCTACATATACTTAAAACAAAAACAATTTTCAAAAAATTTCTCATCAACAAGAGTCAGTCGAATGTCTTTTTCTCTTCTCTGTACTTTCTATTCTACACCAGAAATTACTGACGTGCTTAAAACAATTCTTTCCTTCTGTATTTTCTCTTCAAACAGTTACAAGTACCGTATTGTGCAACAGAAGAATTTGGCAACTTTGGTAAATCCAAACGTACATGTAGCATTTTGGTAGGGTATTCTATCCTCATCCAAGTCAATATTGTTGTCAATATCAGAGTTTACAGCCATAATGAACTTAGCCTCTTGTCGAGGCCCTGGCGCTGTTGAAATCCTTGGCGATATGGAGGCAAAATTTCAGGCGAGCGAAGCGAGCCAGAAAAACCGAGGCGCTTGCGCCGAGGGCCTCTTGACACCCGATCTGAATTTCTTTTGTATTTCATTGTTTTGACGAATATTCCGACCAAATTTTGGTCGGTGAAAATCATCCAATAAGCGCAAGCTACCATGACGTAATGTTAAATATTCATGACTCGACTACACGCTATTTCTTACATGGCGTTCAACGTTTCTTCCACGCCGAGTGAGGACGATATTTGTAAGAGCTTAGAATATGCCGCTAGAATGTTGAAGATTGACAGATTCAAAGATTTGCAAGTTGATGCAATCAAATCTGCACTTAAAGGACAAGATGTTTTTGTGAATCTGCCTACTGGCTATGGAAAAAGTGTTATTTTTCACGCGCTACCGCTCTCTGCTGATTACCTCCGTGGGCCAGGGATGGAGAGTGAGACTGCAGCTTCGCGAGGGCCAGGCGGATCTCCCGGGGCCTTGCCGGGCAGTGAAGTTGCTGGTAACTCCTTGGTTACATCATCTTCTAGTCTATCATCTTCACGAAGCATTTTGTTGATTATTTCCCCTTTGGTGTCTCTGATGAGAGACCAGGTGAAGTCGCTCAAGAAACGTGGACTTCAAGCCATCTATCTTGGGGACGCTTCGTCACAAGATGTGACTTTAGAAGGTATAATTTTGAATTTGACTCGGTCAAGATCTAAAAACTAACTGTGTTAGTGTTATTTGTTAATAACACTGTAACAGTGTACATGTTATGTTAGACTTGATGGAGATGCATCTATTGTTGAACGGTGACTTTTATTGCCCATTCTTCATTATTTGTAAATATATGATGATCTCTTGAGAAATATGTACATTTGTCTTATTTCAAATTACCATGGTTTGTAAGCTAGAGATCGAATTCTTCATAATGTGCTTGTCTGTGAATGTACTTTGAGCAAGAGATTTACGTAATCCCCCCCAAAAATAATAGACTAGTCCAGAACTGAAGTAAGAAATCCTTGAGATTTCATTGGCCAATTTGCTGGGCGATCGCCGCGGTAATCTAACTGTTCACGTTTTCATGCATAATTCAATAGGAAATCGTGCCTCATGAATATATAATTCAGGTCGGGTGTCAAGAGGCCCTCGGCGCAAGCGCCTCGGTTTTTCTGGCTCGCTTCGCTCGCCACCAGAAATTTTGCCTCCATATCGCCAAGGATTCCAACAGCGCCAGGGCCTCGACAAGAGGCTATAATGAACTTAGATAAAGCTCAAAAGATGCAGAGTAATAGCATTTAAAAGTACTCAAAATGTTGCTCCGATGTATGGAATTGTGAATGGCACAAGCGCATTCTCGATTGCAAAGGGGATTGAATGAACAGCTGTGTGCTGTACGTCGTAAATCTTCCAGCGGCAACCCGCTGGTTTTAGGAGTTGGCTTGGAAGCTCAAACAGAGACCCCTTCCCTTGCTGTAACTCCAGCTTGCCCAGTACCTTCTTGGTCATATCTGACTAAAGCCCAAGCTACACTTTTTAAAATGAAAAAGATGAATGCGACTGCATCTCCTATATGCCTCGGCCTAAATTCAGTTGATGGTTCAAACTGTACTTGAAATAACCAGAATAAGAAGCCTCTAATTACAGGTTAACTGACCTTTTGACATTTGACCTTACACCTTATAACCCAAAAGTCTGATCACTTTATCTCCTCCTAGTTATGAATACAAAATAGTTGAAATATGGTGATAACAAAGGTAAAAAAACCCCCATTAATTTCACATACACCTGTATAATGACCTCTATGACCTGTCACCTTTGACCTATGTGAATAAAAACCTAATAAGTTCGTCTCATTATGGTGATGCATACTAGTTCCAAGTTTGAAATTAATGGATCAAATGGTTGAGATATCACGTTAACAAGGCTAACACCTGCAATTTCAGAAATTGACCTGTGACCTTTGACTTACATACCCCAAAATCTAATCAGATCATCTTCCTATGGTGATACATAATAGCACAAAGTTTAAAGTTCATACCTCAAATAGTTCTTGAGCTATCGCGAGAATGTGGCCAACACCTGAAATTTCAGAAATTGGCCTCTGTGACCTTGACCTATGACCTATGTACCCCCAAATCTAATCAGAACATCTTCCTATGGTGATACATAATAGCACAAAGTTTGAAGTTCATACCTCAAATGGTTCTTCAGTTATAGCTAGAACGAGGCTAACACCTGAAATTTCAGAAATTAGCCTCTGTGAACTTGACCTTTGACGTACGTACCCCCAAATCGAATCAGACCGTCTTCCTATGGTAATACAAACTAGTACCAAGTTTGAAGTTCATACCTCATGTGGTTCTTGAGTTATCGCTAGAACGAGAAAGCGGGACGGACGGACGGATGGACGGACAACCCGAAAACATAATGCTTTCGGCACCACCTTCGGTGGGCGGAGGCATAAAAATTACAAAAAATGATAGTAAAATTACAATACAATTAAAATAAACAAAAACTAATCAAAACAAAAAATCAAAATAAAAGTAATCAAAAAGTAATCAAAAAAGGAATCAAAATTTGGAAATTTAATCGAACAATTCAAAATCACTAGGAACTGAAACCTTATCTAACTAAAGTGAAGAAAAGGTGAATTTCAAGCCTTTTCCTTGGGAACACTGATTACCTATTCATATCGATTTTGAAATACCTGCCATTCAAACTGCCTTTCATTCCACAAAAGAAAGAGCAAATTGCAAAAATTTTATCTTACCAATGAACAGGCATAAACTTTGTGACTATTATTCAACACCAAATTCATAAACTAGAAATTTAATTCGTCACTGAAGACGAATTAGGTGGTCTGTCTGTCCCTGTGGCAAATTGCTTTGTAAGACATGATAATATTTGTGCAAGATAATAATCATGATGATGTTGACGACAATGATGATAAGATGGTCATATAAGTGATGACAATGACGACAATGATATATTTATAATGATGATCATAATAACAACAATAATGACAATAACCACAATAACCTAAGTGGCATAGCGTCCCTTCAGATTCAATTTTCTGGGCAATTTTTTGAAAAGTGCTTGAAAAAAAAGATGCTTAAATAAAACGTGTGCAAAATGAATTTGGGACGATATGGAGCATTTCTAAATTTTACGCGCGCACTGATGCGCGGATGTTCGCGTACACCCACGTCTAACAAATTACCATGACCTTAACCATGCCAAATATGAAAGAAAAATAACATTTCGTCATGAACATATGACCATAAGTTGAGTTTCACAAAATGGTGCCTGGATGACGTCACGATAACCTGATGAACTTGAAAAAGATGTGTGAACTTGACCTTATTAGGACTGATGACTGACGAAAATTTGTAGAAAATTGACTAAGCTGATTTTGAGAAATCGTGATAACAAATTGGACGATTTGATATTGAAGGACACGTGGGAGATTAACCCCATAGCTTTAATACATGACAGGGAATCAGATTGTACACAAACTACTGCACACTACTTTCCAATAGACATTACATGCAAAATAAGGCAGTTTATTACATTGTTTGTGATTGTATATGTTATAATAGTTGAAGAAGATGGTAAAATGAAAGGCAAAAAGAAAGAAAAAAAAATTTTTTTTTTTAAATGGACTCACTGGGGATCACACCTGGGTCACCAGAATGGGAGGCAAGTGCTTTAACCAATATACCAAAATATTTACCATAGAGATAACACGTAAACGAAAAATGGGATTCTGAAATCACATTTTGTTGTTACAAAATGGGCATGATCCCGACATCTGATCAAAAATTGGAGGGCACACATTTATGAAAGCTTATAGTCTCAGCTATAACATACTAAAATTCGGAAGAAAATTGAGCAGAAATAACAGAGATACAGAAGACTGGAATATAGAATCAAGATTTGAGAAAAAGTCATGTCCCATAGAGAATACACGCAAAATGTGAAAAATTGACATGCCTCCTTTAATCGCAAAAATAAGCCATGATCCCTTTGTCAAAATGAAAAATGGTGGTACTGATCTTGTAAAGAATTGTCTCAGCTACAACATATTAAAATTTGGAAGAAAATCGACAACCAATTACTGAAACATTGTCAAATGAATACAAAAATTATGACATCATTTTTTTCAAAATCATTTTTTGAGATCATATGCAAATATGATGACATCACATTATGCGATATGCAAGAATTCAAACCTACAACTTAGCTAATAGGCTTTCAGAATATACATTGAAATTTGGGGGTATCCATTCATTCTGACGAGCTATGGCAGTTTCTAGATAGGCATGTTTTTTAAAACCATTTTTTACATTATTTTGCTCATTGGCGCGCGCAAATTTGAAAGTTTGACACGCGCGTGTGGCATTATTGGATGTCGAGAATGACTGTAAGTAGTTGGTAATTGTCAAGAATAGTATCACAAACTCAAACCATACATTCTGTATGTGTTGCGCACGTGGAAAGCATATGAGCGGAAATTTTGAAATGCTTAAAATGGCCTGAAACGTGTGCAAACTGAATTTGAGATGATTTGGAGCATTTATAATTTTTGCGCGCACATTGACGCGCAGACGTAAGCGTACGCGCGCGTTTAATGCTCTGACAATGACTTGCATGACCTTGACCTTGACCATACCAAATATGAATGAAAAATGACCATCTGTTTTGGATATTTGACAATGACTTGATCTTCATGAAATTTTCACAAAATGCTGCTTTGATGACGTCACGATGACCTGATGACCTTGAAAAGTTTTGGTATAAAACTTCATACAAGGCCTGATGATTGACCAAAATTTGATGAAAATTGATTTTTGAGTCATGTGTGACACAAAAAAGTGTACAAAAGGAATAAAATAAATAAATAAAAATAATAAAGAGAAAGAAAATTCTGACGAAATTAAGAGGTGATCTGTCTATGACAGACCACCTAACAATTGAACAAGTAATTACATTTCACAAAGTATTTTTCCTGGGTTTTTTTTTAAACTGTTATTTCACAAATATTTATTAAGAGACTACTAGAGCATAAGAGAGTTTCCCCCTCTCCATGAAGTATGAAATCAAAGATTTAATATATCCTGGGTTCTAAAACAAGCATTAAAATCATATGAAATATAAAGAAATACAAATTAATGATTTAGGCCCTGCAATGAAAATCCTCTTCATTGTCAACACTAAAAGATTTATGAGAGGAAAATGCCTACTTCATAAAGGTAAATGCATTAAAGTACTCCAAGCAAAGAAATAAAATTTTACCAAACACAAGGTATAACTTACGCCTCATCTATATTTGGATGATATATTTTGTTCAAGAAGCCTGGAGAGAAAAAGATAGGAAAAGAATGACAAAAATACAGTAATAAATCATCAGATTAGCAAACCTGTGACAAACCACCTTTTATATGCACTCTCTCTCATAATGGAGTTCTGTCAAAGACATCTTTTAGAGGATTATGAAAATACAAGCTGCATATCAACAATGAAATAAAAATCTTGTTTTTGTTTTTGTTTTGTTCAAACCAAAGACTCTCACTGCAATACTTTAAACTTACTCAAGATGCAAATAATTACAATTTGTGCATGTGCAGATAAAGGTCATTTAATTTGTACCAAGTACAATTGACCTTTATACGCTGTCATTTTGTATGCACCATGATGCGCATACCAGTATGATTTTACTTGTTAAACAAAGTAGCGCATCCACCAAAACAAATGAGGGTCATTTGTACCATGTACTAATTATGAACTGGCTTATTTAGTTAAACAGTCTTCCTACATGTATATACAAAGAAAATTACCCTGTACTAGTCAAAATGCTAGTTTCCAATCTAGTAATATCATGTATCAAACATGTATTGCATCTATGCCAGAGTAAGTGAGTCTGAATAGTAACCCTATCATTCACTTTGTCAACCTTCTTTTTCTCCCCTGGAAAATTATTTTCTGAACAAGACAAAATGAAGATATAAATGATTCTATGCATTCAGTACATTGTGGAAGCTACATTGTGTTTTCTTTTGATATCATTTAGGATTCAATTTTCTCAATTTTCTCTTATGTAACAATAAAAAAGGACAATGTATATTGATTAAAACCAACAACATACACAGGCACCTATTGCTAACAAGTTATTCGCATGTGTATAATCATGTACACTAATAGTGAGTCACCATGTCTCCTACATATAATACACACATTTTTTTTTTACTTGTGTAATATCAAAGTGTGACACACAATTCAACTTGAAAGTTCCTTTCAGTCAAGGTCACTGTGTGGTCAATATGGCATACATGATAAACACCATGGTTTATCAGTTTGAACAGTAAAAGAGTAGTGATCGTACTGGTATTGCAGATTATGCCTGACCACTCTTTGGGCAAGAGGCCATGATAATGAATGTTATCAGCAGATATGAAGTTGCCATTAAATCCAACAACACCTTTGCAGCCATTGTGCACACATTGTACACAAGGCTATAATGCATTTCTGGATAGTTATGTGTAATCATTGACAGTGTTATATTCTGTTCTGATTTTGAAGGAGAATAATAATTGTAAGACAATATTAACAGCAACAAAGAGGAGCCCATATAATTGGGGCTAGCTCTGGCATTAATTATAAGCAATTATAACATGAAATTACTAACAATTCTTACGTGTACTTTGCTAGTGTACAAGTCTGAAATCTGATACATGTATTTAATTATGCATGTATCATTTAACCCTCACCCTATCTTTTTATTATTCAAAATGCAAAACTTTATCATTTGTCTAATTTTCCTTAAACTTACATTTTTTAAATAATTGACTTCTGTATTGTGTCTGCATTTCATCAAAACTGACCAGAATAGTTTTCATCCTGTGATATACCAAGTATGCAAATTGACATAGCATGGAAATACCGGCTGGTAGTGGATTTATTCTCAATTTTCCTACAGATCATGAATCCTAATTATTTAGGCGTGACTGTACTTACCAATGGAAGGTGACTTATAAGGATACTTGTCTGGTATATCTACTCTGACTTTCCATATTCCTCCCTCGTAAGGTGCTACAACAGAAAATGAAAGGGAGGGAGAAAGAGAGACCCAGAATAAGACAGAAGACAAAACATAAAGGAGGTAAATACAGATGGAGAGACAGAAGAGTAAAATGGAGGGAATTTAAAATACATAGATAGAACAAAATAAAATGAAAGGGAAGGAGAAAGAAAGACCCAGAATAAGACAGAAGACAAAACATAAAGGAGGTAAATACAGATGGAGAGACAGAAGAGCAAATTGGAGGGAATTTGGAAAAAAAAATCAAAGATAAAATACAAAGATAGAACAAAATAAAATAGGAAAAAGAAAGATAGAGGAAAGAAGGGAAGGTTATGTGAAGGTGGTTAAGAAATGCATTACATATTGTACGAGCAAGGGAAAGGGGATAAAAAAAAACAGGCAGAATAAGTATTGATTTATCCCCATATTCTGTAATACATACAATGTAAGTACCAAATAAGTTTATTCAACAGTTTTGTAAAACTGGACCACTTTATCACGTATCAGGATAAAACTTCAAGTGAATAGTGACATAAATCTCAGCATAAGCTATGTCATTGACATTTATGTTTATGTCGTGATTCAGGGATTTATGTCATGAATCTTGACATATATCGTGATGCAACAGGGCCCACTGATCTGTTTCCCCACATCAGAATTTTACATAAAATATATCATCTATTGTCTATGATATACGGTACCACAAATGACAAAATCATTAGATTTCTTTCCCTGGAACACAAACTACCATATATAAAAACCTGCATAAAGATAGAAATTTACAGTGACGCAATATCTTTCTAATTTTGTCTCCATTAGGATGATCTTGGAAGGTAGAGGTTTGCATGGTGGTACTGATAATGTTGAGGAGGCTTACGGTTCACCATGTGGTTAGTCCTGAAAAGGAATGTTGAGTAAGAAGAAGAAAGTGGAGAAAGTTAATAGGAGAAGAAATGGAAAGGCAAGACAGACAGTAAGAGAATGTAGAAGTAATCCCACTTGAAAGCTCCATTCCCAGTCTTTTCATCTGGTTTACAGTCCTTTTCAGTTTACACTTTCAAAAAAGTTTACTTCTACATTCTCTTACTGTCTATCTCGCCTTTCCATTTCTTCTCCTCTTAACTTTATCCACTTTCTTCTTCTTACTCAACATTCCTTTCAGGACTAACCACATGGTGAACCGCAAACCTGTTCAACGTTTGTCTCCATTATTCCCCTTATAAAGATTTCTGCTTTTTTTTTCTTCATAATGCACAGATTTCCCCAAGGTGCGTCAATTATGAAATACAGATCCTCATCTACGGTTTATGTACATGTAGATCTTCACTGTATCAGAAGAAAGGCTCAACTTCTCTTAAAATCTTATCCCAAACAGACTAACCATAATGCAGGAGGGGGGGGGGGGGGGTGGCATTAAATTTATCTGCAGCATAATAACCAACATCCTTGAGGGGTTGAAAATATGGTAGGTTTCATAAGAACTGAAATGTAATCATTCACATAATGTCACTGACACCAGGTTCCCCTTCTTAATATGATAAAGGATCACCATGAAATGAAATGAGTTTTCAGTTGGGCAGCACTGTGTAGCTATCTCTTTTTATCACTATGCACAGGCTGTAATTTGACAT
The DNA here is from genome assembly GCA_025618425.1 of Heliocidaris tuberculata. Classification (NCBI taxonomy): domain Eukaryota; kingdom Metazoa; phylum Echinodermata; class Echinoidea; order Camarodonta; family Echinometridae; genus Heliocidaris; species Heliocidaris tuberculata. Next base: position 9,841,748 of record CM046832.1, on the reverse strand, counting down.
TTCAAGAAAATCCATTTGACATCATGTCCAATACAGAGCAAATGCAATAAGAAAGAGTCGCGGGGTAAAGAGGACTTCTGTGAGCTATAAATGGCAGTTATTTACTTTTCACAGTATATTAACAATTGCATCGATTGAAAAGTGTCATAGAAGGCTCACTACACTATATCATTTGGGTTCCTTTGTAATGATTTGTCACTACATACTTACTTCCTTTAGGTCCATAGAATTTGACAAGGAATTCATTCAGCCCACGTAGAATAGTCACTTCTCGTTTAGTCTCAATCCTGGTTGAAGTTAAATACTTGAATTAAGGACAAATTTGTTGATAAAGAATAAAGTAACAGCTTACTCAACAAGTATATTTTTACATTTTTCTTTAAATCGATACATGCAGATTCAGAAGAAATATTTGAAAGAAAATGAGAATCATCTTTCACATGCCGAGAAATAGGTGAAAGTGTCATGTGAGCAACTTTTTATACATGTGCATCATTATCAATTGATCATACAATGAATATTTCACAGTCAAAGCAACCTGAACCCCCAAAACAAGGTACTTGGAGGCAGTGAGGTCACATTGACAATGAATTACATACAATAACCTGCTAATCAAATAAGTTAATTTGAATCATAATATTGCCATAGTCATGGGTGATAATTAATAGCTACATGTGCCTCCCATTTCCTATGCAGGGGGGGGGGGGGATAAACTTCCTCTCATCAATTAGATTATTATTCATTTCATGTATCTAGAACACTTTTTCAGGAAGCCTGTAGCAAATACAGTACTAAAATCATAACACATACAAAAATGAATCTATCTACCCATCTCATTTTTGCGCTATTCAAACATACTACACCTACATGTAAATGTAAATTACGTAATAAAATCATTTTTCTTTTTTGTCACAAAAGCCAGAAATGGTATCAAATCTACATACTGCGACAAGGAATGAGCCTCTTGCTAATACTAAGACTCTGACATTTACATCGCCATCACAATATGATATGACACAGATAATAACACTTCACTCCAATACATCGACCCTCACCTCACTACATCAAAACATGCACACATTCAATGTTCTTCTCATGAGTCAAATTACATCCCTGCTGGGGAAGACACATACTAAATAAACTGACTACAATGACTGATTATATCACATCACATGTAAGTTCAAGAAACACAGTACCCCGTTTTTTATTTTATCAAAACATACAGGAAAAGTGGAGATTTTTAGTGCTAGGCTTAGTAAACGTATTTCTTGCATTTTTAATTTTGCTTACATCACAAAATTTGCGTTTTTATTTTCATGCAGTTTTCATGTACGAACATTTCGAAACCACAAAATATTCTCTGTTTGCAGTATATGTCAGCCAACTAAAAGTGAGAAATCTATAAAGAGGACTTCACGACTCCTGAGGAAGGGGTTCACTCTTCGTAATACTTGACTCGAAGGTCTCCATCCTTTGTCCTAGTCCCCCTTTGTAATACTTGACTCAATGATCCAGGCTTCTCAGCAGAAAAACTTTACGCATGGTTCAAATTGACAGAAATATGGCTTTACCGAATCCTATGGGGGTGATATTAGAGGAACAGTGCAACTTTACAGGTTGAAAGTATGCACTGACACATTTATTGGTCCATATTGACTGAAATATGGCCTCATGACATCCCAGGGAGGTGGTTTGGGAAGACTATGCAAAACAACTTTGGAGATTGAAAGTAGGCATTGACTGATTTATTTACCCTTGTCGGTACCCTTGTTCTGGGAATCTACACATCGTTTTTATTTTCTGAAATTCCTCACCCTTGATATCAACACCAAGAGTGTTATGTACTAGCAAGAAGGCTGCAATGGTCTCCATCACTTCTCCTAGTCACCCATTGCAATACCTGACTCAACAGTCTCCATCCCTTTTCCTAGTTACCCATTGCAATGTGACTCAACAGTCTCCATCCCTTCTCCTAGTCAACCTTTGCAATATGTGACTCAACGGTCTCCATCCCTTCTCCTAGTCACCCTTTGCAATATGTGACTCAACGGTCTCCATTCCTTCTAGTTACCCTTTGCAATATGTGACTCAATGGTCTCCATCCCTTCTCCTAGTTACCCTTTGCAATATTTGACTCAACGGTCTCCATCCCCTCTCCTAGTCACCCATTGCAATATGTGACTCAACGCCATGGTCTCCATCCCTTCTCTAAGTCACCCTTTGCAATACCTGACTCAACGGTCTCCATCCCTTCTTCTAGTCACCCTTTGTAATACTTGACTCAACAGTCTCCATCCCTGCTCCTAGTCACCCTCTGTAATATAAGGGACATCACTAGTACAGAATGGCAATGATGATGACGATGATAGAATGTGCAGTCAACATGGTTTTTACATTTTGCGAGACCCCTGTTTTACGAATTGCATCTTTTATTGTAAAAACATTCATTACGAATCACATAATTTGTTTCACTTTTTGAGTTGATTTTTATGATTTGCATTTTAAAAAATGAAACATTGTTCTACAGGGTCTCCATCCCTTCTCATTTTCACCCTTTTGTGATACCTGACCCAGTACCAGTACCACGCCGTCAACCTCGGGCATAAGTTTCGCTTCTGTGGCCCGGGTGCTATCGACAGTCGGGGTGCTATCGACAGTCTATCGTGGGGACTTGGGCGGACGGCTTAGCAGCCAATCGCTGTTCAAGCTTCGTTGCCGCTAACTGCAGGAGCTCCAGGTACAACTAACCAAAATCTTCCTCACCCATGGCATTAGTTTGGTGGTCGCATCGCTTAATTTCTGCAAGTAAAGATGAAAATTTGTACTTACATTTCAAGAGAATTATTGTAACTATCCAGTGGGCACTTTGATTTCACGATTTGACGATTATTTCGATGAAGAAATGGAATTTCCTCGCCGAGCCGATCAAGTCACTTGAATCGACGGTACAGTACGAGGAAGATCGGCTCGGCGAGGAAATTCCATTTTTTTTTCATCGAAATAATTGTCAAAACGTGAAATCAAAGTGCCTGCTGGATAGTTACAGTAATTCTCTTGAAATGTAAGTGCAAATTTTCACCTTACCTGCCGAAATTATGTGATCGACCAAACTAATGGGCGAGGAAGACTTCGGTTATTTGTAGCTGGAGCTCCCTGGAGTTACGTTGCCGCAACAGGCAGTGAATGTGGATGCTCGGGTACCGGGTAGGCCCTGCTCCCCCAACAAAATGTTTTGGAACAGATGTATGTAGATTTTTTAATGTTATCCACACCAAAGTCTTTCCTTCTGCATGCATGCTTTCAACCAAATTTTGCATTTGTCCATCATTGTTTTCTGTTTGGGAAGGGGGATGAAAAAATCCCTTGCATACGGTATGTGGACGTTGGCGTTGGTCATAGCGGGTGTCGCTGTTACACGTCCCGTAACAGCAGCGTTTTCCCATTTTCCGACCTTTGTTTGAACCGTTAGTATGCTCGAAATATTAAATAGTATGTTGAAAAAGATATCCAAACTTTTATTTTGAAATTCCCTCCTTCTCATCCGTCAATAATCTGTTCAAACAATAATGCAACAAACAGTTCAATAGCGAACAGGGCAGTAGTTGGGCAGTCAAACACGATGTACAATAGCAGCTTCGCACCGCCAGTCACTGTTGTTTGTCCAACCCTCCGATTACGTAATCGGGTTTAAAGGTCTGTGCCTACATTACGAAACTGGCCTATTTAGAAGCAACATTACATTACACACACTTCCTACAAGAGAAAAAGCCAGACTGCTTAGGCACATTACTTCCAAGCAAACAAGACACAGGAGAGACTGAGTTTCAACACCTGCATCTGCCCCTTACAACAATACTGTAGGAAAATTTGTAAAGAGCTTCCTTCCATTTCATTCTTTCTTACTTACTTGGAGCATGTTCTTGATTTATTGTATTTCAGATATATCATCCATATTCCATATGGACAGCTGTTTGCTCCAATTCTTTCTGGAATGAATCTGTACCACAAAGTTCTGTCAAACCATACTGTCAAATAATTTACCACCTCAGAAGACAAATGTAATGCATCAATATGATTGGGTGGGTTTCCTTTATTCTCTTAAAGATGCTATTTTAGAAGCAAAAATACAAAAACGCTGAATGTGTGGGATTAAAAACAAGATGAATGCGACTGCGTCTCCTATATGCCTCCCCCTAAATTCAGTTGATGGCTCAAACTGTTCTTGAAATATTGTGATATAACCAGAATAAAAAGCCTCTAATTACATGTTAACTGACCTTTGACATATGACCTTACACCCCAAAAGTCTGATCACTTTATCTCCTCCTAGTCATGAATACAAAATATTTGAGATATGGTGATAACAAAGGTAAAAAAAACATTAATTTCACATAGACTTGTATAATGACCTCTATGTCCTGTCACCTTTGACCTACGCGAACAAAAATCCAATCAGTTCATTTCATTAACGGTGAGGCATACTAGTTCCAAGTTTGAAGTTAATGGATCAAATGGTTCTTGAAATATCACGTTAAGGCTAAAACCTGCAATTTCAGAATTGACCTCTTTGACCTTTGACCTACGTATCCCAAAATCTAATTGTCTTTCTATGGTGATACATACTAGTACCAAGTTTGAAGTTCAAACCTCAAATGGTTCTTGAGATATCGCGTTAACAAGGCTAACACCTGCAATTTCAGAAATTGACCTGTGACCTTTGATCTACATACCCCAAAATCTAATCAGATCATCTTATTATGGTGATACATACTAGCACCAAGTTTAAACTTCATACCTCAAATGGTTCCTGAGTTATCACAAGAATGAGGCTAACACCTGAAATTTCTGAAATTGGCCTCTGTGACCTTGACCTTTGACCTACGTACCCCAAAATCTAATCAGATCGTCTTCCTATGGTGATACATACTAGCACGTACTAAGTTTGAAGTTCATACCTCAAATGGTTCTTGAGTTATCGCTAGAACGAGGCTAACACCTGGAATTTCAGAAATTGGCCTCTGTGACCTTGACCTTTGACCTACGTATCCCAAAATGTAATCAAATCGTCTTCCTATGGTGATACATACTAGCACCAAGTTTGAAGTTCATACCTCATATGGTTCTTGAGTTATCGCTAGAACGAGAAAGCAGGACGGACGGACAGATGGACGGACGGACGGACAGATGGACAACCCGAAAACATAATGCCTCCGGCACCACCTTTGGTGGGCGGAGACATAAAAATTCATGCAATATTAACCACAGTGTCTTTCCCTTTCCTTTCCTAATTTTGAAGTAGGACACAATGCTGTTCATATTCTTTGTTCCTTAAAATTCTCTCTTTTTGGTGAAAGAATGCTTACCATAAATCATTGGATACTACAATATGCATGCAGTATCAACATAAGCATGATTTCTAAAAATAAATGGTGTATGTAACTGCACATAGGGGAATATTGTTATACAGGTATATACTGAAATAAAATGCATAGGAAAACTAAACAAGTCTTTTCAATTATATCACATTTATGAATGATAACTGTTCCAATGGGATAAAAAAGTAGGGTATTAGACAAAATATTCACATCACAATTAAGAACTATAATGGACTTTACCTGATGCTCAAAAAGACCTCGCATCTAAAGCCATTTCTCCATTAACATATTGAAGACAATATTAAATTGAGCTACTACAGCCTTCAAGCAAGACATGTGTATTGCACATGACATTGGTGTATAGGTTGTATTTAATGAAAACTGCAATTGAGCTTATAATGCTAATACTTGGACTCCAATGGAATGCACGACCCCATGATCTAATTATAAAGCTTAGAAGCTACTTTCCTTTCAACTCCGTTCATGACACAATCACAAGGAGGGCTGGTAAGATATATTGAATCCACATGATAAAATGACTGCCAAGTTGAATGAAACATGGGGAAAAAAACAGCGAGTTTTATGTCATAAGTATTATTGACTAATTTTGCTAAATATTACATGCACAGCCTTTTCTCTACAAAGTGAACTGCAAGTAACAACAATGTAAATTTCAGTGCTGTTTGCACTGAAATATATAATACAATAATAATAGTTACATTTACATGTATATTGCCCACATATCCATCCCAGGGGATGCTCAAGGTGCTTACAAAGTACTAATTATTTACCCTGGCTTTAGCCATGCTGCCCTAAGGCTAAGGCACTGAGAGCATGTACCCATTTACTACACCAGGGTGGAGAATGGCAAATGTAGATTAATGTCTTACCAAAGGACATTAGTGCCAAAGTGGGACTTGACCATGTGATCCACAGTCAGGTGAGATATCCACCAGACCACAACTCCTGTGTAGAGATAATTCTGCACATACATGTACATGTAAAGCAAAGTAGGGAGACACACACAATTTGAATCCAATGTACTAGAAGGTAGTTAAGACATATACAGTGAAGAAGGTTTCTCTTGTCCCTCGTTAGTGAGACATCTGGAATGAAAGGAACCGACTGTACAAAGGTATTCATGTGCAGAAGGTTGTAGTATATTGGACAACGAGTTCAAATTTGGTGGTGCCAGGCATCAGTAATAGCAATCAGAGTGAAGGGAATAGACTTCAAGTGTCTTCTTCTTCTTCTTCTTGGTGATTTCCGGCTTCCAGCTTCCAGCTTCCAGTTCAGGGGATGCGTTTCTTCCGACGCCTCATCATCTTCCTTGTAGATCTTGGTCTTATCACCCTCAGCAGTCAGCAGGCGACTGCCGCTGTGGTCAAAGGTCATGGTGAAGATACCTGCATCTCTGTCCAGAGAGCCGGGCTGGGTTGGGGCCTGGGTCTGCTGGAAGTTGAAGCCTGTCCTCCAGTCCCAGAAGTGTAATTCCACTATCACAGCTAGTGAATTCCTCATGAATAAATAATAAAGCATTCAAACCCTGGCCATTGTCCAGGACCATTGTCTGGATGTTAACCACACACTCCCATACACACCAATTGACCCCTGTGCAAAGTTAAAGTTTTGTACAGAGGGTTGAAAATAGAGCAAAATCTGAACCCTAATTTCAAAATTAATCTTGAATTTGATAAAACTGATTTATGCTTTCATTTTTAAATTACCTCCAACAAAATTGTACACTATTCAGCTATTGCTCATATCAATGTCAGTGTTATCTGCCCGGGGGGGGGGGGGGGGGGGGGGGGGTCTGTCCTCATTGCAAGGGGGGTATCAGGCGCGACCAAAAAAATCACGTAAAAAGGGTTGTTTTTCAAGATCGGGCACGTTACGTATGTAACGTGAATAGGGTCTCAAAATCACCAAAAATCAAGAAAAAGGGTATCTTTTTCAAAGTGATGATTTACGCATTTAGGGTCATAAAAAATCAACTTACGTACTTAGGGTCATTCAACACTAAAACAAGTTAAAATCACCATTTTTAGCTGAAGCTGATGTCATAGCCTGTTTTGCATAAATCAACATAAACTGGATCATTATTCGCGGGCTAACTCGGCACTAGGGTGAACTCGGCCTTGGGGGGAAATCGCGCACAGAGTTGAATTGATCGCAAAGTACTTGTGTTGAGACGGTGTTAGCGTGGACTTAACTCTTGAAACACAGTCGCCTCGCAGTGTCGAGTTCGCCCTAGTGCCGAGTTAGCCCGATCCCCAGGCCATACGTCAAACAAACAACAACAACCAAAAAAAAAAAAAAAAAAAAAAAACATCGGGCCCTTAAGAACTGTCTTTTTTGAGTAATTATTAAATGGATGTTGATTGATGTGAAGTCCCGGTGTGAAGGGAAGTTTCATGAATGTTCCGTAATCATGATTAGAATTTCCGGGTTAGAATTTACAAATTATTTAGACTGCCTGATCAAGGGCCTCATGCAAGGAAAGTAAAATGTTTTTACTTGCTTAGGGTAGAAAAAAATTGTTGTTATTTGCTTAGGGGTAGGAAAAACTGGTTATTACTTGCTTAGGGGTTTACAAAAAAATGATTACTTACTTAGGGTAGCAAATTACACGTAATGATACTTATTTAGGGTGTATTTTTTGCATCACGTTAATACTTGTTTAGGGTGCTTTTGGCGAGTCTCTGGTCACACCTGATACCCTCCTTGCAATGAGGACAGACCCCCCCCCCCCCCCGGGGTTATCTGATATATAGTTTTTGAACTATTAAGGATCAAAAGTGGGAAATGTTTTTTGTAACACCTAGTACATGTAGTATAGTATTTTGTATTTTACCTATTTCTAAAGGAAATCGTCTTGTAATTAGCTTTCTTCTTTCCTCATATCACTTATATTATCAGCTAAAATACAAGTCTACTAACGTGGAGAATGGGGTAGCACAGTGTATATTTATTTTTCTTTCATTATATAAAAGATATTAGCCTTTTCTAGTTCGGAAGCAATATTTTTTCCCCTTGTTTCTATATGATTCTTTTTTTCTTTTTTAAATATTAGTATTTACCTGTTTGTGCTTTTGCTAAAGATGTCTTCTTCTTTTTACGCCCTGCATTTACCACTTAATTTGCTTTTGACCTGGGCTATTATGTCTCCTTTGTTGTGCAAGTTTGACCAATAAAGTGATGCTAAAAAAAAAAAATAGAAAATGAAGGTCTTTTTTCTCATCCTTGTGATCTCTACAAAAAATTTGAAGTTATAAAAAAAAATGGAAATCACTCAGGGCACTGTTCACACTCGACTTGAAGTTAAATTTGTCCTATATAAAAATTCCAACCACTTTTTTCCTGATGGACCTTATAAAGTCAGCGAGGCTATGAGAGCTAGCAGGCAATTCCCCTATACAAAATTAAGCTTGCAGCAAGCTCGTAATAAGCTTGCAGCACGCTTAATAAGTGTGTTTTTGACAAAACAAGCTTGCGGCAAGCTTAAAACAAGCTATGAAAGTGGCAAGCTTACAGGAAGAGTGGCAAGCTTGCTGCAAGCTTGCAGGAAAAGTGGCAAGCTTGTGGCAAGCTTGCAGGAAAATTGGCCAGCTTACCACAAGCTCGCACAAAAATGGTAAGCGTGCTGCAAGCTTGCAGGAAAACTGGCCAGCTTACATGTACTGCAAGCTCGGACAAAAACAGCAAGCTTGCTGCATACACGGGAAGCGGCAAGTTTGCGGCGAGCTTGCACATTACCAAATAGAAATTTATTGTTTAAAGATAGTAAAATATTTCAAGAATATCAGGAGAGGAGAAATATGATATTCATCATGCATTTGTTCTGAGGTCTCTGCCAGATAGGATTATGTGCTAAACTTAAATATTAAGAAGACTTCGGAGTGCAATATTGTTCCCATATGCATTTTTATCACTAGAAAACAAAAAAATGATGATCATTTCTTTGTATGCATATATTATAATTTGCTATTAAATATAATAATCATTATTCACACTTATAAAATGACAAACTATTTTGAGAAAAAAATGATACAAATTGAAATCCCCTTATATGGCTTCTTCAGGCGAATCATAAGTGCTGATTTCAAATTTCAAAGAACTATAGATGACATCAACATGGTACAAATTGGTACCACTGAATATGCATGACTCATTTGCATATTTCAACTTTCTACATAGAATGCTTCAATAAAATATTCAATAGCATATTTAGTTTAATTCTAAATCTTCAAAAATATTGGATATTATATCCCTCATCGTAAGATTGTTGCATTAGGAGTGTACACAAGAAAATGAATAGTTTTACCAGAAAAGTCGTTTCTTGCCGTCTGTTTTTCCTGCTGACATCATCGAATAGTTCATTTTTTCCCCATCACCAGAGGAAAAAATGAACTATTCAATAACGTCAGCGGGAAAAAATGAACTATTCATTTTTCCGCCCCCCCCATAAGCAGCTGCTCAGCCTGAGCGCATACTACATTGTGACGACATTCATTTGGGTGTATCTATTGTTTTAGGCATGCGTAATGATGTCATCATTACGCATTTGATATCCACGCAAATTCACCCCAATTCTTCAAACTGTTTGTGTGTGGCCTATCATACCCTACAGTGCAGATGATCAAGTAGATGAGTAGAATTAAGTTTTTGTTCAAGATGAAGGATATAAAACAAATATACAATGACTCATTCTCTGAACAAGCTAAAACTATACGCACTCAAGAACACCAAATAGTACAATTTGGTGTTCCTTTGATGCGAATAGTTTTAGCCAGATCCTCGCGTGCCATTGTATATTTGTATATTATTCAGATAGCATCTACGAAAAAAGGAAACACACTATTTCAATTAATGATTATTTACAATAATTATGAAAACACTAACCACCAAATCGATGCAGTTTGGTACAAGATAATATATAATACATGTAAAAGCTCAGTGTAGAAACTAACACTTGATTGCAAGCTAGCCGCAAGCTTGCGGCACACTTAAGGGCACTCTTACCGGCAAGCTTGCTGCAAGCTCGTATTGTACCAAATATGTAAATTAGCTGCAAGCTTGCGGCAAGCTTGCAACATGCTTGATGGCATGTTTGCAGTAAGCTAGTCACAAAATTTTTATCAAGCTTGCTGCAAGCTTACCAATAAGCGTGCCACAAGCTCATGGCAAGCTTGCAGCTAATTTACATACTTGGTACAAACGAGCTTGCCGCAAGCTTGCCAATAAGCGAACCAAAATTTGTATAGGGGAAATATGTATTTAATGCAGGATGTCATCATGATTCATATACTCCCTGATGAGATATAAAGCTTTTCTCCTGACCCCATTGTGGTTTAAGTACAATTTTCCAGCACATATATACTTGACATTTACAATGCAATGGAAGAGTTGCATTATATACATGAAGCACAGCAACATACATTTCTTCATAAAAACATTTTAATCTCACTGTAAGCTTACTTAAGCAAGGATTTTACAGGAAAGGAAGGAACACTAAAAAATTATACACAGCCAAATACATAAAGCATTCATATGATAGTAATTGTACATTGTTTCTCTAAAAGCGCATTTTATTGAACAGACCAGCTATGAATTACACAGTGCTATACATCAGAGGAAATATAATTCCATTTTATTCACAAGAGCTGTTTTTATTCTACAGGATAAGTGATATTTCCTTAGGGGCCAATTTCAATATTTGAAGTTTTTAAAGAGCTACATATGTTAAGGGCTACAGAGCATTTTTGAAAGTGGGGAGCTGATTTGACATCACTTGATTAATGACAATTTTGAACCTTTTTGGGGGCTTTAATGAAATGTGTCTACTCATAAATTCCAATTTCTAAGCTTACTCCTGCATTTTTAAGTCAAATTGTAAATTTTCCAAGTATTTGTATCCATAAATGTATATATTGCATCTTTTTATGGAATTGTGAAATATATTTGAACTTGAACTTAATGTTTAACAGCATAGAAGTATATGTGGATGGACATGCAATATGATAAATGAAGGCAGTTGTTAGTGAAAACATGTAGGATAGGTTGACAGTAGAAAAGGAGCATAACATGCAAATGGCTTTCAGATAATCATTTGATATTGATATAGCCATTTAATAAACATTGTACATTGACAACCATGGCATTTCTCATAGACAAGAGGCAATGTAAAACCCATGTCCATGAATCAGTGACAGAGAGATTCTTGGCTCAAGCCACTATTCAGGAAAAGCTGTTCCTTTCCTGAAAATCTCATTATAAAATCAGATCTATTGATTCTGGAGGGTTTATAATAACAGTTCATCACCCTTGTTTAATAGAATCAGATTCTCCCATTTCCTTCCTTACTTCCATGTGTGCATGTCACACTGGGAATACTTCATTGCATATTCAAGATATATTGCTTATTTAGGTATAAAAGGATGTTCTCTTTTAAAAGAAAAAATCAACAAATATAACTCATAGTTTCAATAAAACTCGCAAAAGTATATAAGCTCAATTTCATATCGCTCCTTTAATTCAACAACATTTTTGACATTAAAAAAAAAAAGGAAAAAAAAGAAAGTGGTAGGTATATGAAGAAATATTCAAATTGGGTGTCTTATTTCCTGGGTAACTTGCATTACAAAAAATGATCTGTTCATGTTTAATTTCTCATTCCTGAGATAAATAATTCTAATCCAAATTACAATTTTAGCAATATCAAGTTTTACATTCATCCACTTAAGAATGATTCCTTCAAGCCACGAGTACTTGAGATAAAAGCACTTAGTTTAATTAAATGTAGAATGTTATTCAGAATACTAACCAGCAAAATTAGAACTGATGTTACAAATTCAATCACAGATAACTTCAAGTGTGAATTCCCAGTACTCACAAACATAGTATTGGCAAAAATCATAACTCTCATAAACTCTTTTGAAAATTATTAATACTCACAGAAAGGCTGTAAACACTAAAAACACATTCCTTCAACAACAACAAAAATCATAAATAGCAGCCAGCACTAGCTTTGAAAAAGATTAATTCTAATAATTTACTTTATACATTTACAGATAAAATTGAGGAAGATCATTGATTTCATTGCCAAAAGCATGGATCCTGACTGAGAAACAGTAGTTTAACATGTATGTCAATGTCACAGAGAAATAAATACAATGCTTTAATAAAAGTTCCAGTGACAAAGCCAGGGGGGGATTAGAGGTAACAGTTGTCTTTAAGGAAAAGCACATGCCCCCAGGTAAATAAATAAAATATGACAAGTTAAAGTGTACCAATCACCTGAAAAACAGTTTGTGTACAGCTAGAAAGTATAAATTCAACCTCGAAGAACTTTATCTGGCACTATATAGGCCAACAATTAAGGAATACAAATGTATGAAGGAAATAAATGACAACATAAAAATGTTCGCGCAGAACCGAACACCAAGTTTGGTATGGGTGTGTCAAGTAGTCTATTCATGAGTCCCTTTTACGCTTCCAGAGAGTGTAATCAAAATTGCAATATCTCTTTATAGAATTAATATTTAAAGCCCATATTTTGAATATAGTATAATGACATGGATCCTCCAATATACACAGCAAAATATTTTTTGGTGATTGATACCCTTTAATGCTTAGTGAAGCTGCATAAGCTCTGTATGACAAATTTCAATTCCTCAAAATTAATTTGTTTTTGCTAGATTCCTACACTCCCTCAAAGTTTAGTTTGGATAATTTAGGTTTTTTTCCTCCTTTCAAAACATAAATGTTCTTTTCATAATCAACACATTTCACAAAGTGCTCCAAATTTTAAAAGAAAATACTCCAAAATATCTAGAGGAATACACATTCTTTGCAATGAATTAACACAAAATTGATTCATAGGTTGAAGAACATCAACATTTATAAGCTTAATTTTATTATAAAGTGTGATGCTATAGTCTAATTGGCTGATCTATAAAGCTGAAAATAGATCACCAAGGTTACATAGTCACACAGGTATTATGCACCACTTCCTCTCCACTCCTAAAATACTTCACACAAGCATCCTTGTTGAATGTAAGTTTTACCATGGACTAGCCGACTACATCATAATGAATAACTGTAAAAAAATCTCTGGGAAAGGTGCATCCAAAACTTCAGACAATTTTTTTTTTAGCAAACATGTAACTATATCTAACTGCAGAGGGATATTTATCAAACATGTTAATTTTGATAACTTATAATTACAGAGAAATAATGAAGCTACTTGCCAATGCTGAATCATCTGAATTTTGCAATAAAGCTTCTGCATAATAAACTTATGCCCTGTGCAAAGTCTAACAATGGGTTTTTTTTAAATTTAATACAACAACAAAAATCATAGTGAGCTCAAATAGGTAGGAACTCACTTTCACAGATTTTAAAGATCTCAAAGTGCAAAGATTAAAGTGTATTATTTTCCAATTATATTCCATTTTTCAATCTTGCATTTCATAATATTCATACTTCATTCATGTAACTACATGTACATTGTAGGTTATTTCATCCGCTCAATACGAATGCCAATTAGAAAACATTAAGCATACTGTATATGTGTCATGAATCCCATGATCTATGATGAACCATTGTACTGTGTCAGCTAGAGCAAGGACTTAGTGAGTGAATAATGGAACATTGGATGTATTATTATATGTACTCCTATCGCGAGTACCAGGATTATTGGCACATAAAAACTATTCAAATTTTCAATTCAAAAGTGCATATCTAGCACCAATGTGCACATTCATCACACTAAAAAGTGACAGTAGTGGATCCAGGATTTCTCACAAATGGAGGAGGGGGACCAAAATGAAAAGGTCATCAGATTTTTTTTGGTTGTTTCTTTTCCCCAAAATTTCTCTTGACAAGCAAAAACAATTTTTAAACATTTTCAGGTGTTATTTGGGGTCTAACTGTGGCGACGATGGTGATAAAATAAGAAAGACCAATCACTAAACCAACCAACCAGCATAAAACCTCATTCTTATCTTTTGAATTATGTTTACATAATACACTAAACATTTCTACAGATGTAGGATGAGCAGAAATTTTAGAGTCAATGAAATCTATGAGATATGAAATGGGATCGGTAAAAAACAGACATTTGCCTAACTTGGTCAACTTTGTGGAGTCCAAACTTTTCTTGTACAAGGCCAGCAGGCAATAGTTATGGGCATGGTACATGTACAAACGAACAGTCCTTTTGGAAACCTTCTTCAATTTTATTTCCCATGAGTGCTTGGTAGTCTGTCCCTTTCAAACATTTTTGCTCCATCGTATGCAAGGTGGAACATTATTCCATTAATATACAATATGTCAGCAAATTATGCTAACATTTAGTACCCTTACTTTATACTTGCTTCAAATTCCAGGTTTATATGCCTTCATAGTAAGAAAGATTCTTGTTACGTGCATGGACAGGACTCCTAACTTAAAAGCATTATTATATACACATTTATAACAAAATATAATTGTAGATAGAGTGAACTATGGAATGCTTGTGTATTTTGAAGAAGAAAAAAATTTGCACTAGGTAAGGGAAGATGCACAGGCCTTAATTCTGAATTATTAGTCCATGTGGACATTTTACTTCTTAATAGTAATTTTGTCTGATTTTATTAACTAAAAAATTTTATGCAATCATTCAACAATCTTGTCCATATGGTTTACCTTAAAATTAGTCGAGGGCCGAACAGGAGAAATATGTGTGACCAACATGTATGAATTTAAATTAACTTTTCTTTCTACAGTTCTTCTATTACAGTGGAATATGTACAATTTAATCTCTCTACAGTCATAGAGAGCATCTAAAATTAAGTTAGAAAACACAATCATAACTAATGAAAAATACATTAACCACTATTTTCTAATCAAATACTTAGCATGAAAAAACATGTCTCTATGCATGTTCAGCTTGAGGTTAACCTCTCACCCATCCTAAACTGGGCACCATTGTACGGCCCAGCAGCACTCTCTTGTTCTAACCACGTGCCTCAGTGTGACTCTCTTGACATTGAGAAGAAACACTAGCATAGGAATAACTTGGTTAGCTTACAAGCAAAGTTCAATGCATTTTCATATTCACTGCCAAAGACAAATGTTTCCTCACTCAGTCTGGGGCAATAGCTACCCACACCTCAAATCATGCTAGTTTTCATACTAAGAGCAGCACAGCTAGACCACATTCTGTTCCCATGCTTGTGCACACTGCAATGCCTAGTATTCCAGCGTTTGCTGATCTCTACCCCCCCCCCCCCCCCCCCCGTCTTCTTGTAAAACATACATTGCACCAAAACTGAGAGGAGATATCTCGATCTGCATCAAGTAGTGTGGATACTATTCATATTACAAAGAATCCACTTCCGATCATGACTAAATCTGGATTCACCCCTCTCGAAGCAGGTCAAAAAAGTTCGCACTGAGTGCAGATAAAAGTGATGCTGATATCAACTAGTAGGTCTGGACTCACTCCTCTTCTACCCATAATATAAAAGGGGTATAAGAGTATTAGGCCTCACATAGTAATTCAGGCCCCCATTTGCTCACTTGTTAAATTGATGGTAATCAAAAAATCATATTTTGAAAATGTTCACATGAAATTCGTTATAATACTGAGTATATAGTGACAAAATATAAAAATCTTCTGAATAAAGTGCCTAATTTGAGCATTTTCCCAGTTATAACAAAATTTGTGAAGGCTGAAATGCAGTTAAACATCCACCGACTCACAGGCTGAAAGAGTGGAAATAATACACTGAGATAATATAAACCTTTTAAAAGTACACAAAGGCAAGCTCAATTCAGCCCAGGGGTAGACTCAAGAACCCTATCATCTGTGACTATCAAACATCATTTACATGTACCTTCATAAAATTGACAGAGAACAGATACTTGATTTTATATGAATTTCTCTAATCAATTTTTATCCTATTAACCTTGCTCCACCTCACAATAATGCACAGCAAGTGGATGAATTACTTATATGTTTGCCCATAAGAGTAGACTATCTGGACTGTAGACTATTGCTGCATGCTCTGAATTTCAATATTTAACAAGGGCAACGCAAAGCGTAGCATCCCCTTGACGGGTACAAATGGCCTACATATATATATAGTAAATAGTGTATGTATAATACGCGCTGTGATTGGTTAGAGTCGCATCACGTGACGTGCAAAAATTTTGTTATAGTGCACGATCGTGCACTATAACTTCAATTTCTGCAAGCTTATTTGTGTACAAAATCCCATAAGGCCAAGGCACGCAAGAAGTAAATTACATCAGCGCGCATATAATGCGACGCCTTTATTGCGTATTACTTTGGACTGGCTGTGTGACATAACAATGAATTTACGAATTTGCATTATATGCGATGGAGGTTGCTAGTTATAAATCTAGGGGTCTATTTACTATAACAATTAGTGCATGTTCTATTTATGCACCATTACTGGACTATATGAACTCCAAATACTAAATTATCCCTCGTGCAGGTCTATTTCACCTCGGCCTGCGGCCTCGGTGAAACAAAACTGCACTCAGGATAACTTAGTATTTGTCGTGCACATAATCCAGTATAGTGCATGATAGACCATGCACTATTTATATATAATATATATATATATATACGTCAGAACAAGTTACCTCCATGAGAATATACTATTTTATAAAACGGGTTCAAGAATGTAGCCATCCTGATTGGTCAAATAACATCACGTGACCGTGCAAAAAAAAAAGTACTAACGCACGGCGAGGGGACTAACGCACAGCTAATCCGGATAAAACACTAAGAAGTAAGATTGTAAGAAAACACTTAGATTAATGTAGACCCCTTTTATAAAACTATTAATACATGGTTGTGAGTTTGTGCGTTAGTGCGATCCTGCAACATGCAGGTTTTTATCGTGGTGTCTAACACACTCGGCTACGCCTCGTGCGTTAGTACACCACGATAAAAACCTTTGTGTTGCCAGATCGCACTAACGCACTCCCAACCATGTATTAATAGTATAATATTACTAGGTAAGGAAGTTACTAATACCTGGGAATGGGATGTACAGAAAGTATACTACTTTATGGAATGACCCATGAGAAGATCTAATGTACATAATTAGCAATTTTTGCATAGTTAATGAGCTGTGACCTTTGACCTTTGACTTACATACTCAACATTACTTATGTTATTGAACAGAAACCACAACTAAGCCTGAGTCATATTGATTATTTTGCAAACCGGGGATTGACCACTTTGCTCCAGTCGAACACCAGTGCACCAATAAATTGATGGACGGTGAAATCGAGGACAATTTTTTGCTCTGGCATGACGGTTTATGTTCCCCAGCAACATCGCTCGCGTTATGTACGGAGCTCTCGCGGCCTAGGCACTGGTCTATGATCTTCTGTTCACCAACAACTTTTTATTTATTGGAGAGACACTGCAGCGGCTTTTATTTTGCCCATTTCACTTAATCATCTTTTCAATATAGTGTTTGCATCTAGGAATAACAACTTACATGATACTTAAACATCCCATTATTTATCTTGACGTCATGACTTATTGCTCACTCACAATCACGTCAACATCATGTCTCTTCTGATCGTCTAATCTCATCAACTCGCGCTCTAGTATCTCGCGTATACAGTACCTCGCTCGGCTAGCCTCTGATTGATAATCTGATCTATATTAATTAAGCATTAATTGGATTGCTCATGCGCACAACTATCTCACTTGACTCACACGCTTTAACTTTAACAATCACGTGACGTGATTCAAAGTTGAGGGGCAATGAGCTGTGGCTGCGATCGCGTGCATGTAAAATACATGTAAAGCACTGCAATACATATCGCATGCGCGAGACTACGGCCATCGGCCGGATCGTCAAATGCCAGTCATGTCCCCTCGCCTCCCAGCTAGCAGAAGACGAGCGAGCACTCAATTTCCTTGCTTGATTGATGTATTACCTGCAAAACTCACAAAGAGAATAACAGACCAAGTAAGAAATGTCTTGAATACTAATAATTGTGTAAAACAGTAAGACTAAGAGCAAAGGATTTGTGTACTTCTTTTCTTTGTATTATATCATTTTCAAAACTTTCATCAATGTACCGGTTTCGCCAAAACAGCACCAGGGCTCATTAGCCTCGATCGAGAACCGGTTTACAAATCAATTCGACTCAGGCTTAATTACAACTTTAAAAATTCATAACTTTCTTATTTCTTTTTCGTAATTTGCTAAAACCTTCACTAATCTGTTTCCTTTTTTTTTTTCCTGCTTCTTTTTAAACCAACTTGTAATCAGGGTGGACTTCTCCTTCAAAATAATGATATACATTGTATGCATGTATTAATGCTAACAGATTCCCAATTTTTAACATAAAAATTAAATAAAGACTCTAACAAAAAATACTTTTGGCTTAGGTCATCATGAACTTCAGGTGTAAACAGATTTAACAGACCGAGTGTAAAATTAGCAGTTGTTTACGATTATGATTTTGTCATGATTAGGTTAAGCTGTTTATATTTGGAAGCTAGATAAACTAATCCTATCAGGTGTCATAGTCCAGTGGTTTGTACACCCGACTAGAAATGTAAAGATAATGGGTTGAAGCTCCTGCATGGCACATGGATGCACATTCTATAATCTACATTTGCCACTCTTAACCAGGAGTAGCAAAGAGTGTCTGATAGGACAGTATTCATTGAATGTTTGGAGTGCTCAAATGGTAGCCTACACACAGCTAAAATAATTTGTAGGCCAGGTACCCAATGCATAGTGGATATGAATGCTACATGCATGTATGTATAAAAGAGACCAATTTTATCATGATACTGATGGCACACAGAAGATGAATTCCAGTCTTAAAAATAATACTGAAGTAAATAAGTGTAGGTGGTCAATGTCACAGCTGTATTGTAAAGCACATTGTGGGCACACATTCCTTTTCAATGTGCATGTTTGTCACTTTGTGTGTTAAGGTTTTTTTTTCATCATTATCATTTTTCATTTTACTTTGCAAAACCTGTGCATAGATATGCATTAATGTGCTATGAAAGCATCCAATGCAATTACTATCAATGAAATGCATTAATTGCCCTCATGAACATTTAGACATTTATATTTTTATTCATATAAAATTCCCTACATCTTTGTAAATTTATTCTTCTCTATGTGTACACAAAGTGTTAAGACTCCAACAACTGCCATCAAATCAAGTGAAATACCAGTGATAGGAGGGGATTTAATACTAGGAGAGGATTAAAGAAATGCTAACTGGTATTTACTGAAGTTCTTAGCATAGGATTCATTCAAGCATATACCATAAAAACAAGGAGAAGAAAAACAGGTTTAGTAGTAGCCAAAAGTCCAAGAAAAAAATTGCTTTCCTTGCATGCATAACTCCAAATTTCCTCTTTTTGCTTAAACTGAATACATGTACATCCTAACAAGAATACTCACACATATTATGCGAGGTTATAGATAACCTTGCACTCTGTACCTTCATACCCATAGCAAGTGTGTGATCTCTAGCACATATGTGTGCTGGAAAGGAGCAAGATCATCAGCCAAAAACAGCCTGAAAATTTCACTTGATCAAAATGATAAAGATCCTATCGAAGAATCTGGCACGAAATCAGATATTATATCATCCTAAAATATAGAAGGAAGTATTTTCTCAAAATTTATAAGTTCGTGTTTTTACCTCTTCAACTTAGAGGTCGTGACCGCTACCGAAATTGACAACCCCCCCCCCCCCCCTCCCCCCCACATGGTTCCATGAGTGTAACAAGAAGGTTACATATTTTAAAAAAATCATTCCAGAAAAAAAGACTGGCATACTTACCATTTTCTTCGGGCTGCACCCCTCAGAATATAGTACTATGCCAGTCACCTCAGAGCATCCTCAATTTTAACTGGAATCTCTCAGTGCATGGCTTATTTGATTATTAGCCCTCTCTCGGTGCAAGAGGGCAGCAAAACTGTGCTAAACTTTGCTGCCCTATTATTGCTATTGTTTGTGTTGTACTGTACATGTACATGTGTGCTATACTATGTTGTATGTGTATTTATCTAGTTAGTCCAAAAACTGCTTATGAGTAATCATGTGGCTGGGCATGTAATGCTCAGCAACTCTACGTTAAAGTCACTCACACATATTCAAGGTTATTATAGATAACCTTGCACTCCATGCCTTCATACCACAGAGAATTGCCTCCCATACAGAGTGCGTAATCTCCACCATGTGTGTGTTTTGAAGGAGCAAGATCGCCACACAAAAATAGCCTGAAAATTTCACTTGATCAAGGTGATAAAGATCTTATTGAAGAATTTAGCATGTAATCAGATTTTCTATCATCCTAAAATGTAAAAGGAAGTATTTTCTTAAAATTTTACCTATTGTACTGATGTTTTCACCTCTTCAACTTAGAGGTCGTGACCACAGCCGAAACTGACACAGCCCCATAAAGTGAGATGGTTCCATGAGTGTGTTCAAGTTTTTTGTTTTTCGTTTTATTGTTGAAAATAACTTGAATAATGCCATATCTGGGTGGATTTCAAGAAGCTTCAGGAAGTGCATTCTACTGTAGTCCCCCCTCATTCAAAATTCAGTGCATACACACACACTTGTGTTTTATGTCTATAGAAGAGGAATGAAGTCATTATAGTATTGCACGCAATAAACTGCTACTGTGCAAAGTGAATGAGGTGGGGGACCTATTTCATGATAACGCCAAAATGCCATATGATGACTCATTCCAAGAGTTAACTCCAGGGAGCTCCAATGCATAGCGTTGGAGCTCCAGGTACAAATAACCATTCTTCCTCACCCATTAGTTTGGTCGGTTGCATCACTTAATTTAGGCAGGTAAGATGAAAATTTGTACTTACATTTCAAGAGAATTAGATCTACTGTAACTATCCAGCAGGCACTTTGTTTTCACGATTTTGATGATTATTTCGATGAAAAAAATGGAATTTTCCCCCGTACTGTTACGTCAATTCAAATGACTCAATCGGCTCAGCGAGGAAATTCCATTTTTTCATCGAAATAATCAAATCGTGAAATCAAAGTGCCTGCTGGATAGTTACAATACTTCTCTTGAAATTCAGTACAAATTTTCATCTTACCTGCCGAAATTAAGCGAGGCAACCGACCAAACTAATGCCATGGGCGAGGAAGATTTTGGTTAGTTGTACCTGTAGCTCCAATGCTATGCATTGGAGCTCCCTGGAGTTATCCAAGAATAAGACTTGCATAATAATTGAAAGTGAGATTCACTCAACAATGACAATGACAGTGCCAATGTGGCTGGCAATGTCAAGACTCAAGTCAAGGCAGTGACTTAAAAAAAACAAAAAAACACATAGAGGTCTACATTTCATTTCAGACATTTGACACACAAATGCAAAGATGACAGCAATGACTGAAAAGAAACTATATCGTTCAACACACTCGCAACATATACTGCACAATTTCCTTTTTAGGGAAGGCCTAAAGAATGCTTTATTTGGTGGTGTTCACAACAACACAATACGTGTACGCACACTCAACTCGATACGAGAAGATCTCTGCTTACGTTGCTGCAGCAGGAGAAACGAAAGTCAGAAAACATCTTCGAAAAATAAGGATTAAAAAACATACATTCTCACACATTTAAAAGGATACAACTTAATTATGTCTGCATCTATTCTTTTCTTATTCGGTGGTGGCGAAGACATCTTAGAAAAGGCTAATTCTTGGTTGTTATTTTTAATGAAAACACAGCTGATTTCCACAACAGGCCGCCCACAGCAACTCGCAAAAAACCGAACTTTGCCGAACGAACCAAAACAATGACAGAAGTGGTAACTTCCATTTAGAATAGGGGCGAACAAGTTTGGTGATTAATTGACTGGCATGACATTAAGGTAAAATATGGTTTTTATACTTATAAACAGTGGTCTTGAATAGTTTAAAATGAAAAATTTATTTGATATCAATGCTTTACATCCATATTGTTCAGGAATGAAATAATTATAATACCTTTATTTCAAACATCGACTCAGATTGCTTTGTTATCCCTCTGATATCATACCCGTTTCTAGAAATGATGTAAGCACATGAGCTTCATGACCAGGTGAAAAGGTCACGAACGCAGGGTTGAGGATATTGCATAATATGCAAATTAGGTAAACAACCTATCAACAAGGATCAGCTGTTACGGACATCCTCTAATTATATTTTTTTATAAGTTCTGTTTAATTGTAACTGCATACCGGATTATAACCATTGTATTTCTACAGGAATCAAACAGTTTGTGGCTAAGTGCATGCCCAAGCTATTCCTGTAATATTGGGCCCTCTCACATCGTACAAACAACACTCCAAATAAGTAAGTTACCAAGAGAAAATAAAGAGAGTACCGATGCGATGCGTACAATTTGGGCAGTCTTCTATATTTGAATATATTGCCTTATGCAGAAATATATTTCATGAGTGAAAGACAAGGGAATATACATGTACATGGTTTTGTTGAGTTAAGTTTATTCAATATTTCAACACAAGGCAAAAATATATACTTATTTCCATTTCATTTCAAATTACAAGCTTTTATTCCTGGATGAGAGACAAGTTTAATATCAGGCAATATGCTCTTATAAAGCATTGTAAATGATTCTTCCCTTTTTTTTTGAAATATAGTGAGCCATGACCCCCCCCCCCCCCCCCATTCAAATGTGTAGTTTCATTCAATAAATTTTTTTACCACTTATGAAATAAATCAAATAAGTCTTGTCATAAACCATTCTTTGGATGTTTTTGTGGCAGTTAGTTTCAGAATCATATTACATCATGTCATCATTTCACACTCATCATACTGACTAGGAATCATCAAAAACTAAATCAATACTTGTATTAATAAAATGCAATAGCTACCTCACTTAATTGAGGTCATCTTCATAATCTTCATATTTTCATCCTAAAATGTCACTTTTCCTGCTCTGTACTAATTCAAGGTTCTTTTGTGTTTTTAAATGCTTGTGAAACTATGTAAATTAAATCAGCAGCGATAATCTGGAGGAGGCATGTGGGGTGGGGTATAAGTGTTTTAATTAAAAACTTGTCAAGGCAGAGATGTTGTGAGGGGAATAGGGTGTCTCAGCAATACAGTCAAGGAAGAGAAATTCTTTAAATATCTTCTGTTAATACTGAATATGGACTTTCAATGCAAAAGAAATCACATGGTGCTTCAGTGATATTCTAGTTTGATGCAACAGGACATAAAAAAACACATGCAACACTACCCCCCCCCCCCTTTGTTTTCTTACCACTGGAAAAATGCATGAGACCTATCTTTTCAGTTATTTTCACCACACATGTGTCATTCCTACTTA
The DNA here is from genome assembly GCA_025618425.1 of Heliocidaris tuberculata. Classification (NCBI taxonomy): domain Eukaryota; kingdom Metazoa; phylum Echinodermata; class Echinoidea; order Camarodonta; family Echinometridae; genus Heliocidaris; species Heliocidaris tuberculata. The sequence continues at coordinate 9,817,991 of CM046832.1, read as the reverse complement.
AATTCACAAGTTCATCAGTTACATGTTATTTTATAAATGACTTATGCCATCACGGTAACTAGCGAATTGGTATATTTTTATTCAATTATTTGCATGACTTATAAAATAAGAACCATATGAACTGCATGAACTTTACATTTGTCTCATATCAAGCATGTCCTATCCTTGAAGCGTAACAAATATCACCTGTTCATCACAAGACATATAAAATTAAAATATTTAAAAAGATAGAACAAAAACAAATCTCAAAGCAATAGATATTGAAGTATGAGAAAAATAAATGTTTTTTTAATCCAAAGTTTGGGTATACATGTGTACACAAAGAAATTATGGTAATAAATGTACACCATTTTGTAAAGATTGGACTTAAAGAAATATATACATGAACTGTCGATAGTTGTAATCAATATCTGTAAGGAAAATGCAAAAACTATTGTCATCTTCAGTGTCCACTTACCAAACTCCAATGGATATTTTCTTACAACACATTGTAAAAGATTACAGGAAATATAAAAAACAATAAATGTTCTTTATAGGCATATAAATTAATGAATATCAGAATGTACATACACAGATTTGCTTTTTTCTTATCCTGCAAAATAATCCCAGGGTGCTTAGAAGCAAAAGTATGAAATAATGAGAAAAAAGAACCCTGCTTTCATATCATTTTTGTATGTAAATTAAAGATATCAAACAGTAAATAAAGTAAAATTGAATTTGCTATGTTCATAGACTGCATATTTTAGGACCACATAATACATTTATGAAACTAAAGTACAGTAGAAAGTTTCCAAATCCGTATTTCTTTCATCGGGCTATTTTGAATATTTTGTGACTTTATTTAAAGGGCATTCCAACCTTGGTAATATGATTTGTGTGAAAGAAAAAAATGGATGGCAAAAGTTTAAAAGAAATCGGACAAGGAATAAGAAAGTTATGGATGTTTGAAAAATGAGATCACTACATCTACGCGAATCTCAAATTGGCAATTTGGTGAGTCGATTGTGACATCCTTGCGGACAACTCTTCTGTTTGTTATACCCAAATATATCATTCATTTGCGGTTTTCTCCGAAGAGCCTTTATCCTTGGGGCAGTACTCAAAATATATTGGAGATAGCATATTGGTTTAAGTCCTCATGAAAGAAAAAGATCCTACTGAGTACTACATTTTGAAAAAAATGACATTTATTCATTTTGCATTTGGAGCCAATGGGGGAGTTGTCTGCAACTACATCACAGTGACATTAACTATTCTGCCAATTTGAAATTCCCATATGTATAGTGATTATAACTTTTATAAATTCATAACTTTCTTAGTGCTTGTCTGATTTCGTTCAAACTTTCACCAATATTCTTCTCTGATTTTTCCTCTGTCTTTCAAAGCAACTTGTCATTAAGGTCGGATTTCCCTTTAAAGGGCCAGTCTAATGAGAACTCACGGGGAAATGAAATCGTGCGGAATCTGCAAAAGGCTCGTTTACTTGTACACATAGCATGCCCGTTGTGCGAGGCCGTCGGACCAATGCCATAATGATCGGACGGCATGAAGTTGACCGAACTGGAGCTAGGCGAATACTTCAGGTTTAACCGGTCCCAGGCCCTTAGTCTTGTAACTGGTTGTAACCTCGTTCACCCAAACAAGTTTAGTGTAATGCTGAAATATTTCCAAATACAAAACTTCTGGTTGATTAGTCTAGCCATCGCTTCTGCACTGCCCTACCGCAACGCGGTACCCCCAGGCTCTACCAGACAGCTGGCTCTGTAATTACTTTTCCATATGTTTGATTACTTTCCCATCGCGCGAAATTTAAAACACAAGCCAGTCTTCACCGAACTATCTCAGAGGTGATCCAATATGAATCACATGTTTTAGCACGTGTGATGAAGTCCTTGTATCGAAAGTGACACGAAGCTCCGAGTATATTTTCCTCTCTCATCGGAAATCGCCCATGCAGGCCCACCAAAGTATCCCTTTAAGGCATACCTAACAGAGGTCAAATAGTTACAGCAAAACCAGAAACTTTTGCAACATGAAACTTTCACAAATTGTACAAATTCAGTGTTGTGTCAGTTGTGATTTAATCATGTCATGAATTAAACTTTTGCCAACCTGAATTGCCAAAAGTTTCATGCCTACAAAGATTTGGGTTCAAAGTTATTTTTGTACTTTGTGATATACATCTTTCATATGGGATAATATACCGGTATTCAGTTTATTCAGTTTCTCATTTATCCTAAAGGGAAAAAAAAGTTGTTTCAAAGGAAATGTAAGAAATCTTGTGTACTGTACTTTTGTGGCTTGTATTCATACTAGGTATAAAGTAAATGAATGCAATTGTGTCTCATATACGCCTCAGCCTATGTTCAATTAACCAATGATCATGTGACCTTTACTACTGTATCTGACCTCATGAACCCACACTGTTTCAAGTTAATCTTCCATGTTCACAGGCACGTAGCCCAGGGGGGGGGGGGGGGGCACGGGGGCACGTGCCCCCCCAAAATTTCCAAGATCGGTTGAAATTTTTTTATTATGAAAGCAAATTTATGTCAGAAAATTCACCATTTTGCATCTTCACCCTTTTAAATAGGCAAAAATTTCCAAAGTGAAGGGAGACACCCCTCCTCTTAGACCCCTCCCCAGGACGTCGATCAATTACATGTATGTGCCCCCCCAAACATCAAACTCTGGCTACGGCCCTGCATGTTCACACATACTTGAGCCATGATCAACTAAAATTGCCTCACTGGTTCTAAAGTTAATGTAAAAATGAGATATTTTCTTGGATTTTAACACTTTTTTAACACCTTAAAAAAATAAGTTAAAATATTCTTAAAGTCATCACAAAAAAACGATTCTCCAGTTGAAAAAAAAAGTTGGATGAATGTACAAAGGAAGGAATGGACAAATAACGTGAAAACACAACGCCTCATAATAATGTACAGTTTAGACAATGTAAGCAATGGGTACAACCATGAAAGCATGGATGCACAATATACCATCATTTGCAAAAGACCACCTCAGGATTTGTAGGTATTTCAATAATTTGGAATACTTTCTTTTGTCTCATTGAATGATTACACAACATGTTTACTAGTTACTACAGTGATCAGTAGTACAAGAGTAATGGTATAAGCCCAAAGTTCAAGTATGATAAATAGGTTATGCCATGAAATTAATTATATGTCTGAAAAATAAGTTTAATTTTTTTCTTCCTTTCTTTGAGTTATTTGCATTTTGGAATAGTGGTCTTAAACTTTTGCAAATGATGGCAATATCTACAGTGCAGAAAAGGTTGTTATTTTGCACAAACAGATCAATTAACAAATTATGAATGATAAATAGCATTTCAGATAATGGGGTACTCCCTAATAAACATCCATTTCTTATTATGTCATATGCTATAATCTTGTTGATATCAATTTGATACTAGTGGACTGCAGAGGGCTTTTCATCTTGCAGGTTTGGCACCTCTTTGCATCTTTGTTTTTTCTTCAAGCAGTCTGGACTTCCATCCACTTCATAGTCTCTAAGCTCTGTTTCACCATTACAAATGACAATCTTACATCAATACAATTGTATTTGATAGACACATTTAAATATAAAACAATCTATCAATCATTTGCCTTGGAAACCTGCTACACTCATGGTAAGCTATACCGCCATCATGTCATTCATCAGGAGGTTGGTCAAACTTTGATGTAACAATAAACCAACGTTAACATCAGTTTTACCTTGTACAATACAAACCAAAAGAGCATGTTCTGATATGATGTAATTTTCAGAGAATTACACTACAGGTATTTGTTGATATTCGTGAACCCACCCTTGACCATGCCATGTAATATTTTGGACTCATCAAACCATGGATATATCAGTCATACATGGGTTCCAGAGCTGTTATGAAAATGGAATGATTTATCATACTTTTCAATGCCCATGCAGCATTTGTTTATATTTTCAGCTGGGTAGTTTCAGATTGTAATATCAATTATCTTTGTGTCTTCAGCCAATACAGATGAATCAGAATAAAATTCATTCAACATTCCCAGAACACTGACTTTAAATTTCATTATCGCCATAGAAAAATTACAGAATAGACCTTAATATTAAAGCAGGTTTGCAACAAATGTATAAATTCCATGATAAAGAAGAAATTAACAAATATTTAGTAAAAATCAATGTGTTCTTCTCTCTTGATAATCACAAAAGGAAAGGGAAATACTTTCAAGGCACTCTTTACTTTTAAAGTGGGTGGACTGGCCAGTTCCATGGGTAATATGAAGATACTTTAAATTTCTCCCCTTAGCATAACAGCTTATAATCAATTGGTTTAAGTTCCTTGACTTAAGCTCCTTCGAAATCATAGAACTTCTAAGGACTGAAAGTTATGTATCTCATATTTAAATCTCAGAATACTAAAGGTGACAAGTTAATAAAAAATTCTCAGACAATCAATTCCTCTTTCAAAATCCTTTTTTTATCCATCTTAGGAAAATGAATGACTCTATAAATCTGGTTTCCAAGCAACATGCATGGTTTCATAAGTATTTTTATGAACTCTGCCCATGGACAATCCACCCACTTTATGAGGGTCAAATAACATAAATATATATAAACATCAGCTGACATCTGTATTGGTTCAATCATGTCTTTTGTGCAGCACTCCGACTCTGCCAGAAATTTGTGATTCTCCTCACTGCTTTCCATGCTTGGCTAGGTGGTGTCTGAAACAACAATGTTCAATAGGGAAAATTAGTTCTTTGACAATCTGCAGTGACAAATTAATGAAATAACATGGGCTTTAAATTTACTTAAATGCTTTAAACCTCATATCACATTGCATGAACACCTTGTGATCCTGAACTACAGAAACATGATAAAAGTTCAATTTCATTCTTTTATTACCATGAATCAAATGTGCTTAGCTTTCAGGCAAGCTGGAATAAACACATAATCAGAAAATGAACAATTATTTAATACATACAAGAAAAAGGTCACACATCTACCAACATAATTAGGTAAAAAAAGTAGTTTATTTTTGCATGTACCTACCACTTGTTTGTTAGTAAGAGGGCCCTGTTTGTTAGGACTGGATCTCTGAAGTAATAAAACCAGTAGCTCCTGCCATGCTTGTCTGACTGGTGTATTATCATTTTGGTTCTTATGCTGTGGTAATGACTTGACTGTGTATGTAGGAGATGCTGGTTTGGTCCATGGACACCAACTCCTGTGCTCTTCTATAGGACTGAAAAGTCCCTTATCAATCTGAGAAAATGAAAGAAAAAGGTTTTTTTCACTTATATCAACAAAAAGAGTGCATTATTTAACAATCTCACAGCCTGAGGGCAACAAAAATTATACAAATGGAAAATAGAGAAAGCATCTTAATAAGCTTAAGCCATTAAATTTCATACCAATATCTTCAAGAGGTAATTCAATTATGACTAATTATTTATTAATATACTTACCAACGAGAATGCTGCATTAGATAAAGAACATATGGAATAATCTGTGTTTTTGCTCCAACAATGAATCTTGACATTAAAAGACAAGACTAAAGATCTTCAATTCACAAAAGCTTGTTGCAGCAATTTATTCCCATGGTCAAATAAAAGGGAATGTACAAGGAGGCAAATTCTACCAACCCCCTTGTCCTTTTAGGGTACTTGAGGCCATTTTCACTTGACAACATGGTAGCTCAAAAATACAGGTCTATTATAAAACAAGACCCTGATTTGAATAACAAAGTGAAAACCATCCATCATATGGTGGATAAAATGACAGTATCAGTATCAGTATCAATATCAGTATCAAACTGACATAAACATAACCAGAAAGCTCACAAATCAGTTTCATAAGCACAAGAACTCAACCTTCTCTTTAAAACCCACACTAATGCTAAATTTTAAAATACACACCTTTAATCTTTTGGCTGTTGGTTCTGATTCCCCATCAGTCATTGCCTTTGCATTCTTTTCTAAGGGTGTAAAGTTCCAGAGACCAACATTCCGCCTACAGTACTCACATGACATTGTTGGGCTTTGGGAGTCTTCAGAAGAACTAAGGTAAAAATAAATCAATATTGTATTAGCAAACATTTGCAAGGTACCTGATATCTTACATCCACTTAACTTGAAATTTTAACATGCATCATTAAAAATATTGTTGGTTTCAGATACATTATAATTAAAATCAATGTATCCTGATCACTGCACATGAATTAGTTTTTTTTTTTTTATTAAATCAATTTTTCAAACAATATATATCCTGAATCAACAACATATTAGGTTGCCCTTTTCTTTAACCCTTTCAGGACAGGAATTATTTAAGAGCTCAATTGATCACATTTTGTTCTGCAAATTGGCAACAATAATACATGGTTCTAATAAGATGTAATGTCTTGAAAATAATATACATGGTTAGGAACTTTGTCAAAAAGTTGAAAAAGTTGCCAATTTGGACAAAAAACAATGATTTTGAATCTCTCAATGTGTTGCCATTTAAGGATGTTCAATCTTATTCTCCTTTTTAAAATTCCTGGCATCAAACACAATATGATCATGCAACAAAAATGGACATAGTATGTGCAGAAGTTTTTGCTCTTTCTACTCATGCATCTGGTATATTTTTTAAGGCTCTAAATCAAAAGTTATTGGGCCAAACCACAAAATGTGGTCAATTGTCTCGAAAGGGTTAATACAGTGAACCTTTATTCTTAAATGCATCTACTAACCTCCTAGACCAGCCACTGAGAGATATGAAACAGATCAGTTCTATCCTTTCTTTGTAATCAGGGGTTGGTACTTCCCCTAAAACTCCTGTTACAAGCCTAGATAACACATCTTCTTTCTCCTCAACCTGAAAATGAAGAAAAAAAGTATGACTACCAGCAACTGGTTAGATTCTAATGAACAGTGTTGGTTAAGGCCATGGGTTCGGTGAAAATATGTTTGGTCTAAGACAAATTGATAATCGATAACAAAGTGTGTGTTTTTTTAACAGGACGCTAATACATTATTCTCCTCAGGGTATTTCCAAGTGTTTTGTTATTTTGAGATTCATCAACATGAATCGAACTTTACATGGCACTGTAAATTTCCAAACAATGATATCCATAAGGTATTCATAGTTGAGTTAATCAGCAATAATAAGAAAAAAAAATAAATAAAAAAAATAAAAAAGAACAGCAACACTAATTTGTTTTGCTTGTAAAAATTTTAGATTTACTCCATAAGATAAATATAGATTCTAGAATTTATTCTCTCATTCAATGAACCTGTTGTAGACATGACATGTCAACAGCTGGAATGGTGGTCCCAAAACATCTAATGGATGCCACTCTGTGAAGAAAGTCATCCACTGCTTTCTGGGTGCTTACTAGATCAACTTCTAGAAATGATGCTGAAACATGTAAACAAAAAGTAAAATCAATCCACCAAACAATACTTATAGGATAGTGATGAATACTGACATATGATTGACCAAGATGGTATTTGCAAATAACAATCATTGTATAAAAAATCATGATTCAACATTAATCATCACTGATGAGGGTATCAATCAATTAATATTTTCTACAAAATCATCTACAGATTTAAGGATATTTATATAATATTGAATGGCTTTGAGTGGGTTACAAGGGTATATCGCACAAGCTATGAGCATATTTCACGAGTCGGCACGACGAGCGAAATATTTTCAAAGCGAGTGCGATATACCCTTGTGTCCTACGAACTTTCGTGCAAACCATGAGATACGCCTGAAAACCCTTCATACAAATAATAATATTCAATATTTTGACATAGTTCTAAAAATAATTGTATTGTTTATTAATTTGGCCTAGAATATAAGATGGAGAAGAAACAAAAACCTTCAAACAAATGATAATATTCAATATTTTGACATAGCTCTAAAAATAGTTGTATTGTTTATTAATTTGGCCAAGAATATAAGATGGAGAAGAAACAAAAACTTCTGAAAGTTATTGGGAAAACTTAATTGAGGATCAAATTTTAAAGAAATATCACATCAATTCCACCACCTACATAATATTACTTCCAATCTTCTTTTGCATTTAATTTTTAAATATATTTTCAGAAGTCAACATTATCATATATGTAGTTTACTTCACACTCAAATAACTAGAAAGCACAAAATGATTTGTGAAAAGGCGCATCTCTTTTTAAATAATTCTTACCTGGCGAGGGGTTACTTTGCCAAGGACAGATTTTACTGTGACCAGTCTTTAATGACTCTCGTAACTTCTTGCAGGCACTTTCATCTGATAAATGAACAAGAATACAAGCTGTATGAATTTAGGAAATTTTCTGATGATGTTGTACAATCATCAAATAGTGATTTTAACAAAAGGTTGCCTACAAAATAACAAAGTATGTATCATCATCTCAAGGCATGGGTAATGGCTATTCAAAATGCACCTCTGTAGAAAACATTCCCTCTAAAACTAACTAAAATTATAAGTAAGAAAATTTCATTTGAATTATAAAATCTCTCTACAATAATGCACAGGTATAGATTAATATGACTATATAGACTAACGCTATCTGTTTGAAGCAATTGGGTATTTCAATAATACATATGCACACATATGTAATGCAAACCCAATAGTAACCTCCAATTACAACTTCCTATTGACATAGGCCATGAGACCTTTGAGTTACAAACATGCTTACCATGTACTGTACTTCCCAACTTCTATGGGTCATACTGAAAGCAAAAAAATGTTGCAAGCAGGACAAAGAAGGGAGTGGAAGGAATGTTAATAAACAAAGGTCACATGGTCTATAGAATAGCATTCACCCATATTTCATTAGTAAGGCAATACATTCTCATTATAAGTGAATTTTTGTTTTGCATATTATTAAAAGAAAAACATATATAGCTTAATACAATATAAAAATAACTTTAAGAATTATACTTACAAGAGTCTGTTTCCCATTTTGGAGGCAGCCCACCATAGAGTACTTCCTTGCAGCTGACACACTTGAGAGAGTCCACATCAATATTCTCCCAGCCATACTGAGCACAGCATAGAGGAGATACTTCATCTGGTTTAGCAAACCATGATGAGATCTACGTATATTCAGGGTGAGGTCAAGGATAAACAACTTCAAAGATAATTTTTTATCTGCAGCATATTATAAAGCTGCCTGTCTAATCCTTACAAAAGAAATTTAAAAATGGCTGATGACATGAAAATATACCACTGATTCGGAGTTTTAATACACCAAATTCTAAATATACGACAGAGTATAACGTCATTGGATGACTTAAAAGTAAAAAAGCACAGGTATACTGGTAAATAGAAGCTAAATTACCTATATGCATTTCATCTTATAAAATGAATACCTTCTTCTTCTTCTCTGTTGACTTCCTCCATTTTTCCTTTGATTGCAGAAGGAACAAATATGCCTGAGACTGTTTAGTGACAGTGTGCATATACTAATAAATGTAGTTGAAAGGATACAGAAAATGTCTCCACTCTGTTAAAGAAAAGATCTTGATTCAATGGCTGCACAGTGCTGCATTGCTCACTAGAGACTTCATCAACCACCACAAATCCATCTGCAAATCCATCTCCATCAGCACCTTCACATGTCACTTCCTTTGAAATGATCTCCCTATACCAGAAGGGGTAAAAGTAAATAGAAAGCATAAAAGAACATCAGTAATGATATTAGACTGTGTAACTTTATGATTTCCAAATTTTATTAGGCCATCTATGTTCAACTGAATATCAGGTACATTTTGGTAGAATTACATTACACGTATTTCTTTTCAAGACTTTGATTGGGAGAGACGACACTCCCCTCCCCTCCCATCATCTTTGGATTTGTGATTCTTTTCTTTCTTGTGGACTACAGAGACACCAAGGTCAAAGACCAGCAATGGGCGAGATTTTCCATGCATCAGCGCCAAGTGGGCGAGGAACCGTGTGCTCACTGTGCGGTATGTATAATATATATATGGAGATAAGCTGTGAGGCCAGGCGTGAGAAAGAGATTTTGGTGTGTGAGTAAGAGCCCTGATGCATGAGACTTGGTAGGTCTGGGGCTTGGAAAGTCAAAGTTGGAGTAGTGAAAGAATAATAACAAAATAGCGCACCAGCCACTGCAAGTACAGTGCTGTAGATGCATAGTCTGCATATTAATGTTACATATATTTTAAAGATGATGGTAAGTTCAAACAATTTTCTATCAAGTTTTTATATCTTTTTATACCGTTGAAAAATATCATTTAATTTGGAGGAAGGGATTAGACTGGAAATACTGAATATCAATTAAATAAAAATAACAAGATGAAATGACACAGTCCCAGACACAGTGATTGAAACTGAGTAGGTTGCCATTATGTAGATTCTAAAGTGAACGGGAGAGAGATAGTGCTACATCAGTGTTACTCCTAGATTTGTACACCTTGGCCTGTGTCCCAGGGTTTACTAGGGCTACAGTTTGCATTAGGGTGCTCTCTACAGGAAGACAGAGAAAGTGTTTTCAGAGGGAGATTTGGAGCTTAACTGTCAGCAAGCATCGAATAAAGAGAAGCAAAAAGGTTAGATAAAAGTTTTCATAGATGTGTTCAGGCAAAGTTTGATGGGTTGGATAGTTAAGACGATTCTAGGACAACTACCCCCTAGACAACTACCCCCCGGACAACTACCCCCCGGAAAACCACCCCCTGGACGACTACCCCCCTAGGACAATTTTTCCGGGGGTAGCTGTCCAGGGGGTAGTTGTTTGGGGGGTAGTTGTCCGGGGGGTAATTGTCCTGGGGGGTAGTTGTCCTGGGGGGTAGTTGTCCTAGGGGGTAGTTGTCCTGGGGGGTAGTTGTCCTAGGGGGGTAGTCGTCCAGGGGGTGGTTTTCCGGGGGGTGGTTGTCCGGGGGGTAATTGTCCAGGGGGTAGTTGTCCGGATACGAGTTAAGACTAATGTCAATGGCTCCATGACATCTGAGATGCATCCAGTTAGGCTCATACTTGTCGTCAGATTAGTTGTGCACCCATACGTTGTGTGTCTTGACAGGTTGGTTATCAGGCAGGTGTCATCATGACGTGCCACATAGATAATTTGCAAACATAATTTTTTTTTTTTTTTCCTTCAATTCAAGATATCCTTAATTTTTGAAGAGGTAGAGTAACCTGCCTGTGATTCGACCGTTTAAGCTTTTGTGCAATAGTACTCAGCTCAACATATCTTTTTAATTGTATGTTAAATATACTTACCTATTTTTATCAGTGTTGATTTATGAAAAATATAACACAGAATTTTATAAAATCTCAAAATACAATGCACTCGCGGTGATCAGGGGGTCGTTCCAGCAAATCAACTTCATGACAGTCATAACTTTGTTGGCGATCTACGGAAATGTCATGGACTAGACAACTGTTTCACGAAGACATGATAAATGACAACTCAACGATATCGATACTCATCGGCTAAAAAACATAGTCTATATCACAGTCCATTGGATTTATCGTCAATTACCCAGACTTCGAGGCTCAGTTTTCCCCAAACTGTTCCAAAATGTCAAAAATGGCAGCGAAAATTAATACTGATGATACAAACATCCCGTTTTCATGAAAAGATGTGTTACTTATGGCATCTTAGAATTTATAAAATTGAGAAAACTCGAGGATGCTTTTGCGATATATACGAAACTCGATTTGTAAATAAGAGGATATCGTAATTGACTAATTATGGAAAGAAGACCCAAATCGTGTACACTTTAGAGAAAATGATTAATATAAGATATTTCATGACCCAATTCTTAATATTCAGTTATAAAAAATACGTTTGATATTATTTATATCAAAGTATTGTGTGAAAATGGAAAAATATAGGGAAAACACATACATGATAAATTATCGTCGTTTAAATTGGTCTGTATATACAGACTGTTCCTTTTTAGATGCTTTTTCTATGGTAGACCGATGTGGGTATTTTTAATAATAATCTCATATACTTGTTGGAGGGTCAAGAAGTCATAAGAACATATTGTCCGTCTGTAAAATATTATAATAAAAACATTAGTAAAACTATTTGATAAAAAGAATGATAAAGAAATGTGCTTGGAGATCAAGAAATAATTTTCTCTTAACTTACACTTTTCATTTTTTTTGCATCCCACAGACTAACTAAAAAACTGGCTTGTGATGGCGTTCTAAAAAGATATGACAGGTTTGGAGTACTGACAAGTCACTTGTCAGGAAAGTTGTCACTGATTTTCGCAAATACGGCTTTGTGAAACAGTTAGCGGACAAGTTCAGCGACAGCGTCGAGATGTCGCTGATCTTGTCGTTACGATGGTTTGAAGAAACGACCCCCAGGAAACGTACACATTGACTTGCAATACCCCGTTTCGCCAGGAGTGACAGTAAATTACGGATTTTATTTTTGGAATTATCTTTTCCAACATCGGTGAGTTGAATTTATTGTATTTCATAGATATGTTGGTGTCGATTGTTGTAAATTAAATGTCGATTTTGAGTGAATGTTGGTGACTTTTGTGCAGTGATGTTTGAAAATGTTGAGGTGTATGACTGCCTAGAGTCTACACACAAAGTATAGTAATGTCGCTATGAGTATGAGTGAGTATGACCACTATTACTTGGTGTGGTGTGTTCCACTTCCAGGCTACGCGCGTCTCTTGATGGAATAAACCGTATTGTCACACACAGTATTGAACAGTAGAGGCGCATGGCCAAATTGGGAGACTCTCTCCCATTTGGGAGACAGTCTCTGATATTGGAGACTTTGCTAACAAGAGGACAACAGAAACAACACCAACAACAAGGCAGTTTTTCTCGGCCAAATTTTTTTCCCCTCAGAAACCAGAAGCCCATTTGTTTTGTGTGTGGATCATAACAAAAAATGTTATGAAAACAAAAGCAGACGGTGGATTTTTAAAGTAGACGGTCAAAAGGGGTACTTTTTCATCACTTATACATGTCCAAGCTTATCTCAAGATAACCTTGTACTCCAGACTAGTTTTTACGGGTGAATAGGCTTTAAAAAAAAGCCTTCAATAGCTTTTGTGTGTATCAGCTGGCCTTTTTCCAGTCTAGATCATTCATACATGAGAGGAAAATAATTATTTAAAATTTCACTTGCAACTCTGAATCCCCAAATTTGTGGCACAGTAAGAGTTGAAGAGTCCCTGAATCAGGTAATCTAGCAAAGTTAAGAAAATTGAATCTCGCTTAGTGCTATTTTGTTGTCTGTTTTTGACTGCTGCAACAGTGAATGTTGGACACAGTCCCACATAGGCAAGGGCCCATGAGTACTTTTTCATGATGAAACTGCTTGTCACATTTTCATTTTGAGCCAAGGTAATCCCTTTACTGCAAATGTAAACAAAGAAAATTGGTCTCCTACATGTAAATGGCAGACTGTCTCCAAAATAGGCCATCAAAAATGTTGACACAAGTCTCTGATAATAGCGATGGTCTCCCAAATAGAAAACAGGGGCCTGTTTCTCGAAACCAACGACAGGACAGTCATAACTTTATCCTCCAACTACGGAGATGTCTATGATCTTCCTGAACTGTTTCACGAAGAGCTTACTAGCTGGACATCTTGTGATATCGATACTATCGTCGAGAATAGAAGCCGACACGTAGCCTTGGTTGCAATTACACTATATTTTAAAAAGCTAAATTTAACTTAAACTGCAAATATTTGAATGAATTAGGAAATTAAACAATTTAAATGGAAGAACGGTATAATAGACTCCAAAACTTGAAATTATGTAAATTATACGATGGATTCACTTATAAATTGAAAAATATAAGCTATTGATTTCATGACCGGTGAGACAGTTTTTACGTTAGATAGGTACCCCACGGACGTCGTCATTTGATAGTTAATCAAAATAAACCCATAAATTTTCATTGTAACAATAAGACTGTACCTTGAACATTTTACAAAAATGTTTTTAGGCTTGATTGTGATATTGAAATTACAAAATATTCATATCTTAAGTTTAAACACTATATTTCAAAGTATTTATTTAAAAAATAGCTGATACAATTTATGTTTACGCTCATATGAGTCTGAAAACCACAGAATATGCTGTTGACTATAGCCTTTTGACAAGGCCTCGCGTCTTAGATTATATTCCACGCCGCGCACGACTTTGACGAGACTGGCTGTTGATACGGGGACTTGGCCAGATTCCGAGGAACGCGCGAGCGAGCAGCGAAGCCGCGAGGCCTTTTCGATATTTTTTTTTTTTTCCCCTCTCGGCTTCCTCGTTAGCTCTTGAATCATGCATAGCTGTATGCAAATATACCAGCTGGGGCTCAATAGACTCATCAAAACCTAAGAGCTCAAATCCACATTCAAACACACTCTCTGGGCTCATAAAGACGTACGAAATCTTTCCCTCCTTAAGCATTCGATCATCCTCTGGAGAAGAATCGCCGAGATGAACAGCTGTAAGTCCCAGTTTTCGCAAAGTCTCAACTTGGTTCTTCATGAGAGACACAAGCGTGGATATGATGACCACAATGCTGCAGCTTTCCGCGGTACCAGAGGATGGGCCCACGTTCCCCTCGGCCGCCACAGGGGGAGGCGATGAGAAGTCAGTGGTTCGCAGCTCTGCAGCAGCTTGCCCACTCTGCGCCTGTGTTCGCGTTCGGAGATGGTCTTTGCACAAAGGTATTGCCTGAAAGACGGCACTTTTACCGTAGCCAGTCGGAAGGCTGACGAATGTATCTTGTCCTCGAAGCACTGAAAATAATGCCTTCAATTGCAAATCCTTGAATCCAGTGATATTCAGCTTCTGAGCTGCAAAAACGGTACTATTTAGTAGGATATCTTCTATGAAGTTGTCCCGAGAATCACTGGGGCAAGCCGCCATGTTGACTGAACTCATTTGCATCCAAATTTGCATACTGAATATATGCTGACGTCATAGGAACAATTCGATTGCTGATTGGCTGCTAATGTACCATTTTGGTAGGGAATTTGCCCCCAAAACAATGGCTATAATAAGAAATCCGAACCAATATCGAAAAGGCGCTCACTCGCGCGTTCACTCGGGTTTTAGTGAATAGTCTCATTTCAGCCGCGCTAAATTGTCAGACATAAACCTAAGCCACGAGGCCTTGTCAAAAGGCTACGTTGACTATGGCTGGCCTACGGTGTCAGATTGAGGTTCCCTCAACGGATTTTAGTTCCAAAGAAATCTTTATAGAAACCATGTATGAAGATTGTTTGTTTGTTTTCAACTTTTCACTCAAAAAGCACTCTTGTCATTATTATATAAGAAATAAGATATGATTTTCAAGTTCATTATGGTAGCACATCATGCTAATCGATCAAATAAGGACCCATATCGTAAAATAGCTTTGCCATCAGAAGTTAAGAGACTAACTAAATCCAATATATAGACATACCTAGAAATCCCTAGAAATAGTTATGAATTTATACTTATAAATTATATCTTTTCTAGATTATAATACTCTGCATTACTTGTCAGTAGGCTTGTATTTCATTTCTTGCCCATTGTTCATTTGTCAATAGTATAATTTTTTTCTTCAATTTCCAATGATGGGATTAGATTTACAAGTTTTGGTTTTATTTTTTTTTCATCCCACAACATTTTGATATAGGCCCATCAGTCTATTATTGTTTCTTTTTTATTTTGGTTTTCTTTATTTTCATGAGTTTGAAAAAAAAAAAAATCCTTTCATATTGAAAATGACCTCAATCAAACTGTTTTGTTTGTTTTGTTTTGTTTTTTTCCATAGAATGTGGAAAGAGTGTTGATTCACTATAGTTCAGTGAAGACAAACCTTAAATAGAAACACTACTGATTTTCATATAATTTTCAAAATACAGGTAACTCTGCCTAAGTCGAATCTCTTGGGACCACTGAAATCTGTTCGACTTAGGCGAAATTCGACTTAGAAGAGGTAAAAAACACATGTTTTGCTCATTCTGTTCTGAAAAATTGCTTCGACTAAGGCGATTATTCGACTTATGGAAGGTCGACTTATGCAGAGTTAACTGTATAAACATGGATAAATTCCAGATTAAGTGAATACATAGAAAGAAGGAGTATGTAGCGTCCCTTTTTGCCAACCATAATCTACCCTATAAATGACATGTGATGGCGCTGCATGTCGACCAAAAAAGATATGACGGGGTTAAAGTCCTTGTCTCGCTAGTTGTTGTTGAAGTTAGCTAAGATGGTTTTGTGAAACACTTAGCGGACAACTAGCGAACTAGCGCTGACTTAGTCAAGAACTTAGACATATGACGGTTTCCAATATCGGCCGTGCGCCTCTAACTGTTGAATACAGCACACACGTCTGGTCCCCTATTCTCCGGGTTTGCCGACATTGAAATCTAACAGTATAACATTATATATGGAGTACGAGGTTATCTAAAGATAACCTTGTATGTGTACATGTATGTAGGATGGGGGGTTGCATTTCCGGACACTTAACAAAAATTAGCCTGTCAACATTATTTTGCCATCATTAGGGTGTCTGGAGAAAAAAATTATTTCACTTATTTCAAAATGATATTAAATTTTCTTTCTGGATTTAAAAAATAATAACCATCAAACTGACAGAAATATATTTCATGAAAAATTCCAGTTAATTACTGCAAAATAAGAGAATGAAATCGGACCATTTTTCAGCTTTTTCCTGCCATAGGCTATGTAGTTAACAAATGGGACACACACAAATGCAAATTTTGAGCTTCCGAGAGCTGTTACGACTTTATACTTAATGTCAAAAACTTGTCCTTTACATGACCAGATAGGAAATTTTACAATCTTTCTGATGGTATGCATTTTTTGGATGTAAAATTGCGAAAAAGTGACAAAATTTGTGTAAAACAGAAATTTCAGTTTCCCATAGGAAACGCATGGGGAAATGGCAATCTGAATACACACAAATATAAGGGTTTGCAATTTATCTCTTATTTTAATTTTCTAGCGAGCCTAGAAACTCGTTGTCCTTAGTGTCAAAAGAATGACCAGTATTTTCTTTTTCCATACATTCCAAATATGCGATAAAAATTAATTCAGATCACATTTTAATAACAGGATGAATTTGCCCCCAAAATTGTGCCATTTTCCCCCCTGAATCAGCACGTTTTAAGCTGACACTTTTCAGTGTGACTTCAGACACCCTACCATCAGAAAACTCAGATTTTACGAAAAACATGCATCCAGTAACACTAAAACCTAGCTATACGAGCTCTGTGGCTTATCAATCTGGTACTGGCCACAGAGCTATACACTCCATGCCTATACGGTGTGTGGAGGGGATATCAACCAAAAAAATCTAGATCTAAATATCACCATTTCCCACATACTGTGAGCCATGCAAACCACCCTCGGAATTTGCTAAAGGGGTTACCTTCCAGGATCAACTAAGATTGTAAAAATTGAATGAATAAAAAAGAAAAATACCCCACAAAATCGGCAGGTGTGATCAGGTTTTTTTTACCTTTCATGTGTAACTTGTATATATGGGACTACACCAATCTTACCTTGCATGTGTAGTCCCATATATACAAGTTACAAGTGCAAGGTAAAAAAAACCTGATCACACCTGCCGATTTTTGTGGGGTTTTTTCTTTTTTATTCATTCAATTTTTACAATCTTAATTGATCCTGGAAGGTAACCCCTTTAGCAAACTCAGAGGGTGGTTTGCATGGCTCACAGTATGTGGGAAATGGTGATATTTAGATCTAGATTTTTTTGGTTGTTATCCCCTCCACACACAGTATAGGCATGGAGTGTATAGCTCTGTGGCCAGTACCAGGGGGTCGTTTCATCAAATCAACTCCATGACAGTCATAAGTGTTGTCGGCGATCTACGGAAATGTCATGGACCTGATAAACTGTTTCACGAAGACATGATAAACGACAACTCAGTGATATCGATACTCATCGGCGAAAAAACATCACAGTCCATTGGAATTATTGTCAATTACCCAAACAGATTTTGAGGCTCAGTTTTTCCCAAACTATTCCAAAATGTCAAAAATGGCAGCGAAGATGAATGATGGTGATACAAACATCCCGTTTACATGAAAAGATGTGTTACCCATGGCATCTTAGAATTTATAAAATTGAGAAAACTCGAGGAGGCTTTTGTGATGTACGAATCTAGATTTGTAAGTAAGAGGATACCGTAATTGACTAATTATGGAAAGAAGACCCAAATAGTGTTCACTTTAGAGAAAATGATTAAATTAAGATATTTTATGGCCATATTTTTACTATTTATTCATTAAAAGATACATATAATATTATTCATATCAAAGCATTGCGTTAAAAGGGAAAATATAGGGAAAATATAGGGAAAATACATACATGATAAATTGTAGTCGTTCACATGGGTCTGTGTATACAGACTGTTCCTTTTTCGATGCTGATTCTATGGTAGACGAATGTGGGTATTTTTAATATTAATCTCATTTACTTGTTGGGGGTCAAGAAGCCATAAGAACATATTGTCCGTCTGTACAATATTACAGTACGAACATTTGTAACATTATTTGATAAAGGAATGGTAAAGGATAGTGCTTGGAGATCAGGAAATAAATGTTCTCTTAATTTACATTTCTTATTTTTTCGCAGCCCATAGACTAACTAAAAACTAGCTTGTGATGGCGTTCTAAAAAGATATGACAGGTCTGGAGTACCGACAAGTCACTTGTCAGGGAAGTTGTTGCTGATCTTCGCAAAGACGGCTTTGTGAAACACTTAGGCCCGAATTCACAAAGGAGGTTTAGTTTTAAACCATGGTTTAAACCCCCACCTGGGGTTTTTAAGCGTACGTGCGCACGGAAACTGATCCAATCATATATTTTCTTTAAGCGCGCGCATGGGCAATGTGCGCTTATTTACGCTTATTTTAGTACGCTTACGGAGGTTTAAACCTTGCCATGGTACCTTGCCATGGTTTAAACCTCCTTTGTGAATTTGGGCCTTCGCGGACAAGTTGAGCGACAGTGTCGAGATGTCGCTGATCTTGTCGTTATGACGGTTTGATGAAACGACCCCCAGATTGATAAGCCACAGTCTGTGGCACAGAGCTCGTACTATAGCTAAGTAAAACCAGTGAATAATTGCAATTCACATGATTTTGAACCTATCCTGTGAAAGATTTGTGACAATTTGCATGAAAAGTTGTTCGATTTACTGTTTAAAAATGACCTGTCCGGATTAACAACCTGTCCGGAATTACAACGTCTGGGTATTGAGTGACGTGTGACAAAGCCCATCTCCCACTAGCCACTGCCGCAGCAGCCCCGGCCGGCCCGGGTCGGGGTAGATCTACGACTATGACTCGAGTACGAGTCCGAGAGCTCACCGTTACTCAATGCCCAAACCCTCCTCCAGTCATCGAAAATCAAAGTTATTTTACACTTCGTAGACATGTACATATTGACTAACCTTTGGTGTTTTTCTTCACGAGAAACTCCCTTCAAAAACGAGGATAATAAAGCTTTAATCCTACTGGGTTTGCTGACTTCCGAATTTGGGACAGCCATCGTCAATTCGAAGTTCGTGTACATGACTTGGCATTTGATCCATTTTATTAGCCCAGCTCTGATTGGTCAATACTCAGGCTAAACACATGGTTTAGCCAGTCATAATCTTTGTTTTTCGTGTTCGTTCAGCGGCGGAGTAAAAAAGAAGCTCGCCAAACTTCAACTTCAAGGATCGGGACTATATAGGCCTTGTATAGTTACTTTAGAACCTGTAAAAATGTCTCATTTGCCTGTTTTAGTGCAGAAATGCATTAAAGAGACACCAGTTGATGAACGTAAGTGGCAGCAAAAATCTTCTTCCTCATCGTAACGTTGCTGATTATTGAACAATGTCATTTATTCCTCTATTTAGTCCCACCTACTTATTCTTTTGTCGGTAGACCCTGGATTCCTAACTTTAGATCTAACTTAGATCACGCAAGCACAGCGCACAGTCAGGCATTAGCAGATCTAGAGCTATTTGGGGCTACAGCAGTAGGAACTTTTCTAATTGCATGTCAACATGACATCATCGTGAAATAAGAAACCATGGGCCACCTTTTCATACTGAAGTGTAAGGGGGGGGGGGCAAAATAAACATGATAAAGGGCTTGCTTTTGTCTAACTTACTCTAGATCTAGAGTCTAGTTTATGACCCAGCCCCAAAAAGGGGCCAGCCTCAGACACTATTTTAGGGTCTTAGACTACCGGGTCTTTAGGATTTACCACAAAATGTGAGATTGTGAGATCTAATCAGAACAGTTGGCAATCAAGTATTGACATGGATTTATGGAAAAAAGAACCATCCCTGACTAGACCGAAAATTCTGTCTCTCGTTCGTTAGCTCTTCACTTAGAGACAGAAACGGTCGTATCACTCTGGTGTGCAAACCGAATACACAATGACTTACACACTAATAACAGTTTGAATACGGCTGCAAGATTTTCAAGCGGAGAATACCTTGGACCCTGAATTACCTGAAAAAGGAGCTTTATCTTAAAAGAATTATTCAGTCAAATTGGTAAGTTGAACCGATTCCTTAAATAGTAGAGCCTAGGCCTAACCAATTCAATAATAATATGTAGATCTACATATATGAGGAAAAATCAAATTATTGCAATTTTTCCAACTACACGTCGCCGCGTAGTCAGTTTGCACAGCAGAGTGATACAACCATTTCTGTCTCTTAGTGAAGAGCTAACGAACGAGAGACAGAATTTTCGGTCTAGTCCCTGACACGCCTGAGGACATGCAAATTTCCTACTTTTATCCACTCACACTTATGCGAGGTTATTGGAGATAACTTTTATCCTAACTTTACTTTCTCTCTCCTGAATCCTTCTTTTCTCCCTACTTTTTCTGAAATTTTGAAGCTACTTTTCTCCTACTCTTTTCCTTGGGTGTGCTTGAAATAGGACCTACTTGGAAAGCCTTTGACTTTGACCCACTAGCGTTGCTGGTGTGCTATTGTTAGCACTTCAGTTCATGCATTGGCCATTGCCAAATGTTGGTGTCTGCCCTTTCATAATCATAGACTCTGCAGGCAAATGTGTGCATGCTAACCATTGATTGAGTGGTTTCCTAAACCACAATAATGTCGGCATAGCCTCGCGTAAGTGTGAGTGGGCATTGCCCTCAACATAGTAGACTGATACCTGACGATGCCACTGAAGTGAAGCTGTGCACATGTGGGGTCACATTGCCTTGGAAATATGTCTGTTCTATAATTGAAATTGAGATGGATGATATTTTACCTAACATTTATTAATATTATTGTTCATCTACAGGTGCAGATGCCCAGCCATATCAGCGAAGTGGACATTGTTGTGCCACTGATGGGAATAATTTGTATGTGTTTGGAGGGTACCATCCAGAATATGTCATTATCGATGATGACAATCTGCACAGGATAGCTGACCATAAAATTTTCAGAGATGTTAGTAGAAAATATTTGTATGTAAGGTCTTAATTTTGCTTCTGTTAAAGCAAAGTAGCATACCATAGTATTGTGAGATGACATATAATCTTATGGAAGGTTACATGTTGTAATGCATGTTAGATTGGTATAATTACAATGTACAATGACAAGTCACAATTTGAATATGAGTGAGAGACTGAGAGAATAGTAATACTATCAGTCTATTTTTTTTCTTAAATTCCTGTTTGTTATGTTGAATTTTTATGTTTGTTGACCTCCAGTCAAGATGATGAATTCATATAAATCAGTTCCCCTAAAGGAAAGTGATAAAAAAAGGCCCCAAAATAAATAAAATAAAACTCATATGTGCCCACACTCATGTGAATCTACAATTTGGAGCACTCTAATTATTTTTTTTTCATTATTGTATAAAGTCATTGATTGGTTTTCAGACTTCCTATAGAAATTTTAAGGTTTCATTTCTTTATTAATTTTTTCCTCTCTCTCTCTCTCTCTCAATACTATGTATAATCATTTTTTGTTTTTTCTTCTTTTTCATGAAGTTATGGTGTTACAACTTTGCAACAAAGACATGGTATGAAGGGAAAACATCAGGAGATCCCCCAGCTGAGACAGCATCTATGTCAAGTAATGAAAAGCTTTATTCATAGTAATACTAATTATGTATAGCTGAGCAAGTTTTGTTCAGCTAGCTTTCATTTTTTAATGTAGCAAAACATCTTTTAGAATTAGAAAAAGGTGTAAAATGTATTAAATGTTTAATACTTCTGCACAGGTATATTGTTTTATTTTGAATGAATAGTGTCTAATTGAATAATGTATAGATTACATTTATGTTTACTTGATTATGTTTTGTAACACTGAAGATGTAGTTGTGGTTCAATAAATTAGTTATGCTATAACTCTTGAATCAAGAGTGTGAGCAGTCAAACTAATCCACCTTTTTTATTTACATTTTATAAAAGTGACCCTCCCATAATGAAGCCTCACAGGTGTGATTGTTGTATAATGTACAAAACTACAATAGTCTTTGTTCATACTGTAGTAAATGGTGTAATGTTGAAATTGTATGCCAGTCAAGAAAGCACAGGAAGATATTTAATCTAGACAAGGGTATTCTTTTTTAATTCACAATCATGTTTTGACCGATCCTTATTCCCTATAGTGATACTGAGTGGAAACACTTTAATCTGTTTTGGAGGAACTCTCTACCCATGGGGCTCCAAGAGCAACAATAAGATTTACACCCTCAACCTTATAGAACGCAAGTGGAAAAAAATTGAGTGCTTGGATACAATCCCAGCAAAATACGGACAGGTAGGTTTTTAGGGCTCGGTCAATTGTTTTAAAACAGGAGAAACAAGGAAGTTTCAAGGATCTGTTAAATAAAAATTGAGTGCTTGGATACAATCCCAGCAAAATACGGACAGGTAGGTTTTTAGGGCTCGGTCAATTGTTTTAAAACAGGAGAAACAAGGAAGATTCAAGGATCTGTTAAATAAAGATGAACAGCATAATGTTGCAATTCATATTCATTGATTATTAGGATAAAGATATTTTTATGGATATGAAGATATTTATATAATATGGAATGGCTTGGAGTGGGATACAAGAATATATCGCACGAGCTATGAGCATATTTCACGAGTCAGCACGACGAGTGAAATATTTTCAAAGCGAGTGCTATATACCCTTGTGTCCCACGAAAGAAAAGTCATTCAATATTATTATTAATTATTATTATTTATACGAAACCTAGTTCCTCAATTTTCGCCATTACATGTGCTTATGTTTTTGTGTTAAAGGGGAATTAACCTCAAAATATAAATGTACTTATATTCAAAGAGGTAATCTATTCTTTCTTGTTGTCCTATGTAGTTTCGCATTCAAATATATGAGATGGGTGTAAATCAAAATTTTCTCAGCAAAATTTATCGTTTGCTAGCGATACCTGGGGGCTGCCATTTTCTTGATGTGTACATAAAGATATTTTTAATCCGAATGCAAAATTGTCTTCCTTCTTGACACAAAATTCCATTTGAGATTTAAAATATTTAAAGTAGATATTCATTGATTTTTAAAACTGACTTAATTTTCTTTTTTGCGTAGGTGAAGCTTAGACCGGACAAGTTTGTCAAAATTCGACACTTGCAAACATTCGAAGTAATGATTATTATCAATTACAAATTGCTAAAATACAGCCCCGACATAGCACCTGAACAGCTCTCCCAAAGCCGCTGAAATGTGTGACGTCAAAGGGAGGACGTTAATTGCACAAGCAGACGATGTCCCATAACATCTCACATATTTTCAGTGCCTGTTTTGTCATCTTCTCCTCAGTTATTTCACTTCACTAGCATTAGTCTATTATGTTTAATCCATATATTGCCTCACTCTAAACCCCGTGCATGGGTTTATTTGGATGGAAAATGAAGCGTTACAAGAATAAAGGAATCAGTTGCTTGTAAACAAAATAGACGCCATTTCATTCACAGCTGCATACACCGCTGGACGTTCGGCGTTGAATGAGGGATAAATACCGTCCTTGCAATCATTCAGCGGGCATTTCAATTTGAAAGTGTGGTTTCTTTGATTGTTCATTAACCCTCATCCTATATATTTACAAACAAAAGATTTCATTAATCAGAATCTGTTTCATTCCCATTTTAGAATGGTGTGAAATATGGGCACGTTTGAATACACTAAATTCTTTATAATTTGAGAAATAACTGCACTGCACTTATGTTCATTCTTTATGGGACGTCGTCTGCTTGGACAGGATTGTTCCCTTTATTGACGTCATTGAAACATTGTTATTTTTTTGGCGAAGCGCTTGTATATCGCAGATGCTGGGAGGTAGTTTTATTTGTATTATTGTATAATTACCTGATATGTAGTTGACTTTAAACTGATACGATTGCTATCTGTTAACTTGCCAGTTTCTAGTGATACATTATTTATCATATTTGTGATTTTCTTTGAATGTGTACTTTAACAGATATATATAAATTTCAAATTTTGGAATATATGTATACACCTGTTATGTATTTTCCATCATATATGGGGATTTTTTGTAATGAAGAGAAGCAATTTAGCTCTAGGATTAAAAATATCTTCCTGACCGGAACGGTTTTCAATGGTTCATGTACAACTCCATATCATCAAGAAAATGCCAGCCCCCTTGTAAAGTGTTAGCAGATGATACCGTGTGCAAGAATGTCTTGATTTAAACCCTTTTCTGATATTTCATTTCTAAAGTTATACAGGCCAATGATTAAGAATATATTACACCTTTGAACAAAAGTACATTCATATTCTGGGGTTAATTCTCCTTTAACTTCAACATAAAACACAGGTAGAAAAACATTATTTTGTCCTTACCCAAGCATCTTGCAAGGGCTGCGCACATTCCATTGTCTTAACCTTTGCGTATTTAAACGCGTATCACTTTTTTATCGCGTCACACGCACCTCGAACCATGAGATATGGAGATATATTGCACAGTCATCTGAGTACTTTTACACAAACTATGAGATATTGTTTTAAATTGCACAGTCATCTGGGAACTTTTGCGCAAACCATGAGATACGCCAATTTTTCTGGTCGCCTGAAAACCCTTCATACAAATAATAATAATGAATATTTATTGAAATAGATTCCATAGCATCCAAAAACCTTTGGATTTCTAATGTAATTATTCACTCATCTTTTCTAACAAGTCGCATTTCAATCAAATATTTGCAATCTTCCGCCAACCTAGGCTATGACCCTGCATGATGGCGCCCTCTATGTCTTCGGTGGGTGCAGGCGGATCAATGAGGAGGAGCATCTATTTGATTCAGAGCTCTATCGTCTAGACATGAAGACTCATAAATGGTCCCTTATCCTGGATAGAGACCAGGATGAAGAACCCACATTATCCCATATGAGAGGCATGTACAGGCATGGATTGGCTTACTACCAGGACAAACTCTATGTGATTGGGAGTAGCTGGGAAGAGATTACCACAATACATCTTTATCACAAGGTGATAATCTTTTCCAGGTTCTATTCAGTGAAGTACAACATAGTAATTGATCAGTGTTGATTATCAAAACGATCTCCATAATTTCCTTGTTATTGTTGTTTTATTATTATTATTAAATAATCTGTTTTAACCCTTTCGAGACAATTGACCACATTTTGTGGTTTGGCTCATTAACTTTTGATTTAGAGCTTTAAAAAATATACCAGGTGCATGAGTAGAAAGAACAAAAATTTCTGCACACACTGTCCATTTTTGTTGCCCGGCCATATTGTGTTTGATGATAGGAAATTTTAAAACAAGAATAAGCTTTAAAATTCTTAAATTGGCAACATATTTAAGGCTTCAAAAGCATTGTTTTTCATCAAAATTGGCAATTTTTCAATTTTTTCACAATATTTTTAACTATGTATATTTTTTTCAAAAACATAAGAAAAATATTATTGTTGCCAATTTGAAGAACAAAATGTTATCAATTTAGCCCTTAAATAATTCCTGTCCTGAAAGGGTTACAGAGCAGATTACTTCTTAAAATGATTTTGCCAGAAGTGTTCAGAAACAATATTCGGTTGCAATTATGCAGTTTAATCAAAATGGATAATGGCGCTATAGAAATTTTATGTATTATTATTATTATTATTATTATTGTATACCCCCGGCAGAATGCTGGAGGGTACTTTGGATTCAACAGAGTTATGCCGCCGCCACCGCCGTGTCATATCTTGTGTGTGCTCTGCCACATTCCTTTTCGGATTTCTTTCAAATTTTGTATGGAGGTGTATCTTGGTATAATCTACACACCTATAATTAATGGTGATGCTGCCCTCCGTGTTCCGTCTTTTATAGGGTAAAAGGCCATATTTTTTGTGGATGGTTTGTGTGTGCTCTATAGGCCACATTTCTCAACAGATTTTGTTCAAATTTTGAATGAAGGTGTATCTTGGTATAATCTAAAAGCATAGGTGATGCTGCCTCTAGTGTTCCGTCTTTATAGGGTCAGAGGTCGTATTTTGATAGATGTCTTGTGTGCACTCTTGTGTGCTGTCTAATTGCCATATTTCTTGACAGATTTCTTTCAAATTTTGTATGGAAGTGTATCTTGGTAAAATCTACGCACCTATAGTTTTTTGTGATGCTGCCACCAGTGTCCCGTCTTTTACAGGGTCAAATGTCATATTTTGGTTGCTATCTTGCATGCACTCTGGTGGTCACAGTTTTCAACTGATATCTTTCAGATTTTGTTTAGTTTACTCTAGACCTCTACAGTTTTTGGTGATGCCGTCCCAGTGTTCCATCTTTTATAGGGTCAAAGGCATTATTTTAGTGGATATCTTGTGTGCGCTCTTGCAGGTCACATTTCTTGACAGATTTCTTTCGAATTTTATATATAGAGATGCATTATACTCTAATCTATGCATTATACTCTAATCTACACACATATTGTTTTGGTGATGCTGCTCCCAGTTTTAATAATAGTCCGGGCTACTGGTGGCGATCTCTACGTCATCCTTTTGTTCGAGGGAGGGGAGGGGGCAGTTCTTTGTCCCTCCTTCGAACAAAAGAATGATGCAGAAGTGGCTTTCAATGCAGGGGGATACATTCGCATTGCGCGGCAACAAAGATTATAATACCAGATAGTTATAATACCATTTGTATTGAGACAATCAAATCAAATTCTCTCCCTCTGTAGACCTACTTTTTAGCATTTTAGAAGAATGACAGATTTATAGCTGTTTGTTCTGAATGCACTGGTGAGTTTGTGAAAAGCTTTCTTACCAGTATGGATGGCTATGAGAGCATCCAACTTGCTGTTATTAATTTTCTTCTTTGTTGAATTCCAGGTGCATGTCTTTGATATAGCAGAAGGAAGGTGGTCATGGCAGACAACAATACCTACAGAAGATAACCGTCTACCACAGAGAAGAGCTTATCATAGCTGTGCACAGTGGAAGTCAGGTCAGATATCCACTGTCATGCTTTTGTTACAGTCTTCTGAGGACTGTAGTTAATTCTTTTAGGTTATTCCCGTTAGGACAGAAGTTAAATTGTGAATTCCTCCTTTTGGTCTATGCCTTCTCCAGTTAGCTAGATCCCAGATAGGTAAAAGGCAATGGTTAATTAGCCAGATAATATCATATCTGAATATCTGGACATAGGTAACTATGTGGTATTCTTGTACTACCAATTATTGCCATACAGCTAAAGATATGCAGAAAGTATCAAGGTGTTTAATATTATGAAGCCTAAAATATTTGTATTTGTAATGGTCATGATTGACTTCTTTCATGTTGTATTCACAGAAGTTTATATGTGTTGAATTCATGATTCTCGCTACTATGATCATCTGTATCTTCATCACTTTTATTGTATTCGCAGAAGTTTACATGTGTGGTGGTCATGATTCTCGCTACTTTGTCATGGATGACATCTGGTGTCTTCATCTTCCTGAGCTTAGATGGGAGCAGTTATCCACCAGCTTACCAGTACCGTCCTTCTTTCACTCAGCAGCAATAACAGATGTGAGTCCATGACATCTATATCTTGGGTCTACTACACATGCTCCTAACTTTTATTCTGAACACTATACTAATCCTAACCCAACTCCTAGACCTATACCTAGCATAAATGCCAATTGCTACCCTAACCTTAACCAGAAGCATGTGTCATATTGCCCACCTCATAATTCTCAAGTCATGGTCTCACTTTTGTCACAATATATTTTGGAAGCCTATTAATGTATACAAGTACAGCCAATTTGCAGCGTGTATGCTAATGAAGCTTTCAGTGTATATTTATTCAGCTTGTTTGCTGACTTGAGTGATTAGCGTGCACTGAACTAACCGTGACTTGCAGGGGGTGATTTCACAGTGTTGCGCTTTTGAGATGACAGAGCGCGTTTTCTTTCGCTGTCATGGCAGAATGCAATTTTATACTATTCTTCAGAATTTGCTCTTCATTTCAATATATAAATGAACACAATTAATAGTTCTTAAAGCATTATTTTCACAACCTGAACTGACTGTAATTTTGCCTCCTTTTCTTCAGTGATTCTGCATGGTAATTTTTTGCTCGTGTTCCTGACCCTGGTACGAAAGAAAATAGTTTGATTCGAATGGTTTACCAGAGCAAAAGATCTAGTGGACAAACTATGTCAAAATTAAGTTGATGCAAAAACGTTTTCTTGGAAATGAAGTTTTGTTTGTATCGGGATGCGGCTGGCTCTTTTAGAAGTTAGGGGTGGTATTCTGAAAAACTATTGGGTCTCTAATATTGTTAAATCTACACCATTAAAAAGGGTTATCACTTTTTTTTCTCATTTTTTGACAGAATTTAAAATACTTAATATTATGTAAAACAAACTTCTGTTTGTAACTTTTTGAAATTTATGTATTTGTTGTGTTTTGTTGTGACATGTATCTGTATGCAAGCTTGATTTGATTTAAAAAAAAAACAATCAAAAATAATAATCTGCTGTCACAAACAGATCCAATGAGGACAAATTTCAGGACATCATCTCTTAGGTTTGCATATTTTTGTCTCATGTTGCATTCTTTCATGATGGTCTGTAATCTTTTTTTGTTTTTGTCTCGCCTGCGTAAGCAAAAAGCGAGACATAGGCGCCGCTTTTCCGACAGTGGCGGCGGCGAAGGCGTCAACAATTTTGGAAATCCTCTCATTTCAAAAGTATATGTTCAATTTCCATGAAACTTGAACACAAGGGTTGTAAAGTATCACAATAAATGTGGAACAAATTTCAGATCAAAAGTCAAGT
The DNA here is from genome assembly GCA_025618425.1 of Heliocidaris tuberculata. Taxonomy (NCBI): domain Eukaryota; kingdom Metazoa; phylum Echinodermata; class Echinoidea; order Camarodonta; family Echinometridae; genus Heliocidaris; species Heliocidaris tuberculata. Next base: position 9,788,726 of record CM046832.1, on the reverse strand, counting down.
CAAATGTCAATTAAGGTCAACTGAGTTAAATTGTGTTCCAAAAACTTAACCTGAGGTTAAGTTTTTGAATTTTTTTTTTGGTTCAAATTCTTTGAAACTTGGCATCATTCTTGGTAGGGAATGTCTTCATGTCACCCTCTTTCAAATGAATACCCAAATCTTACATTTTCATCACCTTAAAGGTCACCTACTGACAGTTTAACTTGGTTAAGTTTTTGGTAAAATTAAGTTTTGTCTTTACATACAGTACGTGTATGTACATGTATTGTAAACATGCATTTGACTTCTTCTCAAAACTTAGCTGATGATGGATTTCAACCACAATTGGTAGGGATCATCCTTAGGCAAGGAGGATCTAAATTAATACAGACGGGTGTGCCTATCAATATAGAGGGGGGAGGCTTGGGGGCACCATCCCCAAGAACACCAGTAATGGCAGTAATTAGATTTATATTTGCTTCTTCTTCGTTACAGTTCCTACGAGAAGAAAAATGTCCTAATTCGGGAAATCGTGTGAATTTCGCATTTTATGATAGTTCAACACTTCCCAATCATCATACGACTCGATTAACCTCATGATACCGTCACCCAAACCCCCATATCGTATTTTAAACATGCCCCACAACCGTCAAAGCTTGAGTCGTAAAAAAAAAAAAAGAATTCTGTACAAGATCTGTGACGTAGATGTGCAGACCCGATAGTAAACAAATCCCATAATCCCCTGCGTGCTCACATAGCGTTTACTTGGGATGTTGTGTGTTTTCGCCGAGTTATTGTCTCCGTTTTGATCAGGTAAATTTGTCGTTTGTGTTCATTTTTTTTTGGAAAAATATATTTTCAAATTAATTATATATAGTCTTTGGGTAAGTATCACAGATTTTTATTTTTTTAAATTTCAATAAAACATTTTTTGGAACATTTTCTGACCCTCTCCGTCGGCATAAACCTCGTGTTCAAATCCGTGTAGTTCACTACCTGTACAGTATGTGAAAAATCATGTAGTCTAGTTGATCCAGCGTTTCTCAACCTTTTTGAACACAAGGCCCACTTTGAATATGTGATTTTTTCGGGGCCCACCATTCAAAAGTAGGAAAAATGACAATGAAGTACATAAATGTTTATCACAAACATAAGGGAGTATTGTTATACTAAGATGAAATTAATATCGTGGATAGTAGTTAGGTTGACGATGCAAAGTGCTACATGCACAGTCAGGGTACACGTCCGCGCTGTATAAACAGCCTGTATGTTACTAGGCCATGATACGAAGCATTGGAAACAAGGCATTGTCAATAAAATATCTATATTATCATTGTTATTATTACTGTTTTTGTTAGAATTGTAATGCTCAATATCATTATTTTGTTTTATCCCCTTTATTATTCATGTTCATTTCTATTTTTGGATGAGTTCGCGGCCCACCAATTGAGAAACGCTGCAGCAGCTTCCCCATCACCTTCCCCATCACCTGCACCTTATTCTCCTGATGACGATCAGAGCATACTGATCAAAACGTCGAGAACCTCCATTTTCATCTTCAAATTCTCCAATATCTCTGGCATCTTCATCGATGTCACTATCACTGCTATATTCTTCCTCATCAATTTCAATATTCATATCGAGGGTGATATCATCATCGCAATATTCACCAGACATTCTTCCTTTGAAATTTTGGCGTTCTCACTATGATTGAAGTAAAAGCTATTGTAAAGAAAACAACCTAGCGGGCGAAGATTGAGCAATCGCGAGAGATGTCTGCACATTTACGTCACAAATATCCCGGATGTAATCGCTCATTTTTCAGGGGATCTAGTTTTGATGCCTGGAAATCCTCATTTTTAAACTGAAAATTCTCTGTTGGCTGATATGTCATGGCTCTGGAACTGACTTGTTTTGATTGATATATGTCTCCTCTTTGGATGAATACCAATTTTAATCAAGTTAAACACAATTTCTTTTCTTCTCGCAGGAACTTTAAGCCCTTTTGCAAGATTGTTAGCAAAGTTTGTAGGTATCATCCTTAGAGGAAGGAGACCTCAATTTCTGTAACAGGATACCTTGCCTCCAAGGGGGCTCTGGGGCAGCACCCCTTAATTCCCGGGTGGGTGGGGGGGGGGCAGTCAACTATATTACTGTACACATGCACGTGAAAAGGGTGGTTTTTGCCGGTTGAGGCGCGTGATGCGTGATGCGTGATGCATGATGCGTGATGCATTTAGGATGTCAAAAAGGCCAAAACCATTTCAATACGCGTTTAAGATATCCTTTTTCCCATACTTGTGTGGATTTTGTACAATGAGTCTCTTGTTTAGGGGGTAAAATTTTCAAGAAAGCACCTGAACACTTGAATAGGATGTAAATTTGACCGATCGGATTAAACGTGTTTAGGGGTAGTTTGGAAAAAATATAGTTGAGTTGTTCATGTATAGTAGATCATTATCTTCAAGGGATCTGATGGAGGGGCACCACCTCAAAAGTGTCCCAATGGCAATTATTTCATGTACAAATATTCTGCTTCTTTATTAAGAAACACACAGCTTCATTTCAATGAACTCTTACTGGAAGGGGTTTTAAGTTATACAAATGGTACCTGGCTCATACGGAGGGGGGGGGGGGGGGGGGGGGGGGCTCAGAGGCAGCACCCAAGTGCCCCTTAAGTGCCCCAAAATCTTTGATTTTTCACCAAGATTGCATGATGCAGGCGAGATTGCCCTGGGCATTCCCCTTGTCTGGGGTTATAACACCCAAGAATCTATAGTGATGCTTTACATATATATATGAGGATTGGGTACCACCCAGCCATTTTGACAGTGTGAATCAGAATGTACATAGCATTCTCATTTCCTTGGATGGGATTTGTTTATGTTTGTTTCACAAGGAATCATCATCAATAGCCCTTTCCTCTTCATTGTCTTGGAAGCAAATATCAGGTATTTGTTGCGTTTGTATGATCTCTGTTTGAACAGTCCCTCTTAAGTTTATTTCTTCTAGATCAGTGAAGACCTTCCTATGTTTCATATTAGCATTGTTTTGTTTTACGAGCAAGACAAATATGTGTATCACATTATCACGACTCCATGCATATCGCTGTAACATTTTCTGACAATGATTCAGCACATGATGAAGGGTACCATTAGCTTGAGATATCTTTTAGTTAAGGTGCTTCCCCATATGGTAGAGGTTCTTATTGGGAGATAGGCTGTTGATAGTTGATATATGCTTTAACAGCAATCTTTGAGGTACCTCAAGGTAGTCAGAAAATTACGGATTTCCATGATAGGTCTGAATTCTTCATTTGCAAAATATTAAATAATTCACTCTGAGCAAGTAGAGTTTCAAAATTCTTTCTCCATTTTTCACTATTTTGGTCCTGACTTTGTTTTATCCTACTTTTAGTATTCTTCCAGTCACTCTACTCTATCTCCATTTGTAGAAGATGTCCTTAACCAATGACCTTCCTTTTGCAGTTGTTGGTCATGGGCATGGGTAACTATTTTGTCACCAAATGTTCTTGTCCTCCTATAGGAAAGACAATGATAGGTACAAGATAATTCAGAAATATTTGGAATGTCACAAAGGTATTATTGCTACCTTGGATTGGCATACCCCGGCATTCCTTTAGTCATTTGTTCTAGAGGATATCAAGCCTCCCTTCTCATGCTGAGCTCTGCTAGCAATATTTTCTTGGTCTTTTTTTTTCCAGACATGTGTCAAGGTCTCACTGGCCCTCACTATTGCATGTCCAGTCATTTCTTGCAGTATTATCTCAGAGGCTGGCAAGCTTTCCTTCTCTTGCTAAGCTTTACTGGCATTATCTCCTTTTTCCAGACATGTACATGTACTAAGGCATCAACAGCTCCTCACAGTGGCATTACAGCTATTTTTTTGAGGTGTCTGTTTAGGAGGATATCAAGCATTCTTTCTCTTGCTTAGCTCTGCCCAACAGCATCTTCATGGTCTTTTTCCAGTTTTGCACCAAGGTATCAATGGCATCTCATCTCGGCATACTGAACTGTTAAAGGTATTTATCTTAAGACATTATCAAGCTATTTGGTAACAAATAGGTAACCTAGTTATTTTATTTCTTGTTTTCTCCTCTTCTAGACCAAATGTATGTATCTCTTTGGAGGCGTCAGAGACTTTGCTGGCCGAGATCACAGTGTTGACCGTGTCCGTACCAGGATCATCCAAAAAATCTGGCTTGCCATCCCTTCTCTTACTGAGCTCTGCTGGCAGTATCTTCTGGATCTTTGTCCACACATGGCCAAGCTTTCTAGAGATGACCTAATTGGTCTAGGGATACCTAGAATATTCATAGAGCGATTAAAACCATTTAGGTGAAAATATAAAGTTTTATTTTCCCTTCTCGATACTATAAACTCGTTTAGATATATGGTACTAAACTTATTTAGTGTAGATAGCATATATATTGTTCACATATTATTTATTGTTCATTATATTTATGCTCCAACCTGTTGTGGAACATGTACATGATACTGATCTATCACACATAAGGAAGAAAAGCTGATTTGAGTGTGTCATCAGTGAAGGTACCATGCTGAAGCAATAACTTATAACTTTAGTTCCTAAGACACAATAAGTGCAGTTATACTTGACAAACAACAGATGGTTAAACTTAATGTTTTGGTCAAAACATCACATGCTGCCTACAGCTAAAAATCACCAGTATAGGCTGTGTGCATACCTAATATATTGCATATACAGTGGATAAAGTACAGTAGATGTGAACTTACTCCATGACAAATTTCTAGATGTTTAGTAGGTGAGCAGTCACAATGGAGAAGCAGTTCACGAACTTAGACTTGTGCCGGTTTCGAGAAAGTGGCCCCAGACGTATTCATATTGTCAAAAAAAGCACAATTTATTTGGGTATTCACAGCTGCATACAACTTAAATCATCTTTATCTGATTCTGTCATATAAACATAAATATAATTGTGCATGTGGAATGACAAATTGGACTCGTCAGCAAACATAAATCTATTACCATATGTCCAGTATGTGTGTGAATTCAAATTTTTATGAGCATTATCATTTATATGTTTGTTTTAACTCTATCATTTTGAAATGTGTATTGGTACTCTAGGCAAAATCTTTTACATAATCAGTACATGATTTCATGAAGCCTTTTATCACATAAAATGAGTATTGAATATGAAATAATACAGAATTGTGTTGCATTTTATTGCAAATAAATCAAATGCTTTGTTAGTGATTCAGCTAGTGAGTGTGAAACATTGAAAAATGTCAAAAGTATTGTAAGAGAAGATGTAGTATAGTATACCAGTACAGTGGAAACTCAGTATAACGAGTTCCTTGGGATCGTGAAAATTACCTTGTTATAGCAGGAATCTTGTTATATCAGGTTAAAAAAAACAATAGAATATAAAGAGTTGGGACTGGAATATTACCTTGTTATATCAGGAATATTGTAATATCAGACCTCTTTACACTGAGTTTCCACTGTATATTTTTATATTGTGTACTTTACAACTTAAATGAGATATATCAATACAAGCACCTGTAACAAATTGACCAGTATGAAATTTTTCTTGAAATAGTACATTGAAAAAATTCATGCAAATATGACATCAAATTATCTAAATATCTTATGAATTACGTTATTGTGAGGGATGTAAATAAAGTTCAAGCTCCATTAAAGTGAAAATTAAATTCATCCCCCAAATGATGTATGATGTAGTACAAAGTACAATTAGTTATGACATCCCCCCTCCAAAATATATGGGACATGCTGCTAGTAAGATGCACCTCCCGAGATTAAATCTGCAGTGGCCGAATGGTTATGTAAGGGAAAAAACGTAAATTGATATTCAGCAATATTAACCACAGTTGGATTTTGAAATATATATTTGGCAAATGTAAGTTAATAGTCCCCACTAAAGGAATTACAGTTAACCTAGCATAACTCAAAGTCGCATAAGTCGAACTTTTCCAAATTCGAATCACTTTTTTTGACCAAATTATGCAAAATATGTGTTATTTACATTTAGGGTTGAATCTAGGTTTCCTTTTTATCGACTGACAATGTATACATGTATTTGCAGACTACTTAACAAACTAACCAGGGAACATACATTTAGAAATGCACAATGGTAGTAAATAGAGAAAGAGAAGTAACATAGTGGTAGGGTGTGTGAAATGAAATTCTTTATGGGAGTAATACTTTTACAATACTGAAGTGAATGGATTCTGTCATCATTTAGTTATGCCTTTGGTGTGTCCTTGCACACACAATTGTGAGATCATTTGGGGATCGAGAGGGGGGAGGGGGGGGGGGGGGGCAAGGCAAGGGGTATTAGGAACTACAAGGAGGGGTGTGTTGACCCAGGTAGTATTGATATTAGCAGCTGATGGACTGGGGAGAGACACTGCTATTTGAGATCGATGAATGGCTTCAAGTTCATTCCCTTCGTCTCCCTCTTGTTCTTCAGAGCATCCTTTTGCATCAGCTACCAGGTACAACCTCTCGTAGATGTGTACATACCCTACAAAATGATAAAGGAATTAAACAAAGATATAGCCTTCCTAACAGGCATTACATCATAGCTACTAAGTGACTTGTACAGTTGTATAACATTTCTCAGATACAATTGACAAAACATAATTAAGATAAATTACATTGTATATTTAGACCATACATGTACATCAAATTAATACTAGAATGAACAGAACTATTATATAAATAAGATGAGAAAATAGCACCTAACATAGCAAGGGACTGTAACCTAAGTATGCATGATCAGTGTTTATGTATTAAATGCTATGGTCTTCTAGGACCATGTCAGAGCTTATGTTACTGTTTAGAAGATCAGGGTATAAATTATTTCTCTGTTAAAACAAAGCAGCACAACTAATTGACACAACTTAGACTGAACATCCATCCCAAATTTCCATGACTTGATGCATGGGGAAAACAATTGGTTTGTTAAATGTATTGTACTATAAATAAAATTGTACTTACTCTCTTAGGTATGGATGTGAACTCCTACTAGTAGTATTTTTTCCCCCTAGGGCTGGGAAACAGTATTGTGATGACCCGAAATGAAAATGGCACCATTTCCAATTCTCTTCCCTCGTTTTTCCTCATGTTTTTGTACTGCATGGACAAGCCTGTATGTTGACCAATATACATTCAGCAGTTTCTCTTGTAAATTCAGTGAGAAAAGAATTAAGATCATTATTGTATTTTTGCCAGGATAAGAAATAAAGCAAAGTGAAAATACTAAAAAATAAGAATTTAATTAAGAGACAAAATAACAATACTGACAATAATAATGTTTGAAAAAATTAAAGCAGTAAAGAAATTATTTGACCAGATTTATTCTGTTCCTATCCCCTCTTTCAAAATAGTGACCCAAAATATATCTAAAAATATCGGGGGGGGGGGGGGGTTCCAAAACTTTATTTGCTTGTCAAATTTCTTTTTTTTAATGAATTATGACACCTTTTACAGAATCCTGGATCCACTCTGGCTTTTTCAAGTACGTCAAAAGTGGGGGACCGGAGCTGTGAATACATGTATAATTCGTTTTTAAACAGAAGTCATACATCAGTGAATGCCATGAATAAAAACAAAAGTCAAATACATAGAAGAGAGAAAGAGAGAGTGAGAGAAGGGGGTGTGAAAGAGAAGTAGAAAGTGATAAAAGATAAAGAAAGATAAAGAAATAGACAACGGAGATCGGGAAGAGAGAGGGAAGTAGGGGAGACAGAGAGAGGGGAAGGGGAGAGATGAGGTTTAGCAGCAAAATGACAATCACTTTAAAGACTAATTGTGATTCTAGTGAAGAGAAACACATACAAAAGTAACAATATTTTTTTTAAAGGGTTTGAGGTAAGAGAATGATGATACAAACAAATGTGCATTTGAATATCATAACTGAGAAAATGATAAATAAAAGAAAGACAAAATGAAATAAAATGTATGAATAATTTTACAGGATTGATGGGGAGCGAGATTTAAGGGAAAGGGTGGTATGTAGAAGATAAAAAGGGCAAGCAGAAAGGTATATTTAGAAAGGGAGAGAGGGGAGGGAGATGTACATGCATGCATTTCTTTACATTCGGCTTTGTATATAGACACTTATTTGTTTTAATTTAAAGTAAGTTTGAATAGGTGTGTAATGTGTATGGATGTGGCAACTGTCATTTTGAGTGAGATTGAATAAGAGTAGAAAAGTGAAATAGATCACCTTTACGTAAATTAAGATTAATAGTTTAATCTATTAATCTAAAGGCATTCTGTTTCACTTTTCTACTCTTATTCAATCTCACTCAAAAGGACATAATAAGGACACCAATATTAACTGTCTTAATCAGATTTTATTGTTAATTTTTACATCAGATTCAATATTGCAATCATGCCATGTTATGTCACGAATACCATGCATTCAACTTCAAGAAATAAGTACTGTTTCAAGTTGTCTCACTTTGGATAAGAGTTTGGCTTCTGAGACTAGCATTCACAGAAAAGTTTGCAATATGACAACACTACATCAGTAAATCTTTCCTCAAAATATTAGCAACTTTCGATTGCTGTACATCATTCATATCCGCTATGCAGTTGTGCTCAGGGCATGCACTCCAATATTACCCCAGCTTAGGCTAGACTATCACTGGGACATCCTATTAGATCGACAGCCCAATAGAACAGCCCATAAGACCGACGGCCCACAAGACTGACGATGTCACTCTCATGAACCGTTGAAAAGTTGTCAGAAGGCCAGCAAGACGACATGTCAGTCTCTTGGGCTGCATATATTATAGGAGGCTATCACAATAGTACCCACATCAAGAATTCGACTCGACCTCTTGAATGAAAGTCAATGAATGAATCACTATACCACGGCATCCAAATTAAAAACAAGTATAACTAAATATTTTATTTCTAATCACGTAAACAGTCACAAGCAGCAAGTGACATTCATAAAGATATAGTTTTAACCACATCATTTTACACAAAGTAAAATATATACTTTTATTCAACTGTTTCATAATATTGTCATACATTTAATTGTAACTGAAAACACATGCAAAGTAGACAACATGTGAGTTTTACCATAATTTCTGTACTTATTACAAAAAAAATCTTAATATTGCTTGAATATAAGCAGCACCATGTTAATAACATTTTCTCCATAGCCTACAGGAACCTGGTGATTCAGACTGTATACAAATAGGAGAATTCAGAAGTCATAGGGTCAAACATTCTCTGCAGTATTCATAACTTTTCAATTAATGAATTTCAAGATTTATCCAAATTTTACACAAAATGAGTAATACATGTATAACCCAATCTAATCATAAACTATAGATTTGTCCTTGTGCTGATGTTTTACAAAAATATACTTTAGGATCACTCGTAGACTTATTCTTTGACAAATCTTACAGGTATTTGAGTCAAGAAATCAGCCATCCTATAAATGATGATGGTTCATCAAATTGGTTAGGTAAAATGCACAGGTTAGAAAAAAAGGGTCTTACCATTTGAACAATTGAACAATTTGTTTTTCCCAAGACGTTAAGCACAAAGTTATGTTTGTGTGTGAGCAAAATCGCAGAGAGAATAATTTTTTTTTTTTTTAAGTTTGGGAAAATGTGCATGTATGTCACAGAGAACGGGTTAAATAGGAGACCACCATTCATTATGTGTCATGGACAATCTACTCTTAATAAAAGGGAAAACAAAAATTTCCATAATTTCCGATGGTCCACCAAGAAATGCAAGTACTCTCCTAATGTCTGCAGGTACACATATTCCATGTAAAGTTTATAGGCCTGCACAATTATTTTCAATTAAGAAAATATATTTTTCAGATCATTTTTTCTATAAAACATATGGTAAATAGTGAGTGTATAAGACGAAACCGCTTGAGTTACTCTGAATAGACAACAACAAAGATCATTAATTTTTATGTAATTCTTCAATATTCTCACATGCACGACCATATAAAGAAAAATTAAAAAAACAACCCAGCTGTGATTATTCCGAATAGCCAACAGCAAATATCACTTTTGTCATTCTTCAACATAGTCACGTGCGAATTTAACAACTTTTGGAAGACCAAAATAAAGATTAAATGATTTCAAAATTCAAAAATATAAAATTTCTGTCTTATCTTTGCAATTATTTTGATGGGTTCCATAAAATTTGCTCCTGTGACAATTGCTCCGATCTAACTTTGCCATGTTAATCCTAAACATTAACCTAACCCCAACCCTAACTCTAATCTTAATCTTCACATCATGACCTTGGCCTTAACCTTTGACTTTTCAAGATATGGATGGAGGAGCAAATGTCGCAGGAGCAAATTATGTCGTGTCACCTTTCGATGACTACAAATCTACAATGATGAATTTCAAATGAATTCTATCACGACATTCTCATCATCAAAGACGACATCACCATCTCTCCAGAAAGACTTTTCAGCGAATGTGCACTGGTGTGCACTGGTTTTTAGCCGCTGTCGTGTAGCATGTCGTGCGTCGTGTCGTTTGTCGTTTGTCGTGTTCGGTGTGAATCCGCCTTTACTCTTCGTTTCGGTTTCGCGTATTGCACGTATACGTACATGAGGGAATAGCATGGCCCGTCCGAAGAGTTGCGGATAAACCCGATTGGCCCCGATCGGGGGTCAGGCCACGGGAAAGACAAATCTCGTGCAGTTTACACCCCCTTTAACTGCATGGTGGTCTGCATGCATATATAGGTTATGTGAATTCTTGACAGCGAGGTTATCATGAAGAAGAAAAAAACACCCTCCAGGTTTTATTTGCCGAACTAATCAGGGGCGGCGGAGGATCTTTCAAAGTGGGGGGGGGGGGGGGGCACAAAAAGGGGCACCTACATACAAAGGGTGAAAACAAGGCGGAAAATACCACTTTGAGACATTAGTATACCGCTACAATATGATTAATACACTAATGATGATCATTTTCGACACATTACTGTTTCTATCTTAACATGGTTCCAGACAAAAACTACTTTTGCATTTTGTGTGATGGTCTGATTATTCATTTGCGAGCGAGTGAAGCGAGCAAGCAAAAAATTTAAGGTTGTTTTCTAACACTGAAGGCTATGGTATTTAATAAAAATTTTAGAATAATATTTTTTTTCTCATTCCTTTTATGATTTAGGGGTAATGATTAATATTGTATAATCTAGGGCATTGTGCCCCTCTTGCCACCTACTCCACTGCCTCACTTTGTGCTGATATCAGTAGGGGATTCTATTCCATTTATTAATATGAAGCCTCTCTGATTATTTGGAGCTAGATATATGACTCTTTTGTGGACTTTATAGGAAACAGTTTGTAAGCGACATCTGGATATATAGGTAAAAAGGGGCACTCGATGTCAAAAGACAAAAGGGGCACTTGTCAAAGGGGAAAATGATATCATTAGAAAGGAAAAGGGGCACTGATCAAAAGTATAAGGGGCACTTCAAAAGATGAACCTATCAGGGGTGAAAAAGGGAACTTATCAGAAGGGAAAATTGCACTGTTAGAACGGAAAATGGGCACTAATCAGACGAAAACAGGGGCACTTATCGGATTTCAAAATGGGCACTAATGTATGAGGTTAAAAGGGCCACTTATCAGAAGGTGAAAAGGGCACTTATTAGAAAGAAAAAAGGGCACTATACGAAGAAAAAGGGGCACTTATCAGCTATGAAAAGGGGCGCTTTTCATGGATAAAAAGGGGCACTTTTGGTGTACTTGAAAAAGTGGGGGGCACTGTGCCCCCCTGCCCCCCCGGGTGCGCCGCCTCTGGAACTAATGAATGGATAAGATAAACGATGATATTTTTATTTGAATTTCTTAATAGGCCTGTATTTCCAATCATTCAAAATGTCTCTATATCCAATCACGTTTATTTCTCTAATCAAGTAAAAGCAAAACAAAAGAAAAGATCGTGGGATTATTGTTCATGCAATGTAAAATATTTTTTTTCAAAACTATATAGCATTGCTCAAAACAAGCACAATTCAATAATTAGAAAATACTAGTATGTTAAATCATAGAAGAAAGAAGAGTGATTTCCCTTTCATTTTGAATATAGGAAAAAAGAAGAGTGCATGTGAACAAACAAAGAGAGGGGAACTAGACTAAGAAAAAGAAGAACATAGACAAAAAGACAAAAGGATTGGATTTGAATGAGAAAGTCAAGTTTCGTTTCTTTTAACGATCACAGAGGACAGAAAAACACAATGACATGAAATTTTATGATAATTACTTTAAATGTATAATTTTTATAAAATGTCATGTTTGTGTTTTACTTGATCATTTTGATATATAAATTTTATATATTTTATATTTTTCAAAATGATCAAATAAAATCCATATGATATTTCTTGTTTACAAGGCCAATTTTTAAATTTGGTATGAGACCAATGCAGTGAAATACCGTGGATCCAGGCATTGAGAACACGATTAAAACTATTTTCGAAAAATCAACTGAAGGCAATTTCAATAGCCCTGTCTATCACCTTTAGAAATGTGCGAACATTACAATGGCGTATTACGTAATCCGAACCTGATTTCTATGGGCAGTACAATAGGCCTTTGAAATTGCCCCTGAGTTTATTTTTCGAAAGTAGTTTTTATCGTGTTTGAGGAGCACTATAGCATCGGGTGGACGAAATGAGAAATAACAGAATGGGAACTTGTGTGGGAGGGATTATATCTTTTTTTTTATTTTACTTTCCTTTCTTTCCCTTTCTTCTTTCTCTTTTCTCTTTTTCTCTCGAAGGGGAATGGGTACATATGCCCCCGTACACCCCTTAGCTGCGACACTGATAGGAACCTTTAGTTGCTTTTGTTGGCTAATCACACTGGAGATTGGAGACAAAGGATGGCGGCGGAACTTTTTGAATTTTGAGTCGGAAATTTGTTATGACATTCATTATCCGGTTAGAAAGATATTGGGTACAGCCCTTTTCCACTTCCAGAGATAATCCCCCCCCCCCCCCCCATGTATAGTATTCCTTATAGTCGGTAGGCATATAGAGACGAGAGGATTTGGGGGAGGCGAACAGGCGATGCAGGAAATTCTAGAATATACTTTATTCTACCTTCGATTAATTCACACTAAACCAATCTTGTTGCTAACTCTGAAACATAATCATTAAATTCATCTTTCCTATTCAAAATGCTGCGGTGTGACGCCTTGCTTCTTGTTCTTATAGGGACCCATTTCTTTTCCCCATCCCCCAAACCCGTAGCAAAGCTGGCGATCGTACATTTACTGTAACTGCATGCATCCAAAGAATGAAACAATCTCTTCCCGGGATAGTTAAACCCCTCCCATTTCTTTCAAACTTAATGCTTAATAAGTTAATTTTTATTCAATGTTATATATATTTTTAATTTCGTCTTAATGTTATGATAATGTATTATTAATTGTATTAATGTTATAAGTATTATCACGTTTGTAAACGCTGTGATATAGTTGTCCTATATATAGGGAGAGCGAACCAAATGCTTGTTATTATTATTATTATTATTATTGTTGTTGTTGTTGTTGTTGTTGTTGTTGTTGTTGTTCTTGATATCAAGTTGTTAGCAACTATACATGTACTTTACATTGATGACAATCATATTCGATTAAAACTTGCAAAAGGGTATGGTTAAATTATACTATCTCGCTAATGGTGAAAGAACTGCAGGAATAAGGATAAGAAAACGGATAAAAGACACTGAATATTATAGCCCCGGGACATTTTGTCAGAAAGATTGGCGACGGACCCATGCTATACAACCGAAGAGAAAAAGAAGAAGAAGGAGAAGAAGAAGAAGAAGAAGAAGAAGAAGAAGAAGAAGAAGAAGAAGAAGAAGAAGAAGAAGAAGAAGAAGAAGAAGAAGAAGAAGAAGAAGAAGAAGAAGAAGAAGAAGAAGAAGAAGAAGAAGAAGAAGAAGAAGAAGAAGAAGAAGAAGAAGAAGAAGAAGAAGAAGAAGAAGAAGAAGAAGAAGAAGAAGAAGAAGAAGAAGAAGAGGAAGAAGGAGAAGAAGAATTAATAAGAAAACAAAGATAGTTATAAGTTTTAGCCTTGGAGTACGCCTATACTTTTATTTCTGTTATAAGTATGTATCAAATTCAGTTCTTGCAAAGATAGGCCTTTTTCATGATAGGGGGGTGGATTAAATTATGGTGCCGACATTCTCTTTTGGGGCATTTAATAGAAATGTCAGTCTGTTCTGATCTTGTTTCCGATCTTTACCCGCTGTGCCATTTTTATAGTGAAATAGCTTAATATTTCCGTCAACGAACATATATGAAAAGCATATTCAAAAATGACTCTTTGTTATGTTTTTTCCCCCCCTCAAGGGATAAATGTGGCTCGGAGAGGAACCAGGGGTGTCGATCCGTGTTCATGATGTGTGTGTGTGTGTGTGTGTGTGTGTGTGGGGGGGGGGGATAACCGGCGAGGGTGTGGGAGGGGGTATTCCCGCCTCCCACACCAGGGACTTTTTCAAAAATCTGTCTATAAAACTTGCATTTTAGAGCATTCCAAAATGGTTTTTAATGAAAAGAAGGAATGCAAAGATCTACGCCAATGGACGGAACCCTTAATTGAGAATAACAATGCGAGCGAACGAATGTTCTTGTATTTTCGCATTGAAGTTATGGTAGCCTATTTCTTATTTCCTTACTTCTAATCATTAAAGAATGTGATGGTATTTCAAGATCAAACGTAACGAGTTTGGATAATTTCTTAAGTAGTATCATAATTCTTATTTTGGGGGGATGATAATTCAGGCCACCCCTCCTCCTCCCCCACCTCAATTTTTTTAAAAAATATACCCCCTCCCCCCGGATCGACACCCATGAGTGATGAGAGGAACAGTTTCGACCCCGTTTCGATATATCTGATCAGGGAGGTGGAAGAGAGACCTCCCCGATCTGATCAAGGAGTTATCCATCACATTTCTACCACTGCACGCAGCGCAGAGCTGGAGCAAGAGCTGAGCGCGAGCGACAACTATGCATGTACCATACTAGTGCATGCATTGCAGTACTGTGCATGCAGTGTTGCCTGTATTTATACTCTTTGCATGCTTTGGTTTGCACTGTTTGATGTAAACTCTGTGGAGCGAGAACTGGAGTTTCAAACACTCTACCCTAAAAATGGTCTTTTGACACATTGTGATTCTCCCTCAAAGTAAGACAAAACTGATCAGATAGAATGCCTGGGTGGAAACCATCCTGTCTCAAAGCTGCAGAAGACGGTATGTTAATTTTTTACATATTTTTACTGGAAAGCAAAGACGCTCTTGTTCGGCTTTTAATCATTATTTACCCTTCTTCAGCTTCGGTCCCACGCGTCAATCTCCATGTTCTCTTCTTTTACAATTGTATCAGTTTGGTTGTTTTTTTTTCTTTTCACTGTTATTAAGCAAATGCTTGATTAATTTGCTTGTAGAGCTAAGTTTATTAATTTTCAATTGTTTTAAATATATTGTCATTATAGATCTAGACCCCTATAATTAAGTTTATGAACCGACTATTGTTCTTTGTTGTAGGCGTAGGCGTTGGCGTTGCAAGCATGTTGCGCTCCGCACTCATCATCATGTCCATCCTCGACTCCTCGCTTTGGCTGCCTTTCATTGGCCCAAATAAAAAAGCTAAGGCCCACTTGTACATGTACAAGCTTACCTGAAGATAACCTTGTACTCCACAATAGCTTTAACAGGAGAAAAGGCTTCAAAAGGTTTCGTGTGTATTAGCAGGAAGTGGTCCATTCTAGATCATTCGTACATGGGAGGAAAATAATTATTCAAAATTTCATTTTCAACTCTGAAACCTCAAATTTGTAGCATAGTAAGTGTTGAAGAGTCCCTGAATCAGGTAATCTAACAAATTTAAGAAAATTAAATCTTGCTTGGATCAAATTTGTTGTCTGTTTTTGACTACTGCCATGATATGCCTGCAACAGTGAATGTTTGACACAGCCCCAATCAGGCATTTGTCAGGCAAGGGTATGAGTGCCTAAAGCCCCATTATGTAAATAACCTTGCATATGTCCTGTTTTATTCATTGATTTGCAAAATGTTCAAAATTGTTGTTGCTTTTTAGTGCAAATTCGATTAAAAAAAAAAAGCTCATTGAAGCTGCACAGTAACGTTAATGGATCAGTTGTGCATTATGTATTGTTGATCAAGGTTATAATATACATGTAGAGGGGGAAAAGGTATGATGGGGGGCCCCTTGTCTGCGCACTTAACATTTCACTTGAAATTGACAAGCTTTTCCTTTGGTATTCCTCTATTGACTGACCTCATTTTAATCCTCATATCCTAGAGTGTAACTGTGCCGAAAATCTGATTAAAATTCAAATAAGAACAATTTCATTTTCACAAGAATAGGCGACGCTGTCATTTTGACACTAAAAAAGGGAAGGTTCCCTTGTCTGCGCACTCATTCACTTAACACGCAGTTCGGAATATTTTGCATGAAAGGTGGCATTTTCAAGGCATGTGAGTAAAAATGCATAAAATAGACGTTCTTCACCAGTTTTTCCTCATTTCTTTGCTATCACATATCACTAAAATTGATATGAAGATGATTGTGTTCATTGCGTCTTTTGTGATGTTAGAATCGCGCGGTTACGCGTATGCGCAGACATGGGCACTGCGCAGACATGGGGCACCAAACCATACAGCCAATCTTCAATCTCCTTGCCATAATTTAGACTATTACAACTTTTAAAAAAGGAAGAGAGATTGCAGGTTGGATGGTAAATAAGAGTTTACTGTCAGGGAAGTGGTTTTCCAAACAGGAAAACCTCTTAATGTTAGTCATGCAAAGAAAATCATTCTTTTAAATAAAATAAACATAGCAAAATGCAATATTACTTCATACAAAATAATTTTATAGAAAATGAAATGCATGTACCTTGAATTTCATATTTTTGGTAATTTTGCTTAATTTGTTCAGTGCTCTGAGTAAGAAAGTGAAATGTCAAATTATCACTCAATTTTGATTAGATACTTCGAATTTGAATTAACCCTCTCATGACAGGAATTATTTAAGGGGTAAATTGATCACATTTAGTTCTTCAAATTGGCAGCACTACTATTTTTCTTTTAGTGCTACATGGTTCTAACAAAATGTAATCTCTTTGAAAACATTTATACATCATTAGAAACTTAGTTGAAAGTTGAAAAAATTGCCAATTTTGATAAAAAACAGTGATTTTGAACCTCACAATGTGTTGCCAATTTAAGGATTTTGAAGCTTATTCTCCTTTTTACAATTCCTGGCATCAAACGCAATATGGTCATGCAACAAAAATGGAAACAATGTATGTAGAAAATTTTTTGCTCTTTCTACCCATGCATCTGGTATATTTTTTAGAGCTCTGAATCAAAAGTTATTGCGCCAAACCACAAAATGTGGTAAATTGTCTCGAAAGGGTTAAAGACATCATGATATAACCTTCATGTACTTCATATACATTACCAGTCCTTCCCTGATTGCATAATAACATAGACTTGTATGTAACCCCCTTGTAATTTTATGATTAATGAAAATGTGACAATTTGATGATTCACTAAGTTGAGAAGATAATCGAATTCTGCCTTTAAATTATTTCTATTGAAATGCACCACAATTTTCCCTTGATGTATATGTAATTAACTAATAAGCCAAGCAACAAATTTTATTCATTCAAATTATAAGATCTTTCCAAATCTTCAAAGTAAGTTGATATATCGCAGTAAATTGCATTTAGCTTCCAGTCATGAATATGTACGTGTAAGATCAACATAGGGTATTAGATTACAGACCACTTTAGTTTAGACTGTTAATTATACTGCAAGTGATACCTGATAGATACTTCACTTGAGATCTCCTTACATGTACTCTTCTTGTTCTAAAGTAGAATTCTTTCCTACTGTCTGTAATCTGTGTAAGGCAAACCTCAAGGTCATCCTATCTTATCCTGAAGATTACACTGGGATTAAACTTTCAGAAAAGATTTATTTGAAGGGAAGCATTAAAAAACCCAAACAAGAGGAATATGGTAATGAAAGCTTTTATAGAGTAGGACTGAGAATACGAAAGTTACAAATTTTGGAAAGTGGAGATCACTAATGTATGTGATGTGGAATCTCCCGTTGCAAATGTTTGTCAATACAATCACTGTGATGGCATACACTGAGAACTCTCTTATTTGTTTCGTCCCTACTCAAAGAATCCTCTTAAAAAAAAAAAAAAAAAAGGGATTCCATGTGCTCGTGATTGTATTGACAAACATCCTCTTTTTAAAAAAAAAATCCTATTTTGGAAAAAAAAAACACTTCATTTTTTAAAGGGGAACATATGAAAATATCTTACCCCGAAATTATGGCAAAAAGTTTGCTCTAAGAATGGAAAAGGGGATATTCCAAATAAGGGTTGTTACACACCAAATGGGACAGTTGTCCATGTACATACTTGTATGACATCACATATAATGAAGATATTGTAAGTGGGAGATTCCCCATAGAATTAGGGATATCAGATTTCATAAGTTTATATCTTTCTTATTCTTTGTAAATTTTTCTCAAAGTTTCAGCGATATGCTTCTCTGATTTTGTTTTTTGCTTTTATTGAATCTAACTTTCTTTGAAATGTTAACTCTCCTTTAAAACCTGGATACTCTACGTGTACATATAACCTAATTGATTTGGATCACTTAGTGACTGGAAGGAATAGAGATGGATGACATATATATGAATAAAACAGTGTGCATATAAAATGTGAACATCCCTTGATCTCAATTAATTTGTCATTCATTTTGAAAAATATTGCAATGTTTTTCTCTACAATAAACAATGGGAAACAATCTTTTAATTACCCTTAGTAGAAAATTACCTTTAAATTTTGAAGATATAAAAAGAACAATCATCAAGCAGGCAGTATGTGGCTCATCACAATCAAACAGATGTTTTCCAACATGGTGTATGAGGTAACTTCCTCCATAGTGTCTGTTTTAAATCTTCAGGGGGCTGGGAGAGTTTCTGATTCATCTCAACTACCCAGGGGCACCCCCTTTGAATCTACAGTGTATGTGCCCTGGAAGAAAATTTTACTCTGCTGATATAAAGCCAGTAATCTATGTGCCCTGGTTTAATACTACTCACCAGATATCAATATCGGTAAAACTGCAATACACAGGTTTTTACTAAACCTGTGTGCCTTACAAAATAGTACTCTTGCACAGCCCCATTATTCTATATGTCCAAGAAAATATCAACTTTTAATATTATAAAATGAGGTGAATGATGAAGGTATGGATCTGATATCTCGGTACTGTCTTTTTTGATGATTTACATCATGTTATCATTTAATACATGTTTCTTACATTGTGTGTATGTAGGCAATTATCATTTAGAAAATTCCACAAAGCTACATGTTTTTTTTTCGGTCATATTTTCGGTTAGGATGTTCAGTATTCATATGAATTTTTTTATGCAACTATTTAAGGGTTTTGTTGCATAAGTCTGATCATAACCTTATCTGAAGGATGTCCTGTGAGTTTTGTTTGTTCTGTACAGTATATACCTTCTTGTACAAACTGTGTATTGTTCACTTTGGAACTTTCAGTTAATCTGATTGATATCCTCAGTGTATACCTGTACCTATTTGCACAGAGTATAGTTGAAGGGCAACCACAAAGCAGTGAGGTTGGCAAGAAACAGGATGAAGATTTTTTTTTTTAGGCTCAACTGTGTTTTGTCATTGTCAATTCTCTATGGCACATTGCCAGTTTAGTCTAACTAACGTCAGTAGGACCCCTGAGTCTAATGGAAGTGAGTGATAGCTATCATTGCTTGAATCTATATCGATTCCTTTCTTTAGTCACCCCCCAAAAAGACCAAACCATCTTACTTTGGGTATCAGTTTTGTCAGCTAGCCTGGCTAGGTCAAACTTAACAAACATTGATAATACATGTATACATTTTAGAGAGGCCAAGTAAGCCTGAATTTCCTGCAACACCCTTGAGAATGTTTAAAAGATAAACTTTTCCTTGTGGGAGGTGATGTATTAGTACTATTTTGGTACTATTTTGGCATTTCCAGTACTATTTTGTCACTGAAACAGTGACACTCACATTCAGGTGGATGTTAAATACACGCCATGGAGGCCTACATGTATGTAGCCTAAATATAATGTAAGTGTGCTTTAAAAAAAAAATCTGTTATAATGGTTACAGTTTCATCTTTTGATTATCAAGATGATAGGCATACACGAATGGGCAATTTAAATATTTGTTCAAACAGTTTTGTTGTGTTTTGGTGTCCTTGGATTATTGGATATGTGTAATAGAGAATGACCAAACTTGTGCATTGGTCATTTAACATGTATGTGCTTGGTACCATCAGCACATATATAGTAGAGTTGAATTCTTGACATTGTTGTTTTAATTTCCATGATACAGTATGCAGTAATTAAACGTGTCACTTTCATTGATGATCTCTTTACCACTGTTCAGTCAGCCCCTATCACTTTCACCCTGAGATCTGTGTGAAAGTGGCACAGTGCCCTCTATGGTTCAGGGTTTGACAACTACAATAACTTTGTCTAAGTACACTGTCCATCCATGAAAGTTGCTGTAGATACTTTATTTCCCCCCCCCCCCAAAAAAAAAATCAAATGATTTAGTGTGTATTAGTGGTAACTGCATTTGTTTGTTTGCATTTTCAAACAATTAAATGTTTACCATATGGATGTGGAGACCTACATGGAAACAGTAATACATGTACATGTAATTTGGGACTCTGTGTACACCTTTGTTCTGTCAAAAATGTTTCAGAAATTCTGAAATAAAATATGGGATGTCTAATGTCTTTAAATGCAATGATAAATGTGACTAAAGGACAAAATGTAGCCTCTGTAGCAAGTGTTTTGCTACAGTTCTGTGAAATATCTATTTCCTTAGAACTGAACTTAGATTCCATGTTTATCTTGTAAAACCCTTTTCGTCTATAGATGTCTTAATTTATCCTGTGTTCCTGACCTACATGTACATGTATTTAATGTTTAATACTGTACACATTAGGTAACAGATGACACACATGTACATGTATACGAATCATGCAAGCTTAGGGTGTTGTCACTATACTGTAATCCTTAAATATCTCTGTTAATCTGATAATGGAACATGACAAAATGAATTGTTGAAATCAAACCTAAAAAATTAATTAGTTCCATTCCTTGTTGTCGTTCATTTTGTTTTGTACATTGGAGCACCTCATTATGTGGATGAGTAATGTGCATACATGCATTTTTTTTAGTTTTGACTATATTTCAAAACAAAGAGAAAAAAAAATTTGCCCCTGTAAAAACAGATAATTATTTTAATTTTGTGTGTGCTCCATTTAAACATTTGACTGATTTCTCTAACTCATGTAAGTTAGATATTTACGAGTAATATATCACTCAGCAGTCCATTACCAGGAAACTGTGCCTAAAATTTCACATATAGTTATGTCAATGGTGGTTGGAATGAGTTTAAAGATTGTGTTATATAGGATTAATGAAAATGTAATAGGGTGATTAAAAGCAGATATGAGAGCTGAATGAAACTAAGTGACAAAACAAAAAGAAAAGAAGGAAAATTGGAAAATTATACATGTAACTCATTTTTAGGCCTCTGATAAATATTCCCGATGGATAGTCTGCATCTATATTTCTTTTTTAAACTTTTATTTTCCCATGTTTCCCCACTGCATTCATAACAAGAGCCCTCGAAACAGCTCAAAATTTACAAAAACAGGTTGTGAATGAAATGACACTAAGCACAATGCTTGTCCAAGCATATTGAAATGTTTACTTACTGTTGGCATAAAAGCTAGTCCAACACCAAATATCAAGCAGACCTGTATACTTTGCTCTATCACCTCCGTTACTTAGTGAATGTCTAGGGATCAGCTATCAGAGATTGAATGCTATAAAAGGTGGAATACAGTTTTTATGCTGCGTTAGAAACAACCTTAGAGATAACAGAAAGATAGGCTTTATAAGTATGAGATAGAAATGTTAACTGTTTGCTTTGAAAGGGAAAGAGCCATGGAAATTTATCTTAACTTTTCGACCAAAATGTTATTCAGATTTATGAATATCTTAAAGAATAGTGTTTCAGGCTGATGTAAGGTTCAGTATAATGTGTTTTAAATATGATCATTCAGTTTACATGTACCACTTGTGATATCACAAGCACCATGAAACCACTTGTTGTTCAAGAGCATTAGAAATTCCAACCTACTAAATTTTATCTTACAGTGTAACCTTGTATATTTGTTAAATACTGGAGCACCCTGTTAAGCATGGAGGCTTGTACTTGAAATTTGGGGCAACATCCTGAAATTTCTCATTCTCAAATGTCCTTCCATCTCCTGATTTTTTGATCAGTGGAAAATGGTAAGAGGCCATGTGGCAGTTTCTGTTGAAGTTTCTTATGTTCAAATCATGTGACGAAATGTGATACTTTGTTTCTAGACAAAAGTCATTCACTTTTTCTTATAAAATTCCTCTTTATTTAGTTGGTCAAGAAGGCTTTAGACCCATTTACCATCTCCATGATTTAAGCTATCTTCATTGATAGTTTCTTTGTTACATCCTTTTCACTGGCATAATTTTCACTGATGAATAGAGATAGCTTCAGCATTAACAAGTTGTTATTGTTGTCCTCCAGAATTCACAGTGGAGGGGATATCCACAATAAGGAGAGGAATCCCATTCACACCTGTATTTTGAATATGAATAGATCATTTGTAGTGTGTCTGTTTGAATAGTGAATCAGTGTAAGTGTAAGGAGGGGATCCAGAGAGCTTGACTTGCCTCTTCTTGGAGGGTTACATCTACAGGGAGCTTTGAGGTGGGAATGTCAAAATCTTAGTGAATGGGACTTCTTCTTGATAGTTTTGTTGATGACCCTTTTTGGCCTGGTGTAAATACAGGTTTTAACAGATCCATCTTGTTGCTCTGGACATTTTGTGTGATTTGAAGTAATTATGAAATATTGAGTTGAGCTTGGGGAACTTGTGGACATTGTAGAAAGACTCATTGGTCTTAATGGCGATATCTTCCTGACCAGTCTAAAGGATTTAATGAGTCCTGCTTTCGACTATAGCTACGTTCTTATGGGACTTGTAGTTTCAAAACTTTAAGTGAACGAAACAACGGCTCACTAACAACAACGAAGGTTCACACAGGCCCAAAACAACGATGCTCATTGTTCTGAAACCACAAGTCGAACGTTAGTCACTTAACATGAACAGAGAGGTCATCGTTAACAAGGAGACTGCTACTTGAAGTTTATTCTGTCCACACGGTCCGTAACTAAGAGGAGGACCACCTGCTGCTCGTGGTTTCAGCGTTAACCACACGCTCACTTGTGGTTCTAGAACTACATGTACAAGTCAACTTAAAGTTTCAAGACTATGAGTCTGTTCATACGGTTTGAAACTGCAAGATAACTACAAGATTATAGATAACTTAAAGTTTTGAAACTACAAGCGAAACTTAAAGTTTAGCTCCCTTCGTGTGAACCTGACTATTATCTTCCTGTTTTGACGGTGACATCTTTTCTGTGATGATTTTATTCAACCTGACTGCGTAATTGCTTGCAGATAAGAAACCAGGGGACATATGGCGTTACCTGCCAGTGCTGTCCAAGAAACGTGGTGATTGTGAATTAATGCCTTACCATATGACACTGGCATATTGACTTGGTTTTGAACCCAAGATCTCTTTTACAGTTGTAGTTATGAGACCACTGCTTTACCACTGAGTCACCAGCCTTCTCATACTAGTGATCATGTGATCTTATGGATATGAATGAATATCATACACTTGAATGTTCACTATTATTGACCATCCACTTTGTTCCTTTTTAGTTTTTTACCTTTCTTCAGTGCAAATGTGTATGTGTTTTTTAAAATCTATTTGGTACAAGTCAAGGAGGTAGTTCCACCCTGCATATCTATATGTTGAATGAAGTTGGTTTCATTGATTCTGTGAATTACTGGCTTGGTGAAATTTTAATTTGGAAGAGGCTCATATCTTTCAGCATTCATGTAAACAAGAAGATCGCAAAATTCTCCTCACAAATTCATCTAACATCTACTGTGCTAGCTTAGCAATTGGACAAGCAGGTTCCCACCAAGTTTCATTGTGTGCCTTTACCGTATTCCAGCATGTTTCTATGAATTTAATATGTACCAAATAGCCATAGGAGAGGAGAAACACTACTTATAGTATTCTGTTGTACAGGGTGACATGATGTACATTTGTAGCTTGTTTCTCTTCGGCCAGTGACCCTTCAAAACGTTGTTTTCACACCATAATGACTTAGTGTGAAGTGATTGAGTTAAATAGTTTCTCAGCCAGGAAACTAACTTGATTTGAAGCTTGACATTTCGGCCAACCTGCCTTTACATGAGGGGCAGGGCTTTGCTTTAAATTTGTTTCGATGGCTGAGATAATATGTGAAAACATGACTTGAGGCCGTTCGTATCGAAATAGACTAGGCTACTTAGTTCCTTTTTATGCTGGAACTGTGGTGTTTTTTGAATAAGCAACTTTCAGAAGCGCAGCGCAAGATATTTTCTGAGCCTGCTGGTCATTGATGAAAGCTCTGAGCTAATCTACTCACTGTACTATACTGTACTGGGAGACCAAACAAATAGTGTACCTGTACCTACACTTGTTTAATAAAAAGGATATGCTCAGAAAAGTCAGAATAATAGAAAATCTATACTGTAGTCATTATATTCCTATGCCTGTCACGTTTTAGAATTATAATTGTATGAAGCCTGCAGAATGACTACATATGTATGTTGCTAAAGGTGTTGTGCTTCCAATGGACAGTTTCTGGATTCAAGATTATGATAGATTCATCTGTTCTTCTTGGCTTCCAAGCTATTAATTATTGGAGTTGCATATTAAGACTTGGGTGATACATGGAAGTGGCAGTTCCTGTCATAAAGCACCCATCACATTGTTGTGCTAGATCAGTAAATATATGAGTATTGACCATTCAAGAAACTGTTTGATCAGGTAATGACTTTGTGGCATTGACAAGCTTGGTATTGCTTTATGGAAGTCATGTGATCATTATCACATGGCTGAGTATACATGCATGTGTCTATGGATTCTAGTTATCTTTCTAGGAGTTTGCTGCACTGTACACAAATTGAAGCAGGTCCATGTATCATCAGCCTGCGGTCATTGAGGTGTCAATAGACACCTCCCCCTTTATCTTGGCCCACCTGGCATCTTGAGATCACCGAACCACCAACACCATCATTCGTCTGAAGACTGCTTTACCTCATACCTGTTATCAATCAGCAGCTTTCCACAAAAGTGCTCTTTATATTTTCCTCTGTAGCTAACTCTGGGTGCTCAGATTCATACTAGTGGATATCATAGTACCTAAGAGACATGAAGCTTACATACATTAATTAAAGAAGTAAAAGTTTGTCAGAAGAATATTGCAGATTACCTGATGGCATCTTCTTACCTGGTATTTCAAACCGTAATGAAGTCCAGTGAGTGGAAGTATTGGAACCCATAGCAATCTTCACAGTCAGTCAGACAGGTTGTGCGTAATCATAATCATTGTTTAAATCCGGTCAAGACATTTAATGACTTCCAGATTAGGAAGTAATTGCTGGTCATCTTGTTGGCTAATTGCCTGCGGGGTCAGTTGGTCGTCTCAGATAATTTTCTTCCTGTAGTCAATGTTGCATTGCATGTTGTGTGTTATTGACCCCCATCAGGAGCCCATGTGGGGGTGTTGTTAAATATTAGAATTCATTAGAGGAAATCAAACAAAGAATGGATTCACCTGGTGTATTTGTGTCAATTTATTCCATGGTTGTGAAATGACTTGATGTGACATTTTTAATTCCTTTTTCCAGCAAAAAGTATCTGTGTACTTACAAACACAGTAGCATCAGCTTTCTTTCCCTGAAGTTTACCCCCCCCCCCCCCCATTCATGATTTCTTCTTGGTTTTTAGATACCTCATCTTGAGAGAATTTGGCTGCTTGTGTAGTACTTTCACTGAAAAATATCCTTGGAAATAAAGAAGCATTTTCAAAAGAAATTATTGCTGAAGGAAATATTTGTAGGACTTGCTTTTAGGTTTGTACTTGATTTAATATCTGAAAGTCATATGGTTCATCTTTATGTTTTTTTCTATTTATTGTTAGTATTGCATTTCAAACCCTGTGCTGTTACAAACTCACACTCTTGAACTGACTATCAAGTGTAAGCTTGTCAAGAAGCAACATTGGTTTTTTTCACCGATCCACTTATATGTAGCCTCTTTTCAAGATGATAAAAAAATGACCTACTGCTGAGTGCAAGATCTGGATAAATCTCAGCATGGATAATTTATATACTCCTGAACTCAGGGAGGTCAAGCAGATGTATGAATCCATATTCTATGGTTATCATACCGTTATGAGTGATATGAATTATGACTGGATGAATACCATAAATGTAGCTGAACTCTGAATGACACAGGTCAGCTGTTACTGACAGGGACTCTACATTTCATGGTGATATTATTTGGGGGATGGAGATTGGTGAAAGTAGGCCCATACATGAAAGGTGTGTTCATGCAAGTGTTCAGCTGAAGCAGAGTTCATTGTGTAAAATTCTTCTGGCAGTCTTTCATGCAGGATAAATTCCTATCGATATTGATGTGACCTGATTCATCAAATACATCCAGCATATTGCTCAGCTTTTGAAGGAAATTGCATTTTTGAGCAGCATTGGCTTTTCCTGGAGGAATCAGAAATATTTGTCAAGACCTTCAGTTCATGCCTTGAACATTTCCCATCAGAATCATAAAAGTTTGGCTATATTGTGGTCCAAAGCAACCATATACGTGATATGTATCCAGCATGTATTTTGTGGTCAGAGCGTAATATTTTCCAGGTGTTTGACTTGTGTTCCACTAGTTAGCTATTATTTCATCAAACAGCAAAAGAGAGGAGTTGAGAAACTGTTGCCTATTATATAAAGTCTTACTACAGGTTCCAGATGCTTGACTGTCCGATCATTCCCGACTGCTCATCAATGTGATGCGACTGTCTCCACTGATAAGCTGTCAGTTGCTGAAAATGTCATTTTTAATCATCCAGGTTTTCCTTACAAACATACACTAATGTGCTTTTCATTATCTCATTGAGCATACCTGTGATATCTCCATTTTATCATCGAGGGACCCTTGTTCAAACATTCAAGCTTTATACTGTCCTTTCACCTGTTGGCAATACGAGGTTATAAAAATCACTTCTGTTGCTACTGCTGCTGATGACGAAGAGACGATTTAGAGATTAAGAAAGTGACCTCACTGAAACGAAGCTTTATGTTGGGTCTTGAGCGATGAACTAGGCGTAGGCCCAGTAGATGGAAAATCAAGCAACCCAACAAGGGGACTGTTGACCATAAGGGATTTCTTTGTCATTATTGGACTGATCATTCACACTGAAGTCATCCTTTTGGTGTCATCCACAGCCATACCTATTTGCGATTGATGTTTTTCGTTTATGGGTTTCATTGATCATGGTGTGAGCTATACTTCTGGGACTTTCAAAGTTGGAAACCTTGTTTTTTTCTTTTTTTGAAACATTCTTGTGTTACGAGAAGGAGCTGTTCAAAATTTGAAATACATACCAGAAAATAAGCTGATGGTGAAAAAAGCAAGGAAAAATTGGATTTTACATCATGGAAATGCTGAGTTGAGAGTTTGCAGTACACAAAGAATTTTGTGATTGACTCTTGCAAAGTATCCATCTTTGATAACCTGTGTTGGAAGTAGAATTACCTGTGAATATCTGTTAAACAGAACATGATGAGTGGATCCTCGCCTATGCTTAAGTATACTTCAGTATTTGTTTAAAATCAAAAGGATATCAAGATCAGGAAACTTTGATTTCTTTACCTTTGACATATTGTCTCCAGATTATGTCCTTGAGGAATCTTATATGACCTTATTTGACAAGAAATAGTTTGTCTATGGATTAACCAACTGTATAAAGACTTGAGTGGGCCTCAGTTCCATCTCATTGGCGAAAGCTCTTAATCTGAGTCTTAATCCATTCTAAACCAATGGTCTGTCAGTATATATACATGTATCGTGATGTCTATTTGGCATGATAAACTCATACAAGTATGAGGAAGGTTATTCTAAAATATTTTTATTCATGCATTATTCTCAAATAGCAATCTTCTGAAAGAAAAAAAAGGCCTTCATTAGAATTCACTGGAAGAATTTTGTGCAGTGTATTCTTGACAAGGATATTATCCTTTTTAAGTGTCCTTTGCTGGTCAGTTGATGAAGGAAGGATCCTTTTGAAATTTTGCTTCTGCTTGGAGTTCACCTGAAATCAGTTATTAATTTCTACAGCATTAATTGACTCATTGACCAGAATATGGATTAACTTTGGACTGATCATTGTCAGTATTTAGTCACCCTGTTCTATGCTCTCTTGCTATTTTGGATCACTTTCTTGCGATTTTGGATGACTATTGTAAGAGTTCCTTTGTGACTATCCAGTCATAGGTACTCGAAAGGAATATATATTTAAAACCTCATCTGCACATAGGCCTACAGTGTAGGAGGGCCGTGAAACAGTAGTAAATATTACAGAGAGGACCCCCACCCCCCCTTCATCAGGATGCCGCTGCGAATGAAGAAAGGATGGAATTGGCGTACCACCAAGCTTTCTCTGTGGATGCTTGACATTCTTCGTATGGATGGTAAATATTCGCCTTGTATTCCAAGTATGTCAATACTAATCAAGAGTTGAACTAACAACCAATTATCTTAATTGTAACCAGGTAGTATTGTGGCATTGATGAAGTAGAAGTTCATTTGTAATTCACTGTGATATCTCATTCCTGATGAAGGGTTATTCACAAAGCATATGATTAAGGAATAATAATACTGTCAGATTAACCACTTATACTAACTGAATTTTTAAAAAATTGCTTATGTAAATTTTTAATGATATTTAGGCATATATTGTAGTATCAAGTAATAAAAAGTTACATAGATGCTGCTGTGGGGACTGACCCTCATTTCTCAATTTAGAAAATGGCCTCTCCACTTATCTCCCTTTCCTTGGTGCAATGTAAACTTATGAGACTTCCATAGCTCTGGTGTACAGGAAGATGGTTGAATAGATGTCTATTTTGATGCCCCAAGTTTTTGTTAATGGACCAGTTTGTCCTTCGTGGTGATTTAATCTGTGCAGTGAAATGAAATGCTGTTTGATCTATTCATCACAGTGACCATATTCTGATAAATGTTGACAAGTCTCTTCTAAAAGCATCTACATCATGTCCTATCTAAGTGAACTCATCAAATCAGTTCTTTGTTGAGTGTATGAGATGAAATTAAATTAGGCCTACTCATTGTGCAGGCCTACTTCCATATAAAGGTTATCAATAAACAATGGGAAAGTGAAATAGTTTTTTTTACATTTATTTATTTTTTACCAGGATGGATGCCCTTCCTATTCAAATATATCAATCTGTTATAAGCAGATACATGTACTTGTAAGGGCACATTTTTTACACAGTATGTATAATACATGGCATTGATTATACTGCTTTTATATAGCCTTTAGTCTAAATATTATGTTGGACTGGTTGGTATTTGATTTTCAGGATACAGATCTCCGTCAGTAAATATTTTGTTAAAGTCTCAAAGGAAATTTGTACTGTGATTTGCAGATCAGATGTTGAGGCATACAGAATATATTCATGTAAGGTATCTTTCACAACAAACAGATGTAACCATCTACAATGCAGTGGGCCAAACAGACTCATCAAAGCACTGATTTCCGCCTGCGCTGTCCAAACAACCTCATCTTACTAATATTAAACTTCCAAGCTCTGACAGTGAATGGTCATAAGGAAGTCGTATTCACAGACAAAATGTCTGACCTTGAAAATTATTTCAAGGCTGCTGGACATCCGCTTTATAGCATTTGTTATGGACAGCATTGAAAACCAGTGACAATTGTTACCTTATGGAGAAATACGACATATAAATAAAGTATTTTGAGAAATTTCTTGATTGGGATGTATTAGATTTGTAGAGCATATACATTTACATATAGTAATTAAATAATTCGCTTTTGGTTCTCTCTACACATACTGATGAAATATTTCTTTTCATTTCATTTTTTCATTTGTTTTAATATTCTTATGAAAATACACCTGCCAATTTTTGTAATGTAAGAAAAGTTAATTTTTCAGAGGTTTCTCAAAAGAAGATATAACATCGTAGGGCCTATTCCCAATTGTCATTGGTAAAGATCTTCAAAGTGTATGAAGGATCAGCTGCCATATGTACATTTATGTTCGGCATGTTGTTTGTTCTCAAGAGTAGAGTATTGAATGACACTCGATCTTTCAATCTACATAAACATTGTTTGCTTTTGTTTCCAGGGTTGTAGACATTCATGGACATGGGTTCATGATATTGTTTGTTTATGCTTTACAGACTATTTATTCAGTGATTGACACATGATAACTTCAGTGTAAATTTCATGATCCTTCTTATTTCTATCTTTAGATGAACCATTTTACAAAATTTTAGGTAGAATTGGATTGATCATGTTTTTATTTTAGGTGATTCTAATAACTTTAAAAGTGTTAATTAAAGCTTTTTATATGATTCATTATATTTTGGGATTGTACAGAAACAGATAATGGTATGTGACTATGTAGAGGTTGACTGGGCATGGGTCATTGACTCATTTTAGCACTGAGTGGGAGTTGTAGAATCTCTGTTAGAATGGGTGCCAGAATGTTTGACAGGAAGTCAGTGAACACGCACAGAAAAGAATTGATTGGAATTTGGAATCTGTCCTATTATTTGATGAAAAGACAAAGAAGACATGAATAATCTAGCAGTTGTCACTTTGAATACATGTACCACAAGCAAACATTTGTTCCTGATAACATGATCATTAACTGCATTTCCAATTGCTTTTTTGTTGTAAGAAAATTGGAATTTTCTTGACGTTTGATCTGTTTTGTTTGTAAAATGTTTCTGGAGGGTTAGGGATATGTCAAGACAGAAACATGCAAATGTACCAACGATCTCTCCTTTTAGTTATAATAACTTTTTGTAATCCTATATTAACTTCCAATGCTTCGCCTAAATGGTACAAAGGTGTTTTAATAAACATGTACTAAATAATGGAAATAAGGTTTCAGCAGAGTCTGTAAAAATTTATGATTTTTGTATACTTCAAAACTAGAAAATTTGCAAACTGACACTTTGCTAAGTTAATAAAATGTTTTGTTTTAATTCATTCATTTTGCAGAATGAAAATTTGGGGAATCTGTACCAGTTGCAAAATGCATTAAATTTGCATGCACACAAAGATATATATATATATATATATATATATATATGTAATTTTATAGTAGTATGAATGCATCAAGTATATCTGGCATGATTTATGATGCTGTCTAGCAGGGACCTATATTTAACTCAAATAGAAAGAGAGAGAGAGAGAGAGAGAGATGGGGATTGTGAAGCTGATTGGACTAACGCATGTGACACATCCCATTGCATCATTTAGACTTCATCCCAAATCTGTCTGTTTTGGGGAAATCAAGTCTTTCATCTTCATTCTGTAAAAATGAATTTGAACTCATTTTCAAACTAATATGGTCATGTAGTTTAATATCTGTAGAAGTTTAGCATATCACTTTATCTTGAGCTTTGTCTTATTATGAATTGTTTACTAAATGCAAGTATATTAATTTTCATGTAGAATCCTGCATAAATTTGCAAGCATAGAATATGCAAAGTCATGTTCTGCTCAATAGCTTGCAAATTGGGAAATGGATAATTAGAAAGTGGGACTGTTTCATATTTTGTATATATGATTTACAGGTAACTGGTTCACGTATGCTAAGTCAACCTATTCCAAACCAGTTTGACTTTTGTGCTGCCTTCATTGAACTCTTATTCTTCCCACATGCTGCTTTAGACTCAGCTTGATGTATTCAACACATGTTGGAGAGAAAGTATTAAAAAGTGCAGTGTGGTTCAAGTTCATGGTTTGGAAGTGTTAGGTGAAATCATGGAGAAATCCTGTAACTCGCAAACCTAGAGGTGAAGAATACATTAAAGTTACATTAAACTAACTCTTGCCAAAAAAATCAGGAAATCTTGTTAAAGATTGACTTTAAGTTTTCCATCAATAAATCATGAGGTTTATTGTTGATTTAAGTCCTATTTATATTCTATGTCCTAATTACCTTTTAAGGGGGAGGAGGTGGGTGGGCATGATTGCTGAACTGTTTGCTCAGTTTGTAAATAAAGTACATATACTACACGTTCTTTATGATGATTGTATATGCCTATAAATGATTACAAATTAACTTGCAGTGATCACCTGACTTAATGAAATATATTGTTACCATTTAGTATATTTTCTTATGAGACTTAAAGGTTCCCTTTTATGGAATTACAAAGGAACTTCAATTAGTAGACTTTTCTACTGTGAATCCAGATCTGTCAACCATTTTACCTGAATTCCATTCATTAATCTGTAAACTTGAAAATAAAAAATTAATTGGGAACGCCCCTAAAAATTTTGGAAAATCGGTCCAGCGATCGATGACGTCATGTGACGTCACACTCAGAATGCTTGACTCCACGCAAGCTGAAAGTGTGTGTGTAGGCTATTGAACTTCGTGTAGATCCTAGCTTCGACTTCGTGTAGATCCTAGCTTCGACTTCGTGCCATTACAGCCCTTCATTTTAGTTTTTTTTAAATCCTATATCAACGAACGATAACATCTTCTTCAGACAGAAGAAATAAAAGAGGAATTAGGGGCACGGCCGTATTTGTTTGAACCAGACATGTCGGATTCTGATTATATGACAGAGACGTCCCTGATTTCAATAACGGAGAAGATATCGACGGGAGACTTGGGAATTATAACTAGTAATTCCTTTTGATAATTAGATTGCCGATTAAATTTTAATTTACGCATATCCACCAATTATGAATCTTGTTTGCGCTTGCAAAATGCCCCAGTCCTGATGAGGCTGAGCTGATAGCTGATCGAGGCAGTGAGCTCGACGTGCGCAGGTGTACACGCCGTGCCGTTCGGTCGTTCGCCTGCTGACCCTGCCTGGCCTGGGCTTGGGTAGGGTTTTACTGGTGCATGGGGTGGTAGCGTTTTGTTTCTAGTAAATTCTAACATTGATATCCAGAAAACCCTTAGCTCTCCTGTTACCTTGCATGTTTTCATTGTGCTGCTATGAATAATAAGTACCGGTAGACTAAGTTAGTGTAGGTACAGTGATAGTTGATCAATAGATATATGATCAATAGATACCGTAGATCAAGTTTGATTTTGGGGATGGCATCTTGCTTCAGAGACGGCCTCTTCTTGATGCCAAACGCCGCATGCAGCCCCGTACTATCGAGGAAGTCCTTCGCACAAATGTGCTCGGAACACACGGACACTGCGGTCACTCGGCCCCTTCCAATTGACGCGAGTTAGTTTCACTTTTGAGGTCCATTTTCTTCTAATATTTGGGTCTTTGAGGAATAAATGTAGACTTACACCCTCCTTTGTGATGTTGCTGCAACGCTGCAAAGTCACAGCGTTGCGGCATACTTCGATTTAGAGGTGGTTTTCGAGGTGGTATATAACTGCAAGTTAGTTTGCACGCGTGATATATGCAAGATATTGTAAACAAGCACCGGCGATGTCGGTTTGTGACGTCACACGTCAATCATGCTCGAAGAACGAGAATTTGGGGTTTAAAAGGGGGCGGAGCTTAGCAGACTCGTTTAGGCCTGAATACGTGGGGAAAATATTATTTTAAAAATATTCAGATACGTATTCATTGCAAACGGATGTCATTTTTCAATTTAGATGAGTATCATGTACAAAATAACAAGAATTAGAATTTCATAGAAGGGAACCTTTAATGATTTGTTTTATATGTAGGTTACTAGTTGTTTGTTTTCCCTGTAGGCAATGTAGTTGGTAGTTCAATGGGCATGTGAAATATTATGCTTTTAAGCACACATTGTTTATGCTTTGTAATACTCATCATAACTTTAAAGCTGTTAGAGTAATCTTGATTACCAGAAAATTGAAGCATATGCAATGTGAAATATCAGAGGCATTTATCAGTTCATTCAAAGTCATAGCCAAACTTTATTCATAATCACTTTTCCTTTAAGGCCTCCCATAATCAAATCATGGCATCTTGCCGTTAGACCTGGCGAGTCAATATCATACTCTTCCATCAATGAATCCTTTTCAAATGTCCCTTAATTCTCTGTTTTGACTTTCTCTTCTGCCTTCTCACACTCTTCTCATCTTTTAAAACTCGGCTTTGAAATAAAACTTAGAGCTTAGTGGGATTATGCTCATAACAGTCACATCACTCAGTTAACAATCTCTCTGAAATGCAAGATCTCAGACATTTTGGATCAGAGTTTCCTGAGCGTGGGGGCTATGATGCGGGAATATTCCTAATTGTCGATTAAAACAAGAGATTGCTCAAAAGGAAGAGAGAGAATGATATAGTCTGTGGGAGATGGATGCATATGTGCCGTATATGCGACGTCGCCATCAGAGATTTAGGGCGCGATTGAGACTAGGGAAGGAACAGAGGCTACCCACAATCAGAGGTATGTTTTTGATAAAGGTCATCCTCTAAGACTGAAGTTAATTTGACTTTATCACTTTATTTTAAGTGAAAGTCATAGCTCTGATAGCAGTAGGATCTTGAGAAGATGTTATGAAGGATTAATACACAATATTCTAACAGTACATACATAATGACGGGTTGCTGTGGTTCACATTGATACATGTTTTCATTCAGCCTAATGAATATTGATCGATTATATTGTTATTTTATTTATTTGTTTTTGTTCTGTTGAATCATTTGAGATTTGTTAAATTATCCCCTTTCTTGAAAATGCAGCCATACAAATTTAACAAGGATCTTCTGAAAAAGATGTGGAAAAGTTGCGCTTAACTGACAGATTTCACAAAGTTATTGCCAGTAGGTAGCAAGTTAGTTTTGTATTGGGATTTGTGGTTTGTAAATAGCTAATGCTGATCAACATTCGTTTGTGGTTCAGGTGTATTCATCGGAGTAGTTGGTCGTTGTTTTTTATCACCTATTGAGTTGAAAAAATAAATGATATAGAGATTGCAATTGTTGGCTTTCAACCCCTTACATGTAGTTCAAGAGATTTTAGAAGTAAAATCAGAGGAAATCCGGTGTTTTGTGCCTCAAGAGATGAATGAATGAACACCTCCTTCCCAATCATTGAAGTACAAAAGAGTAAAAGAACCATGAAATGGTGAGCTTTGGAATTTCAGGCTGGCTTTACTCATGTAGAATACAGTAATTAGAGTGTCATGTAGGTGAGCCTGATCGGTTAGTCACGGACGGACATTTGACAAATTTTGAAAGTTTGAAGGCCTGTAGAAAATAAGTATTTAGTTGAAGTGAGCTAATTTATGTTTCATTGTGAAGGGCATAACTGAAGGAGTTGAAATTTGATAAAATTTGGTTGCCATGGTTGCCTACTAAAATTATAATCCATAAAATGTTTGATGTCACAGACGGACAAAATGCCTACTCTTAATCAATCAGGCTCAGGTCGTGTTTTTTTTTTTACTGTACATGTAAATAATTCATAAACATTACTCAGCCAAGCTTTGTGGAGCTTTGTTAAAGAGAACCAAAGTCAACCAGTACACACTTAACACCTGTGATATATTTCCCAAACTGTGTCATTTTAGTTTCAAGCAAAAAAATTGTATATCAGCCCAACCACTGCATTTCCATTGATGAAGTTGTGACATTTGTGAATAGAACTGTTCACAAATATATTCAAATTTTGTTCTTGACTACCTGAAAGCTTGTCAGACATAGCAACAAGTAATCATGCAAACTGGATTCCAAGTATTGTAGTTCATTTATTAATAACAGGTTAATTGAATACCTCGTTACTAGGTCCCCAGGAAAAAAACATCCATAAATTTGAATAACTTTGTGACCAGGTCTATCGAGTTTGCAGATCCTTGACCCTAAGATTTCACAAGAATTGATTTAATTGAGCTAATGGGATAATCCACTTGTTAGCAAATATTTGGACTTGTCAGGTGAATTTGGTTGGATATAAGTCTATTCTTTACATTGGAGTTTAGCAGAATCCTGCCCTGAAGAAAAAAAAGGTACAAGCGAAAAAGAAAAAAACTTTTTTTTTCAAGGCCTGCACTCTTTTCTTATACCATGAAGGCAATACTGCTAGAAAACTGCCCATGATTAAAGATTTGATGTAGAAAAATGATTTTGTTCAGTGGAGTGCAAAGGGGGGGGGGGGCGGAGGGGGAAAAGAAACTGTAACACAGCTTGTACATGTACAATAGGACTATAAATGCGTCTCTGTGGAAGGTTACTGACAAACTAGAATGCAGATAATTCTGTTCATTTTCGGCATTCCTCTAGAAAATATATAGAAATAGACTTAAGAGCTCTTTCAAATCACTTACTAAGTATGTTAGTTCTGCTTGGAGATACCATAATATCACTCAGCATACATGCCTATATGTACATGCATGTACATATAGGCTGACATGAATACCATTTAGGATGTTTGCTTTACATTAAAACTTCTTGTTACAAGTCAAAATGCTATTGTAAATCATATTTCTGACTATTACAATATCAAATTTATTAGAGTGATAGTGATCATGCATTTTTGGATGAAACCTAATGTACATATAGTTTTTTTTTAAATGGAGACCTACATTGTATCATCCCTTAGACATGAAGTTCAAAATTAGGTCTGATGAGACAGACTAGTGATTGTTAATGTAAGTTTACTTTCATCCCTGGGCCCTGTATTTATTGTATGACCTGGGATTTTAGGTCAACACTTGTGCCACTGGTGACCCCAGTGTCCTCAAGATTAAGGTTGCTGAGGTCAAGGGCCTCAAGGGGTGTATAGTTGGTCCTCTGTGGATGACTTTGACAAATGCAGGGTTTCTCCTTACCATTCAGGGAGAAAGTTTTCACTTTTTAAATGGTCCATTTGCACCATGGTATGCTTGTTCTTGGTTTGCAATAGAAAATATAGTCTAGTTTCTAAGCTCACAACAAGAAAATAGAAATATATATATATATATACATAATTCCTACTTAAGGCGATTTTTTTTTTTTGCGAAATATTCGACGGAAGGGGGAAGCCGACGTTAAGTCGAATTTTTCGCTTCGCCTTATTGTTTTCGGCACTATTTTTTCCCATTTCCGTAGGGGTAGGAGGCATTCTATCAATATAAACATAGAGGGCGCCAAATTACTTATATTACTACAAAGTTTTGTTCGATAGGGAGAACTCATTGTCGTATAATATAACGTGGAAAATCTATATATGTATAACTCCTGGGTATCTAACGTCCTAAGTTGGACTTAGGGCGATGTCTGTTTTTCTTGATTATATCAATAGTTTGGGGATTTACTAAAAATACCTTATCGCACACAAAAGGTAGGTGTTATATGATTCTTTTTGCCATAAATGCAAATTGAATCAAATTAATTCTAAACATATACTAACATTTTGAATCCATTAATTCTCCTTAACGTCATTTCGCGCTGATATACGACAATAAAAAAATTAAAAATTCGCCTTTTAGTTGAATCTAAATATATATATATATATATATATATATATATATAAAACGTAGAACAAAACATTACAGAAACTATTTTATTATATGATTTGGGACAGCTGAGAAGAGCAAGTATTATGTTTATAGCTACCCCAACAAGAAAATTTACATAAAAACTTTCATGTTGCAAAAGGTTTTAAATTTTTTTTGAAATAGGGCCTTTATGCTAATCCCCATTAGACAATGAAAAAATATTTTGTTTACGTAAGCTCTTTTTTTCATTTAAGTGAAAAAGTGATACTTCTATCAATTTCAATACTATATTATTTTCCACCAGAATTGTTTTGGAGCTTTCCTTATTCAAATTCCTCTCCACTCCTGCATATCTTCCCCTTTTGTAGTCTGCATTGTATTGTAGATATACTGGTTTGCTATTTGGTATTTGTGGTATTTATTATGAAACTTCATTGACATTGACATCAATCTTTTGTTTTATAATAAAGCGTAAGTATAAATAAATTTGAAAGTCACATGGAATGGAACTCGGGTTAACATGTGACAAATCGCATAACATAATATATCAAATTGGATATGATATTGATATATATAGGGCTGAGTCATATCGGTTTACAAACTGATATTACTCAGCCTTAGATTTAGATAATGAAATAGAATGAAATAGTTTGAATATGTAGCCTACTGTATTGGAAGAAGTAATTGCATAATACTTACTGGAAAATGTAGACCACATAGAAGGCTATTTTCCATTTGTTTATATCTTTATATCATCCACATACAGTACAGGGAGTCCAGATTAAACTCATTTTTTAAATGTTCATTACATGCTTTTCCATTTCATCACAAAACTCAGCATCAGCATGATCACATGTAACCTGAGACATGAGATTATGCATGAGTATGTTACAGATTACAGTAACTCCACCTCCATCCGAGATAACTTTTAATCTCCGCTTAATCCATCCCAAGTCTAATCGCTTAATATAATATCTAGATCCCTGGAATATTTATACATGTAGGTCACTCTGTACCAAATGTACATGTATGTTTGACAAACCAAACACATGATAACATGACATCTAAATGCAACATTTAATTTTTTTGAGGATCATTAAAACATAATTTGCACAAAGTGTTTATCATCTGATTTTCTGTGCCAAGCTTTTAAAGAACCTGTTATGTTTACCTATGGGTTAAAAAGAATCTATGGAAAATATAGTGGTACACATGTATTCTAGACTTTGAAATTGTGTTTGTGGCCATGATGTAATGTCCAACAAAATATTCTGTTAGATGGTCAATATAATTATATATAAAAATTGTGAATCAAATCCACTTTTTTCAAAAGAATGATCATACTTTGTAGGATGATCATTTATTTCTCATTACCTCATACTTAAAGTAGAAGCCCACCCTGACTACAAGATGGTTGTAAAAGAAGCAGAAAATTAAAGAAACATATCAGTGAAGCTTTGAACACAAAAATGATAAGAAATAAGAAAGTTATGAATTTTTGAAGTTGTAATCAATCAAATCTATATTGGCAACTCCGTGACGTATCTTGTGAGTTTTGTTCCCATTTGTCCTGTACAAAAAAAAGTAATTAATTTATGTTTTCACAAAATAAAAATTTAATCACACATGCACCTCAGATATAATTAATGCTTATATATTTTTATACAAAATCTGTATGAAACAAATCAATTTCTTCATCACAAACTAAGAAAATGAAAATTTATGAAATTTTCTGTACTGAGCAAATAGGAGAAAAGCTCGTACAATACGTCACAGAGTTGCCAATTTTTATTTGATTGATTACAACTTCAGAAATTTGTAACTTTCTTATTTCTTATCAGATATTGCTCAAACTTTGAGTAATTTGTTTCTCTCATTTTACTGCTTTTATTCAAATCAAATACATTTAAACCTGTATATAAAGACCTCAAGGGAGACAAGAAAAGTCTTTATGTACAGATTCCTTTAATACACATTTCAATGAGAAACACTGTTCAAGGGAAACAAAAATTGTGGTATAAATTAAAGACAAATGGTTGCTGAAGCAGGTTCAACTGTAGATACCAGGGTGGACTTCCCCTAATGAATGTTTGCTGAAGGCTAATAAACTGAATACAGTATTGAACCTTCAGGTGAATTCAAACATAAATGTGTTTATTTTTTTAAAGACAAATTTATAGATGGGTCTTCTCATGGGTCTCCAATGATGCTTCTCTAGTGCACCCCCCCCTCCCAAAAATCACACCGGTATAGGACATGCACTTCCTCCCAGGGTATGACTCGTAGCCTGCGCTAACCTTGTCACAATTATTGTCAAATTCTCTTATTAGGGATGATTGAAGTTTGTTCTCTATGCCCCCCTGTCACAGGTTGTACTGATTAAACAGTAGTCACTTTCCATCCTTTACGTCGGAGCAGATACAGGCGCTTAGATTGCGTAGGCAGATCTAAAATTATATATATATTTATGTGAATCCCATCATGTGCTGAAAACTTTATTTGTAGCATGTGAGCATTTGGATTACTTGCACCTATTCATCTGGCCCGGATGGACAGATGTGTGGCATTACATCTGAATGCCTCATTTGATGTGTTTCTTGTGATGGCATTTGAGCCACTTGGAAACTCTTGCCAGGAAATCTTAATGTTGCAGGCTTTACCCTCCAAGATACTGTTTGAATTGTGTGCTTTGTGAAATTTCAGTAACTGCTACAAACAAGTAAACTTATATTATCTGGAAATTGCTTCTGTGACATTTTATGCTGCTATTTTTACAATGATGAGGTTACAGAACTTGATTTAAGTGATTAATGATGCCACTATCTTGCTTGTGATCATCTACTTTCGGTTGTGAGGTAGTAAACTTGAGGAAAGTGGATTTTCTAATCTGCACCTGTCCCGTTTAGTGTATTGTAGAAGCTTGGATCAGGAACAGTCATGTCTAAGTCAAGCTGCTTCCCAAAATCTCGTAGAGCAGGTTGGTATTCTTGTGAATGCTTCTATTCAGGATGTGTTTAATATGTAACTTCTTAAAATGAATAGGGGTTGGCTGTGACGCAGAATGTTACTCATGAAAAATGTTCTAATTTTGTCACCTTTTTTTTTTTGACAGTGAACAGGTGTTTGCTGTTATAGGCACATGCGCAAGTAAAACAAGGGTGTAATTAGAGCTTATTTTTATTGTTTTGCCAAAATTCCATTCTTTTGTAGATTTGTAGAATGGTTTTCTTATTTAAAAATATGATTACACACTGGCTGTATGAGGAAAAATTCAAGGGGATGACCAAGAAAAATCATATTTGACTTTTTAGAGATTATAGTTGTAAAGGAATAATTGAGTTGTTGTACAGTTATGGAATGGAAAGTATGTGTCTAGTCTACATGTACCTACCCTTTCTGCTGTATATTCTACAAAATACGAAGCACACCTTATGCATTTCAATACGTTTATAGTACAGTTGATATCATTGAATGGTCTGTTAAGCCTTTGATTTGGATGGATTATTTTCAACAATGGATAACTGCTAGGTTTTGTCCGCAGGAGGGGCACCTATGAATTGATACTCTTACTAAATCTCATTGTAGAGATAACTCTGGCTGGATCTGGATTTTGATTTTGCAGCTTTATTAGTGCAAAATTATTTGTAGTATTTATACCCTCGTATATCTGTCTTACCAAAAGTACATTTATGATTTTCAGGTTATGGTTTTGCAGTAGATCTGTAGTTTAAGCTGTAACATTGAGTGATAACTATTTGAGGTTAATTAAATACATGTACCCTGAAAAGATGAACTATCATCTTACTGACAAACCAGTGTACATGTGTACTGTACACAAAATTTAAAATGATAATACCAATCAGGCAGTCACTTCAACCTTTGTATAAAAGAAAATGAGAGAAATGTAAAAGTATTGTGTTTTATTTGAGTATAAGATACATCATTGAGTTGTACAATGTCTTTTTATTTGACTCAATAAAATAGCCTATGGAGGGCTAAAAAGTTTGGGAAAAAATACTATCAGTCAATATCACAATAATTTCATTTGATTGTTGAGTAATAGGTCTAATCCTGACCTGTATCAGTTAAAAAGTGACGTAATGAAAAATAATTTTCATACATGTACCTATAAATTCTACTTTATATACAAATTCTTGAAATACCTCTAGAGCAATATGAAACTTTTTTTTTTTTTGCATTATGGGGAGGAATACATGAACAAATCTGCTTTATACTGTATTAAATGGTACTATGTAAATATTAGCAGAAACATTTAATTCACTAGTAGCACCACAACAATAAAAATGGCATGAAGTCATGGTTAATCATGCAGTATTTATATCAGGAGACAGGAAGTCAAAATTTACACATTTTGATTGATCATGCATTGAACCAAGAACTGACCAGGGTCATGAAAAGGTTTCAGTAGGTATGTGTGCTGCAGAGTATACCTGTGCTTGTTTTATTCTATTTCTTTGGAAATGCAATTTTTTTATCAATTTGAATGTGGTATTTCTAGAATCACCTTGTAAAAATGTTGATGTATATTGTGAAATAGTATTAATTTCAGTTTTATCAATATTTTGCTGAAACTAAAATTTGTGCTCATAAGTATCTGTGCTTTTTACTGAATTTGTTCAGTGAAATTGTCAGTATAGTCATAGACTCATCAATCAATTTAATCCTTTTTATTGATATTATTCAGATTGGGATGAAAGGGGTTTTGAAATGCTGTTTTAGTTGATTTGATATCATTTCATATATATATGTGGATGCAGTGTAAGTCAATATGAATCACATGTTCATGTAGTTGTTTTTGATATTTATATCTTTTTCACAATAGCGCATCAATGTAAGATATAATATGTTGCTGCTTTTGATTACCTCATGAAATAACAACCCAATTATGTGGCAATATGAAAGGGTAGAGAGAGATCTCCTACCATTTCTGCTATAAATATTCCACTGGCATTCTTATGTTTGCTTTGCTCTGGCTTATCATTGTTAGGTTCCCGCTGTTTCTGTCAAATTGAAATCATTAGAAAAGTATTGGTGACATTTGTATTGTTAACGATAGAAAAAGCAAAGACATATCAATGTATTATATGTGCCATTTATGTTGGGTATGCATTCATGCAGTATATAAGACATGGGTGTAAACCTGACAGAGATCACATTTTGCTGTTTCATAAACATGTGCATTTTGTGTGATGCAGTATATGTGCAATGTACCTGTAGTATGATTTTCCTTGGGACCTCTTGTAAGACATGTACTAATAATTTATGTTTTTTCAGCAAAATGTTTAACAAATATTGAATAGTATTTAAAAGATATTTCTGGTATGAAAATTCTATTAAAGTAATCTTTTCTTTTATTGTCATTTCAGATGATGATGGTCGGAAGAGCAAGAGTAAAACATCACAAGAGCTAGCATTACAGAATGAGGCGTCTACAATACCAGGTAACTACTTGTTTTAGCCATTCTTCGGAAAGGTGGGTTTTCACGGGGCACGCGAACAATTTGCAAAAGGATGGGAATGTCGAAAAAATGGCAAAGTCCAACATTCGTGTTTTATACTCCAAAAGTTTGCATCGTCAGTTGTTCACGGGAGTCGTTTTTAGTTTGGAGGGAATTTCAAAAAAATTTGAAATTTCTTGCGAACGTTTCTGCATCCTGGGTCGTGGTTTGTTCGTGATTTGTTCTCGAAAATGTCTGAAAAGGCTTCGTCATATGTGCATGACCTACTCATGACGTGTGTGATGCTCACAGAATCTTTGTGAAACCGTACTTTGTGTTCACGTACTTCTTGAGAACAAGTGACTTCGCCAAAGAAGCAAACGTGAGCCTTTCACATCGAGGCCCTCTGTTAATTCGCCTACCGTTTGCAACGATTAATTTGCGAATGTCATGAGGTATTCTCAAACTATTCACGAGCAACACACAAACCAAAACCGATGCTTTCCCGAACGTTTTGCAAAGGTTTTGCTCATGCAACATTCTCATGGATTTCGTACGAAGTTCTCACCGTTTGCCGAATGTTTGGCGGCAAATCTGCACCACGTGACATCCGGCCTACATAAAGGGCATGGCCGAGGTGTCTGACTTCATTCTGCGGACAGCGAACTATTCATGATGAGACCGATATGAGACCGATCAACTCAAGACAACTGTCAAGTCAGGTTCACATTCTGTTCTTTTTGTATGTCGACTGGCCATAGTTCTGTAACACTACACACGACATTCACACATACACATGTACGTTGTGAGAACTATGCACAAACTGTGCAAGAATGGTTTTGGCTCCATTTTCGCAACAAGTTCGGAGAAAATCTTCTCCGAATGTTGGAATTTACCATTTTTTTTACATTTCCATCCTTCGCGAATCGTTCGCGTGCCCCGTGAAAACCCACCTTATGGAATGGGATGGGCATAGAGGAAAATTACAGGTAATAATTGGATAAGGGACATGAGTTACTTGGGGTGCATTTATGCTCCCATTTTTCAGACCAGAATGAGCCTTTTGTTACACGATTAGTTCAAAACTCGGTTGCATCCACAGTCATTTTTGTATATAATCGCCAATTTAAAACGCTGATGTAAAACTTATGAAAAGGTGCATTTTGAATCGGTGTTTCTCCAAAAACACGGTTTCTGGGGTAGCATAAATGCACAATCATTTGTAAACACGTGTATATGAAAGAGAAAAGAAATATAAACAGTACCCTGTGAAACTGCGTTTTAGATGAGCGATTCAAAA
Source organism: Heliocidaris tuberculata (assembly GCA_025618425.1). NCBI lineage: Eukaryota > Metazoa > Echinodermata > Echinoidea > Camarodonta > Echinometridae > Heliocidaris > Heliocidaris tuberculata. The sequence goes on along the minus strand of CM046832.1, from coordinate 9,744,207 downwards.
CGCTCATTCTACCTTCGCAAAGAAAGTATAAACGCACACTGCTACGATTTATAAAGGTGTGGCTAGACATGGAAACTTATGTTTTGTCATTCATTGATGATCTCCCCATTGTGGCATGTTTTGACAACATTTTCAAGGCATTAATTAGACAAGTGGGTGGATAAAGGAGCCAAGTCGATGTTATGTTTCCTTTAGTACTCCTGTATCATTAATATCATACACCTCTTTGTCTCTCTGATTTCCTCTGTCTGGCAATTTCAATCTTACAAAAAAGATTTTGCTATAGTCAGCACACATGCACATACAGTTTGTACCAGTAGAAGCAAAATGAGATTAATGTTTTATAAAGCCAAGCAAATGTGAAAGCAACTTGACACATTCTTTATCTGTATATGTAAAGAGAGATGAGAGATAAAATCAGGGAAAATATAAATATATATTGATCTTTTGTTGACAATAAATCATGCCCGTTTTTCTCATATAAAGGGCAATTTCTAACAGGATGACACTGCCCAGAGGGGAAAATAAGATTATCATTTTCAATTTGTATGAGTTATGGAATATACCATTTTGCAATTTGTATAATGTTGCATGTGCATTGGCACTCATTCAGAGTTGTATTCAACAAGATCTGACTATCATTATCTTACTATTTCCTTTTTTCTCTCCTCTCTCTCTCTCTCTCTCTCTCTCTCTCTCTCTCTTACTCTCTCTCGCTTTCTCTCTCTCTCCCTCCCTCCCTTTATTTATTTTCTTTCATTTATTTCACAGAGGAAGTTCGAGCTTACTCCATTGTTGAGCTTGAGAAATCCCCTGGAGTTGGATTTGGTCTGACAATCTCAGGTAATTCAAGTTTTTGAAGGATCGTAGATCAAATTTCTCACCTCCACTTTGCGTTGCCTTGCCTTGCCTTGGTGAATAAAGGTTTTATTTTTGTATTGAGATTCTAGCTTAAAGTTTGCTCATAGTGAAAACTTAGTACCTGGAATTGTGGAAAAGCAAGAGGTAACAGAAAAAGATATCAAATCAGAAACAGGAAGTATAAGAAAAGAAGAAAAAAAAAATTGTGTCATGTTTTTATAGAACATTTAGAGTTTTGTCTGAAAGCTTGAGTCTTCTTGACTAAAATTTAGATAAATATGTTTTGATGGTTCTCTCCTATAATTTGCAAAATCACTGTTTATTTTGTTTGAAAATTTTGGCTGTCCCTTTGTTATGCTGTATCTTTTGGAAAGCACTCTCATTATAGATGACTTTGTAGCTTGGCAAAGCTCTTAGCCAGAATCGACATGAAAGTACATTCATTTCCTTTGATATTTCTTATCAGTAAAAACCAGATCATACATATTGCAGGCTCGATAATGAATTTGTGAGATCCAGATTAATTTTCACTGACACTGTAGTTCAATGTACTGTACAGTTGTTTCAGTTTTGTTTGTATGAAATGTGTATGCCAGGAGAGTTATCCATCTTTAAAACTCAGATGTTGGAGGTACTTATAGATGTTTAACAGTCGGGTAATACAGCTTTTCAAAGATAATCGTTACCTCCATGTAGATCCATGCTGAAACAATTACATCCAATGGCTTTACTTTCAATAACTTTTCTGTATTAAACTGTTGTGCCTCTCTTGAAAGGAAGCACACTTCCTATAACATTTCTTATCAGGAAAACCAAATTGTGTAAGACCCTGACTTATAAAACATTCATACCTGTCACATAACTGTATCATTTAAACTTAAAGCAGTCTAAGGAAATATGAGGCAGTCACTTTAGGTCTATGTACCTCTAATAAACATGATTATTGGTAGTTAATATTTGTTTATATCATCTTAGAAGTCATGTAGTGTGGTAGAATAAACAGAACATTATAAAGTTATCTTATAGCATTCTGAGTTTATGTGATTTATACCAATATATCAACCTTTGTGCTACTCTGCTGCTCCCTGGGTAATATCCATCTTCTATACAAAGGTAGAGCTTACTTTGGAAGGTAGGGAGCATTCAAAGTATTTCATTTTAGGGCATGAAATCCTGAGATGTTCCAGGCTTACTTGGTTAAGCTATCATCTGCTAATATGGCTAGTAGGTAGGAGAGACAGTTTCTTTCGAATACTGGTAGAAGATGACCTGTTTTGTGTATGTCTCTTGGTACATGTAGGGGATATTTATTGCAGAGACCCCCTTAACTTTGTTCTCTAGGGGCCTTCACAGAAATTTTAGCATGGGCCCTCTTGAAATTTTGAAATTTTGGAGGTATGAAGTTAGAATTTGGGAGCCCAAAGTTAGAACTTATTGTCCCTTGTCTACACTTCTGGTATTGTGCTCTATTTTGGGTGAGCTTTTTAAATGTGGTATTGAAAGACTAGAGTGAAGTAGGGGGTATCTGAGGTACAGTTGAACATGAGGAATAGGTTTATGATATGAGAAATAAACTTCAGACAGGAAGACTAGGGGGAAGGATAGGCCAATATAAGACACTCTACTTCTGGCAGTCTGCCATTGTGTATGCAAGTTCAACGCAGGAAGTCAGTTTTTCTGACACTTCATATTTTGCCTTCTCATCGACTTATAGAGTCAAGCACTTGATCTTGTTCATATTCCTTGCCTGAAACAAAATCATAGATGAGAGATGATGGGAAGGGCTACTGTTCAAGATCTGGTTTCTTAAAGTCAAGAAAATTCAATTAAGTTGTCATAAAATTTGACAATAGGTACTGAGAATTTTGGCAAGAAGCATTACATATTTTAAAATGCCCCAGAAATCTAGCTTATGGACAGAAAGTCATTTCCAGGAATTAACAAACAATAGATTAAGACCTACTTACTGTATCATGATGAATTTTGAAAATTGTTGAAGCTTTATATTTATGCAGGAAGAACATTTCAGATTTAAGGATACCTTTAATGGTGTTAAGTCAGGTGACATAATTCTGACATACTGGTATTTAATGTTGACTCTTGTATTGACTTTTACCTTGGATGTTGAGCAAGTTAAGTTTACAAATTAGGTAAGCAACTAGTGGATTTACATATTTAGAGTGGATTCTGAAGAGTTATCAACAGTTGATGGATACTTACTCCTGAATTTTAAAGGAAGCAAGTTCTCAAGAAGGAAGGATACACCCTTTATATATTTCTTTGACATATTTTGCATTTGAGAGACAGCTAGGAAATCTTTGGTTAGCATTATCTAAAACGGATGTACATGTATGACCCATTTCCCAAACCATTATGCCACACTTACTCATGTCTTGCATTGGAATTTATGTAAAATAGGATCTTTATTTTACTAGAGTGTAAAATAAGGCTGCAGATTCACTGCTGGTATTTTTAAACTGGTGAAATTTATCAGTAGAGGGTGATTTAGATGTAAGGGAAATCAAATCCAAATAAATCAAATCAAACTCCAAAAGTCTTTTCGGCTGAAAGCAGACAGAACCTGTGGAAATGCGATCTCATCAGATAATGATTAAGCTTTGAATGTTGAAAGCCTAGATTGTAAACAACATAATAATACCAAAAATGTAGAAGAGAATGATAGATTTACAAGGCCATTTGAACATTATAATGTAGAAGGATTTAATTGTTTCATGTCCCTTCAAGTGCAATCACTTTTGAACATAAGATGCTAGGTTGAGGATTTTTCAACCCTCCAGCATATGCACAAGGGCATGAAAGCAACATGGATAGTATTTCTCAGATGTAAACAGACTGGTACCTTGAGACATCAATCACAATGTTACATAGGATCATAGAGCTATGAGCTGATGGGATGCAGCTCTAATTCACTTACTTCACATCAGGAAATATTACCTTTCTAACCAAGGTCTCAATGAGCTCGCTGGCTGGTTTGCTGGCAGGCTGGCTGGCATCCCACCATCTCAGCACTTTTCTACTGATGATTTTGCCATATTTTGTCACTCATGATACAAAGTCAAGTTTGGATACTTATGCCTCGGAAGGAATGAAGGTACTTGGATTTAGGTCACAATGGTGACATTTTATGAAGTTTGAATAAGATCAGGGGTGAAAAGGCAAAAAAAAAAATAAATAAAAATAAGGAGAAATAGAAAATGATTACTGAAATACAATGAGCAAGACTTTTTTTTGCAGACATGTGCAAAATGTAAAGAAAATTTTAAAGATAGGTCATCATTATGTGCATGGTATCATTGTTATGTGCTTGTCATCTGCATATGCCTAATTATGTTCAGGATTCAGTCAATATAGTGTACTACTGGAAATATCCTTTTTTTTATCACTAAATTGCGCATAAGATTAATTTTGTACAGGACATAAAGCCCTGTGTTTAAGAAAGGATCACCCTTAAAATTCATCATCATCTTGTGTAGACTCTTCAACGATGATCGGACTGTCAGCAAGCAGGAACAGACCATTTTGGACTTTGAGTGTTGGAATTGTGACTGATGGTTTGATCTCAAGCCAAGATAGTGAGATAGAGTAAGATTGGGAGGGTGTGGAGATATCCCAAGACAGATCCAAGTTGGCTAAGATTAGATTGAAATACTGATTTTACTGTCCATCTGATCAGTGTGGATTATTCACTCACAAGTGCAGTCAAGATCCTGGCAGAGATTTTAGAGGATTAAGTGTATCATGCACTTTTGACAAGTCCCTGGTCAGTTTGTCACTTTTTTAATTCTGTTCTACCCTGGATAATTTTTTGGTCTAAATTTAGAATTTCAGAATCTAAGAGAGAAATGTGGTGATGAAATGGGGAAAGTGAATGAAAATAAAGCCATGTGTACCTGCTGTAGGATGTGAAGAGAGTGATGTGGGTCACCATTACTTCATAATAAATTGATAAACAAATGGTGAATCTATAATTGAAGGATTCACATGAGATAGAATCAGTCTTTGATATGAAGCTCTTTTTATTACTTGAGAAAATAGAAAACTCCCAGCTATTCCTCAGTAGAGTGTGATGAAATTTGATTGATGAATTATGTTACAGAACATATCTCATGAAATTCACAGAATCAGTTTGGGTTTGATGGTAGATGACAGGCATTTGAGCAGGAAACACCAATGTGAAAAGCAGTACCTACTACATGCCATTGCATCTTCTGTCTACAACATATCAATTTTTAGCACAAGTTCATCAATATTTCTCCCTATTATTAGACATTATTTTTGCTCATGTAAAATACATTGACTTTATAATAAACTAGGAAATGTAATAATTTTATTGACAGTCTTCCAAATTGTAACTCATGTTGAAGCAAAGCATTATTTATAGACACATCATGTTTTATGTGGATCCAGGGTGTTCTTGATCCCTCACACTATGTGCTATAAAAGATCACAAACCTCACTTTCACATTTTAGGAGATTACCAAGAGGAAGTTGAATTAAAACATGATGTGAAAAATGAAGTAACATGATCAACAAGTGTGCATCGTGTTACAGAAAAACAAGAAAGCACCAAATAAAAAATTTGAAAAAAAACAACTTCTTGGACTGCATAGTCATGGTTTGAGGAGGGAATGTGATGCTAGTATTAATAGAGGAGTTGAAATGAAATGAAATAAAATGAAATGCAGTAAATGTGGAAAAATATTTTAAATTTTGATTATTTTAAATATAAAACTTACTCTTATTATATTTCATGAATTATAATCATGCTACATGAAAATGTTTTAATACAGTGCATACAAAGTGTGCTCAAGATCAAAATAGTTTTTTTTTTAAATGTACATTGATTTTCATTACATGTGCTTTCTTTGAGAAGATTAGACATTATAGATAGTGGGAGCATTTGAAGTCAGCATTACTGAATGGTCAATCATTCTCTCCTTTTCCAGGTGGCATAGATAAAGATGGGCGACCCAGAGTTACCAACATGCGTCCAGGGGGCGTGGCACATCGTAGTGACGTACTTCAGATCGGAGACTTCATCACTGCAGTCAACAATGTTAAGACTGTCACTCTTAGGCATGACGAGGTTATCACACTCTTGAAAAACGCAGGCAATAAGGTCTCACTGGAGATAGAGTATGAACTCCCTGGATATGGTAAAAATATACTCCAACCAGATTGATTATGATTAAAGTGATTATTTTCTTTTATCTAGACTTTGTAAGGTTGATTGCTTAAGGTGACAAAATCTTTAATATCCCAGTTTGATTATGGAAGAATTTTGTAATTTTGTGTCTTTTCTTTGAATTTGATTTGTTTATGTTACATTGTATAGATCAAGTACATATGTCTCACAGTCTCAAAGTAAAATTGGTTATATAGTATTTTAGCAGTTGGTTAATGAAATGTAGTTGACTTTTCAGCAGAAAAAGTAGTAATGCATGCCATATAGGATCTAGATTCAGATATTAAAGTTTAAGAGGCAGAATGAGATAGTGAGAAGTTACCATTTTTTATGTAGCGATTGAATTTTGGATTGATTTGGGATAATATTCTTGTTCCATCCTGAATGAGAATAGAGAGCTATATTTATTATTTACCTTCCTTTATAGACTGCCCTGTTTCTAAATGAACCTCGATCATGTAGCACAATCATGTATGATATTACCATCTCTTGTGTTCCATTGCAGCTCCCATGAGTCCATCAACAGGGTATTCAAAGACTCTGGACATCAGGTTGGCCAGAGAAGATGGTAGCTATGGATTCACTGTCAGGGGAGGAGTCAACGCAAACAGCTCAAAGACACGCCCACTTGTTGTCACGCATATCAGGCCAGGTGGCCCAAGTGATAGGTAACAGCTCTTCTTTCTTGAACAGAGTGTAGGATCTATCAGGACAAAAAAGTCCTCATAAAACTCGAAAAAAGGTCACTAAGGTCCTACTATGGTAAAAGGCTGATTAGCTTTCCACCAATTAATCTATTTGAAATATGGTAAAAATAAATATTCATAGATATACCTACTTTCATAAAATACATTTAAAGTTTTGCTCCTAAATTTTCTTCAGGCTTTCTAAACATTAAATTTGATAAAGAGGGATACTAAAAAGTGGACTTGTGTGCGTATCCTTCTCACTGTCAAAGATTTAAAGATTAGTTTAAAGACTATTATATTTTCAGAAAATTTTCTTAACATGGAAATATTGCAACTGTCGCCCACAATGCTTACTTTGAAAATCTTTTTGTTCAAACTTTCCTAAAGAGGAAGCCCAGGGACATTTGAATTTTCAAGTGTAAGATTGGAAGACTTCAGTTTGAAAAAATAAGGAAGGTTGCTGTTGAAATTTGTGGATTAGGTACTTCCATTGGTATGTCAATAGAAAGAAGATGGGGTTTCATGATGATAGACCTATGTCTTTCATGAAAGGACACATGAAGAGAATCCTTTCAGGGATGATGAATGGACCATTATCTCTATATGAGAACTAAACTCTTTCATGACATGGAAGATGATACTGTGTCAACATATTAATCCATTCTAACCTTTGACCTATTCAGGGAGGGGTCGTTGAAGGTTGGTGATAGATTGGTTGCCGTGGAGACAACGAACTTGAGTCAGGCATCTCACATGGAAGCGCTCAACATCATTAGGCAGGGAGGCAGCAGTGCTGTGCTTAGATTTGAATATGATGTCTCCATTATGGGTGAGTATGGTGATTAAGTGGTTTCATTGTATGCTACTCATCCTTATTTCCTTTGAGTAAAAACCCTGAAAATTAGAGGATCAAGAGTTTTCACATATGATTATTATTTATAACATTCCCAATTGTATTTTTTTCTTTAATTTATGGATAATTACAAATGATTTTCCTGATGTCACATTTATTCAGTATATGACTTTATATAAACACAACAAAAAAAGTAACTCCCCCCTTAATCGAAATGGCGTAATTTTTAACAAAAAGGTTTTGAGCAAAATAACTTGGCAGGAGTGTTGCTACACTTAGTGACTGACTTTTCTGTGAAAATGAGATTGATCCATTGAGTCATGCATGAGTGAGCAAACATTAAAGGAAAAATTGTTACTTTTCAAAAGTCACAAGGGTCATTTTGGGGATTCTGTGAAATGAGATTCTAGCGAATTTGGTTTCTGGTGCATATTTATGTGTTGTTGTTGTTTATCATCCATCACTTGACCCCCTCACACCTATCCTGACACTTTTCTCATTATTATAGTTTGGTGAGCACAATTTCTAAAAAAATTCAACCCTCCTGAATTTGAAATTGCAAAATCCATTCAGCTTATTGAAAAAAAATAACTAGATAATTTTACCAAAATGTTTCATCACATGTTATGTGAACATAAGAGGTTGTCATCGTGTCATGGTTGAGTGAGCACACTTTAAAAATTGTGCAAGAATGCTAAAATGTACTGTTAATACAGCATAAAAAAATGACCCTTGTGACTTTTGAAAAGTGACATTTTTGCTTTTCATGTTTGCCCACTTATGCATGACTCAGTGGATCAATCTCATTTTTACAGGGAAGTTAGTCAATAAGTGTAAGAACACTCTTGCCACGTTATTTTGCTCACAACCTTTTTGTTAAGAAGTTAGGCCAATTTGATCAAGGCGGGAGTTACTTTTTTTGTTGTGTTTATATTCAGTATATGACTGGGCTTGATTAATTCCACCACAAGATATGTTCACAAACTTACTGTTCAACAAAATCTGCTACTCAAAGTGGGGCAAGGGTATACTTTTTCTTTGCTGTTCATGTTTCATGTGATAATCTTTCCATAGAAACTGATATATTCTGATGAAATATTATGTGACACTATTCAAGCAGTGCATCTTCAAAAAATATAACTCTCATCATACATGTTGTTATAACTACTCTTAATCAAAAGTCCTGCATTTCAGTGTGACTTTATTGCCACAAATTATTATCATCTGTACATGTACCCACCCACGACCACTTTCAAATGATGTTAGCTACTAACGCCCTCCTGTTCTAACCCTACATTTACCTCTTCTTTTCATCATTATGTGCACAGTGAATAAACCAAAGGTAATAACATAGTATTTTCATTTTGTTATCTCTTTTTGTTTGATATTCCTTTGGTGATTGCATCATTTTTATTTGTTATCCTACTTCTTATGCTTTATTTTGAGTATACTAATGAATGCATGCATAAATATTACCTGTTTTTTATTTGAAAGTTGAAGTCTTGTTGGTATTTGTCTTAAAATATTTATACAATATTTAAAACTCACTTTGTTGAAAAGTTTCTAATTATGGACGTATATGTTTAAAGCTACCTTAATATGACTTTGGGCAAAAGATAGTTAAAATAAAGCTTAATTAGTTTTAAATGTGGCTGCATTTCATGTTTTGAAAGTGGTTGAGCATGTAAGTAAAAACATTAGTACAATCATATTGATTCATATTTATCCAGCACCCAAGAATTAGATTGAAATTTGATAAAATTTCATTTATTTTCAACCATTCTTCAGAATTCTTTATTAGAAACCAAAGTCCAGTACAATATAAAAAGAGAAATTTGTATTCATTTTCATGATCCTATATGATATTAAAGTGAGCTTGTATGAATAGAGAACATTTATTTTTAACAAGGCAAATCAGATTAGAATGGCCACTGAGGCATTCATTATTTATAACTTTACATCCATCACCAACACTAAAGGGAAAAGTAAGGAAGAGTAAAGTGGATTACAGGTTTTGAGATATAATGATAAGATGACAAAGCGTGTTCAGAGTCTTGGAGAATAACATGGGATAAAAAAGAGTTGCCTACGTCAAGGCTCTCTTCTGGTAATTCATGTAGGAAATGGTGTGGATATTGGGTAAAGTGATTACTGGAAGTCTTGTGATGCAGGCCAAGATAAACATGATGGGTAAATAAGCTCAAGTTTCTTGCATGCTCATGTCATGTGGTCCCATGGAAAGGTTAAGATTGTGGCAGCTAAAAGTTCTACCACAATAAACTTGTGCCCTTCAAAATATGAAATTATTTGATGGCTATTGACCTGTGTTCATTCAGTGATTGGCTCAAGAGGAACAAAGTGAAAAGGAATGGAAGTACATAGAACAGGATTGTTCTGGTTGTACTTAAGTGCATAATTTTCTCTGTATAGAAACAGAACTTATTAAGATAATAATGTTGGGCAAAGTGTTCAACATAAATAACAAAGGGGGTGCTGAGAAACCTTCAATATATTTCTTGATACATCAGTCATATCTTGACAAACATTTTAGTTACTTCCTGTGCAAAGGGGTACCTGAAAATAATTTCAGGTTTAAGTCTGATTCTTTTACCCCAATGACCTTGAAATAAATACTGATTTATCTTCTGTTTAATTTTGAAATGACTCATGCAGTCAACTTTAATGTGTTTCTATGTTGTCTATTTTGAATCCTTTTGATATCTTAAAAATAGCTACTTGTACCCAAAATTCCTTGTTGGTACTAGATCTGAAGAAAATATTATGTGAATTTAAGAATAAAAAGCTGAGACAGGAAGTGGAAGTTTTTTTGTTACATGATTCACTGAGGTGACTAAACTCTTGAATTGTCTTTTTGTAATTTTAAGGGAAGTTTGGTTTAACTCTGGAATTTTTAATCCCTAGCCACCATTTTTAAGATGTCTCCCACGGAGCTAGGTTTTGTAGAAAAGGAAGAACACAAAGAAGAAAAAAGAAATGATTTAGTTGTTTTGCTGGCGAAGATCAAATTTGAGGAGTCGTCATATGGGGAACACAAATGGAAAATGCAGAATAGAGATCAAATAAAAAATCTATTCAAATTAACTGATGTCTGTATTTTGATTTTACTTCAATTTATTTTCTTCAAATCAATGACACTTCCTTTGATATAATCTATTTCCTGTGAGCTTGTTCCACTTTCTGAAAATTTAGATTTTAGCATTTTGACATGCCTATACTGCCCATTTCTCTTTACTTGTTTTAAGTGAACTATAGAATTGAGACAGGACTGTGGTGAATCATGGTTGACTAAGTCTCTATAATCCTTCCCAAATGACAAGTGGGAAGTTTTTGATGATTACATTAAACTGATGTTTCAAGGCCAGGCTTTACACGCTATCCAGGCTAAATATGATGAGGCTATTTTAGAGCAAACCACACCCCACTCTTGGACGTGATGCGATCTCATAAGGTTACAAGCCAGAAGGTCACTGGTCCATATAGCTCTCTGTTGCAGGATTGTTTGTCTGTTAGTTCTTAGAATTAGAACAGAACCTCATTAATGTGAACAAATACCTGGCATTGTACCAGCATTATGCTATGATTCAAAGCAAATGTGAACTGAGTTTATTCTAATAGAAAATTAAATATAGACATTCTGATTATGTTTCAACTTTGAACAGTTTCTGTTTTTCAATCCATTTTGATAATTTTTGTTGATCTTCCTTCTCTCTCTCCGTCTCTCCCTCCACCTCCCCTCCCCCCCACACACTCTCTCTCTCTCTCTCTTGATTGTAAAGTGAGCTCTTCAAAAGAAAATGAAAGTATATGAGATAGAGGATAAAAATCAACTTGAGCTATGGAAATGAAAATCAGATTTTCTATCATTATGTCATACATTATTCACTTCTAAATATAGTGATTTGTCAAACTACTGCCTCTCCCATAGCATGATAATCACTGGAAATGGATACAAATTTGTCAAGCATTCACCGTACTCACACCTAGGCTAGAATGAAACGGGTGGGTAGATTTATTGGTTGCTGTATCACCAGGATGAAAATAGCCTTTTATGAATTGCCAGAATTTTGTGATATTCTGTTCTTTTATAGTTACTAAATTTTTACAACTTTTTGCAAATGAAACTGTAGTCAGAGGAGGCTAATATGTAGTGGACACAGCAGACAAAAACACTTATTTTGTTACCATTATTTTTTACAAAATGCTCGGACCTTTGAAATTCATTACCTTGATATATTGTTGTGATTGTAATTTGCAAGAAAAGTTCATTGATTCAAAGTTTTGTATAAGAGATCATAATGCAGAAAAAACATCACAAATTTTAAGTTTCTTAGCTGACTTTTCATATCCAAACATAGAAGAAGAAAGCTGCATAAGAGACTGAATGTAAGAACTAGTGCTTAAAGGAGTAGTACTGTAAACTAAATTGAATTTAGCTCCAACTATTGATGAGTCAGGCCATTCAGAAATTGATTGGGGGAAATTATTACTTCCATTTTGTGATAGTTTGTCATTTACTTGTCTTTCCATCTCCCCTCATAACATTGTAAAAATTTCGAACTATTCCTAGACCTGATAAAGATCTTTTAATCATTTGGGGACTTGATCATGGTTGAGAAATACCTGGTAAATGGCAGAGTAAGAGATAGGAACTTTCTAAACTGATGTCTGTATGGCATATGGCATGTCACTCACTGAGCCATGTTGATGTAGATAGAAACAACCCCCAAAAGTATAGAGCTGGCCTTCAGAAATGATACTTGATTGCTTTAGATATTTTTCTTGCCTCAGTACAAACTTCTTTACTTTATTTTTAACCATGTTTTAAGGAAAATGTAGCAGTCAGCATTGTTGTGATTTGGTAGTTAATAGATCATTTTCAATATATATGTTAAAAAATTAAAGATGCTTCTGAGGATATTTTATTCCAGTTGTCGCAATTCATGTTTCCTCTAAATACTTGTTGCAATGTTAGTTGAATTTCAGGCTCTTTATTTTTAGGTGATGAAAGAGCGTATCCGGACACCTACCTCCTGGACAACCACCCTCGGATAACAACCCCCCGGGGATAACCACCCTGTAGGATAACCACCCTGTAGGATAATTACCCCCCAGCTAACTACTCCCTAGGACAACCACCCTCTAGGACAACTACCCCCTGGACAACTACCCCCCCAGACAACTACCCCTAGGACAATCACCCCCTGGACAATTACCCCCCGGACGACTACCCCCCCGGACAACTACCCCCTAGGACAATTACCCCTCGGACAGCTACCCCCTAGGACAATTACCCCCGGACAATTACCCCCCGGAAAAATTACCCCCCCCCCCATAAAATAATAATTAACCCAATACCCCCCCCCCCCCCCCCCGGACAACTACCCCCTGGATGACTACCCCAGAATCCAGGGGGGGGTAGTTGTCTGGGGGGTAATTGTCCAGAGGGTAGTTGTCCGGGGGGTTATTGTCCTAGGGGGTAGTTTTCTGGGGGTAGTTGTCCGGGGGGTAATTGTCCTGGGGGTGGTTGTCCTATGGGGTAGTTGTCCATGGGGTAGTTGTCCTAGAGGGTGATTGTCCTAGGGGGTAGTCAGTTGGGGGGTAATCATCCTAGAGGGTAATTGTCCCGGGTGATAGTCGTCCTAGAGGGTGGTTGCCCTAGGGGGTAGTTGTCTCGGAGTGTGGTTATCCTGGAGGGTGGTTATCGTAGGGGTGGTTATCTGGGGGGTGGTTGTCCAGGGGGTAGGTGTCCTAGAACCATGAAAGAGATTTCTAAGAAGTTTCCGAGAGTTTTTAGCCTCTTTTGCAAGCCATAGGAGCACACAACTGTCAATTAGTTAAATAGCTTTCTTGTTCAATGTTTTAAGCCTGTATGTTGACATTGGAGCCTAAGAGAGATGAAGCTATATGCTAATCAAAATTGATATTGTTAAATAGATTTATACAACTGAAGACATATAATGAATTGCAGTTAAAGCACAGATAACTAGATGACGAATAAAATATATTAAGCAATCTGAAATAAATCCATGATATTGCAATCAGTAAACACAGATTCAAAACACAGATTCAATTTGGTTCAATTGAAGTAATTAATACATGTACTACAGAGAGGTCTGATAATTATTGTCATGGATCACCATTGTCAATCTAAAAGCTCAGATGGAGTGATATGCTCTCAGATTTTTTTTATAACTATATTTCAGAAGGATTAGAAATGGTCAAAGATAGTGGATAGGGTACTAGTAACAGAAGCAAAGGAAATAGTTGATAATGAAGGATTACTACATAAATTAAGGGTTGTATTAAGTTATTCAAATAGTAGTAACTGCTCAGCAGGTCAAGAATAAAGTGATTATGAATAATAAGCTTGCTCTGATTACACATCTCTTGGAAGATAACAGAATTAAGGATACTCTATTGTTCTTGTTCTACTATGGAGAGTATGTGGGTCATTATTCATTGCCTTTGTTTTTCTCTGCTTTACACTTTTTAAAGAATTATGAGGGATAGTTTTCTGTCAAGTTTTCATTGTTCATGTTTTTCTTTGTTAATGTTTGTGTGTTCGCCACTTGACACAACTGAATAAAAGATATTTTATGTTTTTATTCATATACACCATAAAAATGTGTAAACTTTTTTGCTCCTTCATAATTTCTTTTTTGAAATTTTATTTCTTTTTGGTACTACTGTACCAATTACTGCATTCAATTCTTATATTTTTGTTGATGAAGTTGTTAATGTTTTAAACTGGGCCTGGCTTTTTCTCCCTCTAGATGTCTCTTCTTATCTTTTTTGTATGTTTAATTTATATTGATTTTTGTAATATACGTATTTCATTTATAAATATTTGACAGTTATTAAACTTTTAGTAAGAGAGAATGAAATGCAAAAATTGTTTCTATTTTACCTAAATGTATATGCATCCTACCATTCCTTCATCTTGTCAAAAATCCTCTCCTAGTTTATATCTTCTCCTTTACTAATGATCTAGCCATGCCACTGAACCATAGCATCTCTACCTCTCTTTATGTGCTTTATATATTCCTCATCCCCTTTTGTTAATGGTAATGTTGGTTCTCCAATATGATTACTGGTCATAAATAACCAACCTTGTGATAGAAAGTCAGTGAAGAAACCATTATCCTATGACACCTCCATTGTCTCTAATTACATAAGTGTCTTTCTCTTTGAATGATATTCTTTCTTTTCTTTTGTGAAACAGAGGCAGTGAAGAATGCTACTGGTCCATTACTAGTTGAGGTCTCGAAAACCCCTGGTGCACATCTAGGTGTGGGACTGAGCTCTATTCCAAGGAATGGAAAGACAGTAATAATCATAGATAACCTGAAGCCTGCAAGTATAGCAGACAGGTAAGTCACTTTCAAGATAACCCTTGATATCCTTGGTGGTGTGGGTTTAAGTTACTGGTTCTTAACCTGGATGAGAAGGTTCAGGGCCCCATTGCATAAAACTTACCATTAATGGTAACTCTGCTACCATGGTAATATCACTAAACAGCCAATCAAAATCAAGGTTTCCATGGGAGTTACCATTGATGGCAAAGTTACCATTAATGATAAGTTTTACCCATGGGACAGTTCTATAACAAACACTGGAAACAAATGAAAACCGAGGAATGTTGTTCACAGCAGGTGCTTGAAATATACAATTGTAAGTTACGTCGGGAAGAAAACAGCACTCAACTATTTTTGTTTAATTAAGTTTAGATGATATCTACAATATGGAAATGCAAAGCAGTTGTTTCATATGAAATTGACATGAAATTTACTTTCAGGGTATTTCCTGTAATTGAATGAAAATATTTGCAATCTACTAGTTTACATGTAGTTTAAAAAGCAGCATGAAGCTGACTAGAATGTTGTAAAGACAAGGTTACATAAAGGTCAGTGACATTGAGTTGGTATTTTTGTAGTTTTGTGATTTCTCTTCCATTAGGTTCCCTATACATTGTACCTATTTAATTATTGTGATCTAATTTGATTTTTAACGCTGTAATCTGATATTTTTATTTTCAAATTTGAATAATCATCCAGGGTTTCGAGGGTAATGTATTTTTTATGGAACCCTCATTTGTGTTCCCTATCGTTTGACATCCTAGGGTATGTATGCCAGTCTATCTGATGATTTCATACCCATCCACTATAGAGGGCAGCAAACTAATTTGCTACTCCTACAGGAACATACCCTTGTTTGTTCACGATGCTATAAAACACAAAGCTTTTGAGTGAAAGGAACTTAGTGATTCCAAGTATGTTTCATCTTTCCATTTTTGCCTTTTGGAATTATTATTATTTATATATTTGTTTATTTAATTTTAATTTATTCATTTATTTATTTACTTTTGTTCATTAGGTGTGGAGCCCTTCACATTGGTGATGAGATACTGACCATAGATGGATTGCCAACTTCTCATATGGGTGTGGCAGAAGCCATGAAGCTGTTAGCATCTGGCACTGAACAGGTCAAACTAGAGATCCTACCTGTCAGTCAGATGACCCCTAGACTCACCTACCATAGAGATATGCAGAAAATGGGAGGTAGGTCACAGGAAGTGCAGTTGTTACAGATAGTGGTGTAGTAAAGATGATTTTGATAATGAAGAAGATGATGATGATGATAATGATGATGATAACAATGATGTTAAGGGTGATCAAGGATAATCATCAGTATGAAGAGTAATATAAGATGAACTGATGTTGCATACTCAAACACAAATATAAGGCTCTTTAAAGGTATCATACAGTAGTGGGAAAGGTGGCGCTTTGGATATTTAACTACTTTGTCAGCTGGAATGGAAATTACTACATATACTGTTGCGAAATGATTAATTTCGAACATAGGTGACGTTTGTTTGAAGAAAAATGGTTTAGAAATGGCTAAAATATCCAAAAAGATATACATCGAATTACTTGCGCGGTACCGTAAGTGTGTGTAAACAATGTGTGCGAACTGCTATGCGCCGTTGAGCTGGGAGCGTCGGGGTAGGTGGTCCTTAGCGAGGGTATAAGGTAACCGTTGATATTCCATCATTTGAATTATTTTGCTGAAAAATCACGGGAAATCATGAATAGAATACCGGATTATCTCACTCATGTATCTTTTTATGCAAGCCGAACAATATGAAACTATTTTTGAGCAGTTTCATGCCAACTTTCATTTTGCTACCACTACTGTTTATTAGCTTTAAGATGCTATGTGACAAATACTACCATCCTAGAAAAACACAACCCTGCTAATTGATGAAGACAGGTGGAAAGTAAAACCAATTCTTTTTATTGTTTTCCTAGCAATACTTATGGTGTGACAGTATATAACTTCTCAATTAGAAAAAAAAAGTATCAAAATGTGGTATATGAATGTAACATTTGATTTTGTAGGTGCTTTGAAATGCCATAGTTTTGTAATGCTTCAGCATCATGTTCTTATTAAATAAGTAATCCTAATCCAATTCCTTTTCATCCTAGGTCAACCATCTCGATCGACGACACCCATGAATACAATGATGCCAGGTTATAGTCATAGTAGCCTGTCTAGGGTAGGGACAATGAACTCACAGAATACCAGGCAACAGAGCAGTACCTTGGCACGTAAACTAAGATCTAAAGGACACAAGACAGGATCAATGTGTAAGTTAGTCATATTCCATTGCGGAAATGAAAGGTTTTTGCAGCAATGAAAAGAAAGAAATTACAAAACATGGTACATATTGAGGAAATTCATAAAATATTTTGTTAGGGACATCTTAAATACTTTATATTCCAATTGAGATTGATGATTCACTGTTTGTAGAGATGAAGAAAATCACATAATCCTGGAACTCCATACATTTTGAGAACTGTTGAATCATCCTCATGTATTAAGTGATGATAATAATTTGATTTGTAAAGCACCTTTTCTTGAGGATAAAGTGGCTAAGTATTATTTTTATTATCCTGCCTTCACAGAATTCGAACTAACTAATCCATAATGCGATCCGTAATTTGGTAATCGGAAAATGGTGTTGAAGAGAGGCATACTGAAGCTTTTCGTCTCGCACTCATCTGAGTAAATTGTAAGAATGAACAGAAAGTCAAAATCAAACAATATAACCGGAAATTAAAGAAAGAAAAGATTAGATGCCTGAAAATTACTGGAAATTAGGCTCTTTGCCAGCCAATTTTGTAATAAATTAGTTCATATTGGCACTTGAATTCGTAATAACATTGCTAATCTGCATAATAGGGAGTACATCTTTTCGGACAGACGAGATCATTCTATTTGTGGTAAATACCACACAAGGCTCAACAGTAGGGAAAGCGCTACATATGACTTGCTTGACCTGTTTCTCAAACTTTTGCAAAGTTATCCACGAGACCACCACATCTCTATGTCTCCTTATTGAGTTTAAGCCTTTAAAAAAAAAATGAAAACCCATTTTGCTCTGCCAGTTCATTTTCCCCAGATGTCATAGCTCTCTACTGTATATATATGGAACAAATTTTAGCATTACAACTTCATCTTCAAACTTATCCCATTTTCTTGTTTCCTAACAGTATCTCTTGCATCCACCATCAATGGCTTATCATCACCTCAAGTATGTCATACAGACACAGTAGATGTAACCCTATACTCTAGAACAGGTGACTATGGTATACAACTACAGAGTGGTGTCTTTGCTACAGAAATCCTAGGCTCTCCTGCTGTCATTGGATTCGTAGAACCAGGAGGAAAGGCTGAAAAGTAAGTCCTCTGTGCTAATCTGAGAAGAAAGAATAATACTCTCCTTTCTCACACCTGTAAGGAAATGCCCCTGTAATTGTCTTCACCTGAAAAGATAAAATATTTGATCATTTAATTATCAGTTGATCTGGAAATGTAAGAATTCACTCACATATATCTGCATTTGAATCACTCTAAACTGTTGTGCTTTAACCAGTGATGCTGAGGCTATAGTTTATATGTTATCTCTTTGAATACTGCAGCAAAAGTAGTTTGAATCATTCTAAATTTCAACCGAAGTATAAAAAGTTATGATAATCGTTTTTTTATGAGATAAAACCTTCCTTTTTAACCTCCATCTTCATATCAGCACTATAACAAATATGATGTTCTGTAAGTTGACACTGGATAATATATACTGTATATGCCATATATTTCGCGGACATAATTTTTCGCGAATTGGACTAACCAGGCTATTTCGTAAGTGGTTAAATTTGTGATCGGGAAATTCTGAAATCTACAAACAGCAATGATGGTGCACTTTTGCAAAGTGAAGTGGTGAATTTAGTAAGCTTCTACACAGTCCACATGCATACAGCCAATGTTGATATATTATATGATCTTTATTTGACAGGAGTGGAGTAATGCAGCCTGGTGATCGATTGATAGCTATCAATGGTAACTACACTGAAGATATGACAGCAGATGAAGCTAATCATATCCTAAGAGAGAGTGCACCACAGGTCACATTAGAAATAGAGTTTGATATTGCAGGTAAGATAATGATCTTTCAGTCATGATTTCAATTCCTAATGGGAGTTAGACTAATCTGTCATGCCTGATAGTTAAGCCATTACATTGCAATTCATCAATTGATACCAATGAAAATTAGATATTTTGTGTCTGCACTTGAAAATACTTTGTGACTAAAATTTCTTTATAGTGAATAAAAGAATTCTTACATCAAAGGGTGTATATATCTTTTTTACTTCAAAATATACAGCTATGACTGAAACCTTTAATCTTTGATGTTTTCTCCTTATTTCACAGAGTCGGTAGTGCCAAGCAGTGGTGTCTTTAATGTCAAGTTACCTGTCAGTGAAATGGGCCTTGGTATAACACTTACAAGTAAGTCATACATTTCCTCATCAACTGTTTATTGTCAGAGCTGTAATTGTAGTTTGTTCCTCTAAGAAATTACCATTAATATAAAGAATGAAAAAAAATATATATGTGCAACAGCAATGTTAATGTTGATTTATAAATAATGAATACCTATATCCATTAGAAGCACTCTACTTTGGATAGTTTTACATATAAAATTTGCAAGCAATATTGATTTTATTAACACTGTGACCCAAAGTTAGTAACAGTTCACTGTCTATATCAATATATTCAATTTTTGAAACTGACAATCATATTTATCTTGTGAACCTTTGGTGTAAAAATGTTGGTGTATGGCAAACTAGAGAGTTGACCATCAGTGTCACAAATCGACTCACCAAATTTCCAATTTGAAATTCGCATAGATTTATTGATTTCCTCTTTCAAACATTCGTAACTTTCTTATTCCTTGTCGAATTTCTTCAAACTTTCTCCATCCCATTTTTCTTATTTTTCTGCTTTCAAACAAATCAACTTATTACCAAGATTGGATTGCACTTTTATTTGATTAGTAATTTGGAAGGTAAGTAAAACTGATTAAGTTATATTTCAAAGTTATGTCTGTTTGAATGAACAAACATTGACTGATTGATTTTCTTCTATATATCCAGGTCTCAAACACAGAAAGCTAGGTGATGGGCTCCTTATCTCAACTGTGAAGAAAGGAAGTGTAGCAAACAGGTAATTATATAAGAGATGTTTTCTTTTTTCCTCTTAATTATTTTTAAAAATAAAGTGGAAACTACAGAGCAAAGTAAAAGAATGAAAGTAAAGATTATGTTATGTTAAATATTTCCATCATTATCGGCATACTCACCTGTCCCTGTTTAACATTGCTATTCACCCCACCCCACCCTCAACAACACCGGTAAGATCTCCCACATAATTTATGCATGCCCCTGGCACGTACAGCGTGCAACCCGTCAGGGGTCACCTCGTGACCTACATCCCTCGTCACTTCCTCTTTCACTACCGCGCGCCCTTCCAACAACACATAAGTGCATCGTAGAGTGATAAAATTCAACTTTTGTGCCTCTAATTTTCATTTTCTTACACCTCTGCCGATGTCTGAGAAAAAGAAAAGAACCAAAGATAACCCCGTGTCGGGTATGAAATCAAGAACACAGCCGGGTTCGGCGGAAGAGAGTACAAATCCGCCTGATAACGAACCCAATATTGCGGTGGGCATGGAAACCCCACCTAGTACTGAACACGAGAACACAACCTCGCCGGCGGGCAGGGAAAACCCGCCAGCAGGCACAGAGAGCGCGGGTGCGGCAGCTACCCGCTCCAATTTTCTCCCATCATTACCCCAGCCTAAGAAAGGGAGTAGATCGAAAAAAATATCCAAGGATAAACCTATCGCTAAACGTCCCCTTGTGAAAAATGTCGGGAAGCCCTCGGAGGCAGAACCTCCGACTAAAAAGACCAGAAAAGATGATAGCTCTTGTAATCCTATCCCCAAGTCCCTCCCCGAGCCAGGTACGAATGCGGCGGGGATTTGGTTCATGAAAACTCTACAGGCGTTATTGCCCCCTAGCTCCACAGTAAACGCCCCTAACCCTAGTTCCAGGGCTGGGAAGGACCCCCCGGCGGTCTCCTCCTTCCCAGACCCCGACCCGTACGATCAACACTCCATCGAGCCGGGTCAGGCCCAGTCTGAACGTTCCGCTCGCTCACGCCAGCGTTCCCCTTCTTATGCTCAGTCTCGAAGAAGAAAGGAAAAGACACGGGAGAGTAACCGCGATTCCCCATCTCGGGCAGCCCTGTCGATCGCGGGAGAGTCGGACTTTGAATTTGGGTACCACCGACCTCAAATTTCTCGGAGAGATAAGGGATGGGGTGATTACTCCGTATCGTCTGCCTCTGTTATTTCTTCCCATACCTCTCGCTGCGATTCGGACACAGCGTCTAATTTTGAGCAAAAAGTTGATAGAGAAACCCCTTATTCTCATACGGCTCAACAGTCAGTGGGAGAGAGAATAAACGCGGCCACTGCCATCATTCTGAAATACTGCCCTCAGTTGGCAGCTGAGCGTACAACCCAAACTCAAAACGAAGAGGAGGTCTCGATCTTCCGCCTATCTTCGTCGCTCCAATCCTCGAAAAAGGGTGATTTTTCCACGCTAAAAATGGATGCTCCCTACAAAAAATGCTTCAAGGACCTTGACAAGCTGAGAGGAAAACTGAATCCTTGCCGGTCGGAAGTTCAAAAGAACGCTAGAATAGACGCCAAGGACTATGAACGGTTCCTACAAACTCCGGCCATCCCCGAGGTAGCCCGCCGGGTTGCGGAGGCAGCGGCCTCCCGTAACCGCACGTCCAACCCGCTGAACTCACGCACATTCAGACTGAATGACGGGTACTTTGATAAGCTGGACTCATCAGCTAGAGTCGCAATGAGACTAGCCATGCTTCAGGGATACCTTTCTACAGCTCTGGCGGATGCCGATAGACTAAGAGTGACTGAGGAAGATAAAGGAATTATACTGGATACAATCAGTCTTATCTCAGACCTGCAATTTGACCAGGCAGCCAGATCTGCACTACTATGCTGCAGAGTTCGCCGCACGAATATCACAGAGGCTTTGAGGATGGACAAGAATGTGAGTCATGCCCTCCTCAAACAACCCAATGAAGGTAGGGACCTCTTTGCTGGTAATTTCCAGGCTGTTTTGGAAGATAACATTTCCGCTAGCTCTACTGCAGCCAAAACTTACTATAAGCTATCTAACGTTAGACCTAAGTCAGCTCAATCCCAGTCACCAGCCTTTCAAGGCCAATATCAGAACCCACAGTCCCACGCCAACCCCCACGCTGGCAGTGGGCAGCCCCATAGGCCCCATCACAAAGGCCGTAACTTTCGTAGCAGGGCCCCCTCCCCTCTCGGGGAACCATTTCGCTTTCGTCCTACCTCAGGCCCCAAATCCAAACAAAGCCAATACCATGGCGAGAGATCAAGCAGACAGTCTCGCTTCCCCTTTGGAGAACAACAAAGGAGGAATTTTAGAGACCCTCCCTCCGGGGGGGCCCCACAATTCTGACTATGCCCTGACCCACAACCACATTCCGTAAGGGGGAAGACTGTCCCATTTTTCCCAAAATTGGATAGAAATAACAACAGACAAATTTATCCTTCAGGTAGTCACATCTGGGTACAAACCACGCCTTACTGTCCCACGCCGTCAGATCCACATCCTCCGCCCCACCCCCCTACCGTCAGAAGCCCCTATCAGACTAGCCCTGTTATCAGAAATACAATCCCTTCTCGAAAAACAGGTTATAGTTCAGGTCCCTTTCTCACAGAACCTTATTATATCCCCCGTCTTCCTGACAGCGAAAAGATCGGGGGGATTCAGAATGGTACTAAATGTCAAAGAACTGAACGTTCTCATCACAAACCAAACGTTCAGGATGGAGTCCCTCTCTTCCATATTACCTCTAATTCAGAATCACGAGTGGGCGGCGTCGATAGACCTCAAAGACGCTTACTACCACATTACAATCAACCCTCACGCTCGCCACTTACTAAGCTTCATGGTCGGAAAAGAGTGCTACCAATATCGATGCCTTCCCTTTGGGCTGAAGACAGCTCCTCGAATTTTCACCCAACTGACCCAAGTCGTGGCGGCAGAATTACGCAGGAGGGGGATCAAGATCTTCATGTACCTCGACGACTGGCTGATTCTCGCCCCCTCCCCCGAGGACCTAAGAAGAGATGTACAAACCACCATCAGTTTGGCATCAAACCTCGGCTTCCTGATAAATTTCACAAAGTCAAATCTCACACCCACAAGGACACCCGAATTCATAGGGGCCAAAATCATAATCTCAAGCCTACGAGCCAGACCCACAGACCACAGAATAAGTACAGTATTGAACGCAGGACACAGCCTTGTAACACACAAGTCAGCCCCCGCAAAAACCTGGCAAAAATTCCTAGGCCTTCTGGCCAGCTTAGTAGACCTAATACCGGACTGCCGCCTCCACATGAGACCCTTACAACTTCACTTCCTAAGGCATTTTCACCCAAGCCAAGACCTACAATCAAAAATTATTCCAATAACAAAGAAAACAAGAGAAGCTATTCTCTTCTGGGTCAATCCTACAATGTTATACCAAGGGAAAGAAATGCAGCAAATGCAGCCCTCCCTTACAATCACTACAGATGCCTCCTGCCAAGGGTGGGGGGCCCACTTCAAAGACGTTCACCTAACAGGCCGCTGGTCAGGGGTGGACAGACGTCGTCACATCAATTACCAGGAAATGAGGGCCGTCCAATTGGCCTTAATCCAACTTGCCCCCAAGCTGAAGGGCAAGACCATTCTCATCAAATCAGACAACAAAACCACAGTGTCCTACATCAACAGACAAGGGGGAACGAAATCCAGGACGCTGTGCAACCTAACAGTGGAAATGATCCTTTGGTGCAGAGAGAACCATATCAACATCAGAGCAAACTACATCCCGGGTCGGGACAACTACATAGCAGACTTCCTCTCGAGGGGGAAATACCTTCCCTCGGAATGGACCCTACATCCACAAATAGCAAACACCATCTTCGCAAAGTTCGGGCAACCACAAGTAGACCTATTTGCCTCGACCCTGAACAACCAACTTCCAGTGTACTGTACTCGCCACGCAGATCCGTGGGCCCTCACAACGGACGCGTTCTCCATTCCATGGACGAACTTCCTCGGTTACGCATTCCCTCCCTTTTCATTAATCCCACAAGTCCTACAGAAGGTCAAAAGGGACAAAGCCTCTCTCCTCCTAATCGCTCCACTTTGGCCGAGGAGACCATGGTTCTCAGAACTGTTGAAACTACTACTAGAACCTCCCAGAGCCCTTCCTCCCAGGCCAGACCTGTTGTCACAACCAGGGACTCAAACTCATCACCCAGAGATCAAGAAGCTGTCTCTCACACTCTGGATCATCTCCGGAGAGCAGCAGTTAACGCAGGCCTATCAGACAGAGCTGCAGAGATGTCAGCAAAGTATCTACGAGCCTCCACACGATCTATCTATGACACCCGACTACTACGATACATCAAGTGGTGCGAGACACAGGGCATCAACCCTAGTTCTGCCCCTCTAGGTAAGATTTCAGACTTTCTAGTCTTGCTCTTTGATGATGGCCTGTCTCTATCCACAATAAGGGGATACAGATCCGCCATAGCAGCCATCCATCAAGGGTTTGAAAATGGTGAAACAGTCTCCACCTCCTGCTTCTTATATCGATTAACAAAATCCTTCTTCCTACAGCGGCCCCCTACACGCAAGTTAGGACCTCGATGGGACCTGCCTCGAGTTCTCCGGGCCTTATCCCGTCCCCCCTTTGAACCTATGCACAGCTGTTCCTTGCTAGATCTCTCAGTTAAAACCGCATTTTTACTTACCATAGCTTCGGGTCGACGCAGAAGTTTCATTCGCGCCCTCAGCCTAGAGAAGGGTCATATTCGCTGGGAAAAAGACAAAGTACGATTAATACCTAGTCCAGGGTTCATTGCCAAAAACCAAACCGAAAGGTCTGGACCTTGTGAAATCGTCATTCCTTCCCTGTCCAACCTCTCTTCCATACCCGAAGACCGCTTATGGTGCCCAGTCAGAGCTCTTAAATGGTACACTCACAGAACCAAAGATATCCGTTTATCCCCTCAACTATTTGTTAGCTCCACTGCCCCTCACAAAGCAGTCTCAGCGGACACCATCTCCCGATGGATAGTCCAAGCAATCAAGTCAGGAGGTCCCCAGGCTATCTTTTCGGACTCTGTACGGGCCCATGACACTAGGGGTATTGCATCATCTTGGGCCCTCTTCCAAGGGGTGGGAGTAGAAGAAATTCTGCACTCAGCTTACTGGGCCCACCCCAATACCTTCACGTCCTTTTACCTCTCAGACGTGGTCACCCGGGGAACAGAATTTTCCCGCGCAGTCTTGTCTTGCCCCCACTCTCAGTAGGTCCTGTCTCCATTTAGGGGCTCCACTCTTTTACAGAAGGGTCTTAATGACAAGTCTCCCCCCTTCTGTTATGTAGTTGCTGTTCTTAGTTATACAGTTCATTTTTATGATGCCTTATGGCATTTAGCTAGTTACGGGTTTTTGCTGTTTGCAGCTTCTTTCTGTTACCCTTACTATTTGGCAAGTTTGCCTAAGTGTTATGTAGTTATTATAATTGTATGGTTTTTGACGGTTGAGCCCTCTGAGGCCATTTGGTAACATTTCGGATCACGGTCCTATTTTCACTGTTACCTCTCATTATCACGATCCGAAGTTTTAATGCGATTTCTGACATTGTATTGGAACTAATTTGAATAGGCCTATCCTCCGCTAGTCCTTTTGTGGTAATCTAGCAATGTTAAACAGGGACAGGTGAGTATGCCGATAATGATGGAAATAACGACACTCAGTCAGTGAGTGTCTTATTTACGAATGAGGCATACTCACCTGTCAAGTCTCCCACCCTACCTCCCCGTCGGATAGGTTTCCTGCTGTGTGAAAGAGGAAGTGACGAGGGATGTAGGTCACGAGGTGACCCCTGACGGGTTGCACGCTGTACGTGCCAGGGGCATGCATAAATTATGTGGGAGATCTTACCGGTGTTGTTGAGGGTGGGGTGGGGTGAATAGCAATGTTAAACAGGGACAGGTGAGTATGCCTCATTCGTAAATAAGACACTCACTGACTGAGTGTCGTTTTTGAAATGTCATTGAGGTTAAATTTGGTTGATAATTTTGAAGATGTATTTTTTTTTCTGGAAAACAATCTTATTTCCCTTACATGTAAACATAATAATGTACAATCCATTTCAACTACATTGTGTTTCGTTCATGATATTCTAGGAGTGGGACATTAGAACCAGGAGATCAAGTTCTTGCCATAGATGACATCCATCTAGACAGTATTACAGTAGAGGAAGCTATGCATCTATTGGCTCAGGCAGATGAAATTGTCAAACTCAAGGTCAAGAAAAATGAGGCTTACTCAGGTAAGGAGACATCAAAGGTTTCTTCTAAAAGATCAGGGCCCTGTTTCATAAAACTAGTTATCAATAACAAGTTACAATAATTGTTATAAGCTACTGAAATCCTTGAATCTGATTGGCTGATAGCAACTTTGTCATAGAAATGGGGCAGTTGTTATTGATAACAAGTTTTATGAAACAGGACCCTGATGGATTTCAATTTAAGCATGGTGAGAGTGTGCATTGCCAAAGGGAGAGAAACTGACATTTAGAGGTCATTTTGTCAAAGCTCAAAAGATCAGTTTACCTCAAAACATGTCAGTGAAGGCCATTATCACACTACCTATGAAACCATTTGTCCAGTTTTATTTTCAAACATAGGATTAGTTTGTATTACTAGAGATGTTAGATTTCACTATTTCAGATGTTTAATGAATATTATATGTTGGTACGAGAATTACCATATAAACAGAAGCCGTTTTCCTTTTTTCTTTTTTTGTGAAACATGGCTTCGTTATATATTATCATCACAAGATGGATATGATTAATCGCTTATGGGGTCATAAGGTATTTTATTGCGAGGGAGAGTTGTCTTTAAAGTGTTATCACTTTTGTGAAGCAAGGATGAAATAAACAAATGTAACAGATTGAGGAGAGTTCATGAAAATTGTTGTTTATTTCTCTTTATTTACCCAGATGAGCCTGATGTAAGTGGTGCAATATCCTACTCAGTGGAACTTGTCAGACATGGTGGACCACTGGGTATCACTATCTCAGGGACAGAGGAACCCTTTGATCCTGTCATTATCTCTGGTCTCACAGAGAATGGTCTAGCTGAAAGGCAAGTCTTAAGCCCACCACACACTATAGAATCGGTCTGCAATCCAATTTTGGAATAAAATGTAATAGCATTTGATATATAAACACTTAAACACAAAGAATATTTTTGATTGAGGTTCTAAACAGTCGTATAGATAATAAAATCGAAAAAACGGCCTATTGCGACTTTTCAATTCAGAGGCAATGCCAAATTGGCTCTGAGTCCTAGTGACGTCAGAGCACTCTTACGATTGTCTACGATTTGAAACTGATTTGGCCCTTATTCCGGGTGTTTTTGACCTAGGCAGGTTACTTGTGTGAAAGGGATCCATTTTTCAGAAAGAGTCTTTACTTCATTGTTACCATTTTGGATTTTAAGAACATGACATAAAGAGGTTTTACACAAAAGCCATATTAAAGGGCAATCCAACCTTGGTAATAAGATGATTTGTGTGAAAGCAGAAAAATAAGAAAAACAGGATGGCGAAAGTTTGAAAGAAATCGGACAAGGACTAAGAAAGTTATGGACGTTTGAAAAATGAGATCACTACATCTATGCGAATCTCAAATTGGCAATTTGGTGAGTCAATTGTGACATTTTTGTGGACAACTCTCCCATTTGTCGTCCACAAAAATATCATTAATTTGCGGTTTTCGTCGAGGCGCTTTTACCCTTGGGGCAGTACTCAAAATATATTGAAGATAGCATATTGTTATAGGTCCTCATGAACGAAAAGATCCTACTGAGTAATGCATTTTGAAAAAAAGTGACATTTTAGTCATTTTGTGTGTTAGAACGAATGGGGGAGTTGTCCACAGCTACATCACAGTGACATTACCTATTAGGCCAATTTGAAATTCCCATATGCATAGTGATTACAACTTTTAAAAATTCATAACTTTCTTATGGCTTGTCCGATTTCGTTCAAACTTTCACCAATCTGCTTCTCTGATTTTTCCTCTTTCTTTCAAAGCAACTTGCTATTAAGGTTGGATTTCCCTTTAAGATAATTTGATGAGACTACAAAATCTGAGAAATACTTCTTCAATGAGAAGTTCCAAAGTTGGAATTTAATAGCTTGGCTCATGTTAAATCTTCAGGGATGCCACTTTTCAGGCAAAAGCCTGAATTCAGGCCCAAGCAACATGGCTCATTCTAGATGATTTTCAGGCTTTCATATCAATTCTAAGTGGCATCCCTGAATCTTATATTGCTGTCTATTTTTGATTGTCACACTTCAAGTTGAAAAACACATAAATCAATCAGTATTTATCAAGCGCATTCAGTCTATTGAACAATGGAAAAAAAACCATGAAATACTAATGTGTTTTCATTGTTTTTCAGGACTGGTGCTATCCACTTGGGCGACCGTCTGCTAGCCATCAATGGTGTCTCTCTGAAGGGCAAGACACTCTCTGAAGCTATCCGTCTCCTGCAGTCAGCTGGAGATACAGTGGTCCTCAAGATCAGCAAGAAGGAGAGACGCAGCCATGACCAGGTAAGATTATCTCATCGTTGTAAAGTTTGGTTTTTCGTGATATACTTCACCAAGAAATGGTTGATGCTGGAAGTATGAGCCATCCTAGTCAAGATTCAAGATTCTTTATTTCACTCATCAATATAAAAAACATAAAAGTGCATAATTGCACATGATGGTCATACATATACAAATCCATTTAGAATATGAAAACATTTTAAAAATTACATTAAGAATGAACAATTGTAAGGAAAAACAAGGGACATAAATGAGTGGGGATCAAAATTAAAGATTTTTAAAGGTCTTGGCTATTCGACCCCATTGTTATAGGAATTGTACCGGTATTTCTTGCATTTACAACGCTATAGAAAATAAGAATGAAAGAGGGCGTAGGTTGCCGAGAAAGGGGATACGAAGAAGAGAGGAAAGGAAAGGATATGTCAGGATGAAAGGGAAAGAGAAAGTTTAGAGAATCGAGAAGGGAATAAGTATGATGAATAGAAGAAGACCCACTTACATAATTGTCGAAATACACAGGTAACATACAAACACAACAAACTAGATGACTTATGTAACATTAGAATAGAAACAAATTAAAAGGACTGTAGAAAAACAAGCGAATAAAACAGATGACTCACATACCAATGTGTAAAAGCCTCTTGTATTGTTTTAAAAAAATGTTAATTAAAGTGTACCAATCACCTGAAAAAATAATTTGTGTACAGCTAGAAAGTATAAAATCAACCTCAAAGAACTTTGTCTGATATTCTGTAGGTCAACAGTTAATGAGTATGAAGGAAATAAAGGATAACATGAAAATGCTCACGCGGAACCAAACTCCGAGTTTAGTTCCGTGCGAGCCTTTATCTTGGCGAGTGCGTACAGGTGCGTCAAGTAGTCTACTCACGAGTCGCTTCTACGCTTATAGAGAGTGTAATTTGAAGCCCATATTTTGAATATAGTATAATGACATGAAACCTCTAACATACAGAGCAAAATTATTTTTAGTGATTGGTACCCTTTAAGTAAGCATGTCATTTTGAGGCTAGTTGGTAAAGAATTCCATAGTTGGACCTGCATAATAAATTGTTTTTTGGGAAGCTGAAGTACTTGCATGTGGGATGTAAAAATATGCAGATGAGCGGGTAGAATAAGAATGGGTATCAGTCATTAGATTATTTCTTCATAATATTTCATTATTGGTATACTCATTACGTTTTATTTTGCATAATGAAATTGAAGTTGTTGAATCATGATTATCTCACTTACAAAGCAAAACTTCCAGAGAGAGAGAGAGAGAGAGAGAAAAATGAAAAAGAGAAGAAAGGATATGTTCTTTTTTCAAATATGTGCATACCGTTGATTGTTTCAATTTGGAGATTTTTGTCTGATGGATTTCTTGCTGGAAAATGCATGAGACTTATTTTTTTGTCTCTTGGGATAAATATTTTTTACTCCTTTTGTTTGTGAAATAAGCATTGTTATTTATCATGTATATCAACTTGTGATACTTCCCGCACTAAATTCCTAAATTTCCTCACTGCTATCACAGGTGATTGTTTTATGTTTGGTTATCCAGTAATAAATGGACATTGTGTTTTTATCTTCAGGGAAACAAACCACCATCAAGGAGCCAGAGCCCAAGTAGGTTCAATAAAGTAGCCACTCACTATGATACTGACCACATCGCTACCCCAGTCATGATACAGACCAATGGAGACTCATGGGAAGGCTCTGGTATGGATACCGGTTATCATAGTAACCACACGCATCATTCTCGTTCTCACTCACCAAAGACCAGCCGCTCCCGACGTAGCAGTATGTCTCCTTCAAGACGAAGCAATCGCCCTAGGAGGGTGCATAACTCTTCCCACTCTACATCACCCAATGATGCAAGTGAAGATGAGCTTGATGAGAGGCGAAGAGCTTTTGTCAACGGTGGTAACGGATCGTATCCAGTTGATATCCTGAGCTCAGATCAAGACGATAGTTACGCCCATTCTCAGCATAGCTACCACCCACATGAAGCACAAATCGCCAAACACAGAGAATTCCTACGTCAACTGGAAGCTAGTTTCCTCAACACCGACCAGTTTACATCGAGCGAGATGCGACGCACTGGCAGCTTTGGTCATGGGTACTACCCCAACCAGCCAAGCACCACCACAGGTCGCAAACCAAGCACCAGCTCTCTTCAGATGTACAGTGATTCCTCCCATAGCTACACTCTTCCACCACATGCCCCTACTGGTGGGGGAGGCTACAACCAGTTTGAAAGCTTTAGCTCCAAGAGTGAGAGCGTGAACACGACACACCAACATGTCCTGAATCATAACGATGCCTCTCATCTTGGGGATGACTCGACAGTATCAGATGCCCCCAATCCTGCCCCTGTAGAGCTACACAAGGTTACTATGATGAAGGACAGTGATGTAGAGGACTTTGGCTTTAGTGTATCAGATGGTATATCAGACAAGGGTGTGTTTGTAAATACTGTGAGACCAGGTGGACCAGCTTCACGCAGTGGCAATGTCAGACCATTTGATAGAGTACTACAGGTGAGTTTGTCGTTTTACATTCTATTTGCTTCTTAAAAAACATGCAGTTTTTCATTTTTTGAATTTAACTTGTTGTTTCATTTGTTTACTCAGGAATTCTTGGACTTTATTGATGATGACATTGATGAGGATGATGATGATGGATGGCAATGATGATGATGATGATGATGATGATGACTTGATGATGATGGTAATGGTCATGATAATTTTGATGATAATGGTGTTGGCTTTAATGATGATAATGATCTTGTTTTAGCCTTGTTTTTCTGTGAAGTTTACAGCAAATGATTCATGAGAGGAAGAGAGGTGATTCATACTTTTTATATATTTTTAGAGCTTTGAAGTTAGTTAGTAGTGTGTAATCATATCTTTAAAAAAAAAAAACAACCCCAAAACAATGAATATCAGTGAGAATGGCAAAAATATGAATAAGTAGTTATGATTAATTGAAGTACATTACAAAATATCTAGGTTGGGTACTGCATCCAAGATTTGAACCAGGAAGTTATCCAGGAAGTTATGCCTAGAACACTTGATTTCTATGTTAAAGCTGCTGTGAGAATGGTATTAATTATCTGTGATTGAAATGATGTACAACATATTTTGTTCTCCTTCTGGAGAATGTTTTCAAAAGCCTTCAATTAATTTAATAAAGCACATGAAAGGCTGCCAATGTTTGAGCATGACAGAAGTGCACTTTACCTTTACAGTGTTGAATGCAGATTAATCTACTCTGTTGACGTTTCTGCCAATTTGACTTCACACATATAGTAGAGTAATAAATGACCTTCTTTTGTTGTAAACAAATTATGCATGGTCAGTTCATCAGCACTTCATCTATCACTCCCATGGCAACTGTTGCCAATAGCAACTGCATCCCTGGAAAGGAATGACAAGGGATTGTTCTTCTCACTTTCACATTGTGAAGAACCTCATTTGTGGAAGAAAGATGTCAAGATTACTTCTCCTTCAATGGATGTCAAATACGTCAGCTGTAACTTGATTAGTGTTTTGACAGGGGAAAACGTGATTGATCCAGGATTAAGAATTGGATATTGATAATGGGAGAGCAGTGAATGGTTGATGTTCATATATGAAATATTATGGTCTCACAAAATAATTTTAGTAATCATAGATGGATTTTTAAAAAGCTGTTTTTCCTGAGAATACAAAACACTGAATAGTGTTATTACCCAGGCTTTAAAAAAAGCTACCATGATGAGGGGTGCTCAAGCATCCAGGGAATTTCTTTATACCAGGTTTATGTACCATTTACAAGAGATATCTATCATTGTATTAAAGGTACCAGGTACATGTACTATGAATAGAAGTAATGAATGTGGTCTGAATTTTTATTCATACTGAAGAAAGGTAAAAACGCAATGGATGTAGGAGACTTACAATCTTAATTTACAGTGTGTGCCTACTGTGAGCGTCTGTCATAGGATATAGTGGTGTGTTGATTGTAGTTGCACCATAATAAGATCATGTATATGGGTTGATAGATGTCAGGATGTTTTTATAGGATGAATCCTGTCACAACACATTGACATTCATGAACCAGTGATTGTTAGGCACAATATAGCAGAACACTAGTCTAAGTAGTCTGAAAGCTCACACAGTATGCTCATCTTGCTAGCTTTTCTATTTAGATATCTGTTTACTGGTAATAAGCCAGTTCGGAATTACAATTTGCACATGTGCAGATAAGGTCATTCGTACTGAGTACAATTGACCTTTACACGTTGTCATTTTGTATGCACTACGATTGCACACCAGTATGATTTTACTTGTTAAATAAGTAGCTCGTCCACCAAAAAAAATGCACATGCGCATACAAATTGGGGTCATTTAAGGGTCATTTGTACCATGTATTAATTACAAACTGGCTTATTAGATAGAAACATATATTAGATATCAGGCATGATAGAATAAGATAGAAGAAGTTAGAAAGAAGGGTAAAGAGATAGATTACGGTAGAGTGAGACCAAGAAAGATACAGAGAAAGACAGAGGGAGGAAGAGGAGAGCAATATTATAATAATGGTATAATTAAAATTAACATATCCACTCCTTGCTATGGAAACAGTCTATAAACAACCTTCCTTCAACCCTTT
This sequence comes from Heliocidaris tuberculata, assembly GCA_025618425.1. NCBI lineage: Eukaryota > Metazoa > Echinodermata > Echinoidea > Camarodonta > Echinometridae > Heliocidaris > Heliocidaris tuberculata. The sequence continues at coordinate 9,710,760 of CM046832.1, read as the reverse complement.
CCTTATATATTTAGGGAAATTTTGAAAGGAGGAGGATTTTTAAAAATATAATTGATCTCAGGGATTTTAAAGGCAAACATGCAGCCTGTTGAAAGAAAACTAAAATATGTACCTGTCATGTAGTAGAGATTAAGGAGTTATTACCTTCATGTATGTCACTAACCCTATAAAATTGTATTAATGTTGACAGTTAATACAAAGTTAGCCATTTATTTTTCATTCATATGTTCATAATTTGGTAAATGCATTTTCTCATATGACAAAATGCTTGAAACCTCATTGAAGTTCTTCATAAATTTGCATTAATTCTTCATAAGAGTGAGAACCTGTAGGAAGGAAAGAAATGATAAGAGAACAGATAAGATCATAAGGTGTATGCTAATGGACATCCAGTGTAGAATTATTGAGGAGAGAGAGAACCTGGAGAGAGAGAACCTGGGGAAAGAGTGTTGACCATAAGCAAATGTGCACAGAGAGAGAGAGAGAGAGAGAGTGTATGTGTGAGAGGAGAGAGATAATAAGAAAAAGAGAATTAGGGAAAGGAGAGAGAGAGAGAGAGAGAGAGAGAGAGAGAGAGAGAGAGAGAAAGAGAGAGAGAGTGTGGACTGACAAGATGGATGGGAGGTGAATGAATCCTGTGAGTAAATTGCTCCAAGCCTTGCACGCTCTTGCTCCGTTCTTGATTGAAAGCATCAACAGAGCTAGTGGGTGAGAAAGTCCCTGAATCTAAGAATGGGTTTTCCCCATGGCATGTATTATGTGTGCATGTGGGATGAGATGAGTCGCATATAGGGTGTCCTAGTAAAATACAGTGAAATCCATTTCTTTTCACTATACAACTTGCATAGATTGGTATAAGGAATATAAGATACTTTTTTATATACAAAGGGATAGAATGTATGCATACACCCTATTACAAAATTAAAACATTGTAGTATAACATCATGTTGGTCATCATTCATCATGTATTAAATGATGTGGATAATATTGACGGGTTACATTACACCTAATGCGTAGCCAATTTTGTAAATTAGTGTTATGTTTGCTAATGTCTCTTAAAGAAATCTTGATAGTAGTGATTAAAAGAGCTACATGTACATGTATGGAAGGCTCTATGTTCATTACTGACTTTGAAATGTTTTAGAATCTAATGATGGTCTTTTTTCCCCTCCTAATTTCATTTTGTTCAGGGTGTGATATGTCAAAGCAGTCATTTTCATGATTCACACCAAAATCTTGATTATCTAAGATGTAAATATATACATACATGTACATGTATGTATATTATCAAAAATTGTGCATGTAGCTGGATTCATTCATTATACATTGAGATAAATGCTTTCGTCTGAAGCATCACACCTAGACATAATCAGATGAGATGATATGAGATGAGATGAGATGGGTGGATAAAGATAGTGCAATCATGACACACACTCACACCCCATACTCACACCAATCAATAGGGAATGTCAACATTGAAAGTGGCTAGAAATTGGACGGTATGAATGGAGAGGTGTCCCTGGAGGCTGTAATCGGGCTTGAAATTGCTCAACACCTTAGAGTTAGTACAGGATGCGTCATGAAAAATTGAGACATACATTGTCACATATTAGTGTAAATATATATATATATTGTTACGAACCCTGATCATTTGATTATGCATATTCATGTATATTATGTTAATGTTTTGAGCATGCACGGAGTGTTCACCGAATGGGAGAATAAAGGCATATAGAATGGTAATTTCGGAGTGATTTTTCCGTTTTTTTTTTCACCGTTTGCGTGAAAGATTGTTGTTACGAGTGTGGGGTGTGAGAATGTAAAGTATGTAGGCCCCGCTGTCATAATAATATATATATTTTTTTTTTTTTTAAATGGTTGAGGTCTGGAAACCAGTCTAGATTCTATTTTATTTCCAAGAGATCAGTGATAATTTGTTATGAATTTGTAATATCATTTGCTGAGAGTCAGAAGGGTCTATATTATAACCTTAGTTCATTTACATAGAGTTAATGCCCTTCTGGCTTTTAGCAGATAAATATGCACTTCTTAGACAAAATTTATCTTATGCTTGTCAAGTATACAGTATATGTATATATTCAGAAACAGTTGATTTTCAAGTCGTTTCTTTTCTCTCTTTTTGCTCTCTCTTTGCTCTAGATCAACCAGACAAGAACCCATGACTTTGATTGTTGTATGGTGGTACCTCTCATAGCAGACTCGGGTAATAAGCTGGAGATAGTTGTTAGTCGTAACCCACTGGCCAAGCATCAGAATGGAGAAGGAGGAGAGGATGGATCATGGTCTGGTGTAGAGAACAGTCAGTTTGTTCAGATGCAACCTGCTGCTGCTGCACAATTCTAATGTGCAACACACTTTAAAAGGAATTAGGTCCCCTTATTAAGGAGGGGGGGGGGGGGGGTAATATTGAAAGTGGCGTTAATTGTCTTTAAATAATAACAAAAGAAACCTTAATAGATAGGAATTAGCTCACTCAGTTTGAATATTGGAATATAAATCATAACATTTGTGCTATTCTGAGTAAAACCTACTAATGTAATGGCTTGCCCATATGACTTGGCATCTGATCAAAATTATTACCTGTCTTTATGTAAAAAATGGAACTTAAAGAGAATTCAACTCATAAATAAATTTCATATTTTTATAATCTTATCTAGGAGAACTCTAAATTTATGAAGGATTTTGAGAATGTAATTGTTAATTGTTTCTATTCTGTTATTTGATATTACAAATAATTTTAATACGCATGGTGCCATTTAACAATTATGCAAAATCAACTCAGAGAAGTGTGGAATTTACTATCCACATAAAGTGTATAAATGTAATATACCCAGCATTATTTTTTTAATGAATGAGTGAAAATGTATCAAAGATTTGCCAAATCTCACTTTTCTATTTAAAAAAAGGATTGGCTTTATATATCTTGCCACTCTTAGTCTCATTCTCTTAGTATGTTTATGAAAATAATAATTTGAGAGTAATCCCGAAATTAAAATCAATTTTTTTGCTGCAGGAGATCATATAGTGCAGGAATTCAGGTTTGTGTGCATTACATATTCAATATCTCAGTTAATGTATATATATTTATTATGATTTACTCTTTACAATATATGCTATTCTGTTTAGTCCCTTTCTTTGCATTGCTGTATAAGCTTAGACTATATATCTTGAAGAGCAAACTAAAAAGACTGATCATTTTCATATTGAATGACCTGTTTTGAGTAATATAAGAAGATAATTGTCCTCTTTGTCAAACTTTGGTGGTCAAACACAAATTCACTTCTCCAGAAATCAAGCTAGACATGAGTATTTTTGTCTTATATCTGTTACCAAGTAATTTATTTATTTCATCTGACCTATGGCTGAATCATATCTTCTGTGTTAAAGAATGGTCTGAAACTTTTGATTCTTTGATACTACAGCAGTATAAATTGACATTCTTATATGATGGAAGTGGCCAGTGGCCTGTAGCTGAATATTGTGTAAATATAATGAAATGTTATAAAAACAATCATGGTGCTACTTAAAATGTACAGATTAAAAGATTCTTCATGTTACTATGCCTAATATTATTCATTTATCCCTTCTAACATTTCCATTTTCTTTCTTTCCTCTTCTTCACCTCCTCCTATTCTTTCTCATATCAAAATATAGGAATTTACCAGAAATTTAGTGACAAGAATTATGGATGACATATATTTTATCATAATTATCACATTCTTTTTCATTGTCATCTCATCTCATGTCAAGCCCTTTAAATCAAAATTATTTTATGAAGGTAGGGCAAGGATGATGCATTGTCAGATAGGTGACAACATTTATGATATATTTGTAAATCTAGTTTACCCATTATCAAATTGAATGCTTTGGTGATATCCTTGTAATTGAACAATGTGAATACATGATCAATTAATTTGTTTAAAGAAGAAACAGATACCTGGATATGAAATAACTGAAATGTTCAATATTTAATGTGAATGATATGTGTTTGGTCAATATATATTTTTTTCTTTTGTGTGTTACCCTTTGTCAGAAATTTTGTGACAAATTCTGAGTTTTGTTACTGAGTTCATGCTTGAAAGGGTAAGGATTTTCTTTTGTAGTTTGATGAATTATGTTTTGTTACATTTAGTTGACAAAGAAAGGGAAAAGGGAATTTGTTTTCATGCATTCACCTCTATACTTATACATATTTTCTTCAATTATAGAGGTGTATAAATCCATCATTAACATTGTTTAAAATCAAATTTAACATCTTCCACTATATTCCATTAACAGATTTGAGAAAGAAAAAAGAGATTGTAAATTGAAGAAATGGAAGAAAATGTCAAAAACCCTCTTGAATAAGCATTATTAATAACAGATCAGTGTTTTTGTTCTGCAGCACAATGCTGTATTAATCAAATGTCATATTATTATATACATGCATAATACAAGATTAATTTTTAAAAAATTGTTTGGCCACCAAACATTTGAAATACATAAGTCATTGAAAGAGGCAGTTGATTGTATTTTTGTTTTGTTTAATCATAACCAAAGAATCTGTTGTTTTTAAGAAAATTTGATTTGTTGCACTTGTAGCTCATGTTTATTTTGAGAAGTATCTTGAGTTCTGAACAGTATTTTATTGTTACAATATGCAATGAACATTTGTCAAACTCAGAGACTGCTAACTTATTACTTTACAGGATATTACCCTGTCTTTCACTGGGAGGAATGGAAAGTGAGACTTAATGAGGGAGAAATGAAATGAAAATAGTACCAGTATGATAACTGATTGTATGGGAAAGGGGGTTAAAAAGTTATCAAGGTGGATTTATCTAAAAATCATGCAGGCCTATAGTAATAATAATGTATCATGTGTCTCTAGAACCCTCTTCTCCACAAGGAAATGAACAAACTATAAAAAAGGTTGACAAGTTTAAACATTTGCATACAAATGCGTGGAAATTATGTTTTATTCTCACATCTAACACTACAGAACTAGAATTTAAGAGAATTCAAATCATTGAGTATCATATCAACTCTTAGTACATAAAATAATGACAGATTCATAGAATCTATAGTAAGCATATGTGAAAAATTTGTTTCCCCATCTAATTCACATTCCCTTTTAAAGGATTATGTATTATAAACCCATGTTGAATGTGACTATAGTGTATCATACATCATTTATTTGGCTTACTGTGTGTATAATGATTGTCATTGTCCTGTAATGGCATATTATGCTTATGTGATATATCTATACTTGCATTGTATCATGATGTATTTTGATATATACTCAGTATCTCTCGAGAGGTTTGAATGAATTAATGTGAGATGTACACTTCCCATTTGGTGGTTCAAGCATTTTTTGACTGGACATTCTGCTTGGATAATCCTAGCTGTAAACTATTTCACTGATTCATGTGAAATACCACAAGCTTGACTTGTGGAATTCAGAGAATAATCTTACTTAAGCTGAATCAGTGAAATACCCTACATGAACATTTCCATGTGCATGGCTACCATCTTAGAACATTACCTTTAAAGGGATTGATCAACTTTGTGAAAAATTGTGAAATCAGCTCAAATGCCAGTGAATTGTGTGCAATCCTCTTATTACATATATAATTAAGGATATGTGAAAGTATGAGAGAAAATGGGACCCGTTTACTATCCTAAAAAAGAGAAAAGAGCTAGCTAGGAGAAAGGTATCGCGATTGATCGCTAGCGCAAGTCACTCAGCTTCTTCGCTGCTCTGCAGTCACAAAAACCAAGCACCAGCACTTGGCGATTTCAGAGCGGGTTTCAAGCCAGTGAAGAAATAGGGATTCGTTCATTGTACGGTATTCTGTGATAGAGGGAGGTATGCCAACCTTTAGGGTTCGGTGGTACTCTATCCCGACATCAATGTTCCAATCGTAAATATCTTGATATCTAAACGACCGATCAGCTTATAAAACTCGGGCGATTCCTGTCTGAACTAAAGGTTTGCAATTATGATTACAGCATTAGCTGGAACATCAATTTTTTTTTCAATCCTGGGCAAAGTTAATCAATCCCTTTAATGATTACAAAAAATCATAAAGATAAAGTTAGATATAAGATTGATATTTAGAGAAGAAATATGTGTATACCGACACTCGATATCGTGGTCTAGTTCATTGGTATCTGATGATAGTTTTTGTGAAGAAGCATTGAAATATATAGTTATGTATAAAGAAGATAGAGAACATTTGGAGATTCAAAATTTTGTTGAAGCTTTCATGTGCACTGAAGCTTCATGGTATAGAAATGAGAAAAATTGTGCATCTTCTTGCAACAACTCTGCAGTCACTGTTAAAAGTAAACTGAATATTTTGAAATACAGAAAGGCATTTTTGGTGATATGATTGTATTTTCATACTTATGAACTTGTTTCTTTGCTCTGCCCACAATGTTCAATGTTCTCTTTTTGTATTTTTTAATTTGTATCATGTGAATGAAACATTGTTGTATGAATTTATAATCAGGTATGCACACTGTTTCTTTTGTATGCATTATTTCATATTGGTGCTGAAATGTAAAAGTCATGTTTATAGAACGTATGTTTTGGGTTATTTTTGTAAATACTATATAATTTGATGGTTTAGTCAAAAAATGAATGAAAAAGTAAATAAAGAGAATATAGAAATTCATATAGATTCTTTTTTTTCCATTTTTTCTTTCGTTTGTAATTTTAATTTTAATATCATGTTGATAAATCTTATTTTGAGTTGTTCCTAGGGTAGTAGTAGTAGTAGTAGTATTTATTTTCCGTTCAGTTAAAAAAAAAAACAAAAAAAAAAACATACATGTACAATATAAGTGTTTACATTTGAATGAAACGGCTGGATAACCCATATTCAGCTGTGCCAGGCACGACACTACTGGTCTTCCATGGGGTCCAGGAAGCATAAAAATATTTTAATTCTATAAATATCAGACATGACATATGATTAATAATTCAAAGAATATAAGAAGATACAAGACAAAATTACAGTGGTAAAGGCAAGAAGGAACACTGAGCTTTAACAAAAAGGAGAGAGAGAAAATCAGAATATGAGAGAGAAGTAGAAGTACAGATATATTTCTATACTTATCTATTTACCGCTCTTTTTCTTTCTGTTTTAGTTTTCAAGCAGATTTATTAACAAAGATATACATGTATTATGCCAACTTCACTAATCCTTAAAAAAGAAAAAAACCTACTTCAAGAATGCTTTACAAATAAATGAGACTCATGCTTGTGTGTTTTTATACAAAAACTTGTTTTGTTTATTTTCTAGATCACAAAATTTCACAACAAAAATTTTACAATAACTTATAAAACAATGGTACATAGACAATGATCATCTACTATGAAGAAATGATAACTAGCTAATATGCTAGCATAACAATCAACATTTCCATCAAAACACATTACAACATCACCTAACATGATCTGATTTTCCTTTCGTATCATTCAAAATACCAATTATGATCAAAACTATAAAATCTCTTCAGACACAAATATAAAAAATGCTAAGATGTGTTTCCACATTATTCATTATCTACCATGAAAATGAAACAAACATCTTTATGAATATACAGTTATTCATTCATTTACAAATCACATATATCTATAATACACACCCCACTACATGCTTAAAGTCATAAAAACTAAATTCATCAAAGTGTGATTTATACAGTATACTCAACTCAATCCCACAACATGAACAAAGCTATCATAATTGTATTTTCTTTACATGAATATGAAAAAGGCAGTGTTCTGAAAGTCTGTAAATACATTGATATAATGCTCAAAGGGGGTAAGTATGCAAGGAAGAAGTGGTTGACATTGTATGTTCTGGGACCTTTCACCTAACAACTATACAGTGCATCCCCCCCCCCCCAAAAAAAAAAGTTAACAGAAAAATTCTCCCCAAAAAGATATTTCAAATTATTTGTGGTAAAGTTTTATACCTGTGGATAGCTTAGGGTATCTTCTGTCAAATGACACACAAAAATCCTAGCGATATTTTAAACTCGAGTGAGCAAAAGTGACTTTTGTGAAAGGATGCAAAATTCAGACTCTACAAGAATTGGCATTTGTTCTGGCTGGTATTAACAATTTTTTGAGAACCGTTAAAAGTTGACAGTTGGAAAAACTCCCGACATGAACATTTTAAAATATGTTCACAAAATTTTCATGCCTATGGATAACTTAGAATCTCTCCTATAAAATAACACCAAAACATTGAAAGATATTTTACCCCTGAGTGAGCAAAAGCCATTGTTGTGAAATGGTTCAAAATCCATGACTGACAAAACAATTGTATTGGTTCTCATTGGTATCAGCAAAGTTAAGAGTCTTGAAAAGGCTTAGAAATTTTCATATTCTGATTATTAAAAGGCAATTTATGAAAGGATGGGCTTTGTTTTCTGTATGTTCTGACATATCCCATCAAAAGTTTATGGTTGACTGAGAAAGCCAGCTTGAATTAAAAATTGGCCTAAATTACTATTTCAAAACACTCAATAAAGTAGTTAATTGCTCACTGAAGCATAATAATGTTGATGAGATACTTAAGTACACAGAGAACAAAACCTGTTCTTTCATAAATTGTCTGTTATTGATCAAAATATGAACATTTCTAAGCCTTTTCATGACTCTCGAGTGTGCTGATACAAGTCAGAACAACTACCAATTCTTGTCAAGTCTGGATTTTACACCTTTTCACAAAAGTAGCATTTGTTCACTCAAGCATAGAATAATGCCAGATATTCAAAGGAGACCATTAGCTATCTACAGGTATGAAATTTGGCTTCAAATATTTTCACAAATTTATTTGGGGAGACTTTTCCTGACTGTTAACTTTTTTCTGGGATGCACTGTATAACCACTTTTTTCAAAACTTTGACTATTCATTCAGATTTAGCAGGATCAAATTTCCATATTTGTCACTTGACTCAGGCTTTTGATAAAAATAAATATGAATTTAATTCATAAATAGCTTCAACATGCCATAAATTCATTATGTGTGATTTTTTAAAAACATTTACCAATTTTTTGAATATTTGACATCATAACAACTTTTTGACTGCATCCCTTTTTTGACTAAACACATGTTTGTGTCTTCATATTCATGAAATACTGCATGTATTAATTTTACACTTCACATTTCTTTCACATTTTCATTTTCATCTGAAATCTCATTGGAACTTCCTTTCACAAATAAATAGGCCTACATGTTATGAAGCGTAAAATATCACCATATAATCTTTTCAAACAAGATTTCATTGATACACAAGGTGCTGAAGAATTCCAATCAGTTATACACTCAGAATTACTGACATGAAAATAAAGAGTGCTAAATCAATAAATCAAAATATATTTAATTCATTAACATTTTTGTTGCACTCCTTATGAAATACTGAATAATTTTTTTAAATTAGTGAGAATAATAAACATGAATGTATGAAAGGCATGATAGACTGTAAGCTTTAATTTTATAGTACAGTCAGAAAGATTACAAATGATGAAATATTATTCAGTGTTCTTAAAAAACTTCAGAAATAGATTTAACATGAAACTGACAATAGAAATCATGAAGTAAGTTGACAGGGATTTTCATGTATAACATGAATGATATAAAACAAAATCTAAAAAACATATTTTACAACACTTCATTATTTTCTATAATTCAAAACTATCTGCAAAATTTAAATTACAATACTGATTGGGATTTTCCTCCTACATTTACATGTACAAGCAATACAATAACTTAAACAGTTGAAGCTAAAACGTCAAAATGGCATTACCCACTTTGAAAAATAAGTGCCCTTATGGCTCTAAGCAAGTCATCAGCAAAAAATGATAGCCTATATACATGCATTCATAAATAGTTGAGTTCTTGAAGGGATATTGCACTGTTCCACTTTAAAATTCAGCTCAGATACATGACTACTTTAATACTGTAACAACACTATTGAGTCTTCAATTCTACTTTCTATTGCTCCGGTTGGTATGGATTGTAATATATCTCTCTAATCTAAATACTGCAGCAATACCAATAGGTATTCTTGCAAGCTTATTTTGGCCCCTTAGAATTGTAGCACCTGGTTTTGGGGGTCACGTAGTACCCTTAAATACACTTGACTTGATTACACTTTCGAGATCAATTCAATAATGAAAATACAGCCTTGTCAAATAAATATTGAAGATAAGCAATTCCAATCATTTGGATTTTCTTAGAACTAAGAGTACCAAGCCTAAAGGGCAGCTATGCAATTCAAACTACATTCATATCTCACCAAAAATATGTATAATATAAAGAAAGATAATCATAATGGCAATGTCTGATCCACAAGAGTAATATTACTCTTTTTTCACAGCCAAACCAACAAAGAAATAATTCCAGAAGGCAAGGGTAGCCATAAAATCTTTGGATATAATTGATAACAAAATAACACTATGGAACCAGCCTTAAGATATCTTTCATACTTATCTTGATAATTTGAGGTAGGTCATACATGTATCAGTGGAATTATCTACCACACCTGCGTCCTTTACTACAAGAATTAATATTAAGGTAATATTTATGATAATCACCTTCTTTATCATTATATTATTTTTCACTGTTTAAATGTCAATTCAAACAATCTCTGAATGGAATTCATGTTTATTTCTCTAAAATATATTTGAAAATGGACAAAATTTGAAATAAAGCGTAACTAAAGAAATTTATAACTTAATTATAAGAACTTAATCTATCAGATTTTAAATATTGCTATCTCTATAGTACTTTTTTTCAATGATCACCCTTATAACTTCTTTTCTTTCCAGTTCTTCCAACACACTGTATACTTGACTTTAATCTTGGAGGTTAGAAGGAAAGAAAGGAGCATTGGAGGAACAAAGACCACAAAGGTTCACTATAAGTGCATGAACTTTGATGCCAATAAACTCCACACAGGTTAGTTTTCTTGATGGCAGATAAATATAAAAAAATCTCTTACAATTGCGACATGTTTGGCTTTTATTACAAGCGCCAATTCAAGAAAATGAAGCCAAGGGGACTATAGAGTTGCGTGCAGGACATTTTATATGATTCCAGCTTTCTCCTTTTTTTTTTTGCCAGCTTTGGGCTATGTTTTGACTCTTGCATGTAGGTCATTTCTAAATCCACAAGAGTTCTTTGTCCAACACACTCCCCCTTCTCCCCCAGCTTTTGGAGGTTCAGTCACGTTCCACTGTAATCCTAGATTTTACATTGCTCTGTTGAACTGAGTTTCTTTGGAATGACTACACATAGGATTTGACTCTCCTCTGCTTCTCTTATCCTCCTGTTAGCCAAGTCTTAGCACAGGATACATTTGGAAATGGTGTCACATTCTACAACAGATGAAATATACATGCACTTGCCCTTTTCTGTAACATTAAAATGCACTGAAATGAAGACAACCGAGTAGAACCTGAAAATAAAATGAATAATCATGTCTAATAAACAGATATGTACTCAGTATAGTGCTATATTGCTTGTTAGAATGATAGAATAGGATGACATGAGCCTTGATCATAGTATTTGGGAACCCTGTACAGCCCGGATGATCAAATGCACTGAGAACTTATGATTACTGATAAAGCAATAAAGTAAGAGCTAAAATCATGTGCATGACATCGTGATGTTCAACACTGAACAGCCTTTTGTCAAGTCCTAATTGGATTGAATCAGAGTAACTACAAAGTTGGTGAGGTGTATGGAAATATGAAAATACAACAGATAGTATTAAATCTATCTTGCACATCTTCCGGGACCCTTAATGCTCTATCTTGAGAATATATTTCTCTCACGGTACTATGCAATATATCACACTTTGAATATTCTATGAAGATATCATATAGAACTCCACACATGACTGTCGATGACTCTCCTTCTGTGTGAGTGTGACCAACAAGTTCTGATGAAAACCCCAAATGACTCACTGTGATGCAGCTGGGTTTTCTCTTTATTCTTCAAGAAATCTAAAATATTCAGCTCAGGTCAAGTCCAGCAAAACCTGTGACCTGTGAATTACAAGCATGCATCAGGAGTTGCGATGCAGACATTTTAAATGTAACACAAAGAAAAAGAGGGTGCAATAAAAAAAGAGTTGCAAGTTTTGCTATCAATGCACCCAGGGATTTAAACTCCTTGGTCAAGTAACCTCATTTTCTGCTGAAAAAAATAAAGGCACAAGTAAAACATCCCCTGACCTTTTTGCATCAAAACTGTCAGTCACTCCTTGAGAACCGAAAAAAGCCTAAGGGTATGCATATTTCAGGATATGTATCTTATGCATCAGCAATGACAAATGATGCCTTTTACACACACTACCATATTCTAATACCACGCTTTGTTGCTACTCATAAATCTTCTCCTAATTGGAGACTCTTTATAGTACAGCAGTGCACATGCCTATATAAATTTAGATGCAGGGCATCCAGATATCGTTGCATCCTTGAGTTATTACAAGCCAGTGAGTAAGAAATCAAAGATTGATGATCAATGATTTGCCTCAATGAGTAAAGGTCAATTTTTTTTTTCTTCTTGGAAAGTTCTGCAGGTTATTCTTTCTCCATAAAGATATGAATGATGATAATTCAAAAACTTACTTTAAATAATCTGCTGAGTCCTTCTGGCTCTCTTCAGATGCAATATAAAAACAAAGGATATACCACTAAATGACTGTAGGATTGCATTCACTAATATTTCACTAATCAAGTTTAATTGTGAAACAAGAGATGATACACTTTTGACAGATCTAGCATTCTTCTTAAATGACAATACAAGAAGGTGGGAAAGGAATGTCGTCGGAGTTCAATTCGTGTCGTTCAGATCAAATCACTAGATGGACTGGGGGCAAGGGAATAAGAGAACAACAATCGAAACTAAGAACATGTACAGCAGGCATTTCAAGATGGTGATATTAAATTTGGTTGCCTGGTGACAAGTTGGTCAAAACATTGATGCTGTCATGTGCAAGACAGGTGCATGCCTCAAATAGACAACATCCCTCCCTTCATACCTTAACCCTTTCAAACTTCATCAAGTATGCTTTTAAACGTTACCATACAATGTATGAAAACTAAACCTTCTGGGGTGAAATGGGAAAGGGGATAAACATAGGACAACTTCATTAGAGGACAACCTCTGATACACGCTGACAAATGGAATAGGACCAAATCAATTTCTTTGTTGAACTGAACAGAAAACTGCTTACTCAAAATGAGTCATGTAAGGAAAGTACATGCATGATGGATGTAAGATTTAGCATTCATTCTTACTCACTCTTATTATCCTGAAATATGTTCACAGAAAACATGATCATAACCTTCAGAGATTTATTATTATTTCTAAAAATTGAATCCCATCTTCCATTAGATATTTTAGAGGATATTCAACAACAAAATCCCTGGTTAGTGTTTGAAGATGCTCACACAGGATTCGAACATTTTTAAAGTACAGAAAATTTGGTGAATTCTTTCAAAGATAAGAATATTCTTTCATGCACAACATCAATACCTGAAAGAAGAAGTTGTGACTGAAGGATAGATTGTGAACACAAGCAAAGAAGAACATGATTTAAGCCATATTACAGTTCTACATCACTCTAAGTCTTGTTAACAAAGACACCCTGATACCATATCTATGACTGAATCACAGTTTTTAAGATACAAATGCACTTGATCATTCACTTTAAGCAATAACAGCAATTTAAGATTGGGCAGAGGAAATGGGATAGGATTCCTGAAATACATTGCTTGTCAACGCCGATCGTCCCCCTTGAACCAAGAATTGTGATAGATGTAAACCAACATGGAGAATTATGTGAGGAATGACGCCACAGATGAATCGCACAATAAATCAGTCTGCCCTCTGTATCTCAAGCTTTCTTTATCGAGTGATTCAGGCTCTAAAAATGAAGTCTCACAGGAGCAATATGGACACATGAGAGTCATTATGTTGCACCTCAACATGATATGAATTCATACTATTTCTGGAAAATATGGAAGGGATTTTCTGTCCATGAACAATGCTTATAATATTGGATGATACCAAATATGGAGATATTAAAGTATACATTTTTAAAAATTTTCCAAATATTTCATTCTCTCTTTTAAGAATTTCTACAAAACAATAAAGAAGATAAGTAAGCAACTTTCCTACAGTAATGTGCATAGTCAATGAAATACTGTGATGACAAATCAAACAACTTTGATTTTAATGGAACTACATGTAGATAGATGTATTTAAGAAAGAAAAAAAGGATGAAGGAGCTTTCCATTTTTACTTAGGACCCTCCTGTCTCCACATCAAACTCAAGTCCATCACAATTTACCCCTTTTGTGAGGGGTGTCTGGATAATGGATGTAATTTCTCACTCCTGCTCCCAAACTGTCGGAGATGTCAGTGACACAGACTGAGGTAATACATCAAGGTAAATCTAGTTTGTAGGTATGGGAACGTCTCAGGAAAACTAGGTGGTTCCTTGATAAATGTAAAACCTCTTCTCACATTTTGTTCCTTTGCTTTTAGTAACTCGTGATGTATGGGGTCAAATAGAAGCATTTTCTGGTCACACATTTTGCTTGTAAATCTATGGATTAGCTTGAATTTTTTGGCATTTTATTGAGAGAGAGAGAGAGAGAGAGAGAGAGAGAGAGAAAGAGAAAGAGTGAAAGAGAGAGAGAGAGAAAGAGAGAGAGAGAGAGAGAGAGAGAGAAAGAGAGAGAGAGAGATTTTTTTTATACTGGGAAAACAAATATAAATAAAATGAATGTATGTTTATCAATTCCATTTTATATGACTTTTCTGGTTGACAGTGTAGTTACACATAGATAAAGCTCAGACATGACAATGTGAGACAATGTGAGAGAAAACTATGAAAGAAATCTCAAATTTGCAGAAAAAGAAACCCTGTAATGTAAGAAAAATATCCTCCACACATGTATATCAGATGTGTAATTAACTCATCTACATTTGTGTGTGGAGTACTAAATTCTCTAGTATTTCAAATGGAAAATCATAAAGATGAAAAAATAAATAGAAACAAATGCTTAATATATCATACACATAAGATATAAACTTATCAAAAGTTATCTAAACTTCAACACATTTAGCCCATCTCCTAGATGATTAGAGGAGGTGTGACAGAGTGCAAAGATATTAATCATTCATTTCATATTCCCAAATCTATTTCCAATTTTTTCCACCTATTATAAATGGCCATAGGGAGGGGAGATGATTGGGCCACATTCTCAGCTTATATTCCATCATCAACCTCGAATCTCTCACTGAAAAGTAATGACCATGATGCATGAAATGCCCTAGTTATTGGGTGTGGGATGGAGCATGAGAAAATAAGCTTAGACAGTGAGAGAGAGAGAGAGAGTTTATATGCACAGTTGTGCATGTAAGTGAGCAGAGAAAAATGAAAACATCCTGATAGCCTTGGGTTTCAATTATGCACACAGTTAGATGCATTGTAGCATGAGGGAAAGATTCATAGATTTCTAGAAATATACAATCACGGTAAAGATGAAGTCAATTAATATCCCATAATTCCATTTACAAGAAACATGTTTTCAATATTGGAAATAAGAGACAATATTCTGTGTAAGATGCAGGTACTGTTGACATTTTCCAGTCAAAAACATCAAAGAAATACATTTCTGTAACTGAACAGTGATACATGTTTGTTCTTTTTTCGATCACTTTACAAAACCAATTTCTGTAATATAATCATCTGTATCTGATTTGATATTATGATCATCATGCAGTTTTATTTTCAGCATCTAGGGTTATATGACTGTCATTTGCCTCTCAAACCAGATAACAATGACAGAGATGTTACTACTCATCGTCTTGAGAAATGCATTTAATTTTTTTGCCAGGCCCATATGGATAATTGCTTCTTCTTCCTCTCCCCAATGCTTGTCTTTCTTTCCCCCTCACTCTCCTTGAAGAATGCTATTTTTATCTGACCTCATAGTTAGTATGATACACACAACAGTCCACCAATGCATATAAGCAGAGTGTATAGGTTACAGCTGGCTTGCAGGAGAAATAACCTGAACCAAAAAAATATCTTCCTCCAGAAACATCTAATAAATCATCCTGCTATTCAGTGTTTTATTCTTCCTACTATCGATATATGCCTTTCCTGTGGGATAGCAAAATTACATACTCCCATTCATTACACTCTAAATTGGCAATGAATGAAATTTGCGAGCTTCTTCCTTGTATATCACATCTTGCTACTGAAAGATTGTCACATCTTTGGCATTATTTTCCTTTTCCCTTGGACTTTGGTGAAGATTGGATTTCATGCATGATTCTAGAAAACAGATTGGCAGAAAATTGTTCAATTACAGACCTGGCATACAGAGGAGACAACATTCGGGCAATGCGTCTACAGAGTGGCCTAAAACAAATCTGACTGGTAAATCTGATTCACAAACTTGTCATGATAATTTATGCCTGAACTATTTAAACACAAACTTATCATAAAAAGTGCAAAATAACTTATAAAAAGTAGAGTACTGCATTCATGTATACAAATAGAAACCATCAAACATGGACACTTTTCAGAGTACTGCCACAATGCACAATACAGTTTTTACAACTCATTGTCCTACATACATGTATATGCTTGGCATCAAGAAGAAAAGGTATGACTTGGATAAATCATTTGAATTAGTTCTGTCAATATAATAGCATTAAGCAAGGTGTTGTCATGTATAGTTTTTATCAAAGTTTGACGTAGTAATGCATTTGAAGGCAAGCAACTGGAATGGAATAGTTTTCCTTTACAGTACTTGGTATTCCACTGCATGAAGAATATTCTAAATTGAATTAACTGGAGAACAAAATTAATTTAATATTCTACAGAAATTTTCTAATGTGACCGCACTCGGCATACGCAGAGTACACATATGCCCCCAAACATCCTATTCAAGCGTTATTCATGCATGCCCATAAACATTAACTGTTAATTGAAAATTTAAACAAATGTTAAACACATATTGATAAGTATTTTGAACTGCCTGCCAAATACTGAAAATTATCAATTATATAACCCCTTAGAGGTATAATAAGAGATACCGTAACTTACAATTTGGTATTTCATAAACAGCAAGTCATATGGTTTGCCAGGATTTGACCTCTGTGAACAGGTGATTATCATGCTATAAGGAAGAGCGGCAGTCTTTGATGTTGCCAATCCAATGAAAAGAGCAGTTATTCTCTAGCTTTCCCAATCCAAAAAAGATCTATGACCTTTTGTACGTAACCAAATACAGTACATTACAGATGATATGATATCCTTTTCATCACCGTTAGTAGAAGTGAACGTTCAGGCTCATATTGCCAGTCTAGATATATTAAGTTCCCAAACTATAGCTACTTCATAACCAGGTGGAAATGGAAATGTATATAATTTTCTATTCAAAAGAAACTGTATACAGGTAAAGAGTCCATTTTGAAATTAACTTTGAACTATATTTCATCATCAGATGATTAAGTATAATATGTTATGCCATTTTTCTTCAAAATGGATGCAAGTGTTTATGTTTCTTGTCAAAACATCCTCCTTTTCTTCTAAGCTAAATTATCAAAGCTTGTACTAAGATTGACATTTTTAAGGTATTTATGCATTAAATGTATGATTTTATGAAATATAGAGTGATAATTTAGAAAGAAAAAAGGTATGGTAAATTTTATGGTACTGGTTTGCATGAAATTACATTTGTATAAAAGTTTATTTTCATATAAAGAGAGCATTTTAAATGCTAAATCGGCAGTATTATCTTACAATATATGAATATCATTATTAATTTAAATACTACAAACAAGCAAACTAAGGTTCAAGCATTCTTCTTTTCTTGTAGGAGGTACATGTATATAGTATTTTGGTTGAAATTTTAAAAATTCTAACTTTACACATGTACAACACTGACAAACAATCTTACCTTCATGTATGCCTCTCATATGAAACCCATGTTCCTCACAACACAGACTACGTCATGTCTGAATTAATCAACCAATCAATGATTCTTTATAATTTCCCCCAAAGATTAGCCATAGTGTCATAACATGCTGTAAAGCTGTTTGGAAAATTAGGAGTAGAAAGGGGTAGCTGCAAAACATATGCCACAATATGGTAACAAGACTAGAGAATATGTTACTCTCACTATGTTAACATCTAACCCTGAAAGCAGCCCAGTTCAATATGCAGTACTACTGGCTTATAGAATAGCTTTACGTACATATGTACATCAATTGAAAAAGAAATAAAAATACTTAGCTTCGCTGATCAATGTGTAATATTCAACAGGAACAAGAAATTAAAACATGTTTGTACAAAATATTAAATCATTTTTTCTGAATAACAATAAATGTGATACAACATGTCAATCCCATATCTCTGCAGTACTGTTTTCAACCAAATGTTGCAAGATGAACAACACTGGGTGAGAAAGTACTTTAAAGTGTGCCTAATTTAACAGAAAATACTGGAAACATATAAATCAAACAATTGCAATATTGAATGACTCAAGAAAGATATTCTTTGATAGTCAAATGAACATGATCATGGTTGCCATTGCTTTATAAATATTCATGCCTTATTGTCAGGTTAAAACAAGGCCACAAATGAACATGCAGCATCGAGTGTTATCATTATTCTGTGACTTGGGCTAGTGTGAAATGCACTTTTTCTTACAGCTGTAACATATATGTAAACACATATAGAGTCATTGCCTCATGAAAGTAGAAATGGGCATTATAAAGGACTTTACCACTGCATGCAGTGAACGCAAATAACTTGCTACATGTAGCAATTGACATTTGATATTTATCCTCTCAGTCAGACTTTCAGATATATCATGAACATTCTCAGAGGCTATTGGAGTTCAAAGAACTGTGAAGTAATCATGAAGCAATGTTTCCTTTTCTCTTTCATACATCAGAACATATCCATCAGAATTCAGGCCAAATGTTTTCATAAATATGAGGACAAGTAGACCAATAGGACTCTTCATAAGAAAGATGTAAAACATCAAGTTTGTACATGAATGTCTTTCATAAGAAAACTTTTGAAATGTTCAGTATTCAAAAGGTAATAATATTGCCATATTAGGCAAGATGTAGGCAAGTTTTTGTGTTGGCAAGGTCTCTGCTCCTCTCAAGTTCAATTTAGTTACAGATTACTAAAACAGCAATGGATTACCTATCACCATGGTGTTTTCAAAGGTACATCATGATGAAAGAGCTGTAATAATAAAATGTTAAATGCACTAGCATGAAGTAGGTAGAAATTTACAGAATGAAATGTGAAAGTGATGAAATTCATTCAACATTTTCAATCTTCATGTAATAAGTGTCAATTTCTGTAAAGCAGTAAAATATTTTTGACATTTAATTGAAATAGAATGATTGTGCACTTCCATATATTAAGTTTGATAAAAAAAAAAAAACAAAGATAAGTGCACCTTAGTATTATAGTTTTACTGTCCATTACTAAATGGAAATAATTTTTTTTTCCAAATAGCTTAGGGAAAGGGAGACTTTTACTCTCCTTCTTAGGTAAGGCAGGAATTGATGCACAAAAAACCTTGATGTATCAAAAGATCTGCAAGTCAACTTCTCTACAGTATGCATTCTCCTTGCTCATAATACATTTTATCTCGTTTTATCTAGGGCACAATGCACGCGCTCCAGACTTGAGCCTTGGGGGAAACCATTTTGTATGCTATGCATTATTAATGAATGCAAGGAGAATATTATAAGTAAGCTTTGTCAGTAAACAAGAACCAAATGTAGTTGATGTGGTGTACATAATCTACATGACAGTGTTTAAATACATGCAGTATACTGTGTAATTCCTTCCAAATTTGAAGTTGATATTTTATAGTGGGAATTATCTTAACACTGGATACTTAAAGAAATTGAATTGACATTTTTTTTAAAAAGTGACATGAACTGATTTACACAAAAAAATCACTACAAATGTTTTTTTGTTTTTTTGTGTACATTCAAAATGGACAATATTGTCTTGTTATCACATCCCATGGTATAATAATCATTACCAAGGGCAGAGTTTTCTATTGCAAAATTGAATGCAATCAAATCTTTTTTCATAAAAATACAGTCTTTCTTTATGAATACTAGAAAAGTGCTAAATGACCTACTCTGTATTTAAGGACATAGCTAGCACTATAACGATGTATGCTCTATACCAAACGCACATACGAAGATGTTCATGAAGACAATACAGAAAACAAGCGCTGTTGCAAAGTTGTTGATCCAGTCCAGCTTGCGTTGCTTGTAGACATCGTTGAGGTTGTCGCGGCCTAGTAGGAGCAGGAAGACGATGACGATGATGAGAAGTACGATAGAGAGGATGACCATGGCAGTAACAAAGCCATGGAATTGGTTCTCTTTACCTGCTGTGATGATGGTCTTGAGTTGAGCAGCATTGGCTGCTAGAAGGGCCACCACTAAAAAGCCTTCTGCTATAGTTTTCTTTGTAGCATACAGGTTGAAGTCTATTGGAGGTGGGGGTGGGTTCTGTTGAGAAAAAATAGAAATTTTTAAGATGCTAATTTACAAACACTTATCAATTCCATTCCATAATGTCATGACAACTTGAGCTCAAGTTTTGTGGAAGAACAATTGTTAATGGACACAGGAATGACAGTGAGAGACAGAGAAAGTGAGGAAAGTGTGGGAATAGAGAGGTTTACAAAGAATGGAAAGAACAAAAAAGAGAAATAAACAAAATGAGCAAAAAATTCGGCAATCCCAAATTCCAATAATATTTCCTTGAATGAAGACAATTTGCTAAAATACACATAGATCAATAAATAAATTTGAACGTATAACCCTTGAGTCACTTTGAAAACAATGACAATAATCATTTTTTATGTCTCCATCAAACACAGACAACTACACAATGGCATTACATATAAATACAATGTAGATACAAACTTCCATTCACTGTTATGAATAATTGTTAACATCTGGTATCCTGGGTAACATATACAAGAAAGGAAAATAGAGTTAAAAAATGATAAAAATAACCTCACATTGTCCATATGGACAATGCACTTCATATGACACCTGTGAAAAACTGAACCGACCGACCGCAAGGCCACATATTTCATATTTCACACGGTTGACGAGTTACAGACATCTGCAACCAGACACCAATTTTCTTGTTTGCTTTTCTTTCTCTCTCAACCAATCTCTCACAGCTCTCCTTTTTCAGAAGCATCAAAATAATGAAAAAATGGTAGGAAATCATACAAATCCCTGTGTTCATCCTGAAAAGTGAATTTATGAAAAAAAATTGATTCTATAAAACTGTTTAGTTTTGTTGATGTATTTTAGAGTATTGAAATATAGGATGTTTTGATTCATATGTGCAAGTGCGTGAACAAGAATGTCAGAATCATTTCCAAAATCATTTTAAATTACGTTTTAACATCATTTTGAATTACGTGTTTAATTTTGAAGGAAGTACTACTGAAGCCACCATGAAATCCATAATATTCAATAGCTCTACTTTCAAATGTTCTTCTTCAAGAAGAATTACCATTATCAATACAGTTATTTGACATTACAAAAACAAAGTAATTCATGATGTAAGTTTTTACAATTTTCTCTTGCAAAGAAACTAAAATATTGTGCAAAATTAAAAACCAATCTGTGCCTCCAATTATATGTCTACAATACATATTTTACTACATTCACAGAAAAATGAGAATTTATTCTACCTTTAAGCATGGAGGAGTGCAGGGTTACTCCTTTGAGATAAGGGTCAATGGGTTTATCGATCAGTAGAGGGTCTAGTGAGAAAAGATGAGAGTCTCAGCCACCAAGAGAACTGAGAGAAGCATGCTTAATGAATTCTGGTGTCTCAAGCCAGATCGAGTTACCTTGAGCGTAATCGGGAGCAAATCACTATAATTCTTATGCACAGCTCACCTCTTCATTTCCCTTAATTTATATCTAGCACTGGGAGTTTCAGCTGTCTTGAAAGGTTAACAGTGTGAAATATGAAACTGGAAGTATGTAATTCACTTTAGGAGTGAGGAAAATGATTCATATTTCTGATGCTTGTCTATTACTGTTTCAATTGGAAAATGATATAAAACTTTTTCTTTGATCTCACCTGTCAATTTTGTCTGTTGAGAACCAGAAGGGCATTAACACATAAAGTTTAACAGGCATAACATCCTTCTGGCTCTCAACATATGATTAGTACTCCAAGCTCTATAATATGAATATATTACCACTTTGTTTATCAATGTACATTACCCATCTCTCAAACATTATCTTTAACTAATGTCAATGTCACTGATACTTTCTGAGCATTTTCCAGAAAACATTAACATCTCTTTCTCTCTCTCTGCTAATTACTCTGAATATGCACAATCATAAATATATGACTGTTGGTATCATACTGACAGTAAAACAACTGTCGTAACACTGATAATGAAGATGACAATGACAAGGATATACACAAAATCCATCATTTCAGAGTCAGGTACCTCCATATTTGCCAGCTGCATTTCCAGTTCCTCCATACTAACAGTAGGCCGTGTCTCAAATGGAGGGTATCTCCTAGGGGGGCGACCCCCACAGCACAGGGAACCTAACCTCATGGTGGTATAGGTATGCCTCTTGGTAATGGGAGGTGAAGAGCTTCGACTGCGGGCTCGGTATGTGGCCGGGTTAGCCATTTCTTTCCATAGCAGTCCCACACTAATCAGTCTTCTTCAGTGCTTGGATAAAGCACTTAACAAGGTAAGATCTCAGCAAGGAGAAATTCAAGAATATGTCTTGACTCAATTAGTCAAATTAATTATTCCATGCTATAGGATCCAAAAGTGCATTAAAGAAACTCAGTGATCAAGGTAAGACAGTCACAACCTACTGATTACTGTATGCAGTTACAGTCCAACACATCTTCTGTAATTCACAAATATGCATGCCTTGTCTCCGAGGCAAACAGCCGGCCATAGTAGTAAAACAAGGAGCAAAACATCACCGCATGGTAGAAATCCTCTGCAGAGGAGAGTAGCGTAAATGGGTAATCGAAGGTAGATGGAGACAGGAGATGGATGTGTATGAGAGAGAGATGGAGAAGAAGAGGGAGCGTGTGTGCGCAGTGAGTGTCATTCTCTGGTTTAATGTGTGGGAGATGAATGAATGAAAGGAGTTGTTTGTGTGTGTGCGGAGTGCGATGGATATGGACAGGTACTAGACGTACATCTGAGAGCGTTAGTTTCGTGTGTTATTGCATAGTGAGCTGGTTAAACACAGGTGGATTTTTTTCCCCCAAGGTTACTACTACTGCTACTCCTAGGGGCCATAATTAGTCTACAGTAGCAGGCTTCAACAGAAATACCTTTCTTGGTGCATTTTCATCTTCATTCTCGTGACAAATGGTAATTGTAATTGCAAACATTTCATAAAAATAGTGATAATTCTTATGAGATTTAAATATCCTGTATCCAATTATCATGAAATAGTATCTATAGCAGTATCTGAAACAGAGGAAAAAGGGCATGGCAATTGTTTATCTAACAGTGCATGGCAATTGTTTATCTAACAGTGCATACACACACACACACACACACACACACACAATTTGAAAAATAATATACACTTAATGATCAATTTACAAAATATATTCTTTTAATTATACAGTGCATCCCCTAAAAAAGTTAACAGTTGGAAAATGTCTCCCCAAATAAATATTTCAGAATATTTTCCATAAATTTTCATTCCTGTTGATAGCTTAGGGTCTCTCCTATGCAATAACACCAACAAAATCTGACTTGTTATTAAGCTTGAGTGATCAAAAACAACTTTTGTGAAAGGGTGCAAAATTCAGACTTGACAAGAATTGGTATTTGTCCTGGCTGGTATGAACGAAATTAAAAACCGTTTTAAATTGACAGTTGAAAAAATCTCCCCATTTAAATATTTCAAAATATTTCCAGGAAATGTTCATACCTGTGGAAAACTTAGGGTCTCTTCTGTCATCTCTTCTGTCATATGACACCAAAATATCTCACAATATTTTATACTTGAGTGAGCAATTTTTGTGAAAGGGTTCAAAATCCATACTTGACAAATGTTTGTTTATGTTCTGGCTGGTATAAGCAAAGTTGAGAGTCATGAAAAAGCTTTAAAATGTTATATTCTGATCATTAAAAGACAATTTATGAAAGAACAAGATTTTCTTCACTGTATGTCCTGATATATCCCATCAAAACTTTATGGTTGAGTGAGCAAGCCAGGTGAAATTAAAAGACTCAGCAAAAGTAACATTTTGAAACACTCAACAAAGTAGTTGATTGCTCACTCAAGCAAAAAATGTTGATGGGATGCATAAGGACATACTTAGAACAAAGCCTGTTATTTCATAAATTGCCTTTTGTTACGATATGCGATATTGTGTATCGGTATCGGAATTACTTCGATTAAATATGTCTACCAACTAACAAATCTGTCTGCTAACTGGCATCATTATATTGCGTACCCAGCAATACCAAGGCCTCTAACATGACATGGTGGCAGCGTCGGGATCATCTTTAAAACCATAACACGTCTTGATCCAGTTCACGACAGTTGATAAATGCTAGAAACTCAAATTTTCGTGAAAATCAGTCCAGTAATGCAGCGTCGTTCTGTAGTCGATGTGTAGTGCACAGTCGCATACTATACAGGCTCCATAGGGATACCGCAGCGAGGTAGTGCCACTGCGCTAGCGTTGTCACAACCGGCGTACCATAGCTAGCTGCATGTATGGAATGCGTCTCGCCAAGGGACAAATCGCGAAAAGGTTTCGAGTTTGCACTATGATAGATGCACCAAGGTTTGAGAATTGAATCAGTCTTCTCGATTATTTGCATTTACTTGTGTTGTGTGTATTATCATGAGTGTATGCCTGTTCTGCACTTAAAAAAGAAGTGAAATCAAGTACAAATCAAGTTATAACTGTGCTCAATCACTGGCACAGGGGTCTGCTTAAAAGTTAAAAATAAATTTAATTAAAATCAGACCAGAATACAGAAATTTCTAAGCCTTTTCATGACTCAGCTTGGCTGATACAAGCCAGAGCCAATATCAATTCTTGTCAAGTCTGGATTTTGCACCTTTTCACAAAATTGGCTTTTGTTTACTCAAGTGTAGAATATTGGTTGATATGTTGGTGTCATTTGATAGAAGAGACCCTAAGCTATTCAAAGGTATGAAAATTTCCTTAGAATAGTTTGAAATATTTATTTAGGTGGACTTTTTCCAACTGTTAACTTTTTTCTGGGACGCACTGTAGTAACTGCATCCATTTCTGACAATTTTTGTTTACATTATAATGGTTCTATATTCTTCTATTGTGTCATTAGTGACCTAAAAAGTTAAGTTTTCCTACACTTTATCTTGTCATAGCCTACACAATAAAAATTTTATCGAACTTTTAAGAATGCCTGAAAGTCAAGTCTTTATTGAATATCCTTTATCACTGATGACAATGATCAAACAGGAGTATGAGAGTAAATGGCTCTCTTCAATGACCTCCATTGGAAGTCTGATAATTATTACTCTACAAAATGACCCCTTACATCCTTAGAAAAAGTTAGTGATGATATTAGTATATAAGCCTATATGGCTGCAAAAACAGGAAACCCTGCGAGGAAAACAAGAAATCAAAACCTAAGCTACATGCCAGCAAGTAGAAAAAAAAAGAGAGGACTAGAAAAGGATGACGTAAATGTGTATAAAGGATGAAAATGTGACAAATCCCCAAGACAACAAAGTCAGTCGAAATATAACTCAACAGCAGATGCTACAGTTCAAAAACCATCTTTGTACACAGACGGTATTGTAAACCAATAATCCTAAATTTAGATCTTTTCTCTGAATTCTCAAGGAGGTGAAAAGATCACGTATCAGACCAAGAAATATTGGGGAGGACAAACCCATGAAATTGCTCCCTGCTCAAGCCTCCACAGTCCAGCCATATAGCTGCTGAAATTGCCCCGAGGGCAAAATATGGAATATTGGTTTACAACAAAGTTGGCACTTCTTGATGGAAGTACTTGATAAGGAACACATGTGGCCAAGAAATTGGATTTTTGGAGAGGCCTTTGTTGTGAGTGTAACATTTTGATGAGTAGCTTATTCAACCAGACGTCCAACGCAAGACACAATGAAATGTTACAAAAGTAGAGTAAACATATATAAATTTCAAAGGAGTGAACTATATTCTCTCTTTCTGAAAGGGGGTATAAAGTACTACTACTTTTTAATGTAGCCATCAAAATAAAACTCGTATCATGGGTAGAAACAATATCATTATTTTCTTTCCTTTAGGACTGAATTTACAAAGGTGGTTTCACTCTCAACCTTGATTTAAACCACCTATTAATGGGATAGTCCACCCTGATTACAAGTTGGTTTTAAAAGACGCAGAAAAATTAAAGAAGTAGATCAATGAAGGTTTGAGCAAAATCCAATAAGAAATAAGAAAGTTATGATTTTTTGAAGTTTTATTCAATTAGACACAAATTGGCAACTCCGTGACGTATCTTGCAAGCTCCTCTCCCGTTTGGTCAGTACAGAAAATTTCATAAATTTTCATTTTCTTAATTTCTGATGAAGGAATAGATTTTTTTCACACAGGTTTTGTGTAAAACATATGAGCAATGATTATATCTAAGGTGCATGTATGACTGAATATTTCCTTTAGAGAAAATGGAAATTAATAATTTTTGGGGTACAGGGCAAATGGGAGAGGAGCTCGCACGATACGTCACGGAGTTGCCAATTTGTGTCTGATTGATTACGACTTCAAAAATTCATATCTTTATTTCTTATCGGATTTTGCTCAAACCTTCACTGACATGTTTCTTTAATTTTTCTGCTTCTTTTAAAACCAACTTGTAATCAGGGTGGACTATCCCTTTAAATATGGACTCTACAACCATAAAGTAACAAACACAAGCCAAAAACAAACAACATAACTTTTGTGTTCACCATGCTACTATTCTGCAAAAAAAGAAATTCTTTTGTTTGCCTTTACTTTAAAAATTATGTTTTGTTCTTAATTATATTCTGGCTTCATATGTCGCCACAATAAATCAATGGTTTTGACAATGCTCCAATCTTATTATTCGTTTCCCTTCAGTCATTGTCTTTAAGTAATGCTGTTTGTTATATTATGCTGTGCATATTGTATTGTACTATGTACTGTATTGTGTGTAACAAGCCAATGGAAACTAAATTTCTATGTGTTGAATCATATACACCAATAAAGATGAATCTGAATCTGAATCTGAATCTAAACCACATATTCATTAATTTGAGCCTTAATATTAGCTAAATACATGAACATATAAGTAGAAATATATCAAAATTGGTTAGACAACATTATATGAAAATTAAAAAATAATAGTCATAATGCTCTCTAATATTTATCTTTGAAATGATTCTTGTTTATATAACATGTGGAAATATTGTTCCCAATGTATTAAAATCTGAGAAGGCGGTTTAAGTCATAAAATGTTTTAAAAACACTCCACCCCCTTCCCCACAAAAAAGGGGGAAAAAAGAAAAAGATTAATATGAGAATGATCTGCCATAACTCTTTAAAGGTTCAATTAACTGCACCTTTACAAAGTGGAATGTTTTACAGGACCAAAATACACTTTACACAATGTATGCAAATTAAAATTTCTTTATTCAAAAATAATTCAAGGCTTACGCTGACCTCATAACCTTTTCAACAGATGATACTTCACTGCTTCATTACGTCATGCAATACATAAAAGACGCTCCCTGAAGATAGCTATTTAGATTTCTTGATCGAAATATATAGGTCGGCATTTGCTTCAGGAGCTTCTTAGATACAACCACAGTTTCTATGAGAGAATACAAGAGCATTTCTCAATTTGATGCTACAGAATGACATTTATTAAATCTAACATGAGAGGGCAGTGTTGACAAAGACAACAGGTGGCGATAGAAAGATGACGAGTGACCTTTAAACGATGCCGCAATAATTATATGCGAGGGCTATAAATGTGTAACTAACGTGCAGCTTAGAGTAAGCTATCAATCTTGGACAACGTCATGAATAAAGCACCAAATACACAACATGCATAACTTGGAGGCACATGCATTGCATGTGTGATGTCATAGTTGGACATCTACAATCAATATCACAAAACATTACTTATAATTTTCTATTTTTTTTTTCCTGCTATATCATGATAAATATATTTTACACTTCCTACCTTGAAAATATGTATATATCCATGTGTATGTAACACATTAAAAATTGGGAAGAGGGATATTTTGAGAAATTTTACTACACAGCAATTGGCAGAATAATCTAAATATTACATCATACATTATGATCAAATTGCCAATTTCTCCATTTCAATGGTAATATCAAGTTTTCAAAATGTAAAACTCTGGTGACATGATGACAATGGTACATTACTTATTATCCTCTATGCTTTTTGAGAGAGTAAACTTATTCAAGGTTCACATAAACACAAAGTGAATATATATATTTTCATACTCCTCTGCTTACCCATCATTTGTACTAGAAAGTATAGTAAAATATAGATACATGCATAAGATATATTTTATTATTTATTTCAGTTTTATTTCAACAGGGTGGTCTCATTTCAAGTCCATTTCTGGATCTGCTCTTCCAGAGAGCAATGCATTCACATAAAAGTACAGAACATATTTCACATGATTAAATAAACAGAACATATATACAAAGATTAAAATGAAATTAACATACATGTGAATAAACTCTTAAAATTTGTAAAAAGATTGAATACAATAATTATAAAATCCCACATTACAATAAAAAGAAATGTATAATATAAATACTGAATGAAAATAACAAATTGAACAATAATAATACAAACTAAAATGATTTTACAAAATATATACGTATGTACAAGTACATCCTTTCTTTTCCATTTAATGCATAATTGTTGAAAGATTAATTCACTTACAGTTTATAACTTTATCGTATTATTAATTTCTCACACAATGCTATTATACTCAGTTCACAGCATGAAGAAAATTTAAATGCAGGGGCCAACTATTCCATTCAATGAAAAGGGCTGTCTTAGTCTAATATAACATTGCATTAAACGAGAGGCATTTACCTGAAAAACAAAAAGGAAATGCCGGTATAATTATAAAAGTACTAATGCTGTCTACACATAGTTTTATAACACAAAGTAACAGAAGTATTAATATCTAGATTTACCGGTAGGCAAATGCCAGTGATTTTTTTTTTTTTTTCATTTTATTAAAGAGATACCTTAATTACAGATATAAAAGGGCTGTAGGACATAGTGAAACAGAAGAAGCTACTATCTTATATTACACAGCTGCACTTGGTTGTTCACCTGCCTACGGCAATCAGAACTCTAGTGTTAAGATATCACTCCCATCCGTCTCCTTTTTCAATTGTCCATTTACATACATGTTGTATGGGCAAGTACTGTGACTGAGACCATGTCACGGCTATGGTAATGTATTCCTCTCCTCCTTATCGCTTAACATCGTGACTCTAATTAGAATCACAAATGAAGGAGTAGCTCTCCTCCTGAATGTTCAAAACAAGAAAAGGGTTTTCCCAGACTACTCACCGTCTCATGAAGTCGAGTAGATTCGTCTCGACGCAAGGCATAATTAGCAAGCATGATCAGTGAGGGAGAGACGAAAAGCGAGAGTGAGATACATGTGCACATGAGATCTATAACAAGGAAAGGTGTCTTCTCTCTCTCATTACGATATCAAATGCATTCAGTCAGTCACATGTCTGCTACGGTGTTTGGATCCTCCTTGGAAAGCGATAATCGAGCAGCATATCAAGGATTTACACTTGAGAATGAGGCAAGCCAACAGTTGATCTATCATTCATACACTCTTAAATGAAGTTGGATGGGTTTCACAATACTTCCCTTACACAAATGTGAAAACCTGTAAAGCAGATCCCCTGCTTGAAGACTTTCACTAAATTGGCAACCAGAAGAGAAATAATGACAGAATGAAAGATGAAGTTAGTATCAACGCATAAAGAATCTATACTCGTATGAATGTAGCCAACAGTCTTTCATAGATTTAATCAATGGTGTTTACATCACAGCAGATTCTTGTCTAATCTCTACAGAAAAGTCCTTGCATGCAAATTGGCAATGAAGAAGAGCCAATAGTAAATGAAGAGAGTTATGAGGAGAGGGTAGAAAAAACGAGTGCTGGCTTTCATGTTTATCCCCGGGTAATGCGGTGGCGCAGAAGTGATGATTACAAACATGCATTACTAGAGTCATCTCCTAACTGACTTTGCTCTGAAAATGCTACAAGATAACAGTTGGCATCCAAATTACGAGGTGCATTTGGAAAGGTTAGCCTCATTTCAGATGCACCCTGGCATTAAAGGAGTACACTGCCCTCAAAGGTAGAAATCTGGTAAAGATGTGAACTTAGTGCACGCATTATATTTAATAAAGTCAATCACACTGGCAGCCCAAAGGGACACAGACTTTGTTTGGACTACTTCTTTATGTCAATTCTTTTCCTTTAGAGAAGCGTTTTGTCAATACACTGTTAAAACATGTATTAAAAAACTACGGATTAAAAAAATGTTGATTAAAAATGGTTTAACATTGGTTATAAAATGAGTGTTGGTTAATAATGACTTTTAATCTTGCGTGGGTTAAAAATATTGTTGATTAAAATTATTGTTTTTAATCTTGTTGGTTACTTTGTAACCAACATTGATTAAAAACAGTGTTCTTGGCTTTCCCGCCAAAATGATAGTGCTAACTGTCGAGACAAATTATCTTTTTGTTGGTTAAAGTTTGATCAAAGTTGATTAAAATACCAATCGCGTGACCGAACAGCGCTTTGGAACAAATCTATCACAGAAATTGTTTGCGATAAAAATGGAAGGCGTTGTCATTCAAGTCGCTGAATGATTGGGGACTTTCAAAGAGCTTGTTGGTGTGTTTGAAGGTGAGAAACTCTGTTTCATATCTGTGATTGTTGTCTAGCTTAATCTTGGGAAGAAATAGATCTACAGTGTGATCTTTCTTTCTAATTTAGACGGCTTGGGAGCTAGTTTGACCTGCTCGATCTGGACTAGACCTGGCTAAGCCAGGCCCACCGGTAGATCTACTGACTACACCTACGGTAGCGAGGAGGCGACGCCGGCGGTATGGCGGTGTGTTCAACTTTGCGGATGTCCATATTTCGCGGACAGGGCAATATGACAAAAACTGAAACTAGAACAGTTTTTTGAGAAAAAAAAGATATAGCATCAATGTAGGCGTAGGCGTAGTCTACCGGTAGGTCTGGCTTAGTCAGGTCTAGTCCAGGTCTGAGCAGGTCGAACTTCCCAAACCGCTTAACTTAGAAAGCAATATCACACAGTAGATCTATTTCTTTATAAGACTAGCTAGACAACAATCACAGATATGAAAAGAGTTTCTCCAGGGAGTTTCTCACCAAATAAAACTAACCAACAAATGGCTAAACATTTAACCAACAATTTGTTTAAGTTTAATCAACACCAGTTTAACCAATGTTGAGCAAAATATGATTAACCAACAAATGGTTAAACATTTAACGAACAAATGATTAAACATTTTAACCAACAATATGTTTTAGTTTAATCAACACTGATTTAACCAACGTTGAGCAAAATAAGATTAACCAACAAATGATTAAAACTTTTAATCAACCAAAGGTTAAACTTTAATCAACAGGCCGTTGATTAAAGTTTTAACCTACAAATGTGTGGTTCACCTGGTAATCCTCGGTTGATTAAAATTTTAACCAACAAGATTAAAAATTTTAATCAACGTTCTAACAGTGTAAAAGGAATATACATGTAATTGACAATGAATGACAACCTTACACAGTTACAATACCAAAAGTAAGATTTTTCTTTGTCAAAAAATAAAAAATAAAATAAAATACCAAGTTTGGTTTTACAGACTGGCAAGCAAGTTTTATTGAAATTATCTACAAATAAATGGTACCAATGATATACTTTTAATCAAAACAACAATTAGTTTGTAGTAATCTTTGGTTTAATTGAAGGAATTTTGTTTTAAATAAGCAAAATAGGATTTCACACAAAAAATATGATTCCATGTATATTCTAAAAATGGGAGGCACATTGCTTAAGAAGAAAATGGATTATTCAGATTACTCATAATATTTTCCCTTCATTTTCTATCTCTGATCTTTTTAAAGACTGCATTAACTGGCTACAACATTTAATATGACTATATGAACATGTATGTTTAATGTAGTACTATGCCTGGAGCCCTGTACACTATAAGAAATCATAATGCACATCACATTCCGTCTGCAGTAAAAGATCAGGCTGGTTACTTCACTCTGAATACCTGAAGCATCAAACTTTACATTTCTCTGTAGCTTTGATAAGAGCAGGATTATTTTTGCACATCTACATACATGGATTAGACTTGAAAGTTTCTCCAAAAATACATGAAAGATCCCACATGAAGTGATTTTTTTTTATGAGGCACATTGAACTGTTTATCTGCCAGTCCAAGATCATGCTTAGGGTTTCATCGTTTCATTTGAAATATCCTGAGAAAGTCTAATACCTCCATTTCCCCTCTCTTGGGCCATAACTGCTTGCTTGGAATAGGATCTCAATGGTGGCATAAATGGCCAAATTTCCCAACAGAATCCGGGCATTTAATTCACAAAAGGAAAGTCATTCGGCCTTATTGGATTCACATGCGCACTGTGCTCAATATCACAAGGTAGTCTAGAAAGTGAGGCTCGTACAGCATGCATCTTCATGTCTCTTATTTCAAAGAAAAATTTCATTGCAAGTAATTAAGCATGGTACTAATGATGACGAATGTCATTTGCATCCATGCTTCTAATCTAATTACACTACTTGCTGTAATAAGACTTTTGTGTATCATGAAGGTGAAAATCTTGCAAGCTATTTGGAATCTAAAAAGTATATTCATCTGTACATTATTATCTAGTACTGGAAGATCAGTTGAATGATCATGTACTGTTGAATTTACCACTGATTACAGATCAGAAAATGGAAGAAAAATAGATATGAATTTTCAATAAAAACATGGTTCTTTATCATCCTAAAAGGAATGAAGAGCAATGTTGAAAGACTATCCACTGACTGAATGGATTGGGAGCATATATCCTGTGGCAGGCAGAAGAAATGAAATGGTCTCTTGTCAATTAATCTACTCAGAGTCAAGATGAGAGAGGGGAGGCAATAGAGGAGGGGATGATGGAAGAAGGTGGAGGGAGGGAGGGAGGGAGATAGAAAGAGAGAGAGAGAGAGAGAGAGAGAGAAAGAAAGATGAAGGTAGGAAGGATACATGGTATCAAAAAGAGGCAAAGAGGAATGTGAGAATTAGACAGAAGAAATTATACAAGAATGGTCAAAAAATTAGTAAATTAGTGCAATAAGAAATAAACAAGACAGATATGTCATTAAGGTGAATTATAGAGTATTAAAGAGGTTTAAAACAAAGATTATGATAAGATGAAGTGAGATAAAACAGGGCAAAAAAGAAAAGGACAGAAAAAATTAGAAAAGAGACAGAAATAATTTTTTTTTTAAATAGAATAAGAAAAATGACAACCAAGTTAGAACACTAAAATCATTTCTCCATAGTAAGAACAATTTTATTTTAAATGAAATTCCATTGAAATCTTTATTTCTTTAAAAAATGCAAAGCTACTCAAAGAGAGAGAGTGGGAGAGAGATAGGGGGTGATTGGGGGTGGGGGTGGTTAAAAAGAGCGGAATTAAGCAGGATACAATTCCTCAGAGTGAATGAATATCTTCAGGCTAGATCTAGTGCGATTTGTTTGCTCACGCTGGCCTGTAGGGGTATTATATGAGGGGAGTCAAATCGTGTTATATCTGATACCCAGAAGTGCATTGTCCTCTCATTAGAATGCAGTGGAAAGGAGGGCAGTATAACCATACAGCACAGCTAAAGATACACCATGTATAGATACTATCCCAAACGAACAGAGCCAAGTATGCCTACTACTTGGGCAGAGCAGGAAGAGTGCCTGGTGTGAGGTTACCTCAATTCTATTCAAGGTTTTGTGTACATATATTATTGCAAACCTATTCATGCATTTCCTTTCCACCCATTAGCACAAATGCCATCAAGCAGTCGACTTGATGGACATTTCATTTTTTCATCAAATGAGGACAAGAAGAATATGCCAATGTAGTATCCTAAACGAAGTTTGCTTAGTCAATGACAAAGGCCATTAACCAATTCCATCCATCATAAAAGAGTTGTGTTTGCACAAGAATTTCAAGGATGTCTCAGCATCTGTTGCAGTATTTTCATAACTGTCATTTTTGGGGTAAAATGTGTATGATCAAGCTTGCCTAGTACCTCCTTGGTATGATACACATTCAACTATTATTTCAAATTATACCCCAAGTAAGGAAGGAAAGAAAATAAATATACTTAGGAAAAATAGATTTTTAATAGATATGTTCACAATTTCTTTTTCATGCCTACAGCAACTGTATAAATCTCTACATCTCTCTCTCTCTCTCTCTCTCCCTCACTGCCTATGTCTCTCTCTCTCTCCCTCTCTCTCTGTCTCTCTCCCCTTCTCTCTATCTCTCTCTCTCTCTCTCTCTCTCTATCTCTCCCTCTCTTATCATCACTATAGTGCTCAATTTTTTCTTTTCATTGTATCATCAAGGAGTTATCACAGAACAATAACTCCTCGGTATCATAATATCTTTCTCTGTACAGTTATAAATTTTTTTGCTTTTCTTTTCTTCATTTCTCACCCCCTTTAAAAATTGAGAAAATTTGTAAGTATTAGGCAGATCTGTACAATTAACATTGAAGGAGGCTTTTTTTTCATATCTGAAGTAGCATTTGCCTGAGGTCCCACATTTTCATGTCATGTTTTATCTTGTGTTTCATAGAGGGTGAAGGGGGTACCTCACATTGAGTAGAATAAGTGTCATCATCTCCTGCTAAGATATCACCTGCTATGCATCTTTTGTCCCCCCCCCCCTTTCTGCTCCAAGTCTCCTCATCATACAAGGTGGTGTTAGTAATTGGCTGCTTTTATGAATGGAAGACCCAGTGTCTGCCTGCGCATCTGATTAAACAAGGTGACCAAGATTTAGTCTGCTTCATCAGACTCTTTCAAAATTCATAAGGAAGTGGATCAGGTAAAATGCATGATCTTTGAATGAATATATTATGTATCACTGAATAATCACAGAATTGTCAATATTAGAAGTCATTTCCTGATATGTTACTTTTATTCAAGAACAGATATATCTCAATTTTTTTGTAGATTTAATAACAATGTACCCATAAGAATAAATGGTATCAGGTGTTGAAACATGCCATGTGCTTTTATCTAAATTATGATGTTAGCCAATGGTACTTTTCAAGTATAACCCAATCATCATTCCATATTGTGATTGAGACTACATAAATCCAGCTCCTTCTGGAACTAATTAAGTCACCAAAATAAGAGAATTACGAATATCAAATCAATAAATAATACTGATGAGATACTAATGGCATCTTAATCACCAAATCTACTGAAATTGAAAACCCTAGCTTGGTTTGTAATCCCTCTATCACTACCATTAAGCCTGTAAGTATGGAGATCATATTGCACTAATTATCCAAGCATAAATCATAATTGATTCATAACTCCTTATGCCTCACTGAGCTGAACACCCACAATAGAGCATTAGAACTGCATGTCCATTTTTACAGGCTACTATGAGATGTAGGACTTGCCTAGGTAATCAATAATCCCATTAATTCATTGCCATAGCAACACTGTCCCCCTTCCAAGTAAAAAGCCTATAATAGCCGACTGTGATACTACAATTCCACTCCAAGTACAATTTACTACAGGCTATGCACACTGCAAGTCACGTGACAAAATATTATGCTCATTATGCAGTCTATGGTTCAATTAGATTGAATCTCGAGTGACCAGAAATGCCCACAGGCATCATACATTGTTTTCCCCTTATATGGCGGCTTACTAGCTTGCCGAGTGAATTTAACAGGCTGATTTTTTAAAGAGAGGAAAATAAGAAAGGATGGGGAAGACAAGGAAAGTAGAAAACAGTAAAGAAACCCAGTGACTGTACTTACAACATCTACCCATCCTGTCTCAGTTTCTCTGTCCATCTTTCTATCTCTGAGTAAATGCATGTTGCATATTTCATAGCTGCTATGCTCAGAGAATAGAACAGATAAAAACTGTTTGCTTTCAGTGATTTTAATGAATTTGTTTATTACCTTCAATTATCCGTTCAATGCTAAAACCTCTCTTCTCATAGATCTTCTCTTCTTCTCTGGCTCCTCTATCATCATTGAAACCTCCAACCCCTCTTTCTTTTTCTCTCTCTCTCTTGTTTCCACAAACATAGCTTGGAGGTTGAGACCAGTAATATAACCTTAGTGGCTCAGTCGATACCGCCTTGATGCCCTCCCTCTCTCCATGCATCAAGAAATAGAGTGTTCATGTGGGTTACATAAATATACAGCCGTATGAAATCACATTTTGTGTTTGCCGAAGAGGCAGAGAGTG
This sequence comes from Heliocidaris tuberculata, assembly GCA_025618425.1. Taxonomy (NCBI): domain Eukaryota; kingdom Metazoa; phylum Echinodermata; class Echinoidea; order Camarodonta; family Echinometridae; genus Heliocidaris; species Heliocidaris tuberculata. The sequence continues at coordinate 9,674,033 of CM046832.1, read as the reverse complement.
GTCGATCAAGCAGCTTGTTTGCCGACGTACTTTGTTTCATGGCCTGTATGCCGGTCAAAGCCTATATTCAATTTAAGCCCTGCATCTCATGATTTGAGGTGTACAAATTTGACTGGTGTTGGATTTTTGGGGGGAGGAAAAAAGAGGTGACAAAGGATTTGAAATATTCTTAACATTCATTTCACTTTACGAATAAGCAAACCTTGATCTTGTTAATAAGCAGAAATGATGAGGCCTAAATTCATCTTTACGATGTCAAGATCAAGCTATCAAAGTCAAAATATTCCACACTTCTATTTCAAAATAACTTAGAATAATTTTCATAAATTTAAAGTTATAAAGCTCACAACTCTACGTATTTGAATTTCCCTATCTTTCTTTCTCTTTCTCTCTTTCCTATCTCTATCTCATGTTGATAAAAGCTGTAATTACTGCCCGACTTCCCCCTTTTTATTTCTGCAGAGAACAAATGCACTTTAAGCAATTTTCAAAGATACACAGTGGTCGGCATATTAGTAAATTTCAATCACCCAGGACAATCATCAATTATGGTATTCTGAGTCACCCTATTGCACACGAAGTAACAGGCATTCGTCAAAAAAACTAATCAATTAAATGTGGATGAATTTGAAGTCAGACTCAAGCTGGGGAAAGAAGTACACATTTTGATCTCCAGGGCTCTTGCAGAATGTCCTGACAATGACTTATGAGCCGCGACCAACTTTGTAGATTTAATCATGGAAGCAGCCAATCTTCCACATGGTACAGTAATTATTCGCCGTGTTTCTTCGCTTATGAAGATGAGCAACCTAATATATGCAATACTATAAGGTTCACCTCAGGCTGTCTTTGTAGAGAAACTACATGTAGGCTTACATCAGCACTAGATAGCACCATCTCGTAAGAGTTTTCATCAAGACGTTATTTCAATTACCAGTATCCAGGGTGTTTCTCTGATGAATTCAATGAAATATTCATCTTTTTGTCTTCCACTGATGACATGCTACTGATGAGAGTCCATAGATGAGAGCTATATATCGAGAAGCAATGAAGCAGCTGGGCAGGTGGAGTAATTTCCTTTCCAGATCACAAGGGATGGATTAAAATTCCATCAAAGATCTTACTTGAATTACTATAAGCATGATGTAATAAAGAAAACCTACATACATTGTACACTGAGTGCATACTACATAGCTGTTCTCAGTTGTGACCTGCATGTATGCTTTATACAGAAAAAAAAACTGGGAACATGAAAGAGTGCAGTTTGCTAAATACTTTAATTTTTGGCATAATACACCTGTTCTTGTTGTCACTTGCACAGCCCCAATAGCCCCCCCCCTAAAAAAAACACAAAAAAACAACATCAAATATCACTGAAGGTGATGATTAAAACCCACCCCAATGTGTGTGCCAAATTTCCTGAGCATTGCTCGAAAAATGAGGAAGTGGTTTGATGTGCAATATTTTCCTGTTTTATTGCCATGTCATTACCATGGTAACACAGTTTGCCACATATTGAAACAATATGTCTTGTACATCTTTACCACAAAACGAATTTGTGTACCAAATTTCAAGAGCATTGCTCGAAAAAATGAGGAAGTAGTTTCATGCGCAAGCTTTCAACCTGATTTATTGCCATAATATACTGTTACCATGGCAACGGAGTTTCCGACACATTCACAAAATAGGTGTTGCACATCTCCATCCCAAGACCAATGTGTTTGGCGAATTTCATGAGCATTGCTCCAAAAATAAGGAAGTAGTTCGATGTGCAAGATTTGCAACAGAGGACTGCCCGCCCGACAGACCGCCTGCCTGAACCGCCCAACCGACCGCCCGCCCGACCACACGCTGATTCCTATATTCCCCCTTCAAACTTTGTTTGGTGGGGGTACAAAAACAAATTGTAACAATCAAACTTGTTGGGAAATGTAAACCAGGGCATTTTCTAACAAAACAGTCAACTTACTATACAAATTCCATACTCCCCCCCCCCCCCCCGAAATACCATGCAATATCCAAACTGTAGCATTGCTCACATCATCTTTCTAGTTTCTTTATTAATACAACAATGCTACATGTAAATGCCGCACCGAAAAGAAGACTGCAAAAACCAGTAGTTTTACATCTATAGTAGATTACAAAAAAAAACAACTTGCAATTAGAATAGTCCATTACAAAACACATACAGCAGAGTATTTAGTAATCTGATCAAATTACTGCAAAAGCAAAATCCAAAAGGTGTTTTGAAGGTATGCCCACTTGCCTTTTTCTAACTTCCACATTATTCACTTATAGACTTGGTCAAATCCTCAATCGAACTGGCACTGGAGATTAAGTCAATATAATCTTGTTAAACCAATATATACACATCACTGAAAATTAAAGTTTGCTATCTTCCGTACAGATTGGAGTTTGGAAAGACAGCTAGAATGTACATCAAACTAGATCAGAGAATAAATGTGCACTTGTCTTCTTTTTTTTTTCTTCAGGTATTCTAATTTCCAAAAGGACCTTTCAACCTTAGAATAAAAGACTACAGTGTTCTGATATGACGAGCATGGACCTTCATGTATACTGCTACAAGTGGTCTGAAAACTAGAAAAGTACCGAAATTGCTTTTGTTTTCGCTGCTCTAACTTCTAAATATTTCATTTTCTCATTTCTTTTATGTCTTCTTCATTAAAATAAGAATATCTATTTACACTATACTTCCTTTAACTATACTCTTTCAAAGCTGTATAATCAATTTCCTTCATTTGAAGATTATTTCAAACAATATAAACAGGTATTTAACATACAGGTAAATGACCACTCTTTTGCTAAATGTGCAGTATGGATGATCCATGCTCATAATTAAAATGAAGACACAGGTCATCACCAGTAATACAATCTCTTTAATTGTCCTGAAAATTGCATCTGTGGTCAATTATGGCCCACACCAAATGTGTTGGAATTCAATTTATATATTGTTAACCCACTGAAAATCATTTACATCTCATGGTCTATTCACCTTGCCTACATGTCATTAACCTAGGGACTGTGAAACAAAATGGCTACATGCCCCTTCCCCATCCAAGCATCCTAGGTTGATTGCCTCCACTTCAATGGATTATCTAAATATGCCTACCGGTCAGCCCCTACATATAGGATTAGGCTCTCTACCCCAGCCCGGCCGGCCGGTGGTAGTTAATATTCATATCTAATGAAAATGAGTCATACAATGTACATGTGCCGGCTTGAAGGGGGCATCAGAGCGGTTTGCTGATCATAAGTAATGGGAAGAATTTATTGAGGCATGGAAGATTTATATGGAGGATACGAGTGGATTGGAAGTATCACTTGTATGAGTGCTATGGTATTTGATTGTACAAAAGGATCAACTCTGAGAGTCATTTTGTGCAGAATGAGCAAAGCCACTTGTAATACAACAATGTACACGCTTGTAGTTCTCTTGTATTGGTGCACTGAAAAGTACACGAATGTGTACAATATAAGCTCTCTCTCTCCCTCTCTCTCTCTCTCCCTTTCTGCTTATTGCTGTCTCCTTCACATCCTTCACATTTTGTCAACTGATTGAACTTTATAATAAAAATATGTCCTGTTTATCTTACCATCAAGTTCATACATTATCAGTGTACTGTCTTCCATTTCATTTAAATGTCCAAAGGACAAGTGATTTGTAAAGTATCCTCTGCATCAACTGTACAAATCTTATCCACTTAGAAAAATGGGGTGGCAAATTCATAAGATCTGGTCAAAAGCATAAATATACAGACACGATCTGCATGTAATTCAATATTACATTGTCCTATATTTTCCTGTTTGTGTAAGGTAAGACTCTACTCTGCAGTATATTGGTTTACATGTTGAAGGGCACAAACTACCAAAAGACACAGCTTTACAATTATTCTATTTTGATAGCTCTCTAATTAATTTTTTGACTAATTCTTGTCATATACTCACCTGTGGAACTGGGGTAGCTGGAACACTCATTGCTGTCTCTACATCATACTCATTCTCTACAATATTCAGATGCCTTCTGACACTGCCTGGCTGTACAATCATAGACAGGGAACGCCTGTGTACTCTGCCCTTCTGAGAACTTAAGGTGCCTTTAGCGGACGAGCTACCAGCACGACTGCCTGCTCGACTAGAGGTGGTAGAGCGCTTTGCCTCCAACAAGGGGCTTTCCTCGTCTGAGAGTGGGGAGCCTGGGTGGGGGTAGGGATGTGCCTGAGGCCGGCCTAGTTGAACATGATGGGTGGACACATTGTCCTTGTTACTCAGGGTGCTATGTTTGCTGGATCCTTCTCCACCGAAACTGGAAGACTGGAGGAGCTCACCGTTTTCCTCGTCAGCTGGCGAACTCTGGAAAATTATGAAGAGTCTTGAAGATTAGGTATGCATTCAGAGGGAGGCAATTAGATTTAGAGGCTTAATTATTAATTACAAGAGGCATTTTCCATTTGCAAGAAGTCATTGCTTATTCAACAGTCAGGTGGATTATTAGAACAGAGCATGTTTAATGGATCATCAGCTTTGGATAAAGCATTACTAATGCATCAATAATCATCTCAACAGATCTGACAGTTCCAAAATGCTCAAAACAAAGCACGCTTGGTGGATGCATTACTTCCATTGTATCCTTTCTTGATTGAAGAGAGATCTTCAGTATCCCCAAGTCACAACTCACAGTCTCCAACTCTCTTTTGCCAACTCTCCCCTATCTTTTTTCATCCCCCTTCATCTCTATCTCCATCCCTATCTCTCCCCCTCTATCTCTCCCTCTCTCTCTCTCTCTCTTTATTTCTCTTTCTCTCTCTCTCTCTCACTCATCCTTTTCTCTTTTTCAATATTACTCCAACTTAATTATATGTACACGTCTCAAATGCTTTATATGTAGTGTGCAATTATTTATATTTCACATTCTTTTAATATTTTTCCCTATCCCCCTACTTTTCCTCTCTTTATCTCACTTTCTCTTTACAACTTTCTCTTTCTTTTCTAATTCCCTTTTGCTCTCATTATATTCTTTTCCATTTCACTTATGACCCTATAGATTATCAAAAGGGAAAACAGCATGAACACAGTGATTTTATACAGTGTTCTTGTACTGTGTGTTCATATTGTGCGTTCATGCTGTTTGTCACACTGTGTCACATAGTGTGTCACACATTGTGAATATGACCCCGTTCTCATTACAAGGGATAGAGCGATCTAGCGCGCGCTAGATCGCGCCACCTCTGTGGTGAGAACGCGGCGACGTCGTTCCGGCGCGATCCAGGGCGATCCACAGCGATCCCAAACCGGACCACCTCTGGGGGGTGGTCTACGAGAGATAGCGCGATCTAGCGCGCGCTAGATCGATCTCTCTTTTGTAGTGAGAACAGGAAGATGCGAAGTACGCCGGAAGTACGCCGTGACCCAGGAAGTGTTTACAATGTAAAGATACAGCTTGCATATAGCGCACAGTATACAGTCGGTATAGATCGCTAGCGTTAAGCCGAATCGAATTATGCGCGAAAACATTGACCCCATTACGTCAGATGTCATGGCAACAAGAACCCTGAAAAAGAGAAGTGCGACGATAGATCGCTCTACCCTCTGCAGGTGTGAACCCGCGGCGTGCCAGCAGCGTGCCAGTGGACTGCCCTGGCGCAATCCACTTTCTAATCTCGTAATGAGAACGGGGTCTTAGTCTCCATACAATCTATTCTCTGTATGTTCACTATTCACCCACACTGTGTAACACAGTGTGAATACACTTGTCTTTATACTGTGTTGTATACAATATATCATCTCTAAATTCTATGGCCACATTTTGTCACATTATATAACACAGTGTGATACAGTGTGTTCATACTATGTTATATACACCATATTTTATCTATGGTCAAGTAGTCTGTCACACTGTGTCACACTCTATTCTCTCTAAAATTCTCTTTGTAGTCAGTTTGTAACACTGTAACACAGTGTGTTCCTACCTTGTGTACACATGCTATTCTCTCTATGATCATTGTTCACACTGAGTTCACAGTGTGTTCATACTGTGTTATTATAAACCATATCTTATCTATGATTATTCTCTGTCAAAGTGTGGACATATTTGTTCACACTGTATACTCTATTCTCTCTAAGATTCTCTTTGTGGTCACAGTTTGTAACACTGTGTAACACAGTTTGAACACAGTGTAGACATATTCATACTGTTTTGAACACTCTTTTCTCTATGGTCATTGTTTGACAAAAGTTCTGCACAACATAGTATGAACACACTGTGTTCATACTGTTTTCTCTCTATGATCACAGATTGTCACTTGTCACAGTGTGACCAGTGTGTTCATATTGTTTTCTCTTTATGATCATAGTTTGTTACACAGTGTCAGTGTGAACATAGTGTGTTCATACTGTTTTCTCTCTATGATCATAGTTTGTTACACCAAATGTCACAGTGTGCAGTGTGTTTATAATGTTTACTCTCTATGATCATAATTTGTTACACAATGTCACAGTGTGTTCATATTGTTTTCTCTCTATGATCATAGTTTTTCACACAATGTCACAGTATGAACTCAGGGCCTGTGTTCATATTGCCAATACAATGAAAGTGCTCTATGCAGTCACATGGGTTAAATACACTGTGCTCTCTGTAGCCAGTGTGACACACTTTCACAGTATGAACACAGTGTAGCACTATATTGATGTGTTTTAAATCCTGCAGAGCTATGTCCAACTACCACCAATTTCCCCTTCTTTTCTGCTGCATAACCAAACTATATCATGACATCTCCCAGACTTTATCCCTGTATCAACACTACAGCTTACTCCCCCCCCCCCAAAAAAAAACAAAAAAACAACAACAACAACAACAACTCCAAGAGTCCAACTCATCTTTGCTTCAGACTTGGTTGACTGAATCATACATTCAATTCTTCTATTTATTCTAATATATGTCCTTTATCAACAAAATAATCATCACATACCTAGTATCTTTCTGAGAATATTTTGTACTATCAAACACCAACCTCCATGACCCACAAATTTCGAGTTACATTTCCTTGCATGTACATAGTATACCTGACTTGAGATGCTGAAACCATGCAATGCCTCAATTACCAACATCATGCATTACGGCATATTACTGGGATTGTCTTAATTTCAAAACCACACATTAGGGCCCTTGTTTCGTTGCATTTAAAATTAGATATAACCACTACTAAACATGATAAAAGGCATAAATCAACATGAATAATGAGTGTGCTTACCAACATCGCTGGTGGCGAATCGCCTGAGCCATCCACCAACGACCCGCTTCCGTGCGGGGAGCTTTGGCGGCAAGTCTCCTCCGTCATGCGTTGTGAGGTACAGAATGCGAGAGAAAACACTATGGCTGCAAACCATTAGATCAGCTCCTAAAAATATGTCTTTTCAACGTGATTCAATTGACTGTGAAGATGAATACTTGAGCTGTTGGAATGGTCTACGGCATCCCCCAATGGTGATTATCAAAGAAAATCTTGGTGATGCGAATAGATGTCACGCATTACCGCCTGGATGCACAGGTTGAAGAGTGGATGAACGATAACATTAAATAGCTATCGATATCAAAGCCAAGTCTATCTACAGAGCTATGGTATACAGAGTGCATAAAAATATACATACAGACACAGCTGAATACATATTTTGTCGCCGGTCTACATCTATTTTGACAATTATGACGAGTGGGGGCATGGTGGCATAAAGAGGTTGCGAAGACAAATTGGTGCAGATACGGAGAAAAGTGAAGGGGCGAATAAGAGAGGGACATTGGGGTCTGAAGATGGAAGACGGCTCACTCATTCTCATTCTGTATAGGAAAACTAAAAAAAAAAAACCATAAGTTAGCTAGTTTGAAGAGAGGTTGCCCACTTTTCAGGTAAAGGCAAAACTATCCCACAACTGAAAATCATAATTTTTCTCCTCAAAAAAGAAAGCATTGAAAAGTATAAGCACCCTTCCTCAAAATTTCTGCTCCTTTTATATGCGACAACGCTTAGGAGTGGGTAATGGGGATGGAAGATGGCCAGAGGTCGGGGAGAGGGGGCACAAGTTGTATCATGTTTTGAAGTAGTACAAAATATTTGCTAACAAGCAGCAGCACCATCAGTATACCCATGAACCTATTGTAGCTTCATGGTATACCTGATATATAGGGAGTAATCAAAATGAATATTTCTCGAAAAAGAAAACATTCCAATTATTTAAAGGCAAAATTTCAAGAAATTGTGCTGTACTAAAGGTGTGGGTCTAATCAAAATTTTGAAAATTCATGAAAACTATTTTGTTCTCAATGCCGACTGTGCATTATCTTCAATGCATCCATTAAAAACTAACTGATCAAAAAAGGTAGTGCCGCCCGTCTCCCGCATAGCATGCAACGGACCACGGCCTTCTGCAAAAATACCGTCCTAAGCTTCAGTACCCCCCATGGATGGGGGATGGGGGGTATATATCCCCCCAACAAAAAAAATTGAGGTTGGGGGGGGGAAGGCCTGTATTATCATCCCCCAATATTTTTTGATAAAAATTTAAAATGAATATAAGAATTATGATACATTAACTTAAAACTAATAATTATCCCGACTCATTATGTTTGATCTTGAAATACCATCACATTCTTTAATGATTATAAGTAAGGAAATAAGAAATGCCATAATTTAAATGCGAAAATATCGAAGAAAATTCCGAAAATTCGTTCGCTCGCATTGTTATTTTTAATCAAGGGGTTCCGTCCATTGGTGCAGATACGTGCATTCCTTCTTTTAATTAAAAACCATTTTGGGATGCTCTAAAATGCAAGTTTTATAGACAGATTTTTGAAAAAGTCCCTGGTGTGCATGGGAGGGCGGATACCCCCCTCCCACACCCTCCCTGGGTCACCGGTCATCCCCCCAATCATGAACACGGATCGACGCCCCTGGTACCCCCCCCCCCCCCGTCCCGAAACCAAGACCTGGATACACCCTGGTGGTTTTGAAGGTGTCTAATTGTGGTATTGCCTCAATAAAGTGGTTGATAAGCTGATGATGGTTGTTTAAGTGGGGATGGCGCAAATAGAGTGTGTGCGGTGCACCTCATCAGGGGCTCTTTTCTTTCAAGTGTAAAAACATTATGTATGAAAACTTCGCGATTTATATTTGAATGAAATAAATCAAATCGAATTAAATTCTGAGAGCATGATAGTCGGTCATGAAGTTTTTCCTAGCAGAAAAAAAAAATAAAAAAATGTGAAAGTGATGTGAGCACATTTCCGAATCTCCACAGGATCTCCATGCCTTATTCAAAGAACGCCATCTGCGATGAAACACATTACATGTATTTAAGCTGCATAAACTGAACAGTGTTTTTCCTGCCCTCTCCCTATTCCTCCCCCCCCCCCTCTCTCTCTCTCTCTCTCTCTCTCTCTCTCTCTCTTGCTCTCTCGCTCCTCTCTCTCCTTTATTTCTTTACATTATACTCTTGGGATTATTAGCTTTTCAGTGCTCAACTCTAGATTATTTTTATTTTCTCCTCCTCATATATTTTTATTTCAATTGTAAACGAAAATAATCACAGACCTGTATAATTTGTCAGTGTAATAGTATCATCATCATAACCTGTGTTTTTGGATAAGAAGGTGTAGGAAGCTAAGTTGGCCCCGGCAAAAAAAAAAAAAGAAAGAAAGAAAGAAAGAAAGAAAGAAAGAAAAAAGAAAAGGAGAAAACTTCGGAAAAGAGAAAAGGAAGGGGGGAAGACATTAAAGGAGCAGAAGAGAGAAAGACATGCAGGAAGAAAATAGAAAAATTATATGTCTACATTATGTCATAAAAGGAGAAGAAGACACAAAAAGAAGGAGAAAAAAAAACAGCTGAGACTGTCAATTTATTTTTCCATCCAGCATCCCACTAAAGTTCCCCTTTTCGGTCCTTCCTTCTTTGTTTTATATTTTATGCAAGGTAATATCATCGCATATTGTCTTAGTTTTATAATAAATTCATTTCTGAGGACATCCTCTCAAGCTTTGCTAATAATTTATTATCGACGATCCATTTTCTATGTACTGCACTGTATACCATTTTCAACGTTTATCATATATAGTGAAGACATGTTAGTGTATAACTTGTATAACTTTAGGCCTATATATAGAAATAGGCCTAAAAACATCATAAAAATTAGTTTGAGAGGAATTCTAAAGCAAACCAATAAGTGGAAGCAGTGACTTGGGGCCCTGCAGCTTTCCAGAACTTCTCCGCCCGTGCACCCCCAACCCCGCTCAGTAATTTAGCCTTATTCGTTTTTCTGTATTTTTCTGTTCACAAGAAGGCCAACTGGTATAGGGTTCACTTATTACTTCCCATGCACTGACCCTCCCAGACTGTGGGGGTGGGGAGGTTGGGAGGTCTTCTATTTGTTATTGTTATCTTGTTAGGTATATTTTGATGACAAAATTACATTGTCTCAAGTGTCTCCTTGAAATTTGCGAGCGAGCAAAGCGAGATAGAAACTCGAAAGTTTATATCTGGGCAATAGACGTCCCTGGCGAAAGTGTATGATATCCGTAACGTATCCGTGACATAAGGTGACGGGCCGAATGATGCGGGGGGCTGTAGCCCCCGGCCTTCCGAAGTTTACCGTCCGACGGAAGCCTGGTCTCTCGACCTGGGAGCCGGCAGGCTTTATTTTGGAGGGGGGCAGATCCCCCTGACAAATGAGAAAAAAAAAAATACATTAACTGCAAATGTCAGACAGGAGAATTTTGCTAGATGAATAATCATCAAATTGATGTTAAAATCTCATAATAGTCATTTTTCCAAAAACTTTTTGCTCTGTGGCATGCGATCACGCAATACACAGTGTATTAATCAATAACTTCAAAAATGTAGAGTAGGGTAAACTTGGTTCAAGTAACTCCAAAAAAGGTAAAGCCCACGAAAGGAAAATTGAACGCTGTTCATATCTTATGAATTGAATCAATCTATAAAATATCTTCAAACATACAAATCAAAATACAGCCCTGGAAAAATTTATTAGACCAGCTCCTTTTAAAGGTGTATGTGGGAAGTGTTGGCTATATATACATCAGTAATTGAACTTTCAAATTGATTTCTACTATATAGCTAAGACATAATGATTGGATGATTACTTCCTAAAACAATTACCCTATATATACAATAACTAACCCCTCGGACAATTACGCCCAGTGTAATTACCCCTAGGACAATTACCCCATCCCCGGACAATTATCCTCAAATTAAGGACAATTAGATCTAAAGGAATGCACCCCAAATGGATGGATACTTCAGATTAACTAACAGCATGAAAATATCTTAGAGAATAATTGTCCTGGGAATATTCTCAAGGGCTAGGAAGGTTTTTAAAAAAAATGTTCTGACAGTAATAATAATTTGTCTCTTATCTGACTTCCTATGGCTTCCTATCTGACTTGGTTATATTTATGTATTCCTTCCAAATCTTCTCCTTTCTCACTTACTATCTCCTTCTTTCTTTCCCTTCCCCTCCTCTTTCCTATTCCTGACTTTTTATTCTTTCTCTGACTTTTCACACTTGTTATCTTATTATTTGTGTAGCGTAAGTCTTTGCATCTTTGTTTTGCTTCCAATTATGTATTTATTTTAATATATTTGATGCGATTCTATTGTATATAATTATGTACATGCATATCTGATTGTAAATTGACCCCTTCAGCATTGCTGCTGGTCAATCAACATATACCAATAAATAAATAAATAAATAAATAAATAATCGTCCGGGAGGTATGCCCGATTGTCTGGTTAAGCCATGTTCACTTCTCAAGAGGCAGTTTGTTTAGTTCTTGGTGGAAAATTGCTCCATGTACATTTGATGATAGCAGCAATGCCTTGTGCATGCTGTTCATAAGGGGTTGCATTTTTTTTTTCTTTTCACAGCAGCTCATTCATGTACATGTAGCTAGAATCTTTTCTTTTTTTTATGACTTTAATTTTCCATTGTCCTCGATTTTCACGGTCACTTCAAATGTTCTCAGTAGAATCATGAGCAGGCCATAGTGCTCAAACAAAGAAATGTAACACTTGAAATTCATCCTCTTAGACATTTATTGTCTATTATGTGGTCAAAAACCCTTTTTCATACGAAAATGAGGGGGGGGGGAATTTCTGGGGAAATTTGTCCGGGGCAGTTTGTCCTAGCCTTAGTCGTCCTAGAGGTAATTGTTCTGGGGTAATTGTCACAAAGGTAATTGTAATGGGGAGTAGTAGTCCATTAATAATGAATTAGCTGTTAATAATCATTTTCCTTGTTCCATAGACAATTGACTTAACCACCATGCAGCTGTATGCCTCGAAATGCAGATGGTCTAATATTTTTTTTCCATGCAGGGCATGTATGTATCGAAATCAAAATCATAGAAAGGAAAAACAAAACAAAAAAAGATGTCACAGAAGAACGTCCGTTGCCAGAACCCCCCCCCCCCCCCTCCACCTCGTCCACGCAAGTGAGGGCTCAGAAAAGTGATTTTTGCTTAAATACAAGAATCGCCATTGGCTCAGATGCTAATCAGCCCCCCCCCCTCCCCACGCCTAGTTCCAGATACGCCACTGGAGCCGGAAGTGCTGGGGGTAATGCAAGAGTTTCGGGGGAGGGGAGTTTGGTAGTACTAAACCGCGTAGCCAGGATTTAATTTTAGGTGGGCGGTTGTGAGCACGCGAAGCGTGCGAAATTCCCGAAATTCTCGAAATTCGCGAAAGCTCTGACGTTGAGCAAATTTGAGAGAAAGATAACGGCTCGTATATAGTACCTTCTTTTAGGCGGAAAGTTAGTTCGACGCCCTGACTGCTTTTCAATTATTTGGACGCAATACTGCACTGTATGTAACAGGGTTAAGCAGGAGGGGGGGGGGGGTCCCCCTTCCCGCGCGAAGCGCGAAACCTTTGACGTTTTAGTAAAAAGTTTTGAGAGACTAATCGGATAACGGCTCCTATAGCACATTTTTTTAGGCAGAAAGTTAGTTCGACGCCCTGACTGCTTTTCAATTATTTGGACGCAATACTGCACTGTTTGTTACAGGGGTGGATGCAGGGAGGGGGGGGGGGGGGTAGCCTCCCCTTCCCCAGGGGCGGCGGAGCGTCTTTCAAAGTGGGGGGGGGGGCACCAACAAAAAAGTGGCACCTACCTACAAAGGGTGAAAACAAGGCCGAAAATACCACTTTGAGTCATTTTTAGTATACCGCTACAATATGATTAATGCACTATCGAGGATCATTTTCGACACATTACTGTTTCTATTATCTTAACATGGTTCCAGATAAAAACTACTTTTGCATTTTGTGTGATGGTCTGATTATTCATTTGCGAGCGAGCGAAGCGAGCAAGCAGAAAATCTAAGATTGTTTTCTAACGCTGAAGGCTATAGTATTTATTTATACACAATTAACGATTCCCCTAATATGATAAGAAGATTATATAATAAATGCGAGCGAGCGTAGCGAGCGAGCTTTGGAAAAATTTTACAAATTATTTTTTTCCTCATTCCTTTTATGATTTAGGGGCAATGATTAATATTGTATAATCTAGGGCATTGTGCCCCTCGTATAACTTTTAGGCGGAAAGTTAGTTCGACGCCCTGACTTCTTTTCAATTATTTGGACGCAATACTGCACTGTTTGTAACAGTGGTGGGTGCAGGGAGGGGGGGGGGGAGCTTCCCCTTTCCCGCGCGAAGCGCGAAAACTTTGACGTTTTAGCAAATTTTGAAAGAAAGATAACAGCTCGTAGCAGTTTTTAAGGCTTTTTTCTATCACTTCCCCCCCCGCTTTTTCGCTCTCGTTTTTTTTTTTTTTGGGAGGGGGGGGAGGGGGTTGGCGTTTTTTGGGGGGGTGGGGTGTGCGACCGCCCCACCGCCCTCCCCCCCCCCCCCTGGCTACGCGCCTGGTGGTGCTGGTTGTACGGCCAGTGGGTTTTTGAGCTAAACCGGGCACCCAAAATACATGTACATTTTATCCCTACTTCTAATTCTTTTCTTGTCAGACAAGTTTGGAATGAAACTGAGGCACCATAATATTTGTGGTGATGATTAAACTCAACCAAGATGGCCTATGATATTACCACACCTACCGTAATGCTAAATGAAAAAGTAGATCAGTTATGTATGTCCATCGAGATCGATGGCTATGTCCCCGCGAATTCAATCACCACGATCAGTAGCGCTCTCTCGATCTCGTATCTAGATGTCGTAATTATGAATGGAATTGTCTTATACGTCATTGCATTGCACTATATCGCCAAGTATTTATAATATAATGCGGCACGAGTACGAGTCCGCAACTGGAGTGGCGTGAATATACATGTATTTACTTCTTTTGTTTTTTTGTTACAACCAACGTAGATAGATCCATACACCGTTCACATATGTACCACTGTACGAAAGGGAAAGCACGTTTGCCCGAGGCCCACAAGAAACATATCCACTATTCGTGATAAAGTGTGTTGAGGAGCAGTATTTCATTTTTATGGAGCCATGTGGTCGGAAGTATTGGATTATGTGCGTGTAGTAAATTGACATTCCAGGCGATCGAGCTGTGTTGTATTCATGGATATATACTACTCGTGGTTGTATTTCATCGCTAGTAGTGTGTATTCAAGCTCATTCAGCTATCTCTGAATGGAGTAGTAGCGGGTAGCACTGCACGCACTGTGCACTTGAATCTAGCAAGCACACAACATGCAACGTACCAATTCATTGAAGAGTTCAGACAGAATATAAACATAACATCATGGATATGTTGACGCTAGAAAAGATAGCCGTTTTACGATCTGAAAAAGTGCTTGTTCGATGTTGGCCTTCCTTGATATCATTGGAAATCCTGGACTGGAGAATGCGTAGAGTGAGTAGATAAATCATAGTTTTTTTCCCTTGGATTTTACATGAAGAAAGTGATAAATAAATGGCGTGTGAATTAGAACTGTGATGACGTACATTCCCAAAGGCATTATTGTTACTAATGTTAGCATACATGTGCTTATGCTTATTCTGCATAAATAAGAATTAAGAGGATCTACATTATCTCCTTCCCAATACATGTGTTGAGGTCTAGACTCGTCATTTGCATTTGCATATTTTTAAAATGTAAAATGTGTTTCTTATTTGTATTAAGTCTAAGCCTAGCATATCTATTATTTAGTTCGTGTCTACAAGACAAGTACAACTATGTTGATTACAGATCTAGATGTTTGGTAAGGCCTACATATTACCCTGGGTTTTTTTTGTTGTAAAACATTGAATATCAGATTTTTTTCTTCAAATAGTTTAATGTCAATGGTTTTATTGATTTTTGATAATATGAAAATTTCATGTGATCACTGTATAGGTATGACCTATAGGGGACTAAGGCTCTAAGCTATGCTGCATCCCTATGGCAAACATTCACTACTGCACTGACTAGTACAAAAAGAAACACCCAAATTAATGTTAGTATGGTTGATTTTACTTACTTTTGCTAGATGACTTTATTCATGCACTTTTTTGATATACTTTGTTAAAAATTTGCGATTTCCAAGATGAAAATTTTCTCCATCCTCATGTATGCTCTTGATCTACCATTTACCAATCCTGTATAATCCAGGTTCACACATCACCTACACGTACATGTAACTGTCTGGGGTACAAGGTCATCCCAGATACCTATGTACATAATATAATTATGTGTGAAATTTTTTATTCATTAATCATTTCTGTCACATTTGCCAGAACTCCATTTTATCAACATGATGACACCTTACATAGTCGTGATTTGGTAATTTATGCAAGCTTTTTTCCACTTTTAAATCTGCATAATATTTTCATTCTTATATGAGCTCTTTCACAGAGAGCTGTGGACTTATTTAGATTTACACTTACATGCAGGACAATATAGGAAGGTTAAAATAACAGAGCAGCAATGAATATTATCACAGAGCTTTCTACCATTACCCTGTTTCTGACCATGCCTTTCCCGAAAAAACAACAACAATCAGTTAGTTAGGAAGTATTTATTTCCCAGAAAAAGATTATCCATTATAGTTGTATTTGGAACTCATTGCTTCCCTAATTTTAAAGGGGGAAAAAGCATGAAGTCCAGTGACTCCAGTATATAAGATTGTGAAGAAAATGGACGAAATTAATAAAGATATTTCTTGTTTTTAAATTTCAGTTGTGTTGTCTAACTTGTCTGCAAAAGCAATTTTGTAGGAAATGTACATGTATGTTATGTTTTTTCTTTTAAATTAACTTTGCACAAAATCGTGATTCAGTGTAAAAAATATATAATTTCTTTACAAGAAGTCTAGTCCTGACCAGAACTCGGGAGAACTGATGAGTAAGTAATCGTACGATTCCATGTATCTCCAACTACTTTATATCAGGGGCAATATTTATTATGGGGGTCGATTGCCCCACATGATTTACAGAACAAGAACAAGAACAACAACAAAAAACAGCACGAAAAAAACCCATAAATACATGTACACCTTTGCAATGGACGGCGCTCCCACGATACGATACTGTAAGGCTGTTTTGATTTTAGTAAAAGCAGAAAATCAGAAATAAGAGAGTCTTGAAAAATAAGGATGAACAGATAGAGCTATTGTATTACTATGGCACATGTATGTAATGAAATGGAGACAAATTTGCAGCTCTGTCATGAATTCGTGAGGTGATTATCTGAGATTTTTCCACTGATCGCCAATTGTTTTATATGATTTTGCCATACAATTTTTCCCCATTTTTCCCTCAAGGAACAGATTTCCCTTACCTTTACGGGGTGATATTGATGATTTGCATACATGTACATGGAATTATTTTCCAAAGAATTTTTTCCCCAGAATAAATAAAGAGAATTTTGGATTTGATTACATATGATTGATGAATTTAACAATTTGTGAAAACGTTAGATTTTTGTAAGTTTGTAAAAGAATATACTTTTTAATGAAGGGAGATATACACGCAATAATGTAGATTTATACTTTGGGGGAAGGCATAGGGAAGTTTCTCGGGGGGGGGGGGGGGTAAATATATACCCCAAATGATGGACAGTGCGAATGACATCAACTCTTGACCGAGTTACCTTTTTTTTCCTCTCCAAATGTTAGTAGATGGTGATCTTCATATGAATTAAAATAGTCATAACTTTCTTATTTGTGAGCCCATTTTCCTCAAACTTTTATTTAAAAATCTGTTTCTATGATTTTTCTGCTTTTATTAAAAGCAAATTATTTCTTGGCTGGAGTTCTCGTTTATTCTTCCTCTTCTAACCACAACGCAATCGGAATTGCAATGTGTTGTCGAATGAGGAAATGCAATTCATTCAATATCTTATTTTTCCACTCATACTCATAACGAGTGTGTCTTTGGTTTAACATGTAGATCTTTATTTTCTCTTTCAGAATTGATCGTGGCCATCACTTTCACGTAGAGTTGGATCAAGTTTAAAGACTTCATCCATGCAGTCCAAGGCTCGAGATATGAAACAGAGATGAAGAATAATTACGAAATGTACCTTTCCCAACCAGTGTCACTGGACAACTATCGTTATCGAGGTCGATGAACCTCGATACGACCAGCTTCAACTCATACCATGCATCAAATCGAACTTCAAGATCCTGAAGCAGAGAACGCCATCGTTCATCATTCCACAAATCAGCTCAATGTGTCATCATTGACTGCTGGTAGTATAGGTGGTGTTAGTGGTGTCAGCAACGTTGGTGTTCGCGGTGCTGTCCAACGAAATCCTCATCTCTCAGTCGAGGAACGTCGACGGAGAAGTAGATATAGGAAGAGACGTAACCGAATCGGACTTCTACTCGTCTTTGCCACATTACTTCTCTTTGCTGGACTCGTAATCTGTGTGAACACGAAAGAATACGTCGCCGGTGCAACCATAGCTGTCATCGGAGTTCTTCTAGGCAGTTCTTCCATGGTACTGTGTCTCCTTACCACGGACTCCTGCGGGAGAGTAGGAAGCCTTCATGGAATTCGAGAGCGAGTTTCAAGTTTTTCGCGTTCGAATCGACGTCACAGTGCCGCAAACGATCGTGTGGACATTCAGCAATCCCCGCCGCGACAAGGGGACGGCGCGGCAGCGTCTGTCACAAACTCTTCCATGAATATACATGAAACATTAATGTTACATTCACTTCCGCCTTTGGCTACTTGCAATTTGTCAGGGGACTTTTTAAATCATCTCCCACCGCCATCTTATGAGACGGCAGAAATTCTACGACGTGAGGACATTGGTGTTGAACATATGGTTGGAGATGTGCCTGGCGCTGTCGGTGGCTCTGCTAATTATCAGTATGTTCATAGATTTCCATTTATAAAATACGTACTCTTCACGACGGTGACCCTTTTCTATACTAATTGGTTTATTGTAGTTCTTATTTTGTCCACTTCTTTGTCATGGTACTTTCGGTTACCATTTAGTGTCTAGGAATACATTTCATTTTGCAAGAAACAATTTCATAATACATACTTACTATGCTAGTGTGCACTGGGTTATTAAAGTGATTTTTCAAATATCAGATACTTAAAGGAGAATTAACCCCAGAATATAAATGTACTTATGTTCAAAGGTGTAATATATTCTTAATCATTGGCCTGTATCACTTTAGAAATAAAATATCAGAAAAGGGTTTAAATCAAGACATTCTAGCACACGGTATCATCTGCTAACACTTTACATGGGGGCTGCCATTTTCTTGATGAGATGGAGTTGTACATGAACCATTGCAAACCGTTCCGGTCAGGAAGATATTTTTAATCCTAGAGCTAAATTGCTTCTCTTCATTACAAAAAAAATCCCCATATATGATGGAAAATACATAACAGGTGTATACATATATTCTAAAATTTGAAATTTATAGATTTCTTTTTAAATTATCTGGTTTCGCTATATAGAAATCGATTTCTTGGGCTTGCCTGGGAGAACAGAACATAATTTATACAACGCGCATTCTGACTATTAAAGTCCATTATCTCAAAGCAGGTGAATGCATAGTTTGTCACTATTGACGCTCGGGAAAGTTATCATCCATAAATTTGAATTAATTTGCTCCGTCGCGTACGTCATAGTATCAAGAAGATAGATTTATATTTAGTGAAATAGTAATTTTCAAAGAAATATAAAACACATTTTCGTTTTTAGAATATATGTACATGTATATATCTGTTAAATATTTTAAATCTCAAATGGGATTTTGTATCAGGAAGAAAGACAATTTTGCATTCGGATTAAAAATATCTTTATGTACACATCAAGAAAATGGCAGCCCCCGGGTATCGCTAGCAGACGATAAATTTTGCTGAGAAAATCTTGATTTATACCCATCTCGTATATTTTAATGCAAAACAACATAGGACAACAAGAAGGAATAGATTACATCTTTGAATATAAGCACATTTATATTTTGAGGTTAATTCCCCTTTAACCCTATGGGAATCAACTCTTTCTGAATTTTTACTATTATCATACCTTTAGACTTTTGATTAAAGAGGCTAAAAACAGAAGACGGAAAAAAGCAGTGGCAGTGCTAGAACATTAATCGGAGGGAGTGTCTGACCATATTTGCCAACTATTTACCTGAACAAAATTCTAATAGGCAAACAAGAAAACAAAACAAGTCTCAACAACAAAAACAACAAACAAACAAAAACAAAAACACGAGGAAATGCGATTCGACAAAGGTTAAAACTACATGTACATGTAGTAGTCAAATTTCAATTCTTTTTCCAACAAGCAAAAAACCCCAACAATTATCATAAAAATCAGTGAATTCCCATAACTTAAAGACCACATTGCTTTATCACTAAATTGTCGTTTATGTTATGGATCCCCCTCTAATCTCAAGCCACTGGCTTTTTTAGGTTGTAAGATCCTCACACTTTTCGATTTATATCATGTGATTTTCATGAAATGAATAAATTGAATTGAAAAAAAAAAAATGAATATCATGAATGTCTTTACCAAAATGGCTTTTAGTGTTTATTGTGGCTATATTTCCCCCTTCCACCATCAAGAAATCGGTATAAATGCCAGTCACCACATATTGGAAATCTCAATCCTTTCCGAGCAAAATAAATCTACATGTATTCATACTAATCCACTAGCAAATCACAAAGTAATTTCCTTCTGTAAATTCCCCTATCTCTTGTTACTACAGGTACTACAAAGTCAGTCAGGCCGACATCCATGATGACCCACTAGCGTCGTCTTCATCAACCAACCTCGCCACATCATCGACCGCCGCGGTCACTAGTCACATGTGCGATGAATGCGTTCAACGTCAGCAGCAACATCTAGACGACGGCGGCGGTGGTGGCGGGGGCGTCGTGCAAGCTCATCCTACGCCCGAAGAACAACTGTTATTAGCGCCAGCTATCGTCGTAGAATTACCAACTTATGACGAGGCGATCGCTGAAGATAGATAGCAGGTCTACAATAAAGCATTGAACCTTTCTTATTTGCAGCTGTAATAAATATATTTCATGTCTCAAACTACTGACGGTGGTTAGTTTTTGTCACCGAGAAATGAAACACTTTGTAACCATGTATTTATCTTTCACAATTTTGTAATAAATAAATTTGCACCACAAAGTTCATGATCATTTAATGTGAACTGTCCTTTGTTTCTTGTATACTATAACTGGCCGAAAATTTCATTATGCTGCATTCCAAGTGCTGAATATGGCTTCCTACGACAAGGCATCTTATTGAGCATCAAGTCTTCTTTATGATTACCGCGGCAAAGGGTCTTGCATGCAATCGTATGCTCTTCTGCTTTTGTACACGCTAGTTATTAGTGTTATGTTTTAATACTCCAGGGAGGTGTTTCATAAAGCTGTTCGTAAAGTTACGAACGACTTTACGCACGGCTGGTACCTGTTCTTGGGTGTTAATCAGATTCTCAATCATTTTGATTCCCATCAGCTAAAGTTGAAATCCGATCTTTGTGGATTAAAATTCTTGCTGTTAAACAAGCATCCGAATGCAAAGTTTATTATTTGTCAAAATTGATTAGGGTTATTGGAAATTCAGTCCCACATGTTAAAACACCAGGGAAAATCTGGGATATCTCATTTAGCACAAGAACATATCGCCAGTCGTGCGTAAAGTCGTTCGTAACTTACAAACAGCTTTATGAAACACCCCCCAGATGAGAGAACCTGTGGCAAGTCTATAACAAAGAGTTGTTTCTATTCTACAAACTAGTCAAAACGAAAACTCAATAACTGCATTGTTCTCTCAAATGCTCTATTGATATTAGAAATCTAATAAAGAACAATGTAATGTGATAAATCAGAAAGATGTTAATACCACTTCCCAGAGAATAGCCCCTCCAACCCCATCCTGGACATCTCTCTTGCGGATACCTACCTCCTAGTTCAACTACTGTACTTATAAGACAATTGGCAATGCCCTCTAGATGTTGGTAGTTCTCTGAAGGGTAATTGGGGTTTGATTATGTGTCCGGGGATAGTTGAGGGGATTTCTTGTCCTAGAGATTAGTTGTCCTTGGAAGATATGGGTTAAAGACGATGTCATGTACAAAGTATATTGAGCCTGATCGGCAAAGTGTAAGCATTTCGTCCATCCGTGGTATTCTATGGATGCTGATTTTAGTAGGTAAGCGTAACAACTAAAGTTTCAATCAAATTTCAACTCCTTTAGTACATGTACATGTATTCGCTTTTGATATAGTTTCTCTCGCCTTGCCTGTAATATAAATTGCAAAAGATATGCCCTTCTTTCATACTAAATTAGAAGTTTTGACAAGAATGTTTTTTTGGCTGACCCTATACATTTCGGTTGGTTGAAGTGGCTTTTCAAAAATTAGGAACTTATGAGCTCATAAATATTAACTGTTGTATTTAATTAATATTCACTTTGTTGCTTTTATGATTCACAAAAAGTGCTTTAACTTTCAAAGGCTGCTGGTATTAACGACACGTAAGGCCGATTTCATCGTTGAATAATAATAGTACTTTTCTCGCAACTGAATGCATTCTGTAAATAACTTGCGTGTAACACTACAGGCTGAGTAATCTTTCTGCATCTATATTGTGTGTAATATTAATCATGTGTTAATTGTCGGTATGTAAAGGTTTACACACACACACACGCACACACACACACGCACACACACACACACACACACACACACACACACACACACACACACACACACATATATATATATATATAGAGAGAGAGAGAGAGAGAGAGGGGGGGGGGGCGTAGAGTGAGAGAGAAACATAAGGTCGAATGTTATATGCTTTTTAAAAAATCTTCCTTTTTTTCTACCTGTTATCCATTCATTTTTGTCGGGAAATTTGATTATGCCAACGGGTGATAATTATCCAGAGATATTTCCGTGAATACATGTATAGATATATTGTGAGATTATACAATAAGTTTGATGCTGCTGTTGAATGTTATTTGTTACGTTTCAAAATTACATAAACAAGACGAGGAATGAATAAAAAGTGATACTGGCTGAAAAATATATACATGTATATACTAGTACATGTACATGTACATTTACCGTGCTAGTTTAGAATAATAACCTACTTTATTTGCTTGATATTTTAAACGATGCTTTTGCAAAGGCTTGAATATCTGGGAATACTTCTAAATCATAATGTGTACTTTCATAAAATGCCGCCCTAAGATTACGATTTCCCCTTACATGCCTGTGTTATATTTTATTAAGATGTATATAGGTGAATAAGCGTTAGTCCCTGCATGCACCTTTTACGTCATTGTGAGTTTAAAAGGATCATTATTTTATAGACATGTGACCGTTGAATAGTTACCTCGTAAATCTTTGCTTTTTTCAAAATGTTATTTATTTATTATTTTATATTTATTTTTTTTTCGTGTGAATTCAATTTTTCTGTCTGCTGCGTAATCTTTATTTATGAAATACACGTATAGTGTTTCTTGCTTTCAATTGAAGGTACATGTAAAGAAATAAATCTGCAAGAGCTTATTTTTGTGCAATTTTGTAAAATAAACTAGTGGTAAATTATAGGGTATTCTGAATATTAAAATGAGAAACTTAAACCCGATGCTAAATTTTTATGGATGAAAAATTGAATAAAATTTTAAAGTTCATTTGCATCGTTAGAAATCGCACAAATCAACTTATGTGTGACGCAAACTCATTGCTTTTGTTCATGTAATTTAAGTTGTTATTGTGTATCTTTAATCGGAGAATGTTAAATCAAAACACAGTTATGAATGGGGGAGGGAGGGAGGGATGGTGAAAGAGAGAGAGAGAGAGTGTGTGTGTGTGTGTGTGTGTGTGTGTGTGTGTGTGTGTGTGAGCGAGAGAGAGAGAGAAGATGAGAGAGACTGGGAGGGGGATATAAAATTAAATGAATTAAACACATTTACATGTACAGAAAGAAGAGGGTTGTCGAAATACATGTACATACCTGAACCTATATCTGAATGCAACGTACATGTGAAATCTATCGATCGGGGAGGGGGGGGGGGGGGGGGGGGGGACCCTCGAAGTCAGCATGTGGACAGTTAACTAATTCAGCATTCAAAAGAGGTCGGTATATAAGAAAAAAGAAAAAAGAGGGACTCCTCATTTCAACGTCTAGACATTGGAACAAGATTGCGGGACATTGGTGTAAGGGGTGTCACTATAGCTTGGAATATTCTGCATATTTAGATTTACTCTTCCTGGCAAATTCTAAAAATCATCTGACGGACCCTGTTTTTCTTGTTGGAAAATGTTCATCTAACTTGATGGAAATTCGGTCCGGCACAACCCCGCCCCCAATACAATATCATCTGATCGGTTACTGTATGAAACTTGAACTCCCCCCCCCCCCCCTCCCATTTGACAATGAGTCAAAAACAGTCGACATTGTGTCTCCACCCACAAGGAACCTCATTTGTATACCCTGCACCCCAGAGAGTGGGCAGTAGTTTCTCCAGATATTATAATAAGGGGGTATATCACCTCCGGATAGGGGCGGAATGTACTTTAGACTGTATTATACCGTAGACCTATACTGCAAGTAGTTAGTATAGTCTATTTACTGCAAGTGGTTAGTATAGTCTATTTACTGCAAGTAGTTAGTATAGTCTATTTACTGCAAGTAGTTAGTATAGTCTATTTACTGCAAGTAGTTAGTATAGTCTATTTACTGCAAGTAGTTAGTATAGTCTATTTTAAGGATGGGGGATAGACCACTTCAAAAAAAAGTTAGACCTCGCAGGAGCATTTTCATTTTCAGGCCTAAATGATTTTTTCCACGTGAATCTCGCCTGTCTCCCCAAGGTTCCGAAAGAGAGAGAGAGAAGAAGAAGGGGTGAGGGTTTTTTACCCTTAAAATGGGTTGTAATTTTCCCCTATGTGCGGGCGTTCCGCCCCCGGCGAATCTAATTAGTTTAAGCATGGCCCTACTAGTAGGTACATGTTTTAAGAAATAACTCTTTCCTGTATGGGTAGGTAGGTAGATAGGTAGGGGGAGGGGGAGGGGATGGCGGGTGGCCATGGCCACGGCCAGGAAGGGCTTCCGGCTTCTATAATAAAAGATGTTTAATGAGAACAGTTCGAGATGCATTTTCCCCCTTAGGTTTTTACAGTATTTTAATGTGAAAGGTTTTGAACAGACTAGGTATCGAAGAATATCTGTAATACGTACGCCCCCCCCCTCCCCCTCTCTCTCCCATCTCTCTCTCTCTCTCCCTCTCTCCCTCTCTCTCTCTCTCTCTCCCTCTCTCTCTCCCTCTCTCTCTCTCTCTCTCTCTCTCTCTCTCTCTCTCTCTCTCTCTCACACACACTCTCTCATATTTAGGTAAAAATAATAAGTAATGGAATTCCCAAAGACGACTGTAATATGAAGTAACGGAACAGAAATGTATAAAATACACAGTTAATTAAGTCTAAATAATTGCATCTATGTAAATTCCTGAGTGAAAAGAGATCCATCGATTTTTAACAGGTTGTGTAGATTCGGTGGTGAGGGTTGGAGGTCGTCTGTTTTTCAGGTAGTTCAATACCCATGAAATTCCGAAACATGCACTTTTCACAGGGTTTCTAACATCGTTCTTGTGTATGTATTATTGAATGTCTCGTTTGTGCAATACGTTATGAATATTTCGATATTTTATAACATATTGATTATGTTTATAATGATATATTTATGCACATTTCCAATAGGATTCTACGGATAAACCTCTTGAAATACACATCGGATCACAGCTAACAAAACACAATCTTCCCTATTTACAAATGGTATGACCCCACTCAATGCACATTCCTTCATTCCTGGCATATTTTCTATCAACTTGTTTGATCCCCGTTGCGAACTGGCGATTGTTTGTCGCTGCAAAATTTATAAGCCCATTGTGATCGACATGCGTTTTGGAAGAAGACCATTCACTGAATGAAACCAATTTCTGAAAAGAAATCACTTCTTAAAAATTGTATCCCTTTTTTGTCTCCGGGGGAAACAGCATATGCTGTTGTTCTACAGAATTTTGTCTTTGTTTACTAATCATAGACCACAATCTACGTTTTCTGCTGGCTGCCTGTGTAAAAAGCGTAGTGCAAAAGAAAGCTCTCAGTCTCATCATGGAGACACCACTCGATGTCCTTTCAAGAGCTGCTACACTAGTCGAAACAGATCCAAAGGAAGGTGAGTTTGGTGGAAAACCATCAGAATAAGATATCTTATTGGAAATAATACCACGAAATGCGTGCTTTGTGTTGTTTTAAGAGCTGGTTTCAGATATCATCGCAGTGGCAACCTGTTTGCATGTTACTGCCTACCACTTAGCTCACACTCGTGTCCATGAACAATCGCTTCAGTGGCCGCGCGCACCGCACCGCATAGCAGGCTCTCCACTGCCGGGTGAAGCTAAAAGCAGAGAGACGTGAGAGATCGACGCTACGCATATATTTCAGTACGGCATACCTTTCTATTGTGTTGGATGTTTTCACATAATTGAACCTTGAGATCACTACTCAAATAAAGTATTATCAACCAACCTTTTCATAATATCAAGGCATGATTACTTGCTTAGCTATTATTTTAGGGCTTGAATAATGAAATGACACATATCAAGCAAGTAGTACATTCAGACACTGCAAAAGTGCAAGTGATTTTTAAAAAAATAATATCTTTCAAACGTTTCAGATATAGTTTAGATCTACATCTAGATGCCATTTGTCATGGTTGTTGTCACATATGCTTCTCATTTTAGTTTACTTTTCTGACAACAGAATTTTGTTAAAATTTTACATTATCACGGAGATACTAATTTACACATTTTCTTCTTAACTTAAAAGTTGTCTGTCATGTGTCTGTATTTCTCATTTTCTCTTTGATTAACCTTTTTCTTTAATGAGTTGTTTAAAAGTGTAAATGTGATTGATTTTTAATGCTATGATTTCATCAGGAAATGCATTTGTTTGTATGATAGCAACAAGAATCTCCAGGGCAGAAAGAGGCACTTGAACTGTATTTAGAATGTCTGAAATAATTTCTTTGAATGCCCTCTTCATCATTTGTTTGAGAGAGAAAAACATTCTGATTTTAGTGTTATATTATAGGACCACTGAAAATTTGAAAATTTTGAAAATGTTACTAGTCCTCTTTCTCATCTCTTGCAGAAGTTGTTAGATAACAAATAATCATTGTATACAATATTTTATAAAATCTAATTTATAATATATACAAATATGCAATATACAATCATGTCTACATGTATGTACATGTCATATCAATCTATGTACATGTATATATGAATAAAATATTATTAACATACATGTACACTGATGTGGTTACATATTTTGTTTTTTGAAATGTATATAAGTTGTTAGTATCTTTTCTCATTGTCTTGTTGAAACAAAATATTGATGTACATATGTCACACTTATACATGTAAAAGATAACCTTGTTCTCCACAGTAGCTTTTACGGGTGATAGGCTTCAATATCCTATGTGTGTATTAGCAGGCTATGGTCCATTTGAGATCATTCATACCTGAGAGGAAAATAATTATTTAAAATTTCACTTTCAACTCCGAAACCTCAAATTTGTGGTATAGTAAGAGTTGAAGAGTCTCTGAATCAGGTACATTGTAATCTAGCAAATTTAAGAAAATTAAATCTTGCTTAGAGCAATTTTGTTGTCTGTTTTTGACTACTGCAACAGTGAATGTTTGACACAGTCCCACATAGGTAAGGGCCTATGAGTGCATATGCCAATGATGTTTAATAAAGTCAGTTCAATTCAAAAGATACAATATACATGTAATATACTAGTAACACTACACAA
Source organism: Heliocidaris tuberculata (assembly GCA_025618425.1). Lineage (NCBI taxonomy): Eukaryota > Metazoa > Echinodermata > Echinoidea > Camarodonta > Echinometridae > Heliocidaris > Heliocidaris tuberculata. The sequence continues at coordinate 9,646,679 of CM046832.1, read as the reverse complement.
TATACAATAATAAACAATATATATTGTTTATTATTGTATATTGTATATTGTTTATTGTACATTGTTTATTGCATATTATACAATATACAATACAATATACAGTATACAATATACAATATACAATATACAATATACAATATACAATATACAATATACAATATACAATATACAATATACAAATATACAAACAACATACAATCAAATACGAGGGGGCTACTTGGGCTTTGAGGAAGGTATGATAATATATTGCCCTACCATAATCATATTGCCTGAAGACAAAAGGCAATGTACAAATGTAACCTCATATCACCCCCCCCCCCCAAAAAAAAAATGAGCCGGTCAGTATTTGTATAATATTGAATGGCCTTGAGTGGGATACAAGGGTATATCGCCTGAGCTGATAGCATATTTAACGAGTCGGCACGACGAGTGAAATATTTCCAAAGTGAGTGCGATATAGTCATATACCCTTGTGTCCCAGGAAAGCAAAGCCATTCAATATTATTATTATTAAAGGGATTGATTAACTTTGTGAAAAATTGTGAATTCAGCTCAAATGCCAGTGAATTGTGTGCACTCCTCTAACTACATATATAATTAAGGATATGTGAAAGTATGAGAGAAAATGGAACCCGTTTACTATCCTAAAAAAGAGAAAATCGCGATCAATCGCTAGCGCAAGTCGCTCGGCTTCATCGCTGCGCTGCAGTCACAAAAACCAAGCACCCGCGCTTGGCGATTTCGGAGCGGGTTTGATTTTCCAGCCCGTACAGTATTCTGTGATAGAGCGAGGTATGCCAACCATAAGATTTCTTTAGGGTTCGGTGGTACTCTATCCCGACATCAATGTTCAATCGTAAATATCTTGATATATAGACGACCGATTAGCTTATAAAACTCAGGCGATTCCTGTCTGACCTAAAGGTTTGCAATTATGATTACAGCATTAGCTGGAACAGTGATTTTTTTTTTCAATCCTGGGCAAAGTTAATCAATCCCTTTAATTGTATGAAACCTAGTTCCTCAATTTTCACCAATACATGTCCTTTATGTTTTTGTTTTAACTTCAACATTAAACAGAGGTGGAAAAACATTACCGGTATTTGTGCGCACCCTAAACCATGAAATATGGAGATATATTGCATGGTCATCTAGGTACTTTTTCACAAACCATGAGATATTGTTTTAAAATTGCATGGTCATGCGGGTACTTATGCGCAAACCATGAGATGCACTGATTTTTCTGTTTAGCTGAAAACCCTTCATACAAATAATAATATTATATATTCACTGTTTATGACAATAAGTATCACTTATACAGATCAGGAATTGCATACAGCAGATATATCTATGTGCTATAGATGCGCTGTAGGTGCATTGTAAATAATAATTTATAAGTACTCTACAAATGTATACAAAAACATGTGACATACAATATACACCACACAACATGCATTAGATAAGTGGTAATTAATGTAGTTTTGACTATAATGTTAATAGTAATATTGTCATTTTATTCTTTTTATATTGGCATTTTTCTCACTGATAATGATATTGGCCCGTATTCTCGAAAGGTGTCCAACTTAAGCCCCCGCCTAAGTGTGTAGATTTAGGCCACTGAATTATGGAGAGCTGAATGTCACCCTCTTTTAATCCTACAAAATCACCATAGTTCTGGGACTGAACTGAATACAAATACAAAAACTGACACGATAGAATTTGATTTCTGATGCAGAAAATAATTCTGTTTCTCTATTTTGTTACATAAGTATAGTAATTTATACGGGACTTAGGGGTTGACGAATGGCCTTCCATAAATCAGTGGTCTAAGTTAAGCCAGGCTTAACTTAGGTCACTTTCGAGAATATGGGTCATTATCATTTATTCGAACTGCACAATACAATTCAACTACAGTACAATTTCAACTATAAAACCAGAAAATTTTGTGGGCAATTAATGTTTGCAAATTTTGCGAGTTGTTCTCAAGTTCAGACTCATGAAAGTTACATTATTTAATTATTGAATTAAAACTGACAGAACACTAAATTTCTGCAGTTGGTGAAATTTTTCTTACTGTGAAAATGGCTGCCATTTTACAAATCGTGAAAGTTTCATGCTGTGAATGTTTCTGGTTTGACCGTATTGGGGAGGGCGCTCTAACTAAATATCCATCTAAATTTCTTCTTACTAGTTGAAAGAGAAGTGCCTTATTTTGATTATGGTAATTAGAGAAGTAATTCAACATATTTTTTTTTCATTAAGAGACAGAAAAAGCAGTACATGTATATTAGTTTATTGAAGGCCTACTCTTCAAATTTTGTGACCTTTAATTACTTTTTTCTCCAAAATATATTCCAAACTACTAGAGACAACAAAGTTTAGTGTGTGGTTGAACAAATGGTTAACATGGTCAAGAGAATAGTTTTTCATGTTTTTTTTTTTGTTAAATATTTTCTCATTCCTCCCTCACTGCTTACGAGCTTTTCCCATGAGTTAGCTTCATCGATTGTTCTCAATGATTTGAAAAAGAGCAGCAAGAAGAAATCTATCTTAATGTCAGCAATCATGGAAATTTAAGATGATCACATGACAAAATTGCAGAGAGTTGCATCTTTTTTTTTCAGTAATTCACATTTTCTTCACACTATCACTTTCCTGTGTTTAATAGACTGAACACATTTCTCTGAACTTGAACACGAGGAAAAACAATCTATTTCATCTGCCTTTCCTATCCAAATTTTAGCTGATGCCTTTTAGACTCGCCTCACAAGCATAGTCATATTGAAAAATCATCCAGGTTTGCGCCAACATTAACCATTTCCGCTGTAATTTTCTCTCCCGCAGACTTAAAGGAGATTGGTGAAATGGGATTTGCCTGCATTGTGCCTTGAAATTTAGATACATTTACAAATTGCATTTTCCTTCTTGTGAGAACGAGTAAACATGCCTCTCTATTTTCATATGTATGCAAAATGTGTTGTACATGTACTTGGAAAATTAAATTGTCAATTGCTACAAGTTTGTATTTAATGTGTTCTATTTTTGTGATTAGGTGGAATATGTTTGTTGATGTTGTCAAGAAGATAGTACAAATATTCTGACAGCAGTTGGCCACACAGTGTAGGTGTTGGTTTCTCAGAATAGCTATTTTTGTTATTTTTCCATTTTCTAAGAATTTGAAAGTGTCTTCTTTCTATTCAAATTAACTTTAGCAGTTTGAAAATGATCATCCATTTGATAAAGAGACCATCTGGTAGACTTCACTTTCATGCTATAGGTTACAAATGCACAATATTCTTCAATTTACAAATAATAATGAAGGTTTCATACATTGTTGTAAAGCTGTGTGGTATTGAATGTGAGGAGTTTAAGTTGAGATTACACATCAATTTTTCACACATTACTTTGGTCCATGTGTAATGATCACATGGCCAGTAACCTGTCAATTGCACTTGTGAATTATTCAATTAGTAGTGGACTGCATTATAGTGTGTGTACTTGAATCTGGAGGGAAGATCCTGTTTAATCTATCATCAACTCTGCTGGGATTTCCAACCTAATGTGAACCAGTGACATTGACGGTGGGTTCACATATCTGCTGAGGGAAATTATTAGTCAAGGAAGGAAATGGCCACTTTAGACGAGAGAGAAAATGAGAGGAAGGGAGAGCAAAAAACAGAGGGTTATGATAGTGGAGGCTTAGGACTAATGAGATAGGGAAAAGAAAGGGAGGGGTATGGGGAAACAAGAATGATTAAGAGAGTTTTTGAGAAGAGAAAACACAATGTAAAATCTTTAAAATGGATGCTTATGTAAAATAACCCAACCTGGCATACTTCAGGTAAATGTGCAAGCTAGCAGCAATTTTATATCCCACAAGGCTCATGACAAATGCAATATCCAATTCCTCTGTTTTATTATTATGAAGAATTTTGGAGTAAAAAATTACAGTCACGTTTTTTAAAAGAGACTTTTGGCACCCCCCCCCCCCCCAAGAGCAAGAGGATCTTGGATCCCCCAGTGATGTGTAAAGCCCATTGCACACTATATGAATGACTGCGGTCCGATTTCAGAAATAAATCAAAATAGCATTAAATATGGATATTTTAACAAATAACTTATTCAGGTTCTAAAAAACAATATGAATACTAAACTTGACAAATTTGGGGCATTGTCAGCCTTCTACTTGGAAAAAGGCCCAAATTCTTTTCAAATTGTAAACAATCGTAGAAATGCTCTGACGTTACTACAATGCGGATCCAATTTAGTCTTTCCTCCTACTAGAACGCTTGCAATAGGCCGTAATTTCGATTTTACTGTCTACATGACATTTCAGAATCTCATTAAACAATATCTTAAAGATTGGTCACAACCGGTCGTGCACCTCCTTGCCTGCAATCTGCGCGTCGCATGCACGGGTCTGCACATTTTTTCCAAGCACGCAGGACACGCAAGGAGGCTTTAGGACATGTCCAGCAATCTCTGCATGAGGCTACGTGTTCTGATGAACGCACTTGACACAAGCAGCCATCGTACTTCTCGCACATGTTTCTTGAGACCATCGCACGGGCTCCTTGCGGGGGTCTTACAAAGCACATGGCTCCATACCGAGCCGTGACATGTCATGCTTCGGTTGAACATCAGTTGCACAGGACTGTACATTTGCCTCAAGAGTTCTTGCAGGTAAGAGGGGGTATGTTAATGAGGATGGTGCAAGATGCCCAAGAGGAGATGCAGAGAGGTGCATGACTAGTTGTGAACATGACAAAAGAAGGACGTACAAATCGCAGGAGTTGGCCCACAGCTGATCGCAGCTGCCGACACACACGTGCAAAAAATGCACGATCAGTTGTGACCATAGCATTAGGTGTTAAAATGTTTTTATCAAATGTTATTACATTTTCTTCCAAAAGCAGATCACAGACTGATTGTATAGTGTGCAGTAGGCTTAAGTAGCAATCATATCGTCTGCCATCAGCTGAGATATGGGAGTATAAGGACAAGGATACCATCTTGTAGATATTACTTTGGTCTTGTAAATGGCTATCTTTAGGGCTGTCTGCTATGTAACCAGTGGGCTTAAAATATGATTTTATTTTGAATGGAAAAAAGTAATGTAAAATAATGTTTTTGTTCTCTGGGGCCTTTAGTGAGCTAGAGCTTCCATTTTCCAGGTTAAATTGCTCCCTTCTCTTGCATATTTACATGCAGGTCAGAATGGTCTTATCTTAGATAATTTTAGACAAAAAAAGGCACTAATACTTTAAACTTTAAAAATTCTTTTCTGGTTTTATATGATAATGTTCAAGACCTGGGAAGGAGAACAGAAAGTCCCTTCAAACTTCTCCAGCTGGCTTGTTCGGTTCTCTTTCTTAGAAAAGAACTTGAGATCAAGAAAGATGTTTTCTTGTTTTACTAATTTGTAAGCCTTTGCAAATTTCCTAAAGTTGACACAATTTTGTGTATTTGGCCCCCAGGAGCTTCTACACTGGAACTACAAATTTGTGCTTGGGCTGCTGCCTCCAGCATCAAAACCATTTGGAGAGAATTTGATGGAAATATTTGTCCAAACAATAGGGGGTTCGCTGAGAGAAGTCTTGGAATGTAAAGTAATATCTTCATTTGAAAAACATGGGCAATTCTAATGCTTAAACTGAGCCCATGTGGCCCCAAATATTTCAATATTAACCTGGACTTACAAACCAAGGGAACTATTTGAAATGTACATGCTGTAGTCTAGTTGCATGACATTTATAACTTTATGTTCCTGTACATGTAATATATTACTTTTATATTTTGGATGATATAGTATTCAGTAATGAAAGAAATGATGGTAGATGTTACAACATTACAATTCAGGTAAAAATAAATTGGAAACATTTAACTGTATCTGTAATTAACTTATCTTGGGCTGAAAAGTCTAAAGATCATAGGATTCCTAGACTAGGTTCCATAAGACTTCAAGCGGTTTGCATTTGGTCTTCTCCCAATGACCAGTGTGTGTGCTTACGCTTTTCGGTGAGCACGCCAGGAGTGCGCTTTCAACTTCCACCTCCTCAGCCCTCAAGCTGTTGTTAAGATGTGGTATCCAGGGATGTTGGGATGACCCCTGCATTCCTTGCATAGCTCTGATTGTCATTTGCATAGCTAGCTGGTGTTTGGACCTTGTTTCACTTCATACAGTACTAGAGCCAACTTCAGTTTAGATTTGGTCTAGTGGAAAAGGGTCATATGTATACTTTGTAACTGCTCTCACGTACTGTCACCAAAACATATTGATTTAGAAGACTTGCTGAGTGCAAGCAGTTTCCATCATTTGGTGTGTTTTTTTTCCCTCAGCAAACTGCATTTTCTTTTTCACCAATTGGCCAAATATACATTCAAAATTTATATGAATGGCTCTAGATCTGCGATGTAAGTTACATCAGATGATTTAAATCTACAGAACATAAACTTCTTAATGAGATTCTCTCAATTTTTTAATTTCACATAAAATCAGGTATTTGAAAGTTTAGCCCTATTTTTAGCACATAGTAAAAGAGAAAACATGTTTTGTCCATTCTTAACATGTAACCTTGAATCTTCGATTTACAATGCTTGTCACAGTCACAAGCATGTCCAGTACTGGTATTTTGTTTGCTTCACAAACACATGTGTTCAATGCCATGACACTGTTTCATATTGGGAATAAACATCATGGTTAGGTAGCTTAGCAAAATGTGATGGCACGTAAGAACGCAGGAAAATTACGCATTCTGAATTATCTTGTCCGATTTCAAGATTATGTCCATTCCACAGCCCACCTGTATAGTTGTACTTGTTCAACTCTAGTTATTATTATTATTATTTAAAAATTGTGGTTATAGCAGTTATGTTGGCCTAATTATGGACCCTACCATGGCCTAAATGCACACAGACAATGACATCTACACTCCTATTTTGTGTTACTTGACTCTTGAGGATTGTATTGACACAGTGGACTATATAATATGCAACATTTATTCTATGATATTCTAATAGTGGGAGTGACTGCAAAAATTCTTTCTAAAAATTCCTTACAAAGAGAAACATATTTCTCTTAAAAGAGTTTTTATTTACCTCTTGCTTTCAATAACTATTTGAAGATTTTATGTGCTTGAAAGAGAGAACAATTCCTAGTACTGATGCTACATGTACTTCGCCTAATGGTTCTTTGGTACTGTGAAAACTGTGCTCTAGTTGTCACTACACAGGAGGCCATGGAGGAGGGTGGGAGCAAGCAAACAGTGGTATTTTGGGGTTGGTTGCAATCCATGGCATCTGTGGATTTCATTTCCCAGGCTGCCATTTCATTACTCTAGTCTGCTTCATAAGGCAGTGTAAAAACAGCACACAACAAAGATACAGGTATGGCATGGATTACTGCAGCAGTTATCACTTCATATTGCAGTTTTTGTGCTGTTTCTTCAATATTGCTTAAGTGACATTGCACTTAGTAACTTTCACTGATTAAACCAAGTTTGAAGATGATATGGAGAATCTAGGACTTCCTTTCTAACTAGAAAATATATTCTTTCACTAATAATTTAAAATCACAACCATCTGTATCATCAATATATCATCTGATGTATTGAACGGCATCTGCTATTGACATTTACCAGTCTCTCTTTGAAGTTTGAATGTGAGTGTCAGTGATTCTCTTGACATAACTTGTATTTCTTCAAGTACACAGGCTCAGAGCCCTTGCTCAAGAAGACCGGTTTGAACAATCAAGACTAAGCAACAAGTTGATGCCTATAAGAATTTTGGGTCCATTGCTTGAAGGAGATGGTAGAGGAAGATGCTAGTTCCTGATTGGATGATTAGTCCTGTGGTTTGTTAGGCCGATGAGGTGGTAGAGGTGGTGGTTGTATGGGAAGCCTGGAACCGAATCACAGACCAAGTGAATGGCTGGCCTGAGAGATGGTGATGGAACGATCGTACATGTTTGATTGAAGACTTTGGGGGATTTACTTCCTGCGACCTGTTTCAGCTCAGTGGGAGTACTTTGTGGCTTCTTCTTGTAGTAGTAACCTTTGCTGATCGCTGTAATCCCTGTTAATTTTGTCATTACCTCTTGGTCTTGATTGTCTTGGGTTTTTTTTTAACCAACCCAGTCTGTTTTGTGACTTATGAGTGTTCAGACCTTGAGAAATAATTACATCTTCTGTTCAAGACCTTGACTTTGAATTCTACATGTACTTCTAAGGTCCTGTGATGAGATGGAAACCATGAGCTATGCACCTTTTTTGACATGCTTCAATGCTTTTCATCTTCCATACCTATCTCCTCCACCAGGTAGGTTAGCTTTGATGTATTAAATTTGTTAAAGAAGTTTTGTTTCTCTTCATCAAATAGCAGTAAATATTCCTTCAGTATCAAATATATTCACCATTTTTCTATCCAACATAGCTGCAAATGTCTGGAAGTGGCACATTACTTTTTTTTTGGTAATTAATTGGTAGTAATGAAAAGTAGAAATGCTTAGTTTAAATGATCATGTATTACAAAGAATTAATGGTAATCAAAACTTTCAAGGTTACCTGATTGAAAGAGATTATATTGCATTTGTCAGAAAACCTTTAGAAAGTCTAACTTATTTCATCCATTATAATTCAGAAGGTGAAGCAAAGATATGAATTATTTTAACAAAGGCCAGGTTTTTCATACTTGTAGGGTCAAATGTAGGCCTGCATTGATATGTTCAAAATATATGTAGTTAATAAGATTGCACTATATGTTTCTATTTTAGTGAATGATAATATGTTCTCATGTTACACTTTTGTTTTAGGGTATGATATACAGTAATATCATAATATAAATGATAATAAAGTATTATTGAATATATTCAATTAATAAAACTGCAGTTTATGTTTCTATTTTAGTGAATGATAATATGTTCTGATGTAACACTTTTGTTTTAAATGTAGGGTATGATATGCAATAACTTCGTAATGTAAATATTACTAAATTATAATAATAAAGTAAATAGTAATATCAAATACTTTCATAATGGAATCAAAAAGAAATGGTATAGAAAAGATATTAAAAGCCAGATAAAAAGCTAATAGCATCAGAAAGTAGAATTTAATTTGAAATAATTTTGTTCGTGTTGGTTCAAAGGGAGAGAAAATATAAAAGATAATAGTTAATACAAAATCAGCAAGAAAAGAGAATAAGACTGAAGAATGCAAAATAGAAAGAGAATAGTAGGTAATATATTGATACCCCAAAACATACGTTACTTGTAAGCCATAGAATGTTGATGATTCAGATATTCATACATGGCAGCATAGAGTACTTACAGGCTCTACTCTTATAGCTATGTGCATAGGTTCTACATAGTCACTCTCGCCACCAATTTGGAGACAAGATGCATAAATTACCTTTTTTTTTCATGATTGAAAAGATGACTCATTTTTCTCAGTGTGGACGTCAGTGTGTCTGCCTTCCTGGCATGTTCTTCATCAGATGGGGAGGTAGAACAAAAAGCGAGTAAAGATTCATAATTGATGCATACCGATGCTGAGAGTCTAAACGTGGATGATCATAGTCCCTTGCAATGTGTGTTAGGGTGTGTGTGTGTGTGTGTGTGTGTGTGAGTGCTTCATAGTGTTACATGGATACACAACATAGTATTTTGTGAATGGATGGGGAATTTTAAAAACCAATTGAAATACTCTTATCTTAATTAATGTGCATGTTGATGATAGAGAGTTGTATTCATATTCAAAGGAAAGTTTCCATATCACTTAATATTTCTATTCATGAAGCCAGGCCATACCCCCCCCCCCCCCCACCAGATTAAGACAGTCGCAATGATTAATCTACTATGTGTACTCTGTATAGGCTACTACATATGCACCAATGTAGTTGTCTACTGTGTTTGTATTACAGGTACTTTTTCACATCCATTCCTTTCTTATTCATAGATATTCATAATCAGAAATATTTTCATAAAATATAAGCAATTCGCTCATGAAACAGTCGCATTACTGCAGCATAAATTATGAATACAATGAAGAATTTGTTGTGATCAGAAGCAATGTTTCTTACATTTATTTTGCCTTTACCACGAATACCTGCAATAAGCACAGAAATATGATTGCTGTTGATAGATGATTTGCCTATGGAGTGCCAGAAAGGCATTAATTTATCATAAAGTGCTAGTAGTTGATCAGATAAAATTGTAAAGTATTGGTACTTACTACTTACACAATGTGAATGTTTCTAGAGGGCAGAACTAATGTTTTTGGTTGTTGTTGTTTTTTATAACAAGCACATACATTTTCAGTATGAGCAGATCTATGATTGCATGTAGATTTAGATCCAGAAGGTTGGTAACTACATATATATATATTTATATATATATATATATATATATATATATATATATATATATATATTCATTAATGCCCTTCTAGCTGTCTTTGGGGTTTAGTATACCTAGACTACATGCTTATGTGGTTTTTAGTATGGTGTTGAGATGACATGACTGTCATAGTCAGCCCCTGAGTCATACATGAATTGAATACCTTGCTGTAGGTTACATGTATGTGTAAATTAGTCTGATACACAGAATCACAGGCTACTTTTCGCTTGCTTGAATACAATGGAGCAATCTCATCGCATGCCTGTTGTAAAGCTCCCCAGAAAAAAAAAAGAAAAAAAAAAAGAAGGAAGAGATGACCTCATTTGATTATAGTCCTGATTTCATGTAAAGAATGTTGAAGGCAAGGCCCTCACTTCCATGTACCAAAGGTGCCCAGTTACACCTAACCGGTAATTCTTCTTGGTGATAAAAACCCTGTGGAATCACTTTCCAATGTAGATGAAAATTTTGTTCTCTTCGGGATTATTCTTCATGGAGGAGTTACCATGGTAACTTAGTCTTACCCATTATTTATTTCCCCTCTTCTCCAAGCAGATCATATGCAGAATTTGAGCACACACCTACATGTACTGCACTTGGTAACCGTTTGCACACTTGGCTGCACTCTGACTGACCTTTGGTGGTTGTCCAATTTTTCTTGAGATCTTTTGGACCCAAAACTGGCATTCACTGTGTTTTGACCCCTAGTTATCCTTTGTTTCCCTATTTTAGTCCAGGGTAAGACTCTTTGAGGCAGTGGCGCAAATCCATTTTGAAATTCGGGGGGGACACCACATGATTTAACTTTTGTGCCCTGTCCGAAATATCTGAAAATTTTCTGACAACCCCCCCCCCCCCAAAAAAAAAAGATTATTCAAAAAGGTGGGGGGGTGGGGACATGTCCCCCTTTCCCCCCTCCCCCCCCCCCCCCCGGGATTTGCGCCCATGCCTCGAGGTAATCTCAAGAGGCTACCCTTTTTCATTCCTTAATAATTTCAATTCATAACAACATTGGATAGGGATACCCTCTGGTGGTACCTGTTTTGTCATCTCTCAGTACATTTCATATCAAGAGCAGACAAGGAAACCTTCAGGTGGTTACATGCTTCTTAATCCCTTGGTAATCATATTTCATACCAACACTGGACAAGAGTAAACTCTGGAAGCTATCTCTCTATTTATCCCTGGGTACTATTGCATACCAATAATGATATAAGGGAAACAATGGACACTACTCTGATGTTGCTTCACAGTTCACACAAGGCTTTGGTATAAAAGGGGCATTAGGAATGGAGGCTGGTTGGGTTGGTGGAGGTGAGGATGTTGCTACTAGTTTGTTTAGGCCTACTCATTCACTGTCATGCTGTTGGCTGTGTACCAATTTGTTTTCATATCACAATTCATGAATTCATGTGCTGTAACCTCTTCCTTAACACATTTACCTGTATTGTCACATCTAAAGAGGATTTTTCCATCCTCTTCCTGAGTATAGTTGGCTTTACTCTAGAAATATTAATAAGGAATAATATAATAAGCTAACCTTCTTCATTGTATTTTCTAATTGTTATCTACATGTTTGATGAATACTGATAGGATTTTCTTTTTACCTGTTGAATATTGTATGATTTCCTCAAAGTCAATATTTTTGTATAACTTCACTCTTTCCACTTTGGATGTCTTCCAAAATGTGGGAAGAAAAGTAGGAAATACAGAGCTCCATCTACATGTTGTTTGCTCTGCCTAATTTCCTTCTTTCAAAAGCACAGGAAATTTGGCCTGACAGAAACAAGAAGTTTAATCAAATAATATGCCATGTTTGATTTTACTTTCATCTAAATCACGTTTCTTGGCGGTACACTTTTCAAGACATCTGGTACTTCCAATCAAGAAAAGAAAGCTTATAAAGTTAATTAATAACGGGAAACTGGTAAATGAATTGCATTATCTATGTTAACTCTGAAAGATAAAGGTAGCTCTTGATATTGAGAGGGGAAATTAGCAATTCACTGTTAGTTCTTTCCTTAGTTTATTTTTTATGGTAGAGCCAGAACCTGACTTTTTCGGCTTGTACCGAAAGTGTGGGTAGCGTTGCGTCGTGTTGACTGGAATGCCACCATTCGTCCAAAGCCCCCCCCCCCCCCTTGTTGTCCTTTGTCCTCTTTATTTCTGTTTCCCAGTTAAACTTTCTAGTTTCTACATGTATTTACGCTCATTTCAGTTTCTTTCTTTTATTTCTCTTCTCTCTCTTCTCTATGTATCTACTCCTTACTCTTCTATTTTAGCACTGCATCTCTCTTTCTATATACATGATTATATTTCTTTGTGCTCAATATTTGTTTGCTTCCATTTGTTCATCCTTTCTCTCATTCTCTTGTCCGGAAGAACAGTCAAGTTGCATTTGATTTGATGCTTTAATGTTTCCACTCCTGGAAACAGAGGTAATTTAGGTGCAGGGTAGGATGGGGATCAAATCAAACAAAAATTGGCAGGAAATACATCTGTTTTATGATGATTATGACTAAGTTCAGTGCAAGAAAAAGAGGGTTAAAAGTAGCCATGATACATGCACTTTCCTATACGGAAATATCACCCATTCTACATTTAGAATACCATATGTAAAATGTGTTTATTGTTTTTATTGTGATTCAAAAGTCTGCCCTTTAGTTATTTCTTGTCTTCTTTTTTTCAAGAAAAGATAGCAGGAAGTTTATATCTAGAAACTTGACAATGAATTCCCATTTGATTTGAAGATGAGAAGAAGAATGAAAATAGAACAGTATACCTCCTGTCTATAATTGTTCTACTCCCTTTATAAAAAGCCCTTTTCCTTTCTGATTAAAATTTGTTTGACAAAGACATGCAATGGTCCTATTTTTAAGAGGTTAAAGAGAAAGTTGAGTTCTGGGAAAGGTGAAAAATAATTTGTGAGCTTTTTCATTCCTTTTTATTTAGAACATCATAATAGAAACGTCCCCTGAAAAGGATTGCTCTTTAAATGCTCTTATATTCGAAATCTGACGAGAAAAAGGTGAAGTGTTTGGCCGCATTCATGCCACATTTGTGTGCAGTCCCATATATCCATTTCTTTGTGCCGTGCATGTACTTTTCACCAAGATTGGGTCAATTTCTCGTCATTTTCATGATGACAAAACCTCACAGTGTACACCAATTCTTATGTTGACACGATCAACCTTTCCCAATTGCATTGAGATAGTTTCTTTCACAATTTAATCGCAACTCAAATTTATCTTTAATCATGTGATATGAGAAACTGATTATCACATGGGCCTTCAAAGCTTGTAGAATGTGTAAAGTTAATATTTCGTGATGATCATAATTCCATTCACTCTTGTATTGCCGTGTAAGAGGAAGTGATTAAAAATATTAATGTAGATTTATAGATTTTAATCTTAGTTGTATCATTATGAATATATTTTCAATGTATTTTGCCCTCTGGAATATACACATACTTGCATGGCCCTTTCTCATTTATAATGAAGTGCAGAAATAATCAACTACCATACATGTACATCTATGCGCTGTTTTCTAATGGGATATATTGCCAATCATTTTCCAGTATGTGATCATATTCAGTGTGTGCATATCATTGTGTTAAAACAGTGTGGAACTTTTACATGAGCAGTAACTATACTGTAGCCCTAGTTGTATATTGTGAAAGATAAAGTTGAGTTCTGGTCATGCGATTGCATTTTGAAAGACACCATCTCAAAGCAATTGGGAAAAGTTGATCATGTCAACATAAGAATTGGTGTATACTGTGAGGTTTTGGAATCATCAAAATAATAAGAAATTGACCCAGTCTTGCTGAAAAGCACATGTACTGCACACGGGAATGGGTATATGGGACTACACGCACTTGTGGCATGAATGTTTAATTAGCCTGAATACTTCATTATTTCTTTTCATATTTCAAATATGAGGGCATTTGAAGAGCATCCTTTTCATGGGACATTTCTCGTATGATGTTCTTCCAAACTAACATAAAAGGAATGAGAACACTCACAAATTTATTTTCCCAGAACTCGACTTTCTCTTTAAATTGATGTAGCCTCTATGGGTCATATACTGAATTGCAAAATCAGAAAACTAAAGAGATTGGCTTTAGATAGTTTCTTTTTCCAAAATAGCTTATTAGTAGGCATAAACAAGATATTCCAGGAATTTGAATTTCGCAAAGTTCAGCAAAACAGAGATTTTATTATTTTTTTTAAATGAAGCCTTTAATGTGGGAATAATTTTCTTTGTCCTTATTATTGTGTATATATGACATTTTATCAGAGTCTTAGTTTAAATTTTAATACTACCTTGGTTGAGTTAGATTTGTATCATATCTTCCCATATATAAATGCTTGCTCTTTTATGGATACACGTTCAATTTCATTGTCTGTGAATCAATATAACAAGTCATTAAGAATTCCAGACATACCAACCTTCTAACAAAAGGGAATAAAATACATAGAAGAGGTGAAAAAAATGCTGAGGCCATTGTCATTATGTTGACACTATAGGCTGGGTACGTCAGAGTAGAGATTCCAAAATGCACAAAAATTAAGGGCAAAGAATGTTTGCTTTATATACTATGGATATGCCTAGTTTAGAATTATTTCAAAGGCATAATGTGATCCTTTTTACTGTAGTTGTCTTTCTTTCTACTTCTAGTGTCATACATATTTACATTACATACGTGTATGTATTATCTGTAAGTACAGTATTGTCTATGTATGTCATAATATCCTAATTTGAATGTCTATACATCATATACATGCATGTATTTAAATTTCTGATTTGGCTTTGTAATTGTAATCAATCTTGCTTGGAGCTTTCATTTTCAAGATGTTAATGGAAAAACAATCTATGCCAAATATGCAGGTCTATCATTAATTACTTTTGTTTAGGATGAAAGCTTCTTTTACATTTGGTATTAAATGAATGTTAATATTTATTGTGTTCTGCAACAGTTTTTATAGGGAAACACAAGAAAGCATCTTGTAAGTTATGAAATTCAAATTATTATTCAAGATTGTACAAGATTGACAAAAATTGTGAAATTTTATCAAAATGTGCTGCAACTTGAACTTGGAAATCATTTTTTTTTAAAAGGGAAAGAAAGTTGAACTGTTTTGTCAGTGGCTGTCCCCCTGTCTGTTCCTGTCGCAGAGAAGAAAATTAAATCAATCCCTAGGCTCCATTCTCCACATAGTCTGCATAGCTGAGGCCTGTTGATAGCGTGGGAAAGTGGCTAGCTAGCTTTGCCTACAGAGCGCTCACTTGCACGCACAAAGATGGGAAAAAGTAAGAGGAAAGAAATGAAAACAAGAAGTCTGTAAAAAATGATAGAGACAGCTAGAGACATTTTTTATCCCAGGGAGAATGTTGCCTAATGCTGTCGAGAAATGAAGGAACTGCACAGGCGACACTATAAACATCAGATTTTATTGTCATAATTCATAAGATTTATCATTTTGGGAAATGTGCTCTCTTTGTGCTTCCTGGGGGAGCATGCATGGATATAGGCCCTGTAAGCAAGGAGTTGTCACAGAACTTCTTGATGTAAGTCAGTAGCTACGTTCATACGGTATTTGTGGTTTTGAAAACTTTAAGTTAACGAAACAATGACTCACTATTAAACCACGACGAGGGTTCACATGGGCCCGAAACAACCATGCTCGTTGTTCTGAAACTACAAGCTGAGCAATCATCATTGTTAACACAGGAAGTAGATAACGATTGTGTGTACAATACACATACAGATCCTGTGTTCACTATTCATGTGAAGGGTATGAACAGAGTGGTCATCGTTAACTATGAGCTTGCAAAACTTAGTTTATTCTGTCCACAGAGTCCAAACCTGTGACAGAGTACCCCCTGCTGCTCATGGATTCAGTGTTAACCACAAGCTCGCTTGTGGTTGTAGAACTACAAGTAAACTTAAAGTTTCGAAACTATGAGTCTGTTTATAATTAAGGTCTGAAACTACAAGTTAACCTAAAGTTTTGAAACTACAAGCAAAACTTAAAGTTTAGCTCTTTTCGTGTGAACCTGACTAGTGAAATGATAAAATCTTTGCTGCTTTTCTTGATATTTTATTTCATTTGTAAGGGGAACATATTTCAGTATGAAGAAAGTGTATTGAAGCAGCAGTGCGGTGATTTTAGTATTGAAAAACCTAATCGACCAGCTGTTTTATTTCCTTTTCCTCTTTTTTGAAAGGTAACAAATATATAATATATATGTTTATCATGATATTCATGTAGGCTGTTTGTAATAGTATGGAAAGTACGTTTAGGGAGGAGGGGGTATAATAAAGCCCCTGTTCAAAAAGCTATTGGGTCAACTGGTCATAAGAATGGGTGACTGGATAGACAGGTTGACCCATCATTTGATGATGTCATGTTGAGGTCAAGTATTTGATGTCTAACAGAGCCATTGTGTGCAAAACAATGAGTCACATGTATTTATCTTCAGGATATTTTCAGGACAATGGGTCGATAAATTCTGTTCTCTTTATTAATGATTAATTCTAGAGAAGATACTGGGGGCTTCATATTTACTTTGTACTTTTTGTATTAGATTCATATTCTTTTGTATACCTATAAGCCTACTAGGTCTTAGTTTACTTTTAATCGTTGGAAAGTGTTAGTGGAAGAACTGTTCCGAAATCCTAGTCAGTCATGCTCTGTGATTCCATCATCATGGACATCTTCTTATCAGCACTCATTTGTCTCTTTCTGTTGTTTGCAGGTGACATGGGTTATGCCATGGGTGGACGCTCAGAATCGCCAAAAGAGCTACCGTCGCGCATCAACCGACAACGACGGAGTGTAGAGAGACGGGAAGGTCCACTCGTCATGAAATGCGATGGTGACCACAATCATAAGGCTACGAGTACAGCAACAACATCAACAAGGTGCGCCAGCACGCAAACGTGAGTGTCTTGCTTTGCTCTGCTAATCTCATCATAACAGGAAATTATCTTTTTTTCAGACAGACATTCTCCCTCATCCACCCTCCCAAAAAACAACAACAAAAAGTTCCTCAAACCATTGATGAGATTCTATTGGTTTTTTTTTTAATCTGAAGGTATACAGTATATCCCACCAGATTCCGAACATATGAAAATTTCTATACATGGGCTTATATGAGATATGAGATTTTTTCAATATTTATTTATGCATGGCTTTCCCTAAGCAACCCAAGTAATTGGTATTTGTGTTATGATGGTGTGAAATAATAGTTTACTATAAAACACTTCCATGATGTATATGATCAATGTGCTAGAGGTAGAAATTGTGTCTACGTGTAAAACTGTAAGCTCGTTTGGATTTTAATTCCTTTTTTTTTTTTTGTTGGGATCCTACACTCTGACCCTCAGAATAGATAAGAATCAAATGGTTGAAATTTTGTTTGCTCAGTGCCATGGATAAGCCACATTCCTGACATATGTGAGTTGATAGTGTCTGCTTCTATGGGTCCATTCACACAATAAATTTAAATTTTTTGTGAGGAAAATTGCTACATTTTGGAATGTAAAGGAATGGAAGCATTTCTTATATTACAATGTAAACAAAAAATTGATCAACATTCACTTACTGTATCAAGTTTAACAAATAAATAAATTCAGTATAGAGTTATAGACCAAAAATGAATATATGTTGTTACAAAATGTTTGAATGTATAATGCAACGGCATGAAATTGATTGGAATTGTTTTCTGTGAGCATGAGCCTGAGTTGCATATTTGGATGAGCTGTTGTCTGTCATAGTACAATCTTTTGCATGTGAATTTGCTTTTGAAACGACTAGTTATCGCTGCTTTTCCATTTAATTTATCGTTCACAGAGTTGGAATACTTTGTATTTGCTGATTTTCTGTACTCTGTCCATGCTCTTGTAAAGTGAAAAAAAAAGACAGAAAAATGGGTTGATGAAAGGGTGGTGGAAAAATTTGTAAATGGTAGTTTGTTTTTTTCCCCCCAAGGGTCTAGACGTGGTGGTCAACAATGGGGACCAAAGCTTGACTACTGACTGGTTCTTTATATCTCAAATGTATGGCATTCTTTTACTGGAGGTCTTTTGTTAATGGAATGTCCTTTCAGTTAAAATTGACCTGATACAACAAGAACCACTCCCACATACAATCATTAAAATACTGTAGACTAATTTCACAGCATGAACTTATGCTGCAAGATCTAGTTGATAAAATGTGATCTGGACCCTGTCTTATAAAGAGTTGCAATTGATCCAAATCAATCGCAAGTCTTCCAATCAATCGCAAATTTCCAATATCCTATCTCTTAAAGGGCAATCCAACCTTGGTAATAAGATGATTTGTATGAAAGCAGAAAAATAAGAAAAACGGAATGGTGAAAGTTTGAAAGAAATCGGACAAGGACTAAGAAAGTCATGGATGTTTGAAAAATGAGATCACTACATCTATGCAAATCTCAAATTGGCAATTTGGTCAGTCAATTGTGACATTTTTGTGGACAACTCTCCCATTTGTCGTACACAAAAATATCATTAATTTGCGGTTTTCTTCGAGGCACTTTTACCCTCGGGGCAGTACTCAAGATATATTGGAGATAGCATATTGCTATAGGTCCTCATGAAAGAAAAAGATCCTACTGAGTAATACATTTTGAAAAAAGTGACATTTTAGTTATTTTGTGTGTTGGAGCGAATGGGGGAGTTGTCCACAGCTACATCACAGTGACATTACCTATTCGGCCAATTTGAAATTCCCATATGTATAGTGATTACAACTTTCAAAAATTCATAACTTTCTTATTGCTTGTCCAATTTTGTTTAAACTTTCACCAATCTGCTTCTCTGATTTTTCCTCTTTCTTTCAAAGCAACTTGCTATTAAGATTGGATTTCCCTTTAAGTACAGACTTTGCGATTGATATCAATCTCAAATTATTTGCAATCAATCATAATCTTTATAAGACAGGGCCCTGGTCTCCAGACTCTACAAGTAGTTTGTGAGGTATTTATGTACCAAACTGAAGAATGTTCTTCTTCTACATTGCATTTGATTTGATAGGACACAATTTGAATAGTTCCACATGAAATATAATTATAGGGCTATTAGTTTTATTATTACCCCTCCCCCCAAAAGAGAAGTAAATCAATTTTTTTTAAAATGAAAATGAAAAATACAGTTCTGTGCCTTCAATGTGTACAGTAACTACATGTATCCTTTAAGTGTGGTGTTAGATGGATAATATTATTTCAATACTTGCCATGATGAATGTTTGGGTATTATTGCACTACTGACAGTAAACATTGATATATTTCATAAGAAGATAAAGCAGTTTCCATAAATTCAGTAACTTTTATTTCATCTGAGTGATAATTCAGACAATTTCTCATTGAACCCCAGATGCTACCTCATGATCATATATGACATTAAAAGATTGTATTTCTGTCTGTTTGAATCTGTTTGTAGATTAATCACTAGTGAGATGGTTGGGATCCCTGAGATCAACCCAGACCTTCCTATTCCAAGCAGCTCCAGTCTCATATCACAAGACACTCTGCTGAAGAGACCCTCAACCATCCCCCCTCCACCACACCCCTCTCACAGACACAGGAACATGCCCCAGCAGCTTCTACGCCCATCAGTCATAACCTGCGCCCCTGCACCACTCCTAAGAGAGCCCAACAGGACCGATGGAGGACCGGTAGCCATGGGTCCAGGGGCTGGGGCAGGAATGGGTCCAGTCCCATACCTCAACGGAAGGGCTAGTAGCGCAGATAGATGGTCTTCAAGAATGCCTCCTAATCATCTACCTACACAACCACAGAATGCAGGTGAGTAAAGAACATATGTCTGTGGATTCTTAACTCTTGGTGTGAGACAGTGTACTCTGCAAATAGCAATAAAAACAATAGACCTGTGAGATTCATCTGAAATTTTTTTTATATATATTCATTCAGCAGTCACAAAGTATTGGTATGAAAAGAAAGAAATATCCACCATTTTAAAACTAAAATTAAAAAACCAGCAGAATTTGCGTGATTGTTACTGAAATTCTTTGTAAATAAACAAATTTGATACTGTGAAGGAAATAAATACTGTGAAGGAAGTAAAGGAAATACAGGGTAATAATACTACTTCGGCGCTTAGAAACATTGTATTAAGCGCAATATAAATGTTATGTATTATTATTATTATTATTATCTCTATACTCAGACTATAACTGTGAAAAGATTAATGGTAGTTGTATCGGCAGCTTTTAGTAGACATATGGTCCATATTCATTTTTAGTAGACATAGAGTATTCCCAAATAAATCTTTGATTTCTAGCTGAAAGAGTAATGTATGACATGCATATCTAATAAAAGCCTACCTTTTGTGTGATTCTTTGACAGATATAGATCCTGACATTGAAGAGCACTTCAGGAGAAGCTTGGGCCAAAACTACCGGGAGACCTACTCAAGTCCCCCTCCCACAGCTACCAGTCCACCTACAGCCACCTCCCCCACCCTCAGACAATCCTCGTCACCCAAAGAAATCAACATCACAGGGTCTGTCGATGACCACTTTGCCAAGGCACTTGGAGACAAGTGGTCCCAGATCAAGGATGTCATTGAGCCAGTGTCAGACAGGACATCTCCTTCAGTGTCCCCATCCTTAGCCCTGGCGTCGTCGCCTGTTGTTCAGCAGCAGCAAGCTTCAGTTGCATCATGAACCATGGAAAGATCATCAGGGAATGTTTTAGTCATTGTTAAAGATGTGAGTTCAAACTCAAAGACAATCATCATCGGTGTAGAGATGGACAAGGTGCTGTAATGTTACAAGACCCTTGGATCACAAGTGTGCACACCTTTCTTCATGTCATCTACAAACAATACAGTTATCTGAGCTACACACTTTCTAACCCATTGAGTCTCTTCATCATTCATGTTACATTTTGCCAGAAATTCTTGCTTTTTAGGGCTCAGCATATTACATGCACCAGTTACCAGATAGACTTTGAGAACAAGAGACAGTGTAGTCTAGGTTATATCATAGCAACATGATGAAAGAGTGGTCCAAGAAAAGTAAGTATTGGGTAAATCAGTTTTCTCTATGAATATTGGAGATTGGGGTAGATTGGAAGCATCTAAATTATAGATACAAATTTACTAAGTAATATAAAATTATTGAGCAGGGAAAATATAAATATCATTCCCCATATGATGACTGATAACAATCAATCAAATGTGTCAAGTGTTGAAGGCAATTGATATGCTATTTTAATACCTAGCATATCGATTATTAAAGTTAACTCCTAGCAAAGTCAGTTTGGACAATGCATTTAGGCCAGTAAGTTAGCAGTCTATTTGAAAGCATTTGCTCGAATGGGTGATTGATTTGACAAATAGTCAAGCAGATATTCACTGTAGCAATTGACAGGTTTCGTCAGTCTTAACCAAGTGTTGTATCTGGGAAAGATTATATCAGATGACTGATGACTGAAATATGCTGTGCTATGTTTCAAGTAATACCTTTAGTTTTACAATGTATTATATATTGTCTGTGCATAATATTCTTTGAGTCGTCTGCTATGTAATGATAGAATTCTTCCAATCGGAGAAAGTTATTGTCATTCTTGTACACGTGGATGTAGATAAATCATGGATACTGAAATGAATTCAGACAAAGGGCTTCACTCCTCCCTCCCCATGTTGGGCCTTCTCCTCATGGCTAATTTGATGGAGAAACAGGTATAGATGGACTGACAGGCAACACAATACATTGAACAGCATTTTGTGTTAATGAGCTCTGTTAAGGGTAGATGGGCGAGGAGATGGAAAAAGGGAACAGAGAGAGAGAGACGCAGGGAGTGATTGTGAGTGAAAGAGAGAGAGGAGAGTATAGCAAGAATGAGATGAAGAGAGAAATAGAAATTGAAAGAGAATGGGAGGAGAGAGAGAGAGAGAGAGAGAAAGAGAGGGACAGGGGAGCAGGTGTGTGGCTGTGGAAGTTTGGCAGGTAGCCAGGGGAAGTAGAGGCTTTTGTGTTCCAGTTGAGATACACAAAGCTATGAATCTGATTTGCATGTTACAAATTATTGGAAATAAATGCCCCCCCATGGAGCTCCATAGTAACATGGAAGTCAAGACAATAAGAGGTCAAATTGGACAAAGACTGTGTGGGGTACATATATACTAATGATAAATAGGGAGAAAACAATGCTGAAATCAAAATGACTTCTGACTATTAGAAAGTATATTTCTTGAGTTGTACTGGTTCATAAAAATTGTGTGATATATAACACCGTGGGTGGTTCTCTCTCTCTTTTCCTCCTTTCTCTCTCTCTCTCTCTCTCTCTCTCTCTCTCTCTCATGATGATATGATGTGTTTCTAGTACCAGTACACCTAATACTCTGTTGTCTGTACTAATTGGAGCATTTATGATTACACCGCAGCTCCTTTGTATTACAATATAAATGAATTTGTGAACCAGGAGGCTATCAGAATTATGTCTATAATGAAGGTATTGCACATTCTTTCAGGGGTTTGATTATCATGAAATATGAAACAAATTCATCTTGTTACTAGGGTGTGAATTTTCACACACAACTATAATTTTCTGCTATTCAAGTTTGGAAATCATACATTTTCATATTGGCCATTTGAGTGAATGATGGGGAGAGCTGTTACAGAGATTTTTTTTTCTTTTCATCCCTCAAATTGAAATTTCTTATGTATTTTACCCTTAGAACAAAATCCAAGGGAATACAGCAACTTAACAATAGATTTTTAAAAAATTTTGGACATTCCTATTTTGGGGGCCCAAAATGAATGAAAACCCTTCTTTCGAATTTTCTGTACTTTGAAAGTGCTTTTTATTTTTGTGCACAAGTTTACATCCCATTTGGGGGTGCAAAATTTAACAAGCTCTTGCCTTATGGGGGGGGGGGGGGCAAAGCAACTAGTGTCAATTAATGTTTAACACTTTAAAAACACCATTGAGGGTGCGAAATAGCTTGATCCTGAACATAATTGTGCGAGAGAGCAAAGCGACTGAGCTTTAGAAAATTTTTGCATTGTAAACTATATAAAACACCATTTCTTAGGCATTTTGTCCTTGACTGGGGCGCAAATAACCCTCAAAGACCATAAATTTTCTTGTTCTTCTCCTCCTTTTCTTTCTCTCTTTTGCGTTTTTTGTGCCCCCTTCTGTGTCCCTCTGTATTTGAGTATCTGACTAGAAATTTTGTTTGAAGTACGGTATGTCAATAGTAAAACATTGCTGTTATACATGTGCTCTATCCCTTTGCTATCTGTAGGCTTTTGTATACATTAAATGTGAAATATATACACTAAATGTATTTTGCAGCAATAAAGATAAAGTTGGTTCTTTGCCATTCCCAACTTCTTGTACTTTGTATAGTCCAATCAATGGAAGATATACATGCTCGTTGTCATCATATATCTGAAAAATGTACATAACATGTCAGGACAAGTAAACCTTATGGAATATCTGTAAATATTGTACAATATAAACTGAATTATATGAGAAGAATTGATCTTATTGTGGAGTTGCTTGTCTTTGTTATTGCGAAGAAATAGAATTGTGTCATTGATGTTGAGAGATGTTGTAATGTATGGTATGTAAATGTTCAACTGTGGTTCCAATACATGTCAAAGTAATGGACATTAAGGAGTCAGAAATGTTGGAGGTATCTTGAAATTGTGTAATAATGTGTAACATTTTGTTTAAGTGTGGAAATATGGTGTATTGTATCTTGTTGACATATGACAGGAAAACTTAACAAGTGTAGCCAGTCATTATTGTGAAATAAAATATGGACATTTTATATCAAAATTTATTCTGGATGTTTTGAGTTTATATCATTGAATGAAGTGAGAATTGTTGTAGGGTATAGAGTTGAACAGGATTGTCAAATCAATCCCAGGTAGAAAATGGCATTGAGATATTACAAGATTCTAGGCTAGATGTTGTAGAATAATTATTTGATGCTGTGATAAAAATAATATAAAACGAAGTATTTGGGACGAGGGGGAAGAGAATTATCTACTCCTTGATTGTGGTTAATGATTTCTTCATACTTGGCTATGGCTAACTGTTTTAATGTTTCAAGATATAAAATCTATCCCTTCTTGATGAAGGTGGTTGTGATGTGTCTTGAAATATATTTTTGATAATCATAAGGATAATGAATCTTGAATCTTGAATGACGGTGAAGAAGATGATGAGGGTAGTGGTGACGGTGATGATGATGATGATGATGATGGTGATGATGGTTATAGTAATCATGGTTATGGTGATTGTCATGATGAAAATGAGGAAGAAGATGATGAGGATGATGATTGTAATCTCTTGTGGCAATGATGATGGTGTTGGTGGTGACTTTAAATCAAAAAGTGGTGGTCGTGTTAATGACAATGATAACAAAGATGATCATGATGACGATGACGATGATGATGATGGGAATGGTTATGAAGATGGTGATGATTGTGATAAGAATGATGATTATGGTTATGGTGTTGGTGGTAGTGGTGGCAATGATGATTATGATGATGGCACTGATGATTGATGGTGATGGTGGTGATGATGATGATGATGAGAATGGTTATGAAGATGGTGATGGTGATGACGATGGTGATGATGATAATAGTGATGACTGTGATAAGAATGATGATTATGGTAATGGTGTTGGTGGTAGTGGTGGCAATGATGATGATGGCACTGATGATTGATGGTGGTGGTGGTGATGATGATGATGATGATGATGATGATGAGAATGGTGATGACACTTGAGCAGAAACATAAATTTCCTGTTTTTCTTTAGGTAAATCAACATGACCTATCTAACTTTTTTGTCCATCTTCATCGTAGGAAAACTCGATGATGATTTAGCTTTGTAACAGTGATAAGAGAAAAACGAGAGCGGGAAAAGGACATGAGCCCATATATATGTTGGCCTGCATCACGTCAAGCATACCAATTGACGCACGCACCCTCGTCATAAACTTCATGTCGGTTGCATAACATCGTCATTGTTATAATTAAACCAGGCAATCACAAGTGGGTGTATTATAGATATGTTTAAGAGTGTTGCCATGGTTTCCATGCTTCTGAACTATTACGTGCATTTTTCTTCTACTGTTTCCACTTTCAGCAAAGTTGTTATTGCCTACTAAGTTGTGAAGATTGATGAAGCATTTTGTAAGTTCTATATAATATGAGTTTGTGACAGGGAAAGTGAGAGTAAAGGAAAATATGTGGACAATATATTATAAAGGGTGTCACTCAGGCCTACAGGTCTTTATTCTGCCAAATAATCAAATATATGATCACATCTAATTCCCCAGGCCAAAGTTTATTGGAAAAAAACAAAGGAAAAATGCATTACTGACTCTCACTAAAAAAAAAAAAAAATCTCATCTTTGCTATCTTTAGTGGACCATGCCTATTCATTGTTTGGTGGGGTTTTTTTTAATCTGGAGACGTGTGAACCCTAGAGATCGATGGTTTGAACACTATTAGAGGTGAATAGTATCTAAGACGCATTACACATTAAAGGGAAATCCAACCTTACTAGCAAGTTGCTTTGAAAGAAAGAGGAAAAATCAGAGAAGCAGATTGGTGAAAGTTTGAACGAAATCGGACAAGCAATAAGAAAGTTTTGAAAGTTGTAATCACTATACAAATGGGAATTTCAAATTGGCCGAATAAGTAATGTCCCTGTGATGTGGCTGTGGACAACTCCCCCATTCGCTCCAATACACAAAATGACTAAAATGTCACTTTTTTTCAAAATTTATTACTCAGTAGGATCTTTTTCTTTCATAAGGACCTATAACAATATAGGCTATTTCCAATATATTTTGAGTACTGCCCCGAGGGTAAAAGCGCCTCGAAGAAAACCGCAAATCAATGATAATTTTGTGTACGATAAATGGGAGAGTTGTCCACAAAAATGTCACAATCTAATCACCAAATAGTCAATTTGAGATTTGCATAGATGTAGTGATCTCATTTTTCAAACATCCATAACTTTCTTATTCCTTGTCCGATTTCTTTCAAACTTTCACCATCCTGTTTTTCTTATTTTTCTGCTTTCACACAAATCATCTCATTACCAAGGTTGGATTGCCCTTATGAATCAAATAAACGAAAAGGACTACTTGATATACTCTGTTTGAAAGGGCAACATAATAACGATAAGATATACTGGTGATATAAATAACGATTAATATTTCATAATAATATCATTATTTTATATTCAATATTGATAATATAAGATATCTTCGGAGTTGATATATCATGCCTAAATATAAAGCTGTATGTAGAACATCATGTGCATGTATATGGCAATACATCTATCTTTCATATAGTCCTCTGGAGGAAATAAAGCGGTGATAAGCAATTTGCAGCGCTTATGTCATGAATGACAAGAACGATATGAATGGCAATTATTTTTGTCGAGACCCGTTCGCTCTTCGCTCCACCGATCCCGTCCAAGCAAGTATGTGAAACGCGCAAACTTTGTGCTCTGACGAAAGTATGTGATCGAGCAGCAGTGCAGATTATAGATCGCGTTTACACTGATCGGAATATTACACACACTTCTTTATTTCTTAAATATGAGGACATATTCCACAATTTGAAGTAATCATCAATCCATATACATAGTCATAATTTGCTATTTGATTTGGGAGGAGTCAAAAAACATAATAGTTTTTATCATGAAAGCTGAGCCGCGAGCAATTCTTTTTTTTTTTAATGCAGTACATAAAAGCGGTAAGACAAGTTAAATAAGCCATCAGTCATTCCACTCAATTTTGCTTAAGGCTTTCCTGACATATCATTAGGCATAAATCATACAGCAAGCTGAGCTGACCCACTGTAAGCTCTGAATATGAACACCGCCTGTCGGTACTCTAGGGATAATATGGACAGCATCTTTATACTAGAAATGTGTACGAAGGTGATATGATGAGATTGTCTAAATTCCAGGGGATTTATTTGTGACATATATCTGAATCTAAAATGCAACTTATGACGAGAATTTTATTCTGACATAGGATGGTGAAGATTACAAATTGAAGTGGAGATTAGAAGGGGTTGGGGCTTCATATTATTTCCGTCATTGCAGCTGCCACGTAACTACAACTGACTGGTGGACAAATTATTGGATTTATTATTGATGGAAAGGGGAGATCGAAGAGTAGATTGGAGACGAAAACAAAATAGATGAAAGATAGAGAGAATGGGAGAGAGAGAGAAAAGAAAAGGAAAAAGTTTTAAGCAACTTACTTGTCGATCATAACAAAAATCGAACTACAGTGCGGCCCCCCCCCAAAAAAAAAGTCAGAAAAAGTCTCCCCAAATGAATTTTTCAAAATATTTGAAGCAAAATTTTATACCTGTCGATGGTTGATGGTCTCTTCTATTAAATGACACGAAATGACCTAAATATCTGGCGTTATCTTACGCTCGAGTGAGCAAAGGCCACTTTTATGAAAAGAAGCAAAATCCAGATTTGACAAGAATTGGTATTTGTTCTGGCTTGTATCAGCAAAATTGAGAGTCCTGTGAAGGCTTAGAAATTTTCATATTTTGATTAAAAACAAATTTATATCTCTGATGATGAGATACTTATCTCATTACCGTTTTTATGCTTCATTAAGCAGTCAAGCCAGATTTTTGGGTAACATTTGATAGAAGAGACCCTAAGCTATCCACAGGTATGAAAATTTCCTACAATTGTTTTTGAAATATTTATTTGAGGAGACTTTTGCTGACTGTTAACATTTTGGGGAGACGCACTGTAAAGCATACGTCTTAATCATAATTACCATGATTATAAAGACAAAGTTTAAATGTAATGTACCTTTTATAGAGAACAAAGGTGGGAATTCCTTGGAAATAATTTTAAAAAGATGATTTGCCCTTTTACAACTTTCCAACGGATTTTGTTTATCTCACATGTCTGCTTCTTTTTCAACTCTTTTTGTGATCATCTGGTATATATGTATACATTGACCTGCTGAAGAAGGGTTTATGTGGTTAAGGTAAATTGAACAAGGATATAAATTATATTAAAAATAAACAAGAAAGGCAAGGGTTAGGGAGCAAAGTGGAGACTATGAATGAAAGAAAGGAATATGCTAGGAAAGAAATAAGAAATGAATAGGAGCAATAGAACAAAACAAAACAAGATACCCATGTTACCTCTATCACGACTCAAGTGAACTTAAGCTGTCCAATTTCAAATCCTGAGTCTACTGTCATAGTAACCAGTACCCAACTCTAGGAAATATTATCAATGTCATTATATTACCCTGGTCACCAGGAAGGGCAAAACATCACATGATCAGTCATCAGCATCATGACAGTATGTGGAATAACTATAGACTCTGTTCTGTCACGTTGTAACCCATAATATTCATCAATATTATTAAAATACTTAATACTTAATAATAATTAAAAAAAAAAAAAAAAAATCATCTTAATCATACTCATTATCTAATCATTACCCCTATCATCATAATCATCATCATCATCACCAACACCATCATTATCATCACCATCATTAGCATCATGACCATCTTCATCAGCATCATCATCATCGTTGCTATCCTTGTCATCTGAGACAGCAGTTGTCAAAATATTGAGCAGAATATTTATCAATGTCCCTAATCTGAATGGAAGCAATATCGTTTCAGTTGTACCACACAAGCTCCTGCGATACTTGCTCCGCGTCAATTTTTTTACACTAACCAAACTCTAAATTTTAACTCTGGACCAAACATTATACCTAATCCTAAAACCCTAATTGCAACCCAAACCCTAACCCTGTATATTTGACAAAATAAAGGTGGGAGCATTTGTCGCCAGATAAATCATGTTTATTCTCGGAGTACCAATCAATGAACTGCCTTTGGAACTAATACCATCCTCCTCATCATCAATTCAATATCGTATATGCACCTCAAAATAATATCAATAAAATACAAACTTTGAATAATAAAAAATTATGATAATGAACTTTATTCTCTGTATTTCTAAAAATTATGACTATCAATGATAAAGAGATTATTTGATCAATTGCACACCTTCATCATACTACAATGGATTCTACATGGATGCCTGAAATCATGGTTCTCATCTAAATAGATTTATGATATTAATGAAATACACTATTCCTATAATGATACAGATTTACGCAGTAAAATTCCATTATGCTGAGTTGTCAAAGTACAATATAAATCTCTTCATTAAATAATTTCACCATTAAGCCTATTTCATCATCAGCCATGAAGATCATTACAATGGAATAGTAATATAAACAGAAAAATAATCCTGAAATACATGTATACCACTTTTTGACATGACTGATTTGATGGATTTTTTTTTTTTCCTAATAGGATAAATAAATTCATTCATGTCTGGATTGAACAGTTGTATTTCCAGCTTAATGAAGAATCCTACATATACTCTTGCATTTTCAGGTTCAGCAAACTGTAGAACAAGTAGTTTTTTGTATTCTTATCGCTAGTATGCATACCATTCCAATATATAATGTCACATTACATTATGACATGATCAAACCAATCACAAAATATGTATAAAAATATATTAAAAATCTTCAACCATATACAAAGTACATCCACATCACAAAATAAAATTTATACAGTCATCAAATATACAGAAAAAAAGCTGACATGTTAACAAAAATTAAAAATATGCCCATGGCTAAGGTTGAATAATTGAATAATCGAAGAATAAGTTTTACAGTATTTGTTATGTAAGAAATTATAACATAATATATAAAATGTTTTGAAATTCAAGAGAGAAATAGTGGTGATATAGAAAGACAGGGCAAGATCACTGTAAATTAATTAAAAAACAACAACAACAACAACAAAACGAACAAAATAAATATTTGAAAAAATTACAGGAAAATATTTTCTGGTCCTAGGCTAGCCAAAATGTAAAGATGAATTTGAGGCAGGATTTTCATTTATACATTTCCATACAAAAATCAACTATTCAAACATATTGTGGTTGAAGGCAATTAATAGAAGTACTAATGCAGCATAAATTTGTAAAGAACTTTTACCACATGCGATTCCAGTACGCTCTTCTTCAAATTCAGAAGATCTCTATATTTCCTTTAGGCTTTGATCAGATTTGTGTATGTTTAAGAGAGTGAATAGGAATTAAAATGAAAGGAATAAGAATTCTTCTCTCCTTTCTTGGTATTGAGCCTGCAATACAATTAGATATATGTTACAAATAAAACATTGATACTTGATCAAATTAAGTTTGCTTGATAGAATGATTTTTAAAACCATTTCATGTTTTACATGTGATACTCCCATTTCCGATTTCAGGTTGCTAATAGACACTTGGTAATAATTACAATGTGCAGTCAAAACTGCTTATAAAGGTTAGCCATGTGACCCATGCCAAGCAATCTTTACAAACAGGTGACCTTACTAAAAAGATGCAATAAAATGGAAATGTTCATTCTATATAGCAATGGTAGCATCTGTATACATCAGTCCTGTGCAAGGTGACCATAGACAGGTCAACACTTATTTAATGGCATGTGCATTCAACAAATTTTAACAAATGGCATTTTACTGGAAATGACTGTTTTATAACAGTGGCAGCTACGGCAGACACATCTATTAATCTACATTCTATATCGAAAGTCTTCCTTGAGTAGTATAAGGGTTGCTTTTATCATACAGATTTATCTCATTACCATTATATGGTATTGTGTGTAGAAATAAAATACATATATATTTCACATTATGACTCATTTCAGCCTTTGACTTGCAAAATTCAAATTCACCCTGACCTTCTTGCATTTAGAAAAAATTTTCACAACCAGCCTTAGTATCTTTCCTTTTCATGTCCAATTGTTTGCTTAACCCTAAAAATATGTTGTTGTTTTTTTTACAAGAAACAACATTATGTATTTTTAAAGCTTCCTACTACATTGTGTATGTTAATATTCTATCAGACAATGACATTTCTCACATACTATAACATGGATTGATTGCCTACTCTAAAATCTAAGATTGTCATCTATATGTTGACAGTATATAAATGGCATCTATTTCCTTGATCACCTTGTTGTCATCAAACGAACTGACTGTCCAATGTATGAGGAACTATAGATTGTAGAATCACTGAGAAGATGTACTCATAGTCTCATCATCACTGAAATCAAGAATCTGGAGTAGAGAGAAAATAAACACAGATAGACAAATCACTCTGTGAATCTAATATACTCCATTTTGTCACCAAGCAAAAGTGATCTCAATTCAATAAAAACTGAAAGGCAATCCAACCTTGGTAATGAGATGATTTGTGTGAAAGGAGAAAAAATAAGAAAAACAGGATGGTGAAAGTTTGAAAGAAATCAGAAAGGAATAAGAAAGTTAAAGGGAAAGTTCACCCTGATATTATAAGCAGGTTTTAAAAGAAGCAGAAAAATTGTAGAAACAGATCAATGAAAGTTTGAGCAAATTTCAATAAAAAGTAAGAAAGTCATGAATTATTAAAGTTGTAATCTAATCAATCAAACACAAATTGGCAACTCCGTGACGTATCTTGTGAGCTCCTCTCCCATTTGCTCCGTACAAAAAAATTAATAAATTTTCATTTTCTTTGTTTATGAGGGAATAGATTTGTATCATACAGGTTTTGTGTAAAAATATAAGTGAAATGATTATATCTAGGGTGCATGTATGCTAAAAAAAAATTCTTTTGAGAAAATGGAAATTCATGATTTTTTCAGTACAGAGCAAATGGGAGAGGAGCTCACAAGATATGTCACAGAGTTGCCAATTTGTGTTTGATTGATTACAACTTCAAAAATTCATATTTTTTGTATTTCTTATTGGATATTGATCTGTTTCTTTAATTTTTCTGCTTCTTTTAAAACCTACTTAATAATTTTTGGTTTGTTTTTTAAAACTTAAAACCTACTTAATAGTTGATATCAGGATGATCAGGATCCCCTTTAAGGATGTTTAGAAAAAGAGAACACTAAAATTTATGCGAATTTCAAATTGACAATTTGGTAAGTCGATTGCAATTTATTGGCAGTCAACTCTCCCGTTTGTCATACACTAAAATATCACAAATTTACGGTTCTCTCCTAAGCACTTTTTCCCTCAGGAAAGTACTCAAAATATGTTGTAGATAGCATATTGTTATAGGTCTTCATAAAGGAAGAAGACCCTACAGAGTAATACATTTTGAAAAAAAGACATTCTAGTCATTTTGTATGTTGGAGCGAATGGGGGAATTGTCCGCCACTACATCACACAGTGACATTAACAATTCAGCCAATCTGAAATCCCCATATGTATAGTGATTACAACTTTCCAAAATTCATGACTTTCTTATTGCTTGTCCGATTTCATTCAAACTTTGACCAATCTGCTTCACTGATTTTTCCTCTTTCTTTCAGAACAATTTGCCATTAAGTTTGGATTTCCCTTTAAAGATTTGAAACCCTGAACAGTGCTAGAAAATAATCTTCAATATATTTTCATACATAAATTTTTTTTCTGATAATAGAGAAATCTCTACATTCATGACTATTTCTAAAATTTCTATGGCATTACTGGTATACTACAGACCTAGAAATATTATTTAGAGATATAATTATCAGAGAAGATATGGGCTTCATCAGACTGAAGCACAGAGACACCTAGACATGCTCTGATCATAGATTTCCAAACAAAATAATTTCACAAAGGTCTTTAGAGGGGGATGTCTGAAATAACATTTATTATGACCCCTGTGTTTTATTAGGATGCCTTCATGTTTTTGTTTTTGTTTTCATTAAAATCTTCTTCTTCTGTTTGGCATTTTGCAGCTAAAATGACAAATCCAAATTTGTGAGCCAGGCAAGGGCATTGATGCCTTGATGCCTCCTGGGAACCTTGTCGGCATGCAGTCATCAATGATGAGCAATAATGTCTGGTCTGGATGACAACAGTTGCATGCTACACTCTCTTGGTATTTCCACTTGTGGAGGCTGTGCCCAGTCCAGGCATGTTAGGTGCGGATTCTGTTAAGACAGGTCTACTAACATCGGCTTAAGTTGGAACTGGGTTGTTTGGCAGTTGGATCTACAACAAGGCCTTTGTTGCGGTAGTCGACACTTTCCCACTGCCTCCACCAAGCTTCTTTCGGGTTGAAGTCCATGTCGACTAGTTGTTAAGCAAAAGGGCTTGTGTGACTTGAAGTCTTGGCAGATTCTCTAGGTCCTCGTGGATCGGCAAGTCCGTGTTGGCTTCAGTGCGGAAAAATTCCTGCAGGGTCCTGGTCTTCTGGTGTACTTGGTATGTTTAGAAGTACAGGAAGCCAGTGAAGAGGGGTGGATTTCAGGGTTCCACTAATTATCCACATTGAAGAGTTGAGGATGGTGTCAATGTACCTGGCATGGCAGCTCTCAGCCCACACAGGCAAACAATATTTGGCAGCAGAGTACACAAGGACAAGGCATGATGTCCGGAGAGTACACAAGGACAAGGCATGATGTCCGGAGAGTACTTGCACTTGAGCCGCAGCTAGTCCCCGCCAGTTTTCGGATGATGTTCATTCTCGATTTGATCTTATCAGCAACCCTTTTCAAGTGCTCGCAATAAGTTAGAATGCCATGTAGGGTCATCACAAGATATTTGGGTACTTCTCCTTACTGGTTAGCCACAAAAAGTCACCTGAAGTTCACTGTTCGCCAAATGGGTGGTAAGATGAAAGGGGGTGAATGTAGTCTTGTAATCTTCCATTACACGTAGATCATCTGATAGGGTGCTGCTGACATCATCAAGGTTACTTGCTTGAGTAGGCAGTGCAAGGTCATCTGCATAAGCAAATTTCCTTGAGGTGGTGCAGGGTATGTCACTCACATAGATGTTAAAAATCATCTGAGCCAAGACAGATCGTTGAGGAAGCCGTCATTCAATGTCCATTTGGTACTAACTTCGTCACCAAGTAATACCTTTATTTACGGTTACTGAGGATTGACGAGAGTAGCTGGACAGTTGCTTGACATTTGAAAATCTTGGCAGCTTTCAGGAGATTGCATAAGCTGATGAGAGGTCTATAAGTGCAACACCTGTCTTTAGAGAGTGCTGATAACTTGTCTCAATGTAGGTGGTGAGAGCGAGGACCTGGTTTGTACAGCTTTGACCAGGTCTGAAGCCAGCTTATTCCTTGGGGAGGGCTGGCTACACAAGCGGAGACATTCTCGTCATCGTAAGTCGCTCAAACAATTTTGTAGGATGTGCACAAGAGCGAGATAGGTTGGTAGCTAGCTGGGTCATCAACAGGTTTCCTTGGCATGAGTATGGCTATTACTTTACTCTCTCTCTCCACATTGAAGGAATAGATTGATCCCTGAGGAATGGATTGAGGTGAAAAGAGCAGCCAGCCGCTCACGTCCAAAAGGTCCCAGGTTTTTCAGGAATTCTGGGTAAATTCCATCTACCCCTGTAGGTTTCTTAATTTTGACAGCAGAGATTCCTCTATCAACATCCCCTCTAGTGCAGGTAGCAGAGAGAGATGATGGTGGTCGTAAAGCTGCTAACGTCTCTGATAGATTTTTCCTGACTTCTCTTTGAGCTTCTTCAGTCGAGGCCACCTTCAAAGTATGAAGAAGTCTTGAGGCAACTGCATTGACTTAAAGGGTACCAATCACCAAAAATAATTTTGCTCTGTATGTTAGTGGTTTCATGTCATTATACTATATTCATAATATGGGCTTTAAATATTAATTCTATAAAGAGATATTGCAATTTTAATTACACTCTATAAGCTTAAAAGCGACTCGTGAGTAGACCACTCAACGCACCCGTACATGCTCACCAAGATAAAGGTTCGCGCGGAACCAAACTTAGAGTTCGGTACTGCGAGAGCATTTTCATGTTATCCTCTATTTTCTTCATACTCATTAACTGTTGACCTATAGAATACCAGACAAAGTTCTTTGATGTTGATTTTATACTTTCTAGCTGTACACAAATTATTTTTCCAGGTGATTGGTACACTTGAAACTTTAGGTTGGTATACTGTAGTCGAAGCTATCCCAAGGCATCTCAACAAGTTCCAGATCTTTCTACTGGAGTGTGTGTAATTAAGATCTTCCACAGTCTCTCTCCAGCGGTGTTGCCTAGTTGTCTCCAAGGACCCTAACAGTTCTGAAGCAACATCTGGATCACCTGTTTCGTACTGCTTCAGAAGCTCTCCAGTCTCCGGCATCCAACAAGGTGTGAAAATCTTCCAAAACCCTCCGGGATATGATGTTTAGCAGCTCTGGACAAGATCTTACAGAAATCATTGTAGGCCTGTGACACAGGGTCAAGGCCACCAATCTTTTCCTCAATTTCTGCTATGAAGAGTTCCAAGTTGGCTTTCCTAAAATTTCACCGAGGAGTTGGCTTAGACTTGATTAGAGGGATCTCAATACCAACATTTATCAAGGCTGGCCGATGCTGGCTATCAGGGAAGAAAGGAAGGATCTTACGAGAGCCACAAAGAGGGCTGCCATTGGCATCTCTGGGGACAAAAGACATGTCAGGGTTGTAGTCCTTCCTCCATCTGCCAGAGTGGAAAGAACCTGGTTGCTTAGCGTCATACATCAGAGAGAGGTCATTGGCGGAGGCCCATGCCATCAGTTGTTCGCTAGACTCATTGTTTGTACTATAACCCCATGAAGAGTGAGGATTGTTGAAATCGCAGGCAATGACATCAGGGTAGGAATGAACAGGAAGTACTTTAGGGGTCCATACAGAGAGAAGAGGTTTGTGAACATTTGTCATGGTATTTTCTCCCACCTTCACAGCTGTTATAAAAACATCATTTGAGCTTGATTGATGGAGGATGGAGAAGTCAGTCAGGTTGTGTTTCAGATAGGTTGCAATGCCATACTTTGCATGATGCACTGCAGAAAGGAGCGTAAAGCCATAGATGCAAAGTTTGGAGGCAGAAGCGTCGTCGCTGATATGTGTCTCTTGTAAAAGAAGGACGTCATCAATGTCAAGGTCCATGGCAAATCTTGATAGTCGCACTTGGCTCGCGAAATACCATCCACATTGAGTAGATGCGGAGAGATTTCCCAATGCTTCAGTAGAAGTTTGCAGGTAGACTTGAAGAGTTCATCTTGTAGAGTAGTAACATGCTACAAATGTCGATTTGATGACATTAGTAGAAACAGGATGGACCACGTGAAGGTTGTCATCTTCCACCCTGTCATTCAAGTGATGTAGCCTCTGTCAAATGGAACCCATTGGCTACGGGAACCCATTGGCTACGGGAACCAGGTGGTCCCTGTATTATGCCTATGGGAATGAGATAATTCAGGAGTCAACAGGTTTAAATATTCCTACCTCTACCAGCTCACTCTCCTGGTGCAGCAGACTAAGCCCAGTCAAATCTTCTACAAAGCGTGGTTCATTGAACACCTTGAGTAGGAAATCAAATCCCTCCTTCTCATAGCTAGCCAGGACAGTATCACAGCATGCAGTACACTTATCAAAGCATATGCTTGCAGGAAGAACACAGTGGTACCGGGCCAGGAATCCTCGAATCTGCAACACATAATGATACAATTATAGAAATCTACTCTCAGTCATCGTCTGTACTGAAATATACGCAAATTGTCAAGTATCTAGAATGTGAGAAGCACAATTATTGACAACATCAGATCAAAGCGTCTCTCCTAACACAATTTTTTTCTTTGTCTTATTCATCTTATAATTTACAAATGTGGTTATCAACATGAAAATGAACTTAAAGAAAAAATGTGATTAAATGAGCATATAAAATAAGTGTAATAATGATTAAGTGCCTGCTGAGGAACTAGTTTTTAGTCTAGACAAAATTATTAATACTAAAGTACTTAACGAAGTACCAGGTCTGAAGTTGAAAAAGAACTTTATTCTGGTAGTGATATATGTATTTGATGCCTTACCTGAAGTGGCAACAGGCACAGCGGGGGAAATCAACTATATTGTGGGTTTATTCCAGATATTTAAAGTCTTACCTGATGAGGTACCAGACCTAGTGGTGATGTCAAATCAGCAGTGAGATGAGAATCCTTAGCACTGGTTTCAGCTGATGCATACCCTCTGAAAAAATGACAATTTTTATATGGTTTGGTTTACTACATATATAAAATGTTCATCTTATCAAATCACAACTTTCATGGTATTGAATGAATATGACATGTGACAAGTTGACATCAAACCATTATGTATAACAATCAATGAACAAAGACTGTAAAACTTCTCTTTCCAAGACTTCTCACGTGGTGTAATATTATACAATTGTTGACTGCTTTGAGGGGCACAGTTAAAACTATGGCCCAAGGTGAGCTTGCAACTGTGCTATGCCCCGAGATGACAGTCGAGGGGCATAGCACAGTTGCAAGATCACCGAGGGCCATGGTTTTAAACGTGACGCGAAAAAGAAGCAGTCAACATTTGTTTTATATACTGCATCCTTCGTTAGCTCAGAAATTCATTTCAAAGACAGATGAAATACGGTACCGTAACGTAATTCTCATCTATCGCTCTTCTGAAATTTCGTTCGGTGTACATGTATATGGTGCCGGCCACGTGCCCACATATCTAAATTGCCATAGCTACGCGCGCGCGTACAAAGACATAAATTTGTATTGTACGTGTGAGCAGAACTATGCCTGGTCAATAGTTTTCACCATACCGCCCAGCAGTCCGTAGTGAATTTCATGCCCGCAAATTTGACCAATCAGAGGCCTAGAATCTAGACATGTGGTATATAATGAATCTTTGTGCCCATAAAATTTCTTTGGGTATAATTGAATCTATATTTCATGTCAACAAAGAAATGTATATATTTTTCTTATTATATTTACATAGTATAAGCTGGAAATAGAGATATATATTGCATTCCTAACACAAACTTGTGGGCAATACTTGAAGTTCTGCTGCATAGAAGGAACAGTTATTTGAACTCCCTACGATTAGATGTTCTATATTATAATCCCATTCAGACAGACAATTTGTGTCTGCCAGTACCTTTTTGTACATGAGTCCTTTATTTATACACGGGTCTGACTGTTGGCAATGTTTCCAATCTAATAAGATCTAATGTGACTCACCCTTGTGGATGCTGTAGAATGCTAACCATGAGTTCAACAACCAGAGCTGCGGCCACCATGGACAATCCTGGTCTAGACACTGTACACTGCTGGTCTAATGTACGGTCTCGGGTTGACTGGTCGAGAGAGATTCAGAAGAATTGGATCATTATAGGTGGTTAGAAAGGATTGGATCATTATAGGTGGTTAGAAAGGATTGGATCATTATAGGTGGTTGGAAAGGATTGGATCATTATAGGTGGTTGGAAAGGATTGGATCATTATACGTAGTTGGAAAGGATTGGAGAAAGGTTTAAAAATGAATGGAATGGAGTGGCTGACTGAGTGAAAAGCATCAAGTTCATGGTAGGATAGACAATAGATACATTAAAACTTCTTTTTAAAAAGGTAATAAGTGTACAAGGCATATGCTCTGCACATTTCAAAAAATTTCAGTTTTTCAAGGCAACTGGAATGGCAGAAATACCACCAAATATCAATTGCAATTTTATGCATGGTAGGTATGTGGAGTAATCCAATAAAATTGATTGGCCAAAAAAAAAAACACACTAGGACATGGGTAAATAAAGTGGGGCATAATTGATCTGTTTACAGGCATACAGTTATAAATATAGTATACACATCAATGGTTACAAACTATAAATAATTGTTCATTGTCATGCTATTTTGAATGAAAATATAAATGAATATCATTATACTACTCACATCACCAGGGGCAACTACATCATTGCAGAAATAACACCCTAACTTATCTCCTGGGATATGAGAGAGACTGATGGTGGAGGTTGAGTAGGATGCTGCTGCTGCTGCTCCTGCTTCCTCAGAGGATGATGGTGAAGCTTGGTCTGGTGGAGGTTGGTCTCTAGATGGCTTCATTCCATGACGTAGCACTAAGTATGTATCAAATCCCAATGCTGCATTCATTACAATCTATGAAGTCAATAAAAGCAGATGGTCAGTAAAGGAAGCATTCATAATACCACACAAGATGAATGAATAAAGATGGAGTTTTATGTCGGCATACACATGAATGAATCAATTTTAACAAGTGAATGAGTAAATTACGCAATGCGTAATAAATGTCCCCGCCGGAAGTGCAGATCTGTGGAAATTAACTAGCCTGAACCTTAAAACTTCAGTGAAAAACTTTAGTGAATAAAATAATAATGTTACTGCATGCAAAAGAAGAGAATACCAACAATGCATGTATACAACTGAAATATAAAACATGAAAACATTATGAACCTTCAGCCATTTTGAATAAATTTGCATAAATTTGCATGAATAATGAATTTCAAAATTCTGTGTAGAAGTTTGGAAGCCCCCACCCAGCCCTATCAGATAAAACAATCGGAATCAAAATCCGATGTGAAATAGAGGAGAAGTAGCATTTTTTGTCAATTTTGAATAAATTTGCATAAATTTGCATAATTAATGAATTTCAAAATTCTGTGTAGAAGTTTGGAAGCCCCCACCCAGCCCTATCAGATAAAACAATCGGAATCAAAATCCGATGTGAAATAGAGGAGAAGTAGCATTTTTTGTCAATTTTGAATAAATTTGCATAAATTTGCATAATTAATGAATTTCAAAATTCTGTGTAGAAGTTTGGAAGCCCCCACCCAGCCCTATCAGATAAAACAATCGGAATCAAAATCCGATGTGAAATAGAGGAGAAGTAGCATTTTTCATCAATTTTGAATAAATTTGCATAAATTTGCATAATTAATGAATTTCAAAATTCTGTGTAGAAGTTTGGAAGCCCCCACCCAGCCTTATCAGATAAAACAATCGGAATCAAAATCCGATGTGAAATAGAGGAGAAGTAGCATTTTTCATCACTTTTGAATAAATTTGCATAAATTTGCATAATTAATGAATTTCAAAATTCTGTGTAGAAGTTTGGAAGCCCCCACCCAGCCCTATCAGATAAAACAATCGGAATCAAAATCCGATGTGAAATAGAGGAGAAGTAGCATTTTTCGTCACTTTTGAATAAATTTGCATGAATTTGCATAATTAATGAATTTCACGATTCTGTGTAGAAGTTTGGAAGCCCTCACCAAGCCCTATCAGACAAAACAATCAGAATCAAAATCGGCCACACACACACGGACAGACGGACGGACGGACGGACGGACG
Source organism: Heliocidaris tuberculata (assembly GCA_025618425.1). NCBI lineage: Eukaryota > Metazoa > Echinodermata > Echinoidea > Camarodonta > Echinometridae > Heliocidaris > Heliocidaris tuberculata. The sequence continues at coordinate 9,605,988 of CM046832.1, read as the reverse complement.
GACACACGCACACACGAACGGAGCCCGTTTCATAGTCCCCTCACGAACTTCGTTCGGCGGGGACAATTAATTTATAAAGCCATTACAATTTGTGAACTTTCATCAAAATAAATGTAGTAGACGCTGACCAGACTGAAACAATTTTACAACCATAATCATGAATGAAATCATATCATACATAATTATTCAAACATGATTACCCACGCCGATGAAATCGGTAGGGTTATGTAAAGGGTTCCGTATGTTTGTATGTTTGTTTGTTTGTTTGTTTGTTTGTTTGTTTGTTTGTGTACAAGATAACTAGAGAACGGGTGAACGGATTTGCACCAAATTTTCAGGGATTGTTTGGATAGTGACAGGAAAGAATCCATTAAATTTTGGTGATGATTGGTTGATCCCTGCAAATTCTGTGAGACTTTCTAGTTTTGACTCTGTAGTATAGTATATGTAAAGATCACCGTTTCGGAGCCGATACCGATATCCCAACAAATCGCATCGATAGCTTAACACTGGTAATGGCGTCAGCACCATTCTCAACGAAGAAGAAAAAAATGTTTTTAACTACTGATTTATTAGTCTAGAATATCGTAAAATTGCCCGAGTAGTCCGGTGATTCTAAAAGCAATCCTTATTTGATCTAGAGACCGGTAAGAAACTTCACAGAAATGGATAGATCTAGTATTGATAGGAACAGTAAGTTTAGATTTAATTTCTCTCGAGTTTCTCACTTGCAGCAGCCAATATGCAGCTAGACGCCGGATCGGACGGCCCAGCGCGTACATGGCTAACGGCCAAATTTCGGGCATCGGCTCAGATTAGCCGTGAAGCCTTACTTTTGCATTGTGATTGTTGATTTAGAACTCATCCTAGTTAATAATGTGGATTCTCTGGGTCTTTTACTACGGAATATCGAACATCATATTTATCAAATCTATCTGGAAAGAGACCGGTAAGAAACTTCAAAGAAATGGATAGTATTGATAGGAACAGTAAGTTTAGATTTAATTTCTCTCGAGTTTCTCACTTGCAGAAGAAAATGCTGCGGTAGCTAATGCAGCTAGACGATTTCGGGCATCGGCTCAGATTAGCCGTGAAGTTTCATTACTTTTGCATTGTGATTGTTGATTTAGAACTCATCCTAGTTAATAATGTGGATTCTCTGGGTCTTTTACTACGGAATATCGAACATCATATTTATCAAATCTATCTGGAAAAAAAACTAGGTAGGATTTTTTATTCACTCATTCCGCCCCTTTAAAAAGCAAAGGTAGATCTAGTTCCTTTCCGTGTGCTCTAGATCGAACGTTGGACTAAATGTTGGCCTAGATTTAATTTCAGACCTATATGAACATACTACCTCATAACACCTGTAAAATTACACTTCGAATGATGCCTACTGACTTTATTTCTCACGGCTAATCCCCCAAATTTCCCGTATCTAGCATTCAAGTAGCAACACCAGCACCAACACCGAACGTGAAATGAAAATTTCTTAATCCCTATGGTATAGTGTTAGTGAACGGAATTTTGTACATGAAATTAAACACCGGCTGCCGAGCTCGGTTCAGCAGACAACATGTGACAAAAATTAAACACCAGCAACCGGAACTACGTCAGAAAATCAGAGGTCAACACCTAACACCGACTGATTTTTTTCTCGTTTCATAGTCGGTGTTAGATCATGATTTCGCGGCAAAATAAACACTAACCACAAACACCAACACCGAGCGTGAAATCACCCAATGTAGATTTCAGGTTTGACCCCATAGTATAGTATTGCAACTACTCTGTAGCACCGCCAAGGCGTGGGTCTGCCGCCTTTGACGGCCCCTCTAGTTTCTATATGTGGTGAGTAGAGCAGACTGATGATTATTACAAAGAATAATGCATACTTTAAATATTTGACAGTTTTAATATAGAAAAAATAGCAGATATAAAGAGAAACATACAAAACTGTGGTTATGGGGACCTATAACAATGCAATTTATTCCGTCAGTGTGAAAACAATCCGGTTACGTGGACATCGAGCCCAGCTATGGGGACATTTTGGATGACGTATAACAATATGAATGTCCCCATAACCACACACACATATATATATATATATATATAAAAACAGACATTGTGAGAGTGAGAATAAGAGGTATCTGTGAGTTAGGGAAGGCAAGCAGAGAAAGGAATATACAGAAACTATGGAATGAAAGTGAATAGAACTAAGAGAGGGTATAAGTAGGACCAACAGTGAGTTGCACAATTGTAAAACCTAAAAATTCCTTTAAAGTTTGTGATGATGTGAAAGGAATGAAGTGGACTATAGCATTTCCCATACCTTTCTCTTACTGCTACCTATTACAGTAGGTAGCCATCTGCTTTCTCGTGTGTCCATCAAAAGGAATAGCACATCATGCTCATCTATTAACTCTTCCAACTTCTGAACAGACTCCCTGGTTTGTTGTATGGCTTCATCTAAAATGAGGTATATGTCATAATTCATCTTGGAACTAAAACCAAGCTCATAAAAATCTCTTTGTGACATTTACACATCTAGTGCTTTATTGCTGTCGTCTCTAAAAATATGCTTCTCTAAATACTGACTTTGATATTGTTTAGACAAAGAAAAAGATTCCCTAAACACACACACACCTTATAAAAAGCCATTAGAAGAGTCTTGTGGTAAGAGTTAAAGAGAGTTAAAGAGTATAGTGCATTTTGAGAGACAAGTCTGTCCTATAGGGGAAAAAAATGGTAATCATTTCTATCTACTGTTAAAAAAGAATGTTCTGCAATTGGAAAGATTAGCATTCTGTTGCTAAGACATAAACTGTGCAATTTTCTCTTTGACTATACTTCTGCTTTATTTACTTACCTGATGTGCCTACTGCATGTCCTGGCATTGGAATGGAAAGACTCACTCCTCTTGTTTTCTGTTGATGCAAATAATGTAATATAGATACAAATTAAAAGAAAATATCACAAAGCACAAAATCTATTTAAAAAATTCTTTCAACTTCTACTGAAAAAAAAAGAATGAAGAGGAATTAAAGGAACTAAATGCAAACCATGCTCATGATTTCTTTACCTATTACAATTACTGTAATGTCACCAGTCGTGGTGCACCCTTGTAATACAGCTTCACTGCTGCAACGCCCAGTGTCAACTGCCCTATTCTCTCCGGAGCGAAACGGACGGATGCGATTGGCTCACAGATATTGTACCAAAATGAATGTGAAACAGCTATGTGGTGTTTCCCTCGCTGCCGATTGCGCAAAGAATGATAGCTGGCAAAGTTTGTTTCTAAAGAGAATTATCCATGGAGCTTTTTTATGTTCTGCTAATTTTTTTGTAAAACAAGAACTTCCGCTTTAGCAGATGGAAACAAAATAAATAATATGTACCATATTTTCTGTTTTCGATGTAACAGAGCTTAATTATCATAGATGTTGGCCAGACAAATTTTTTGCATGAAAAATACTTTGTAAATAAATTATCTTTGTTCAAAGTTGGCTGTCTTTCCAAGAATGCCTATTCCTACAACACACAAATCATAACAGGCAGCTCGACAAGCCCATTACACAGTACGCATGCGCAATCTCGCAGACAATGCGCTAGCCAGATAGCTTCCTGTGTGTGGTTTTGTAGCACACAGTGTACTAAGTGAATATTTTTACAACAGAGTGATTTATCTTAGATCAGTCCTTCCTTCGCAATATCATTTGCGAAAGGTGCGGCACCACTGGAGCAATGTGCGGCGGCGACACTGGAGCAGCACAAGCCCCGCAGAAGCGCCACAATAGGGTTTGTGCCGTAATAGGGTTCGCACTATAGAAGCAAGATGCAATGTTTTAGGTGGATTTTATTCACAAGCATTTTCGGCATCGAGTGGTGGGTGATTTCTCAATAACCATGGTATTTTCTGAAATTATTAATCCAAAACTGTCAAACCCCTCCACGACTGGTGACTTTACGATAAATAATGACAATTCAAACTGCATGCAATTTATTTGTTCACCTCTACAATATTACATTTCAGCCTATGAGGACCTGACAAGCGAAAAGTGACGACATACATTTAGACTACTTACTACTCCTGGAAAGATCTTTTGTATCTTCTCAGCAGCAGTTTGAGCCTTAGGTTTTCCTCCTCCCAAAGAATCTTCAAACTCAAAGAGGCTCTGTCTGACAGGGTTTGAGTACGACACAGTAGAGTTATCTACAAAGGTGATCGTACGAATACCCCATCCCTGTAAAACATGATAATGAAAACATTTATCAGACTTTGCATGGCACATATCACATGTAAAAGCAGTGTTCAAAAGAGCTGCTTAAAAATGATTAATAGCACTACCCTGGCTTTGACTATCACAGCAATTATCATGGCTCAGAACAAAAACAAGAAATAAATACCTGTCCATTGACTACACTTAGGTAAAAAGATATAACTATTAAAAAAAAAAGGCCTTATCTCGAAAATCATAATAAGTACCTAGCTACCACTATGCCAAATATGTCACTGAATTAAAATTTGTTAATGACAAAGTGAAAACAAGTAGATAAAACAGCAAAAGTGTCTATGATTCACTCACCAGTAAACATCTAGCCACATTGCATCCTAGAGTACCAGAACCAAGAAGAAGGCATCTTGTCTGGGAGACCTTATCTAAGTCCAGTGAGGGCAGCAAACGCCATCTCATAAGCTTGAGATTGAGATCTACTGATGTCTCTGCTAGTCTGTGGGAGAAACAAAACACGTCAGTCCTTAAGTATCAAGTTTTATAAACACCTACATGTACATGTATATTCATCATACTCATATACAACAGAGCATGACTTATCACTTAGTGTTTGTTGCTGTACTTCTGCAGAATGCATAACAGTGATCTTGTTCAGAACATGCCAAAGTCCTTACACTGCCAATAATGATGAATTATATATTCATGTTTGAATCAACAATATACCCCTCTTTTGCAGCAAGACTTACTTTTGTATAAACACAAAATGCAGTCTTTCATTGCCTACATGAGTTAGCTTTCTCTCTTAGAATTTTCAGGTGGTAGACCCTTATGTATTGGGAATGATGTACTAATATCTATCAACACATGCCTTAAAAGGCTAATGACATTGTATTGAGCTTGTTTCTTGTACTATTAACTGACTGACGTGCCACAAGTTATGTTATTCAGCAGGAGCTGGAGTAAATATGAGACAGTCTCTCTATTCTGCTAAGATGCCTTTACCTCAAAATTTGGCACAATGTCAATGAATCATACATAAATGCTTGTTCTTTTGAAGAGTAAACACATGCATTAAACTGCTATGTAGTTTCACAGTAATCCATAGCAAAGAAACTAACCTTGTAGGGTCCATGCTCGAGCTAAGATCCACTTTCCTGGCGCCAAGTTTATTCCTTTGATTCTTCTCCCATCCAACACATTTAGGGCAAGCTGTTGGCAGAGTATTGGTAACGAAAATATTATAAGATGAATTGAATCAAAGATTGGTCTCAAGTAACAATATAAAAATATTATCTCCAAAGCTCATATATTAGAAACTAAATAATAGTGTACCAAATAAACTAGTTACATGTGAGATTTACCTAGTACATAATTCAGTTTCATACAAAAACAGTTCAGACATGCACTGATTTGACTACTCAATTCTACTCCCTGTGATCTTTGGGGGCTCCTGCCTTCCTACACAAAATATTAAAGGAGAATGAAACCCTGGGGAAAATCAAAATAGAGAGAAGCAATTTAAAAAAAGTTCCATCAAAATCGGTTACGAAATGAGAACGTTATGAAGTTTGAAAAGTCTCAATTTACTTTCTATGGCGATCCTCAAATTGGCAATGTTGCTTCAAAGTGACAGCTTTAGTAGTACAACTCTCAATATGTTTTGTACACAAAATTTCATATTTTCCCCATTATCTCTCAAGGTGCAGCTTGTCTCCTTCTTAGCTCAAGATATATAATGGGAAAATGTATTTGACACAACATATGTTGAGTTCACAAAAAGACAAGCAGCATCTTTAGAGATAATGGAGAAAATATGAAATTTTGTGTACAAAACATATTGAGATTTGTACTACTAAACCTGTCACTTTGAAGCAACACTGCCAATTTAAGGATCACCGTAGAAAGTAAATTGAGACTTTTCAAACTTTCATAACTTTTTCATTTCATAACCGATTTTGATGGAACTTTTTAAAAATTGCTTCTCTCTATTCTCTCTTTTCAATAAAATGGATATTTTCTCAGGGTTTCATTCTCCTTCAAGGATTATCAACTTATTGAGATTAAACTGTAATTGCCTGTTACACTCTAATTTGACTCACATATTTCAGGATTTGTTGAAGGGACTTGGAGTCTGAGGACCAAACTATGAGAACTGTTCCTAATTCCTTCCCTAGTCCTGTCCCTGAAACAAACCACAGTCACTTGGTCCAGCTGGGAAGCCCTACAATGAAATATAATATAGATTGAATAAAATATAAGTAATTTAATTCATTTCAGTTCCTTCTATCAAAACAGTTTTATACAATCAGTATTTGGGGATTTTTGGGGCAAAATATTCGACGGAAGGGAGAAGCCGACGTTAAGTCGAATTTTTCGATTCGCCTTAACGTTTTTGGCACTGTTTTTTCCCATTTCCGTAGGGGTAGGAGGCATTCTATCGATATAAACGAAGAGGCCGCCAAATTACTTATATCACTACAAAGTTTTGTTCGGTAGGGAGAACTCATTTTTGTATAATATAACGTGGAAAATCTATATATGTATAACTCTTGGGGTTCTAAAGTCCCGAGGTTGGACTTAGGGCAATGTCTGTTTTTCTTGATTATATCAATAGTTTGGGGATTTACTAAAAATACCTTATCGCACACAAAAAGTAGTTATTATATGATTCTTTTTGCCATAAATGCAAATTGAATCAAATTAATTCTAAACATATACTAACATTTTGAATCCATTAATTCTCTGTAACGTCATTTCGCACTGATATACGTATATACAATAAAAAACAAGTGAATGAGTAAATTACGCAATGCGTAATAAATGTCCCCGCCGGAAGTGCAGATCTGTGGAAATTAACTAGCCTGAACCTTAAAACTTCAGTGAAAAACTTTAGTGAATAAAATAATAATGTTACTGCATGCAAAAGAAGAGAATACCAACAATGCATGTATACAACTGAAATATAAAACATGAAAACATTATGAACCTTCAGCCATTTTGAATAAATTTGCATAAATCTGCATGAATAATGAATTTCAAAATTCTGTGTAGAAGTTTGAAAGCCCCCACCCAGCCCTATCAGATAAAACAATCGGAATCAAAATCCGATGTGAAATAGAGGAGAAGTAGCATTTTTCGTCAATTTTGAATAAATTTGCATAAATTTGCATAATTAATGAATTTCAAAATTCTGTGTAGAAGTTTGAAAGCCCCCACCCAGCCCTATCAGATAAAACAATCGGAATCAAAATCCGATGTGAAATAGAGGAGAAGTAGCATTTTTCGTCAATTTTGAATAAATTTGCATAAATTTGCATAATTAATGAATTTCAAAATTCTGTGTAGAAGTTTGGAAGCCCCCACCCAGCCCTATCAGATAAAACAATCGGAATCAAAATCGGCCCAGAAATGACGGAGAAGTAGCATTTTCTAACATTTGAGCACACACGGACAGACGGACGGACGGACACACACACACACACACACACACGCACACACGAACGGAGCCCGTTTCATAGTCCCCTCGCGAACTTCGTTCGGCGGGGACAAAAATCTAGGTATATATATATATATATATATATATATATATATATATATGCAAATTGATGTAACAATAATTAGTTCATGTATATCAATATGCAAAAATGATGACACAGATGCCCTTGATCATTTATTGTCTGTATCTACATCAAAGGCTGCCAAATACCATGAGTGACTGTGACTGTGAAATAAGGGTACATCATAAGATCCTGATAAGATAAACTTTCTATGAATCAAAACAAGACAAAAACTAAGCAAATAACTAAATTATAATGATGGTATCTTACCAGTGGCATGAGATAAGACAGAGGAAATTCCTAAGAGGCCATCCTGGATACTGCTCTAAGGTACAAGGGTCTGCATAACCAAACATCACCTAAACAAACACAAACAAGACATCAAGAAATTATCATTTCAAACAAAACTACATCACAAATGCAGATGAATACGGGGGAATTGCGGGAGAAGGAAGGGTAGTAGAAGGGCTACAGATGCAAACTTACAAGTTTAATGCCTGCAGAATCAGTTCTTTGTCTAAAGCTTCAAACTAGATTACAAAACTTTGAACCTCACTGAATTTCGATTTACAATCTGCTACATATACTTGATTTTACTAAATGTGTTATAACACCACAATTTAAGATAGATGATTTGAATCACAGAGCAATGCTATTTTTACTGATCTTCATGAGTGATTAAACTAGTAAAATCTTTAGCAGCTACCTTAGATTTATCTGTAACTTGATCCCAGGCTGTCAGGGGTAGTATCACTGTCTTGTCATCCTCTGTGGATATGAGAAAAAATGCTGAATCTTGCCCCAAAATCTGTGATGCAGCATCATAAGCTACTTGAAGGGCAGCAATCTGAAAAATAGGAGACAATTTAGTCAAGGTGATGGTTTACCTTTGATGTGGCTATTTTGAAAAAAAGAAAGAAAAAAAATCGTACGTACATTATTTAAATACCAAACTGTCAATGTGAAATTCCCCATATCACAGATTGATGAGATCTTGACTTTTTAAATTCAAATTTGTCTCCTTCTTTTTCTAATTTTACTTACTGATTTACTCTATCTATTTTCTACTTCCACTAAAGCACAGTTTCTATGAAGCATTACTTTTCATTAAAGACAGACAATCAAGTTTGGTAGAAACTAAGGTTGTGTTGTTCCATAGCCTTATCTAATCTCTGAGGAGGGTAAATGAGTTTAATTCCTTCAGGAGCAAAATGAGCCAGAAAGACACACCAAAGTTTCTCCACAATAGTCCCAGAAAAATGTTAGAGACTAACCTTGTCTTCTTCCATAGCTTTATCTAATCTCTGAGGAGGTTGAATGAGTTTAGTGCCTTCAGGAGCAAGGAGGGCAGGGAAAGCAAACCAGTAGCAGTAATGGTACTTCTTCAAGTCCTTGTAACATAAAACATAACGAAATTTACATTCTGATTGAAACACATGAAATATAGTCAACATTGATAAAAGGGTCACATTTCTGACAAACTCAAACAAGAAGAGTTTGTAAAAATACTACAAAATATCTTATCCAAACAGCCAAATCATCTTAGAATAGCATATTTTGGGTTCATTGAATGCCATCTAGTACTTGTGGTTTACCATTTTGACAACCTGCTTGTACCTAGCCATCAACCTGTAGAATACAGTTTTATTTTGGTATCATTTTCCATAGAGCTCAGCATGAGTTAATGGGCTTAACTGGCTATCACACCTCATACTCATTTGTTAACCACACTTTGCCCACCATTGTTTCCTTTGTAATGTCAACAAGGTTTCGCTCTTGCTTTGAACAAAAGGAGTTGGTACTACGGTACACTATAGATCTAAGTCACAGGATGAAGTTATCAAGTTACCACTACCAGCAGACCAAAACCTGACTTGAATTTCATCAGTGTAGTAAAAGACTGTTATAATTATGTCCCTATTGGTGATAAAAGACCATGAAGATGTTGCTACAGAGTCTATAGTAAATACAAGTAGACAATAAAGTTTGTGTTTACATGGACAGCAGCAATAAAAAATTACATTGTAAGTAGGGGTGGGAGTTTCGGGTATTTTTTCATTTTGGGCACCCGACTCTTTTTCGGGCGGGTTCCCGGTTACCTGAAAATCATATACCGGTAACACAAATTACAAGCTAATATTTACCCCTAAGAAGCTATTAACACTGTGGGAAAAGTCCTTCGTGTTTGGCACCTGAAATAAAACACTCAAGGAAAAAAAAAAAAAAAACAGGCGGAGGAAATCGTGGGCGCAAAATCTAATCTAAATCTAATCCATAGAAATAGTCTATAATCACGCCAGCGCCTTAGGTAATCCTGGTCAACAGTCCCTCGCACTTGTTCATTCAAATGGCATACATGTACTTGAAAGGAAGGGAATACTAAGAAATCTTATGAAGAAAAACTCATTCAAGACTATGATCATGATGATACTTAATAATTTTGCACGAGCAGCCCTTGGAAATTTTGACAGCGTGATCGTAAAGAGGCACTTTGTAGTCAAACTTCACACATCGTATTGATGCTCCTGGCGTAAATGACAAGCTTTCTTTACTCTCTACACTCCTCATACACACATACACATTGCGAGTCCTCACACACGGTCACCAACAGTTTCTTGTGATCAACACGCCAATTATTGAAAGTCACACACACACACACTCACACACACATACATGTACCACAGTCTACTGTTACACATCGCCAGTACACACATACACACACAGACACGCTCATTAGATCATTTAGAATTTAGAAAATGCAAGTTTTATAACATAAACTGAAAACAAGGTCTTTTTTTGGGGGGGGGGTGGTAATTATTCATTTTCTCTGACTCTCTCTCTCTCATAAATGTCACTAGTTTTATTTTAAAGAAAAGGTTCTTGAACCCCTTTGCCTGAAATGCATTTCAAAATGTGTAGCATACTAGCATTTAGACGATAGTCGACATTAGAATTGCTATTTTTAAAATTCATCTTTCAATAACTATTAATGTATCACGAGATGAAAATGAACTATCATATTATCGTCATCATGATATGATATTATCATCACATCATCATATCATCATCATATCATATTGTCATTAACTCATATAGTCATATCATCAATTTATCATTATCATCATAATCATATCATCACATCATCATAGCATCATTACCATATCATCATGATCATCATGATCATAATCATTATGACCATAATCACCATATCATTATCTTGATAATCATATCGTCAAAACAATTATCATCATCAATATCATCTTCATCAAACTCATCACTCATCAAAAAATATCATCAAGCCAACATTTTCTTCCCTGCCCGACTGTAACTTCATCCTTTAACACACATGATCATCATCATATCATCATTAACTCATATAATCATTATATCATCAATTCATCATGATCATCATAATTATATCATCATAATTATATCATCATGACATCATCACAGCATCATTTTCATCATATCATCATTATCATTATCATCATATCATCATTATCTTGATAATCATATCGTCAAAACAATTATCATCATCGATATAATCTTCATCAAACTCATCACTCATCAAAAAATATCATCAAGCCAACATTTTTTTCCCTGCCCCACCGTAACTTCATCCTTTAACACACATGATCATCATCATATCGTCATTAACTCATATAATCATTATAGCAATATAATCAATTCATCATGATCATCATAATTATATCATCATGACATCATCAAAGCATCATTAATCATCATATCATCATCATCATCATCATATCATTATTATCTTGATAATCATATTGTCAAAACAATAATTATCAATATCATCTTCATCAAACTCATCACTCATCAAAAAATATCATCAAGCCAACATTTTCTTCCCTGCCCGACCGTAACTCCATCCTTTAACACACATGATCATCATCATATCGTCATTAACTCATATAATCATTACATCATCAATTCATCATGATCATCATAACTATATCATCATCTTGATAATCATATCGTCAAACAATTATCATCATCAATATCATCTTCATCAAACTCATCATTCATCAAAAAATATCATCAAGCCAACATTTTCTTCCCTGCCTGACCGTAACTTCATCCTTTAACATACATGCGGTTCCCTTTTGAAATTCGATCCGTTTATACCAAGCGCCTTTCGCCCAATGCTGCCGCGGTGTGAACGGAACAAAAAAAAAAAAAAAAATTAAATAAAAGGGCGCAAACCTCCATGGGCTGGCTGGCATATTTTTGCGCGTGTCATGACTTGTGATTAACGAACCGGTCACGAGCCCAATTTTATGAATGAAAATGTTGATCGCGCGCACTCTAGTCATCCTTTGCTTCCCACTGCCTTGCTTTTCACTTTCGCATGAATAACGAAGAATATCATTGTGGATATATCGCTCATGTACTCTTAATCTGATTTCAGTAATATGTTACTTCTTTGCTAAAGTTTTTCAGGAAATTGTGACAGTGTCAGATCGTGCTCGTTGATGTCAAAAACATCTGTTAATGTACGAGTTATGAGATGCCACGTGGGAGTATGGAGCGACTGTTGAATATGCATGAGTTTGTAAACTTTACGCCCGTCAATCGCTCATGACTATGACGTATTGTTCACTACCAAGAAGGGAGAAGGGCACTCAAATGCAAATTATGTTATGGGTTTGATGAACCAATGAGCAGTCTCCAAATCACGGCTGTGAGCTTTGCTCTCTATGTATATGAATGTTTAAGGTTATGTTTTACATGTTTACATGTTTATGTTTAACGGATCGAAAGCGCATCACTGCAGTGGCACGCTACATGGATTTTTACATGTAAATATTGAATGGCTGGTCGATGTTCATCTACCGCCCTGTCATGTACATACATAAGTAATCATTAAATACGTATTTTCAGGAAACGGGTATCTAATTTTTTGACCCGGGACTAGACACTCTCGGGTACCCGGTTTTTAGTCCCAGCACTAATTGTAAGTACACTCAACTTTTAGGAACTCTACATTTCCAGTAAAAATAATATGGCTGCTGTCAAAAGCCATAGTGATCAGTTACTATCCTCTTAATGATTGCCATTTTGTTTTCCAACAATTCACAGTGGTTGTCTATGTAATGCATTCTCAGACAATTAGGCTGGAATTCACAAAAGAGGTTTATCTTAACCCATGGTCTAAACCATGGTTCAAACCTCCACCATGGACTAAATAACCCAGTGCGTAATTAGTACATGGTACAAATGACCCTTAAATGACCCCTCTATGTATGCGCACGCCCATCTGTTTCGGTGGACATGCAACTTGTTTAACATGTAAAGTCATACTGGTGTGCACACTATGAAAGCGTATAAAGGTCAATTGTACTAGGTACAAATGACCTTTATCTGCACATGAGCAAATTGTAATTATGAACTGGCTTTAAGTGTAAATAAGCATATATGAGCACGTTACTGTCCGCCCATTGGACATGAGGACATGCGCGTACTACGCTTATGGAGGTTTAAACCATGGGTTAAAATGAACCTTTTTCATGAATTCGGGCCTTAGTCTTCATCACTTACAGAAAAGGTGAGAAGCAGGAACCGAGAGAGTAAGGATGGATCTTGGAGAGCACTACCTTGCCTGATATCATCCCACAGCTGCAATGAATATATAGATAGATACAGAAAGAGAGACCGAGATAGAGAGATAGAGAGAGAGAGAGAGAGAGAGAGAGAAAGGGGAAGAGAAAAAGAAGATGGACAGGGAGAGGGAGAGAAAGATAGAGAGGTAGACAGAAGACAGACAGACAGACACACAGAGAGAGAAAGAGAAACTACCGGTAGTTAAACTCACGTGACTCACTAAAACAAAACACAACTTACATTAATTACAGTCTCATGACTTGTACCAGTTTCAATACAAATGATGCAATAGACTTTTTAAAGTGGTAATCAATATTTTATGTGAAACCTGGGTCTTATAAAAAGTTTGATTGCAAAGTCAGTCCTACATGTACTCAGCAGCTCCGTACACATGATCTAGTTACATACGTCTTTAGATTAAATATTAATTTAGATCATTCTTCTTAACTAAAGAGTAATGAAATAACCTAAGAAATCTATCAGAACTGGGGCTTGTAACATAAAGAGATAAATCAATCTTATGATTGATATCAATCGTAAGTCTATGGCAAACCAAGTACTAATGAGTAGCAGAGCTGCCAACATTTGATTTTTCAAATCAGGGAGATTTATGCGAGCGCAGCAAGCAGTTCGTATTGAGCGAGCGCAGAGAGCCGTTTTTACCGAGAGAGCGAAGTGAGCGAAGTCTTGCGGGTGGGGTCCAGGGGGCAGTGCCCCCGCGAGCTCCTGGTTCTAAGCCTCTTTGACACTCTTTTAGAGCACCATTTTTTAATGATATCTGAATATTGTGGCAGTAAATTATTAGTATTTATGCAAAGCAATACAATATACACAGGCACAGTAATCATCAAAATGCAGAAATTTCTTCACAGAATGTCTGTCATCCATGTTTGTTTACATTCAATCACCAAACCTCAGTCAAAAGCAGCTTGTACATCATATGTAAAAGGAATATTATATTCAACAACAGAAACAGTAGAAACCCATATATCATAATAAAAAAAAGTTCTAGACAGAAACGGACCTTTTATGCTGCTTTCTGGTCATTTCCCAACACACTCGAAACGCTATGCGTGGGACTACTATTTTCAAAATCTGACGTTTCCGAGTCATTTTTTGGGGAAAGAATCACTTGAAATGCTCATAGAAGTATCTGAGTATCAGGGGTCATTATCGGATGAAGAAATTTCAGCACTGAAACAAACCGCCCGGGGGCTTCGCACACGATTGCAAGCGCCGACAATCAAGCTCAATGAGCTAGCTGCATGCGGCCAGCGACCAAACATGAACAGTAGTGTTCGAGCTGGCCGCACACATAGTTCATGGCCTATGCTGCTATTGCATGTAGAGCTAGCGGCATGGCCGGCTGGCCGCGGGGTGAACAGTGCCAGAGATATGCTAGCTAGCAACATCGCTTGGGCATGCTTGCGAGATGGGGAGAGCGTATTTCCTAGTCTTTGAAGGGCCAATGACGCTAGTAGTAGTAGCGACATCGCTTGTGCGTGCTCGCGATCGCGGGACAGGGAGAGCGTAAATTTGTAAGTTTTTGAAGGGGCAATGACGGAAGTTTATAACATTCAAAAATGTAAGAATCCGGGAGATTTTGAGTATGTGTCGGGAGATCGGGAGATGGGTTGATTTTCCGGGGAGTCTCCCGGCAAATCCGGCAGCTCTGTACAATTGATGGTAAGAGTGATTGTATCTCTTTATGTTACAGGCCCCTCAACTGGTAACACATATCATCCGATACTCTACACATAGTACACAATGTACCTTCTCAGCTGTCACATCAAGCAGTGCCTTTTTGTCACATTTTTTAAAAGCATCCAGAGTATTAAAGTTGACCAGTGTCCCTTTTGACGAAAAGCAGTGAGGTGGAGTGGTCTCAGACCTGAAATGAATAAAATATTTCAGCAAAACGTGAAAAACAATATTTGAGGTACAACCATGCAGGTTTGGGAAATACAATGCAAATGACAGAAGCTCTTGTATGGTAGAGATGGGTTTGTTAATTTTTCTAGCTTTGGGTCCTGTTTCATTAAACTTTTCATCAATAACACGATTACAAATTTGCTCTAAGTCAATCAAATTCAATGATTTCAGTAGCTGCTGATAACATTCATTGTAACTTGTTATTGATAATAAGTATTATGAAACAGGGCCTGAGCTGTCTAATGACATCTCATTCTTTGTAGAGAGTTATCACAAGTTATGCAGCGCCTAGTCCAAACAATGAAATAAAAAGCGAAGAGTTATATACAATACTCCCATTTCTCATAATTTTGTATATCACTGAAATATGAACATAAATGTCCTTGTGTTAGTAGGAGGGTCTCTAAGATTCAGGACAATAAATGTAGCATATCTTCCACAATACCAAGCTAAAATGCTCCGTGGCATGATATAAGCAATCATACTTACTGATCAAAAGCATTGAATTCCAGACACAGTCTACAAGGAAGCCCATCTGGATCACCTGTGAAGAAGATAATTTCAAAATATAACAACACTTTTTAGAAATTTTACATTATGTCACATGAAATGTCCTTTGATGGAATCAAACATACAAATTCAACACTATATACTGAAGAAGCCATGAATATTTTGAGAATTGGTGTATAATATTATCATTGCTTTTCAGGAACATTGTTGCTTAGAAACATTAACTAGCACATCAATGATGTGGCGCTCATCCGGCATGCAGCAAAGAAATTGATGCAATTTGTACTTTGAACACAGTAGACATTGTAATGAATCGATGAAATGTACATGTATTGGTTACATGCATGTACAGATGATGAAGTGCCTATTGCAGATCTGGCTAAATGTGGTTTTGGAAGGAGAAGGTGACATGTAGATATGAATGAAAGTCTGGAAATTGACAACTCAAGTTGCACGACTTCAGTTAAAAGATTTTGGGGAATGTAAATTTTAATAGTTTTACTGTGTGACAGAGAAATTTGAAATAAAGCATAAAGTTAGTCAAGGTGAGGTATCTCTACCAACTGTGAAATCTTTATTGAGAGAGATTTGAAGGTTAAGATTTGTAATAAAAGAGAAAAGCACTGAATGACATAAGTTATGCATTGGTGTAAAAAAAGAATTTTAAGGTTGGGACATTTAAGGGTGGCTTCAGTGCATTGTCCCTCACTGTTTCAAGTCTTTATTAGCTCATAACCCGCTATTGTTGACCACTGTCACTTCTGGGTTCTCGGTTCTGTCGATGATGTCGACAGAAATCATGTAGAAAGGAATAGCCTTTGAAATAATCCAGCAGCCATGGGTTTCATAATGGACAGGGCAAAGAGTTAAAATAAATTTTGTATAAATTACCATAAATAATTTTCTAGATAAAATTTCAAAATTCCAAGTAGAAGTTCAATGAACCTCATGAAAGTCTTCCTCAATAAATGAGGAAGAAGAAGCAAGTTTTGTGATTTTGTAATAAATTTCGCATAAATTAGCATAAATAATTTTCTAGACAAAATTTCAAAATTCCATGAAGAAGTTCAATGAACTTCATGAAAGTCTTTTAGATGGAAGAAAAAAAATCAAAATCAGTCAATAAATGAGGAAGAAGAAGCAATTTTTGTGATGTTTTAATAAATTTTGCATAAATTTGCATAAATAATTAGCATAAATTATTTTCTAGACAAAATTTTAAAACTCCGAGTAGAAGTTTAATAAACCTCATGAAAGACTTTCAAATGGAACAAAAAAAAAATCGAAATCGGTCAATAAATGAGGAAGAAGCCATTTTTGTGATCTTTTTAATAAATTTCGCATAAATTAGCATAATTTTCTAGACAAAATTTCAAATTTCCGAGTAGAAGTTCAATGAACCTCATGAAAGTCTTTCAGATGGAAAAAAAAAATCGAAATCGATCAATAAATGAGGAAGAAGAAGCAATTTTTGTGATTTTTGAATAAATATCGCATAAATTAGCATAATTAATTTTGTAGACAAAATTTCAAAATTCTGTGTAGAAGTTCAATGAACCTCATGAAAGTCTTTCAGATGGAACAAAAAAAATCGAAATCGGTCAATAAATGAGGAAGGAGAAGCAATTTTTGTGATTTTTGAGAAATGCTCATAAATTAGCATATTTAATGAGTTTCAAAATTCTGTGTAGAAGTTTCGAATCCCCCACCTAGTGCTATCATATAAAGCAAACGGAATTAAAATCGGGTAAGAAATGGCGAAGAAGAAGCATTTTGAAATTGTGGACGGACGACAGACGAAGGACGGACGGACGGACGGACGGACGGACGGACGGACGGACGGACGGACGGACGGACGGACGGACGGACGGACCTCGCCACGGCATAAGCTCATCTGGCCCATTCGGGCCGGATGAGCTAAAAATGGGGTATTTCACCTCTTTCTAGTTATCTTCTTTGAGTCAACTCTTTACATGTGTGTATCCCCGGGGGGGGCACTCGAATTATATTTTGACGGGGGTGTGCCTCACGAATCCCCGAAAAGGGGGTCTAAGGAACTGACTTCAAGGTGTAAAATACGGGGTCTTGGGAACTATGATCTATTGGGCAGAGTGAAAAACAGGGTCTAGGGAACTACAAAACTAACCTCGCTTTATCGGCGGTACACCTTCGCTATCGCAGGATCTCGGGACGGGCCGCGCCTGGGGCCGCGCCCGCGCCGTGTAGCGCTAGTAGCTAGCTAGCTGGAACAGTTTTCAAGGCTCGCGCGACGAAAGGGCCTAGGGCGCGAGACCAGGTCGAGCGACCACTGCCTCCGCCACGCTCCCGGCTGCATGCGAACGGATATGTTTCATAACGGGGGTCTTCAGAGCGGGGCTGAGCGGCTCCTGAGCGGAACTGAGTATCTAGAGAACGGAAATCGGGGTCTGAAAAAGGGGGTCATCAAAGCGGCACGTCCCCGTACCACCAATATACGTGAGTGCCCCCCCCGGGTGTGTATCCCTGAATAAACCTTTATCATGGTTAATCTAATTCAAAATTTTGCTTTTGAGAATTAACTTCAAGTTCAATTGCTTTTAATGCTGCAGTATAGGTAAGCCTATAATACTGAAACTGTATCACATGAAACTGTCATGATATTCAACAGCATTCCCCAATGTATCCAAAATTGCACATCTCTGTCTTTATTTAAAGGCATTGATTAACTTTGCCCAGGATTGAAAAAAAAAATCACTGTTCCAGCTAATGCTGCAATCATAATTGCAAACTTTTAGCTCAGACAGGAATCGCCTGAGTTTTATAAGCTGATCGGTCGTTTATATATCATGATATTTACGATTGAACATTGATGTCGGGATAGAGTACCACCGAACCCTAAAGAACTCTTACGGTTGGCATACCTCGCTCTATCACAGAATACCGTACGGGCTGGAAACCCGCTCTGAAATCGCCAAGCGCTGGTGCTTGGTTTTTGTGACTGCAGCGCAGCGAAGAAGCCGAGCGACTTGCGCTAGCGATTGATCGCGATTTTCTCTTTTTTAGGATAGTAAACGGGTTCCATTTTCTCTCATACTTTCACATATCCTTTAAATATGTAGTTAGAGGACTGCACACAATTCACTGGCATTTGAGCTGATTTTACAATTTTTCACAAAGTTAATCAATCACTTTAAACAAGCACTTTCGCAAATGAGACCTTCATTTTGTATTTTTTATTTTCTTAAATATAGTGTTCATAATGTCTTTCTTCATTACTTCTTTTTCTTCTCCTTCTCTTTCACTTTTTCTTTTTCTTTTTCTTTTAGTATCTGGTCCCCATGGAAGACCAGTTGCACTACGTAAGTGTAGCTCAAAATGGGCTATCCAGCCGTCTCTTTCTTGCCTTTCCTTGATTACATTGTATCTTCAATCGTTCTTTATTGTGTTGTTCAATTTAATGCCATACTACCATACAGTTTGGTTTGTGTTGTATATGTATATGAATTTTGTTATTTGCTTTATATTCATGTGATTGTGTATTCTTTTTATATGATGGAAATAAACAAACAAACAATCAAACAATATTCATGTCCTCATCTAAATGATGCATATTACGTACCATTGTAGTAGTATCCATAGATATCTTTTGGTCTGTCATCAAGCTTGTACTCATTCAGTTTCTTTTGGGTAAGTTTGTGCCAGAAGCCAACATCAAGGGCGCTACTAAATGGAGCAAACTGGAGTTGTTGCTGAGGTGAGTCCATCTTCTTCTGATCAGCCATCTTTAGGAAATACTTATCAATAAAACATCAAGAAATCATCATACTTCTTCTTCTTCTATGGGTGCGAGATATTAGCACAATTAAATTTAGCATGTGTTGGAACAGCTCAACGTTTCACTGCCTATACTCCATTCACTTCAGCAAATTCTGCACCCATCTTGTTGTATTTCAGCAGAGGTGAACATCTTTGTAATGATAATCGCACAGCCAACAGCTACACATGAATGGGAAGTAAAGCCATATCGTTGCCATCATAAATTGTTATTTTAAAAAAATTATCATGATCTTATCGTTGAAGCGTTATCAAGGATTGGAAGACGAAGATTTTAGCAAATGCCAAATTTGCAAGGTTCACCATGGGTATAATGGATGATACTTAGCCATTGAATTATATCCATTCTCCACTGAGGAAATTACTGTGTACAGCTTATGTTCAAATGTCAAATTATATAAAACATTTAGCCTGTACGGCTAGGTTTATCTGGTCATAAACTTGGTGGCTGTCAGAGGCAGCGTAACGTTGGGCTCGAAAGTGGAGGGGCACCTTTTATCTGCCAAATAAAAGGTGCCCCTAAACTTTCATTGTCTGAGCCTGACGTTCTGCCGCCTCTGCTTAGTGGTGGCTTATCAATCTGGTACTGGCCACAGAGTTGTACAGCCCATGCCATTCATGCTAACGGAGTGATGGGTAAACACAGAAATATAGTCAAGGATTGTATTTCCGAACAGATTGTATTACCGAACGTGTACAGTTAAGTGCCTAAAATGGGTTTTCATACGCGTGGGATTACGCGTATGAAAACCACACTATTAACCCTTTCAAGACAATTGACCACATTTTGTGGTTTGGCTCAATAATTTTTTATTCAGAGCTCTAAAAAATATACCAGATGCATAAGTAGAAAGAGAAAAAAATTCTACACACACTATGTCCATTTTTGTTGCATGACCATATTGCGTTTGATGTCAGGAATTTAAAAAAGGAGAACAAGCTTTAAAATCCTCAAATTGGCAACACATTGTGAGGTTTAAAATCATTGTTTTTTAACAAAATTGGCAATTTTTTCAACTTTTCAAAAATATTGATAACCATGTATATTGTTTTCAAATACATTACAATTTATTAGAACCGCGTAGCGTGAAAAGAAAAATATTATTGTTGCCAATTTGAAGAACAAAATGTGATCAATTTAGCCTCTTAAATAATTCCTGTCCTGAAAGGGTTAAAACAAAGGTTGTGTCTTTTTCCCATAGGTTTCACACGTTCGGAAATACAGTACCTTTTTCAAGGGACCAAAACGCTGCATCGTTGGGAAGGGGGTTCACTCGGAAGGGAATATCGTATTAAATCTACATTGTCTTTTTAAAATTCCATCAACTTCTTTTTCTGTAGGACTTTGAGCATTCATTATGTAAGTTTGACAGATATTCGTTTGATATTTTATTTGCTATCGTTGATATTCTGAAAAGTGTTCGGACACTGGATCCACCACCATACTATGCCTCATAATCACCCATTCCCACGCACGGTAAATCTTGCAAACCACCCTTGGTCGTGTCGGTGTTTGCCAAGGTGGTTCTGGACATAAATGAACAACCCGCGCTGTTCATCTATCCAATGCGTACACGGTGCGAAGTCCATTGATTCACATGCCATGTGTGGACTTCGCGATCGCAACATCTCGATCGCAACATCTCGCTCGCACTCGCGCGGGATACAGACGCACTGAACTCTACGTAGCTGTTCAGTGGATAGAAGCAGTGACGCACAACGTGAAATAACTAAATACGTCCACAGACTCTAAGCTAGACTAGTGACGACTTCGGGGCAGTTAGGTCATCGTTTCTCATGCAAATAACGATTGACTGACTACATGTGCAAGGTAAGAAAAACCTCATCTGTCCAGCCGAAACCTTGTAGATTTACACTTTTTTGATATTTTGATTATTAATTTTTCAGGTTGAATATGTCCAGAACCAACTTAGCAAACGCCGACACGACTGAGGGTGGTTTGCAAGGTTCACCGTGCATGGGAATGGGCACTTATACATGTACAAGCTTATCTAAAGATAACCTTGTACTCCAAACTAGCTTTTACGTGTGAATAGGCTTCAATAGCTTTTGTGTGTATCAGCAGGCCTTTTTCCAGTCTAGATCATTCATACATGAGAGGAAAATAATTATTTGAAATTTCACTTTCAATTCTAAATCCCCAAATTTGTGGCACAGTAAGAGTTGAAGAGTCCCTGAATCAGGTAATCTAGCAAATTTAAGAAAATTAAATCTTGCTTAGAGCAATTTTGTTGTCTGTTTTTGACTGCTGCAACAGTGAATGTTGGACACAGTCCCACATAGGCAAGGGCCTAGGAGTGGAGAATGGGTGATTATGAATATGAGGCATAGTATTTATGTGTTTACCCATCACTCCGTTACTCGTTAGCATGAATGGCATGGGCTGTACAACTCTGTGACTGTGGCCAGTACCAGACTGATAAGCCACAGAGTTCGTACAACTAGCCATAAGCCCTGGCTAGATACGCCACTGATAAGTGGGCAATAGTGAAAAACTTGATGAAAACACTTCACAATCAGTGAATCACATTATTTTTTTTTACAAGCAACTTGTCTTTGTCAATTATGGATCTATGACAATGCCAACTATCACAAGAGCAACACATGCAAAATATCATCACAATATAACGCTAAATCAACTCACTACAGTCTAAATTAGACTAAACATACTCTGAGTTCAAGTTAAAGTAAACACTAAAGGCAAGCAACTCATATTTCCATTAGATTTCACAAGACAAGAACATCAAAGCCAATATGTGGGACAGCTTATAATAATGTTAGCTTCTTTTTATAAATTTCCGGCAGTGTCTGATCGGCGATTGCATTTTCGTAAATTTCCACATGGATTAGAAATGAGTTCAAATTAGTTTGTACCTAAATGTATAATTACCAATAAGGTCTGAATGTCGTCAGAAACTCCGGAACAAACCAGGCTCAATTGCCAAGCGAAGACAACGCGTCCGTGTCTTATGTGGGCATTATTGATGAAAGTGCCAGTGGTGGGCATGGGCGGAGCGGAAACTACACGCGTTTTATTTATTTGCGATCATCATTAACGTGCGTATAAAATGTCGCGTCAGATACAGAGTCAACTCGATTATTGATAACTTTCTTCTGTCGACTCTCTTCATCCATTCTGATTCTGCCATTTTGTTATTTCACTTTTTCACACAGTTCTTATTTCTGCTTTCTCTATCTTCGGGCCAGTCTAGGCTCTAGCCGGCCCATGCAATCTTAGTTACAGCTTCCTCTTCTTTCCCATTCTCTCTCGATCTCCCCCTCTCTCTAAAATTCACAAAAATATTCAATTTGCTCCCTCTCTTCTTAAAGGCAAGTCCCCCGGCCCCCCCCCCCCCCGCCCCCACTCAGGTGGTCATCCGTACCGCGTGCGCGTTCCCAATTTTTCGGGAAAAGGGGTATATTTTAGGGGCTCACTTCGGGGGAAAAATCCCAAAAAATCTTTGAAATAGGGGGCCTTTTAGCATTTTTTCTCCCCCGAAATATTTTTGATTAGGGGTAGTTTTCAAATCTTTCCCAAACAATCCTGAAATAGGGTTCCGAATAGGGTTAGTTTCAAACCCCTGAAAAATTCCTCGGCACTCTTCTTTCATTTAGTGGGTAATTTTGCTAGCTTCCCTTCCAAAAACCTGTGATGGGGGGGGGGGGGGAAGGGGGGTAATTTTGCTAGTTGGCTTCCCTTCCAAAAGCCTGTGATAGGGGGTAATTTTGATGGCTTCCCTTCCAAAAGCCCGTGATAGGGGGTCAAAATCCTAACCTATTTCCATCCTTAAAGGGGGTATCTCTAAGAATCTGGAACAAGCATATGTGTATGGTTGACCGCCTGAGTGGGGGGGGGGGGGGGGGGGGGGGGGCCGGGGCAAGTCCACACAAATATCAAGTTGATTTGAATAAATAGAGTAAAATTAAACAAGCATTACAGTGAAAATTTTATTGAAATTGGATGTAAAATAAGAAAGTTATGGCTTTTGAAGTTTTACATTATTTCTTGAAACAGTGATATGCATAACATGGGCGGTATGCAAATGAGTGAACCGATGATGTCACACACTCACTTTTCCGTATGTATTTTATTATATGAAATATCATATATTTTAATTTTTTGCTTCAATAATGTAAAATATGGTTCGACTCCTTATGGAAGATGTAAAATCATCACTAATGTAACTTATTGTCATACAAGGGAAAGATTCTTTATTGTCACATCCATGAAAATTAAAATATTTGAAATTTCATATAATAAAATACATAAGGAAGAGTGTGTGACATCATCAGTTCACTCATTTGCATACCGCCCATGTTATGCATATGACTGTTTCATGAAATTATGCAAAACTTCAAAATGCTGTAACTTTCTTATTTTACATCTGATTTCAGTGAAATTTTCACTGTAATGCTTGTTTAATTTTACTCTTTTTATTCAAAGCAACTTGATATTAGTGTGGACTTGGCCTTTAAGGTTACTTAAGGTTGAGTTCTGGACGCAAGTAGTGAAGCCTCTATGTCCAGATCCTGGTTGCCTGACAGGACTCGTGCGGTATCGTCATGGCACTGCTCTCTTTTTAAAATGTTTTGATTTAAAGAAGAAATGTGGTATAAACAAAACTTATATGAATTGATAACAAAATATAATCAAAAAGCAATTAAAACACAAAATTGCCTCTATCTCTCTATTTGCCTGTAAGTCTGTATATCTGCCACTTTTTCATTTGGCCATTCAAAAATATACTGCATTGTTTTATACTCACACAAATTTGTCTATTACCACATGATGAACTTACAAAAAATAATGACAAGACTATCTTGAATGTGTATGTGCAAAGATGTATTTTAATAACTCTGTATATAATAATACCATGATTCAAAAAAAGCAAACCATCTTCCAGTTTCCTTAATCAAAATGATTACATAATAGATCTCTACAAATTATTTTCTTTCAAAGAAAATTTCACAACTTAAGAAAAACATACAGCTGAACAAAACCTCTACATACATGTATTCAAAGAACTAGGCATCATAACATACCTGGATACTGGAGTTTTTAGACATAACATGGCACCACAATTACCCAACAAAGTTGCCATGAACAATGGTAAATTTAAGTCTCCATATTCTAATGATAACCATCATATCATGATATGATAATATGCAAGGACATGAACGACCCATCTTCCTGAAAAGACGAATCAATGACGCAAGATTATCTTGTGATGACTTGAACACTGGAGACTTAACTAATGTTCACAGATGACATCTAACAAAAATATTAATGCAATTATTATGGGTGATGACTTGAATGGTGGAGACTTAAAATGTTCAGAGATGAAATCTAACAAAAATATTAATGCAGTTATTATGGGAGATATGTTTTCCTGTAAGCAACAGAATACAGTTTGAAAACAGCATATGCCCGAACAATACATTTCTATTAAAACGCTACTTTCTCTGAAAAGGTAAGAGACAAAATATCTGGGAATTCAATGTTGAAGGACATTTTTTTAATGCATGGAGGTGTTATCTCATAAAAAAGTTATTTTACTTACTATACCAGATCTACGTTTCTTACTTTTGTACAACAAATATATTCTTTTGACATGGTAGCCCATTCTTTACAGACTTCTTGAGAAGATTCATCCTTATTCTTTCAGAAAATCCTACCTAATAGACATTCCTCATCTCATCTTTCAACAATAACTTTACTGCCAGTAAAGCAAGCAATCAGACATGCACCTGTTAAATGTTGATACAATTATATATCTGAAGAGCATAGTTTTGAGGGTAACAATTCAAAGTGCATATAGCATTCCTAGATACTCAACTTTCAATATATAGATCCTTAAAAAGCATTGCTTGTTTCTACTGAATGGTTATCATATCAACATCTTGCAAAAAAGGTGAGAATGAGGAAAAAAAAAAAATCCATAGCTAATACAGTTGCCTACTGTAGCACAAAAGGGGACACACAAACCAAGTAGCTGATCAACGGGTAACAAAGACTATTAAAGCTTTTTGGAGTAACATTATAAAGATACCTCATAACTCCTTAGTTGAAGTGGTATTTGTATCACATGGTACAGATAGAAATCTTCACCATTGCTACCATAATTATGGAAATTCATCGTCATGGATATTCCAATTCAGACATATTTTCAGTTTTCATAGAAACTTATCAATTCATACCAATGTCATTTGGTTGAATAATTAATAGTCAAAATGGGAAACTAGATGAATGTTAAACATGAACACCAACAGTCATTTACTGATACATTAAATCCAGTCTCATCATACTCTTTGTTTGTGGCATGTATTATATTCTTCTAGCATAACACTATAACTATATATAATATTTAAGCCAACTGTTACTGTAAAGCCAGTAAACCAATGAAATTCCTTTGTCTGATATTCAATATCTGTAAATATTATTCCTCAAGACTGACACCAACTCTATGAACCAAATTCACCCATGGCAATCTAGTTGCAGCAAACTGCATATTTTACAATCATTTAAATTATTGATTAATTTCTTGTTTACTAAATATATTTTCACAAGAAAAAGAGTTAAACAATACCATGATATCAAAGGACATTCCAAAATGTATTCCATGAATCAGAGCCTGCAAAAATTATAAAAAAGGAAAAAAGTTGGACCTTCACATATACTTTCAATACTGTTCAATGAAGCACATGTTTATGATACAAAAATTGATAATTCCTTTAAAATTTGATTTTTCTTCTGATTCTGAGGTACTTACAAATGTGAAGTTACAGCCTGTATAAACAACATTGACCTATGCTATGATACATTTGTATATATATTTAGATGAAGGAAACTATAATTAAAAGCTAAATTGATGAAAAACAGACAATCAAAATCTGGAATGCCTATTTCTACAGGGAAGGGTAAATGTAAATGATTTGTTGCATCTTCAATAAAGAGAGCTTGTCTAAATAGTAATTACCAAATATATCACACAATACACATCCTGAACAAGTATTTTTGGCTCAAGTCAAAAGCTGAAAGGTCTGCCTATACCAAAAAGAGGCACTTTTAACATTTTAAACAAAAATCTACATTGTCCATTTCACTTTTCTTCTTTTCCAGTCACATACATGGACTACAGCTCAGAGAGCAACATCTTATGAAGAACAATCATAGGCCCATACTGATTCTTTAAAGTGCAAAATGGCACTTAGATAAAAATGTAAATTATTCATATACATTTTTCTATTCTAAAGGGAAAAAAAAAATGATGTATCAGAATTGCATTAGAATTTGGCTTTAGAATTTAATTTTATTCATAGTGAAAATAATTTCATTATTCTTTAAACGTATAGTAGCTGTCTATATCATGCTATCGAGTCATACTATGTAGGCGAACTTATGGAATCAACTGATTCATATAATTTGTTCAGATGATAGAACTATAAAAAAGCAAAGCATTTTACAGTGAGAGTAGATTCCACATAAACAAGAGGACACTATACAGATACTCATCTAAAGTCTTCCATTTCCAATCCCACTTTCAATTCAATTGCAACCTGATACTAATAGCTTATGACTTTAGATATTAAGTACAACAAAATTCACACTATGCTATCTATATACAATAAAACTTATTGAAAATAGGATTTACATCATGGCAATCATGATTATATTTGCATATTGACACAAATTTTAAGGGAAAAGAAATGAAAATTTGTCTACATTTTTATATTACATTCACAAATTCTTATCAAGAGCACTGAGAAAGCAATGCTTTTTTTTGTAATCAACAAAGGTTTGCAAATCCTTGTTGTCTGCACATGTTAAAATACATCTACTAACAAATATTTTGCAGTCCTTCTTTCCGTTCAAGATTAAATGCACAAAACCATTTCCAATCAATTTCAATCAACACTAATAATTTTCATGACTATTAGATTTCTTTTAGTGCAACTTCTGAACAGAAAAGAAGGCAATGTTTCAACTGTATATTAACTTTTTTTTAATAACTAGCCTCCGGGACATGGTTAGGGGTTTGTCTTTCTTAAACTTCATTTCATCTGAGTTAATATACAATGTCAGGAAAATTGGATAAATTTGCTATACATAAGTGAAGTAGTGGCAAAATGATACTTTTAAAATATTGAGTTACTTATCACATACAATTACACATTTTTTTACTTTAAATATATTTATGATGCTTATTTCAAGGGGATAATTCCTATCAGTTTGTGTTCTTTATGCCAAAGAACGTGCCTATCTAAATGTTTGCAAATTTGTTCTTTAGTGACATTATTCCATAAACATAAAGAAACATGTCACAGCATGGTTTAAAGGAGGCTTCTCCAAAGCACCACAATCAAAAGGAGACGGCACAGTAACAAATCAACAAAAGAAAGCAAAAGTATGGGCATCTTGATTCTGATATGGTCTATAAATAAATCTTTGATACATAAAATCATTAATTCTTTCACCACATCTTAGTTTGCTATAATCATAAATCACGGCTAAGTTAAAGATACATTACAACAGAAATGTACACTTTTTATGCTAGTAAAGAAAAGTCTAGTACAATTATATCACCTAAATATGATAACAGGCCCCTTTTTCTTGTCACTGTGATGACTAAGTGTCATACCACTAACCTACTGTGGCTTGATTTAAGACACAGTTTGATAATTATTCCTGTGGCTTCCTATCTGATGCCAGTATGTGATTTATCCCTCCCTTTCTACCTTAATAGAAAGAGACAGCAAAAGTAAGAGAAACTGTGATAAATGAGTGGAAAAAAAGATAGAGAGATCACAAAAGAAAAGCGATCATTTTATTAGAAGAGAAACAGACAGATGGAGATGAAAGTGAAAGAAGGAAATAGAAAATGAGAACCCAAACTGACAATGCTGAACTTCATTAAAAAAAAACAAATATCTAAACTGAAATGAAGTAACATCTAACTTTGTTGTTTGTTTTTTGGTAGAGTATTAAAGTCAGAGTACAAGGTGTAAAAAAAGGTTGTCCTTGTCGAAGGAATGTAATGTACAGCAGGGGTCTTGGGAGCCAGACTCTGAATGGTTTGGTGTAGAAAAGATATGGAGAAGAGCTAAGGTGTGCCATTCCTCAAAACTGCAAGAAAAATGAGAATGGAACAACAGAAAAACCATTACAATGATAATACCCCAACAACAACATTATAACTGCAAGCATTAAACTACTTACTGTCATATCAAGGCAGTTTCAGGCATGAGCAAGCCATTGCCTATCTAAATGTCATTTCAAAAACATCTTCCTTCTGAGGAAGATCAAGACCGTACCAGTGTGATATATTAGGATGAAAAACCTTTTCTGAGTTTTAAGTTTTCTGAAAATGATCTGTCAAAATAAATTTCTAGATGTTTACATGGCATATAAAATGTGCTCAGTTCAGTGTGCAGTGAAGCATATAACAATACCAGCATAAACAGTGCGTTCCCCAAAAAGTAAACAGTTGCAAAAAGTCTCCCCAAATAAATATTTCTGAATATTTTCAATAAATTTTAATTCTTGTAGATAGCTTAGGGTCCCTCCTATGCAATATCACTGAAAAATCTGACTAGTTATTAGGCTTGAGTGATCTAAAACCACTTTTGTGAAAGGGTGCTAAATTCTGACTTGACAAGAATTGGTATTTGTTCTGGCTGGTACCAATAAAGTTGGGAACCATTTAAAATTGAGAATTGAAAAAAAATTCTCCCCAATTAAATATCTAAAAATATTTTCAGGAAAATTTCATACCTGTGGTTAGTTTAGGGTCTCCTCTATCAAATGACACCAAATTATCTCATAATCTTTTATGCTTGAGTGAGCAAAAGCCACTTTTGTGAAATGGTGCAATCCATTCTTGACAAATGTTTGTTTTTGTTCTCGCTGGTATCAGCCAAGTTGAGAGTCATAAAAAGACAAAAACAATTTATGAAAAAACAGACTTTTTTCAATGTATGTCCTGATATATCCCATCAAAACTTTATGGTTGAGTGAGCAAGCCAGATGAAATCAAAAGACACCAAAAGTAACATTTTGAAACAGTCAGTAAAGTAGTTAATTGCTCAATCAAGCTTAAGATGTTGATGGATGTGTAAGGATATATGGAGAACATAACCTGTTATTTCATAAATTGTCTTTTATTGATCAGAATATGGAAATTTCTAAGCCTTTACATGACTCTTAGCTGGGCTGATACCAGCCAGAGCCAATATCAATTCTCGTCAAGACTGGATTTTGCACCTTTTCACAAAATTGGCATTTGGTCACTCAAGCGTAAAATATTGTGAGATATTTTGGTGTCATTTGTTAGAAGAGACCCTAAGCTATCCATGGGTATGAATATTTCCTAAACATATTTTGAAACATTTATTTGGGGAGGATTTTTCCAACTGTTAACTTTTTTCTGGGATGCACTATAGAAGCAACAATATTAGACCAACATCCTATATTGAATTCCCCAAGTACATGAAACCTAGAACCCAGGTATATAATGCATCAAAGTAACGAGACTGAATAGAGTTGAACTAAAGAGAGCATCGTACCCTCTTGAGAAATTCCTCTGCGACGATTCTAGCACGAGAGTTAACACAGAGTTTCATCTCACTGATCTCCTTGTCGATCTCTTCCATGAACTGGATGATGAAGTCGACCAGCTTATGTTTCAACATCTGCTCTGTGTGGAAGTTAGTGATGAGGAAGCTGATGTCATATCCCTGCAGAGAAACGGAGAGTAAATAAACAAGTTTCATGTCTGAAAGACAGCCTTTCAGGAGTTTCTATATTAGACGTTTTTAATCAAATATCTCGTAAGAGGGTTACAAATGAGAAAATTATGATCAACATAAAAACGGTGTTTGCCTTCTTAGAAACAATTTTTGTAATGTTTTTTTCATACAGAGACCTCTCAATTTTAACAGATTATTGTTCTCCGTTTCAAAATATGAAATTCACATACACAAAGGTGTTTACAAGTATTTGGTAAATTATAAACCTTTTCATGTAACTTGCTTTATTACACTATAAATGTTGCATGTATTTTCTGTATCTGTATTATCCTTCCACTGCATCACAAATGTCTACTATTTTGTAGATGGATGTGGAAGTGATATAAGTATTTGTCATCATGGGTGTACATACAGAATGAACTTACCTCTACAGGTTTTCTTCTAAGGATGAAGAAGTTCTCTGCTCTGAGCATCATAAAGCGGGTGAACTTGTGACAAAGGATCTTCTCGATTTCATCGGCCTGTCAATGAAAATTAATTTCACACCATAAACATCATGACCCATAAAGGAGCATTTTAATAGGAAGATGATGGGGAGTAGACTACGTAGGTAACACTTTGCTTTCAGAATATTTACATTTAATACTTTCAATTTTGAACACAAATCATTTCTTCCTCCAGGAGGCGGGAAAAAAAATACATTAGGTATTTAGTATTTGTTAACGAACAACAAATGACCCTCTTTAATTCAGAAAAATTCAAGCTTATAACAAAAAGATATAACAAGACACATTTGGTTAAAGGAAAAAAAACCCATAAAAGTTAGTGTTGGGCACTGCTACAGATGTACATGTTAATATTCACAACAAAAATCTGTTCAAATAAAACAAAATTACTGAAAATTCATGTACATGATGTGCATGTATTTTAGAATAAGGAGTAGGTATGCTTCCTAAAATATTTATTACACGGAAGTATAACCAAATCCTTCATTTCTCATAAAGAGTAAATGTTTGATTCTCACCTGTTTGATGGCGATACTTATTCTAAGTGAGTTGATTGAACCTTCTATTAGAACCTTCTCTCTTTCATTCCTGCTGATTTGTACTGGTGTCAACAATAATTCTTTACTACTCCTGTATATCAAACAAACAAGCAGACAAACAATAAATAAATAAATTCACCATTCACCTTATCATATTAGTCTGCACTCTGCATGCACAGACTCGACATGTATTTTGACACTTAAACATAATTCCATAAAGCCTTGAGCTGCTCCTGTCTTAACCAGTCTCTGGCTATGTGATACCCCTTTCAAACCAAGCACTTACCTGGGCAAGTTCCCCTCGTAAGTTCAGAGGAAAAGGTCCAGTCTAAAAGGAACAAGGGAAAAGTTACCCGCGTTAAGCCAAAGAACTTCCCTGCATAACTTCTCCACCTACCAAGGTGAAGAACTTATGCGGGGAAAGAGAGATTCGGTGGGTAAGTGGATGGTTTGAAAGGTCGGCGGGGAACTTCCCCGGTGAAATATGTCAGAGATCAATTATCACTTCTGGTTGGTCACACTATGATCGCATGTCGTCGCATCGTGACCCTGCGTGGAATTCGTAACCAACGGCACTTTCCCAGGGAAGTGAGGTTGTTGTGAAAGGTGCTCCTGTACTTCTCCTTGTAACCTAAGGATTTCGTGCTCGTAAAATTTGGAGGTTTTCACCGGGGAAGGTAAGTGGGGAAATTGGTTTGAAAGGGGTACATGTATGCGTCAGGAGCAGTTACAGTACAGTGTCTATAGAGTGCAGTAGACTATGCAGTCCACATAATCTTACAGTTCAGATGCTCTCTCTCTCATATGTTACGACTGACAAAGGGTTTGTACCTTCAAACAAATGTCATACCAGAGCCTGATCGGTTAGTCACGGACGGACATTTGACAAATTTTGAAAGTTTGAAGGCCTGTAAAAAATAAGTTATGAGATGTGTTGAGCTGTTTTATGTTTCATTGTGAAGGGTATCACTGAAGGTGCTAAATGATGATAAAATTTGGTTTCCATGGTTACCTAGTAAAAGTAGAATCCATTAAATATTCAATGTCACGGACGGACAAGATAGAAATGGGTTTCTTGACTTATCGGTAATCTTTTGTCTTTTCTATCTGAACAAACTGTCACTGACAAATTTTTTTGACTGCAAATGTTAATCAAGTAAATTGACTTCCCTGTCACATACGTAGAATTTGAAAGCAAGCTGTAACTTTTGCTAGAGGTCCGAAAACTTTTTGTCACGGACGGACATTTGGGTGTCACGGACGGACATTTTGAGCGTCACGGACGGACATTAACTTAAAAACTGCATGTGTTCCTATCTAAAATTGCGCATACGTACTTCTTGCTTTCTACTTTTTGTTTGAAATTGATTTTATTCCACAATTAAGCAAAACTTAGCTTGAAAAACTTAGTTTTTAAGTGGAATCTATGTCAAAAGTGGATGCCTGTATTGTAGTGTATACACAATGTACAAGTACAGGTGTTTACAGAAGATGAATACTTATTTTCTTACTTATTTATTTATTAATATTATTATTGCTAATATTGTAGCTGATATCTTTGGTCATCAGCAATGTGTAAAAGTTTTAGATTCAACATTAATACCGAAGCTTGATCATATTCAAATTAAATTACAAATTTGTGCTTGAAAATTATAAACATTGGAGGTCAGATGTGGTATCAGATTGCAAGAACCATGTTTGGACTCTATTTGGTAAGAATGCTTTGAATTAGTTAAACGTTTGAGACAGATAGAGATTCTTTGTAGTTCAGGATCATACATAGCCAACAATTTAAAAAGAATTATGTAATCACATAACATAAGAAGAAACCTTTTTATAAACTATATAATTTTAAATGCTCATAATTGAATTGGTTGCATCAACCCTGAAACAGTTTTTTATGGGGAAGGGGGTCAGAAAGTTATAATATATGACTTACACTAGTCGTTTTAGGCAATCCCTCAACTAACAGGACATAATTAGGCTCTGTGGGATTTATACACTCAACTGTTGCCATTAGGGCCTTTGTCAAGAAAGCCAACATTGTTCTTAAAGTGATAGAGACAATGATCTGCATGTCATGATTTGGTTTTCACCCTCTTAAACAGAACTACTGAAAAATATGAGATGTTATAAAGAGTACTGGTACGGTGATGTTGTAAACCAAATGAGAAATTTTACTTCCTATATATGATAATGATCAATCACACATAATCCTATTTCTATATTACCTCTATGTTTGAAACAAAATATATGACTTTGAGCTGTAAAGTAAATTAAAATACTAAATACTGATGTTTGTTTTCGGTCCACCTACATGACTGTAATGTATAGGGTTATATTTTGAAAGCTTACATCACATTCTTCTCGACATGTTCATTTTGGTCTGTAGCATATATTATACATGTACAGTTGTACACTACATGAATACATGTACATGCATTTGTACGTAAAGACAGCTTTTCTTGTCTGTCTTGAGCGGTCTTTATAGACAGGTTTCACTGTACATGATATTTTGGATGAAATATGTTCCATGAACCAATAAACAATAAAACAATTCATTGAATTTGAAATCTCACAGCATTTACCATATCAGTATATTGCATTGTCCGTCCGTGACAAAATTAGTGTCCGTCCGTGACACTTTTCAAATTTGTTTTTAGTATATGTTTATTTAATTGATCAAAGTTTTATTCATACATGGTATAGGTCTCTAGCTAGTGAGATAGCTCAGCATAGTTTTTGTTTTCACTTTTGCCCCACCGATGGAAAAAAAAATTTTTACAAATTTTTTCTGTCACGGACGGACAAATTTGCATCAAGATGTGGATGGCCGTGCGGCACAACCATTTCTGTACAAATATTTTCAAATATTTTTTGGTTTTCAATGGAATGGTGTTTGATCTTTAATTATTTTCTAACAAAACTTAAGAAAGTTTAGAGAGTGTTAAACTAGGACCAAATCAATCTTTCTAGAAAATGTCCGTCCGTGACATTAGTGTTCATCACCCCTGTTGCAAAATGGGCCAATCCAATGACTTTCCCGACCTTGTCAATTAAACAAACGTGAATTTTAGTAACTTTAGATATTAATGAAAAACCTGGAAGTGATTTCATCATAAAAATCTGAAAATTAAATTTTCACCCCAATGCTCACTCTTAACCGATCAGGCTCACCATCATTATCTTAGAGACATGGTTTGATTCTGACAAATCAAATTGATGTTTATTACATCTGAAAATAGCTGAATACATGGCATTGTAACTTAAGGTTCTGGGCTTGAAACTAAGTTGATGTGAAAGTGCCCTATGGTAAGGTATTAATCCCCATTACCAAGTCTCTTGGATAAAATTTCAAGCTGTAGGTTCCCCTTGGTTGCTATTAACATTGTATCTTAGCAATCTATTACAAGAAATCACCTAACATTCCAAGTTGATAAAAAATGTCACTCACGCCAGTTCTATTATATTTTTTTTCTAGTTTCATGGTTAAAAGGGTCAACTGGTCAATTCTGTTTGAAAATGCATAAATATAAAAATATAAATAAACCTACAATTAGAACATTATACAAGTACAAACACCCCAGGCTGTAGAATTAATAATTGTTTCTGTGACTCACCTGACTTCTACTTCTGGTTTGTTGTGTCTTTCTACAACTTGTGAAGAGAAGTTTTCTAGGCACATAGCAGCAGTCAATGTAGACCTCACAGCATTGAGGTATGGTCTCAGTGTTGCAGCCTATGAAAGTAGACAAAGAATAAACAGCTGATACTTCCAGACTACAACAACCCATAACAACAATACAATGAATCTACATGTATAATACTTAACATGTACTTCTTCTCATAATAATTTCATAAGAACAGAAAAAAATCTTGTTATATGGGTCACTTTTCAGTTTCATATTTCTTGAAGTTATGAGTAATGCCTCAATTCATGTACAGTATAATGCATCTGCCTCTTTAACATCTCTTAGAGTTGAGTGCATTCATTTTTCTTGGAGGGCTTTTTTCTTCTCAAAGTTGAAAGACTGTGATCAGCTAAAAGATGCCTTTCAGCTAGGAAACAAATATATAATTAACAAAAAATAACAATGGAATATTCAAAACAACTCTACAACTATTATAAGAAGTTGATGGGTAATTGATTATGAACTTAAGAAAAGAGATTACAAACAACAATTAAAAGATGTGGTATTTTTTACTTTGCGATGTCATGGTATTGACACATTTTCCATAATTTGATTATTTGACAAAAAATAATTTACCACTTCTGATACCTTGTGGGAATTCAATGAAATATTTGCAAATTACTTTTTATAAAGAAATTTTAAGTTCGTTTCTGTGATTTTATGATGCTTTTGAAATAAATTATAAGCACACATGTATCTTTGTTCATGTACAATATTTTTCTTCTCAATACATGTACATGAAGTATGATACTAAATCTACAAATATCCAGCGAAAAACACAATGTAACACTGCAAATAAATCAGTTTTTGATCCCTATCTCTTACACATAAGCCATTAAAAAAAAAAAAAGAACAAAACAAAAAAGATAAAAACTATTTTCTCATCACAGTTAGATTTTTTCCACATATTACAAATTTCCCAAATTTCATAAATTGCTGATGTATATAAAGTATACAAAAAAATCTACACGTTAACTTTTTTTTTCCATGCAGGTAATGTTTCATTTCTTATCATATTAAGGAACTCCCTCCCACTTCCTTATTTTACAATTCATGAACAAATCTAAGAATTTCAGAGTATGAAGTAAGTAGTGCTGGTATCGGCATGGAAAATCTATGTCGCCATGTCGCAATAAAATTAACGCCGATGTCGACATGTGTCGACATCTGGACATGAGTCAAACAAGTCTAAACTCGGGTCGCTCCCGTAGTGACCGTACACTATTAAACCAGAGTTACCCGACACAAATTCACAAGAGCTTTACATGGAATACATGCACTATGTCCTCACGGGCTCACACTCACAGTCATACTCACTTACAGTTCTCAAAGACGCACACTGTCAACTATTTGCCCCAAAATTTGTTTTGTATGATCCAATTTATCAAGCATTAATGAAAGTCATGCGGTGCGAGTCAGCTAGTGTCGCATATCTAGGCATGTACATGTACGTAATGTATATACCGGTCATCGCAGCTAGATACGCAGCGATCGTTTCGCGTGCGCACGCTGCTAATGCGTACATGTATGTGAAACAAATCACGTACGCGCGCACGACGCCACGGCGAGGTACATGTAAAAAGACCCATTTTATGTCGCCATCGGAGCATGCGTGTCGACATGTCAGCAAAGTCCAAAACCAGTACTTTTGTCGCCATAGTGGCGACATCAGGCGTGTCGATACCAGCACTAGAAGTAAGGACATGGTTGTCTTTTTCATGAGTCAGTTCTTGTATTTCCTTTTACTTTAGTACCTGGAGATCTCAAGTAGGAAACACAGTATGACTTTCTATTGAAACAGTGCACAAAGAGTTGTAGATTACTTCCTCATATGTACCTGTCAGTCCATACTTGCAATGATTGCATTGCATAAAGTCCAGAATTCTCGATACATTCAGTGAAGGAAATATCATGATTATTGTTGGGTGTCGCTTCGAAACAGGCCTTTTAAAACCCAGGCACATCCCTGGCCAAGTCCCGACCCTCGATAGCAGGGCACTGTCCAAGGATCGCCGAGGGTTGGGACTTGCTCAGGAATTTCTGCGCAAATATTGCCTGGCCTGTCGGGGACTTGGTCGGGGATTTCAACGCAAATATTGCCCGGCCTGTCCGGGACTTGGCCGTGTGGTGTAACATCCTAAAAATCCAACTCAATGCAAGTCCCGGCCATCCCTGGGTACCCAGTGGTCGGGACTACAACTGACAAGTGCGTTAGACCAGGGTTTTAGAGGCATTCACTTCTGTCTGTTGTTGCCTATAGGCAGCAACCAAACTTTGTGATCATATTTTGGGTGAAAATACTGTGGCGTTTACGCCGGAAAATACGGTACTAAATAAAACTTTTGTATCTGCCATAATCTTTAAAAAACAAAGAACATATAGTTCTTTGTTCACATTTTCCCCTACTTTTTGATGCCCCATAAATTAAACAGTAATAAAC
The DNA here is from genome assembly GCA_025618425.1 of Heliocidaris tuberculata. NCBI lineage: Eukaryota > Metazoa > Echinodermata > Echinoidea > Camarodonta > Echinometridae > Heliocidaris > Heliocidaris tuberculata. The sequence goes on along the minus strand of CM046832.1, from coordinate 9,568,375 downwards.
AGTAAAAAGACATTAATTATATAATGACATCTATGACCTGTTAACTTTGACCTCTGTGAATAAAAATCTAAACAGAGTTATTGCAAGTGAATCAAGGTGAATGGATTACTAGTGTAGTGAACACACAGGTGAGTATGCGTACGTATGTGTTCAGCGGCGGACCTCTGCACTCATATGCAGTCAGAGCTGATGAAATTTGTTGTTTTACTGGATTTTGGTACAAATATCACAAATACCATATAAAATAAACTCACAAGCTCTACTTATACTGCAATAAAAATTCATAAATTTGAGTGGAGGATCAATTTTACAATTTGAATATTTTCTGATGAAAAAAATGTGAGAATATATATCGCGAACGATCTTTTCTCCAATGCTGAAGCACTACTGCGCATGCACAATGGTGATTGGCACCCGGATTTTTTGAGAGACCAGCGCTGAGAAAAGATCGTTCCTGACATTCTATCGCATTTATTTTGCCAAAGAAATATTGAAAACAAACAAATTATCACTCCTATTGCAAGTTTATTGATTTTCATGGAGTATGAGTAGAGCTGGTGATTTTATGTGATGTGGTATTTGTGATAATTTTATCAAACTTTGGCCAAAGGAAAAGTAATGCACAAGAGTGTATAGCTCCATCACAATGTGCCAAATATTTGTAGCACCATAGGGAAGTAAATAATGGATTCTAGGACAACTACCCCCTAGACAACTACCCCCCGGACAACTACCCCCCGGAAAACCACCCCCTGGACGACTACCCCCCTAGGACATCTACCCCCCAGGACAACTACCCCCCAGGACAACTACCCCCAGGACAACTACCCCCCAGGACAACTACCCCCCAGGACAATTACCCCCAGGACAATTTTTCCGGGGGTAGCTATCCAGGGGGTAGTTGTTCGGGGGGTAGTTGTTCGGGGGGTAATTGTCCTGGGGGGTAGTTGTCCTGGGGGGTAATTGTCCTGGGGGGTAGTTGTCCTGGGGGGTAGATGTCCTAGGGGGTAGTTGTCCTGGGGGGGTAGTTGTCCTAGGGGGGTAGTCGTCCAGGGGGTGGTTTTCCGGGGGGTGGTTGTCCGGGGGGTAATTGTCCAGGGGGTAGTTGTCCGGATACGTAAATAATGATGAACCCCAACGGGAGTGGCTGGGGCAGACTTCGGTCTATGTAGGAGAGGGATTCCGCGAAGCCAGACGTAGTCTCAGCGGAATGTACCCCCGAACAAAATAGAATGATTTTTTGGTCTAGCTTTGATAATGCCATTGTTCAAACAAAGAAAAACAACATAATGACCTTTGACCCCTGGGCATGTTTGCTGATCATAAATTGGCAATTTCATTGCAACCGTTCAACCAACTGGAAAAATTCAAAATGATTTGTGAATAGGAAAAGCAGGGCTTTCATGCTACATAAAATTCTCCTGGTTTATCATATTTTTGAAGCACCTAAAATCCCGGGGGGGGGGGGGGGGGGGGGGGGGGGGGGGGGTACTCACGTATATTGGGTATACGGGGATGTGCCGCTGGGAAGGGTGACTTTTTGAAGAAAGATCCTTAGACATGGGTCCCCTTTTCATTAAAAAGATCCTTAGACATGGGTCCCATTTTCCCCCAAAAAATCCTTAGACATGGGTCTCTTATCCCGGCTCTTATCATTTGTTTCATTCCTCTCTTTTCTCCCTCATTTGTCCGGGAAATCCTTAGACATGGGTCCATTTTTCACAAAAAATCCTTAGACATGGGTGCCTATTTATAGCAAAAGGACCCTTGGATGTGGGTATGGGTCTGGAGTTCTCAGCCGCACATCCCCGTCCGATTATAATCTAAGTACCCCCCCCCCCCCCCCCCCCCCCCCCCCCCCCTAAAATGAGCTCTTTTTGGCGCTTGAATGAGTGAATAGCTTTCCATTTCAATGTTTTCTTTTCATGGGTAAGATAATCAGCTTTTAGACTCCTATGACTTATGTATGTAATCATGTAACAAATATGGTGGTTCATCTTTAATCTGAAATTTCAAACCACAAAATTTCCACCTTAATGGGCAACTCTGGCCCCACAATACCTTGCTTTCAATAAAAGAAAAAAAAAAGAGATAAATGTTGAGAAAAATCAGAAAATTTTCAAGAAAGTTATTAGCTTTGAATATGAAAACTGATATTGAGGGCAAATTAGCAACACTGACAAAAGTCAGGGCTTCACATTAACGTGTACCAATCACATGAAAAAATTATTTGTGTACAGCTAGAAAGTATAAAATCAACCTCAAAGAACTTTGTCTGGTATTCTATGGGTCAACAGTGAATGAGTATGAAGGAAATAAAGGATAACATGAAAATGCTTTCGAAAACCAAACTTGGAGTTCGGTTCCGCGCGAGCGCGTACGGGTGCGTCGAGTAGTCTACTCACGAGTCGCTTTTACGCTTATAGAGAGTGTAATTGAAAATTACAATATCTCTTTATAGAATTAATATTTGAAGCCCATATTTTGAATATAGTATAACGACATGAAACCTCCAACATACAGAGCAAAATTATTTTTGGTGATTGGTACTCTTTAACTTTCCAAGGGTCTGTACCATATGCATGAGCCACCCTTTTAAAATTTTGAAATAAGGGGTTTTGGAGTTAAAAGTTTAGGGGCCAATGTGTCCAAGGTGCCTACTGGTTTCAAGCCTTGCATGAGGCCGAGATAGTATTCCCCTTCATTGAATTTTTTTTTTTTTTTTTTACATTTTGAGATCCTAAATTTCCAATTTCAAGTCCAAGAAACTGATTTCCCCATCCATTTACACAAGTTTACCATATCATTGTCATTGGAAACAAATCACTTAAAAATTGTTTTCATAAAGGAAAATAAATACAAAGCACTTACATGCAGAACACATAAACAATTTGGACCAAGTGAGTTTAAAATGTTCATTTGTACGTATCATATTTCTTTTATATCACTATTAAAAATATAGATTACATGCTTGTTTTATTTTTAAAAAAGAACATTAACAGAGACAGAAGCGGGCTGTTCGATCTGCTGTGCAAACCGAATACACATTGACTAACACACTAATAACAGTTTGAATATGGCTGCAAGATTTTCAAACGGAGAATACCTTGGACCCTGAATTACCTGAAAAAGGAGCTTTAAACGGATTATTCAGTAAAATTGGTAAGATGAACAGATTCCGTAACTATTAGAGCCTAGGCCTAACCAAATAAATCATAAAATCTAGATCTAACTTAGATATATGAGGAAAAATCAGATTATTACAATTTTTCCAACAGCAGAGTGATAGGCCCGTTTCTGTCTCTAAGTGAAGAGCCGACCCTACCAAAATAAGAGGCTAACGAACAAGAGACAGAATTTTCGGTCTAAGTAGGCCTAGATCTAGTCACAAGAGATATTTTGATGTAGATCTAGATTATACCGAAAATTCTGTCTCTCGTTCATTAGCCTCTTATTATTTTGACAACTAGGGTCGGCTTTTCACTTAGAGACAGAAACGCTCCTATCACTCTGCTGCGATGCCATCTTCATTCCTGCACAGTGGAAACAGTTTGAATACGGCTGCAAGATTTTCAAACGGAGAATAACTTGGACCCTGAATTACCTGAAAAAGGAGCATTACAAGGAATAAAACAGTCAAATTGGTAAGTGAACAGATTCATGAATGTATAGAGCCTAGGCCTAATCTATTCAATTTATAAAAACATATTAAAAAATAAAAATACACACATTTTTCCAAAGTATATACTGGCTACATGTCAGCGTGTAGCCAGCATGCACAGCAGAGTGATACAAGTGTTTCTGTCTCTAAGTGAATAGCCGACCCTGTCAAAATAATAAGAGGCTAATGTCTGAACGAGACTCGAGAGACAAAATTTTCGATCTAGATCTACACTAATTGGAAGTTAAGAATACTCTACTTCAATTGTAACATTATGATAATTTATACTTAAGAGAGCTTGCTTAAAATTGAGCAAGAAAATTAGTTCATCAATATCATTTTTTGGCTTAACTGCAGAATAACTAGACCAAAAATTCTGTCTCTCGTTCGTTAGCTCTTCACTTAGAGACAGAAACGGTTGTATCACTCTGCTGTGCAAACCTACTACGCACCGACGAGTAGCTGGAAAAATCGCAATAATTTGATTTTTCCTCATATATCTAGATCTACATACAACTGTATTATTATTGAATTGGTTAGGCTTAGGCTCTACTATTTAAGGAATCGGCTCAACTTACCAATTTGACTGAATAATCCGTTTAGAGCTCCCTTTTCAGGTAATTCAGGGTCCAAGGTATTCTCCGTTTGAAAATCTTGCAGCCGTATTCGTACTGTTATTAGTGTGTAAGTCAATGTGTATTCGGTTTGCACAGCAGAGTGATACGACCGTTTCTGTCTCTAAGTGAAGAGCTAACGTTTGAAAATCTTGCAGCCGTATTCGTACTGTTATTAGTGTGTAAGTCAATGTGTATTCGGTTTGCACAGCAGAGTGATACGACCGTTTCTGTCTCTAACTTCTAAGTGAAGAGCTAACGAACGAGAGACAGAATTTTCGGTCTACAGAATACCCTGCACATTTGGATTACCACATCGTTGTATATATATATATATATATATATATATATATATATATATGCCTCGTTCTGAATATATATCGTATACATTGTCGTGCAGGGTATTCTGCAGTTGTTCCCATTTTTCCCCTCTGTCAATTTATTGACCGTCATCATCCTGGCTGAGTAGGCAAGTCAGCTCAGCCAGTCTCATTCTCAACTCAAGTCAACTTTGTTTTGTAGGATTGTATACCTTCATGACCTTATCTTCATCTATTCTGGATTTCCAGTATTTCCCTACACTGTATTAGTGTAGAATTTAAACTGAGATCATACAAATCCGAACATCCATACTGTGACATGTTACAATAAAAACATGAATTAGTTAACCGGAAGTCATTTGCATGGAATATCTACGGCATGAAGAATGGATGAGAGCGAGGGAAACTGGCTAGGCCACTACGCTCCCGTAGGACAGAGCAGCGTCTCTGCTGTAGGTCTACATGTTATTCGACATCCTTTTCCGCGTTCAATTTCGACGAGTTATATGGGTATCATGAAGCAAGTCAGAAATGTTTTTCTACCTCTAGGTATTTAAATATATAATGAAATTATGATTAAGATTAATAACAGATGTCAATCTTTCGTAAAATTAGTGATACATACCATCTTTTATTGTACTTCCTACACTGCCAGGATCGGAAACGCCCGGTCGATCTTAACTTCACGAAATGCCTCACTAAACTTCAACATAGAGGGAGCCATAACAAGATCATTTTTCCCTCTTCTCCGCTTCTCAAATTTTTACTTCATCCAGCTAGTGACTTTTTATTTATTTTTTTTTTTAGGTTGATAACATAATCTATCAATCATTTTTTTCCAAGAAATTTATCGATCATTCTGATTCACCATTCCTTATTAAAGAAAACCGGCACACCGAATCCTGGGGCGGTATTCTGAAAACTGTTTTATCTCTAATATTGTTGTATCTCCACAGTTAAGCTAAAATTGGTATTCTGAAAATTGTTGTAACTTTTGTTGTACCTTATCTTACATGGTAATTACAACAGAACTTTCTTGCTTCACTAAGTGGATTTTTTTAATTTATATTTTTCTTATTTGTGGTTTCTTCTGTTTTCATTTCAAGCGCATAGGGACATGCTATCCTGCAATATGTTAAGCGCTATAAAAGAACTGAGTATTATTATGATTATTAAATCTTTGTATCACATAATTTCGGCAATTTTTCTAGCTCAAAATCGATCAGACAGTAAATGCTCGCATAGCAAGATGGAGACTGTATGTGATTTGAGAATCTCATAGAGGAGACATTTTGAAGGAATTACAGGTGGGATTCCATGATTTTACATCAGTATGTGACTTGATTGGTTCGAGCAGAAGAGTGTGGGCCATTTCCTTAATTTAGGGAGATAATATCCCCCTAAACCAATTTTTTTAAAACACAACAATATTAGCGCGGTATTATCTCCGGAAAATACAACAAAAGTTACAACAATTTTCATATACCACCCCTGGATTCCTGGGGGGGGGGGGGGGGAGCACAGACTAAAAGAATGCTTTAAAAAAAAAAAAACATGTTTGTTTTGTTTCAGTGTTTTGATTTATTCATTTAAATTTTTTATTTATTTTTTCTTCACATGCATGTACGTGCTTATTCAGGTGTGTAATGAAATTATGGCAGATTTGCCTGGAAGGGTATGGGAGACGGTGCCATTGCACCCCCTGTATAGATCCTCCACTGAATAACCATAATTATTTTCTTTTGATTGAAATTTCCATTTGAATTAAAATAAATCACTTTAAGAAAATAACAACACCATGCGTCTTGCATAAAAGTGATAATTTACTTTGAAATATGATTGAATTAGCATCAGGTGAAATAATGCATAGATTTATGAGAACAGTTTTTGCCCACGCAAAACCACAGTGACTGATGGCTATGATAAAGAATACGCAAAACCAAACAAACGGGATCACATAAAAGAATTCTGCGAGTATCAGAAATGTGGGTAGAGTATTTTCACTGCAATTTTTAGGCTCACAAATATCAATTAATAGCGAAAAAAATTGGCTGTAAGTTAATTTCTTTTCAGAGTATGCCCCGCTATATATTCTCGAATTGACTCTTGATCTAACTCCACACTCCCAACTTCCTGGTCAAGTCTCTCATTCGCAATGGCGATAAGTGAATTATAGGCTTTACAATTTTTATAATAATTTTTCAAGTAATTCCTTTTTCATTTCAAAGTTTGCCTTTTAAAATTTATTTTCACCAGCTCTTACTGATATCTATACTCTGCTCACTTCTTTCAATAATTCATCATAATAATGAATATTAAATACGGGTGCCTTCATTTTCGAAGGATGATTTAAAATTCTGAAAACATATTGGTTTACTTATATTAAACATCCTTTTGTAATTTATACATTCCAAAGTAAAATCATATTAAGTTCCTAGTGATGTATTCCAATAAGTTATTCCAGTATACTCTCTCTCTCTCTCTCTCTCTAAAAATCATTCCGTAATATATTCTAATAAATATTCCAAGTATATGTATTCTGTATATTCCAAGAAGTTATCTCTTTCTCTCGCCCTATAGTATTATATTGTTGTTGTTGTTGTTATCGTTATTGATATTATTATTGATCGTCATCATCATTATTCTTATTCTTATTATAATCATATCACGTTATTTCTCTTCTATATTGTAAACACTCCTTTTAAAAAAATTCATTCCTTGGTCCTTCAACCAAAGTATACTGTCATAGCTGTTTATTTCTTTGATAATATTAATAATAATAATAATAATGAATGTTTCTGATAAAGAACTTTACCAGTTACAATGTAACTGACCAAAGCGCTCATATCCTATCATTTACTCCAAACAAATTAAGATCAGGACAGAGGATGCGAGACGTGCGCACGGGCCCCCTATTTAGCGACTACTAGTATAGATGTCCGCTTTAAACAAAAAAACAAAACAAAACAAAACAAAACAAAAAACAAAACAACAACAACAAAATCCCTTTTTGGTCTACAAAACTGTATCTTAAAATGCAACTAAAACTTGACTTTCAGATTATGCCAAAATTTCCTTCCCCTCCGAGACCATCCCCCGCTTGGGAGCTTTGCGCCCTCAATAAGGTCCACAATGCACATGTAATGTCTACATCCCCCGCCCCTCGTAAAATTCTAGTTACGGGCCTCAAGATATACATAACGAATCTGAAACCTTATCATGGACCTGGGAGTCGGTGGTGATGATGGGGGTCACTAGGGCACTGGGGGAGCCAGCTGCGGGTGCTGGGGTGCTCGTGCTGGTTATTTTTTCAGGTGGCATCGAGGAAAAACCCCGAGCACCCTGAGTGAAAAGTACTGAGGATTTATATTTGATTTCGAAACTGTTTTGGTCAGCAAAATTGAAGAAGTTCATGCATGGAGACCTATACCGATCATTATTTCTGAACACATCCCGGGGTTAATTTACCCTTTGGATTTTCTGTCGGCAAAAATAGTGAGCCTACTGTCGAGAGAGTTGTGTAGCAATCCAACCTTGGTAATTAGATGATATGTGTGAAAGCAGAAAAATAAGAAAAACGGGATGGTGAAAGTTTGAAAGAAATCGGACAAGGACTAAGAAAGTTATGGATGTTTGAAAAATGAGATCACTACATGTATGCGAATCTCAAATTGGCAATTTGGTGGACAACTCTCCCATTTGTCGTACACAAAAATATCATTAATTTGCGGTTTTCTTCGAGGCGCTTTTACCCTCGGGGCAGTACTCAAAATTATATTGGAGATATCATATTGTTATAGGTCCTCATGAAAGAAAAAGATCCTACTGAGTAATTCATTTTGAAAAAAGTGACATTTTAGTAATTTTGTGTGTTGGAGCGAATGGGGGAGTTGTCCACAGCTACATCACAGTGACATTACCTATTCGGCCAATTTGAAATTCCCATATGTGTAGTGATTACAACTTTCAAAAATTCATAACTTTCTTATTGCTTGTCCGATTTCGTTCAAACTTTCACCAATCTGCTTCTCTGATTTTTCCTCTTTCTTTCAAAGCAACTTGTTATTTGGGTTGGATTTCCCTTTAAGCTACATGCCATTGTGTATTTCGATCTTTCTGCCCCAATGGTTTGCACAATGAGACCAGTCCGGATCGCACAACGTGCGAATAAGGCGGTATATTATTCTAATCTTGTCTTATACTGTTTTACGTTATAGAGTTACAAGACGTCAAGTCGATCTTTGAAGAACTACGTCATGTATAATGCTCTCATTCCACTATTATTTGGGCACGAATGACAGAGAAAATATAATCGAATGCTTGTGATTTTTGGCTGCAGGAGATTGCTTGATCTGTCCAGGGTATCATACAGAATTTAGGCTCTGTATAACAGGTGAGTTATACTTATACACAGTCATGCATATACGATATCATACAAGTGGTCACATGGTCAATAGAAAGCTGACCACCAGAATGACCCATGGCCATGTGCACTAGCAAGGGATGGAAGGAGATAATGCGGGGAAGCTGGCAGGCCTGGAGGCCTGAGTGCCACTTCATATAAAGATGAGAAAATATACCCAAACATCTCAGTTTAATTCGTTATGATAATAATATGTTTTCACTGGTGTTGTAAAAATGTGTTCTGTAGTTTTAATTTGACATACGGTACTTTGCTTTATCTTCATAGAGGTTTGCTTCAGATTTTTTTTTGATGATCAGGACTCCGTAACAGAATTAAAGATCATTTGGCGATTGATTGCTATTTTGCAGTATTGATGACTTTGTGCAATATTAATCGCAGAAAAATTGCTAAGCTTTGTAGGGACCCAGGATTTCATTTCAATGATAACTGAACTGCATATAGACTTAAAAGTTAAAGTTTTTCAATAAGTTAAAATCGAATGGGCTAGCTCTAACTAATCTGCTATTCTCATACATAAATTATAGTCCCCCCGGGGGGGGGGGCGCAGGGGCACTCAAATTTTTTTCAGACGGGGGTATAAGAAACTGACTAGAAGCAAAAAACATAGGGTCTTTGGAACGGTGGATCTATACCCAGCTGAGCGAAAAAAACATGGTCTAAACTCTAAGGACCTATGGCACTAGCTTAGTGTGGGGATTCTATAGTGCATGCATATTTATGCCATTGCGCACGAAAGTGAATGGACGTACGTACGCGAGATCTAGGGAACGGGGCGCGCCGGGGGAAACGGAGGGAGACGAGCGCTCTTGTTCCGGCCGGCCGGGTATCCTGAGAACGCGTGAGAAGGGCGAGAACGGCAGTGTATGGAAATTCGGGTATCTTGAGAACGGCGATCGGCCGTTCAAAAAGGGGTCGTCAAAGCGGTACATACCCGTCTGTCCAGTATATTGAGTGCCCCCCTCCCTCCGGGGTACTAGTATATCTTCAAACTAACAATTTATTTGCAAGTGTACATCGTGATTCGTGAGATACCAGTGAGTATAGTTTGTGTAGTAGGATTGAAACTGCAATGTTGCCATGTACTTGCGATATTATTGTGCTTTTGGAAGTATCTCGCGTATATTTTTTCATAAATGCAGTACAAATATAAGTGTTGTAATGAAATTCACACACATCCTGATATGATAATCACTTTTCCATTATTTTCCCCCATGGCACCTCTAGTATACGGGGGGCCGGGGGGATTTAGAAAAGTAAATTTAAAGGTTTGCAAGACTATATAGTTTGGTGTAGAATTAGTTGTCCATATTGGAAATCCTTCCATTGCTCACCCAATATACCAAATTGACGGGACACAATATTTTGAAACATACACATTATGCAGTGGCGTTGCGCTATATTATATAGCGATGATCCAGTCATGGAGGGGCACTGGTGTCATGAAGGCGGGCTTATGGATGAAACGCTGGAAAACAATGTCATCGAGTGGGGGAAGATTTGGAAGGGGGTCGTATATAATAACTAGTAACTATAGTCTGGTTTTTATGTTGCCTTTCCCTATGTTGCCTTTCCCTCTTTCTTTATTTCTTTTTAAATCTTTCTCTCTCTCTCTCTCTCTCTCTCTCTTTCTCTTCACCCCTTCTTCTTTTGCAATTCGGGGTGGGGGTGCATGGGGTCATGTCCATGTGCCTTGCTGTTGCTACGATACTATGATCAACCACATTATATTCAACCTCTTATTTAAAGCCCTGCCCCCTCCTTTTTTTCTCCCTGCTACCCATGGGTGTCGATCCTGGGGGGGGGGGGGGGTATATATCCACAAAAAAAAATATGAGGTAGGGGATGGTCTGTATTATCATCCCCCAATATTTTTGTATAAAATAGATAAGAATTATGATACATTAACTTAAAACTAATATTACCCAAACTCATTATGTTTGATCTTGAAATACCATCACATTCTTTAATGATGAGAAGTAAGGAAATACGAAGTGCCATGCATAATTTCAATACGAAAATATTGAAGAAAATTTGTTCGCTCGCATTGTTATTCTCAATTAAGGGGTTCCGTCCATTGGCGTAGATCCGTGCATTCCTTCTTTTCATTAAAAACCATTTTGGGATGCTCTAGTAGTCCACCGCACACTATAACGGTCGGTCTACGATCCGATTTTTAAAGAAAATGTTATAGCATTAGACATAAACAGTTAAACACATAAAATATCTTTGATTGGGGTTCTGAATATATAGTTACATAGATATATAGTAAAATCGAAATTACGGCCTATTACGAGAATTCTAGTCGGAGGAAAGGCCAAATCAGCTCCGAATCGTAGTGACGTCAGAGCAGTCCTGCGATTAACTATATACGACTTGAAACTGATTTAGCCCTTATTCCGGATATAAGGCTGACATCGCACCAAATTCCTATGTTGAATATTCATAATGTTGTTCAGAACCTGAATCATGTAGCTTTTACTTTTAAAATTCCTATATTTGATGCTATTGCTATTTATTTCCAACATCGGATCGTAGTCGATCGTATAGTGTGCGGTGGACTTAAAATGCAAGTTTTGTTGACACATTTTTGAAAAAGTCACTGGTGCACTGTAAAAAAATTGTTTAGTTTCTAAACACTTTTCTGTGACAGATTTAAAACACTGCGGCGTGTTTATATATTGTACGGGTTTAAGAGCTAAACCCATGTGTTTAAGAGCTAAACACATGTGCCTCTTTTTTTCATCTTTCAGCACGCCTTAGGTGTTTACTAGATGAACATGTTTACCTTTTAAATGGTTCTAATGTATAGGCTAAACACCAAATGTTTACAAAATAATCATTTGGTGTTTAGAGCTGTTTAAATACTAAACAGTGTGTGTGATTATGGTGTAAACATTTGACGTTTAGCCTATACATTAGAACCATTTAAAAAGTAAGCATGTTTATCTAATAAACACCTAGGCGTGATGAAAATAAGCACAGAATGTGTTTAGCTCTTAACTTAGCTACAATATATAAACACGTGGTGTTTACACCATAATCACACACACTGTTTAGTATTTAAACAGGTGTAAACACTAAATGATTAAGGTGTAAACATTTGGTGTTTAGCCTATACATTGGAACCATTTAAAAGGTAAACATGTTTATCTAGTAAACACCTAAGGCGTGCTGAAAGATGAAAAAAATAGGCACATGTGTTTAGCTCTTAAACCCGTACAATATATAAACACGTCGCAGTGTTTTAAATCAACATGTCACATGTCGCATTTTTTTTTACAGTGTGTGGGAGGGGGGTTACGCCCTCCCTCGCTGGTCACCCCCACCCCCAATTATGAACACGGATCGACACCCCTGCTGCCACCTATACTTCAGCAAAATAATATCTGTATATTATAGTATGTTTTATGTGCCTTGTGATTTTAAACTTTTCCTAATTTTTTGTTGTTGTTATGCTGTAAAGTGAAATGCACGAATTAATGGATGAATGTAATTTAACCCGTATGAGCTGAATTTTACTAATGATGGAATTATGTTTTATTATGTGCCTTCAATACTTCAGGATCATCAGCTATCAGTGTTATGCCAGAGGGTCCGAGCGTAAGACGGTGGGGCGACATCGCTCATCAGTTCATTCATAAACACATCAAGGAAGTCAAAGGAGTTAGCAAGGTTATGGAGCGGGAAAGATGGCGAGGTGCATGCATTAATGACGTCGTCGTCTATGGCAAGCAATTGTTTTTTCAACTTTTCAAAAATAGTTCTTCAGAAAATGACGCAAAGGCTACCAATAAAATGGATACATCGAGGAAAGTGGATTGTAAAAATGAAGGGAAGAACATTTACGATGGTGAAGGCTCCGTCTGGTACCGATATCATTTCTTGATGTGGGGTAGTCTTCGAGCGAATGAATACAAAGGACCATCAAAGAGATCGAAGCGAGCAAAGAAATCAGAATCGCCAAAGGCTCCGAATCCTATGGTGGAGTTTCACTTCGATGACGAGACATTTCTAGTCTTCTATGGCGGCAGCATCCGTGTCGTTGACGGACCATGTGAAGATGAAGGAACTGACGTCCTATCCGATACGTTCGATGTCGACAAGGCGGCGACGGCGTTGCTAAAACCAATACCAATCTGCTATACCATCATGGACCAGACACACTTCGCAGGAGCTGGCAACATTGTCAAGAATGAAGTGCTTTATGCGTGTCGAAGGCATCCACTGGAACTCGGGAGCAATCTGACCAAAGCCGAAGCATTGCAACTCGCAGAGGAAGTCGTGCGATTTACAAAAGACTGGCTGAAATGGGAGGAAGAGTTGTCTGCGTATCAGAAGTTCGGCGAGTTGATGAAGATGTACTGGAAGTTCAAATGCCCTGACGGACATAAGACTATGAGAGGATTCTTCGGGGATCACCTTAAGAGAATGACCACTTGGTGTCCCGAATGCCAGGCACTTAGAGTCGAAAGTGATATTTCGAAGAGAGAGCTTGAAGATATCGGGAAATTTAAGAAAACAACACGTGTACAACGGGAGGATGAAGATGAATTTGATGATGGCGATGAAAATATGAAACACCAAAAGAATAAAAATGTGAAATCGAAGAAGGGTAAAAGCGATGTTGTTGTCAAGAAGACTGTGAATAAAAGTGCAAAAAGAAAATACGAAGACGATGATGATTTTGATCAAGAGCTTTTTACATCAAAGTCGAGGAAAGTCACTGTTTCCAAGGGACGAAAGAAAAACAAATCACCCCCAACCAGAAAAGGAAAAACGGAAAACGGACCCGTTGAATCAGCGAGTGAATATGAGATAACTCAAGTTCCATCAAAGAAGCGGACGCATTCAGACATGACCAAAACGGAGCAAAATGAGCAGGTTAAATCCATGAGGGTTGGACAGAAAAACCACCTAGATGTTAATGATGAGGGCATACACGACCCCGTAAAGAATGGAAGGGGTAAATCCACGAGGATAAGCTTGAGAAGTCGAGTTAAAGTTGAAAATCAGGGAATAAAAAGTGGTAAATCGACAAAGGCAGAAATTCCTCATAAGTTGCCAATCACTGTCACAAAAGGGAAGGAGTCCAACGTGCATGTTCCAAACAAAAAGAGAAAGATAGGCAATGGCTATGATCAACCAGGGGATGCTTCCACCGTCGGAACCAGAACCGTTATCAAAGAAGAACCAAACTATGACAGTGAAAGTGAAAAAAGGATTGATAAGGAACATAATGAGAAATCTACCGTAGTTATAGAGAAAATCATTTCTATAAGGAGAAGTGCACGACTAAAGAAAAATACGAAAGTATAATGGACTGAGAATCTGTATGGAGTATGTATATAAAAATTATTGTGACAAACATTATATTCTGACAAAAATCATACCCGGAAATGGTAAACGGCGCATGGGCAGTTTTTGGAGTCGCCTATACCAGGACTGATTAAGATGAATTTGGTAATGCATGCTGTTTCACTGTTACATTGGTACAATTAAGCACAAGCGTGCCCTTTTGACTGATTCTTTAAACAAAAATTAGTAAATTACAAAATGGAAAGTTGGTTGAGCATTTCAGCACATCTGGTTCCATAAAGTGATTTACAAGACATTTTTATTCCATTCAGATTGCTTGCGAGACCAATTCAAGGTCTTCTCATATTTTATTCAAGTCTTGTAAGACTTATTTTGTGTCGCCGAGAAAATGAGATGAAATATCCTTTTGACTTTAAGAGGTTTTACAAATATATCGTGAGACATACTGATCTTCACTTTCTTTGAAGATCATAACAAAAACATGCATATAGGCGTATGATACGGGCAACTGTCGCTGAAGTCGACTTAAGTTTCACGTGCATGTATACAGTGCATGAGTATCCACTTTATTGCCTTTCTTTGTTATTTTGTCACTATACATTATTATTAAATAAACCACCTCGCTGCCCGAATGAGGTGACAGTTGCCCGAATCTTGGTATAGTTTAAAATTATTGAGGGATTGTATAGGCCCCAGCCACCGCCCCCTCCCCCCCCCCCCCCGCCTCGTACGCCTATGCAAATGCATGTGTACAGTTAAAATATGTTACACTAATGGTGAGTTAAAATGAATATACTGAATATACATTTATCATACATGTTAATATTTGATCCTTGACTGACCGTTTCACAAGAAGATCAAGAGAGTGCCCAGAGTACCCAGACAGCGCCATCTTTTGTTCATAAAATGCATGCACACTGTAATTTACTTTTCCCCTTTGGTATGACATTCTTCATCCTCCTTTTGCGGTTAAGTATACTATCAGTGATTTTCTTATAAAGTCAGTCAGGGGGAAACAGGGGAACGCCTTTTCTATTTTTTCGCAAACCCATAACACATGGCCCCTTCAAGTCCCGGCTTCAAGTGCCTTGATTAAAAGTCGGACATTTCAAACATCCAGAGAGTATAATTGGAACCAGCAGGCCAAAACTTCTCTTTTAGGAATTGATAAACTCTACGCTATATACTTGAGTGCATTTAGTCCTTTAACTTATTAACGATCAAATCCTTTTTTTTTCAAACGCCTATGTATGTAGACTTTGCACAGTCACTAAAGAAGAAAGAAAATTTATTTCCGTTTTAATGATAAGTGCATTTACATGTTACGAGTAAACCCGGGGTACAATAAACAATGATTTACCTTCAGTCATATGCATTCATTCTGTCGTTTATTTTGTATTCTCTTTAAAACCTAACCTAGAGAGCGCCTTTCAAAATAAAATCTGCGATATTCTCAAAAATGCTATACACCCATTTATGTTTCTTATATAGGTGTACATGTATATATGCTTATTTCATGCTCCAAAGATTTGTCACCGTTATCATTACACCGGCACAGCAAGCGTTTCACAAGAAAATGATTCTCTATACAATGTCATGTATAGACCATGGGCCGCGGAACCGGGGGGGGGGGGGGGGGCTGAGCCCACCCCCCTTTTTGAGTAGACACGTGTCATAAAACCTCGGAAAAAAGGTTAGAAAATTGTCATTAATGAGTGAAATCAAATAAGCCCCCGCTCTGCGGCCCCTGTATACAAAAATGTCGGTGATATATAGTGTGGGTGAATATAATGTTGTCGACTTCATACGGAAAAGATGCCCCTTCGAGTCTGCGGAAATGTAGTGACCCACTTCGAGAATTGCCCCACAGCCACTACAGACAAGGCAACATAATAGTAATGTGGTTGAAAACCACCGCCATGGCCTAGATGCTATAGATCCTGTTTAAGATGTCGATAGCCTTTTTAATGAGCTAACTTACAAAACCGATTTTTAGTGGTTAGAAAATAATTAAAAGTAAAGTTTGAGAAGGATGAATTGTCTGATGGAAAGTGGAAATGATAACCAAATCAAATAAAGTGTCTTCAAATTGATCACAATTTACCCGGGCAAAGCCATATCAAACCCAAAGTAAGATTTATTACTGTGAATTTTCAAAAAATAATACAGCCTCTCCTCTTATATACCACGTTCAATGAAATGGCAATGAGCAGTAAAATAAATATTGTTAAAACTTACACAATAACACTATCGGAAGAGGATTGATACATGAGTATCAGTATTATACGAGTGAGAATGTTTCTTTACTTTCGGATAATATTCGACTTTGGCTTTTGGTTTTATAAGCTCCAGTTGTGGAATCAGGAGAAAGTTAACGAAGAATGCATGGAATGCATCGGATAGTCATAGTGAATTAGTATATATAACTTGTAATTATATATGGATCTCCCGCATGCACCATCACCCTAAATCCCTAAATTGATGAGTGCATGCTGGAGTCGAAAATGTAAAGGTGTTATTGAAAAGTGTGGTTGATGAATTGAACACGATGTGGCCCAATTTAAGTGACGAAAAGAAAAACAATTAACTAAGACATATCCAGTTGTACAGGCTCTTGTATATATATATATATAAATATATATATATATATATATATATATATATATATATATATATATATATATATATATATATATATATATATATATAAAGGTTGCGATGCAATCGGAATCAGTTGTCGGCACATTGGCTTGCCTGGGTTGTCAACCCTCTTACTAAGATTTTTAAGACAAAAAGATTTAAAAGATGTGATTTTCTGGAAATATCAAGGCTACATAATGAGAGACATGCATGTATACTGCCGAAAAGTAACGAAGAAATTATTGTTCTTATCTTCTCCGAAGCGGTGTAATGACTTAATTAAAATTATGTATATTTGTGTTTTAGTTTAATTTTGTCGTATAGAGCTGCGATCATGAAAATTTACCAATTAAGAGCCCACCTATAGCTGCCAAAAATATTATATGATATAGGTATAGTTTCAACATTTTTAGCGGCTGCATCCCGTAGGCTGCCCCTGCTATTATAGTTGTCAGAGCCTAGAATATCCCCCTTCCATACGAATAAGAAGATTTTGCAATTTGTTGAAACTTTGCAGTTTAGGGGATCTCCCTCCCACTAAATTTGCATTTCATAATGTCTGAAACTATTCGAGCCGGAGGTATATGTGGTCATGGAGAAGGCACTTGCACAAGAGCGCATGGTCCATTGCAGTGGCGCATGGTATCAAGAACAAAACTATAATCAGAGTAATAATGAGACAATGTTGAAAAGAAATAAAGACCACGTAGAGCCTAGAATCTTAGGTACCCTCTCTTGTCTTGGCTAGGCCCTGCATGGGCACCCGCCCTCATATCCAGCCCCCGATCCAGCCCACTTTTATAGGACTAAAAATAATGACTTGCTAATAATAGTAAACGCAATTACGCATTACAGCAGACAATCCCGATGTGCGTATTCTCTACCACGGTCCGACCCTCACCCCCCCCCCCATGCTCCCCCCCCCCCCCCTCCCCCCGCCCCTCACGCACCCTGCCTCGATCGGCCTCCCTTGTCTCCTCCCCTGCATGCCTCGACCATTTTGGGTCTAACTGGTTCTTTTGTTCTCACCCTAAGCTCAAAGTAAAATATAAACCTGTCGTTTTCAAAGGCCAAATGTTGAATCGAAAGAAAGCGTGATTGCATGTTTCTTGTACATTGGAATGTCAAATACGCCCTTTTCGTTTTCGAAATCGGGCCTACGCCTACTCGTTCTATTATTATTTTGTCCCTTTAAATGGACGGAGCACGTGGTTTAAAGAGCTAAAGTTGACTTTCGTTTTGTTGATCCCAGGCCCCTCTAGCTCTCTGCGATGCGTCCATGCTCGCTCTTCGCTCAACAACAAAGGATCGCCGAATATTGTGCACTAAACATTGGATTGGAGACAATCAGCTGATAACGTCTTTGCCGACATTCCCTATTACAACGCTCCTGAAAACAGACTGAAAGCTGTAGCTGTATAAGACCAGAGAATTATACATGCTGCAGTACTGTGAAAGGTGAAGCGGCTTCAGAGAGGTTCAGGATTATTTTACTGTGTCAAAGGGAGAAGATATCTGAGAGCCAAGCAAAATGGCTGACACGTCCGCGGCTGCGGCAGCAGATGCAGGTGGAGAGCCCGTGAAGCGAGGCCGGGGAAGACCCCGCAAACCCAAGCAGGCTGATGTAAGTTATACCCATAAAAGATGGTGTTGACTTGTCTGTGCACCTTGCTCGCTAGTACTAGTGTGAATCTGTTTTATTTTAAGTGGAAGCATGCAGTTCAAATCGGTTTTCTTTGTGATAATTATAAACCATTTGTAATCAATGAATTCTTTGCTGGGTTTTGACTTACTTTGTTATGTTATTAATGATCTTATCATATGGCTTTATATGCCTACATTGCCACTGAATCTGTGAGATGTTTACATGTACCAAAAAAGTTTATGCAATAGATCAGTTCACATATATGTATTCAAATTGTCTGATTATGTGATTATAGTGTTCACACCTTATATTTAATATTGTATTCCAATGTTCTGAGTTTCAGAAAGTATTCTTTAGATTTTGTTGCTATAAGTGTCAAACCTTTGACAAGTTTTAGATCAGCATAAGAATTAGTAGTAGTCAGATTTGTAAAAGAGATACATGCCTGCTGAAATATGAATACATTTGTGAAGTGATCTATTGGACCATTGACAAAGATCTGTCGTATGACAAGGGAATGACTTGACCTCTATTTGAGAGATCTGAGAGAATGTATGATTGAAAAAGGTAGTAAAATGATGGGGGGGGGGGGGGCTGGCAAATGGTAGTTCCATTGTCTCATTACATTGAAATTCCTTACTGTCCATTGGCATCACAGAAAAAACTCTGTTTATACTTATAGAATGGAATGGTGTCATCCTTGTGGCATTTAAAGAGATCAGTGGAGGATAAATTTATTCAAGCTAAAAAATAGATGGATGGATATTGGTAAGCACACCTGCTGAAGAAAAACTCCATTTCATTTTTATCAATAAGCAGGTCTGTTCGACATGTTAACAGATTTTGATTGACATAAGTAATTCCACCTGAAAATTGTATGCATGTATTCACATCTTCTTTTCTATTGGTGCAATTACACTGTGAATGTGTTTGTGTGTGTGTGTGTGTGTGTGTGTGTGTAGGGGGAGGGGGGGGGGGGTCGGAGGGTGGATTAGAACTGCATGATGATTAGTAATCATGCAGTACATTGGGGGTGGGGGGGGGGGGGGGGGAGGGGGTTCACTCCTTCAGTCTTATGTTTAGAAGGCTCTTAATCACTTTCCCAGTACTAGTTTGGTAAACAGACCATTAGATTTTATGAACATGGAACAATGAAAACTTACAGGAAGAAATCATCAGTTGGAATAGTAAACTATTATTAGAAAAGTTCAATTCCCATTGGGTATTAGCATCTTGACCTGTTAATTCATATGCCGCTTTCCGTCCCTCAAGTTCCTTGTGTAATTCGTTTTTATTGAGAAGTAGACAGAGTACAACTTATCAGAGGAAGCCTGGGTACTTCACTTTATAACTGCCTGCCTTCCTCTGTATGGAACAAAGAACAGAGATTTTGATCCTATGGAGAGCATGCATACATGTAACCTTCATTGATCATTGTTTAAACAGGTGATTGACTCCGATCAAGGAGTACTACTCCACTCCCATTCATCACCAACAAAATGTGGTGCAAAGTTCAGGATAAGACAAATCTCATCATTACTTTGTCTCATTAAGTGAATTTATTATCTATGCATTTGTGGATTCTGTATTATTTTCTATTTAAAGGAGCAATGTACATTTTATGTGATTAGAAGATGGTACATGTATCTTACAGAAGTGACTTGAACAACCATGCGGATGAGTTTTTTTTTTTTTTTTTTTTACAGCTTAATGTCTGATGTATTTCATAAGAAAGACTTAAGTCATGGTATCAAGATGAGGAACTTTTGTGCTCTTGTGGTGATTGTGGTATACCATTTCTAACATGACCATATTAGTTTCACTTATCACAATGAGCAGAATCCAAATCATACTTAGGTAGATTTTTAGAAGTATCTGAAGATGATGAGGAAATTTTTCTGAGAGTGATATTTGAAAGCAGAAAAGGCTAAAAGAGGTAAAAAAAAGTGGCAGAGGAAAAAGGGAATATTGAAAATTAAGATGTAAACCCTAAAAACCTAATTAAAATTAAACATATTAACAGACTGTAACTATTATTTGTGCCACTGGTTGAGTACATTTGACCCTCTATACTTTTTTCTTTGAAGTGATTTTGTTCAAGTAGTTGATAGATGTGGAGCAATGTCTATTTAACTACAAGGAAATGCACTGCATATTTCATTGGATAATAATATAAAATTATCAATTAAAATCCTTTCCACAGTTGTCTCTGTGCATGCACTCTAATTTTTTCCTTCTAGTCATAAGAATGAGCAAGTACCTTGTATTTTTTTTTTTATAGTTTGAGAGATTTTGTTTAATGTTTAATGCTATTTTGGAGAGTACAATTTTTCTATCAGATGGCTATTGACTAAAATAAATATATTCATGTCTTGGCTGCTCTGTTTTGGTTTTTTTTTTCCCTCTCTTATATAGTATTCCTACAAATACACTGTAACTTACTTCAATAGTCCTAATAAACAGTGATCTTTAACCTTTCCTTTACAGGATTCAGAACCAAAAGAGAAGAGGCCACGAGGCAGACCAAAGGGAAGTGTAAATAAATCACCCAAGAAATCACAAACACAGGTTTGTAGTAGTCTTCATCTACTATTTGTGGTGCTTTGTTTGTTTGTTTGTTTGTGACTGTTATTTGTAAGTGTGACTGTAAATGCTAAAGTTTGAAAATACAGTGGAAGAATCTCACATGAATAACTGTGGAGAACAATTTCACCGATGAAATAAATTTTAGTGTAGGAACTGAATATGCATGCTTATAGATTATAGGCCTAATTACGGGTAGTGTAATGTGATCTTATGTTTTCTCTTTTATGATCAGAAGAGATATCAAAGATAGAACTTTAAAAAAGAATAATTAATTTGATTTATGTTGGGATAACCTGCTGCATAGCATACCCACTGTTTATGTCATCAATCACATTGAATTTATTTTATTCTTTCAACTTTCTTGATTTATTTTCATTTCATTTGGTCTTGGTATCTTGCCAGGGTATTTGTCTATCAACCAAACTAAATGTGAAAATACAATTACATGGATATTTGCATAGCAAAAGAAAGCAGGTTTCCAAAGTGGTCTTTTTTTAATGATAATGCATGATTCATCTGTGAGGTATGTAAAGCAAAGATGAGATTTGCAGTGTTTGTTTTCCCACTGACAACATAGTATGAGAGGACTGTCCAGAATGTGCATGAAATACATTACTCCTGCTTAATAGAAAAGAACCAGAATGAAAATGAAACATAGAAAATGCATGGTAAGTTAAATGACCCCAGTCAAAAGATTTTGAAAAGAACTCCTTGTCTGAATAGGTTACTTTTGTGACTACATGTATATCTTACGGGCAATTTGCATGCCAGAACAGAAAAGAAGAGTAGAGGGAGTCAAAGGGACTAAAGAAAAAGTCAAAAGAAAAAAAACAACAAACAAATAGAAAGGAGGAAAAATAAAATACAAGAAATAAAGGTAGGTAAAATAATTATTGAAGTGGTGTGTGAATTTTTGTAAGCTGGAATTCCCAGCATTTATCTCATTTCTATACTGACAAGTTCTTTAATTCATGTAAATGCAGGGTTGATGTCGAAATCCACGTATTTGAAAAGTTTAGTTTTTTAGTGAATTGTAATTTTAAATATCCACCTCTGTATGTATGCCATCAAAATTCACTGAATCAGTGCATTTTACCTTTCTTTTTTTGCCTATATATATAACATATATATGCATAGTTTTAGTAGTATATTTGATTAGTATATTGGTGTGCAATTAGTGTTTTGTACAGTGGATGTGAATTTACTTCACTTTTAGTGTTTCATAATTCACATTCCTCCATGTTCATCAGTTTTTTTTCTTCATGCTATAAAACATAACTTTTTTTTCTTTGGTTATTCCATAAAAGTTTGAGAATTCCCATCCCTCTTTTGGTAAAATGGAATACTGGTAGCCCAGTGTATACATGTCAGAATGCAAAGTTTTTTGGGGTATTGTGGGACCTAAATGGAGATATTAATATTTGGGAATTTTCAGTTTCATTTTCTATTTTAATTTATCAATAGCTCAGGATTGATTACAGTGAGTTACTAGTCGGGTATTTCCAGGGTTTGGAATTTGCAAAGGTCACTGATCAAAGAGGCAGAAAATCCCTAAATGACATTAGAATAATGAATGGATTTCTGTTGAAAGTTGTTTGATTATTTAGGGGGCATGTGATGAACTGTTGTTTATATTTGGAAATAGAAGAAGTCAAAGGTCACTGGTCATATATGAATTTACAAAAGTTGGAGCAAAACCTGATTTTGTTATTTCAGATTTATCACTAAAAAACAGGCCTACTATATGTGAAATATCAGGCAATATGAAATCCTGGATAATACAGATTAAATTATGTAGGCCTACATTTGTCAGCAGACCCAAGATAATTTTGCAGGGGGAGGGAAAGCAAATCAATACCCCCATTAAAAAAAAATTTAAAAAAATAAAGGAATGTGTATGATGATCAACTTTTTTTCTAATATCCACTTTTTATAGATGTATGTAGGCTACATGTAGGTCTAGACTTTGTTCACAAAAAATGTAAATAATTTGACTTGAAAGCAGTAGAATTGAGATTGCATATTTGAATTTAAGTATTAGAAAAATATATGCTTTTATTTATTTGTTCTTGGTGATAATAAAGTAAGGATAAGTGTGATTTATCTAATGTTGAATTATTATGTACTAGTAGTCTAGTACATGAAGCTGAAAGGAATGGTACCTTTGTTGCTTTTGCTTGCATGCAATATTCTTACATCATGTCCATATTTTCAATTTGTTCAAAGTGATTCATGAAAAATACAATGTAGGTCTAAATTTCCAAATTACCAGGAAAGCAACTTTGTGCTTTTGTATTAATTACTTCATCAAAAACTTTCATCATGAATCTAGCAGATTCTTGCTTTTATTCTTGCCTGTATTATCCCAACCGTGTAGCTAGGATTTGATTTCGGGGGGGGGGGGGGGGGGGGGGGTTCCCGCGTGAAGCACAAAAGCTTTGACGTTTTAGCAAATTTTTTAGGGAAAGATAATGGCTCGTAGCACCTTTTTAAGGCAGAAAGTTAGTTCGATGCCATGACTGCTTTTCAATTATTTGGACGCAATACTGTACTGTACATGTAACGGGTGGGTGCAGGGAGGGGGGAGTTTCCCCCTTCCCGCGTGAAGCGTGAAAGCTTTGATGTTTTAACAAATTTTGAGAAAAAGATAACAGCTCGAAGCCCCTCCCGCACAAAGTGCTAAAGCTTTGAGGTTTTAGCAAATTTTGAGAGAAAGATAACAGCTCAATGAGCTCATAGCACCTTTTTTAGGCAGAAAGTTAGTTCGATGCTTTGACTGCTTTTCACTTATATGGATGCAATACTGCACTGTACATGTAACAGGGGTGGGTGCAGGGAAGGGGGAGTTTGCCCCTTCCTGCGTGAAGCGTGAAAGCTTTGATATTTTAACAAATTTTGAGAGAAAGATAATGGCTCGTTGCACCTTTTTTTAGGCAGAAAGTTATTTTGACGCCCCTCCCAATCGAGGTGCAAAAGCTTTGAGGTTTAAGCAAATTTTGAGAGAAAGATGATGCCTAATAGCAATGTTTTAGGGTTTTTCTCTCACTTCCTCTGCTTTTTAAAAATTTTCTTTTTTTTATTTTTCAGTTGGGTTTTTTTTTTTGGGGGGGGGGGGACTGCCCCCACCACCCCTTGGCTATGCACCTGTAAATTAAAGTGTTTAGCATTATTCATACATTACATTTGCTTTTGTATTAATGTTTTTCGTTAACAAATGTAATTTGAAAATCCAGCAAATTCTTGTTTTTGTTCTTGCCTGTATTACCCATAAATTAAATTTGTTAGCATTATTCATACTTTACTTTACATTTCATATCAGTTACAGTGACCAGCGATGGTTTGTACAAACTAGCTAAGTTGTGAATTAAGGGACATACAGTTGATATCTGACCATGCACAGGCTGGTTTCATTCGGAAATATGTGAAATATGTGTGCCCAAAGTCCTTGGCGAGTTCTTGGATTTAATACCAGCACTTGTAAGGTATTCATGACCCTTTAACAAGGACAGATTGACCATTCTGTCATTGTTTATATTACTTGTCCTCCTGACCTGACTAATTTTTATGCTTCTCTTCCTTTGACTTGCTGGTGGTGCTGGAAACAAGTGTGAGAGTAGTCTTCATTTCATCTGTACAGTTCTGGATTTAGCCAGGGGGCACATATGGTCCATGCCCTCTTGCAAAAAATGTGCCCCCAATCGTTTACTTGTGCCCCCTTTCAAATTTTAGACCCAAAAGGCTGCTGAGAAATCTGATAACCTTCTTTTTTTGCTAGTCAGAAAATTTTCTGAATAGGGCCCTTTCCATATCCTTGATCTGCCTCTGTGTCTGTATATTCATCCAAGGAGTTTTTCCATCCCATATCCCACCATCATGTAAAACAAGGAACTTTTGTGTTAAGGAAACATTTGTGAATTTTGCAAGTGGTAATTGAACCAAAACAACACTGAATTTTCGTGGTAAGTTAAAGTTTCTTGCAGGAAACATGACTGTCATTTACAATTCAGAAAGTTTCATGTCACAAAAGTTTCCTCTTTTTTTGGAAAAAAGTGAAAGGAGGAAATTGGATTCAGAGCCTAATCAGTTAAGAGTAGGCATTTTGTCCGTCTGCGACATTGAATATTTTATGGAATATGATTTTCGTAGGCAACCATGGCAACCAAATTTTATCAAATTTCAACTCATTCTGTGATGCCCTTCACAATGAAACATAAAATAGCTCTCTTCAATTAAATACTTATTTTCTACAGACCTTCATACTTTCAAAATTTGTCAAATCCCCACTGTGACTAACTGATCAGGCTCTTCAGCCTTTCAAGCAATTGATTTTTATGCAATATATATGAGAATTTTATCCAGGGGGTGAATTAGCACATACTGTAACAAGGGACTGTACAGAACAAGTAGGGCTTGTATAAGCACTGCATTTTTATTTCATTTGTACTCGCAATATGTATTAAAAAATAAAATTTGAACATTGAACAAGTATTGAACAGTATGATTTATTTTTGCCTCAGATATTGCATAAAGGCACACTCCAGATATGTAGGTCTACAGGTATATGAATAAGGATTATTTTTCCTTGTCCAGTAGATCTTGAATAATGTAAAGTGAAGATATGATATTTTGTGGTTGTTCATTAATATGGAAAATGCTGTTTTCAAAGATTTAGAAGAAAGTGAAACTAAGACATGAAATGATTATGAAGGAAATCAAGGAATGGTAGATATTAGTGGACTTAAATATTGTACATGGTAAAGCTTCAGCTAAGAATCCACATTTCCCTATATAAGTCTTAAAAAGTTGTTATTTATCTGTACTTGTTTTCAATATCAAGAAAGGGAAAGCAAGCTGTTCAGGATTTCTTTCAATTTTTTAATAAGTATAAGGTATAAAAACATGGAGCTGTGGTGCAGAAAGCAGCAGCAGAATTGATGCAAGTGTAACGTCTGGATATTTAGTGGAATCAAACACTGACATGTTTCTTTTCAAAAGATTGAATTTGTAAATGATTGAAACAGACATTTTGTATAGATCTGTATAACATTTTTACTCAATATATGTAAAAAAAAAAACCAGCGAAAAAGAACAGATGCATATTTCTCTTAAAACACGTAATTTACTTAATGTTTTATGATTTCCAATTTTTAATACCAAACATATTTTTGCACAAATCATCCACTTTCATTTTCACTTAAACATGTGAATAATACCTTTAGTTGATTCTTCTTGATTTGATTTATAAGAGTTAACTTTTCATTTTGAATTAATTCATGTATTTTATAATTGTAGAAAGAAACCAGTGGTGCCAAACGAGGACGAGGAAGGCCAAAGAAACGACCAGTAAGTACATCAATTCATAAAATTAAGTTACTTTTACTATTTATATAATGCAGAATTAAAAAAAAAAAGGTTTGTAACACACTTTGTTAATTCTGTTTTTGTCCTTTCAAGTTCATCACTTTCTTCCTCTATCTCCGTCTATTTCTATTCATTTTTTCTGGTTTCCTTATCTTTCGCTAGCCATCATTTTCTCTTTGTCGGTATCTTTCTTTTGAAATAGAAATCAAATAGCATCACCAATCGTATGACCTTGATCAAAACCTTAATATCTTATCCATACTATGCTTCTGAACTTGACATATTTATTTTTATGAAAACAGGTACAAAAAATATTGAAGAGAAGCATTTAGAAAGGGGAATTTTGTGTCTGTGCTAGCGAAGAGATGATTTCAATAAAGTAATGCGGCTTAGAAAGGTATGAAAGAGATTTCTATTTGTTCATGTTATAATGAGCAGATGAAGAGCAGGTGCAGGGGGTGCAACATGTGAAATCTTCTGTGTTATTGTTGGAGGAGATATTGTTGTCATTGTATTTCATATGTAGAAAAAGGATCAAATAAAAGAATAGTTGCACATTGGTATTCAGAATCCACACCAGACTGATTATGTCAGATAAACTAATTTTTATTTCAATGAACATTCATTCAGAGAAGAAAAGTGTATTTTTTCAGATGGAGTGGTTAGGATTTGTTGTAGAATATTATTTGAATCAAGAAATTATTTTCCAACCCCCCCCCCCCCTTGCAAGGATCTGCTTGAATATCCCTAGAGACATTAAAAAAATGATAAAGATGGTTGTTTTAATTCATAAAAATATGTATCTTCAACATGATTGTAATTAGAGGAAATGATTTTGATTACTATTTAGGCTATATGATAGAAAATCTTCATTAGAGATGGTGAAGGGATGGTCCATGCCAGAGGGTGTATTTTCATTAATTATATGGAAAAATAAAATGCACATTTCTAGGGGACTATAAATATGTGTACATATATGATTCTTTTATGCCAGGTGTAAATGTGTAGGGTGTAGCATATAGACCTGCATCTTGTAACTATTGCCCTTATTCTGTGTGAAGTGTCAAATAAAAAAGATGGACACTCTTCAGTTTATGTCTTGAGACCATTCATTTAAGCTTAACTATATTTGGATGAAAATTTTAACATCAAATATCAGTACATTTCCCACATACATTTAAACAGAGGTTTTTAAGAATGGGGATAGAGCCACATTCTCTAACACTGCACATTGCACCTGTCCCTTTTGAATGGAATAAAACCCATGAACTGTATAGTATTATGTGTAGGGGAGTCCTGCAATGATTTCTATCAATATACCTGCACCCAGTCACTGCTTAGTGTATGGGATAGCTGTGTAGGATGGAATGGAAGCCTGATAAAAAGCGGCATATTAAATCTCAAGCCATGGGTGTCCTTTCTCTGAACCCTAGAGTGTCAAGTCAAGGCAATGTCATTGCCCTAGCTATCCATCCCTCATGAACACATACCACATGCCTATTAATGAAAAGAGGAAAATCCTACGTCCTCTAGTCTGCTTCCAGCCTTTTATAAAATCTGCATTTCCTTTTGCTAGTTTGCTGTCAGGGTTTGACTTTAGATTAGCTAATTTTATTTTCCTATTTTCATTTGAATTGGAAGTATAAAGTAACAAACCCATATTGCATTAGGAGCTGCCTCTATAGTGCAGCATATAATGAAATTATATATTTCTGTAGGCTTTGAACAGGCTTGATCAGATTGCACACTTGTGCCCTTATAACAGTCTGGACCTGAACTTCAAATTGTGAGGAATGTGCTTTTTCCCTGGGGTGTTTAAATCAAAGTAATGTCTCAATGCTCTGCAAGGTGTGTCAAGAAAATATGTGTTTTTACTTTTATTCTCATGTACATTGGCATGCAGGCATTGCAGTGCACTGTATGTTTGTCATAGCATTATCTGAAAATCTCAAGATTAAATATTGAGAATTAATCTTATTGATAGTTGGTTGAAATCAGTGAAAATTTTGATTATGACTCTAGATTCATAAGATAAATTAAAAGATATGTCCAGTTCTGAAATATTGTGAGACTGGATAAAAAAAGACCATCAATGTTTGAGATGAGCCAACTAATTTTACCTCTCTGTCATTGGTATCATACAATGATATGCTATGAGAATTTGCTGACATTTCTAATCCATGCCAAAAGTCCACTATATCTTTTTGCTTTTTTGTTTTTGTTTTTGAGGGGGGATGTCTTCCAGAGTTTGTCTAGTGATCAGCTCACTGGTCTGCCCTACTAAATATCTGAAAAACCTGTGTTTGAATCCATTTAGCTGTGATCTGCTGCCCACCTTTAAAACTCGGCTCAAGACATACTTATTCCACAATGCATACAACTGACCACTACCCGAGTCTTTAAACTGCATATACAGTATTTTTCTGTCTCATCAGCGTCTTTGATTGGGCAACTAGATATTGGCGCTCTATAAATTCTTGGATTGGATTGGATGTAGCCTCCAACCCAATCACCTTTTACATGTAGATAATGCAAGCAAATACATGTAATGAGGATAACCTCTCAGAAATATTTTCACTTCCTGGATGTGTAAGACTTACAAAAAAAATAAAAGATTTAGGCCGGAATTCACAAAGGTGGTTTCAATTCAGACCATGGTTTATGCAGATTTCGTGGTATAAATACGCTTGATTTAGTGCGTACACTTAAAAAGATCCAATAATGAATGCGCGCTGGTCGCGCGTGGTTGGCAAAAGCGCTAAATTCACGCTTTTTGCCATGATTCAGACCATGGTTTATGTAAATTCAGACCATGGTTTATGTAAATTCAGACCATGGTTTATTTAAATTAATTTAAATAAACCATGGCAACAAGCGTGAATTTAGCGCTTTTGGCAACCACATGCGACCAGCGCGCGTTCATTATTGGGTCTTTTTAAGTGTATGTGCTAAATCAAGCGTATTTATACCGCGAAATCTGCATAAACCATGGTCTGAATTGAAACCACCTTTGTGAATTCCAGCCTTAATGTTTCACTTTAAAAAGACAGTGAGCTGAATACGTAAAACTAGTTTAACCTTCGAAAATTTCATAGGCTTTGGCTTCTTTTATGTCTTCAGAGTTCAATTCAGTATATTTCAGTGTCTCTTTCTGCTTTTGTCCAGATGTCAATCAAGTGATTAAATCATGAACTTGCCTTGTTGATGTGGCATTTATTATTTTAATGAGGAAAAATATCGAAGTAACTTGTCTAAAAGCTGGAAACAGTAATTGTAATGTATTTTATCATTGAAAATATCACTGGTATTTAGATGTCACATGAGATAATTGAAGCATGCTTGTCTTATGGGATAATTGAAGCATGCATGGATAGTGTAGTATATACCTGAAAGAAATGTGTGAAGAGGAGGAAAGAAATACCTAAAATGGAGCTAACAGACATAGAACAGAGAGAGAGAGAGAGGAGAAAACAGTTATGAAAGAGAAGGGGTTTAGAAAAGGAGTCAAATGAAGGGCACCAAGAGCAGGAGGGAAGAGAAGAGGGTTCTGTTATTGATTCATGCTGTCTACTGCAGATGTAGAACAACTGTTAAAGGAAATTTTATTATACTATTGAAACATGGTGGCAGCAGTGGGATAGGGAAGGAAGAAATGACCTGTGAAGGGAGAAATAAAGACATTTTCAAAGAAATTAGATATTTTGTGCAACTGCATGATCAACTCTTGAAACATGGTGGCAGCAGTGGGATAGGGAGTGGAGAAATGAGCTGTGAAGGGAGAAAAAAAAGATATTTTTTTTGAAAATTGAAATTTTGTCTGACTGTATGATTAACTCTTGAACACATTGGCAGCAGTGGAAAGGGGAAGGGAGAAATAAAGACAGTTTTTAAGAAATTTAAAATTTTGTGACTGCATGATCAACTCTTCACTCTTTCATTTATCTTGTGAAATTCATTGTATCTTACAATGATCCTCTCTACTTTATAACGTTAGTTCAGTTTAGTATGTGGCCTAGAAAGTACATCACTGAGACAAATAATTCTTGATAACTTTTTCTAAATAAGAGCAAACATTTTTTGATATAAATTTGTATACTTTGATGATTTTTCAGAAGGGAGGATCATTGAAACCATAATGAATTAATGCAGAAAATAATCTTTTGCAAATTCATTTTACAAAAGGATTGAATCTTTTGTCTTAAAATTAAGTCAGTTTGGAGCCATGATGTCATGGGCCTTATGAGGGCCAGTGATAGACTGAGATCCCAGAGAGAAAACTGAATTCTTACATTGGTTATCAACTTATCTTGTAGCATATTTTATGATTTTCGAAGTTCACAGTGTACTTTACAGTTTCCATTACAAAATAGTCAAGCTATAAACATAAAGACTTCCTGAAGTTAAGATTAAGCTTGTGTAACAGTTTATAATTTTTATTTTTATAGTGTATATAACAGTTTATATTATATCTTCTTTATTTTGTTTATTTATTGTAGGTAGAAGAAGTAGTCGAGGAGGAGGAAGAGGTAAGAGATGCTATCCCTTGCTGGAATATGATAATGAAACAATACTTCCTTCTATAGCAAGGGGAAGGTTGGTGATTAATTCAGACTGCTGAGTATGCATCACTGTGGATTTTTTTTAAATACAAAAACCCTATGAATTACTGTAATGTGATTTGAAAGGTCTGTAAACACACAAGGTTATTATATAACAAGGGTCCAAGGGCATATGAATGTCTTGATTAAAAATCACCCCCACATTTCAGTAATAATTTTTTTTAAATGGGATGTGGCAAGACACACTTCATTCGATTTTCATAAAATTCTATTGCATAAATGCAACACTGGTTTTGCAAATTAACCATCTCTTGTAACACTATCAGTAGCCTATGCATGTATGCCAGTTTGTGAACCTTCAACGAATGTTGATTTTGAGCCCTGCATGTAACTACTGAAATTAGATATAGAAAAGTGAGTGGAATCAGAATCACCTTGATCATTACAACATACATGTTCAATGTATATTAGGAAGCATGAGATTTATCTTTCTCTGTAATACCCTTAAAGTGAGATTCCTTATTCTCTCTTTGTCTAATAATCAATAGCCTCTCTTTAAAAAAAATTACTATTACTTTGAAAGTTTGTTAAGATTAAGTACTGACAAATTGGTTATAACAATTAATACTCATTTTATT
Source organism: Heliocidaris tuberculata (assembly GCA_025618425.1). Classification (NCBI taxonomy): domain Eukaryota; kingdom Metazoa; phylum Echinodermata; class Echinoidea; order Camarodonta; family Echinometridae; genus Heliocidaris; species Heliocidaris tuberculata. Next base: position 9,536,609 of record CM046832.1, on the reverse strand, counting down.
ACATTATCACTTAAAGAGGAACAATCATCCCCTCTCCCCACCCCCCGGAAAAAAAAAAATTGTGTACAGTTAGTAGTGTGTAAAATTAATTCCCTATAAATTTCCTGCCCTTTTATGGGTTGACGATTGTAGAGTATGAAGAAAATAAAGAATAACATAAAAATACTGTGCACGGAACCCAAGTTGGTTCTGTGTGCAGGGTTTTATGTTCAACTTCAATTTCACCATTTACCCATAAAGTGCTAAGTAAAGTTTAGAGGGGGAGGGTTGATTTCATACAAACTAAGCTGTACACCAATTATTTTTCAAACTGATCGGTTCATTTAACAATTTTTTTTTTTCTGACAACTGATTTTTTTCAATCTTTTTTGTATCACTAGGAAGCTGGAGGTGAAGATGATGAGTAAGGAAGACCATTCATCAGATTGAAGAGAGAGAGAACAGTGGTCTCAGAAGAGTCTTTGTCCATCTATCTCATCCCTAAAGACAAGGATGATATCATTGCCACTCCAGCATCTCTATGGAATACACTCAATTGTAAAGGAAGATAAAATCATGAAAATATTTTCTGATAAATGTATCATCATCGCTACTGCAGCAACTGTAGGAATCATATTCCATTGTAAATGAAAAGATGAGAGATTTTTCTGATTTGAAAAAAAACATGGTATCATGTGTTCACCTGACGTCAACTCCGCAGAGAGAGCGAAAGATATATGTATATATATGTATATATGTATATATATATATTTATATATATATATATATATATATATATATATATATATATATATATATATATATATATATATACACACACACACACACATATATATACACACACCTTACCTTTGTTGAAAATTCTCAATAAGGTATCCATAATGCACAGCAAGGCACTGTAGGCCCATTCCAACCATAATGATTGATGTAATACTGCTATTTGAAATAGAAACATTATTTAATTCAGAGTTGGATCTTGTCAGTTTTTGCTGTTTTTAATTGTGAGATCTGAAAATTGTAAGATTTGAATTGGTACATTTAAAGTAATTCAATGAAGATAAATGAAATCTTGTAATTGCCTGCAAACTATTTTGCTTAGAAGCATGTACAGTACACTGAAAAAAATGCCATTGTTAATTGTTTGGACTGGAGTTTTGAGAATGATTTGTATGAAATTCAGGACACATAATCATGATGTAGCTATTGCAATGACAATGGAAGGCTGGCTTATATCAGTATTCTAGTGATCAACTGACAGGAGAGTTTCAAGAAATTGGAATATATTCTCTTTTTTAAGACCACTGATTTTCGTAATATAGTGTAAAAATATTCTTGTATATGTATTCGCCATTTCAATCGTGATTTGTTTGTGACAGACATTAAGTTAACACTATATTTTTGTTTGATAGCTAGTGGGTTTTTTTTTAAATTTTATATCTATTACAAGGTTCAAAATTGTGTTGTCATAGAAGGAACAATTACTTCTTATTTTACAAACAGAAAATATCCTATTTTGTGGTTATCAAATATTGCTGGTGAGGGTGTATGTGTGAGTTATGAAAACAACTTTACACTAAACTTCTAATGATACAAATATATCTGGCTGTGCAAGAGCTCCCTTTGTAGCCCAATTTGAAAGCAAGATAGTTAGTGTTAATGTGATTCCTTAACTATTTTTTTTAAATACCCAAATAAAAAGGGAGATTATTTTACATTGACACAATACACATCTGCCATTTTGCATGTTGTCAGTCATCAAGCATGCGAGATTCACTTTTTACATTTCAAGAAGATGTTTTGCAGAGTTACTAAATCTACAGGCCTGTTGTAAGGATCAGTGTATAAGTATTGGAAGGTTTGATGGTCCAGTAGCAACTGATAATATGTGAGGTATAATAGTCCAATTAATTTGCACCCATGTCTGCTAAAATATTAGGTGTTATGTTTTTCATTTTTGCATTGTATGCACCCAATACATAAACAGTAACTTACCTGTGCAAAGATTAATCAATTTTTCATGAAGTTGGTAAAATGAGATACCTTCACCTTTTGAATTGCATGGCAAAAACAATCAGATTGCATATATGCTAAAACCATGTGAAATTAAATCAAATTTACTTATGACTTACTTAACCCTTATATATGCAAGGAAGAACATATTAGGGATTTCATCAGATTAAACCAAAAAAACTTTTTGCATTAAAAGAGTCAATCCCATTATACTCTTGATATTTTGTGGTAGTGTTCACACCTGATTTGGTCTCTGTTTAGTTTCTGTTGTAATTTTTGAAAAATATAATGTGAACAAGTCTACCTCACTTGAATAGGGGTGCTCTGAGCATACCTCATGCTTAGAAGAATGAAATGCAATAGTTAATAAGGATGTTTTGATGAAAAATGACACAACAGGGCCAATTAACATATGGAAAAAGCGATAAATTGTAGTTTTGTGATGGTGTTGCGGTTTTACAGTATTTTGGAGCATGTCTTCTTAAAACGGAAGCAACAAGTGGTGCCATGTGAGAACTATCTTGTATTTGAGTCAAGCGGAGGTCAGGGACCTCAGCACAATACTAAGGTTAAAAATCATATGTCAGGTTTGAGTTTCATGTGGTAAATGATGTAACAAAGAGGTTATGCTGCATTGTAAAGCCTTGTTCACATATGACGCGGTAAACCACCTCAAAAAACTGCCGCGACAAAATGAAATGTAGTGCGCTTGACATTTCTGTCTCTTATAACACGCTAAGTGATTCGCTTAGGGTTCTGTGTTAAATGCAGACACTTTTTCGTACCTTATTCATCTACATGTAATATAGTTTTTATTTTGCTGTGACTGTTTCTCGCGTCATGTGTGAACGAGTTGTAAACAATTGTACAGGTGTAGTGTTATTAGTAATTTGAATGCATGCTGTGCAAATTGCATGTATCATAATTGCCTGTCTCCCTGTAGATGATTTTAACCATTATAAATACATGTATGTTATTACAAACTTCAACTAAAGAAATTCTTTGCCTTTGAAATGATTATTGACTGATACAGAACTTTTGGTTGCCCTAAATTCAATATTAAGATCAACATTTTTTTTTGTTTTTAGATATTCATCTTTTTCCAATCCCCTTTTTAACTCATATTCAAAATGTGAGACATACATACTTTTGGATTCACAAATTTCAAGTGGTTGTAGTCAATACAGTGGTGGCTCCAATCTGTCCCTTTTCTCTAATTCACTTTCACAAAGAATAATTTTTGTTGCCTTTGCTAGGCAATCACGTCTGCAGTAATTCATTCTCTTTGCCCTTCAGTTCATTTGAGTTGCCCCGGAACCATAGGCAACCACTCGTGAAGAGCCCTGCGAAAATGCATGTAGTGCTGAGGACTTAGTGAACCTAGCTTTGGAAGTTCATGAAATGAGACTGAAATGTTCTTGGAAAATTGCATCAAGTAAATTTGAGAAAAACTATATTTATACATGTATACAATCCTTTCCATTGGAAGTATCTTCTCATACTGGCTATTAGAAAGTGGCAATAGCCATGTTTTTAATATCTAAAAATGAGTGATCAATGTTTTGTTTCTTCCATGACATATGAGTGTAGCAGAACACTGTTTAACTATCTGTTCACAGAGTTTCCTATATACTTCAGCTATGATCCCACCATTAGACATCTTATTTAGGTACAAGCTACCAGCTTTTTTCAAATGCAGTTGAGGAAATGGTTATCTTTTGTTGTATCATAAATGTGTTTTCCAGATTTACAATATCATTATGTGGTTAATTTTTTCCAATTACTACCCTCTTTGTTGGTAAAAAACTTGTCATCTGCTGAATTGATGTGATATACATTTACTACACATTAAGTATCATAATCAATGTCTGTTCTAGTTAGAACAAGTTTATTTATGTTTAAAGTCCATCATAGATGGATGCATTTTCTTCATATAGTAATTTCAATTTTTGATTATTATGTAATGTAATAAATGTGTTCTTTAAAACCAAAAAAGTATTATGAATTAGTATGAATAGAAATATTTTGATATTAAATTGCCCTAACTTAATACATGTTTGTTTGTGTTACTGGGCTGTACAATCAGCCATGTATTCAAAGCTATTGTTGTGTGTCTGCAAGGTACTGCTCACCATTTTTACTATGTCTCTTTTCAAGTTATTATTTTAATATTTAAACAACTCACCATCCTGTTCTGAAAACAATATTTTTAAAAAGGCTAGGCAAGGGCGAAAATGTAAAACCAAGACTAATTTGCTTGATTTTCTAGGTAGATTTTGGTTTTGATCATTTCACCCCATGAATACACTAGCAGAATTCAATGCATTCTGCTCACTCGGTGCTGCATGTCGAAACTTGTGCACGTCCATGTATATTTAGATTTCAGCATTATTCCACCTTATTTTTTCCATTCAATTAAGGCAAAATACAGGTATGTTATTTCAGTACTGAAATAATAACATGATAAATTACAAATTGTAAATTTCAATTTTTTACCTTCTCAAAATATTGGATTCAGAAAGGTCTCTAATTTAACATATCTCTGTCCATGAACATACAAAAGTAAAATGTAGTATTTGTTTGCATGTATAAAGTGAGTGGCTTGTTCAATAATAGTTTTGAATAGTTCATGTATGACAGTTCATAAATGCAAGTGTTTTCGATGTGTAGTGTGACGTTTTAGCTTAGGAATAGTTTTTTATAATGAATTTTCTGTGTACTATAGTGCTTGTGAACAGCTTTTTACATTTTAAAATGTTTTGTGATGATGCTAATTTTTCATGTTTTTAAAAATAAATGTGTACTGTTTCAGTAAAATATGCTGTAATTGTGTTTATTGATTGTTCAATGTCTGTTGCAATACATGTATGGAATGTGGTTGAGTGGAGTATTCATAGGAAAATTAATACTTGGGTAGATAATCGGAACAAGCTTACTTTCTTTTAGAAACCAAATTAAACATAATTGTTGACCCAATATTGGAAAAGACATCAATTTGTAAAATAGTCTTGGTTGTTGATATGAATGAATGAAAGACTCACTTCATATTGTAATTGAAACTATGGTCATACTAAGTGGTTAGAAAATATGTTGAACAGGTTGAACAGATTAAACAAGTTTTCAGCACACATATGAAAGATGTTGAGTCTCATTTTTCAGACATAATGCATTTATTGTTGCCATTCAGTCAAAAACAGGATCAAAGTGAAACGAGACAAATCAAGAAGAACATAAAATCAAATCTGAAAAAAAAATAACTTCAATACTTAAATCTGTATTTAAAAGAATACACTGAAAAGGGTCTATGCAAATAAGATAATCTTACCTGATTGTTATTGATTTAAAGGTTTAAAAAGGTTTAAAAAATCAAATTTTAACCACCGTTTCCTACCAATAATGCTACATCTTCTTTTGCAGCACATCAGTAAGACCTTTGCTTTGAATTGCTGAAAAGAAAAAAAAACTTCTACAGAAACACATGCAGCATTAGATGCTTTATGTGATTATCAAATCTATAAGTAATAGATGAATTTAAAAAAAAGATAAAACTCTTTAAAATCTCATATTTATTTCTTTTTATTTGGGTGACTGTTAGCAAGCATATTTTGGAACCACCGCAAAATCTAATTTGATGAGAAAATGGCACTAAAGAGTACTGCTTTGATATAAAGTTGACAACTACACATCTCATTCGTGAAAAGAAAGAAAATCCTACTTACAAAGTCCCCATTGACAAAAAATAAATGAACACATAATGGCTCACACTTTCTCAGAACAACGTTGGCACACTTATATCTATATTATGAACATGCAGAAATAATCTCGCAAATAAAACTAGATGAAAGAAGCATTTTTTGGTGTTTTCTTTTAACCCAAGCCAACATTTTTCTATAACTTATGATGTTCAACTCATTTTCTCTTTATTTTAGAATTACAAATCAACCCAACCAAATAAAATTGGTAATCAGTAAATATGCCTACTTCAATTTTTCCATATACATGTACTATGAAAAAATATGCTACCTGTAAATACAAAATGGAATAGACAAACATGTATATCTGAAATATGAAAACATGTCAATATTTTGTTCTGAAAAATAAATCATGGACCTTCCTCACAACATACAATCATAGCATCCCATGTTCCATTGAGTGAAAATATACTTCAGAAGGGTCAAATCTTACCATATATATTATTTACATATAAATTCTTGAAGATGACATTGATAGTATATCTTCTGAACATTGTAAATGTATAAGCTACAATATTAGGCAACATTGAATATGGCAATGATATTATTACCATTTACTGTCAAAAAAATAGCTGGAAGCTAACATGTCAATCAAGTTTGCTGGACAGTAAATTCAAACTGGATCAATTCAAAGAGCCATGAAGTGGGTTCCAGCAATGTTATCATAACAAACAATAAACATATAACCCTGTCAAAAATAAGTAGAAGTCCAAAATAAGCATAAGAAAATATGATTATAAATGAAATCTTTATAAAAACAAAATCACAAGAAATAAACATATATAATATGCAAATAGAGTATAAGAAATTGTACATAATTATTTGGTTTACACTTACGGCTTCACAAACTACAAGGCAAGAATATGATGTGGAATGCACATAAACAAGTACTGAATGCTACAGCACATAGTGTGGCAAGAAAATAAGCAGGTGAACTATCCACCCAGCGATACAATAAAAAGTGGACTACATACATATATCTACACACAAAGCAATACATGATTTCATTCAAAGGCATGAATAAGAAAATGGGATAGTACCCCAAAACAAGTATGGACCTGGTACACAAATCTGAACATCATGCATACACCTCATTTTGTAACATGTCATATATCAAAGCATTAAAGGGAAAGTCCACCCTGGTATTTAGTTGATTTGAATAAAAGCAGCAAAATGAAAGAAACAGATTAGTAAAAGTTTGAGCAAAATCCCATGAGAAATAAGAAAGTTATGAATTTTTGAAGTTTTAATCAAACACAAATTGGCAACTCCGTGACATATATGTATCTTGCGAGCTCCTCTCCCATTTGCTCAGTAGAGAAAGTTTTATAAATTTTCATTTTCCAAGTTTCTGATAAAGGACTAGATTTGTTTCATACAGGTTTTGTGTAAAAACACATGAACAATGATTATATGTAAGGTACAAGTATATTTCAATATTTACTATAGAGAAAATGGAAAATAATGATTTTTGGGGTACAGGGCGAATGGGAAAGGAGCTCGCAAGATACGTTACGGAGATGCCAATTTGTGTTTAATTGATTACGACTTCAAAAATTCATAACTTTCTTATTTCTTATCATATTGTGCACAAACCTACACTGATCTGTTTTTCTTAATTTTGTAATCAGGTTGGACTTTCCCTTTAATAGTCATAAATGCTTAGCATAATCAAATTTATCATTTTTACGTCATATACCTTACACAATGGCCTTTGTGCACTTGAAAAGAATTCAAATTTTACTGGAAATGTCATCATTTAGCAAGCTAACAGTAGTTCAAAAAAATACAAAAATATCTGTAATCCCTTTGAAATTTGTATTTCTTCCTGTGCTAGACAGAGAAAAAAGGGGGCTTCAACACATTTCTAGCATTTCAACTTCCATGGATATTGTCAGAACATTCAATATCTTTGCATTGTACCTTCAGTGATCTTCAATGTGCATGTAATCAATCATGTGGGAATACAAATTTTACTTCTGAATGTCCAAATAATACATGTATCCTGCTCCAGTATGAGAGCATCAGCAAATTATTGGCCACAAAAGATTGCTTCTAAGCTACACATGAGTGGCAGTCTCATGTTTAACACTGATTGTTCATCAATCAAAGCTCTTATTATTTCTCCAAACCAATTTGCAACCATTTTTATGTCTTTTCTTTCCAGTAGTATAATCCAAGAATGGCCTTGTATTATCCCTAGCTATAAATTGTGTTTGTATCTCACATGTCTTCATAAGAAAACCTCCACAGTAGATGTTTCCCCTCAGTTGGCAAATGTACTCCTACTCCTACTCCCAACAGTGTAAAGAATAGATGCATCAGCATGAAACTGTTTTCACAACTACATGTAGCTCTAACCTATTGCAGAGTTTCATTTTCAATAAAAATTCATTTTCAGGGAATTAAAAGCCAAGTTTTCAAAGGTTGATCGATGAATAAATTACTTTCATTCATCACAAAGGTTTATTTTGTTTCAAATACTGGTTTCTTGTCCTCTCCCTCATCTTCCATCTCTATCTATTATCATGGAATTCAAACTGGCTTCAAAACATAGAATACAAAATACCAATGAATTTGTTGACATTCAGACAGCAGATCTTAATGTGAAACAATTGAAACTCTTGAATGACTTTCTTCTAGCAATATTTCTCTTCATCATGTAATGGAATCCAATAAACACAATGACTCTATTCCATGATATTATCCCAGTCTCAAATTTATGTCTATTACCTCCCACAAAAATATTTTTGCGTTCAATTTTTAGTCCACATTTCAGGCAATCCTACTTTAAAAAGATAAACAATAATTAATTTATAGTTTTTAACATTTCCACTCTACAAGCTTAAACAAGTATACACTATGTACTAGTAATAATGGTATTACGGAGAGAAAACAGAGGCAGCATATCATAAAAATGGTTTATAAAAAAGAAGCAATAACCATTACAAGCAGCATAATAACACAAATAAGCAGAGGTTACACATGCTGACATAAAAATATATATTTTCTTCTCTGATATACAATATTAATGCCATCCTACTTTAATTATACTTGGCAGGTCATTCTTTACCAATATTAATTCAGTCTTTATTAAATTTTGTCTATATATGGTCGATTGCACATACCCTACTCCCCTTGTCTTAAAATATGATACATGTAAAAATAAATTTAAATTTGATATTTTATCTTTTATCATACACTATTAAATAATTGTTCGTATTGTTATATTATAATATTGCAAGCATAACATTTGGCAAGAGATGAATTTTCAGTCATAGATTCTAATGAAATGATGTCCCATGCTCAAAACTGAGAATCATTTAAAATGAATAAATATGATTTCAATTTTATTTCATTTTCAACCACTCTCTCTACTTTTGATAAATCAAAATTTCCAAATATATCTTGGTATTATAGATGACTTCAGACAATACGTCAGAGTATTGTCTGCACTTGCAACTCTTAGCTTGGCACAAACCTGTCTGTAGAGAACTGTAAAAGAAAACAAAATATTATTGTGATTGAAGAATTAGAATATCATATGATGGACTATCTTGTATTTCTTTTTCTTCACCACCAGTTGTCTACACACAGTTGTCTGACACACTGTCAACTTTAAAGGGCAATCCAACCTTTGTAAAAAGCTGATTTGTGTGAAAGTAGAAAAATAAGAGAAACAGGATGGTTAAAGTTTGAAAGAAATTGGACAAAGAATAAGAAAGTTATGAATGTTTGAAATATGAGATAACATCTATGCGAATCTCAAATTGGCAATTTGGTTAATCGATGTGACTTATTCATGGTCAAGTCTCCATTTGTCGTACCGTAGACAAAAATATCATTAAATTCCGCTTTTCTGCTGAGCACCTTTTACCTCGGGGCAGCACTCAAAAAGTATTGTAGATAGCACACTGTTAGAGGTCAGCTCCAAGAAGAAAAAAGATCCTACAAAGTTATACATTTTGAAAAATTGACATTTTAATAATTTTGTCTGTTGGAGCAAATGGGAAAGTTGAACGGCGCTACATCACAGCGACCATATCAATTCAACCAATTTGAAATTCCTATATAAGTATAGAGATTACAACTTTCAAAATTATTGTTTGTCCGATTTTGATCAAACTTTCACCAATCTGCTTCTCTGATTTTTCTGCCTTCACACAAATCAACTTATTACAAAGGTAGGATTGCCCTTAACTCTGAAATAACATTAAAAAACATAAGCTCTACAAAGAGTCCAAATCACTTTTCATTGTATAGATGTTTTAGAAACTATCAACAAAAAAAATTATCCCGTAACTTCATTCCCTCACTTAGATTACTAACATCTCGTTTGACCAGACAAATACATATACATGTAACCCCCTTTTCTTAAAGCTTTTACAGCTACTTGAACAACTTCATCTACATATTTAGTCTTTGACCATCTTGATACATCAAGATAAACTTATAATCCATGACCGTGAATATGAACTTTACCAATCTTTATTTCCATTCCTCTTCCAGGAACAGTACCTGGTAACTGCAAGGTGAGGTCTTTTATCAACCATTGCATATATGGGTCTAGGAACAAAGTCAGACACTCGAATGATCAGATGCCACTAAACTGCCTCACTTATGACCTTCAGTGCATAGCATTTTGAGAGCACTGTTTAGTGCACTTTCATACTACAGTATAAAAATGCTTCCTTTGATCAAAGTTACTAGTACTACAATCACATGTATAAATTTAAAAATTCTACTTTTCTGTGAACTAACATTAAAGGGAAATCCTACCTTAATAGCAAGTTGCTTTGAAAGAAAGAGGAAAAATCAGAGAAGCAGATTGGTGAAAGTTTGAACGAAATCGGACAAGCAATAAGAAAGTTATGAATTTTTGAAAGTTGTAATCACTATGCATATGGGAATTTCAAATTGGCCGAAAAGGTAATGTCACTGTGATGTAGATGTGGACAACTGCCCCTCTAGCACACAAAATGACTAAAATGTCACCTTTTTTCAAAATGCATTACTCAGTAGGATCTTTTCGTTCATGAGGACCTATAACAATATGCTATCTCCAATATATTTTGAGTACTGCCCCGAGGGTAAAAGCGCCTCGAAGAAAACCGCAAATTAATGATATTTTTGTGTACGACAAATGGGAGAGTTGTCCATAAAAATGTCATAATTGACTTACCAAATTGCCAATTTGAGATTCCCATAGAGTTAGTGAACTCATTTTTCAAACATCCATAACTTTCTTAGTCCTTGTCCGATTTCTTTCAAACTTTCACCATCCTGTTTTTCTTATTTTTCTGCTTTCACACAAATCATCTTATTACGAAGGTTGGATTGCCCTTTATAACACAAAATGCCATACTACTAACACAGACAGGCCAGTGAAAATGTTAACCTTGGTAAACTCAGTAAAACCACAGTACTTTTTTATCATGGGTCCCGTAACTGATCATCAAGCTACATTGTAAATGTCCATTCTTCTACTAATAGCCAATCCAATATCCATTCAACTTATATCATTTCCTTTCATCAAATCACAAACATATCTTATGTACATCAGGGCCCTGTTTTATCAAGCTTGTCATCACTAAAAAGTTACAATAGTTGTTATAAGCTACTCAAATATTTGAATTTGATTGGCTGAGAGCAAATTTGTCATAGATCTGTAGCAGTTGTTACTGATCATAAGTTTATGAAACAGGGCCCCGCATCATTTTTGTCCACTTATAAATTTATGGATATTCATTCATTCTTATGACCAGGCTACCTCTTTACGACTAGTGATTGAATGTAAAATATGTGCTTGACTGGAACACAGCATATTAGAGATACATTTGCACTGACGAAATTCAACAATGTCATAGACACATCGTACAAATAGCAATGACAGCTTTAAATTCAGCCTTTTTGGTGTTTTTGCCTGCTTTTGAGCAAAAATTGATTTATGCTGTGCTGACGGGATGGACATGAAACATATATCAATAAAAGTTTGAATCAAACTTGTACAATGTTTTCCAGTCCTGGCTGGATACCCAAGTAGATTGCTGTGCACATGGCTCACACGTCAGCCGCAGGATAGTTAAATCTTAGCTGTGGAACTTCAGCTTGACTCGTAGGCTGTTAGAATGAAAGGGAAAAAAATATTTGACATTTCAATTTAAAACATTGATTCCTTTTTTCCCTCTCCAAAACTGACTAAGCTTTTTCTCCATCTGAGCCAAGTTTGCTTAAAACCCTTGAAAATCCATTGAATGCATGACAAGGGAAATGCTTAGGGCAGTCTTGCTTGCATTGTGCAAACATAATGGCAGCATTCTGATTTAGTTTAAAAATTAACGTTAGGGCCCTCAACCCTATTTTAACTGGGCTATTTCAGACCAGGTTTTTACTGGGGGGTCAATTTGACCCCCCCCCCCAAGATCTCGGAGACCGAAGGTCCGATTCACGCGAAATTTTGCATGGAGGTACAGTGAAGTATTAGCGACGCGTTCATGTTTTCGTTTAAACGATCCAATCTTAAATATGCAAATTATGCGCATATTAATTACCAAAGTACGATAATTTTTACTAATTTTCCTCATTTTTAAAGAAAAACATAATAAAAAGCATTATACTGACTCAAAATAAATTACAGACATAGACCTTGTGACCCCAAAATCTAATCAGATCATTGTCCCTCCCATATGCATACAGGAGCCAAGTTTGAAGTTGATCTGCCAAATGGTTCTTAAGTTATCATGAGAATGAAAACAGGACAGGCGGATGGATGGATGGACAACCCAAAAACATAATGCCTCCGGCACCCACCTTCGGTAGACGGAGGCATAAAAAGTCTACAATATTACCTCTTTGACATTTGACATAAGTACACTACACTTTATATCCTAAAAGTCTGATCACTTTATCTCCTCCTAGTCATGAAATACAAAATAGTTGAGATATGGTAATAACAAAGCTAAAAAACATAAATTTCACATATAATGACCTCAATGACCTGTCACCCTTGACCTACATAAACAAAAATCTAATCAGTTAGTCTCACTATGGTGATGCATACTAGTTCCAAATTTGAAGTTAATGGCTCAAATTGTTCAAGAGAGTGTTAACAAGGCAAAAACCTGAAATTTCATGGTAAATGACCTTTGACCTTTAAACCAACAATTGCAAAAAAATCTAATCAGATCATCTTTCTATGGTGATACATATCAGCGCCAAGTTTGAAGTTCATACTTCAAATGTTCTGAGTTATAGCGAGAATGAGGCCAACACCTGAATTTTTAGAAATTGACCTTTGTGACCTTTGACCTACGTACCCCAAAATCTAATCAGATCATCTTTCTATGATGATACATTAGGGCTGGGACTAAAAACCGGGTACCCGAGTCCCGCCCGAGAGCCTCGGGACCCGGGTCAAAATATTAGATAACCGATACCCGAAAATGAGTATTTAATCATCACCTATGTATGTACACGACAAGGCGGTAGATGAACGTCGAACAGCCATTTACTATTTACATGTAAAAAAAATCCATGCAGCGCTCTAGCGCACCATTGCAGTGATGCGCTTTTGATTCGTTCAACTCACTGTGAAACATAACCTTACACATTTGTATACACAGAGAGCAAAGCTCACTGCCGCTATTCGGAGACTGCTCATTGGTTCATTGAACCCATGACATAATTTGCATTTAGTGCCCTTCCCCCTTCTTTGCAGTGAACGATAAGTCTATGAGCGATTAACGGGTGTAAAGTTTACAAACTCATGCATATTCAACAGTCGCTCCACACTCGCAAGTGGCATCTCACAACTCGTACACTATTAAACAGGTATTTTTAACATCGACGATCACGATCTGACACTGTCACAATATCCTGAAACTTTAGCAAAGAAGTTACCAATTACTGAAATCAGATTAAGAGTACATGAACAATATATCCAAAATAATATCCTTCATTGTTCATGCGAAAGTGAAAAGCAAGGCTGTGAGAAGCAAAGGATGTCTTCAGTGCGCGCGATTAACATTTTCATTCATAAAATTGGGCTTGTGACGTCATTTCATGAGCGGTCCGTTAATAACAAGTCATGACAAGTCATATGCCAGCCAGCCAATGAAGGTATGCGCCTTTTTTTTTTTTCTTTTTTCCTTTCATATACCGCGGCAGCATTGGGCGGAAAGGCGCTTTGTATAAACAGATTGAATTTGAAAAGGGAACCGCATGTGTGTGTTAAAGGATGAAGTTGCAGTCGGACAGAGAAAAAAATGTTGGCTTGATGATTTTTTTTGATGAATGATGAGTTTGATGAATGATGATATTTGATGTCTGATGAAGATAATTGTTTTGATGATGTTATTATCTTGATAATGATGATATGATGATGATGTCTTTGATGATTATGATGATCGATGATGATATCAATGGTGTTACTGGCGAAGAGAGAGGACCCGGCATGTATTGATGATTTTATGTGTACTAGTAGTGGTACGTGTGTGTGAATTTCAATAATTGGCGGGTTGATCACACGTTGAGAATGAAACTGTCGGTGAGACGATGACCGCGTGCGTGAGGACTCGCAATGTGTATAATTAGAGTATGAGGAGTGTAGATACTATAGAAAGCTCGCCATTTTCGCCAGGCAAATCAATACTCCGTGTGAACAGTGAAGTTTGTGTACAAAGTGAGTAAGTGACTCGATCTCTACGATCACGATGTCAAAATTCCCAAGAGCTGCCCGTACAAAATTATTAAGAATCATCATGATCATCGTCTCAAACGAGTTTTTCTTCATAAGATTTCTTTGTATTCCCCTTCCTTTTTTATAAGTACATGTACATTCATGTATTTTGGATAAACATGTGCGAGGGACTGTTGACCGCGCGTGACTACCTAAGGCGCTGGCGCGCTGGCATGATTAGACGGTAGACAATTTCTACAGATTAGATTTAGGCGGCTTATGCCTATCCTGTCTTTCGCCCACGCGATTTCCTCCGCCTGTTTTGTTGTTGTTGTTATTTTTGTTTTTGTTTTTTCCTCGAATGGTTTATTTCAGTTGCCAAACACAAAGGAGTTTTCCCACAGTGTTTGTAGCTTCTTAGGGGTAAATATTGGCTTGTAATTCGTGTTATATCATTTTCGGGTCACCGGGAACCCGCCCGAAAAATAGTCGGGTTCCCGAATTGAAAAAATACCCGAAACTCCCACCCCTATGATACATACTAGCACCAAGTTTGAAGTTCATACCTCAAATGGTTCTTGAGTTATCGCGAGAACGGGGCTAACACCTGAAATTTCAGAAATTGACCGCTGTGACCTTTGACCTTTGACCTATGTACCCCCAAATCTACTCAGGTCGTCTTCCTATGGTGATACATATTAGCACCAAGTTTGAAGTTCACACCTCATGTGGTTCTTGAGTTATTGCGAGAACGAGAAAGTGGGATGGGCAGACAGACAGACAACCTGAAAACATAATGCCTCCGGCACCACCGTCGTTGGGCATATAATATGCATCTTGGAAGATAAACATGCTTAATGCCTCCACCATAGGAAAACAAAGGAACTTTTCCATTCAGTGACACTGTGAGACAACAAAATTGGCCTAGTAATCAAAATGATTAAATCTTCTCAAGGACCTTCCTACTCATCAGGTCTTGAATCCCACAAATTTTTGTCTTCCTTTTCTCTTGCTTACATTACCTTTGGAGGAGCTTGAGTAGAGTTTGCTTGCTGGCTAGCCTGGGCTCTTGGGTCTGTCAATAACTCCGTCTCCCAATCCTCTCCCTCAGCAGGATCAAAGCTGTACATGGGCATCAGTTGATGACGTAGCTTGTCTAGTCTGTATTGGAATGAATGAAAGCGAAGGAGTTAGCCAGGTGATGTACACTATCATGCACAATAACATTGGAGGATCAACTTATCAAAGAAAAGTTAGGTCATCTTGAGTTCTTAGCACTGATGAAAAAATAAAATGTCACCACAACCCAACACAATGTCACCATAACACTTAAAGATACATGTAAGTGGGGTATACAGATAAAGAGGGGGTGTAATCAAGCTGCTTATAATGTATTTGAGCACCCTGTGTGCTGTAGGCCTGTTACAAGTTATCCTTTCTTCACAAATGAAGGGGGGGGGGGCATATGACAATGTGAATATGGTAAACCATATCTGCCAAATTATATTGATAGAAAAACGTGGAATAAGCAATCAACAAGACAAATACAGAATATTGTATGTTGCCATATCATATAATTAACTAGATAATCTACCATGTATTGTTCCATTTGAAAATAATTACAAAATAAATTCTGAATATTTCTTCTTGCTGTCACCTGAATTTCTTGCGGCAATACTTTCCAAACAGAATGAAAAAGGAGATGAGCAGTCCAACACACACAGGAACAGCTAAGAACACAGCAATGCTGACATGTTCATGCTCATCCTCTTTTGATTCTTTCACTACTGTCACAGATATTTTCACTGTTGATACAGGTATGGGCATGGTGGACTGTATGGACTGTGTGGCCTTGACTTCAGCTGTTGGAGTTGACTGAACCAGGAGGGATGTTGTCACTCGATCTGTATCTAATGATGGTTCTTGTGTAACTGGAGCAGATGTCATTATTTGGCTCACATTACTGGTCTGAGTGGTCTCGGTTGACATGGTAATGTTATCAATATGAGAAGCTTCAGTTCCAAGGAACTCACTGGGTGGATTGATATCTGGTAGACGACTCAGCTCTGGTCCTGATGCACTGAATGGAGGCCATGTAATACTTACTCTTGGTGGCAAGCTTACATGAGGCAGCACATCAGGAAAAGACTCCACTATTGGATTTATCACTTCCGTCTCATTATTGTTGGCTCCAGCTATAGTAATGAAGACACACAAGCCAAGCAGCGACTCAAGAAAAATGTATGCCATGGTGATAGTGTAGTCATCTCATCTGGGTTGTGCAATCATTATGCAAGACAGATAAGATCTAGATCCTAGTACTCATGCAGATGCAACACTGGGTTTCAAAAAGAGAGAAATTAGAAAATGACTATGAATTTAATATCAATATCATACTTATGGGCAATTCCATTGTAACGGAATTACATGTACAAATAAGAGAAATTTTGCTCACATTTTTGAAGGCTATGCACTAATTTTGGACTTCCGTCCCCTTCTCACCCATCATATTCTGCAGATGTATTCATTCTTTCACCTGAACTCGTTCATACCCAAAATTGTCCACTTACATTAATTATATTGAGGTACATATAACTTTGGTAACAGAATTACCAGAAAATGGTTGCATTTTTGAAGTTCTCATTTCCATGCATCAAACATGCATTGTGCGAATCCTGATTGAGACGTGGGAAAAGTTTTTTCAGATTCTTGTGATTTTAAGGATTTGCCTATTTGGAACTATTAAAATGATTTTCATTAGTATGAATCTGAAATTAAATTTTTTTGTTGTTGTTTTTCCCATGTGGAATTGCCCTTATACAAGTGTTTGATATTCAGTAGGTCCAGGTTACTTTTTTCATAGATCTATAAAAACAAACTATATTTAAAAAATTATTCAAAAGTATCTATAATTTTATTTTTACATTTTCCAACAGATCAAACTCACACAAAAAGTAGTACAGTCTACAGAGTACAGATCTAACCAGTTAACCCTTTCAGGACAGGAATTATTTAAGAGCTCAATTGATCACATTTTGTTCTGCAAATTGGCAACAATAATATTTTTCTTTTAGTGCTAGATGGTTCTAATAGGTGTAATGTCTTTTAGAACAATAAACATGGTTGGTGATTTTATCGATACGTTGAAAAAATTGCCAATTTTGATGAAAAACAATGATTTTGAATCTCTCAATGTGTTGCCAATTTAAGGATGTTTAATCTTATTCTCCTTTTTAAAATTCCTGGCATCAAACGCAATATGATCATGCAACAAAAATGGACACAGTATGTGCAGAATTTTTTGCTCTTTCTACTCATGCATCTGGTATGTTTTTTAAGGCTCTAAATCAAAAGTTATTGGGCCAAACCACAAAATGTGGTCAGTTGTCTCGAAAGAGTTAACGTTGACATTAGTCCCCCAAGATGCAATGGTTCAGTGAATCAGTGGTGAGGGAGTGGTCTTGTAACTGGGAGGAAACGGGTTCAAAACCAAGTGGATGCGCTAGTCTGCCCGACTTTGACCCAAGGAAGCAAGTGACAAATGTGACATTTCTTGAAAATGAGCAAAATGTATCTGTCATTTACATGGGTGTCTATGCAATATTATGATGTATTGACCTAAATATCTCTTGATAAGAAGAGAATTTCTGTTCAAAGCTTGGCCTGAATGTAAAACCTGCTTCATGTAAGTACACTCTAAAAACATCAGTAACCATTATTTGAATGGTTTGTCATTTGCTTCATTCTTTCACAGTAGGTAAGTAAGGCATCAATCCTCATTACCAAATCCCTCAGAGAGGAGTTGAAGACACAAGCAGTGTTTCTCTTAATCTTAGCAGTCAGGTAAAATAAACTGTAAGTCAAAACAATTAAGCCCAGTTAAGTTAATATGCTTCAAAAAAAATTTCATGTCATAACATTACTAGACTAGACTAGATCTATACCAACAATATATCAACACGTCATATTATTGTTAGATCTAGCAACTTACTGTAGATCTACAGTATGATGGGAAGTCCTATGTCTGCACACCTAAGATATGACATGAAATTGAACAAGAATTTTATTAATATTTCTCTAATACATAATTTTATATGATTCCTGATATTCTAAAGAATATCTAAATTAGAGCAAGAACAATGCCATTTTCACAAGAAACGGCTGCTGTGTCATGTTGACATTCTAGAGAAGATACTGAACGCAGGCACTACGCCTCTGTATTCAGTTCCAAGTTTTTCTTCCTTTTCAAGATGGCTGGATCAGGCGATTTATAATCGTACTTAATGGGCTCATTCTTCCAGCACCTATCCAAAGCTACTTCATAACTGTGCACACTCGGGGCAGTAAAAGAACTTTTGTATCTCCGAGTTTTGGTCCTAACTTTTGTTAGAGCTAGGATTCTTTTATTAGGAATAAACAATTTTTTACTAACTGTTAGATCTATGTCCTCTTGTCTGATCTCTGGAATGTAATACAAGATTTGGCATTACATCAGAATCATATTTATCAAAAATCTTGTATGGCTAGAGTGCCCAAGTATGCCCAGTGCCCTTCTCCGTGCACATGCGTAACTGCGCGATTTGGAAAAAACAAAACAGGCAACAAACACAAACTTTTCATCTTTATCACAGCAATAAGTATTCATGCAAAAAACGAGTCAAAATATTGAAAAAAGATCTTATTTCAGACATTTTATTCACAAGCCTCAAAATGTTGTCTTTCACGTCAAAACACCCGAACTGTGTGTAAAATGAATGAGTGCACAGACATGGGCACAATTGTTTTTTCAATATCAAAATGACACGGCCACTGTGACTTGTGAAAATGGCATTTTTCTTGCTCTAATTTTGATGAGATTTTTTTGCAAACTTACTCTTTAGAATATCAGGAATATTATAAAATTAAGCTTTAGAGGAATACTAACCAGGTACAATTAACCAAAATCTTCCTCGCCCATGGCATTAGTTTAATTGGTCGGTCGCATTGTGTAATTTCGGCAGGTAAGATGAAAATTTGTACTTACATTTCAAGAGAATTTTTGTAACTATCCAGCAGGCACTTTGATTTCACGATTTGACGATTATTTCGATGAAAAAATGGAATTTCCTCGCCGAGTCGATCGAGTCATTTGAATCGACGGTACAGTATTCCATTCCATTTTTTTCATCAAAATAATCATCAAAACATGAAATCAAAGTGCCTGCTGGATAGTTACAATAATTCTCTTGAAATGTAAGTACAAATTTTCATCTTACCTGCCGAAATTAAGTGATAAGTGATGCGACCGACCAAACTAATGGGTGAGGAAGACTTCAGTTATTTGTACCTGGAGTCTTATGCACAAAGATTGATGATTGAGACAGTTGATTGAAACGTATGATGGGGTGCCCTACTATCATGACTATAGGAATACTAAAGAAATTCTTGTTCATTTTTATTTAATTTCAGGTCAGAATCTTAGGTGCACAGACATATATGGTAGGGCACCCCATCATACGTTTCAATCAACTGTCTCAATCATCAATCTTTGTGCATAAGGCTGTTACTCATTAGCCTTAATCATACTTAAATCTTTGTATGCAAATTCTTCAAAATTCAGCTTATCATCAGTATCATATCATGTCAATCTCAATCACCACTCCCACATCTCTTAATGAATAATTTAGTCGAAAGATAGTTTTAAGATCACCTACTTACTTTTTAACTAGCTATGGCCGGAGCTCTACCTGTAGACCAGATTAACTTGATTGGTTTTGTTGATCTCGATGGTTTTGTTGATGATCTCGATTCCAAATTGGTCGGATGTATGTTAATGTTTTGATGATGCAGATTCAGATACCTACGGCGGCCGCGCGCGCGCGTTCAGTGTGGTTCCTAGCTAGCCTTTCATAGATCTCGGTGCCTTTGACATGATTCTTTTCCGTAGGAAGTGTAGTCTAATTGGGTTCAACCATCGATGGGTTCAACAAAATCTGATGCTGATAGAGTCTATTATGAAGACTAACTATTATCATAAGTCAGTGAAATGTAATACAAATAAAAGTAGTAATCAAAGATGTTGGCCTATTAGTATGAACTTGATAGGGGATCAGGACATGAGTGTCACGTGACCAAATATCAAGCAGCAAATTAGCACTGTATCTCGAATACGGTCAAACCCAAACCTGCTTTTTTATACAGACAAGTTTAATTTCTCTTGGATAGTGTTTCTCATTGAAACGTGGTGAAAGGAACCTTTACATCATGAAAGACCTCTTTAATTTCTCTTGGATAGTGTTTCTCATTGAAACGTGGTGAAAGGAACCTTTACATCATGAAAGACCTCTTTTCTCGTCTCCCTTAATTGAGCGGTCTTTATAATGGTTTCACTCATATCATATATATATTTATATATATATATATATATATATATATATATATATATATATATATATATATATATATATATATATATATATAGAATGTATAGTGTATAAATCATAGAATGTATTCATGTAACATTATTACTCCTTATATTGATGATTATACTGCCATTTATGTGATGATATATATATATATATAGAGAGAGAGAGAGAGAGAGACACACACACACACACACACACACACACACACACATAAACACAGAGAGAATATTATATATATATACATGTATATATATATATATATATATATATATATATATATATATATATATACATAAAAAAGTACTTATCTACATGAAATGAATATAAATGGATTTACAATCATATGTAGTCATGTTTGTAGATCAATAAATAATCGAGGACGTGATTACACTTAACTGAATGTCATACAGTTGCACTACTAGTATTTATACTCAGAAGATAAAGTTGCTAATTGGAACTAGAAGTTATAGCACAAGTGGTAGTCGAGCCTAGTTCCATTCTTTAGGTAAGATGCCGTTGGGGCCGTTGCTTTGTTATTTTCCTTTCATGAACATTTCAATTTCATTCAGTGTATTCACAAATAATTTTTATAAAACTGAACAGGCCAACCCTGCAGTATAAAATAAATAAAACAAAATAAATAAATAAATATAATAAATATTAAAAGACAATACAGTGTTTTTATAGTTTACATTTCTTGCGGAGGGAAAAAAAATATCAATAGTAGTGAATTTTCTTTTTTTTTTATATGTATATATATAGTGCAGCATCTATCAACAACCTTGTAGGTAAATTAATATAGCCACAATGCTTTCTTGCTATCTAAAGTCTGCAGGTGGAATTTTACTTCATTTTCAACAACTGGTTTTAAAAATAGTGAGCTCTCTGTTTTGTTTCCTAAATATTCTGTAAAGTTAGAATGAACACGTGGTATTTCACTGGCCAGCTTTGGACTTATATTTACAAAAAAAATTGTTGAATTCATTAACTATGTCACTATATCACAAGTTATCGCTCTGTTTTGTCCATGGTCAGATATTGTTAATTTTTCTACAGTGGTCCCTTTATTCATCTCTTTTCCACTATCATCAACTCATTAATAGTTTTTCATGTTTTACAAGTACTGTTCTTGTTAATGAAGAAGAGGTTACTATAATATTGTCTCTTTGCTTTCCTTAAGATTGAAGTTAAAACATTTCTGTACCTCTTGTATTCTTCCTCCTTTCTGGTTACTTTTTGATTCCTATACAACTTGTGCTTTTTTGTTAATGGATTTTAGAATAGCCGTTGTTATCCATGGCGTTTTACCAATATTTTTACTTTTTTCTTGGAATTTCATGACTTGTTCCTCGCTTGCGAATATGAAGTGGTGGTTGCCCGAATATCAGAACTTTGAAAATCCTCAGGGGAGGGGGGGGGGGGGGGCTGGGGCAGCCCATTGCCGAAGGGGGAGGCCTTTTCCCCGAATATCAACTTTACAGTTTCTAAATTTTTAAATTTAAAATTGTTAAACTTTTTGTAGAGAAATGTACAAAAGTTACATACAGAAGTTACATAATTATCTGGGAACCTCGCAGCCCAAATATGTGGATATTTTGGCACCTCACAGCCCGACAATGAAGTGGTGGTTGCCCGAATATCGGAACTTTGAAAATCCTCGGGGGGGGGGGGGGGGGGCTGCAGTCTATTGCCAAAGGGGGGGGGGGCCTTTTGCCCGAATATTAACTTTATAGTGTTTTGCGAGCGAGTGAGTCGAATGAGCAAAAAATTGACCAGTTCTTCCTTCTTTTTCTTTCTTTCCCTTTTCCTTTCCTTCTTTTCTTTGTTTTTGTTTTTCTTTCCTTTCCCTTTTCTTTTTTTTTCTTTTTTCTTCTCCTTTCTCTTTTCTCCTTTTCCCTTTCCTCTTCCCCCTTCCTTTTTACCCTCCCTTTTTTAATTTGCCGACAGCAATTTTGAAGGGGGGGGGGGGCCTGTCACACCCCGCCACACCCTCCCCCGCCAGCGACGCCCCTGATAGTGGGGGCGTGGCGTGGGGGGGGGGGGGGCTTGTTGTATCCAGCATTGGCCCTTGGGCCTTGGTGAAGCTGGTGTAGCTCCTCCTTGAAAGCCCAGGAAAAATATCAGTACAACTTGCTATGCTTGTAGAAGAACGGAGCCGTCAAGATACATTCTTACCCATGTCTTGGGAGGATCTCACCTTATCTACTGTGGGTGTGCATTGGTAGCCCGGATTGCTAGGTATAGGGTTAAGGATTAAATGATTTATCAAATCAATAATTGATAGTTAACAGAGCACATACAGTTATATTGCTTGGTATGCACTTTGATCAAATTCAAGACTCTGAGGCATTTTTGAGCAAACCAATTTTTGTGAGTTTTCCAAAAATGGCCAGTATCCACACAAGCGTGAAATATTGTCTATACTCATTGTGTCATCTGATTAAACAGACCCACACCCATAATAAAAATTTCATAATGAAAACCATATCGATATTCTGAAATTATCATTTTTGAGGATAATTTCAAAGTGTATATTTTTTTGATACGCACTGTATAGGCATAACAGGGAGAAATAGTAAAGGAAAAGTTTCACACGTATAAATAAACTGATAACTGTTGTTCCTGCTCCCCAAACCCACCTATATCCTGTGTTGATTCACATTATATGAATGAAAATCCGTAAAATTTAGTTTATATCAAAGGGATATCAATAGATTTAAATATACATGTACTTTGCTACTTCATGATTCTTATTCAACTTTGTCTTATTTTCTTTTTGTATTTTCTTCTCGACCACACCTTATTCTGCTGCTGTTGACGTTTCATCTGACTTCTGAGAATTCTGTGCCTGAAAAGACCATGTATCGCTCGAAAGTAAGTAGAATTTGAACATAGATTAATGCTGTATGTTTTCTTTTAGTTTTTAAACCACGTCATAAAGAGCTCACATATGACTTTTATTCGTTGTAATTAGTGTATATGTCCTTGGAGTTAACAATGAATGGTCTTCGGTCCCATGTACCTCTTTTTATGTAACATAGGATCCGGGCACTCATAGGCTATGCCACACCACACCACGTAATACTATAGTGGTCATATTGACCACTACGCGGAACGAATGCAAAAATACTAGTCATTTTCTATCGCATGTACTTAAGATATGGGGGAAAAAAATTAGATAAATATTTTAAATACTTTCTTTCAAATTCAGCTCTTTAAAATCTCACTCCTACCAGTACCACACCACGTATAGTGGTCATCATGGTCATACTGACCACTACGCGGGACGAATGCAAAAATACTAGTCATTTTCTATCGCATGTACTTAAGGTATGGGAGGAAAAGTAAGATAAATATTTAAAATACTTCCTTTCAAATTCAGCGCTTTAAAATCTCTTTCCTACCTTAAATGGCCGTTAGGAAAAACTTCTGATATTTCCAGCAAAATCCAAAGTCAAAATCATGTCCAAAACCTAAGAAATCCCCGCCATTTTTTTTTGCGATCGCATGTTGTTTTCATGGTGCCGATGTTTTTAGACTAAATCGGCCAATAAAATTTTGTCCACAACGAAACTCGGTATCGCGTGCACATCGATCTCTACGATCGCACACACGAAATATCGGGACTTACGTGTGCGCGATAGGAACCGAACTTTTAACGACCGAATTTTTTAGCGGGAGATGTCAGCGCTCGCGGCGATCAGGAAATGTACATCATGACTTGCGATACCCCGTTTCGCCAGAAGTGACAGTAAATTACAGATTTCATTTTCGGAATTATCTTTTCCAACATCGGTGAGTTGAATTTATTGTATTTCATGAATATGTTGGTGTCGTTTCTTGTAAATTAAATGCCGATTATGAGTGAATGTTGGTGACTTTTGTGCAGTGGTGTTTTGAAAGTGTCGAGGTGGATGACTGCCTAGAGTCTACACACGAAGTATAGTAATGTCGCTATGAGTGACTCCTACCACTCGTGTGTCTGAACCACTCAGCCCCACTTGAAACTATGCAGCTGCAACCTGCTGTAATATATCCAGCCAAAATATCAGATCAAAATAGTGAAACTCAAAATATTACTTACCAGCAAGTTGTCTGTGAAAGTCCCTCTTGTTTGGTGACCAGCTAAACCAATGATTCAGGGAATGTGGAATTTTAAGCATCAAATTTTGTGTTCATTCTATTTTTCTGTTGAGACTGATTGATCCTTCTGTACTGCTGCCCTCTCTCTGTGGAGAGAGGAAATCTGCATTTGTTTACTGTAGCTGGCAGTAGTACAGCAGTAGAGGGCTGCCCTTATGTGTTTTCACCATTACTATATTGGTTTGGGAGGACAAGGTTATATTATAACCTTGTTCATTGGATAAGTGACTCCTACCACACATAGCGACTTTACTATACTTCGTGTGTAGACTCTAGGCAGTCATCCACCTCAACACTTTCAAAACACCACTGCACAAAAGTTGCCAACATTCACTCATAATCGGCATTTAATTTACAAAAAACGACACCAACATATACATGAAATACAATAAATTCAACTCACCGATGTTGGAAAAGATAATTCCAAAAATGAAATCAATAATTTACTGTCACTTCTGGCGAAACGGGGTATCGCAAGTCATCGTGTACATTTCCTGATCGCCGCGAGCGCTGACATCTCGCGCTAAAAAATTTGGTCGTTAAAAGTTCGGTTCCTATCGCGCACACGTAAGTCCCGATTTTCGTGTGTGCGATCGTAGAGATCGATGTGCACGCGATACCGAGTTTCGTTGTGGACAAAAAATTTTTGGCCGATTTAGTCTAAAAACATCGGCAGCAGGAAAACAACATGCGATCGCGAAAAAAATTGGCGGGGATTTCTTAGGTTTTGGACATGATTTTGACTTTGGATTTTGCTGGAAATATCAGAAGTTCTTCCTAACGGCCATTTAAGGTAGGAGTCACACCACGTAACTATAGTGGTCATATTGACCACTACGCGGGACGAATGCAAAAATACTAGTCATTTTCTATCGCATGTACTTAAGGTATGGGGGGGGGGAAAGTAAGATAAATGTTTAAAATACTTCCTTTCACCTGTATTTCACGAGAATGCCTCTTTTCCAACATTGGTGAGTTGAATTTATTGTATTTCATGAATATGTTGGTGTTGTTTTTTGTAAATTAAATGCCGATTATGAGTGAATGTTGGTGACTTTTGTGCAGTGGTGTTTTTAAAGTGCCGAGGTGGATGACTGCCTAGAGTCTACACACGAAGTATAGTAAAGTCGCTATGAGTGGGCTCATAGCGACCACTATAGTATTACGTGGTGTAGGCTATGCCGCCCTTGCCACACCACGTAATACTTAGTATTTTTTAGGGGGAGATGTCAGCGCTCACGGCGATCAGGAAATGTACACAATGACTTGCGATACTCCGTTTCGCCAGAAGTGACAGTAAATTACGGATTTCATTTTTGGAATTATCTTTTCCGGCCATCTCGTGAAATAAGCCACTGGTCATCGAGTGTGTACACACACACTGCCGTGTAAAGTCAATGTAGGATGTGAACCCTCATAGACATTTACACGCAATAAACTGCATATACAAAGTGAATGCGGGGTGGCTTATTTCACGAGAATGCCTCTTTTCCAACATTGGTGAGTTGAATTTATACTTTTTATAGTATTTCATCACTTATACATGTACAAGCTTATCTGAAGATAACCTTGTACTCCAGACTAGCTTTTATGGGTGAATAGCACTCGTGTATCGGAACCATTCGGTTCCACACGAGATTACGTAGCCTGCTGAATGTGCAGCCTGCTGTAATAGTCCTAACCAAAACATAATAAATATCAAGGTAAAATTGGAAAATCACTTACCAACACGTTGCCTTGGGTCTACTCTTGAATTTGATGTAAAGTTTCTGCACCCCGGTATTGAAAAAGCTGAATTTTGGAGCTTGAAAGTTGTTTGCCGTGACTGGGCTGAGGTAACAGTTGATTGTACCGTTTTTCTGTATTTTGCTGCCCTCTTGTGCCCAATATAGAAGATTACTTTTGGGGGTTCCGTGGTATGAGCCGCCATTTGTAAATTTATCATTTAGACAATTTTTTTGTATATAATTCAATAATTTGCCTTGTCAAATAATTATTCGTATGAAAATGTCATAGAATGAGTACAGGTATTTATGAATAATAATTTTCATGTTTTTAATTGTTTATAAATGATGATTTAACAATATCCATTATTTATATTTATATATTTTGCTTTCAAGTATAAATGATTTCACAATATTTATTTATGTGAGGGGGGGGGGGGAGGATTCACTTATCACGATTTATAAATAACAATTGTCACAATATCCAATATCTTTGCTTGACACGGTATCCCTTAAAAGGGAATCGGTAACTTTGTGAAGGCTTGATTTAATAAATTGAATATTTATATCTGTCTTGTATAATGATGTTCAGAAGGATGAATAAATAGCCAGACATAGAAAGGTTTTCAAATATACAATGTTATTATTAAGAAAAAGTGTGATAAGTTTAAAATCAACAGATAAATTGCTCAGACACATTAAACAAGAGCATTACGAATACATAAGTAAAAAAATCCCAACAAATATCATGCTTAGTTACAACAATAGTTTATTTACAGATCTACAAATTTTTCAGCCTCTCCCTCTCCCTCTCCCTCTCCCTCTCCCTTTATCAATTAAGTCGAAAAACATATACAAATGATATACAGTGTCTTTAAAAAATATAACTTCACAAACGGCGCCTCATAACGACAAGGGTCGGCAGTATTTTTTCCCCGTCCGATTTTCCTATCACGGCCACCATACCACAGACAATGCTCCCAAAGTAGAGACGACTTGCTTTGGAAGGTGGTAAGATTTGTCTTTTTTATCATTAAGTTTGAAAAATTAATGATAATTTTACCAGCTAGACCTAGCTTCAATACCTAGTCACCCCTCCGGAGTAAATAATTTACTTCATGGTGAGGTAAAGGAGCGTGAGTTAGGTGAAACTTAGTTTCAACGTACCCGTAATGTAAGAGGAGTACGAGGTTATAATCATAACCTAGTACATTGGATGAGTGGCGAATAGGCTTCAATAGCTTTTGTGTGTATCAGCAGGCCTTTTTCCAGGGTAGAACATTCATACAGGAGAGGAAAATAATCATTTAAAATTTCACTTTGAATTCTGAATCCCCTAATTTGTGGCACAGTAAGAGTTGAGAGTCCATGAATCAGGTAATCAGCAAATTTAAGAAAATTACATCTTGCTTAGAGCAATTTTGTTGTCTGCTTTTGACTGCTGCAACAGTGAATGTTGGACACAGTCCCACATAGGCAAGGGCCCATGAGTGGTATTTCATGAATATGTTGGTGTCGTTTTTTGTAAATTAAATGCCGATTGTGAGTGAATGTTGGTGACTTTTGTGCAGTGGTGTTTTGAAAGTGTTGAGGTGTATGACTGCCTAGAGTCTACACACGAAGTATAGTAAAGTCGCTATGAGTGGCCCTTGCCTATGTGGGACTGTGTCCAACAACATTCACTATTGTAGCAGTCAAAAACAGACATCAAAATTCCTCTAAGCAAGATTAAATTTTCTTAAATTTGCTAGATTACCTGATTCAGGGACACTTCAACTCTTACTGTGCCACAAATTTAGGGATTCAGAGTTGAAAGTGAAATTTTAAATAATTATTTTCTTCTCATGTAGGAATGTCTCACTCACACTTATGCGAGGTTATTGGAGATAATAGAATGTCTAGACTGGAAAAAGGCCTGCTGATGCACACAAAAGCTATTGAAGCCTATTCACCCGTATAAGCTGTTATGCAGTACAAGGTTATCTTCAGATAAGCTTGTACATGTATAAGTGGATCTGGGCTAACTCGGCACTAGGGATTCATTGGATAAGTGCACTGGGGCTAGCTGTATGAGCTCTGTGGCTTATCAATATGGAGCTTATGAAACGGGACTGGAGAGCAACAGGATGGGGGAGAGTTAACCGACTGTGACAGTCCTCGCACTCTTCTCGTCTTGTTTTTCAATCAAGTTACGAAAAAGTGGACGGCAACGCACTGCAGTGTTCGGCTTCCTGTCCCTACTTTAGATCAGATGCTATTTCACCCGAGTACCGTCCTGAAATCAAACAGGATGGAGAGATACTCCGAGTTGTGCATGCGCACATTGATTTTTCGCTCGACTCCCCGTCCTCAAAGGCTCCTGTCCTGAAATCGTAAGCTCATTAATCTGGGGTCGTTTCATCAAATCAACTCCATGACAGTCATAACTCTTGTCAGCAATCTACGGAAATGTAACGGACCTGACAAACTGTTTCACAAAGGCATGATAAATGACACCTCAGCGATATCAATACTCATTGGCTAGAAATCATAGTCTTTATCACAACCCATTGGATTTATTGTCAATTACCCAAACAGATTTTGGGGCTCAGTTTTTCCCAAAATGTTCCAAAATGTCAAAATGGCAGCGAAAATTAATATTTATAATACAAACATCCCGTTCACATGAAAAGATGTGTTACTTATAGCATCTTAGAATTTACAAAATTGAGAAAACCTGAGGATGCTTTTGCGACGTACGAATCTCGATTTGTGAGAGGATACCATAATTGACAAATTATGAAAAAGAGGCACCAAATTTGTTCATTTAAGAGAAAATGATTGAATTAAGATATTTTATGACCCAATTTTCAATATTCATTCATCAAAAATACTTGTAATATTATTTATATCAAAGCTTTGCTTGAAAAAGGGGAACTATAGGAAAAATACATGAATGACAAATTGTCATCGTTCATATGGGTCTGTAGATACAGACTGTTCCGTTTTCGATGACACTTCTATGGTAAACCGATGTGAAGACAAATAATGTTAATCTGATTTGCTTGTCAGGGTGTCAAGATGCCATAAAAACATATTGTGTGTCTGTAAAATATGATATCAATATTAATAAAAATTATTTGATAAAGGAAAGTGGTTGGAAATCAAGAAGTGATTTTTCTCTAAATTTACATCTTTCATTTTTTTGCAGCCCATAGACTGACTAAAAGCTGGCTTGTGATGGCGTTCTAAAAAGATATTTACATTTAGTCGCTTATATTTGATACTAATTTTTACGAAAATAAATAGGAATAAGATTTTATTCAAAATTTACCAAATGTAGGTCAAAATAATGCAATTTTATTTCATGATTATTATTTTTTTAAACAATGTAAAAAAATCCACGTTTATGGAGCTAAATCAATATAAGATAGCAGTTGGAAGAATTTGACAATGCAAAAACGCTTGCGGAAAAAATCACCAGTGAAAACTCTAAAGAAATAAAAACACAACTCATGCCGTAGCTACTTGAGAGGAACAGTTGTGATGTACAGATGCGCGCTCGTTCACAAGTCAAATTCATGGAGCCCCGAATACCATTCGAATCAGAGTTCCATAAATTGACCTTTGAGCGTGCACTTGTAGATGTATCACAACTATCTCTCTCGATTGGCTATGACTCAAAATCTTGGTTGATCGCGGTATTGAATCGGCCATTGCAAATGCGCCATTTTGATTCTCAAGCCAGTGGTAGCAAGAACTAGTCCTCGCTACCGTAAACGAGTGAGAAAAAGCTGTACTATATCATTTTGTACATTTTGGATTACATTTCAAGGAATAACAAGCTAATAAAAAAGGATTCCTGTAAAATTTTTAGGTGGTGAGTAAATTCAACTTATTTTTCAATATAATTTAGAATCTAACATGTCTAAATTTGACACTACAATTGTCAAATTGTCGATGTAGTAAGTGGCATGTATGGGCCTATGAGTGGCACTAGGGCGAACTTGGCCTTGCCCTTGGCAGAAAATCGCTGCGAGTTAGCCAGGGCCATGGCCACTCCTAGGTCCATATGTGCCATTGACTACATCAGCATTTTGACAAATGTAATGTCAAATTTAGATCACGACTCACGACCTCTAAGTTGAAGAGGTAAAAACACAATATAATCGGCAAAATTTGAGAAATACTTCCTACTACATTTTAGGATGATAGAATATCTAATTTCATGCCAGATTCTTCAATAGGATCTTATCATCTTGATCAAGTGAAATTTTCAGGCCGTTTTTGACCGGCGATTTTGCTCCTTTCCAGCACACATATGTGTAAAATATCACACACTTGCTATGAGAGGCAATTCATCGCAGTACGAAGGTACAAAGTGCAAGGTTATCTCAATAACCTTGCATATGTGTGAGTGGCTTATACATGTACAAGCTTATCTAAAGATAAGCTTGTACTCCACAATAGCTTTTACAGGTGAATAGGCTTCAATAGCTTTTGTGTGTGTTAGCAGGCTATGATCCATTTTAGATCATTCATACATGAGAGGAAAATGATTATTTAACATTTCACTTTCAACTCTGAAACCTCAAATTTGTAGTATAGTAAGAGTTGAAGAGTCCCTGAATCAGGTAATCTAGCAAATTCAAGAAAATTAAACCTTGCTTAGAGCAATTTTGTTGACTGTTTTTGACTACTGCAGCAGTGAATATTTGACACAGTTCCACATACATGTAGGCAAGGGCCTATGAGTGGGTTATTTCTGTCTACCCAGAGAGTTTAATCAATTGCAAATACTTGTGTTGAATTTTATATTAATTACACATTTCAAAACACGTAAATTCAAATTATTTGATATTAATGTATAAAATGATTAGCGAAGAAGTATTGTTGAAAATTTTAAGAGGTAAAATTGTACAAGACATGAAATTTAAGGCTATAAAAAGGTACCGTGTTTGGCGTGGACTTCAACTCTTGAAACATAGTCACCGCACAGTGCCGAGTTTACCCTAGTGCCTAGTTAGCCCAACCCCGTAGGACACTGATATTTTGATATTTTGATATTTTTCTTGCATATGCATAAGCAAATGCTATGGGTTCTATTTCAATGCAAGTTTTCTTCATTAAATTTCATTTCTCTTTGCACTACAGATGCCCAAAACAAGATAAAATTTCACCATTCTAATGTTTTATTTTGATGCATCGTCCTGATTCTTCTGTATTTGTTGTCAAAATGAAAATATTAAATAACAAAAAAAAAAAAAGTAAAAGATAAAAAAAAGTGGCAGGTATACTGGTGATTGCAATTTTTTTCCCCATTCTGATGCTACAGTCATTTGGTTGACTTTCTCAGTGGTAGATTGAGGGCACTTCAACTACTTTACATTCACAAGCAGTTTGTAGTTGAAACTTTTGACATTTTGGGCAGTCATAGTCATTCTTTTTTGTGTTTAGTATCCAGATGATCCCGGCATGCATAATGCTGGGGGTTTACCCGGGCTTGGTACTTCCAGACTACCATCTACCTATAGTAAGAGAGGAGACTCCACATTTGTAGAACGTGTGAGCAACAGCTTTACAGGGTCCTTGCTAGGGCTTGGTCTAGTAGCCATTGGACTATTCAGCATCACTGTCAATGAGGTGAATTTCCAGATTAAAAATTCTATTACTCTTTTTAAAAACTGAGAGAATCATGAAAATAAGAATTTAAAGTAAGATTATGGCTGTTTCCTGTAACACTTTAATGGAAGTGATGCAAAAGCTTCATTATCCAAAGAAATGCAGCATTGATATATTTCAATATGATCATTTTATTTTAAACCTTCCAATATGCTTTTCTCATAACAATAATATATTTATGCACAGTTTGACTGCAGGAAATTGTGTTGAAAGGTAGTGTGCATTTTTTCATCGTTTTTTTTTGTTCCAGAGTTTCGCTGCATATGCCTCATGGCAATTGGACGATGGCTTACGCAATATTATTCCACTGGAGTCCAGTGAAGTTATATTTACAGAAAATAACAACAAACTTGTACACATCACAGGAAAGCTACGTACAACAGAGGTGAGTTATTTATTCAGGACTAAGAATATATTCTTAAGTATAAATTAAGAGATCTTAAAGACAATCTGGAGGAGTAGTGGATGCTGTTTGTTTAGTCCATTTATGTGATGCTAGCAATGAAATAGAAGTCACTCTCAGTTCTGATATGATGTATAGGCCTACTTCCTAAAGTGGTATATCAAAACATAATAATTAACAATTTTATATGCACTTTTAGTGGGTTTTTAGTGACTTGAATTTTGAAATAAGTATTTGAATGATTTATCATATTTCCCATAGATCTCAGAAACCCAAATTTTTTTTGGTGATATATAATATATGTCTTTTATTAAAATTGAGTTAACTTGTCACTGCATTATACTTGCATAGCCCTTGGTGGATTCCCAGTTTGGTATATCTGTGAGAGCAGTGAAACTACGTCGTCATGTCCAGATGTACCAATGGGTAGAACATAGGAAACAATCTTCAGGGGAAGATATCCAGTATACCTACAGTGAGTCACTCTTTAACTCTAATCTGTTCGATATGAACTACTGTTAATGGTCTTGCATGTGGTATGACTTTGAATATATGTAGTAAATTTGATATACAGTTATTTCTAGCGATTAATTTTAAAGTGAACAGCATTCACATTGATGCTTCGAGTCTGCTTATGAATGGGCTTTTGAAGTGTGTAATACCATCAAAGCATCCCCAATTCACAAACTGCCTTTCCCAAGTAAAAATTATATTTTGTTGAGCTGCATAGAGTTTTCACTCTAAAAATATTTCATCTATTCATTTTTATTGATAACCATTCTGTACACTAATTTATTAAGTATCTTGAATCTGTACAAAAACTTGCAATACCAGTTCTAGAGATGCATATATTGTAATTTTAATCATGGAACTGAATTCTTTTTTGCTTTAATTACATCTGAAAGTCGTAGAATGCTTGTTCGTGTGTAAAAAAAGAATAAGTTCCCTCTGCTACGTTCAGTTACTTGCTCTCATGGGATTCTTCCCATTTTTCATTTGCAGCTAAAGAATGGAGGTCTGAAATAATCGACAGTGACACTTTTGAAAATTCTGCAAGGCATACCAATAAAAAGTGAGTTTGTTGATACTTTATGAAGAATGGGAATGTTTGTGTTTATTTAGTTCCTGTATCTTTGTTATTTTTGAATGTAAACAAAGAGTGAACATAATCTCATGTAGATCTATATCAGTGTAATTTTGTTTTACATTACAAGTTTTGAAAATGAGGTTGGTTGAACCAAAAGTTTTACAGTAGCTGATTTGTAAATTTCTTTAATCATCTTCAAAATAGTAAAATGATTCTATTTATGTTTTAGAATGTGTTCTGGTATAATGCTCTATCCTAGTTTGTGTCATTTTTGTTATTGTTACAAGTATTCATTCAGATACAGTTCTTATTAATAGTGAAAAAAATTAAGTTACAAGTAATGGTTGTGTTGACCTTGGTTACCTACCAGCAAAATTGATCTTGAAATCTTGATTTAGTATTAAAATGGGATGTGAAATGTGATCAGCACATCCAATGCGAACAGTTAAATTGTCAATACCTCTTGGGAACATGCAGACTGCATTATATAGGGCTTATCTCAAGTGCATTTGTTAAAAAAAACTGTTTAGGTTTGTAAGCCTTAAACTGGGTGAATGAAGAATACTTCATGAATTTATGCTATGAAATCCATTTGTCTTCACAGGGAAATGTCTTTCAAAGGTACTACATTTGTTGCCATCAGAGCTTACATTGGAAACTTTCAGTTAAAGGAGCCCCTGAAAGAAAAGATTGAAAACTTTGACCCATATGTATCCAACCAGCAGCCATCAGATTCAAGTATTAAATTACACAATGGCTTTTATTACTACTCCTTGGAGCCCAACAGACCTATGGTATGATATATCATGTATCCTGAATCTGTTCTTGTTGTTTTAAGTGAGAAGATTTATTTTTCAGTGTAATATTGGTAATTTTCATAGATATAATATATTGCAGACTGAGAAGGATATCAGGAGGAAGTTAAAGGATAAGAAAATGATACGACACATTGATATGATATGGAGAAAGGAAAGGAATATATTTTTTCTTTTGCAAAACCTCTATCTGTATACATCAACTGGGGAGAATGATTGAAAACTATGTTGAGGAGGAAAGAGTAACTGCATGGAGATAGGATTGGATGACTTTTAAATGATGTTTAAAGTTGTCAGTTTTTGTAAAACTGCATAGCAATTGTCAATTTTTATTGCATCAAATTAATTCCAGTTTAATCTGTTTTTTACAGATTGGAGATGTGAGAGTAACGTTCAGCTATGCTGGTGTGAGTGGTCCAGAGAATAGTCCTGTAGGACCACCTGATACTGTAAGTCAGGTCTTTTTACAATCAGTGACTTATCTCTGCAGTTAGGCAGTAACTTATGTCATTATAAAGCAGTTTGAAAAAGATAGAGCTGGTAGTTTAACACAACAAATGTTAACCTTCAATTTATTAATAGGTGGCAAGTATCAATCATTACTATTATAGATAACTATTTGCAAAAGTTTTTTTTATATTCTAATGTATGTAAAAACCCATGCTCCACAGATACATGTATATAATACCTCATCTATCATCCAGTTAGGGCAAATCAAATGTGGTGTAGTGTGAACATGGGTGCATAGTAATACAATAAAATGTCCATGTGTGTTTTGGAGTACTTCTATATTCTTCCTTTTTTTAATAATACATGTATGCTCTTTTATTACTACTGTGCATTAGCATTTCATAGCAGGTGAAAATGTTAAGAAAAATCAAAATCTTGCCCAGGAGGGAATAGGTTTGGACGGCATTCATCAAAACTAACAACCATAGATATTTGTTATCCACGTATGTATAACATTCTTATGTACTTAATATTTCTCTGACAGCAGGTTGTTGTAAATACTTATGTTTCTCTCTCTCTCCCACAGGTAAGCATAGTTGCAAAGCAAGCAGGAGGAATCCTGACCAGTTATGTTGATAATGGTGGTACAGCAAGAGAGATGGTTCAGATGGGAAAGTGGTCTCCAGAGGTAAGATTAGCTTCCACAACTTTATCTCTTAAGTCTTTATACTTTTTGGGGGGGACTCAAGAAATAAACTTACAATAAAAAGATAATTTGAGTACTGTTTTACATAAAATCAACCTGAAAAAAATTTAATGAGCATTATATGGATGAACAGTTACGAATAGGAAGAAAGTAAAGAATAAATTCAAAACCCTGCAACAGAGCCCAAGTCAGACATGAGTTCTGTGCACATGCATGCATATACAGGTGCATTGAGCAGTCTATTCTCAAATCACTTTCCCTTCATTTTTGAAGTATTTAAACTTGCATTGTCTTTTTACAAAGGTAATTATTTGAAGCTTTTGGTTGAATATGTGAAATCCAATACATTCAGAGCAAAATATTTTTTTTGTGAAAGGTACCTTTATAAAGTGTAGAAATTGTGACTGCAAGTTTGGGAGATGTTTTAAGGTCCTGTCAAATGTTGTGGGTGGCTATGACACAAATAAATCCAAAATCATATGAATCACATAACAACAACAACTACAAAATACATGAACAGATATATTCCTCAACATGTAAAGATTTAGAGTATTGCTGTATATGCCTACTGGTGTGTGATTATGCCAAATGGACGTAAATGCAAAAACAAAAATAAATGAAAGAGGAAAATTTCACTTTTATAAACAATAATCACTTTAAACTCAAACATTAACTGCACAATTCAACCACTTTCTTTTTCACTTGAAAATGTAAACATGTGCCTCTTGCCTGTCACAATTATCAGTAGAGTTGAGACATAAGCTTTGTATTAAGTTGCTAAGATTGAGAAGAAGGAAACCATTGACAGGATGCAAGTGAAGTATCATGATGTTTCTTTTTTACGTGCAGGAAATGCTGATTCATCGCTTGAATTTACAGACTTCATTAATATGGACTCTAAGGATTGTTGGATGGCTTATGATATTTCTAGGCTTCTGCTTTATGAAACTCATCACATTCTATATCAGTGAGTAGTACTATAACGTATGTCTTGTTTATTAAATGGTTGAAAAAGAAGAGAACAAACTAGAGAAAAGTTGGGAGTTTGAGAATAGGCCTTATGATAATCATAGGCCTTATGCTACCAGATTCCTGAGGATATTCATATGATTGATTGATGCAAGGTTTATTTCATTTCCAAATTTCCATAGTACAAAACAATATAATTTACAAAGTACAAAATCGTGAAATGAAAAAAGAACCTACTGGAAAGGATAGCTTGTTTGTGTAGGTTCCCAAGTATGAATATAACATTAACATGATTATCTTTTATAACATGGAGGATTGGAAGTGAAATACATATTTGGAAAAAAATATATATATTAGCATATCTCTCATAACAACATAATTAAATAGTCATGAAATCCTGTATCTATAATGATGAAAATTTTCATAGCAAGATGCCGTACACTAAAGAACAAATGACAAGACAGGACTCAGATGACAAGAAACTGACAAGATAATACAAGACAGAACAAGAAAAGACATGACAGGATAAAACCAGAATAGGACAACACAGGACAAAACAAGACAATGACATATGCTTCTTTTAATGAAACTTATCACATTCTATATCAGTTAGTAATTTTATTATTTGCTTCTTGTTGGCAAGATAGTTAAAAGAGAAGAAAAGGAAAGGAAAGAACTGAAAGAAAATTGGGAACATGAGAATTTACATCATACATGTAGGGTGCAAAGACAATCTACAAGCTCAAATAAAGCAGGAAAAGATGATATAGAAGAGAAAAAGAGACAAAAATGATAACTACATTTGAAAAGGTGATGTCGATATAAAAGGTGATGATTTAAAAAAGACCATTGTACGGTGAATAATCCTGTAGGCTTTACAGCAAACCATAAGATATCAAAGTGATATTACAAGGTCATCCTGTATTCTTTGTAAACCATGTGATATCAGAACATTACTGCATGGTCATGCGGGTACTTTTTCACAAACCAGGAGATATAACAATTTTTCTTGGTGGCCCAAAACTTCTCATGCCAATAATTATTATTTGTATCTCTGTTTTTCTCTGTAGTGGATCTGGTACCACCCCTGCAAAAGATTGCATCATTTGGTCTGATCAACTTCAATCTATGTATCTCCTTCTCACTTACAATGAGCTTTGCTGCCTTATGTTATCTAATGATAAGACCATTCCAAGCACTTCTAATGATGACTGTTGCACTGTTTCCAGGAATTATTGTTTTTCTACGTCAAAAAAAATTACAAAAAGATAATTTGAGTCTATGAGTATAAATTACTTTATTTTTTACTTTCAGATTGATTTGTATTCAGAAATGTTGTGTTAAGATATTTATTTTTGGTATTTTGTTGATAAAGAATACAAATTAATCTAGGATTTTTTAAAATCTATGTACATGTGCATAATAGTGGTGTAATGGTTAAGAACAATAAAGTTTCATGTTGTGAAACAGCAATTTAACAAAAATTCTCCTATATTCTAATTAATTCAAAATGATAAAAATACAGAGATTATCAAGTGAACTATGGTATAATTGAATATTTGTGTTCATTTGAGTTTTAAGATTGGATCACATTTTTAAATGATAATTTTTCTCTATTTCAACAAGACATAAATGTGCGAGTAACCGTAATACACCATTTTTCTGATTTTTTCAAGGCATGCCTATACTTATTCAAATATATGGTTTTCAATACAATATTTCATTATTTGTAATGATTTAGAGAACTTCAACTTGCAGTTCTTTAACTCTTTTCTTGGAGAAGAATTGTTGCAAGTGCATAGAGATAAATTTGTGGTATATCCTGTTGATTTATCAAAAAATGTGACCTTGTATTATCATGCTTGCTTGTTTACTGTATACACCATAAATTTCACGGCCATAAATTTTCGTGAATCGGGCTAGCCAGACTATTTCACGAGTGGTTGAATTCACGATGAGGAAATTCTCATATCAACAAACATCAATTCTGATGTACTTTCGCAAAGCTAAGTGGTAAATTTCTGAACAGGAGACAACAAATTCAACTGACTACCTATGGTGGCAATATTTTAGCATGTTGTTAAATTCATGACCCACTCGCGAAATGTATGGCGTGTACAGTGTGTTCATTTCCACCTTCTATGTCATGAATTTGCTAACCTAGATGCTATCATGGTGTGGAAGAAGTAGAAAGGTTTATAATGCTCTCAAAATATGAAATAAGAATGTGCTGTATGCACTTTATACTTAAGCAGCTGTAGACTGTGGTAGTGCCTACGAAGAAGTGATGGACCATTCATGTGGTTATATAATGTTTGTAGTAGTTCTTGTATTCTAATAATCTTTATGAATTATATAGCAAAGAATCATGTCAACTAACCTTCATGACTTATTCTGCTTTAGAGTTTTGTTATATTATTCCAAGACTAAAATTTTATATACAAAGTGAAAGTACATTACAATTTTTGAATTAGGATAGTGCTCAATAGAAATAATTTTTTTTTTAAATGTTCTTCTTAGTTTGTCTTGCAGCATTACAGTTTCTCTCTCAAATCCTTGTACATGTACATTATGAAGCACCTTGTCCTACAGGACTTTTTGTCTGTAGAATAGTATTAACTCTGTAATTATCAAATTCACATTTTTGCACCTTTAAATAAACATGGCCTACTGTAGAGAGTGATTTCACCACTATTTTTATTTTTGGTCTAGTGCCCTCTTATGTTGAGTGGTATATGACTGGAAAGCCAGAAACTGTTTGCCTATGTTTGATAGGAGAGTGAAAACATGGGTATCCCTTGAGTAAATTTGAAAGGGAAGTGAGCACATTCATATGTCTGAAAATACTTTATTTGGGTTATGACTCAAAAGTCCATTTAGTTGGGGAAACTCTGAAAGTCTAATTTTAAGTTTTACAGTTTGTAGCATGTTTGATGCGTAATTGTGAGTGACTATTCATCATTTTTGTATTGTTATTGTTATATTCATACATAATTTTTGAAGCTAGTGAAAGTAATTTTGAAGAAACCCTGAACGTTGTAA
The DNA here is from genome assembly GCA_025618425.1 of Heliocidaris tuberculata. Taxonomy (NCBI): domain Eukaryota; kingdom Metazoa; phylum Echinodermata; class Echinoidea; order Camarodonta; family Echinometridae; genus Heliocidaris; species Heliocidaris tuberculata. Next base: position 9,496,766 of record CM046832.1, on the reverse strand, counting down.
GGAGAGGTTGTCTTTTATTTCCTGAAGCTGTTCAATATGTCTCTTTCTCTTACATTCATAAAAATTGAGAATTATATTTTTGGTCTGAATTTATGAAAGAGACAGTGTGAAGGACATTGTCTTGGCAAGAAATGTTCAAGCTATTTAGATCAACTGACTGAAGTGTCTTATGTTTGGGTCAGTTTGCTGGATGGTTTATTGCTATTTGTCTAATGCCTATTTGTCTTAGTATTCAGTTCATCTTATTCCATTTTGTCCTGAAACACTCGTTTTCTATCCTACTTGTATAATATTATTTTGTCTACAGCCAGTTTGTATCTATTTTATACATGTGGTATAATTATCAGTCCGTCCAATTTCCATATTGTAATTATTATTTGGTCTAATCACTCTAATGACGAATTTGGCTACCATTATTTAATCTACAGACTACCAAAGTATTAGACAAATTGAGAATTACATGTAGGCAAAACCGATAATAGTACAATGGGCATAAGGTGAAGTGACAGGTGGACAAAGTTTAAGACAAAGTGATAATTAGACCACATGGAGGGTAGGCTAACTGGGATTTGACATGCTTACATTAAACCACATGGCTATTTACTTCCCGGATAAAAATTTGTTAAAGGCCTCCACACATCCCCCTTGTACACATTTTCTTCATCAAATCATGATAGTGATTCTATTTCAAACCTAGTGCTTTTATTCAACAGTTATGATTTTTTTCAATTTGCACATATCATAGTATCATACTGCAAGTAATGAAATGCATGAAATGCATATTAACGTTCTAGGCAACATGTGGTAATCCATCCTTCATCCCAACTTGTCTTGTTACGAAATTTAAGAAACTGAAATTAATTTATAACACTCATCTTATTACAATTAACTGTTTGTGTCTTTATTTTTCATGTATGTGCAATTTGTAATAGGCTGATTATCTACATCATCATCACAGATAATGAGTTTCACGTTCTTAGTGCTTTACTGAAGCACATAAAATGCTGAAATAAGTTTAAGGTCAGATAATGTAATGCATACATTGTACCCACAAATTAAAAAGTAGTTAGATCAACCTTATTTTAGTCAATTTTTTTTTTCAAAGCACAGCATTCATTCATATATCATGAGTTTAAATATATCTGGATTATTAGACTGGATACTAACAGATCAGCTCTTACCATTACAGTCTTTGATGATAGTAATGTACCATCTTTGCCTCTGTTTTTTTTGTTTTTTTTTTGGTTTTTTTTTTGTATTTATCTGGACATTTTGGATTGGTTTAAAAGTTGTGTACATACTACTTTAAAGAAGGAAAATAGCCCCAAAATATTTAGCTTGAATCTGAGGAAATTTGGTTCACGTGTACCATAACATCTGAGTGAAATGCACTGCATACACAAGGTTGTGTCTTAAAGTAGTTTTCAGTGGTGATTAATGCATCATGTATTTTCTATTGTCATTCTATTAAAAAATATTGAATTTATTAGTGAAATCAGAATCTAGTATCATATTTTATCATTAACTAGACATGTGCTACATATACCACAATAAGAGATCGAAAGGAGAATCATTTTCAAACCAAATATGTATCATTTTTATTTACAAATGTACATTTCGACAACTACTGGCAAATCTGCAGTCCACAAAGTCAAAAATAAATTACAAAAGAAATTACATTCAACAGCTCTGAACTCCCATGATTACTCTGTACATGATAATCATATTTTATCCTTGAAAGATGATTTCATTCATGGAAAATTTGATTTGAGGATCTGCGACTATATCTTCAAAAATATCTTTTCCTCTATAAAAAATGACCTTACATGATTTCTTACATCAAAATTCTTTGATCTTGCATAGATTTTATGATACATGATTTATTGTTCTTATAATGCCACCAAGATATACAAAGCACATCAATCTCTCATCTGATTGGTTAAGAAATGGAAACTAATGTGAAATTCTATTCATGAATATTGCCTCTTAAATTGAAAGTCTCTGGAATTTGCAGCACATCACTTTGTTCATTACACAGTATAAATCATCAATAGCTTCAGTTAAGTTGTAATTGAAGGGAAGTTGCACCCTGGTATTTATTTGATTTGAATAAAAGCAGAAAATGAGAGAAACAATAGGTAAAAGTTTGAGCAAAATCCGATGAGAAAGTTGTGAATTTTTGAAGTTGTAATCAATCAAACACAAATTGGCAACTCCATGACGTATCTTGCAAGCTGCTCTCCCATTTGCTCAGTACAAAAAATTTCATAAATCTTCATTTTCTTTATTTCTGATGAAGGAATAAATTTGTTTCATACATGTTTTGTGTAAAAACATATGAGCAAAGATAATATCTAAGGTGCATAGATGTTTTAATATTTTCTTTAGAGAAAATGGAGATTAATGAGTTTTGGGGTACAGGGCAAATGGGAGAGGAGCTCGCAAGATATGTCACGGAGTTGCCAATTTGTGTTTAAATGATTACAAATTCAAACATTCATAACTTTCTTATTTCTTATCGTATTTTGCTCAAACCTTCACTGATCTGTTTCTTTAATATGTCTGCTTCTTTTAAAACCAACTTGTCATCAGGATGGACTTTCCCTTTAAATAAGTCTGCAAAAATGTAGCTCAAATTAAATTCTCATCAATTTAGAAGATCCTTTAATACCTCATTTTACCTAAATTTTTTTGACATGCTACTACCTTTACACATTTCAAAATTAATTTCTTTTCTAAAATAAAGTAATATAAGTAATAAAAGTAATATTTTCACTTAAATACATTAGAAATTCACATGACTTGTTTTGCATGAAGTGCTTAATTTGTAGAGTTGATTGAAAATAGGTCTCTAATTACATATTCTCTATTCTGTTTACCTTATGAGACTTCACTTTACTCCTGACTGTAGGCCTCTCCTGGCTGGCAAAAACTTGACTAGCCATATACGTTGGCTGGAAACTTTCAATACAGTTCCTAACTTCATTTGCTTTTACCGGTAAATCCTGCAACTCGGTAACGGAGTCAGTATGCTACCAACAGTAATTATTAAAAAATGAATAAAGAGATTAATTGTAATTTGGGGGTATATGTAGATGACATCACATTCTAATGTCAAATTACTTGGCACAATATTTTTAGAAATATTATATACAGGAAAAGGTTCTACAACCCATCTTGAGTATGCATTCAGATGCAACGAATGCAACGACAATGAGCACACAGGCACATTTTAAAATGTACAATTAGAGTTACGTGACAATTTCACAATTTCGGGAAGGAAATACAAGAGATAGAATGTATACACTTGTTCACATGTATGCTCAACCTGGTAACAGAACAGAACCATCTTTGTTCCTATCTCTTAACAAAGCTGATACATGAAATCATCATTAAGATTTTATTACTTTTCTTTATGGTTAGCCTTATACCAATACATATTTGATTACAATGACAAATGAGAGTACAAATTAAAAACTATAGAAATACAGGGGTCAGTCCAGTAGGGTGCTAATCCATCCTTAATTGAGTCATTTTAAGATAAAAACATTTCAAAATTAGTGTTATAACATATTCCAATATAGGATTAAAAGTAATATTTTAGTAACTTATTAGAATTTTAATGTAATTTTTCAGGTAGTGAAAAATAATGCATTCACACTGACCCCACCCTATAGGTCTTGGAATAACATGCAGTAATGTTTGCCATTAAGATTTGAAGACGTGCAGCAAGACTTAATTTAGTAATTGACAAATTAGTTACACAAGTGAACAGCCACATAATCTTAATTTGTTGCTACAAAACTTGTTACCTTGTATAATTTTTATTTCATCTTAAATCTTCAGTTTTATACACTTCAATAAAAAATGACTTATTCACATATATGTACATACAAACATAGCATAACAATAAATTATGGATACAAAGAAAAATTCTACAGTAATATTGCAACTGAATACAGCAAAAACAGACCAATGAAAAATCAACATTGACAAACGATTGCAAATATGGAAATGTACAAAAACATGAAAAAAACAACACAAACACATGTTCATCGTAAGGACTGACTCCAGTTGATAGGATTATATTTCAGCAGCTCCTGCTCCACTATGTTTGAGTGGTCTCTGTTCTGTCGTGTATCATGCCATCTCTTTTCCATGAGCTAAGTAGATGAAAACAAAAGAAAATTTACTTTATAGTATCAAAGTGTAAAAGAAATCAATAAATATGGGCATTAGATCATGTTCTCAAAAATTATTGGTATTATTGGTAATTCATAGAATTTTCAGTTTGTTAGGACTTCAGATAAATGCTAGCATGCTTTTAAGTAAGCACACATGTAAATCAGTTGGAAATACATGTGTATGTTGTTTCAATGACATCTCATAAAGCTGACAACATAGGTGCTAAAACACAAGATCAGCTTTTAACAATGCATTTTAATGACATTTGCTCAATCTTGGAAATCCTAATTCAAATCTGTGCAAATGTGGAACTATATTCCTCTTTTCAAAGGACAGTAGACTCTGCATTTAATGGTAACAGATAGTTTTGGGAAGCCCTCAAAAACTTTTTGCCAGATTTCTTTGATTTTACTTAATAAATAGCAGGGTACTCACATAACTAAGATGCTGTGAAGTTTTTGCCTCCTCAAGTGAAATATTTATTGAATGAGAGGTGAAAAGTAATAAAAATCCCTGGCCTAAAAAAGAGGGGATGTAAATTCAAACAACGGCCACACACACTACTCATGTGAGGATTTCTGTGTGTATAGAATACGCTACAACTCGTGCGAAGCGCTGGGTTTATTGTGCGGGGAACCGTCGGGTGGATAAGGGATTAGCGTGAGGCAGTGAAAAGCCATTTCCAAGCGTTTCTAACAGATATTTGTTCGAAATCGCGAATGGAATGTTAAATAATCTCGTACATGTGTCTTATGATAAAAGAATAGTATGTGACTATGTTAGTTAAGTTTCTTGCCAGTATGATTTTTGCTACCGAGACTATCTATGAGCTTTAACAGCTCTGCAAATCACTAAGACAGTTCAAGACACAGTGTGTTTTTTAATTTGATGACATTCACATGTACAGTACTTAAACAGAGTTATCAGTTCACTGTGATAGGTTATCAGAACAAATCAAACACTCCTAATGACTATCTAATCTTTTGATTACATACACCAGAAATAACTCAATAACACCCTACTGGTATTACAGTTCTAAGTTTAAAGACACTAATGAATGCTGGTGTGTGTACATTATTCTTCTGTAAACATAAATTTAATTTATGAATGGACAAGCTCAAAAAGTTTTGGTGCATTCAGTTTCAGCTTTTGGTGAGATAAGGTGTCATGGGTATTCAAGAAATAAAAACTTTGTTTTGCTTGTTAATTCTGAATATTTTTTAATTGATCTTGATTTGAATATTCAACCATTAATGCAACTGTATGCTTATTTAATATTAAGTTTAAGAAGACTTCAAATTTCCTCCAATACAACTTATCTGAAGTAAACCAATATTTGTCAAGATGTGTTCTTTTTGACTGATAAATATCTTAATACCTGGGGTGGTATTTTGAAAATTTGTTTTATTCCATATAACTTTTGTTTCAACTTTTATTGTATCTTCCAGAGATAATACCGCACTGATATTGTTGTAAGTTGGTATTCTGAAAACAGTTTTAGGGGTATATTATCTCTCTCTCAGGACCGCCTTTATATTATCTTTGACACGCCCATTTTTGATACTTTACCAATCAAGATGGGTTTTATATAGGTAGGTCAACCAATAGGAGCACCCCTTAAGTCAAATATAAGGATGCCCTTTGCATACAATTTTGGGTGTAGTTATTAAATTACGCATTTTATAATGCACAAGCGCCATTGGACTGCAATTAATTAAAAAATTGGCTCACCCTCTTCTGCTCGAACCAAATAACATATTGATGTAAAATCATTGAATCACACCAGTAATTTCTTCAAAATGTCTCCTCTATGAGATCTTGAATCACACAGTCTTCATCTTGATATTCGAGCATGTACTGTCTGATTCTAAGCTAGAAAAATTGCCGAGATCATGAGATACGACAGCTGGAAGCTGTTGTAAGTTTTGTTGCAATTACCATGGAAGATAAGATACAACAAAAGATAAAGTAATTTTCAGAATACCAATTATCTCATGAAATTACCTTCAGCGCGCATATGTAAATTAGGATCATGTGCAGAGTAAACAAAGATACAACAAAAGATACAACAATTTTCAGAATATCAATTCTATCTTAACTGTGGAGATACAACAATATAAGAGATAAAACAGTTTTCAGAATACTGCCCCTGGTGTGTAAGACCTCAGTCAACATTCATAATGTACATGTAGCCTTCTAAAGCACTTGGAAAAAGAGAAAATCCAAGGGTCGCCAATGGTCACACTATTCAGGACTACAGAATAGTTGATATTGATCTGGAAGAATCAAAGACATGAAGACAATGTTCTTTTATTGGACTACACAAGTGCTACCCACAACCCTAACCAAGACCTTCATTGCACCATAACAGATCAATATGGCTACCTTGAAGGTTTTTGTTAACATGAAAGACAAACATACATACCTTTTTGTTCTCATCCCTAAACTGGTGTAAGTAGAGGGACTTCTTCATGAGTGCTTCTCGGTCAGTATCTAGACATTTTTTGTCATAGGCCACCGCCGTCTCGCTCTCCTTCACCCGATCCTTCATAAATGTTTTGTGGGTAGAATCTTTCTCATACATCTGATCTTTCAGTGATGTCCGGATGTGTTTTCTGATGAAGAATTTTATTGCAACAAAAATCAATTAATGGCACAATTGCTTTTTTGTCATGGACGGATTGACAACTCTGCAAGTCTTACATGTAAATTATCTCGCAGTGGTAAATTATAACATCGAAAGTACTATTCAACTTTCTTTTTAAAGTAAAAAATTAATAAGGTTTTAATTGTTCACAGATCTATCTTTAACTGCCTCAAAAGCATTCCTGAGCTTTTTTTTATCAGTTACCAGAGCTAAATCTCTCTCATCTCTAAGACTTTTTCTTATTGTAGTATTTTATTTATTTATTTATTTTTTTCAGGGGGGGGGGGAGGGGTGTTTACAAGGTTCATAAACATACCTGTAGTCCTCCTGTTCCAGCTTACTACCATAGATCGGCTTCATCCATGATCTGTGATACTTGTGATATTGTTCTCTTTTCATATTCAATGATCTTAGTTCATTCTGGAAGTGTGGGTTTGTGGTTTCTAAGCTGACGGTCCTGCTGTACTTTGGTGGGTGAAGGGGATCCAAACGGGGGTATGATCTCCCTAAACCCTGTGCAGTGTGGGAAGTAGGTTTTCCATCACAGTGGTGGGTTGCCGAGCCACCCCATGAGTTCGACAGTTCACGATAGCCAATGGAAGAAAAGGACTTTCGTTTGGGTTCTCCACTGCCGATGCCTGGATGGAGAATGCTTTTAATGGATGTTTCAGCTGGAGCCAGTCTAGGAAGGGTTGTCATTTTTATGTCTTAGATTCTTGCTTAGACACGTCAAGCTAGAAACAATAACAAGAAATGCATATATATCAATGAAAATATTTATATGATGGTCACTGCTATCAAATAAAGTCTGCACTTCAACATTTTAATCAACCTAGACTCTACATTGCAATATATTATTTCAGTTTATGAAGGCATATATTAATCCTACCTCATAAAAGCAGTCTAGGAGCCTTTGTATATCCTGTAAGAAACTATAGATCTACATGTCGTTCTAAATTTATACTTTATCATTAGTAATCAGATGTAATAATAATGTAAATTTGTAAAGGAACTAGATTGTTTTAGTCTAGATTTTATCATATGCAGGTGCGTAGCCAGGGGGGTGGTGGGGGTTGTCCCCCAAAAACGCCAACTAAAAAAAAGAAAAAAACAAGAGCGAAAAAGCGGGGGGGGGGGGGGGGGGGAGTGAGAGAAAAAAGCCTAAAAAGGGGCTACAAGCCATTATCTTTCTCTCAAAATTTGATAAAACATCAAAGTTTTTGTGCTTCATGCGGGAAGGGGGAAATTCCCCCCCCTCCCTGCACCCACCCCTCAGTACAGTGCAGTATTGCATCCAAATAATTGAAAAGCAGTCAGGGCGTCGAACTAACTTTCCACCTAAAAAATGGTGCTACGAGCCGTTATATTTCTCTCAAATTTGATAAAATTTCAAAGCTTTCGCGCGGGATTGGGGAAACTTCCCCCCTCCCTGTGCTCACCCCTATTACATGTAGGCCTACATGTACATACATTGTACAGTGCAGCATTGCGTCTAAATAATCGAAAAGCAGGGTAAATGCACTAGAAATCTAGTTTTTGAAGGGCGTCAAACTAACTTTCCGCCTAAAAAATGTGCTAGCTACGAGTCATTATCTTTCTCTCAAATTATCTCAAACATCCCCCCTCCCTACATCCCTGCACCCACCCCGCTGGGGAGCACGCTTAGCGTGCTCATAACCACAACCTAAAATTAAATCCTAGCTACGTGGTTGATCATATGAAATTATTGTGGTCTGACAGATCTTCAAAGTCTATGAAAAATGAAGAATTACAAATTACAAATTTCTAAAAAAAATTTTTTTTGAAAGGGCAATTTGCAGGTTAAACTCTCAAACATATTATCATATTATTTGCTATTGTTTTTAATAATGGAAGTCTATGACTTTTTTGTGGACAAAGTTTCTGAATAGATGGAGTTAACATTAGTTTAGATCTGTTACAGCTTGACATTAATTTAATTTTCACCCTGTAATATCAGATACATTACAAAACATATGAAAATCAACACTTTTTTAAAGCTTTTCAAAACAAAAAGGAGCTCCTTGTGTTCTTCATTACAGTTTATGCTTTCTGAGCATGCTGAAAAACAATTTTGGAGAGTGTCCTTTTCTTTCAATCCCAAGACCAAGTAAAGTTAGACTCTATGACTAAGTTACTATTGAAGTGCCAGAAACAGTTATACTTATAGTTTATAGCCTATAGTTTATATAGCCTATAGGTATAGGGTCTAACTGTTACTAAGTCTAAGTTAAAATCTAAGTTAGTGTTTAGACTCACACTTATGCGAGGTTATTGGAGATAACTCTAAACTTAAAGTTACTTAATACTAGTACATTACTAGTTCAAAGTCTTTTAAATAAAAGTTAAACCATAGACCTTTTAGACCATTACAGAGTCTTAGTCACTTCTTTGAAATAGAAACAGACCCCAAATTAAAGTATAACGTTAACTCATGTTAAGACCTTCAAGAGTCGAGATCTACGTCACTGACACTTCGCGAGTCAGGATATCCCAGCCGGAAGCTCGGTGGGGGAATGGCAAGGCTTCGACACTCACACACATCACCTCATCGTCGAAAAGACATGTTCGTGTTCTTAATCTACTCAAACTTACCTGGAGAAACTTGAAGTAAATTCTATTCCATATCAAATAAACTTGAGTCTCAGTTTTGTTACAAAATTCCCATTACAGTAACTTTCAAAACTTTGAGTCTTCTTTTTTGTTGTTTGTTGCAATTTTTGTGTTCCAGCGTGCTTATAAAAGTTAGTTGTTTTGTGGGCGGCCGTCGACATGCAATAATTAGGTGTTTACTGGGTCACGTGATTCAACGTCGCTAAGACAACACCCAGCTAGCTAGCTTTCTCGATATCCGGACCTATGATCCGGTCATGGTGTATACGTTCAGTCCACTTCCACCTGTTTATATATAGCTTGCATAACCCATGTCATCAAATAAAAATATTAATCCTCCTGGTTGGGTGTTGCAATAGGATTAGATATACCAAATTTTATAGAATTAAATTTTATGCTTACTCTCGTATGGGACGGAAGCCTTTGCTTCAATTTCAAGGAGGATGAAACGGGGGACTTCATTTGATTTACCGGTATACTTCCCATACTTCATCCTAACAATTATACCAACGCAATAATAAGAAAACAGTGTAAATAAGATAGCAATTAATTAGTATATAACGAAAACTAAATTAGATAGGCTGGCCCATGAATGCTGCATGCAATATTGACCTCTTCTAACATACTAACATACTTGAAAATAATAAGTAACCAAATGTTGCACTTTTCATTACTGTAGCCTCAATTGTTGCCTTATCATTCTGTTAGTTGAATTTACCAAATTAATTCAAAATTACCGGTCATACCACCCCTATAGTCATCCGATCACTGACACGCCTCCCTATACCTGAGTGACCTACGCAAAACTTCTCTTTGGCCGAAAATCCAAGAGACGTAATTCGAGGATTGGTGGGAAAAGTGCCCAAGTGTTCGTTTGGCAGGGTGGTATTTTTATGATTTTGCATGAGTTATATCATTTCCTTGTCTTATTTTACATAACTTGAGTTGGAAAAAAACAAAACAAAGTACCTTTTCAAGGGAAAAAAATTGTTAGAATATTAACATAATATTTGTGGCAAAAATAATCAATTTTGACTAATTGCCAAATAAAAATAAATAACAACAACAACTTCCAAAAATCTCAGACTCGCACCTTCATTTCACATTGGGCTATATACAGTTGTAGGAATATTAAGTATGATCAGGCTACCCTGGGTAAAAAAAAAAAACAACAAACATTATTATTATCATCATCATCATCATCATTATTATTATTACTGTTGTTATTATTGTTATTATTATTATTATTATTATTATTATTTTTATTATTATTATTATTATTATTATTATTATTATTATTATTATTATTATTAGCATTATTATTAGCATTATTGTTATTATTATTATTATTATTATCATTATTATTATTAGCATTATTGTTATTATTATTATTATTATTATTATTATTATTATTAGCATTATTATTATTATTATTATTCTATTATTATTATCATTATTATTGTTATTATTATTATTATCATTATTATTATTAGCATTATTGTTATTATTATTATTATTATTATTATTATTATTATTATTATTATTATTATTATTATTATTATTATTATTATTATTATTATTATTATTATTATTATTATTAGCATTAGCATTAGCATTAGCATTATAGCATTATTTGCATTATTATTATCTTGAAGCTCTATACCCCCTGTTCTTAAAGTGCGGCCCACGGGCCACTTTTTGCCCGCGAAAAGATTTCATGCGGCCCGCCAAAAATATCTGAGTAAGAAGAAAAAAAATCTTGTTTTAAGAACTATGTTGATACATAATATATCATCCTAACTATTGGTAAGAATAAAAGTATCCAATTTTTTTGCTCGCTCGCAAATAGCGTATCATATTTATCTGTTCCCTGCCCTACCACATATTATTATTGTTTGGGTGGTTTTTTAAAATCAAACAAAGAAAAAATAAGGAGGGTGTATTCTAAAATCGTTTAACCGTCCTTAGATGAGCCATTCGCGTATGTATGCACTAACGTCTGTGGCGGGGGATGGGGCCTGGAGCCCTTTCCCCCGAGAATATCAAAAAATTTCCTGCATTCGGGCACCCACCTTTTCATTTTTGGGCAGTGAAATGGTCTCTTTGTATTTTTTTATATCTAATCTAAATTAGCACAATTTGACGACGAAATTACATTTTCACAATTCTAAAGTGTCAATTTTTTTTGGCGCAAGCTTCGCTCGCTCGCTCGTTGAATGATAATAATAATAATAATTTTAAAAAATAGAAAAAAAAAAACCCAGAAAGCTAATACACAATGTATTCGGGCAAGAGTCGTGAGTCCCATGCGTCTTTGTGTGTATTCTGTGGCCCGCGACGTAATTTCAAGAATATTTCTGGCCTTCGTAACAAAATAATTAAGAACCCAGGTTCTATACTCTGCCCGTCATCCAAATTGGCATCTTAGATGCCCTGATAATCTGATATGTGTCGTAGAAATCAAATAAATCAAAGAGCTGGATCCATAATTTTAAAGCATATGAGGCAGGGGTGGGAGCTGTGGCCCCCTCCCCCCCCCCCCCCCCCCCGCATCCCGTCACCTTCTATTCCGGCAGCGAGAGTGGTCTCTTTGTAACTTTTACATTAAATTGGTTTATTCCAATGACAAATTTATATTTCAAAAAATAATAAAACGAATAGACAATGTGCCAAAATGTGATGAAATTGTATAACGAAAGGCCCTTTTCCCCTATTGAAACCAAGAAGTTGATATATTAGGCAGAAATTAGCAAAATCTTTGTTCCCTTGCTTGTTTTGTAGGCCTATAATTCATATCATTAGCATTTTTTATTTATGATAGACATAAAAAGTCAGTTTTAAAGAGTCATAATACATTTCTTTTTCTGCAATAGTTGCAACATTTATGAGGTATATTCAGAGGCGTCGGAACGTCGGGCTCGGACAATGGAATCATGGGGGACCTTTTGTCCCCAAACAAAAGGTACCCTCCCACTTCCATTGTCCGAGCCCGACGTTCCGACGCCTCTGGGTATATTATATTGTATTGTGTGAGCTTTTGATAACCGGAAGTGTTAACGGCCCTCAGACGTAAACTTATAAAAATAGTCTGGGAGGATGACTAACACGGGTAAAACAGAGACGGAGAGGCTGTTTTATCTTTTTGAATGTTTTATAAATTATTTTAGACGTACCAATGTGTCATACCGGAGACGGTTTCACCCCTGTTCCGACAACAGCCCTTGAAAATAAAGCTGCCCAGGGTATATACATGCTTTCGAACCAGACTCAAAACTCACTACTGCGCATATTATTCTCCAAAGCATGTAACCTGAGCGTTTCTGAAAAAAAAAAAAAAAAAGATTTTCCCTACGTGCTCTTGTGGTTTGGTTACTTTTGCATTAAATATCTGGGATATTTTTGCATGATTTCTAACCTTACGAACCCTTTTTTTTCCAGAAGAGATTAACTTCTGTTCAGTTTTGAACAAAAAGCAAACAAGAGAAATAACTCTGCAGACCCGACCTCTTCTACCATGCAGGGGTATGGGATGTGAGATCTCCCTGCTCCAATATCCCTTTCCAAGTCCTGCTTCCAGCATGCATAAGACAAAAAATTATGTCAGGACTTCCCAAAATTAAATGCAACACCGAGAGATATCGTGAATGAGCCAGAATATTTCTCTGAATCTAAAAAAAAAAAAAATGACGCAACTTCTTACTCAAGCTATAACCACCCCCTTTCTTTCTCTCTCTCTCTCTCTCTCTCTCTCTCTCTTTCTCTTCTTTCTTTCTTTTTATTTTAATAATTGAAATGTATAACACTGTACATGCATTGTCTGTCTCTCTTTCTCTCTCTAATTTTCCCCTATCTCTCCTCTGCCTTTATCCTCTCACGACTGTCCTTTCCTTTCAATCCCTCTTTCGTTATCCCTCTCTGCCTTTTCTGTATCTTTCTTTCTCTCCCGCTTTTCCCTTTCTCACCCCTCATTGATGTTTCTCATAATAATTTATGCTTGCTGCATATTAAAAAGAAATGAAAAATACCTTTACCTCTCCCCTCTTCCTCTCCGTGTCCATTTGTTATTTTTTTTTCTCTCTCTCTTTCTCTCTCTCTTTCCCTTTTCTCTTTAAAGTCTTAAACTATCCGACGCAGTTTGCATTCAATAATGTTTCCTGTATACATGATCCTTTCAAGCATGTGCTACTAATCTTCCTTTTTTTTACACCATAGTAATAAAAATAAATTTATAATGTATAATAACAAGAGGGTTTCATGAAACAAATATCGACTTTTAGAGTATTGTATATATCAGGTCATACCCTTTACATTTAGTTTAATTGTGTAAATCCTTTCAAGTTATTGCCTGTAAGCCGACAATTATACATGTATTATGATTATAGTTGGCATTGTCACTGGACTTGCAGAGCGTTTTTTTTTTTTTTTTTTACCTTGGTGGTTTTGTATCATTTTTTTGTTTCATCGTGTATCAATATAAGATGTTGAAGAGAGATAGGATGTGCAATAAACTCCTATTTCTTTCCTTGTTTATTAAGTTGCTTACAGTGGCAGATCCAGGAGGGCACTTCCTCTATTAATTTTCTGAATCTTGGATCCCCTATACTAACTTATATAATATCACTAATGACATAACATAAATGAGCTTAATAGTCAAATAGTAACGGTAACTATTATATATCACCACTGCTTTTTATATGACCATCATCGTCTTTCAATGTGTTTTTATGTGGATGCCTATACAATATTATCCATGATGCACATTCTAACAAGTAGCATCCATGGAAGTCTGGCATATTTACTGATGCAAGTATAGCAATGCAAAAATTGTCTACCGGAACGTCATGTCAAAAAACAGGTGGAGGAAGCTCTTTTTTAGTAGTAAGGTTAAGGATAACTTTTCATGTTTCTTCATAATGTTTTATACGCTTCAAGCATTCTTATATTTCATATGAATGTATTTTGGGTTGAATATACAAGTCATGCTTCCTTGGAATTTGCTTCGTTTTATGGGTTGTGTGTATAATATAACGCGTTCAAAATTCCCCGAGAAATACAGCACGTACTCTTCAAAGATAAAGCTATTTCCTGAATTGAATGATGATTATGCTCTCGACCTCAACATAATCGTTTCATGCATACTATAGAGTTTAGGCACACAACGTGCAATAGAATACGGACATGAAGAGGTGAAGGAAATATAATAGTCTGGGAGCCTGTCCCGAAATAGTCATCCCATTTTACCCATAAGATTTGACCTCTAAAGTTACTTAGACCATCTAAGTCATTGACAAAAGGGTTGTCAGCCTGACCATATCCGCTGGGTTTAGCCCCCAGAGCCCCCAAAAGAGACCCCAAATTCAGGTCGATTTCACCCCATCTCCCCCATGCACCATTCTCTGTATGTAAAGAAAAAACATTACTTACCTTCTGACTATGATAATTCAAAAGCGTTTTATTCAATTCACTTTAAATTTTCATAACATGATTTTGAGTATAATGATCTTCTTGAGGTGCAATTTGGTGTTAATTTGTCGTTTGATTAATAAGCTATTAAATTGCAAAAAATGTATTGCTTTCTCAAAAGTAGCCCCAAAATATTGTCAGGATTATGTAAACACACCCATTGTCCATCTTCACCTGCTTGACAAGGCATAATAGAAGAGCTTTTCGGGTATCTGTGGTATGTGACTGCCAGGCTGAAATGTACTATATTTGTGTTAATCTTACAGATATACCAAGCTAGCTCCTCTATTATGCCTTGTCAGATGGTCAGTGGGTGTGTTTACATAATCCTGACAATATTTTTTGGCTACTTTTGAGAAAGCAATACATTTTAAACAATTTAATAGCTTATTAATGAAATGGCCAATTGACACCAAATCGCACCTCAGGAAAATTATTATACTCTAAATTACATCATGTAATTTTCAATTTAATTGAATAAAACACTTTTTAGTTATCATAGTCAGAAGGTAAGATAATGGTTTTCTTTACATACAGAGCATTGGGGGGGGGGGGGAGCAAAGCGTTGTCAAAGGGCACTTTGGGGTTTTCATTTCAGGGGGTCTGAGTCTGACATCCCCTTCCTGATGGAAAATTTTGTCACTTTGTATATTTTTGGAATATACATCCATAGCTCTTCCTTCTGACAAAATTTTGTCCCATGAGCTACAAGGGGAAAATTTTACCCCAACTTTTAGGGGCCGTCTGACACCCCATCCCGACGGAAATTGTTGTCAGTTTTGTGTGTTTTGTAATGTCCAGTCATACTGCTTGCTGAATATACTTAGGCCTAAATTATCATAATAATAATGATAATTAGATTAATTTTATACGAAATATGACATAAAGTTGGATAGATATACATTATGTCCTTCAAATAACAAATTAACTGTATATGAATTATGCAATTAAAAACATTTCGTCTATAGGCTGCATAGCCCTTTGAAGATTACGAGAAGAAGACGAAGCAACATTGATGTATTCGTAACTTTCCAAGATAGAAGCGTAGCTATATGCCCCCCTTTCATCGAAAGAAAAAGACACAAAAAGGACACCTCCCCCCAAAGAAACAGAGAGAGAGAGAGAGAGAGAGAGAGAGAGGAGAAAGAAGGAGCACGCAAGAGAGAGGAGGGAGGCAACGTGAGAAGAAGATAATATAATCCATGCAGTCTCACACTTGATGTCCTTGTTCTCTCGCATTAGACCAGTGCCGCCCCTCAATGGCTAGACCAGCACTACACCACTGGTTATAGAAATTTACCGCTAATTCATGCACGTTTGCCTGTGTACGTAGGGAGAAAATGATAATTATAAAGAATTAGAGTTCATGCTCAAGTACTCAAAGTATCCGTTACGTAACATGGTTGCGTAACTTATACTTTTAAATAAAATTGTTTCGCTGTATTATAATGATAAAGCAAATTTCAATCTCACACCTATATCCTCTTCTACAGATGTAGTGGCGTATTACAACCACTGAGGGGGGACTGGCATCATAGGGGGGGGGGGGGGGGGAACCGGTCTCACTCAGAAAATGAAATGCGAATATACAAAGCCACTGATAGGAGGTGGGTGCGGGAGGGAGTCCTATCGTCTTCTTTTCTCGTCCTTTTCCCTTTTCCCTTCCTTTTTCTATTTCCCCCCTCCTTTTCTTTCCTTTTTTTCTTCTTTAATCTTTATTTCGATTAGGGGAACGTGCCCCCGTACCCCTGTAGCTACGCTACTGTACAGATGATAGCATGACCTGTTGTCAGTAATTTGTAATTAATATGGTACATCCTGCATGACTGGGGCCACATTCTTATTTCGGTGGAAAGATTAAGACCACACCACACCTCAACGCAATCGGAATTAACATCATTCCTATCAATTAACCACTTGTCAAACAGCGGAACATCCTATAATGTGCCTTGATGATAAGCGTATTTGCTTCAACACATCTAATTATAAAACAATGTCACTTCAGAATCTTACGAAACCATTACAAAGTAAGTATATCTTTAATTGCCTAAAGCGAATTATGGTCGCGGTCCGTGAATTATTGTTTGAGAATAATATGTGAGGCCTCTTTGTAAACATTTGAAACTGTGTCCCTCCATTCCGATGATTAAAGGTATAATAGGAGATAATATTTATTTTTAAATGAAACATAAATTTATTTCAATTTTCTTAAAAACATACAGGAAATAGTTAGTAGAAAAGACTGTCGCCTGGCTGCATACATTAGAAGAGAAATTCGCCTTGTTGTATTTCTTATTTTTCTGAGTGTGTTACCTATAAATACCCAATACCCACAGATTACATTTTTAATAATATAACATCATCAGGTGGAAGTGTTAATAAAGTTACAGTTATCATTAGTAGGACGATGGAACTGGGCCTTTTCGGGCATATCTTTTTGTGCAAATAATATAGAAGCGAATGAGATTTGGTGTCGGAGGGGTTGGGGTGGGGTGGGGTGGGGTGGGGTCAGTTGAAAAGGAAGTCATGTACATGTATATGGAAGAGGGATTACAAGCCTATAGGAAAGAGTGATTATACTATATAGAGATCTATTTATATTTAGATCTTGACGGATCATACATGAACTCTAAGATTGACACCTCCATCCTCTATTATGTCCACGTGAGTGCGGCATGATTACTATGGACATAATTATTAAAAGCATCATGCATGGGCGTGAGATCAGAGGTCAAGGGGAAAAAACTATTAAGATTCAAAATTAAAGATTCAAATTTTATTGTCCATATAATTATAATGATACAGAATTTAGCTTTGGTATTACATGCAATGTAAACATACAAAAACACAGTATGAGCAGGAAGTTACATTTCCCTGGTATGAGACCTAGATGGGCTAGGCTATGAATAAACATCCTCCTTCGGCTCTCAGCAGACCACAATGTGAATATAATTCATATTATTCATAAATCAACAATATAAATCAAACAAAATGAACAGGAAGAATTCGTGAAATCCACATAACACTTTTATAAGACCTACAGTACTCCGACATATTTTAAGAACATTAAAATACATAATTTAAAAATTCTTTTCAATTATATAGAATAAAGAATAATAAAGTGAATTTATAACAAAGTACTTTTACAAATTCTATCCTGACCTAAATGAACCATCTACAGTATGTCCCCCCCCCCCAAAAAATACAATAGCTTTCAAAATTGTGAATTAATCAGAATTACGTTTCGGGATTATGATACTATAACTAATTATCTGTATCTCAGCGAAAACCCCATCCGATTTGCTTCAGTAGACACGAAGAAATAGGAATTTTTGTAAGGTGTGTCATAAGTCCCTTCCATCCAAGATTTGACAAAAGGGAGACGCACAAGCACAATTAACAATTCCACACTCCTTTTAAATGGTTTGAAAAGGAACTTACTGTTTTGTTTCTATTTGCTATAATTGTTATGGCAATGCTTCATTTATCATCATAATTATCATCGTTCTTCTTGTTGGTATATTTTAAGGGCATTTGGATATTTTTTTAAACGAAATATCATGAATGTAAGCAGTTTCAAGGTCTTAAACATGTCAGTTGCATACCTGCCAACCTTCCATAGGGAAAAATAAGAATCTTGCCAGGCAAAATTAGAAATACAGTGTATATTGTATGCTTTCACACAGAAGTTTTCATGAAAAGAGAAGAATCTAGGGCTCTTCGCATTAGTTTGAACTTTGAAGGTGAGAAATAGGAGTCATTCTTCTAAAATAGGAATGGTTGGCATTTATAATCATATGTTAGTCATATGTTAGTCATTTTAAATTGAAAGTGAATGATTCAACAAATTATGAACCTGTCTTGTAAAATGACTTGTCTTGGTCTTTTTATGAAGATATTCTTTACTTTTTAACTTTGCTAACTTAAAATGGTATGCATAGAATTTGAATATGTTAGTAAACATGTTTGTTGTGAACAAAACACTTCCATGCATGTGGAGGCCAAGAACATCCAAATGACAAAAGATGGAAGAAAGGGACCCATGACATGCTTTATATAAATCCCTATTTCTTCGTGACTATTGGACCAAATCGGTCGGGGTATTCACTGCCTGGTAGAGAAATAGTTATAGTTTCATAATCCAGTATGATTTTTCATATCGCAAACATATTTCTTTCGTCATTGATGCCGATTGTAATTTTTTTCTGGGACATGCATATATTGATGGGATATCTCTTTCTGTTATATATTTTCTACATCTTCAAATTTAAATATTTAATCACAGTGATTCATTTCTGATAGGTTTCATATCCTAACATGTAAGTCTGTCAAAAATCTGACATGTTTTTGTATAGAAATACATTTATATCACTTATAATCTCTCCAATCTCATTGTTCTATACTGTCAAATACCAATACAATTCTCCATCGGTTTATCTTAAAATTTAAATGTATTGTCATGATTGTTGCAGGAGTAACACTCCCATAGATATTTTCATTCTAAATTGTATGTACCTCGTTGAATGTGTTATGATATCCGACTGTTACAGAATGTCCTGCTTGCAATAAGTATCCCAGTCATTAGTAAATTACCTTTTAATTTCCATTTGTCTCATAGAAATTTACACTTATTTTAATCTAAGATATAATATACAAACGTAAAACTATATAAGGTGCGTTGTTTTGTACAATATACTTCCCTAAAAAGGTATTGCCTACTTTAAAACTTTTTTGTATAATATAACTTTTTAAGATTATAATGGATAAGTTTGCTGCAGTGATATTTGATTGTAATATATTCCTCAGCTAACAAAGGGGGGAAAAAAGGATTTTTTTTTTCTCCAATAGTACCTCTTACAAGTATACCATTCTTTGTTCTTTTTTAATTGAAATGTGCAAGTTGGTATATATTATGTCAAGTATACATACATGTGTCTGAATGACTAAAATGTCTGTGGTGGTGAGGGGGGAGGGGTGAGGGTAGAGGTGTTCGATTTGTTGTTGAACATAAGGCGGAAGTTATGCAATATACCATTTAAAGCAAAATATAGATGATTCATTATTTTGGGGCCTATTTGCGCGCCTGTTCTGACATTATAACTTTTGAATGAATTTTGCCATATATGCTTATAGCCGGTATACTTTATATTGTGATACGCCCCATCCGACCAGCTAGGATTCAGCCCCTTGTTTAACAACTTCTGGATACGCCACAGGATAATTTGTTATAAAGAGTTGATTATTGCTATGATTATGTCTGATTTGGGGCATAAAACTTTCAATAGGTTATTCATGTCTGATTTATTTATAAGGTGTTTCAATCATTGTCAATGAAGGATCTGATTTGGGGCATTATTTTTAGTAGGTTATTCATGTTACATTTATTTACAAGGTGTTTCAGTGAATGATCATCTTTAATCCGTTAGATACAGTAATTTAAAAACAAATATTAACTCAACCTTGCTCATGATACTCTATTACAAGAGAACCGTTTCTGACGATTCCAGAAGTTTTTCAAGTATATCATAACCTAAAGGGATTTTGTCTTAGCTCCTGATAGTGACTACTTGAAATGCATCCATGTCCTTGTCAAGCACTTCTTACGTCAAAAGGAAATTTGGTTTTATCGATAGGGAATTCTGACACATTGTTTTCTAGGGAACGCTAACACCTTCAGAAGTAAAAATGTCAGATTTCAGTCACTTTTAAGTCACCAAAGAAACTAATAGGACATTCCGAACTCTAATACAAAGTAGTAATGTGTAGCAGTTAAAACTGCGAGTAGTGATATAGCTGAGGTTCCAAGATAATCATAAAACTTATTTGAATATTACCCATGCAAAGTGTAGCCCTGTAATTATGTTTTATCTAAATGTGTAAAGCATAGTATATATGAACATGCAGTTAGTGATAACGGTGAATGAGAGAAAGGAAGTAAGATCAGAACAGAAGGAAAAATGAATGAAAAGGAAAAGGAAGAGAAAATTCCTATCATATACAATATATATATAGGGAGAGGGTCGGGTAAAGGTATTACGAGTGATTATAGGAGCCCCTGGTTTGCACGTCTACATCGATTATATCAAAGAACTCAGTCATCCTGTTTAGGATCACGAGAAACGCCGAGCCGACTTCCAAAAATGGAATGGAAAGGCCAATGCTGGCAAGTGTACAAGTTCATGAAAAAGGAAGGTAACTATTCTAAGGTCAAAAATAGGGTGGAATGAGTTGGAAAGGAGAGGTGCAGAGGGAGGAAGGCATCGAAGGGAATGACAGAGAATGAGAGTGGTGTGAGAGTGAGTGACAATTTAAAAAAAAGAGAGAAAAGCCTCGGTTTGTTTTGTACATGAAGATATCAAGTTCACACAAGGCGAAATACTAGTCTCTCAAAAAATGAAATTGCGGGTAATTTGCTCTGCAGGTGTGATTATGAATAACTCTCCGTAACCAAAGAAATATTGAAGAGGCAAATTTATCACTTTAAACGAAATTAATCCTTTCCAATCTTCTTTTGCAAGCAATCTGAATATATTTGAATTTTTGGAAGAAAATGCTTAACAGAGAGCGAGAGAGAGAGGTGAAAGGGGATTGGAAAATAATATTAAGAGGGGAAAAAACAGGGAATTGTTAGTCTAGACAGCAATAAAATATGAGCGAGAGAGAGAGAGAGAGAGAGAGAGAGAGAGAGAGAGAGGAGGGGGGGGGGGAGATCATTTTTGAGAGAAATGATATTGGTTGATGTAAATGATATCAAAATAATCAGATTGTTTAATTTGATGGTAAAGCATAAATTTTATTTCGAACAGATATACATGTAAATACTCTGGGCTAAATAGGGAATCTCAAGCCTCGTTTAGAAAACAAATTGCCGGAACGAATTTCCCCCTTCTTAGAGTTAAACATACAGGGGTGGAACTATCTTTATCATTGCTGTGTAATCATTTTATAACCATGATAAAGTTTATACAAGAGTTATATATATTTTCTCTATTAGCAGGGTTGGGAACTTAAAAAAAAAATCAAGATTAAAATCAAATTGAAATCCGTTTTGTGCTAATCCTGTTTATGAAGATGCTTTATCATTGTTAATGTTCTTATCAATATTGTAGTAGAAGTTAGAAGTAGTAAAGAAAACGAAGAAGTTGTTGTAGTAGTAATAGCAGCAGCAGCAGCAGTAGTAGAAGTAGTAGTAGTAGTAGTGGTGGTGGTGGTGGTAGTAGTAGTAGTAGTAGTAGTAGTAGTAGTAGTAGTAGTAGTAGTAGTAGTAGTAGTAGTAATAATAATAATAATAATTGGATTTATATAGCGCCTTTTCCAGAGGATACAAGGCGCTGTCACTTAAAGTCTAGTAGTAGTAGTAGTAGTAGTAGTAGTAGTAGTAGTAGTAGTAGTAGTAGTAGTAGTAGTTAGTAGTAGTAGTAGTAGTAGTAGTAGTAGTAGTAGTTGTTGTTGTATAGTTGTAGTAGTAGTAGTTGTAGTGGTATTATACATGTTATAGTAGCAGTTGTATTAAGGCAATTCCAGGGAAACGTCTACTTTTGCTAGAAATACAAATTGTATGTTGAATGTTATTTTTCTATGTCAGTTGAATACACATTTATTGAATCTGTATGGAAAAAAGGTATTGGCATTTTCAAATGTTTTGATATTTGACCAAATATGGCCATTTATGGACCCGTAAATTAAATCACACATGGCAGAATATTTTTGATTACATTGAGTCATCTTTAAAAAATATCTGCTGTTCTTCTAGGTGGAAGAGAGAATAAAAGGAAGAAGAAGGAGAAGAAGGAGGAGGAGGAAGAGGAGGAGCAGAAGAAGAAGAAGAAGAAGAAAAAAAGTAGTAGTAGTCGGAAAAGTCGTAGTAGTATAAACTGACAACAAATCTTACTTTATTGATAACCAATTTTAACAGATGACAATAAAAAAAGCCTGACAACTCTAACCTTGGATTTATTTTTTTCAACTTAAGGTCACTGAGGTACACTAATCAAAAGGTTGACAATGACAAGGAAACATTGTGTGATGATGCTCGTCTAACACCTCTCATTTTTAAGTTATTCAACTTTTAATTTGAAGAAAGTATATAACTTTCCAGCCTCTCAGCACTGTCATCATTTTGCTATTTATCAACTAAAATAATATGTGTATAGCAATACTACATCAGCAGCCGTTGGGTGGATATATAGGTAGAGGGAGAGGAGGGTTGTAATGTAATATGATAATTTTAATTTGATTAGGGGCTTTAACCATATTGAGGTGAAGTTATTTTAAGACATGTTAAGACATCAGAATACAACATGGACAAGTGCAACAGGTTGCCAAAAACTTTCGCAATCGGACAATTTGATTTCCTCGACAGGAACAGCGTTACAACCAATCTGGTAGAAAAAGATTAATAGCCAACCCTAAAATAATAACCACTCGCAGGAAAAATGAGTAGACTTCATATATCACCTGGATGAATATAATTAGCACGGGATTAATACTAACATTAAACTCATCACCAACCGCAATGTCAATATCATGATCACGAGTAACATCCCCAAAGAGGAACTCCGTCCTCGAACTTCGACTGTGTTCAGTCGTATCAAAGAAAAAGTCATGCATCTATTATTCATCCCTTTGTGGCTTTCAGGTCTTTTTAGTTACCCCTGATATCTCAGGCACACACACTGAGGCACCCCTTCCCCCTTCCCTCCCCTCCCACACATAAACGAGGGTATCCACAGGCACAAGCATTCGCGAGCTAGTTAGATGTGCACACGCATCTCTTTTGGGGAACCCATTTTAGACCCCGCCCATCACAACCAATCCGCATGCTCACGGGTGATTATAGGAACTACGACTGCGAATCAAATGCAGCCCTTGAATTTCGTCATAGAAACCCGTCACTGAACTTGTCCTTCTACCTCCTTTGTTAGTGTGAGAGGGAATTGAGATTTGAACCAGACGGGCAATCGACTTCATTCCTGAAAGAATGACAATGATTTGAAAGTTTCATTGTAATTTTCATATGCGTTTTACTCGCATCGGCACACAGTTGACGCATTCACTGTCATTCGGTCTGTGATAGGACTAGAGAGCACACTCACTTTATTTAATTTGTGGGACATTCTTAGCCATGTTCTTTTCCCATCAGTAGCTGGACATAGGCTCTTCTGCTAGGCTTTTTAGTCTGAAGCAAAAAGCCTTATCATTACATTGCCAGTATACTCGGCAGGGGTATCTTGAGATAGCAAATTATTTTGCACCACTTAACGATCAAGCAAGTCTGGCTTTCATTTTCTATCCATCGGTCCCCGTGATCGTGATTTACTTTTCCTAATATTATAGAGGTTCTTTCATCTGGACGAATGCACGATGTCTAATCGGGATTTTTCAATCAAAGTTGAGCAGTCGCAACCAGACTTGAGCGATTTTCGTGATCTTCCCGATTTCTGCGAATTTCGGAATGGAGACCTGAGTAACCAGCGTCATGGAGGAACGGGAGGAGAAATCCGAAGAGGAAGCGGTGGTGTGGCTATACCAATGAGTAATGGTATAACCCGTACGAACAACATCCCTCTCAATGGGAACGTTACATTTGGATTTGGTAGTGGGGGAGGAGACCTCGATGAAGTTGGCACTAATGGCTATGATGATGGTGGTGGTGGTGGTGGTGGTGGTGGTGGTGGTGGTGGAGGAGGAGGCGGCGTTGGTGAATATAGGAGAGACAGGAGACAAAGGCCAGGAAGGGTAGCAAGAGGAGGAGGAGGAGGAGGAAAAGGAGGAGGGGGTGGCGGTGGAGATGGAGATGGGAATGGAGGTGGAGGTGGAGGTGGAAGCGAAGACGGAGGTCGAGGAAGTCATGCAAGTAGTGACAATGTCGA
This sequence comes from Heliocidaris tuberculata, assembly GCA_025618425.1. NCBI lineage: Eukaryota > Metazoa > Echinodermata > Echinoidea > Camarodonta > Echinometridae > Heliocidaris > Heliocidaris tuberculata. The sequence goes on along the minus strand of CM046832.1, from coordinate 9,471,968 downwards.
CGGTCGTCCTCAGCCTCTAAGCCCAGGAAACCTGAAGATGTCAATCAAGCGGCCGGTGTATACCAACCTCGAATTCAACCACAAGTTTACACCTCATCAAGAAGTCAAGACAGCTAGGCAACGTATACAGAAAAAGATGAAGCAGTTCAAGTAAGACATATAGTACAAGTTTCAATAATTAGAAAACACAAAATGTCGTTTTACCCAGCAAAATGATGACCAAATATTTAGGCTTTATGTAGTTTTAAGAAAATCATTGGCGGATCGGGGGATGCTCCTGACAAAACCCCATTAGGCATATTACTAGTACCTTAAGTGCACATTACGAAAAAAAGAAATGTGCTCCCTAATTATTACAGGAAAAATAACGATATCATGTTTACATACTTTGAATGATCAAAATACAAGAGTCCGTCTGAAAATTGAATAGATTAAGGACTTTCGCACACTGATTGCGATCAAAATTGATCAAATCAAATCTTTGCTTTTCAACGAAACTTTGAGGGCAATTTGTGCATTCAAGATTGAAGATAATGACAAACCTGATACAGGTTTTGATTATTACTTTTCTCTTTTCTGAGGGAGTGCTATCAAGCTTTTTTCCTAAATTGATATTACACACGCAAGCAAAACAGTTCCTCTTTATTATTATTTCTCTTTATTTATATACATAACGTTTAACACCAATGACTATATTTCTTCTGTTACTAACTAAGAATCTTTAAAAATTGATATACTATAAACAATTTCAACCTTTCTGCAATTTTGCAGGTGTACTGATGCGGTGAAAGGGGCCATACAATCGGTGCTCCCTGTATGCAAGTGGGTACCTGCTTACAAATTCAGAGAGTATTTGTCAGCTGATTTGATCGCAGGGATCACCATGGGCATTGTCAATATCCCACAAGGTAAGAAATATTGTACGGTAAACGAAGAGAAGGTTAAAAAAGACAGACAGAGATCAAGAGAGAGAGAGAGAGAGATAGAGAGAGAGAGAGGGGGGGGGGGGATGAGGAGGAGGAGGAGGAGGAGGCGCAGGAGGATATCACTATTAATCATAGTTGGATTTATTAAGCGCTGAATACTGTTAGTACCCACCTTTCAACCGAGCTTCAGTGATAAGAACCTCAAGCATTAAAGTCATTTTTCATATATACCCATTTACTTTACCTGGATTTCAAATGGAAAAATGTAGAGGAATATCTTTCAAAAAGACGTTGGTGCTGTGGCAGGGATTCGAACCTCATAAACCCTGTGGACCACAGTCCGGTTACTATGAGAGATATAGGGGAGAGATATACAGAGAGGGCGAAACAGAGAAAGAGAGTAAGAAAGATAAGACAGAGAGAAAGACATTAAGGGGTGAAAGGGAGAAAGAGAAAATGGGTTATCAGGAGCAAATACTGAAATTTGAGCGGTGCATATAGGTTTGATAGAGATTAATATAGAGGCCTCTAATGTGAAGAAAGAATATAACCTTTTCACTTCCTGAAATAAGGATGCACTCCCTTGCTCTACATCCTTTTCACTTGTCTTTCATCATGTTCACTATGTATTGAGAAAGTCTGAAGATTAACTTATATAATTCTTAGGTTTTATTTTCAGTCACATACATCGTACTTACCTTTTATATTTTATCGGAATTATTGCGTTTCATTAATTTATGTCACGAAACTTGGCTTATTCGGAGAGCATACAAGATAGTCTGATTCCTAACAAATCACGTTTTTGAAAATGTTGCTTGTCTGTTAACCTTAATGCTTCCGAGGAGAGATTGTTAATACTTCTCCCCATAAACATTTGAACATTTGGAAATCTAGACCCTCGAAATTCCACACTTTATCCCTAATGTTTTATCCTTCAATTTGGTGTTAGTATGCTTAGCGTTGAGGTATACAGAAGGGAAAGTAAATACCATGTAAGCCCGAGACGGGAGGGAGAAACGAATGGGGGAGGAACTTCGTGTTTGTGTTTATGTTTTACAACAATATTTGCTGGCTGCCATTCTGCGCGTTTCCTATCATTACCTCCTTAAAGGACAAAAATAAACGACCCTGTAGATGATTTTGATTATTTTAAAAGGTTTAGTTTTAAAAGAGATGGAGTGATAATTAGCTCCATGGAAATGGGAAAATATTTATAAAGTTTAGATTTCTTGATTAAATGAAACGTAAGAAAGGTCAGAAAAGTGGGGCTTCATTTTTCTGGCTGCATGAGATTCGCTAATCTAAAAGTTCATCATGAGGCATTAATCCACAAGGCATTGTTTCGATCAACTTGATAGGTTATGTAGATCATCCTTTGCTATGATTTTTATATTAATAACCATGATGATTTTTATGAGAAAAATATAAGAAACAATTGAGTCCATTTGTTCGCAGGAAATGAGTGATAGGAATACTTACGAGATGGAAATCAATGAATGGATATAGCGGATTAATTCGATTTCATTATGCAAACTGTGTTTATCGAAGTCATAGTAATCAATTGCTTGATATTCAAACAACACTTGCTCATCATATCCCTTTGAATTAATATATCTGAATAAAAGTTATCACATTCCTATGTCAATCACATAAATATTTTATGTTTTTCCACCGTTTGCTGTTCTCCAATAAAACACGTGCAACAGCTGAGCTAAATATTATCATTTATTTCAAGAAGACAGTTTAAAGTGATTGAGTGAAAGCGACATGAACTACTTTATCATGACGGAATTCTGCAAAAGAAAATACTTTCTATTCTAAAAATGTGAATTCGACTCAAAATAAACAACAACAAAAAAAGACATGGAAAGAAAAGAAAAAATAAATAATGAATAGAGAAAAGGGGTTAAAGAGGGTGAAAGAAGTTTTGCTTGATAAATTTCCCCAGAGCTCTCCAAGTGTTTTGTAGCCAAGTAAACTGCCACAGGGAAAGAAATTTGAAATAACATGAATAATACTATTCTAATTGCAGGAGATGCAATTTTTAGCAGGAGACGCATCATTGTATGAATTTTGCATTTTGAGTTAAGAACAGTTGAATAAGTCATGTGGTTATTCAGGAGCAATAGCTCAATCCTATGCTTGAATAAATCGGTTTCATTTGACTGATGAGGAGTGCCTTTCCTGTGTGGGATTTATGAACTTGGGGTTTAACAGCCCTGGAGAATAAAAGCCACACGCCCCGGCTGTATCGAAGGAGCTAAAGATAGAAATGTAATGTCATAAAAAGAACACCCTGCCGAATACCTTAATCTAACAGGGGGTCTCGAGTACAAAGACCTAAAGTGGAAATGACAGGGAGAAGGAACTCAGAGAAGGTTTCTTGGCAAGGATGTGAGTCAGTACACGTGAGTTTGAAGGATGATACAAGCGAGGATTAGGGTATAAAAGGTAGAGAGAGACACACACAGACAGACAGACAGAGAGAAAGACTGAAAGGGAGCTGTGATAATGCATTAATCTCTTAAGCGCCCCCCGTTAAATTTCTTAACCTCGACGTTTATGTAAATGGGGCTTAAGGATGAAAGCGTAAATTCCCCGAAGAAAATGTATCTCAAGTAAGAATGTGAAAATTAAAAGTTTATAGCTATACATGGAGAATATTAGTCAGTTAAAGAAGGAACATTAAAATAAAAATGCTTAAAGTGGTGTACTGTATAAAATAACACCCTGTTGACTCAAAGTAATATTCTTTGACAACACAGGTATAGTTCTACATGTAGTAGCCCCTTTATAATAAGCGAACGATCTGAACGCATGCTAGACAAAGTCTAACTTTTGATATCAAAACAAAGAAAACACTTTAACGAATTTTATTTTCAGCATCATCTTTTCTGCATTGTCCTGAGATCTTTAGATTCAGGAAGATGACATATCGTTTCTAGACGTCGTGTCAGCAGACAACCATATCCTAACACACACTGTCTGTAATTATCGACAGGAAATTCTGTTGATCTAACACAATCTGAACATTACCCAACCGTTATGAAGCATGGCTATTATAGCTCTATCCGGACATGTTTCCCTGGCAACACTAGGAGGACTTCATCAATGTATTAAGAATCATTAATGTATCTTCCGGACTACTTGGTGATGGTTTAATATAGTCCTCTAGTTTCTTCAAACTTCACCCTTGACAGTTGTGACTTTAACATAATTTTGTTACTGAGAATATATGCGTAGACCTTGTCAAATCTTTATTAAATGCTATCCTATTCAATTTATATCTAAACAATATTGCTGTGAATTGTTAATTTCATTCAAATAGGATTTCATCCTTGAAAAAAAGAAGAAGAAAAATAAAATTAAATGCATGCACTAGTCAGACCGATCGAACAACTATGCACATGATACTTAACGTAGCTCCGAGACATGAAACAGTTTCCGCCTCCTAATAAAAAGATGAGTGATTTAAGCTTACATCTCACAACTCGGGCCAAGTTTCATGATCATTTTTCTAAAGGTCTATAATGTCGGTCAAAGGCAACTATAACAGCATACACACAGGATGGGGGAGAGGCCAACAGGTTGTCTGTGACGTCACTTCAGGGGGAAACTGAAGCTGACATTTTGACCTGCAGAAAACAGACGAAATAAATTGAAAGTTTGTCACGTGGTCATGAAATTAGCAATCATCGGAAAATTATCTTATTCCTTTTGCTCTGACCCCCAGCTTCAGTAAATACAAAACGAATTTCCGATGTACTATAAATTAATTTGAGGCGGGCGACATTTTAGGTAAAGTTCTCAAGGGATTTGCCTGGAAATTGCCAAGACACTGACATGCATAGTCACATGATGATATGGTAAGTATCGAGAAGTCGCATAAGGTTTAGAAGGGCAAAATCCATAGTTAACACTAGTATATTATGAGTATAGCCGGTGCAAATTGTCCCCTTACTTAGAAGTTGGTATTTTCATCATTGCAATATGACCTTGAAATATAGTCACATTGCAATGATTAAAATACCGACTTCTATAAGTAAGTTGCCAAAATCGACGAATTTCCTAACGAATGCACCCCAATAAAGTTGTGTGACAAGATAACAATTGCAAACTTAAAATTGACAGGTCGACGAAAATACTCAGATATAGGAATTAATAATTCCGGATCATGTTGCACCAATAAATCAGGTAAAAAGAAAATTTCTCAACCATGAGCCATTTCTTTTTCTTCGTGATGCCCCCTTCTCATTACAAAATAGCATCTTGCTATCATCTCACCCTTTCCGATCCCAACCACTGCCCATAAAAGGACCTTTCGAGCAAGGCTGAATCCTATAAGTCCGAGAAAACGCCCCCCCCCCAAAAAAAAAAAAAAAAAAAAAAAAAAAGACCTATGACAAAGTAGAAACCACGTTACAAAGAAAATACTGAATGTGAAGCTGTTTGAAGTTTTCCTTTGGCAGGGAATTGTGAGAAGCTTCCTTACTTTAACAGGATTATACCAAATATAAGACCAAACATGAAATAGTATAATTCTCAAGATGGTGATGGGTATAATTTTGCCAAAAAGCTAGAATATGATATCTGAAAAACTCCCTCACTTACAAATTAAAAAAAAACATTATTCAGGTCGTATCTATTAATTTGCTTCCTTCGTGTATACTATACTGTAAATAAGTGAATCATGTAAATTTGAGTGTTTCTTATCTAAAAGTATGCAACAGTTTGGTAGAATCGCAAGTGACCACATTTATAATCATCAGCAGTTGCAAAATTAGCAGTTTGAATGACGTGCTAGCAACAATAAATATTATGGTACCATTGACGTCGCAGTCTAATATTCCTGTAATAAGACATGTTTTTATTCATTACTTCCATCTTATGTTGTCCACTGTTTTTCATAAAAATCTCCATGTAAACGAAATTGGGTGTGTGCACCTTTACGTCAAAGTGCGTATTTATGAATATGCTCAATTTAAAATATAACAATACCGATAACCTTTTGCAGTGACAAAGTTATTAATAATATGATTCACTTCCACTACGTATAATGCTTTTATCACAGTCTACTATTTTCATAACTACGTCACATGGCCTGTCAGCTGAGGTCAGGGTATAAGCTCTATAATTACGCTATCATTCGGAACAATAAACAACTAAAATCCCTTGTTTTCAGAAGGGACTATAACTCATACCTATAACCTTGCTTTCTTACTGCAATCGACCTGGAAGGGGAATATAGGACAAGGTGTTTGAGGTCAAATATGAGTACATGGTCATCCCCCCGATTATTCTCGCTAATCCAATATCCTGAAAAAGTGAGCCCTAGAGGTTATGAAATGGTCACCATCTATCAGGAGCTCCCTCGCTCTCATCCGAGACACTTTGAGCACCACTGACCCGTGATATCTAGGCTTCTAATTTCGAAACAGCGATGCGTGAACTGAAGATCGTTGTATTATTGCGCGCGTAAATTGAAAGTATGATTTTAGTGAAGGAAGGCATATTCCCTTTAATAATATGCCCATAAATTCTACGTCGCGTGGTCATCGTATCATTCTATGAAATAAAATACTAAATATATATAAAAGAAAAAACATGTTCAATTAATCTGCTACACAATGCATTGAAAAAGCTATTGTATTATTATGAATATATTGGTCTATTAAACAAATATTCCATGACGTCAAATTTGGTTATAAATCTTTTGTTTGTTTTTTTGTTGTCGTTGTTGTTATTTATTTATTTATTTATTTATTTATTCATTTATTTATTTATTTATGTTCATTTATTCATTTTTGTTGAAACTGCAGTCTACTCAGTATTAACCGGGGAATTACTGGCGATGAACTGAACTAGGTTTCAGCTGTGGACTTCCGGTTCTTCAGTCAAAAGGCTGTAATTCGACCTACTTCTGCATATCATCGTCTATGCTTTAGAAATTCGATCTGTGATCTTTTCTGATTAATCATATCTAGCCTCTAGTCATCATGGTTTCAAATTAATTATGCTGAGACCGCTATGATATTACTGTCATATCACTGTTAAAGTTCATTGTTTTCTTGCCAGTCTCGGGTTTTTTTTATTATCACCTTCTCTGTCAGTTGTTCTTATGATATGTTTGTATCTTGATGGTTTAATAGTTCTCAAAGTCATATCAACTGAAGGTCAAAAATATGTCACCATTGTCCTAATTATAGCTCCATCGAACACCTATAATCCAATTGCAGGTGAGGGTAGGAAAATAATCCCATCATGATAATTACGAGTCTTCCTCCTTTCCATCATGTAATTAGCTTCATCTCGAGTTTCATCATTCGACCTTGTCTGTACAAATTTACGGTTATTAATGAACCCTCATTTTATTTTGTTTGAAATTTGTTTGTTGTTGTTTTTTTGGTCAAAATCACTGACAACTTTATAAACACTTTATTTTTACAATTTTTATTGAAGAAAAAAAAAACGGTTTTATCGACTGCTATTCTAGCAATTAAACATCTTTATCTTTAAAACTTGCTCTCTCTCAAAATAAGCGTGTGTGTCATATTTTTTAAAATGTATTTCAGGGGAAAATTATGTAGTCACAGTTTCATACCATGATCGCGAACATTATAATCTACTCCCAAATGAATCCAGACGATAACTGATCGTCCTTGACGTATATTTCCTTTACTTCTACCAGGCTAGGGTATTTAAAGAGGTAATTTCATGTTCATTCATCTTTGAATGTTTGTTAAAAGATAACAGATTTTCATGTGAAAAAAGTAATCTTTTCAAACCAAGCAAGCTGGTGACTCATTTATTTAATAAACCTGAAACAGTCAAGGCTGTGTCATGTGGGAGGACAATATACAGTACAGATGAAGAGAGAAAAGAGAAAAGGATGAAGTAGGGGGTGAGGTAGATTTATTAATCACCAGACAAAACAGATGTATGAAGGAGGGTAGAGGTATTACAAAGGGCAAGTCTGAAAACGAGCTTTAGAAAATATGATGACGAGAAAATGGCGACGAAGATATGAAACAGACAGAAAAAAAAAACACTCGACTTAAGAGATATTGCGGTGTGGCACTGATAACTAAAAAGACTATGAATATCCAAATCTACTGGCAAATGAATAAAATATATTAAAATATACAGGCAAAAAAAAAAAAAAAAAAAAAAGACGTATACATTATATAGGTAAGATATATATATATTTAAAAAAAAATATATATATATATGTCTCAATTTCTATCTATTCATTATCATCTCATACTATATATATATATATATATATATATTATATATATATATATTTATATATAAATAGATATATATATATATATAATATATATATATATATATATATATATATATATATATATATATATATATATATATATATATATATATATATATATATATATATATATATATATATATAATATATATATATATATATACATATATATATGAGATGATAATGAATAGATAGAAATTGAGACATATAGAAAAGAAAGAGAAAGAAAAGGATAACGAAAGAGGCATGCAGAGAGGAAGAGCGCAGATATATATATACATATATATACATATATATATATATACGCAGAAATTCCAGTACGTGTGTTCCCCTAATCCATGATTAGGATGAGGCACTTGACATCGAGAGAGAAGTGTTCTCGATGAGATATAGGTAAAGCATCCGTTTAACTTAACTTCCTCACCCCTCTTTAATCCTCACCTCCCCCTCTTAATCCTTTCATCAGTTTGGTGACATAGTGCTCCTGTTCAGACTATCAATGTCTAATTCAAGCAACCAATTATCCATTTAAGCTGAAAACCCAGACAAATATGACTTCCAAATAGTATTCACAAAGTGATTCACAGCATGTGACTCTTCGATGATTGCATGAAATATTGCATGATATTTTATTTGTATTGCTTTTTCAGGAAATCTGGTAGCTTATTCATTCACTCAAGATTCCTAGTAATATGACTCTCATGAAATTGTGGTATCTGTCTTATAATGCTGTACTGTGATGTAATATGAATAAGAAGTATTAGAAAATATAATGGGATTACAAAAGGTAAACTTTCAACGCAAGGTATCAGTGGCGGATCCAGGAATATGAAATGGGGGGGGGGGCGCCAGCTGTGAGGGAGCGGAGAGTGTGGGAGGGGGTATCCCCCCTCCCACGGTAAAAATCACAAAACAGAAAAATTAAAGGGGGCGCGCGCCCTAGGCGCCCTTGCCTGGATCCGCCACTGGATTGAAAATGTGGTACCTATCCGTGTAAAATCATCACTTGTAAAAAGCTATACAATATTGATCCGACGTTATAGATCAATGTCGCCTCGAAACCAAGTTCATGGAAAGTACATTGTGATCTCATTAATGTACCCTATCCATCGCTCCTGGTTGCCCCTTTTTTGACATACGCCATTGTCATGATAAAGCCTGAATCATAGATTAAGGAAACATTAATAATATCAAGAAAAAGGCAGACGATATGAAACGATCATTTTTTCCTCGATTTTATATTGACAGCTGTTGAAGGATGTCGTTCGAGGTGACAATAATGAGATATCTGGTGAATTTTTTTTTAGCATAGTCATACTGAATGTCAAATAAAAGTAGTATGTAATGATAAATCTTGACTTTTGATAAACTATTCCTGTTCCTGAACATTCGAGAGGGAAAATGGGTGATCGAAAAAATTGTGATGTGAGACCTTGAATGAAGGGGCGTACGAATGATGGTGGTTTGGTTGTTAAATGACTTGATTGTAACCCTTGCCTTCAGAGTGCAAATAGTCTTTAAAATAGTTTGAATCTACTTCCATCTATCTTTTTGATAATTTGCCATGGTAACAGAAGAGCTAAGATTTAAATGAGTTTGTATTTTATTAATTTAAATATGATTACTAACGCAACCCTTTGCCGCACACGCCTTGACGACTAGTATTAGAGCTTGATCGTATGTATTATTTTAAAATCGATGTAGTCTAATGAACTAATAGTCAAGAAAGCATTGATCAAAATCTTTTATTTACAAGGTAAGATCAAAAACTGAAATACCAATATCACGATATCACAGTCATTACATATTCTTATTATTTCATCTGCTATAGGTCTGGCCTACTCCATTCTCGCCGGTCTGCCTGCTGTTTACGGTCTCTACACTACGTTCTTCCCTGTTCTCATCTATTTCTTCATGGGTACTTCCAAACATCTCTCTATGGGTAAGACTGCTGTATATTTCAAAATAAAATGCATGATGGATAAAGGCCAACTGCTTCGTCCAAAATTTTCTTGCTCGGCAAGAGTGATCCCAAACTCGCTTACCTTGATATCATCCTCAAATCTCTCATGTTTGAACTTGAACCTCAGGCTTATCTCCTCAAACCACATTTTGAAACATTAATTCGTTCCAGGTACCTTTGCCGTGGTGAGTCTGATGTGTCGTGAAACCGTTGGCCGAGTCCTGATGGAGCGCTTTCCACACGCTTCTGCGTTGGAGATGGGTCCTCCTGCGCTGGAGATGGGTCCTCCTGGGGAACACTTTCATCTCCATGATAATGGGACGAATACGGGCGGTGCCGACTCTCATGGCGGTGTCGACATCGAGGAAGAGAGAGTGAAGATACATGTCGCTCTCTGTCTCATCGTCGGGATCCTACAGGTACATACAATGATGACCACCCTGAATCAAAGAATAACACTGTTCAAATGTTAATATTGTAGTGATGACAAAAGCAGTGACAAACAACGTTGATAGGCCAATGATGATAATTACCATTACTAACGTTTTTAAAAATATATATATATATTTTAAATCGTTATTATAGTTATTATCGTTATTAATACAGAAAGGAGACGAAAATTTCAAGAAGAAGAAGAAGAAGAAAAAGAAGAATTAGTACGGTAGTAGTATTCGTAGTAGTATTCGTAGTATTCGTAGTAGTATTCGTAGTAGTAGTAGTAGTATTCGTAGTAGTAGTAGTAGTAGTAGTAGTAGTAGTAGTAGTAGTAGTAGTAGTGGTGGTGGTAGTGGTAGTAGTGGTAGTAGTGGTAGTGTAGTAGTAGTAGTAGTAGTAGTAGTAGTAGTAGTAGTAGTAGTAGTAATAGTAGTAGTAGTAGTAGTAGTAGTAGTAGTAGTAGTAGTAGTAGTAGTAGTAGTAGTAGTAGTAGTAGTAGTAGTATAGTAGTAGCAGTAGTAGTAGTAGTAGTAGTAGTAGTGGTGGTAGTAGTAGTGGTAGTAGTGGTAGTAGTAGTAGTAGTAGTAGTAGTAGTAGTAGTAGTAGTAGTAGTATAGTAGTAGTGGTAGTAGTGGTAGTAGTGGTAGTAGTGGTAGTAGTGGTAGTAGTGGTAGTGTAGTAGTAGTAGTAGTAGTAGTAGTAGTAGTAGTAGTAGTAGTAGTAGTAGTAGTAGTACATATAGTAGTAGTAGTAGTAGTAGTAGTAGTAGTAGTAGTAGTAATAGTAGTAGTAGTAGTAGTAATAGTAGTAGTAGTAATAGTAGTAGTAATAGTAGTAGTAGTAATAGTAGTAGTAGTAGTAGTAGTAGTAGTGGTAGTAGTGGTAGTAGTGGTAGTAGTGGTAGTAGTAGTAGTAGTAGTAGTAGTAGTAGTAGTAGTGGTAGTAGTAGTAGTAGTAGTAGTAGTAGTAGTAGTAGTAGTAGTAGTAGTAGTAGTAGTAGTAGTAATAGTACATGTAGTAGTATAGTAGTAGTAGTAGTAGTAGTAGTATTAGTAGTAGTAGTAGTTGTTGTTGTATAGTTGTATTAGTAGTAGTTGAAGTGGTATTAGTAGCAGTCGTATTATGATGATGATGAAAAAGAAGACGAATGAGCGTGAAAGGGAAAAAAGACAGATAAGGAAGAACGAAACGAACATTATCAATAGAGTAATCCCAATAATTCTGTTTTATACCATTCAGGTTCTGATGGGCATATGTCGATGTGGCTTCGTGACTGTTTATCTCTCTGAAGCCCTGGTACGAGCCTTCACCACAGGAGCAGCCTTTCATGTACTCACGAGTCAGGTTCCATCTGCATTGGGTATCCATGTTCCAGGAAGATCTCTAGGTGACAAGACCCCAGAAATCGTACATGTAAGTTCACTTTACATTCTTCTTTGAGTATACACATGATTCACACAGCCAAACCGACTCCACCCCGATTCCAAAAACCGACCGATTCTTTTCAATTTCCATGTAATTGTTTGTTCGGTCTGTTGTCGATCTGAGCCCCGTTTCATAAAACTAATTATTTAATAACAAGTTACAATAATTGTTATAAGTTACTGAAATCCTTGAATCTGATTGGTTGAGAGCCAATTTGTCATAGAAATGAGGCAGTTGTTATTGATAACAAGTTTTATGAAACAGGGCCCTGCATGGTGTCGATCTTGTTTGTGTGACTGGGGTATAAGTAGTCCATGAATAGGCCTACATGCAAATCTAGATTTCCATCAATTTTTTTTTTAAAGTTCAATTTCCCTTTAGGTTTCTAAAGGACAAGACATTTGAAATCATCTCTGCAAATTTGCGTCTGCGTTTGAGTTTCATCTCGAATATCTTTGTGTCTTTGTGACAGGCAGCGTGGAACACCTCAAACGGGATCAGGAAACAGTTATAAAATCCTTCTTCAGTGATTCCGTTAGTATTTAAACTTATTCAATAGTAATGTATTGAAGCATTTGAAGAGATTTGGTCAACATGTTATTACGAAGCTGGGCTGTAGGGAGAAGATGGTGATTTTCATGATGTTATAGCGTTGACGTTAATCCTTTCAAAGAATCGTGATACAACATGAGGGCGCTGCAATCTCCAAATCTGAGATGAATGTCGATAAAGACTGTGGAAGTTATTTTAGGAAGAAGAATAGTGTATCATATCCCGAGTAATGTTTCATGTAGGCCTCACCGAGAGTGCAGGAGAATGAAATGGAAACTGAGATGAATTAATCCAGCCATTTCCACAATTATTGATCACATTAATCATTTAACTGTGGAGAAAGTTAAGGGGTGCTTGCAGGATTAAAGGCCAAATAGTACATAAAACATGATGAACAACATGCATTATTATCAGAAAAGCAGGACTATTGTTCGAACATGCATTTACAAGTACAGGGTGAGTGGAAAAAATAAGTCACTGAAATTTGAACCGACTTACAGTTTAAACCTCGGGGAATGTTTTTCGTATTTTCTTGGAGTCGTTTCTGTTTAAAGGAGATAATATTCAATGAAGTACCATCCGATGCTGAACGGATATCACCTATAGAAAACGGAAACTTTCTAATATCATTATTTTGATACACGGCTTTAAACGCTGTAGTGACGAAACTTTATTAAAGATGGTAATTTTAGGTCACATGAATTAAATAATGGGTAGGCCTATAATTTAGAACATACATCATCTAGTCATAATATGTTCGTATTTATTTTCAGTAAACTAAGAAGATAATCTCATCCTGATAACATTAATGTGTATGTTGATATAGAAAGTAATACACATCCTTCTCAGATAAGATAATTAATGATAATTAATATAATTATATATTCTGCAAAAGTAATGAAAGGGTAGATGCATTAGAAAAGGAGAAACTGAAAAGGTTCATGGGATACCCTGTAGTGGTTTGTTTCCAAGTAGAAACAAATGTCATATTTCCGTGAATCATAATCGCTACTCGCTGATCAGACCAAGTAATACTTATGAGGGAAGATCATCTTTCTGTTTTTATCCTCTGGTTCGTCTCGAAATAACAATGGAGTATCTATTACTATTTCACGTATACTATATCAATTCTGCAAAACAAACCGAATTAATGTCGTTTCCTTTGGTTCTTATCTCATCTTAACGATGTAATTGATATCGATAAACTGAAATGGATAGAATGCGATCTGAAATGAAAAGAATATCAACAGCTACCATAGAGTACTTGAACTCAAATCGTCAACCACATAATTATATGGCAGATAACAATTTAGTATTTACATAATCTTTTGAATTAACTCATATCGAATCCAATCCGATTATGCGAATTTTAATGCCATGCGGTAACACTAGGTCATTTTACATTAATGTGAGAAATTTTGTCCGAATGTCCCATACTAGATCTGATTTTTATCTGCCTCATGAGTGTTTACTAAAAATAATACAGGTCGGTTAAAATTATTTGCAGTCAGTCAATACACTGCACATTATTGATAAAACACCAAATTATCAGTATGATTATCGATAGTCTACTTCTCAGAATACTCACACTCGAATAATCTGCACGAATAATCTGCATTAAAACAATTCAGTACTTATTTCATCTGAGACACGAAACACATTGCAGACACTCGACGGGCAGCCGTTTAGCTAACTTATCATTAACAAAAATCATTGGTCTTCCTGTTCTTGGTATCCTTTCTAATACATGTACAAAATACTGTAGTAGGACAGGCATGTGACAAAACATTGTTAGCCATTTCAAAGTTCCGATCCCTTTTTCCATATCAGCTATTTTATTTTGCGAAGTTCAGTCAATGAGAATAGTTTGTTTGGAGTTAAGGAAGGCTATCTAAGGAATAAAAGATGGTTATCTAGTTGAATGCCCTCATGTGAAAATAATTCATTATGTGAATGCGGTGTCAAGCATGCAGACAAGCATTATCACATACAGTGGGTGTCGCGTGGGTCCAGCCATTGAGAGGGGGCACTGGTATCATGGGGGGGGGGGGGGGGGGTACCGGTAGTAATCCGTGAATGAAATACAAATAGCAACCCAAACATTGGGGGAGGGATCCTGTCATCTTCTTTTCTCTCTCTTCTTCTTCTTCTTCTTTTTTTTTTTTGGGGGGGGGGCATTCCATGGAGGAGGGGGGGGGGGGGGGGGAGGGTGGACGTGCGTCCTATGCCCTTTCCCGATAAGACTGATTATCAGAGACTTTAAATCAACATTAGCTCAACAATAAAGAGTCTGAATATTCAGACCAAATCGATTCCGATCCCTTTTTCCAAAACATGTAATTTATTTTGCTAAGTTCAGTCAATGAGAATAGTATGTTTATCATGAGTTAAGGAAGCCCATTTAAGGAATAAAAGATGGTTATCTAGTTGAATGTCCGCACTCCACCCCGTGATGTAGTCCATACAACATTAACTCTTTGTCTCGTGATCATGATGGTGGATTATTCATTTCTCGCCCTACCTCTTTTTGACCCCATATATTCCCTGCAGCCACCGATAAATGCCCCCGTAAATGCCACCTTGATTTAGAACAAAATGTGTCAACTGTTCACCGAGACCGACTGAGCACATGAACCATGTTAAAGGTATATTTAACATAGGAGCTGCTATGACGCAAAATCCCGCTAAACCGTTTTTGACAACCAAGAAATAATAGCCCGTGTGACACGTGAATGTGCCATTTAAAAAAAATAGTAACAAAAAGAAGAGGAAGGGGAAAAGAGGCCTTTTTTCTGTTTATAAACCATGACCATTTTTCTTACATCTGACCGTTGTTATTACTTTTATATTTCAAGAGGGACTTCCCTTATTCTGTCGTTGTACATTAGTGGCGTCATTCTTCTGAAGACTTGGCGCGTTCTTTAACGCACCATGTGAGCTACACAGAGTAAATGTAATATTGACTGTATACAAGATAAAAACATTGCATGGAATGACTGGTGCAAGCAGTTATTGCCTTCATAGGAAATATTAGCGTGGGGAATAACGCAGTCGAAATAAAGCCTCGTGTACAGTGGGTATTAGTTTACGACTGACGATTTTAACCCGCGTTGCGTCACACCCTCTTATGACGGTCGTGACGTAAATACGGTCAGATAACCTTTCTCTGACCTACTTTCTCTTATCCTGTCACTCTATAGGTATGGCGTCATCTGCTAACCCATCTGGGTGAGAGTAACACGGCAACGATCATCATCTTCATGATCTCTTTCGGTACCATCTTTCTTACCAAGGAGATCATCGAGAAGTTTAAACACAGGATCAAGTTCAACGTACCCATCGAACTTATCGTGGTAAGTTATTAACAACATCCATTTGAAAGGTCATCGTGCTCCAGACCAGTGGCCTATCTAGATATTCTGGCGCCCGGGGCGAACTATCAAATCTGCGCCCCCCCCCCCCATGCCCAAACACAGATTAATGAGCGTTTTTAACTTAGAAATGATGGTACTACGTGAAAATGAGTTTTGATGCACATAACCCAGGGCTGTTAGCCCAAATTTGATTAGTTATTGTATAAGCGAGGGAGCAACGCGACAGAGCGGCAAATCCCCCCCCCCCTTTCACACCTTAAACTGAAATTTCTTATGAACTTTTATTTTACCCTTACAAAAAAAAAACCAAAAAAAATCCAACGGAATACAGCGACTTAGCGGTAGATTTTATTTAAAAAAAAAAATTCCTATTTTGGGGGCGCAAAAGGAATGAAAACCCTGAAGAAATGTATTTTGAGGAATTTAGTAAGGCAATTGCAAGCCAAAATTATGATTTCTTTCGAAAGTTCTATACTTTGAAATTGCTTTTTGTACACTTATATACCATCTGGGGACGCAAAATTTTAATAACCTCCTGCCTTATGCGAGGGGGGGGGGGGGGGCAAAGCAACACTTTAAAAATGCCATTGGGGGCGTGAAATAGGTAGATCTTGAACATAATTATGCGAGGGAGCAAAGCGACCGAGCCGTAGAAAATTTTCGCATTTCAAACCCTATAAAACATAATTTCTTCCGCATTTTGTCCTTGACTGGGGCGCAAAATCCCTCAAAGACCATAACATTTCTTGTATTCCCCCCTTTTCCTTCTCTCTTTTGCTTTTTTGCGCCCCCTTCAAGTGCCGCCCAGGGCACCTGCCCCCTCCGCCCCCCCCCCCCCCCCCCCGTAGATACGCCACTGGTCCGGCCGTAGAGTCATCACGTCCCAGTTAAAGCATCAACTACTGAAATCAAACTGTAAATGTGGAAGGGATAAGGTCCGGCTCACAAGAGGCTTCATTTGCTGACGTTGTATAGGACGGCGTCAGTGACTGGTGCGGTGTTTTACGCGTCATAAAAGAGCGATATTCTGTGGAAAGTAATTGCAAAATGAACTGTACAAACCATAAGTGCAAACAATATTTGTAATAACTAGCGTGTATTGGTTTATTGCCTTGAATGCTCGAATAGCGCAGATAATAGCGCAGTCGAAATGATGTCTCGTGAAATCCGGGCCTGAGAAGGTCCCGTTTTTTAAAGAATAATAGAAGTGACCTCATAGATTAATGGAACATCGTTTGAATCAAACACTTTCATTCCCAAGTTCATTTGTTTTCTTCTTGGAGCATCATTGCAAAAATTTTGATGGAAATCGACAGTTGTCAAATAGTTACAGTCAAATAACTCACCAATTTTGAACTATGGCAACATTAAAACAATACCTGAAAGAAATCGCTCATAATTAAAAAGAAAAAAATAACATGTGAGATTCAAATTGCCAAAAGCCATTAAGTATCGTATCAAAATTATTTTTAAAAAAGGTTAAATGAGATAGATCATCCTTTTTTGGCAGACGCTTCTATACATCATCTGACCAAAAATACAACCACACCGTCACTTATAATATCTGGCTGAACTTCATCCTTCCATTAATTTGTGTTTCCTTTATACTTCCATGCATAAAGGTGATGTAAACAAAATCAGGGTTGATCTACATCTATATATATTATCAAGGTTGCTCTACAGGCATATACTGCTTATCAGTCTGTTTTCCTCTTAATATAAAAAACAGGAGTCAAACAAACACCAAGGATTATCATGAAAAGTGAAGATTTCTGTAAAAGGCGGATATGTTTTTCATTTTTACTTTCAGAAATGATGACAGAATTAATAAAATTAAGAAGGAGGAAAATGGTCCCCCCTCAAAAAAAAATGAAAAAGGAGCATTGTAGATGACAAAGATGAGCCTAGACAGTCAAAAGAGACTTGCAAGCAGTGTAGAGAAATAACAAGAACTTGGTGGAGGAAGGAAAGAAAAGAATCAAATGGAAAAGATTTCTTAACAAAATGATAAGGGGGGGGGGGGTGTTTCATAAAGCTGTTCGTAAAGTTACGCATGACTTTACGAACGACTTGAATATGAAGTGCCAGATAGGATGCCCAAAGTTTTTCCTGATGTTTTAACAAAGTATGACTGTATTTCTAATAACCTCAATCAAATTATGGCAAAAAATATACTTTGCATTAAAAATGTTTGTTATAATAAGAATGTAAATCTACATCTGCACAGTTCCACTTTAGTTGCTGCAGTTAAAAATGATTAAGCATCCCATTTGGCTTGTCATATTTAAGTCGTTCATAAAGTCATGCGTAACTTTACGAACAACTTTATGAAACACCCCCTGGATGAGAAATGTATTCATATTATACAGTAAAGAAGAACAAAATACATCTTTAGAAATAATTGATAGAAAGTGCCCATCATAAGGGCATTAATGTTTCTTGCTAACTTGGTGTATTTTTATACCTGTCTGGATAATGATATTTTGTTCATTTATAATCACTTTGCACTATAAACTTGGCACAAAATAATGCCCAATTTTGGTTTGCCAAACAATGGAAGACAATTAAATCCAAGCTTACTCCAATATTTTTGAAAGTGTATATCATAGAACAGAGAGAAAGTTAAAAAAAGAAATGCGCGTTATCTTTTCACAATGATATGAATAATGTTTCTATATAAGAAGGATGAAAAGTCGGTCATTTGGATGAACTAGACTTAAGCGAATGCAGACACTGTCTAGATCTATGTAACAAACATGTGGGAGTGACAATGTGTCATAAAAAGATAACATCCTATTTATAAGTATAAAACCGTGGGTGCATGCATGGCCTGACGAATTTAGTTCCAAACCTTCATTGCCAGGAAACAAGCAAAAACACGTGACAATAATGTCACCTGACATGTTGATGATATTGCGTCTGGTTGCCAAGCTATTCATATTGATGATCTGTATTAGGATGAGTTTGAAGTGTTTTAAAGCTTACCCTGCATGATTCTCCCATATGTGAGTAGCGAGATTATGAGATTAGTATATTTAAGGATTCGTACAATGATTAATATCCAATCATATATAATCTTTAAGGAAGGTATTCGAAGTATACAGTACGATTTAATATGATTAAGATATATGATGAATTATTAATCAATATTGATTTTTGCTCTGAATTTTAAAGGGATTATTCCAAGAATCAATCAAAAATTCCATATGATCAAACATTTTAGTTGCGACCATGACAACAACCACGTGTTACAATTCACAGACCCCACCGGCTTATACCATTTGGCGAGATAAATTAACAATCCTGTAATTCTAATTTGTCAATATTCAAGATTCACTAGTGAATTTTAAAGCTTCTTGAATTTCCAAAATCTACTGTGCACTCACTGATTAGCAAAGAGCAATGTCATATGCCAGAGCGTTTCTTTGGCATGGTTCGGGAATAATAATAATAATAATAATAAAACATTTATTAGAACATTTTAACGATAACACGATAAAAACTACTTTCGAAAAATAAACTCAAGACAATTTCAATAGCCCTGTCTATCACCTTTAGAAATGTGCGAACATTACAATGGCGTATTACGTAATCCGAACAAGATTTCTATGGGCAGTTCAATAGGCCTTTGAAATTGCCCTTGAGTTTATTTTTCTAAAGTAGTTTTTATCGTGTTCGATCTAAAGATGATGTAAAAGTACTAGTACGGAATTGGTTATTTCGTCTTCAAAATTCAAACTATATAGAGGATATAAAATTTTTTATAACTTTTGGGGCACTTCGCTGCGCGAATATGAGGATGTTCGGGCATCTCATTGCCCATAATCATTCTGTTTCCAAATTTTACGAGTGAGTTAAGCGGGCGAGTAAAAACAAGACACTTTATTATCTTTAAAATGTTATTTCGTCTTCACAATACACTAGACAAGATATAAAAGAAACATAATTATATTCGGGCACCTCGCTGCACGAATGTGAGGATACTCCGGTATTTCGCTGCCCGATTATGAGGTAATAGTTGACCGAATATCGGAACTTTTAAAAATTCTCAGGGGCTGCTTATATGGTTGGACTGTTGTCCGTAGAATTCCCACTCCAAACTTAATACAAATATATTTCACTGAGAGCAGCGAAAATCCATTTCGCAGGCTGTAGCTTTGGAGCTCGTGCTTTACATCGTGTGTGTAAACATCTCGATCATGGGCGAGTGAAAAACATTTTACCTCGTCTCCTTATTTCTTTGACATTTCAACCCACCTTTCTCTTAAATGGATGAGGAAACGCTTTTATTATGTTTTCTCTCATGTAATCCTTCCCGCCAAATTTGATTATGTGTATTCCTCGGTATCGGGGTGCATGCGGGATCTAGTACTTGATCAGTGACAGACAGACTTAAAGCCAAACCTAAGCGTATAGTTTGAATCATCACTACTGATTTTCATGTGATCTAGTTCAAACTATGTGATCCCCAAAGTTTGTTCCAACCAGGGGTCGTATTATGGGTATATACCGAACAAATGTCATTTCATAATCACATTAGCTACCCACATTTTCTCTCTCACCCCCTCCCCTCTTTCTTAATACTCATTTTCTCTAGCAAATCATAATGAGTCACATCATTAAGGCAGCTGTTTCTATCAATTATGAAAAAAATTATCCTAGGTTCCAGTGCTTAAAGCGAGATCCCTGAGCATGAGACGTAACGGGTTATTTCAGTATAAGCCTGTAGGACTGTGGAGTTTAATACTTAAACGCTTTAGGGTGTCAGACAGTGAAGATCTATGAAGATAATAGCTCTTATGGGATGGGATGAAGGTTTTTATGTGGTGGTTTCATAATTTGTTATCCTACATCAATTTCCACATCAAGCAGCGAAACCACAGTACATCGTCACATCCCTGCTGTGATAACTACATCTAAACCGTGACTATGCCTGTCATACCGCAAGCAGACTTTGGCACTAGAATACTAGAACAAGCTTTCAGCGTAGTAGACCTATAACACTTTGTGATATTTTCTATTAGAGATCTGTCATCTATTGAATATTCCGTTTGGAATATGTGAACGTTCCTTTTCTATCATTCACCTTGTATAACCGGTTGCTTTAATCCTCGCCTTGCTTTGTCATCCCTCTTGTCTCTCAAAATATTCACGAAAATAACAACACCAATTAAAAAGCGCTCTGAGAATAAAGATATGCTGATGCTGTTGAATATCATTGTTATAACATCATGTAGAAGGGACATAAGATGTTCTTAAGAATGAAAATGACTTGATATTTTGATGAAATGAAAGACAGCGGTTACAAGGATTATCATCATGATTCATGAACAGGAATGATTAAGAGGGAGTCATAACTTTCGAATGTCCCTCCAGGGGCATACACGGACTTTTAATTTTTGTTCTTCATCCGAACTTATACAATGATACAGACTTGATGGCAAATCAATTCCCTGTTATTTTCTTTATTTATATGTTCTGGTTTTAAGGTCTACAAGTAAAATGCTACGAAATATTGGTTCAGATTTGCGATGCAAATTGAAACCCTTTAGACTTCAGCTTTTACATCCTGCATCCTTAAAGGTGTATTATTAGAAACTCTTGAGCTTCAATCTTGCACCCCCCCCCCCTCCTTCTTTCGCGATGCCCCTAGATGCTCCCGGATGAAACGGTGATCTCGAGGTTTTCAAGCACGTGGTAGACGTTCAAATTTAATTTTTCAGCTCAATTTAACTGCGTTAAAATCATGTTTTACAGAGGATATTTTCTCTCTGCCTAATTGAAGGATTGACATGAGGGAGAAGTGATACTTCCGCGCTAAGAAAATTAGATTTATCCTTAGAGTAAAGCACGGGACCGGGAAGCAAGGTGCGTACTGCACTGCGTGCTATTTCGACATGTCAAGTATAAGAACACTTCTTATTTCAAAAGTTTTTGTCTACTTTTGATGATTTTTATGAAGTACGTATGATTTATAAAAGATCCTTTTGGTGTTTTATATTTCTGAGTTTTTTATGAATATCTATAGATAAGATATTGTGAATAAAGGTATACTTGTTGATATCTCTCATTTTAAATCATGAAAGATATTAGTTTAATATTTTTTGTTGTAAAAGTTTTCGTCGGATTGTATGGTTTCATAAATATGCCCAGTACAACGGTAACAAATTTGATTGATTTTTTTTGGCGATAGAATGAAAATGCAGCATTTTCTTGATAAATAGGATGATTTCTTTTTCTTCTTTCTTTAGGTGGCCATCTCCATTATTGTATCGAAATTCGCCTACATGCACAGCCGTCATGGTGTGGACACTATCTTTGAGATTAAAACAGGGTAAGTGTAATAATTGAAAAGGCTTATGTAAATGGAGTCATTATAAATCGTTTTCAAGACTTGATAATTATTAACAAATTCATAATGAATAACATGGACGTCGCCGATGATGGTGTACAAAGTGACAACTCCCCCCCCCCCCCCCACACACACACAAACACGCACGCACACGTACTTAAATATTTTGTCGACATATCCATAATTATTGTCGACAACTACGAATACTAGGATTTTTATTACTTTGGAGGGTTTTTGTCAGTATTCTGTTTGCTACATTGTTAACTTTCACATGAATGGAATCTGATGAATAACGTTTTCCGGTTTTTTCCCCCCATGCATGAGCAGAGTTATCGGCTACTTTAACCGACAAATCCTTCTCATATTTTCTCAGCGACATCCCTAAACAAGTAATGATTTATTGACTGACCCCTTCCCAGGGCTGAGCAATGTAAACAAAATATGTATTTTTGTTTCCAGTATTAAAGATTCGAGAATATTTCTTTGTTATTCCAGTTTCCCTCCCCCACGTACCCCAAGCATGTTCGGCCCTCTCTTCGGTTCGCTCATCGGTGATAGTTTCGCTATTGCCATCGTTGCCTTCGCTCTTTCCGTATCACTCTCTAAGACCTTCGCTACCAGAAACAACTACGAGATCGATGCCAACCAGGTAAAGGAACGTTACATGCGGAAAAAAAATAGAAGGAAAAAAGATAGATAGATAAAAAGATACATAGATGGTCACACAGAAATGAGAAGAATATAAATAGAAAATCAATAGAAGAGGAATTTAAAGCCATGATAGCGGGTATAAAGAATATCGGCATAATAGGTAAAAAGGAAAATACTATTTTATATTGTATGCGCTTTAATTATGTAATGTCAATCCTGTCAAATGCTTATTTTATACTTAAACGACGAAATGATTTTGCAAAGTCATCATGGTCATGAAACAAAATTATGTTAACATTTTTTTTCTTTATTTGACATGCATCACAACAATGACTTCAGAAATAGAAATAAACTGATCACGTGATTTCGTCCAATCCAAATAAAGCCTTAACAATGGTATCATCTTTCAATTCGCCCTCGGTTTCTCAATTATACCAATTTCCTCTCCTCTGTGAGCAATTTAACGCAGATTTCATGAGTCATGACTAGGAGAGTTTTTGAGCTATTCTGGGCAAATTCAAAATATGATGCAATAAAACTGATGAAGCAGCAGTTTACCATTAAGAAAACTCTCTATATTCCTTACATTTTTGGGGTTGGAAACCTTTATCAAGTTCACTAAATAGTGTATAAAACATTTGTACTGATCAGATTCTATTATAAAAGATTCCCCCTTTGTCAAAACCTTGTACATATAATAATTCCACTTTTTGAAAATCTTTTGATGTCATTATGAAATCTTTAGTAAAATAAACTATTAATAAGTGGCATAAAATTATCGCAGTACATGAGCTAGAACAGTTTAAAATTTAGCATCTTTTTCTCTAAACAGGAAATGTTGACCTATGGAGTATCAAACATCGTGTCATCCTTCTTCCATTGTTTTGTATGCTGTGGAGCTCTCGCTCGTACTTCTATCCAAGAAGCAGTAGGAGGAAAAACACAGGTACTTACTTAATAAATTACTTAAAATATTTAAAAAAAAAAAATAATAATAGATAACACTATTATGTGGACTGTATGGGCGAGGTGGGGGTTGTTTGTTATATATTTACTCGGCTTCAATTGGTCATAAAACTTTTTTTTTTAATTATGTGCAACAAATACTGATTTTGAAGTTGACATTTGCCAGACCATAATAAAGAGATGCCAAAGATAATAATGGTATATCACAATTTGATTTTATCCCCTTTCACAGATCGTAACCCTGGTATCATCTACAATGGTCTGTTTGGTATTGCTCTTTATGGCTCCATGGTTCGAACCTCTACCGAAGGTGAGTTTATTCATACCGGTAGAAATGCTCAAATATTCACTGAAAAGACCGCACTGTTACCCACTACTCTTCCGATTTTACAATTACATCATTGTCGTCTCAAGCTACTCTGTTCCCTTTACCCATTTTGAATACACTATTCAACTACTACACTACTAATTCTACTACTGCTACTACTGTTGTTACTCTTGATGTTCGAATATGATAATAATAATCTTATTCATCTACACTGTAAAAAATTTGTTGAGTTTATTAACACTTTTCTGTGACAGATTTAAAACACTGCGACGTGTTTATATATTGTACGGGTTTAAGAGCTAAACCCATGTGTTTAAGAGCTAAACACATGTGCCTATTTTTTTCATCTTTCAGCACGCCTTAGGTGTTTACTAGATGAACATGTTTACCTTTTATATGGTTCTAATGTATAGGCTAAACACCAAATGTTTACAAAATAATCATTTGGTGTTTACAGCTGTTTAAATACTAAACAGTGTGTGTGATTATGGTGTAAACATTTGGCGTTTAGCCTATACATTAGAACCATTTAAAAGGTAAGCATGTTTATCTAATAAACACCTAGGCGTGATGAAAATAAGCACAGAATGTGTTTAGCTCTTAACTTAGCTACAATATATAAACACGTGGTGTTTACACCATAATCACACACACTGTTTAGTATTTAAACAGGTGTAAACACAATAAATGATTAAGGTGTAAACATTTGGTGTTTAGCCTATACATTGGAACCATTTAAAAGGTAAACATGTTTATCTAGTAAACACCTAAGGCGTGCTGAAAGATGAAAAAAATAGGCACATGTGTTTAGCTCTTAAACCCGTACAATATATAAACACGTCGCAGTGTTTTAAATCTGTCACAGAAATAAACATGTCACATGTCGCATTTTTTTTTACAGTGTATAGGGTAGCCTCATTAATACTGTTCTTCCTGGGCTCTGATTTATTATTACCCTAGCATTGCACCTGCACCAAGAGGGACAAACGTGGGTAAAACTCCTTGTCCATGGGTGTAAGCACCGAGCAAGGATCGAACCCAGAACCTATCGTACGAGAGTCAAGAGCCTTCACCAATATACCATACAGCTTCCTGTGTTAAGCCCACCGCTATACTATACGATCGGTCTACGATCCGATTTTGAAAGAAAATGTAATAGCATTAGATATAAAAAAGTTAAACACATAAAATATGTTTGATTGAGGTTCTGAATAGTTACATGGATAGTAAAATCGAAATGAAGACCTAATTACGAGCCTTCTTGTCAGAGGAAATTCCAAATCGGCTCCGAATCGTAGTGCGTCAGAGCAGTCCTGCGATTGTCTACGATTTGAAACTGATTTGGCCCTTATTCCGGATATAAAGCTGACATCGCACCAATTTCCTATGTTGAATATTCATATTTTTGTTCAGAACCTGAATCAGGTAGTTTTTATTTGTTAAAATGCCTAAATTTAATGCTGTTGCGTTTTATTTCCAAATCGGATCGTAGTTGATCGTATAGTGTGCGTTGGGCTTTACGCAGTATTGGTCATCCATCTTGGACTACAGTCGAAAAGATTACTGACAACATGAGCAAGAACGATTACATATTATAACCTTAAGCATTTTAAAACGCGATCGTATTACACATGCTATATGCTTTTCTTTATTTGTTCCAGTCTGTACTGGCAGCCATCATCTGCGCTGGTCTAAAAGGCATGTTCCTTCAATTCAGAGATCTACATTTCTTGTTCCGATACTCCAAATACGATTTTGTAAGTATTTCCTGTATGATTAACCCCAGTATATGTATATTTGCTAACTCTAGTCAAGATATGGATCCTTTTCTCTTTAGAAATGAATGAAATCATGAAATGAATGAAATCATGAAATAAAATTAATGAAAAAGCAAAATAAATTAAATTCTCTCCATTCATAGTTTATGTTGTTGTTGTTGTTTTTTTTTTTTATAATACTGTGTTTCCGGATAAAAATAAAAGTGCTTACATCAAATTAGAAACTGATTGAAAGAACACAATAATGATAAATCATACCAATGCATTTGTGTATAGATCATCTGGGTTTCAACCTGGGCTGCTGTCGTCTTCATCGGTGTAGATCTTGGTCTTGGAGTTGGCGTAGTCGTCGCCCTCTTTGTAACCGTGGTCAGGACACAGACACCCAACTTCTCCACCAGGGGTAATATGAATGGAACTGAACTCTACAAGAATATCAAACGATACCCCAGCGTAAGTCAGCTTGTCAATACACTTCGAAAAAAGGATGTTTTTTTCATCTCTTTAACAGCAAGTGATTATATACTAACGCTTCCTTATATTAGTAAATTATGCCTTGGATTGTTTCTGTCTGTGCATCTGACGCTTTCTCTCTATCTCTCTGTCCGTCTGCATATCTCTCTCTCTCTCTCTCTCTCTCTCTCTCTCTTGCTCTCTGTCTATCTCTCCCTCTATCTCCCCCTCCCTCTCTTCAGTCTATCTCTCTCACGTGTTCTCAGTCCTGTTTCCTCCCAGTTACAGGATTAGATCACAACTGTGTGTGATGGATTATACGTTTTGCTAAACTTAGCGACTTGCATTATCAGAAAAGAACTTGTTACAACTGATGAGACAACAAATTCATCGGAAGTGAAAACATGTCAAGAATCTTTTCAAACATCTTTTCTGATTACATATTTTCATGACTTGAACTTGTAAAACTAATTGAAATAAACCCTCTATTTATCATCATTATTGCTCTTTATTATTTTGCATACAGGCTAAGGAATACGACCAGGTCAAGATAGTCCAAATGCAAGGTTCCTTGTACTTCGCCAATGCTGAGATGTTCCGTAACCAGGTCTATGAGGCCGTGGGCATCAACCCTGTCAAAGTCTTGGTCAAGATCCAGAAAGCCCAGGCCAAAGACAAGAAGATCCAGAAGAGGACTGAAAGCGAAGACATACCCATTGACGTCATCGAACTGACTGGTGTAAACGAGGTATGACTAAAGTCTATCGATATTCCTCTTTTAACAGACAAGACGCGTGTTTCATCAAACACTTAAGATACATTTCAAGGCCTCCAAATCATGCGTATGCCCCCAAATTGTTCGCATGAGTTATTCAAATTATGGATCTTATTTTCTCATTACCCCTGGTTCAGAACAGTTCAGTTTTATACATCGGTTATGTATGAACGTATGAACAATATTGTGGTAGTCCTATATTAATGGGGGAACATTATTAGAGAGAAATATAAAATGTTTATTATCTAATCAATCAGCTCATATAGGAAGTATACTTCTCGTTTTCACATGCATTGAATGGATGTTTAACTTTCCCAATATCATATAACCTGTATAGATAAGAATCTTAATCGTGTAGGCGAATCTTAAATGATGTCTACTAATTATTCATCACTTTACCATGTATACAGGAGCATGTACGAGCTCAAAACTTGAAGATCAAAGCCATCATCATCGACTGCGGTCATTTCGGATTCGTCGACTCGATGGGAGCGAAGACCATGGCATCCCTGGTCAAAGATTTCCGAGCGGTCGGCGTTTGTGTCGTCCTTAGTAGCTGCTCAGGTAAGAAAGATTTTCTCACCATGATAATAACTACAAATTACATAATAATATATAATAATTGGGTAATACTTGTTTTATTTTGGTGTCATTTTGAGTTTTACTTGTTGCATTTTGTGTCCGATTATATGGATTTACACGTTCAGTAGCAATGGAACGAAATTCAATAAGAACAAATATTGTTATATCGTCGAGTTTATATCTCATATTGAATGACAGAGTTTGCCTTACGTACATCCTTTTATTCTCTCTTATCTTGCTGTTTTTACAATCTTATATCAACCAAATGCATGAACCATGTTTATTCCACTTATCTGAAAACTTTAATTTGAACTTTTGATGAAAATTTTGTCACTTCTCGTGAAAGAGGGGTCAAATCTAATTATATTTTTAAAATATGATTTGATTGACAGATTCTGTGATGCAATCCTTATCTTGTCTGAGTTCGATCAAAAAAGAACTATTCTATATGACTGTTCATGATGCCTGGCTATCACTACATAATATTCGACTACAGGTAAGTCTCATACCCACCTCCCTTCAACTAAAATGAGCAGATATCAAGAAGAGTAGTCGTTGGTTTAAAAGAATGACAGGTGATGAGAAGTGGGGTGGACCAGCGATCAATAGAGGAAGACAAAATGAAATAAGAAAATATTATATTTTTGAGAAGAAGACGGTTGAAAAGAGAAGTATGATGAGGAAGAGCTGAGAAGACATTGTACAAAAAGAATACGCTTACGGGGGAGAGGAGGAGGAAACTTGAAATGAACCATAATTAAAAAAAAAAAGATGACACAGGGAACTATGTTTCAATGTTTCTTGCAGGGATATATTGGTAATGTTATTCTTTGTTCTGTGATTCAGTGAAAGCAACATCGACTTCAAAAGCATCAGTAATCTTGAAAACACCCTAATTAATTTTGGGGATTCTTTCTTTGTCGTTCTCTAGACTTGTCATCGTGTTTCCCATACCCTTTATCTATTATTTTATCCATGACTTGTGTATGATGTTTTTCAATTTCCTAGTCCACATTACCATATAATTCATTTCTTTTCTCTTACCAAATAAAACCATATATTAACCCTACTTATCATTTGAAAACAAACTATCTAAAATACATGTATATCCAAAATGTGATAACCGCTTGATATCCATTCATGTACTAAATTCTACACTGCATTTAAAAACCGTTATGCCTCCCTCTCCACACATATCCCTATATGTTAATTGCTCCTTCCCAAATTTTGACCTTTTTTAATATGCTGCATTCAGGCCGAGAATCAATATCATCATCAAATGAAACTAAATAGTGCAATTTCTTGGTGGCCAAAAATTTTACAAGATACAAATTATATAGTGGATGATGTGTATCCATCCGAAGTTTAAATTAGTTTAGATATCACAGCTCGGGACCAAATATATTGTAATTTTTTCAATGAATAGCTCTTCAGTTGTGAGACTACCTTAGAGGTCCGAAATTAAAAATTATACACAACATCGACGACATTTCCGATATGATCAGTTCATCCGAAGGTTAACAACAGTCCCGTTTAAACTGCAATATATTAGTGGGGTCTAAAGTAAATCCAGGATCCGACGTACCCCCTTATGATTTTTCAAACATGCCCCCCCCCCTCCCCCCCCCCCCAAAAAAAATATATAAAGATGACAAACTCTTTTATTTATTCATTCATCTATTTATTTATTTTGTTTGTCATTGACGAACGGACACGAATAACGCTTCAGGAAAATGTGAGAACCATTTTTGTCATTGTTAGTGTTGCTTGTGAGAGATGTTTGAGATGTGCCGCTTGGAATACTCTGGCGTAGCTCCTGAGTAAATCTCTACTAATAAAATGTCCACCCAGAGGAAACCTTTCACCATCACTGACCAATGTTCCTTTCATTCCCTCTCCTGCCACTCGCATGGCACCCTGCATCCTGGCTACCTTCAATACTTCTAGGTGGATTCTATCATGAATGGCGAAGGACCTCGCAAGAAACGCTCTTCAAGGTGGAAGAGATTCCGCACAAGAGAGGCCACCATCTAAGGGGTGTATAGAGAAGGAAGTGATGAAAAAGAAACGTAATAAGGGGCATATGTGGAAGACCTTGAAGGATGATACGGATTTAAAAGAGAAGAAACAAAAAACATTTAAAGTCGAAGGGTGTGATTCCAAGAAGATCGTAATTCATCCATATCAATTAAAGAATGTTTATTGAAGAAAAGCTCGAATAATATGAGGATTAAGAGGAGTGGGGGAAGTTAAACACTCAGAAAATGAAGAATGGTATTATCGTTGGAAAGACACAATTACGGGTGTCATGAAGAATAACCCACAAAAGGTTATGTTCGTTTCGTTTGAATAATCATGCATATTAAAATGATTTAAGGATTATTGTTACTGCGTAATCCATTACTATTTTATGTATATTTGTGATGTACATGCTCAAACCGTTTTTAAAGAAAGAAAAAATAGATTTGAAAGACTTCTTTAAATTTCATTCATGTGAAAAGTTATTGTTTATGTCAACTTGTATTGTATTGTAATCATATTACACAAAATACTTGTAAATAGTTATTGCTATTCGTAAAATAATATTCTATTCCACTTGTCATTTATGAATGTATTTAGTGCTGGAACACTGCCTTATATTTTCTGTAGTAAATAACCCTTGTTAAGATCAACTAAGAAATTATGGTTTTGTAAATTCAACAAGGTACACTATACAAACGTTTACTGAGCTGGAAGGTACATTTAGCTCCTAAATTTGTAAAGTTGACATCATTTTGCCATGAATAATTGACCCTTTTTAATAGACGTTTGACCATTTGAGGTTAAAAATATTAATCACAAAAATGCTTTATTATAATCTCTCCCAGTTCTTCGCATCATTGTGAATTTTGGGAAATTGTATTTCTGTCCTTTGCTCCAGTCACTCCGAAGAGCAAAGTAGACCTTTAATATTTTCTAAATTGATGTCATTGTGTTAATCATTTCTTCAAAGATATTGTTTTTTGTGAGAATGATTGAAATGATTACACTGAACATGGAGATGTTTCTGTGAAAAGGGTTCGAAATTCACCGATAATCATACCCCTTCTCTACCGAAGATCCATTAATTCTACCATAGGGCATTTGTTTATGTTTATGGTTTATTCTACCTGACTGCTAAAAAAACATGAGTATGCTTTAAGTAAGCAACCAGGGGACTGACGGCTTCAAGTCCCCCTCCGAGAGACTTGGTAATGAGGATTAATGCCTTACCAAAGGGCGCTAGTGCATCCACTTGGTTTCGAACCCAGGTCCTCCCAGTTACGAGACCACTGCTCTACCGGCATTGAGCCATCGTGCCTCATAATTAATTAGGTAGAAGAAATATACGCAGGCCTACTAAAATATTAACACAACTACTTGTAAATTTCCAAATTTCTTTTACTGCGATATCCAGTATCTTGTTATGCAGGGTTTTTATTTATTTTTTCTAAAGCAGCTGCTCAATCGATGGAGTATATAGCGTGTTTGTTTAAGGGTTTTTCCACTCAAAGAGAATGTGTGATTGCACTTATAGGACTTTCACATCTTTTTTTTCATTTGAGAAGTAGTCATTATTTTGTCTTAATTCTCTAATTTGTTAGTGTAAAAAAGTTGATGTGGCTTGAAGGAAAACACAACTCAGAAATTTGACCCTCCAGGTTAATATTAAAATCCACCTTTACTTAATCATGGGGTGTCGTACTTTGTAACGTTTATATTTCATTCATTTTTCTTGTAAATAAAAACTAAGTATGAATCTTTCATTTGTTTATTATATAGCTGCAATGCAAATTATTTTATACAATGCGAATTTAAATTTCAAAAATGATATGATCGTAGTGCCTAAATCCATCTGTGCCTATGTTTTAGTATTCGGAGAAATGTGATGAATGCGACTCTACAAATACAGTGCAATAAAACGAATTAATCGAAATAAAATCAAGTTCCTTTGCTTTCTTTTTTTGTGTGTGTTTATTCTATTTGTATATTTTTCGGTATATTCGGGTGTATTAACGAAATGTAACCTGTCAACTAGTTACATTCGGGGTTATATTGCTTCTTTTGAAATTTGAAAATATTTTGTGATTATGATGAAAATGAAAAGTAAGTCAACCATAAAAGACAGTAATCAACATCACTGATATTTATCATTAAGAATTGTTTAAACCCAAAGAGCTCTACGAAATCAAATACAGGAAACAAAAGGGCAATATAGTGAGAAAATCTGAATTATGGAGGATTATTTGGTCTATAATAATTATACAAGATCTGTATTTTGGTTTTATGGACCTTGAGCTAAATTATTTTTTATTCTTTAATTCTGCTACTAATACTTTTTTTTTTTCCTTCGGGAGAAAATACTATTTGGTTCGATCAAGGAACAATGTAAGCCCAGGATCTTCTTGGTTTAATCTAGTGATAGTTAGCTCCATGCAACATAACAATCACGCCTATACAGCAATAAATTAAGATACATGTAAGCAGAATGAAAAGAAAGAGAGAGAGAGAGGGGGGGGGGGGTTTAGAAAATATAGCACTATCTGGAGTAGAATAATACCAAATATTATTAAAAATAACTGCTGGTGATTTCTTAAGAACTTTAACTAGTAAATATGGTTGAATTTTACATTTACACAACAGAAAATAGACGACTTCATTATCGGAAATGCTGCGTATTAATCATCTACTTTCCTATTTGCCGGCAAAGTGCAATATAACCAGGACAGTAAGCTGCTTTCAGTGAAAGAAAAAAACAAAGAAACTATAGCCAATAGTGAAATTTCAGGGATGTCTAAACGAGAAAGTTATAGGCCTAAAGTGCTGGTCACATTTGTCCCATAACGATAACGATAACGAGATTTTCAATTAAAGGTACACCCTACAATGTTGTGCGTACTTGTATGCTTATGTTTGTTAATAGTATAGGACAGGGGGGCGTTTCATGAAAGGACTTGTCAGATATTTTATCCGACAAATTTGCTCTCAGCCAATCAGATGCAAGGATTTCAGTAGCTTGTAACAGTTGTCGGATAAAATATCCGACAACTTCCTTTCATGAAACGCTCCCCTGGTGTAGGGTGGACCAGTGGCGGATCCAGGATTTCTTGAGGGAGGGGGCTCAATATTCACAAAATTTTCTAACAAGCAAAAAAAAAAAAAAAAAAAAAAAAAGGTCCTCAGCATTTTTTGGGCCTTTTTTTGGTCCCAGGGGAGGGGGCCCGGGTCCCCCCGCCACTGAGGTGGACCTTAAATGGAAAATCTCGTTATCGTTATCATTATCGGACAAATGTGACCAGCCCTTTGGTGTCTGAAAGCGGTCCTCACTATGGTATACCATTTTGTGAAAATCTGAATTGGCATTTGATCATGGCTATAATGAAATATGGAACAACGGCTACAGCCCACGAGACTGACAACCCATAAGTCCGTCTTTCAGGCCTTCTGAAAAGTAGACAGAAGGCCCATGAGGCCGGCATCTTACGACACCGACATGTGGATGATCTCTTGGGCATTTTGACAACTTTTCCGAGGCTTCACTGGACTGAATTGATTGGTTTCGCGGACTGTCGGTCTCGTGAGCAGGGGTGTCGATCCGTGTTAATGATTTGGGGGGGGGGGGGGGGGGGGGACAGGCGAGCAGGGACTTTTTCAAAAATCTCTCTATAAAACTTGCATTTTAGAGAATCCCAAAATGGTTTTCTGTGTGATTAAATGTTGTCTAAAGTCACGGCAAATATAGTCAAGGATTGTAATTCCGAACAGATTGTATTACCGAACATGTACAGTTACGCGCCTAAAATGGGTTTTCATGCGCGTGGGATTACGCGTATGAAAACCACCCTATTGAAACAAAGGTTGTGTCTTTTTCCCATAGGTTTCACACGTTCGGAAATACAGTACCTTTTTCAAGGGACCAAAACGCCGCGTCATTGGGAAGGGGTTCACTCGGAAGGGAATATCGTATTAAATCTACGTTGTCTTTTTAAAATTCCATCAATTTCTTTTTCTGTAGGACTTTGAGCATTCATTATGTAAGTTTGACAGATATTCGTTTGATATTTTATTTGCTATCGTTGATTTTCTGAAAAGTGTTCGGACACTGGATCCACCATACAACAAAATATGAATGCGAGCGAACGAATTTTCTTCGATATTTTCGCACTGAAATTATGGCATTTCTTATTTCCTTACTTCTAATCATTAAAGAATGTGATGGTATTTCAAGATCAAACATATTTATTTTATCCGAAAATATTGGGGGATGATAATACAGACCATCCCCCTCTCCACCTCAATTTTTTTTTATTTTTTTATATATACCCCCCATCCCCCGGGATCGACACCCATGCTCGTGGGCTGTCTGTCTACTGGGATGTCCCCATTTAATTCACCTGTCATCATGGACGTGTATAGCTTATCTCCTGAGATGAATCTATCTTGCATGCATTAGTAGTCGCTATGTCAGTTAAGCCTCAGAAAAATATTCGCATCATCAAGAGTAATTAACACGATAAAAACGACTTTCGAAAAATAAACTCAAGACAATTTCAATAGCCCTGTCTATCACCTTTAGATATGTGCGAACATTATAATGGTGTATTACGTAATCCGAACCTGATTTCTAAGGGCAGTACAATAGGCCTTTGAAATTGCCCTTGAGTTTATTTTTCGAAAGTACTTTTTATCATGTTAATTTTAGTTTAAAAAGTATGCGTTATATTTGAATAGATTCTCTTTTCTCAGTTAAGCCCTATACATCAGCATGCATGCACACACGTTCTACAAGAGCATAATGATCAATGTTAAACAATAAAAGTCATCATCATCGTCATCATCATCAGCCCGTGAATCCCCTCGGGGGGGGGGGGTCGGGTCTTCTCGTCGCCTCCCTCTATTTAGTTCTGTCAATTACTAACTCCAAATCCACTTCAGCTCCATCCTCTTTAATACAATCCATCTATCTCTTCTCTTTCTCTTCCCCTCTCCACAGTGCATGCTGTGTGTGAGGTCGTTCTATTGACTCCTCTTTACATGTCCATACCATCTGAGTCAGCTCTCTTTCATTTCTCTCTTATCCTTAACACCCCAGCATCCTTCTGCACTTCCACATTCCTTCTTCTATCCAATCTGGTGACTCTTCTAATAGTTCTTAGGAATTTCATCTCTGCCACTTCCAGTTTCCTGATCAGCTCTTCCTTCACAGCCCATGTGTCTCTCCTCCGTACAAAGTCACTGGACGAACCATAATCCTTCAGCTTCAAGGGCATCTTTTTATCATGAACTCCACTAACTCCACTACTCCACTAAAAATTTCCCATGCCTTCCCAGTTCCTTGCAACCGAGCATTTACCTCTCTGTCCAGTTCCTTGCTTTCCTGCAACCAGCTTCCAAGGTATTTGAAACAGTTGGTCTGACTGAGTTGTTGGCCATCTACCATAATTTGTATTCTCGGTGCTGGTTGCTTTCTTGACACCACCATGACCTCAGTCTTTGCTGTGCTCATCTTCAAACTGCCAACTTTTCATACCACGTGGATATGGCTTCCTACAGCTCAATTCAATTTCAATTTTCAATTCAATTCAATTTTATTTCGCAAGATAAAATCAACATACATAGTAACAATAAATTAAAATACATATACAAAATTATGCGGGGCTTTCCATAAAGGTTAAAAAACCTGTAGTATTTGGATCGCCCATTAGACAATAGAAAAAGAGAACCAATTATTTTAATGCACCTAAACACACACAAACACCTACATTATAACAACAACAGAAAAAAAAATAAAAAAGACAAACAAACAAAAAGGAGGAAGAAGAAGAAAAAAATGTAAAGGAATTCGAATATAACATCTTAATTAACTGTGATAATTAATAATTATTGATTAATAATGTTTTATATTTTTTTCCTGAAGGAAGATACAAATTGTGATTTTGTTATGTTATGGGGAATAATATTTCAATGTTTAGGACCTATGTAACTCATTGACTTAGC
This sequence comes from Heliocidaris tuberculata, assembly GCA_025618425.1. NCBI lineage: Eukaryota > Metazoa > Echinodermata > Echinoidea > Camarodonta > Echinometridae > Heliocidaris > Heliocidaris tuberculata. The sequence goes on along the minus strand of CM046832.1, from coordinate 9,436,104 downwards.
TTCATGACTTGATTTAATGGACCATAAATGAAATTTGTGTGAAGATCTAGTATTATAATTATGAACTTGACTATTATATTGAAAGATGTCTAAAAAGGGGGGTAGGTAATAACCTATTTTTATATTTATACATGAACGTTGCAATTTCTTGCTTATTTATATCAGATATAATTAATAATGATAATTTCTTGAAAATAGGAGCAGATGACGCTAAATAGTGAGAATTAGTAGCTATTCTTAAACATTTCTTTTGAACTTTAAATAATGTGTATAATTCAGTTTGAGTTGCATTTGTAGCCCATACAATATTACAGTATTTCAAATAAGGAAAGATAATGGAATGATATAATGTTATTAAATTTTCCGATAACAAACTATATTTCAGTTTATTTATTAAACCAGTATTTCTGCTGATCTTGTGTAAAACATTTATAATATGGTCTTTAAATTCCAAGAAATTATCCAATGTGACACCAAAAAAGTTAACAGAGTTACTGAATGGAATAAGTTTATTATCAATATAAATGGAAATATTATCAGTATTAATAAAGGTTCTAGCTATGTTTGATATTATATGAGATTTTGTTTTTCGAAAATAAATACATTTGGTCTTACTGACATTCAGGGCTAACTTATTTGCTTTTAACCAGTCAGATATATTCTCAAGTTCATTATTTAGAACATGGACAGTATTAATCAAATTTTTAGACGAAAAAAATACACTAGTGTCGTCAGCAAATTGATAAAAGGTTAACAAACTAGATGATTTAGAAAGGTCATTTATGTATAAAAGAAAGAGCAAAGGACCCAGTATTGATCCTTGAGGTACCCCAACAGAGACATTTAAGGAAGATATAATATACCGTGAACAAAAGTATGTTGAATTCTGTTTGAAAGATAATCCCTAAACCAATCAGATGCGATCCCTCTTATTCCATATCGATTCAGTTTAAATAGAAGAATTGAGTGATCCATAGAATCAAATGCCTTAGACAAGTCTAAGAAAACCCCTATTATATGTTCGTTAGCTTGAAATGATTCTAATATGTTTTGTTGGACTTTTAACAGAACATGTTCAAATGAATAGTTGGGCCTAAATCCATATTGAGTGTCACTTAAAATATTGTTATAATTTAAAAACTTGTATAATCGGTTATACACAAGTCGCTCTAGTAATTTGGAAAAACATGGTATCAGGGAAATGGGTCTATAGTTTACAAATTTTCCGGGATCATCTTTCTTAAAAACAGGGATTACCCTAGATTCTTTAAGTTTTAAGGGTACTTTACCAGATATAAATGAAATATTAAATACATGAGCTAACGGCAAGACAATGGCATGAATAATACGCTTAATGACTTTGCAGCTTACATTATCGATTCCAGAACTTGCATTACTTCTAAGGTATTTACTTACATTGATTAATTCACTCACGTGAACGGGTGATAAAAAGAAGGAATTAACAACACTTGTTTGGCAATAAAAATGAGAAGAATGAACAGATTGCGGTTGCCCAATAATTCGTTGATTGTTTTCCAGGTTTTTCGTATACTACTTCGATTCGATTGTAGCACGTTTTTATAATATTCTTGACGAGCTTTACGAAAAGCATTAATAATTCTATTTCGAATTTTTTAAAATTTTCTCTCATCACTTCTGTGTCGACTTAAACAAAATTTTGTAAACAATTTATTCTTTTTTCTAATCAATCTCAACAGTCTATTAGTGACCAAGGGTTTCTTATTTTTTCTTCTCTTTTTTATCGATATCAGAGGAAAATGTCTATCATATAATTTTAGAAAATATTCATAAACAATGTATAAGCTATATCAGCATCCTTACACAAAAGTACGTCACTCCAATCAACATTACACAGTTCAATAAAAAGTCTATTGATTGTTAAGTCATTGATTTTCCTGGAAGTATATGTTTGATCTGAATCAATTTTATGGAATCCTCTTTTATAACAAAAAATTGGTATGTGATCAGTAATTGAAGAATATAACACACCAGATATAATATCGTTACAGTCATTCGTCAATATATTGTCTATAATGGAAGCTGAGGATTTGGTTATACGGGTTGGTAAATTAATTTGAATGTAAAAACCGTGAGACGCAATAATATTCATGAGATTAATAATCCTATTTGAATTCATTTTTAATATATATTTGTTTATTTTCTTTAGAAAGTTCATGCAACATGTTTTCAAAATATGTCATATATCGATCTAGATTGGATTTGGGGGGTCTGTATGGTCTGTAGATTACTCCAATGACTATACAGCAGTGTCAGTGCCTACTGAATATCATCTGCATAGATGAGCTTTTAACCTCCTTCCATCGGGCACTGTTTGTAGTCCAACAGCACTATGAGGGCAATGTCAAGGCATTCATGTAACCATGATACATAAACAAAATATGGAGACCTAGATACAGCTGAAGGGAAATACAATGCTCACCAGTCTGTATCACTGAACTGACTACGATATAGCACTAGTATTAGTGATCTACATGTATCTATTTCTGTACTCTTGATCTTTTATAAAGATTTGGGGGAAAGCTTACGAGATGACATTGTTAGTTTTAGTTCACTTCATCACAGCAACTAACAGATGTGATTTTATTGACACAGCAATATAGTTGAGATAGAGAGAGAGAGAGAGAGTAAAAAAAATCTCTGCCAGAATATGTTTACTGGGAAAAGGGGAAGGAGGGGCAAGTACCCCAGTGTCACTCGGATCCACCATAGATTAGATATTGATCATCAAACATGTAAAGTGTATCCTAATAAGCAGTGGTGTCAATCCGTGTTCATGATTGGGGGGGGGTATCCCCCTCCCACACCAGGGACTTTTTCAAAAATCTGTCTATAAAACTTGCATTTGAGAGCATCCCAAATGGTTTTTAATGAAAAGAATGAATGCACGGATCTACGCCAATGGACGGAACCCATCATAACAATAAAAATGCGAGCGAACGATTTTTCTTCGATATTTTCGCATTGAAATTATGGCATTTCTTATTTCCTTACTTCTAATCATTAAAAAATGTGATGGTATAAGATCAAACATAATGAGTTGGGATAATTATTAGTTTGAAAATGATTTGGTAACTTTGTAGAGGCTTGATAAAATCTGAGCTGCGTGGCCTTACATGCTATCAGTGTATGTAATATGGTGTAAAATGAAGCCCAGGAAAAAAAAAAAAAGCACTTCAAAATCATCATGTGCTTCACAAAAGTAAACATATGCAAATGACCGGAAATGCCAGACTCATTTCCCCCATAGACTCACTGTTAGACTAAAGCGTATGGCCATACGCTTTCGTAAATGGGAGTATTCAGTCATAGATATCTTAATAATAGCATTATATATTTGAAAACCTTTCTATGCCTGGCTATTAATTTATCCTTCTGAACATCATTATACAAGACCGTAATTCGACAATTTATTAAATGAAGCCTCCACAAAGTTATCTAATCCCTTTAATTTAATGTATCATAATTCTTATTTATTTTATCCAAAATTATTGGGGGGGGGATGATAGTACAAGCCATCCCCCCCACCTCAATTTATTTTGGGGATATATAACCAAACCCCCACCCCCGGGATCGATACCCAGGCTAATAAGGGTTCCAAATGTTCTCATTCCGGCTGTATCGTGGTTTAGCACACACACGCTTGCAGAGTCTATGTGGGGAAGAGAGAGAGAGAGAGAGAGAGAGAGACAATGGCGTGTGACGCAATGATTCTGTGCGGAGTGAATGGTGGTTTCCTCAACTATACGGTAATGCCCATATTCTTTTTCGTATCGAGATTGTATTGTTGTGAAGCTGGAGATATAGGCGCGTAGGGGGCGGAGGGGCGGTCACCCCCCCAAAAAATAATAATAAAACGCCAACTAGAAAAAAAAAGAAGAAAAATCGAGAGCGAAAAAGCAGGGGGAAGTGAGAGAAAAAAAGTCTAAAAAGATGCTACAAGCCGTTACCTTTCTCTCAAAAATTGCTTAAACGTCAAAGTTTTCGCGCTTCGCGCCGGAAGGGTGAAACTCCCACCTTCCTGCGCCCACCTCTGTGACGTGCAGTGCAGTATTGCGTCTGCATAATTGAAAAGCAGTCAGGAGTTTCCGATTTAAAAAAGGTGCTATGAGCTGTTATATTTCTCTCAAATTTGCTAAAATTTCAAAGATTTCGCGATTCGCGCAGGAAGGGGGAAACTTCCCCCTCCTTGCGCCCACCCCTGTTACATACATGGCAGTATTGCGTCCAAATAAATGAAAAGTAGTCATGGCGTCGAACTAACTTTCCGCCTAAAAAAGGTGCTACAAGCCGTTATCTTTCTCTCAAATTTGCTCAAACGTCAGAGCTTTCGCGCTTCACGCGGAAGGGGGAAAATCCCCCCCCCCTCCCTGCACCCACCCCCCTGGGGAGCACGCAAAACCGCCCCCTATAATTCAATCCTAGCTACGCGGTTGTGTAGATAATGGTACGTAATTGAAGGAGGAATGAAATGGGTTCTGTACGTTACGATCCAAAATCCACAAAAGATAAGAACCGAACAAAAGATATTAACTTTAGATGATATGTAGTTTCTTTTAATATCTACAAATATTGAGACATGAAAATAATACAAAAATTACAACTATTAAACCTACATTTAGTACATGTAATTAAATTAGCAAAGACTTACAATTTCTCAGCTGGGAAACTCTTAATCCACAGAATATGAATGCAAGGTATGAGTCCAGAAGGTTCTTGAAGTGTAGAGTAAGTTGGCTGCTAATCCACAATAAATCCCAATAGTTAATCCAAATGGTATGGTGTCCAACTGGTAAAAGAAGATTCCAGAAGATCTAGCCGAAGAATGTCCAAGATAATCCAGGAAGTCATCGATGTCGGCGACAATGTCGATGACGATGTCGATGACGATGTCGATAATGATGTCGAACACGTGCAAGACAATCTCCACAGGTCGATATCAATATTATCAATATCAGATGGTGATAACTGAGATAGGCCGGTTTACTAACATATTCAAATTTTATGCATGCTTTTTAAACAAAGGTTGTTCTTGACAACCTGAAAGCTTGCCCGATGCTTGCCCGACATAGCAACAAGTAATGTATGCAAACTGGATCCCTAGTATTGTAGTCCATTTATTAATAACAGGTTGGTGGAATACCTGGTCACTAGGTCCTCCGGAAAGAAACATCCATAAATTTGAATAACTTAGTAAACCGGTCTATTTACGCAGTATATGCCATATGCTCCTCGATGTAGTCAGGGTATAAATTCTGAAATTTCTGTGGAAGCTCCCAGCTTATATACAATCTCAACCCTTAATTAGAATTTTCTATATACCTTCTACTACAACATTCATGAAGGTTTGGCACTTTCTTGTAAGTTCCACATACTTCTAGTTGTAACAAACAAAAGAAGGGGATTCCAATGAGCTATTTATAGACTCATTGCAATGTTTCACTCTTACTAAGAAGTTCATGCAAAGGTCAGGTAAACAGGTCACAACATGCAATTACATTGTTACTATCATACAGTACATCACACATAATAAAATGATCTAGAATGATTTTCTTCTACTGGATGTGCATTATTCAATCTGTAATTAATGATTCTTTCACTGTTACAGAGTACACTGACTTTTACATCTGAATAATGATATCTCTTCTAGAAATTTCTATGTTCATAAATACATAAAGAAAACTGGAAAATAATTTCCTTCCAGAAGATTCTTCAATTATGTAACAGTTCACATTGTAAATTGAGGAGACAAAATATCCCCCCCAAAAGTTGTAAGCTTTTCGTTCCTATTTACCATTGTGCTCCTATTTACCCCCATCTTTTGATACAAAGTGCATTATATGAATGCGTTCCGCTGGGAAGCCTCCGTCTGTGACAGGATTTTACCTCCCTATAGGCCTTGTTTCCAATTTTTTTGGATATACCACTGTGTATCCACAACAGGGCCATCGATTGGGGGGGGGGGGGGGTGTGCAGCACATCACGCTGCAATCAATAATGAAAAGAGAGACAACACTTAATATCTCTCTCTCTCTCTCTCTCTCTCTCTCTCACTTTTGGAGATAAAACTGTTCAATATTAGTATAGAGACAATAATTCATGGAGACAGTAAAATTACTGTTGTCTATCTCTGATAATAAGGCTCAGTAATCGCTATACATGCACACACATTAATCTATAATGACAAATATATCTCAGAAAAATGTGCAGAATAATTGTTATAGAGATAATACAGACTATTGTCTACCTCAGTTAACAATGCTCAAAGGTAAACAGACAATCATCATTAAAGGGATTCGGTAACTTTATGGAAGCTTGATTTAATAAATTGTTGAATTTTGATATCTGTCTTGTATAATGATGTTCAGAAGGATAAATCAATAGCCAGGCATAGAAAGGTTTTCAAATATATAATGCTATCATTAAGATATTTATGACTGAATACTCCCATTTACGAAAGCGTATGGCCATATACGCTTTAGTCTAACACTGAGTCTATGGGGGAAAATGAGTCTGGCATTTCCATTCATTTGCATATGTTTACTTTTGTGAAGCACATGATGATTTTGAAGTGCTTTTTTTCCCTTGACTTCATTTTTACACCATATTACATACACTGGTAGCATGTAAGGCCAGGCAGCTCAGATTTTATCAAGCCTCTACAAAGGGTAATAGTCTTCGAGTGTATACATGTATGTTATTTTACATTTCGATTTGCGGTCTCGTCGAAAGATTATATTTCAGAATCTGACCAACTATTAAAACAAAAGGCAAAAAAGAATCTTGGTTGATCTTTTTAAAAAGGAATTTGTTTTCATGAAGAGTTGATCGCTTCTGCTTGGAGAGCAACTTAAGTACTAATTAAGGAGCAGACTATACTGCTCATTTTGTAAAGTTCTCGAATCTCTTACCACGCCTAGTTTGTCAAATGACTTGAAGGTAAGTCGCTTTTATAATAAAGATATTACATTTGACAATTTAAAAAACTTTTGAAGATTTGAATTATATCATAAAAGCAAATTTGACATGATCAATTAGTTTATAAGTAAATGGCTTGCATGCTGTTTGTTATACCTATTTTGACCTCCATTTAGGGTAAATGCAGCCAGAAACGCGGATGAAATCAATCATTAAAAAAAATTATTTTGTGTACATATTGTGTACATTGAAATTTCTTTTTCCTCTCAATCAACATTTCTGTCGTTGATGTTGTTATTTGTTGTTATTGTTGTTGGAGTTTGTTGAAGTTGTTGTAATGCTCATTATTTTAGATTTATTCATTTTAAGTGTGAAATAGTATCATTTAAACTTTTGAATAGTTTTCTCAATGCCAAATAAGTTTCCCATAGCAAAGAAGCCGTTCTGTTTTTTTTTGGTTTTTTTTTAATGCACAATTAATATTTTTAAGGAAGCATATATTAATATAGTATAAATTCAGACATTTTCTAAGATATTTTGTGAATCTGCATATAATTATTAAAATTTGTGTAATTTAGAGACAGAAATTATTGTAGACCTTTCAGGTAAATCCAAATATCATTTATATTCATTATCAAGTATACCTACCCTCTTAAGATAGACAAGCAGAATGTGATAGTATGATATGGGATCAATATCTACACTCAAGAGTATATGAATCATATTACCAAAAGGACAAAAGAATTTGTGCGGGTATCGTGCTTTAAGCACATATCAGTAACCGAAATTAAGCTTCATTTTTCAAAATATGTTAGGCCTAAGTTATAAAATCTGTTTTAATCATGATTCATCGGTCAATTCAAAACGACCATGCAAGGATTAAGAAACCCCTCATGACTTTTTAGTGAATATTACATAATCATAAAAAAGTGAATTTGCAATAAATGCTATTACCGTACCATAGTTGCACAACATATAAACACGCAATGTCAAATAAGATAATGATTTATAAAGAAATTAAGAAATAGTATAGTTGTGAATCTTTCAAACAAAGAAATAGTTATGGTCAAGAGGGGTGTAGGACCACAAACAGCGCAAATCGTAAAAATCAACGCGAAAAGTAAATCAATTACGCAATTTGTAAAAAAAAAAAAAAAAAGATTTAAGAAAAAATAGCGATTCATACAATTTCTTGCAAAACGTAAAAAACCCGACATTCCTAGAAGAACATTTATTAAGTAGTGAGATAACGTATTATACAATTCCGAGATACAACCGTAATTAATGGGTCTGAACAGAAAAAATATAAAAGAAAGAAATTAAAAAGGCAGAAATGGGAGATCACTATAACAGAATGCCATTGATGATGACGATAATATAGAGCGCACATGCAGCATGATAACGATAATGGGCGTACCAAGGAGTTATCCGCCCGTATACAACACTATCTTTAGCTTATCTTGATTTTCAATAAGAGAATTATAAAGGCAGAAATAGGAGATCACTATAAGAGGATGATGATGTCGATGATGATGTCGATGATGGAGCGCCCGGGCAACATAATTTTTACGTTTTGCGAGACCACAGAGTTACGAATTGCGTGTTGTTGTTTTGTTTTGTTTTTTGTAAAAATGTTTATTTACGAATCGCGTAATTGTTTTAATTTTTACTTTAATTTTTACGGTTTGCATTTTTTTAAAAGAAACGTGGTCCTATAACGGGTGATGCAAGAACGTTGAGAACTGGAAAGGGGTTTGTTAGACCAAACTGTGGCGACGCCAGTCATAGTTAGAATGGGAATTTTAAAAATGTGTGTGAAGCAGAAGGGGAAACAGACATTATTTTAAAGAGAGGTGGTTTTAACCCCATTAAAGATTTCCCTATAGAATTTTTTTTTTGCTGAGCACCTTTTATTAATTTTTTATGATAAATTTATACCAGCAGGCCAGTAAATCTTTTCAAGTATATCTATATACAAAAACATACAAAAGGAAAAACCTTACGATTAGCATGGGATATGAAATAATGTGTGACGCAGAAGAAGAAACAAACATTTTTTTTTAAAGAGAGGTTTGGGAATTTAAGCATTCAAAAGGGGCAGATGTTTTAACCCCAGTAAAGACTTTGCTATATAAAAAGATGTTGGGTTTTTTTTTCTTCTAAAAACCGTATATTATTTCTTTTTAATAAATTCGTATCAGAAGCCCGATAAATCTTGGCAGGTATCTACATATAAAAACAAACAAAAAAGAATAGCAAAGAACAATGAAAATAAATAAATAAACAACCAAAACCTTATATCTTTGGGTTTTAGTGAATTAATTTATTTTGTCTAATAGACATTGCACTAAAATCAGATCGTTTTAATCAATTCATACCAGAAGCTCGATAAATCTTGGCAGGTATCTACATATAAACACAAACAAAAAAGAATAGCAAAGAACAACCAATACCTTACACTTTCGCTTTTAATGAATGAATTCATTTCGTTTAATAGACATTGCACTAAATTTAGATCGTTAGCATTATAAGAGTTGTGTCAATGTCAAGTTTCGACATACTTCTTTCATTCTGGTCATTCAACTTTTTTGATTTTTATCCATGGACTTTCAAGTTTATAACACTTCTGAATCACGAATTCATTGGTTTTGCATGAAAACCGAAATAATGTAGATCAATAAGAACTCAAAAAGGTGCCATGCAGACAGCTTTATAAGTCTTTCCGACATGCAATGAGTTAATGTTTTATAACCAACCCAAACCTCTCCACAATGTAGATATGCGGGTTGCCAAAGTCCAAAGTAAACTAGAGCGAGCTTATTTGAGTAGCTCTGTGATTTGTTCCGTGTGCTATTATACTATTAATACATGGTTGGGAGTGCGTTAGTGCGATCCGGCAACACAAAGGTTTTTATCGTGGTGTACGATAAAAGGTTTTTATCGTGGTGTACTAACACACGAGACGTAGCCGAGTGTGTTAGACACCACGATAAAAACCTGCGTGTTGCTGGATCGCACTAACGCACGAACTCACAACCATGTATTAATAGTTTTAGTATAAAACGGGTCTACAATCTTAGTGTTTTCTTACAATCTTAGTGTTTGATCCGGATTAGCCGTGCGTTAGTCCCCTCGCTGTGCGTTAGTACTTTTTTTTGCACGGTCACGTGGTGTTATTTGACCAATCAGGATGGCTACATTCTTGAACTCGTTTTATAATGTTTGCTGGTAGTTTTGTGAATACTTATAAATGTGAGTGGACACATCGATTCAAGCAGAATGCCTGGGAGTTCGGCGACAGAAAGCGCGGGAACTTTTACCCCGAAGGCAGATACCAACAGAGGTACGAGGGCTCCTTACGTAGACCTAGAATGTTATAGTTTAGTGCAACTGAACATCATGAGGCCAATAGCCTACGAGTTCTTAAAGTCTCTTTGAGTATTTCTTGCATGTGATGTGTTTAGTTTTTGAGCCTTGATTGGACTTCGACCTTGAATCTAGTCTTCTGAGTGGACAGATAATGGTTTCTTAACAAATAATAGTTTCTTATCTTTGCACTGACTGTTTGCGAATAATATTTGTAAAAATAATGTTTTTTGGCTGAAATTTAAAAAAAAGTCACTCTGTTGAGCAGCGCCTGCTTTCTATAGAGAAATATGTATTCCATTTCGACCATCGCAATAGCTTACATGGGAGGGAGGAAAATGTTTTTTTTGTGTGTGTGTTTTGTTTACTTCTTTGTATATAGAATGTATATACAAAATGAGGCTTAATTATAGAAAGCGAGATAAATCTATCGTATTTTTCTCCTCCTCGAATTATTTTCAAAAGTTTTTGTGAAGTTAATTGTTACTGCAGGGATATTCTATTTTTAACTATATAGTGCACACATAATGTATACTGCAATAATTCTAATTCTTCAACAGGTCATCGTCTTTACCAGCGCACAAATAATCTCTACGTCGCCATGGGCGAAGATCAACTCGACATCGTCAACGGTGATGACGATGGCCAGAATGGCGACGTCAGTGTCAACGGTGTAGGAGGAAAGAAGAAGGACTTTGTGGTCGATGATGGAGCAACATCTCGGGTGATCATCGACAGGGACTGCTATTCGATGTCGGAATTTCATGAGCAAAATGGATACCAGACCGTGGACGGTGTTAACCCAGTGGAATTCGTTCGTCGGAAGATCAAGAAATGTCGGTGCGGACTAGACGAGATTAAAGGTAATAGAGATTTTATTTTAGTATAATATATATATATATATAAACTATTAGACATTTCGATAGACGATGTGAATACCGTCGAAAATTCGTGAGAGGAAATAAAGAAGTTGGATAAAAGCATGAAATGTCTAATAGTTTGTTTTTTGATATTCTACCAACACGTGGACTTTATATATATATATATATATATATATATATATATATATATATATATATATATATATATATGCGTGTGTGTTTGTGTGTGTGTGTGATAACTTCGTTCTTTTGTGAATAAATAATTTTCAGAATTATTTGAATGGAATGACAAATCGCATTTTAGTTTTAGTTGCTGGTACTGGACAGATGTTGAATATTTTTCACATAATATGTACAGTAATTTATTATTTGTACATGACAATGACATTTATGATAATGACATATGAAAATGACATTTATGATTCTTTTGTTTCAAAGTTATTTATTTTCCACAAACATGTCTTTTATAATCTTTTTATTTTTTAAACTGTACATATAAAAATTAAGGACAGGAACATACCAAATATATGAATTGGAACATATAGATATAACAGAACATGTTTTGGTACAGTTAGCCCAAGCAAGAATACTATAGTTTAATAGAGATAAAACAAGAGTGCAGTATAATGTATGGAGGGTCTTCCAAGGAAAATGTATTTTAGTTTATCAATGATACCAATATTTCTGGATACTTTTTTTAAAGGCTTTGTACATGTGGTTTCCATGTAAGTTTATCATCGATCGTCAATCTAAAATATCACACAAAACTTCAATTCAAAAGAATGGATACAGTATGAAAATCGTTTGGAAATAACATTTTTTTGTTATAGAAATGCAATAGAATAGTCAGGTTAAATGGTAGTAGTTGGGGTATACGGATGTTAGGTGGAGAGATTTACTTTGGCTGAGAAAGGCAGCCATTTGTGCCATAATATTGTCTCAAGCAGTGGTTAATTTTGCCAGACGGGGCAGAAATACATGTATATGTATCAATTTACAATGAGGACAACTGAGTGTCAGCAGTGGTGTAGGTACGGGGGATGGAGGGGACACGGGTGAACGAGAGAGGGAGAGTGAGAGAGAGAGAGAGAGAGAGAGAGAGAGAAAGAAGAGCGAGGGGAATGCAAGGTGAAAAAGGATGATGCGACTCCTTCCACCCCTCTTATTCAGTGGCCGTGTTCTCTCGTACTTCGTCCATCCAGTTAAAGACTGTTGCCGCCCTCCACCCCACACCCCATTACACCAGTTCCACCGTAATGGTTGGAGCCACGATTCGTCACTGAGTGCATATGATTTGTTTGTTTGTTGTTTTTTTTCCCCTTCAAATTAGAGGGCAATCAATACTCCACCTCCACCTATTGGGTTTATTTTTTTCACTTTCGGAGGTCATTTAATCAGTATAAAATACATTAAACAATAAATAATGAAAAGATATTTATACATTGACTTTACACCCAAAATCTCCCCCCCAAAACCCCATAAAAATCGGGTAAAAATCATGGATATAATATAACATCTGAAATGTTATGCAATTCATTTTAAAAAATATGCCATATTGTGATACTACTGTAAGTTTTCCCTTGGAAGTAGTTTAACATATATATTTTATAATTGCATATGGTGCCTATGTTATGACTATATTTATATCTTAAGCATTTGAACAATTATAATCTACACCAACATTCAGTGATTTTCATTCAGAATCAGCGTGTGTTTGAAGTTACAGCGATTAAATGCAACAATACGTATCCAGAATGATATTACCTCGCGGCATTCTAACAGAATAATTATGAACAAGAGATTCGGTTGTTTTGCAAAACCACAAAAATTTTCACTTACAATTTTCAAGTTCCATAAAATATATCTGAAAGGTAAAATAGGATGAAGTGCTTTAAAATTGAATTCTTTCAATTAAAAAAAATATGAATTGTTTCACTTTATTGTTTCTTATCAATTTAAACTTTAAATTTTCTAGTCGATTCAATTTTACAGTACAACTCAATTCAGTGTTATTTTCACTCTCCATAAAAAATTATATAAAACAGTAAGGTGATATATAAATTAAAGACAAAATAACAATTATGTGAATGAACAAAAATGAGTGAATAGCCTTATAGTACGTTGACCCCTAGATTGGAATATAGATACATACTATAACAAAACAGAGAGATAAACGTGCAAGCATTTCATGTATTCTTTTCAGAATACAAATTTATGAGATGTGATTGATATAAGCGTGTTTAGCGAGGGGCTATTTTGTAGTTAATATGGGAGATTCTTCCATAAAAAAAAAGAATTTAACAAATTTGATATTGAATAAAAGGAAATCAAGTCCGAATCAAAATTCGGACTTGATAGGCCAAGAGCCTGTCCCGAAATAGTCACCCCATTTTACCCATAAGATTTGACCCCGTAAAGTTACTTAGATCATAGACCAGGAGCCTGTCCCGAAATAGTCACCCCATTTTTACCCATAAGATTTGACTCCGTAAAGTTACTTAGACCATCTAAGTCATTGACAAAATAGACCAGGAGCCTGTCCTGAAATAGTCACCCCATTTTATCCATAAGATTTGACTCCTTAAATTACTTAGACCATCTAAGTCATTGACAAAAAGGTTGTCAGCCTGACCATAGCCGTCGGGTTTAGCCCCGAGAGCCCCCAAAAGAGACTCCAAAGTCTGGTCGATTTCACCCCATCTCCCCCATGCGCTAAACTTTATCAGTAGGAAGTAGTATGACTGGACATTCCAAAACAAAAAGCTGACAAAAATTTCCGTCGGGATGGGGTGTCAGACCCTCTGAAATGAAAACCCCAAAGTGCCCTTTGACAACGCTTTGCTCCCCCAAATGCTCTGTATGTAAAGAAAACCATACCTTCTGACTATGATAACTAAAAAGTGTTTAATTCAATTCAATTAAAAATTACATGATGTAATTTTGAGTATAAATTTTCTGGAGGTGCAATTTGGCCATTTCATTAATAAGCTATTAAATTGTTTAAAATGTATTGCTTTCTCAAAAGTAGCCAAAAAATATTGTCAGGATTATGTAAACACACCTACTGACCATCTGACACGGCATAACAGAGGAGCTTGCTTGGTATATGTAAAATTAACACAAATATAGTACATTTCAGCCTGGCAGTCACATACCACAGATACCTGAAAAGCTCTTCTATTATGCCTTGTGAAACAGGTGAAAATGGACATTGGGTGTGTTTACATAATCTTGACAATACTTTTGGTCTACATTTGAGAAAGTAATACATTTTTCACAGTTTAATAACTTATTCATCAAAAGACCAACTAACACCAAATTGCACCTCAAGAAGATTATCATACTCAAAATTACATCATGTAAATTTGAACTGAATTGAATCAAACACTTTTGAGTTATCATAATCAGAAGGTAAGAAAATGTTTTTCTTTACACACAGAGCATTTGGGGGGGGGGGCAAAGCGTCGTCAAAGGGCACTTTGGGGTTTTCATTTCGGGGGGTCTGACACCCCCTTCCCGATGGACATTTTTGTCAGTTTTTATATTTTTGGAATGTACATCCATAGCTCTTCCTTCTGACAAAATTTGGTTCCTGGGCTTCAAGGGGAAAAGTTTACCCCAATTTTTAGGGGCCGTCTGACACCCCATCCCGACAGAAATTTTTGTCATTTTTTTTTGGTGTTTTGTAATGTCCAGTCAAACTACTTCCTACTGACTAAGTTTTGTGCATGGGGGAAATTGGGTGAAATGGACCCGACTATGAGGTCTCTTTTGGGGGCTCTGGGGGCTAAACCCGACGGCTACGGTCAGGCTGACAACCTTTTTGTCAATAACTTAGATGGTCTAAATAACTTTACGGGGTCAAACATTACGTGTAAAATGGGTAGACTATTTCGGGACAGGTTCCCAGACTATGAGGTAAATGATCTTTAGATGAATTTCGAGTATTGTATTTATGAATTGTTGAAATAAAGGAAAACTTAGACGTTACTATAGCTGAGGTATTAGGCCTTTAGAACACAAAAACATAAAGATTGCAATGTTAAATCTATTAATATTGCATACATTCAATAAACATAGTTTATGAAAAAGAGGCAAGGTGGGGGCATTAAACGGTGCATTGGAAAGTGTCCTAACAACCTTTTTCTGAAATACGGCAATCTGGTAATATAATGAAATAGTCGGAAAAATTAGATCACACAATACAACAATAGTTGATTTGTGATATGATATACCATAATTAAGGTATATTGTGGAAAAGGTTTTCCACAAACGATAAAGAATTCCCACACCTTTTGCTGTATGGTTACAAACGACACAAATGTGTTCATGCCATGATAGTCTGTCATCGATATAATATTTTTATCTACACCTCAGAATTTTAAAGAAACACACTGAATATTATTGAATTTGATTACAAGATAATCTTTATCGATCATTTTCTTTGTAAATATCATAAATTAATATAAGAATCGATAGGAACGTTAAATTGTTCTTCCCAATGTTTTAACACAATAGAATCGTTTATCTTGAAATCGCACAGTAAGCTATAAAATTTTTGAATCTCATTGTCGACAATCTAATGGCATCACCTGTTTTGATTTCATGTAAGTCATTATCATAACTGTACATAACACCTATAGCGTCTTAATGCTTAATGACTTCCTTAATTCGTTTGATCCAGGCATTAGTCATCGTATACATGAAGTCAACCAACAAAGAGTTTGGACCAACCAATCTGGTGATTTAAATGTCCATACATTTTCATGAATGAAATTTTAAAGCAAATTAGTAACAATTATGAAAATTTATAGGTGTTCCTAGTTTTACATAATTATCTTTCTCATTGTACTGATAGGAAAATATGTAATATAAAGACAGAAAGGATGGTCTATCAGTGACCTGTACTCATATGACTGTAGGCTTATGGATATAATTTCACTCAATTTCAATCAATGTTGACACTTTATTACGGTGAAAAATTAAGTTTGTCATAAGAATAGACCAACTCTGCTCCAAGTTTCTGTCCTTTTAGTTTTTCAGGTGATGACCTTTTTTTTCTTGTTTTTTTCTCTTGTGCTTGCTTGCTTTCTTGCTTGTCAATAGTGTGCCCTCTCTTTTATAAAATCCTGGATACGCCCCTGTAATAGACCACCTCGATGCCCGAATACGTTGAATATGAAGTGACAGGTGCCGGAATATTGGTAATTCTCGTGGCGGGGGAATTGTAATCTGCTCTCTGCTATATATACAATTACATTCAATGATACTGATTGTGCATCATACTTGTCATTTCACAACATCTTATGCAACATCATCACCGTGGCGTATCCAGGATGTGATCGAGCATGTGTACGCTCTTCCCGTTTGAAAGGCTAGAAAAATATGAATACAACTTGCCATATGTCTACAGGATGCGGGGCTGCGGAAGTATATTCCGTCCCCTCCCCGTCCAAAGATGATCCTGCCCCATGTTTGTTCATATCTTATTACGTCAATGAATTGAATCATACACACTAAGAAATTAGGGTGCACTTTAGGGTGCAAATTTTGGCGGAGCACCCGTATATCTACTCGGGGGAAATCTTGCACCCCTACAGTGCACTTTGCAGAAACCGGGGTTCAAAATGTGTAAGGTTGAATTCTGCACCTTTCGATCAGAAGTATTAGTCTTACATGAATACCCACACCAGCATTGTTGACACTTATGTAACAATATCTCATGAAGTAAGACTAGATATTCAAAAGCATAGAAATGAAATAAATTAGAAAAAGAAAAAATAAATCCGTTTCGATCAGCTTGTGTCGTAAATTTGCTTATATTAAAAATCTCCGTAATGATGTGTTTCATGAGAGTAATCGCGCAAAGACTAACATAAACCGGCTTGCAGGCCCACTATGAACACGATTACAAAAGAGAGAGAACAAAATAAAGAGCTCCTCATTGTACCCTCCACAATTGCTCTGGTAGACAAAAGAACATCCCTTCATTGCTATTATGTAAAATAAGTAAAACAGGTGAATTTGCATGTGATACCTGTTTTACTTATTTTACACAATAGCATGTTCATAGTGAGGCTGACAGCAACCAACGTATCGCTACTTGTAGGGCTTAAGGCATGAAAATTTGCATAATTCGCGTATTCAAATTATATAGGGGGAGTTTTATCAAGGCTCATTTTGATAGTTTCTTTGTCAGAAAACTTATTTGAATAAGAATACGTGGTTGCATTTGATAATTCAGTTGGGATTATATCATTTTAAGTGAAAGTGCTAGTTTTACTAACTGTTTTGTTATATGGATAGATAGTGGAGTACATATTTCCGCTTTTAAAGCCATATATGAGTAAAACGACCTGTCGCACTGTATAGACGCCTCCCGAACGTGGCTAGATGGATCTCACCGAGGTCCCCTCATGGCGTGTACTTCTGTCTGTTTTCCATTCGTGCGTGAATTATGAAATATCGGCAATAACTTTTTGTTTGTTAAGCTGTGAAGAGGCGAGAATGGTGATTGATTGCCATCGACGGTGCACCCTTTAGGGTGCAGTTATGAACCCAGAGGGTGCAAAAAATGCACCTTATATTTGGGTGCAACTTTGAACCCCACACAGGGGTGCAAATTTTGCACATATGCACCCTAAAGGGTGCTGCTATTGTACCAACGGTCTGCATCCTAATTTCTTAGTGTGTACACACAATGATTATTATGCTCTTAACTTGTCAAAGTGGAAACCCTATTCGAATTTGAATCCCTCATTCTCAGAAATACCAGATACTTACTCCAGAAATATTTCACTCTTTTCATTTTTGCCATGTGGTCCCAACTTGAGTTCGAAGTAAGTAGTATTGTTTTGTTTGTTTAGTATCTATCAAAACAATTTTATCAACACCTATATATTAACCTATCTTATAACATATGTGTAATTTATATGTAGGATTTTTCCTCTATGTCTTCCCTGCCTTTGACTGGTTACGTAAATACAACCTGAGGACAAATGCAGTTGGAGATCTGATGGCAGGTATCATAGTCGGGATTGTCAACATACCACAGAGTAAGTTTACTGTTATAGTGTTGGAAGATGTATTAGCATACTTCGGGTGGGGCGCATGCCCAGGTGCCACTTCAATGGACATGGATCCGATGGAACTTAAATTCATAATTCAAAATAAAGTGAATATAAATTATTTTGAATCATTGATTTTGCTCTGTTGTATGTGATCACAAGCCAGGGTAAAGAGTATTCAAAATCATTTGCAATGGCTTAAGCCTAAATGGTATATTTTCTTTAACGTTCGGTCGCTTTCCCTATCAGGAATTTATGCCCACAAGAAGTAAAGAATATCAAACAAAGCGTTATATGAAGCTAATGATCTTCACTTGTGGATCCGGTAAAACCCAATCTTGCATACCTGAACTCCGCGCACTCACACAAACAAAAAATATGCACAAATTTGAGCATGTAATGTGATAATCCCCCGTTGCTTGTCAGAGATATGTAGAATAAAAGGGTTTTTGAAAAATGTGAGAACCTCCTTTTTTGCGATTGTCAGCACTTACTGAGTCACGTACTGCTCCCCGACCTCAGATGGACCCGCTGTGTATTAGTAAAGTTATCCAAAATAAAGCAGTATTGTAATTCCATACCCTCTATTATAAGCTCTTCTTTCTGGAAATATAAGCCACCTGAAAGTTTTAAACTTATTTTTCTTAATGAAGCTTCCATGATAAAAATATGCCACTCTGAAATTAAGGTGGATGACAAAATGTGTCTTCTCCATGTGCATTCATGTCCGACGTGCGTGGTACGTCCTTTTTTCCTCTTTATTACATTGGCTACATTGGCTCTTAATCATTTAATTTCAACAATACATACTCATTTTTTCTGTATTTTACTGTATAGTGTTACCTAAATTTGATTTTCTCAGCAATTGTAGACCCTTTTTCCTATCTCTGTCATCGACCTATCCTTGATAATGTGCTTTTCATGAATATTGCGAAGCAGTGGTGATAACTTTCAAGAAAGTGCCCTCCAGCACTGTTCCTGATCGAAACAATTTTTTTTTTACAAAAAAAATCATGTTATTCAGATAGTATGTAAGACTGATGAGCGTGCAGCAATGGGACAATGCCACATTTCTGCTTCAATGTGAAAGAATTGGTATAATTTTGACACCATTCATGCAACTGGCACGTAAACATCTTTATCCCATCAAGAATGCTCTGGTAGTAGGCTTGTATTTTAACCCGGAAACAAAGAATGTTCCATACTCCTTAGAAAGTCGGCGCTCTCAACATTCCAGGGTGACACCTTCAATTATCTTGTTTGGCAGGAAAATTGAAATGATGCTCTCTGTTGACCCTACATCATACTACTAAATTGAATAATTACCCTAGGACGTGATTCTCGTTCTTGCTATAACAGTACAATAACCTGCCAAAAAGATGATGCCAGTACGTGTCAAACACAATGGGACATGCATTAAGCGTTATTAATGTAAAAAAAATAAAATATTTTGGCAATGTTCTCTGAAGAGAACAGTGCCCACACAAGAGTAAATAAGATAATCCTTAGAACGTGCTTCGCCGTTAAAAACAGGGAAACAATCAAGGTATAAATCGTATGATCCCATCAAGACAATTTTAAAAAGAATCTATTTGCAAATGGTCCGAAAAATCTAATAAAAAATTCCTTGTATGTTATGTTATGTTATTTTATGCTATGTAATATTATACAAAATTCAGGCCTAGATGACGAACAGTCTTTAAGAATCTTCCAAGATGAGATCAGTCAATTCCTCTTGAAATATAATTTACGAAACAATTTGATTTTGATTTTATTTATTTGAATACGGCATAAAAAAAAAACCTGCCTTCAGCTGCAAGGCTGTTTTTCAGCAAGTCTGTACATATTCAAAACAGAAAAGTAACAATAACAACAACAACAACAGATATTTACAAAAATTTACAAGTTACAGGAATAAAAACAAAATATTGCAATCGAAACAGAGAATGAGAAAAGGAGAGATAAAGAAAATAAGAAAGAGAGAGAGAAAAAAAGAAGAAGAATAAAAAAAAAAAAGAGAAATGATTTATGAACAAAAGATGTCATGATCAAGCCTCAGGATTATTATTATCAATTTTTTTTCTTCAAAAACTCATTGGAAAAATATTTGAGATGCATTTTATGAAGGCCGGCAGATTGTTTTGTGTTCTTACAATTTGGGGGAGTATGTTAAATATTTGACTGGCTGTGTATAGTGTGCTTTTTTTAGAACGTTTGTGTGGGGTTTGGGAAGTAAAATAATCCATTCAGTATTTCTCAAAGAGTAGTGTTGTCTTCTGAGTTCAATTTTGGAACATAATACATCAGGCAAAAAATTATTCAACAGCTTAAATATTAACATGACAAGATCTTTAGTTTAACATTCAAACAGTCTATGGAAAGAGTTTCGTATAATGTACTTCTACTAAACCGCGAGTCCACTTGTAGTACGATTCTGAGTGCTCGGTTTTGGAGTATTTGGAGTCTTTTCAAAGGCACTGAATCAAGCTTTAGCCATACGGTGCTACAGTAATCCAAGTGAGGGTGAATCATTGTATGATATAAAAGAGCAGCAGTGTATGGTCTCGCTCTCCTCAGCATAAAAAAATACGTAAGATTTTAGAGCGAACACAGTCAATGTGTGGTCTCCATGAAAATTCCTTATCAATAGTAACGCCTAAGTAATTGCATTTATCCACCCTTTCTAGTACAGAGTCATTAATCCAAATGGAATTCGGTAACTTTGTGGAGGCTTGATTTAATAGATTATTGAATTTTGATATCTGTCTTGTATAATGATGTTCAGAAGGATAAATAAATAGCCAGGCATAGAAAGGTTTTCAAATATATAATGCTATTATTAAGATACCTATGACTGAATACTCCCATTTACAAAAGCGTATTTAGTCTAGCACCGAGTCTATGGGGGAAAATGAGTCTGGCATTTCCGGTCACTTGCATATTTTTACTTTTGTGAAGCACATGATGATTTTGAAGTGCTTTTTTTTCCCCCTCGGGCTTCATTTTTACACCTAATTACATACACTGATAGCATGTAAGGCCAGGCAGCTCAAATTTTATCAAGCCTCTACAAAGTTACCAAATCACTTTAAACTAACATTGTCAAAGGATTTAGACTTATGTTTGGAATCTGTTAGGCAGCTTGCATTTCTTGACATTTAACAAAAGTTCATTATGTGTTAACTACTTCTGAATAGAGGCCAAATCCTCATTGATCATGACATGCATTTGTATAGGATCTTTTGATGAAGTATATAAGCAAGTATCGTCAGCATAAAGTGACAGTTTACAATGTTTTATCACTTTAGAAAGATCATTCAAATAGAGTATAAAAACAATGGTCTCAAAATGCTCCCTTGTGCAATCCCGCATTGAACGATTGCTTCACATGATTCATTACCATTGATAACTGTAATTTGAGTTCTTAATCGAAAATAATCTGTAACCCAGCGTATACAATCGTTATCAAATCCATAACATTTTAATTTTAAAAGTAATATCTTATGACTGATCATATCAAACGCCTTTTCCAGGTCTAATGTAACCAGTCCTACCATATCACCTCGATCAATGGATTTACTTGTATTTTCCGTCAGATTCAAAGGAGCTAGGCTAGTTGAAAAGTTTGGCCGAAATCCAAATTGGTTGGGTATCTGTATGTCATTTTCGTTTAGGTATTTATACATCTGTTTGAAAACCAACTTTTCTATTACCACAGATATTGGCCTGTAATTTAGTGGGTTTGAGGTATCACCACCTTTGAATAAGTTTTATATCAATATTGTTTATAACAGAACTCGGTTATGAAAGATAAATGAGAAAACTGTGATAATAAACAAAATTAAGAATGAAACTTTAATCTCTCATTGATTAATTAGGTATGGCGTTTGCTTTATTGGCTGTCTTACATCCAGTGTATGGTCTGTATACAGCATTCTTTGCACCTCTAGCCTTCTTCCTCATGGGATCATCCAGGCACTCTTCAGTTGGTAAGAAATTCCTCCTCAGATTTGATCTAATGACCCCTCATACATGTCATATTAATC
This sequence comes from Heliocidaris tuberculata, assembly GCA_025618425.1. Lineage (NCBI taxonomy): Eukaryota > Metazoa > Echinodermata > Echinoidea > Camarodonta > Echinometridae > Heliocidaris > Heliocidaris tuberculata. The sequence goes on along the minus strand of CM046832.1, from coordinate 9,413,787 downwards.
TCTGCCCCAGTGTTCTCTATAGTTTTGCATGTCATTTATTATCTCTCTTCCCCCCCCCCCCTCTGTCTGTCTGTATCTGTAGGTATATGCTGTGTGTGTGTGTGCGTGTGTGTGTGTGTGTGTGGAGGTGCCGTGGTCCAGTGAGTGGTTTAAGGCGCTTGACTGGAGATGCGAGGATCGGGCGTTCGATCCCCGGCACGGCACTTATGCCCTTGAGCAAGGCATTTTATCTATACATTGCTCTTTTATCGTACATCAAATAAGTGAAGTGCCAAAGGCATATTGATACCAGCGTGTGCATTTGTGTTATTAAAAAAAAAAGAAAAAAAAAAGTGTGTGTGTGTGTGTCTCTCTCTCATTCACACACACACACACACACACACCCACACACACGCACACACACACACACACACACACACACACACACACACACACACACACACACACAAGAAACAAACAAAAAAGCCTCTATAAGATTACCCAAAGTATATTTGTTTATTTAGATATCTGCCGCAATTTATGATATTTTCATTTTCTTATCCTGATTGATTCCCCCCCCCCCCCCCTAACCATTATTTTTAAAACAAAGTTTACACTTCCATTTTCCTAATATTCCGTGAAATATCTGAATCCATCTGAGTTTTCCGAATTGCCAATAAACGGTTGGTCAGAGACTGTCTTTCCTTCACTAAGGTACCTTTGGCGTGGTCAGTATTCTCTGCGGCGATGCTGTTGAGAGGATAATATCTGTAAGGTATCCGACCATGACTGATCCTCCGCCGTCAACAGTCGCAACAATCACAAACATACCATCATCTTCAATCATTCCTACATCTATGATGATGAACGCTACTACGCCTGCGCCATGTGGACCAAAGTGCGATGAGAGAGTTCAACTTCATACCACTCTGTGCCTCATGGTCGGTTTGATTCAGGTTGGTATAATAATGCAAATTTTTGCATCGCAAAGTAGCCAATAATAAGGAACATTATTTTGGCACAATTCGTAAAATGTGGCTATTACGGGGGATATTATGGAAAGTAATTCTTTCCCTAACAAAAATCCCAAATAAAACAATGCTAACTGATGAGTATCATCTTAGAGAGTTCATTTGTTAGAGCAATTTAGGATGATTCCGTTGTGTATTTTTGATTTAAAGGAATTAGGCAACAACAAGAAGAACAGCAAAAAACAAACAAACAAACTTTTCTTAAAAAACTGGTAACCCTATCAATATTCCAAAACATGTATTCGACATGATGTTAGGAACCAAAGCATTCACCCTTCGACAGGATCATTGTTCCTTTTATTGTACATGTATAGGTGAAGTGATAAGTTTAGGTGGATCTTAAGACGCATCTCGCTTTTTTTTTAATTAAAGAAGATAAAATGAAAGAAAAGTTCAATATTTGTATAAATTGGTAATGAAGCACATTCAACGACAATATTATTTCTTTTCAGATGCTAATGGCTATATGTCGCCTTGGAATAGTCACTACGTATCTCGCTCAACCACTCGTTCGTGCGTTCACTGCGGGAGCAGCATGTCACGTGATCACTAGTCAGGTGCCGCCATTATTTGGACTGAGTCTTACTCGTTATGCTGGTCCCCTCAGTCTAATCTATGTAAGTTTAAAGTAAGGTGAAAAAATTTGAAATACATTTTAAATACTGAAGTAAACCTAGAAGTTCTATTTCGAATCAGTCGATCTTTCTACAAAGTGGGCCCAGTGATGATAATAAGCATTTTGTATGACGTCTGTTTACTTCTTATGGAACTTCTTTTCCGAGCTAGATAGATATAGATAACAAAAGGAAAGTTTTAAAGTGGATTTAACGTCTCTGTGGAGGTAGGTTCTAAGTTCTTATCAAGCTTATATTAACTCTAAAGCAATTGATTCTAAACAACGACGGCACTTTTGTTTTCTTTCAGGGTCTATGACTGGTCCTCTGACGAACTATCTTTATAGTTTAATGCTTTGTTCAGGTCGTTGAAATCATACAGATAACTTAAAATGTATTTTTAAAAAGTAAATATGATTTGAACTATCATAACATTCATTAATTGAGGCACATCATATTGTATTTCATTTCTTGTACTTGTCTTATGATTTTTTTTTTGAATAACTATTCTAAATGGATATAAATATGTTCATTTAAGTTGACTAGAATTTAACCAGACTTGTATCATTCATAAAGCTAGGTATATAAAGTAGACATCACATGCGTCGGTTTTTAATCCTTTATTTGATAGACTTGGCGTGATATCATCATTAACCTACCTGAGACGAATGTTGCGGCATTTCTCTTCGGGGTGCTTACTTTTCTGATTCTAGCCCCCGGCAAGTACCTGTCGGAGAGGTATAAACATAAGCTCAAAATACCGATTCCGTGGGAACTTTTTGTCGTAAGTAGACTCGGGTGTTTGTTTTTTGTTTTTTGTTTGTTTTTGTATTCAAATTGAAGTTTGCAGCCTGTCCTTCTGTTGAGCATGCATGAAAGAATACATGAAATGAAAGAATGCATTTTTCATACATTATCAACAGAAGGATAAGCTGCAAACTGCAGTTTATATACAAGAATACACTTAGTGCATTGCATGTTTACAGATTTTACAATTAACGCATTTCTTCGAGTTTTAGTTATTAAAGGGGAGGTCTATCCAGTGCACTGATGATGGGTGGAACCCCCCCCCCCCCCCGGGGGGGGGGCACTCAGTACATAGTGTGCGGTGGGTATGTGCCGCCCAGAAGATCCCCATTTTTACACTCAAATTTCTGTTCCAAAGCATATCATTTTTTTTCTTGTTGAGAAAAAGAAGGGAGAAAACCGTTCCAAAGCACCGCTTTTTTTTCTTCATTCCGTCGTTCCGGCCGTCGTGGCCCACCCCGGCCCGTTTCGAAGAATATCATTTTTGGTGAAAAGTTGAAAACGAGTTTCATTCCAGGTGCTTAATTCCTAGGGCTTTACTTATTGCTTCCAATCCGGTTCCAATCCACCCCAGGGAATTCAGTTTTCATTCATGCTGAGCGCATGCATGCAAATAGACCCAGCTTATGAATACACACACCATAGACTTGCCATGACACACAGCGTATTAAGCTAATGGAAGCTTGTGGGAACCAGTTCCGTAGCATCATATTTATATTGTAATCCAGTTCCAAAGACCCCCTTTTCCCAAAATGTTAGTAGTTCCGAAGACCATCTTTTTCATGATACGCTAGTTCTGAAGCTCCCTTTTTTTGTCTTGCCAGCGGCACATACTACCACTTTGGGGGTCGAGTGCTCCCCCCCCCCCCCCCCCCGGGACGCAACTACAGACAAAACAAATATCAAACTTCAAGAGCGATTTGGAAGAGCACAGAGAGTAGCTCTCAAGACTTCAATGATTTTGTAGCCGCCTTTCTTTATCAACTATGTCAGGGTAGACTTTCCATTTGAATATTTTTGAGGTAGTTGACTTTTTTTGTAATACATTGAGAATCGTCACATTTTCTTCCTGAAGAATGATTAATCGCATTTCAAACAACACATTTAAATCCGTTGCAAAATGACGTGCTTTGCATAAAATTCTATTCAAATATATTCTGAATTGAATTCCATCTCTTTGTGAGATTGATTGATGGCCAACAACTATTCGGAATGAAAATGATAGAATGCATCAGATTTTTTCTCCTTCAGCCTTCACCTACAATAATGTGTCTAGTCATTGCGCTTCCTCAGTATAAGTATTTTGGAGCTGAGAGGGTGAAAATAGAATTTATGGAATATTATTACCCTGTCAGAGAGTGTTTTCTTTTTCAATATTGCCATTAAACAATTGTAAAGATATTTTTAAAAACTTTTTTTTTCTTCTTTTTTTCTTTTTCTTTTTTTTTCTTTTTCTTTTTTTTTTCTTTTCTTCTTTTTTTGTTTTGTTCAGGGGGCGAAGTTAGAGATGGATTTGGGGGCTTTAAACTTTGAAAAGCTGAAAGAGTTCTGTACCCAATCAACTGTCCTGTCAGAATGTATTTTCATTCTGTCTGATATAATGATTACAAAATACTGCAACAGTTTTGGCAAACAGACTCCAAAACGTTTTACCCCAACTAATCAGTGAAGACCAAGTAGGGTATATTAAGGGCAGGAGTGGTATTCATAATGCCAGATTAATTCAGGATGTGATAGATTATAGTACTTTTAATAACAGTGAAGATCCTATCATTTTTGCCGACTTTATAAAGGCATTTGATACTCTCGAGTGGAAGTTTATTGATGCTTGTTTGAAGGGGGTCCACTCGTTCATAAGGACCGCTATTCATAGAAAACCGCTATTCATTTAACACGCGTTAAGAATAGCGGTTCTTATGAATAGCGAGGTTACCCCGTTTGAAGAACTATGGTTTTAAAAATAATTTCAGAAAATGGGTTTCAGTGATGTATAGTGATCCTCATCTTAATATTATCATGAATGGACGGTTAAAGAAGGATATAAAACCATCTAGAGATATAAGACAGGGGTGTCCCTTATCCGCATTATAGCATTGAAGCTCTAGCAAATGAGGTAAGACAAAATAAAAATATTATAGGATTGAATGACATGACTTTATTTGTTCGTACAGTTAAGTCAGGTAATACAGCTATTGAAGTCATTAAAAATTTTGAATTGTATTCTGGCATACAATTAAATGAAAACAAGACAAAAACTCTCTGGTTGGAGATAAATTACTCCAACAGACAATATTGGAAGTATGCTATGGGAAGAGGTGTACATTAAATCATTGGGCATTTATTTTTGTAAAAATAAAAGGATGAGACTCGATATGATCTGGTCCAAAGAGAAAATGTTTAAAATTAAACAAATTTTAAACTTATGGAAGCAGAGAAATCTCACATTGAAAGGGAAAATAATAATACTAAAATCTTTGATAATGTCAATTTTTTTTATACTGCACAAGTTTTGTCGTGTCCAAAAGAAATAATTAAGGAACTTATATAATATTCTTTGATTTCCTTGGAGAGGTAGACCTGCAAAGGTTAAAAGATCAGATGTAGTAAAGAAAATACAAGAAGGAGGTTTAAATATGTTAGACATTCAAACGAAGATTGCATCGTTAAATAATTGGTTTTGTAAATATTTAAGCAATGGTTTGAATGCAAGTTGCAACTGTATGTTTGACTATTGGTTTGGAAAACTTGATGGTATAAAGGTTATCATGAACTGTAAATATAATATGAAAGATAGGAGTTTTCTGAAAAATAAGATTCCTGATTTCTATTATAACATAATTGTGAAAGGAACGCTCGATCTGGAACTTTTAATAATCTTCGAAAAGAAATTATTTGGCTGAATAAAGATGTAGTGTATAAAGGAAAAATGCTATTTTATGAGAATTGGATAAATTCTGACATATTGTTTGTAGGAGATTTAATGGATGGTAAAGGATTTCTACCAGTTAGTGAGTTAGAGCTGAAGATATTACTTAAAGATGCACGTATTCGAAGGGCAATTCTACCGCTCAGAAACAATTTTGTATGTACAGATGGGAATATAGAACACAAAAAGTATAAGTATTTTAAATCCAAAGCTTTTATATATAACGATATAGTATTGGTTGATGTGACAATTTCAATAAGACAATTATCAGTGAAAAGAATATATTATGAGTTAATCAAAACAAAAACCGAAGAGTCAAGAGCTGATGAATTTTGGCTTAATACTTTATGAGACGAATTTACACCTGCATGGTCAGATGTTTGGTATTTTAAGTTGAAAGATATAAGGGACAATTTGTTAATCGATTTTAATTTCAAATTCATGTACAATATTTTGGCGATACCAACCAATTTGTTTAAATGGAAGGTAAACGACAAAGATCTATGTTATAGCTGTAAACATCCAAGTGACTGTATGCACATGTTTTTACTTTGTAAAGAAGTTACTATGTTTTGGAAAGAGGTTGAAAAGAATATACAAAAGTACTTCATGTCTAGTTTTCAGTTTAAACCGCTTCATGTATTGTATGGTAACGACTTTGGGTCAAAGAAGAAAAATGATGTTGATATAATTTAGAATTATGCACTTTTTGCTATTTACAAAGGTTTTGTCGGAAAGATACCGAAAAGGAAAATAACAGAAAGAGAGACTTTTGAATAGTTTGCATTATTTGGTGATTTACCGTCTAGAAATTTTAGAAAAGAATTCAACTAGAAAACCGAGTGTAACTATAGAAAAATGGAAACAAAAGACTGGAATGTCAAAAAATGGGGGAAAATGAATAAATGTATGTATATTATTGAAGAAACAAAGAAATAAAGAAGACCAGAAACGGTTATTTTTAACCCCCCCCCCCCAAAAAAAAAAATCATTCTGTCTATATTTGAAAACACATATTGGCACCTTTCCTAAATCTACACATATATAACTTTATGTGCTATGCCAACCATTCCCATGTCTCTTATTTAGAGTTTCTTTCCTTTGTTATACTGAAATCCACTTCGGGAGTAGATTTAACCGAACAAACATCTCCTGTTGACTCTCATCTAAATAATGAAATGCTTTCAAATGTTCAATATTGACTTGGTAGCTTCAACTTTGTAACGTATTTTTATGTCCAAGTGCACTGTGCTGTACATAACTTAAAACCCTCACTGGAATAACGTGCTTGCATTCTATCCAGGAAACTATATCTATTAATTGACTACCTCTAAACTTACTTTTGATTGCATTCGAAACAAGCATCTTTTATTTTAACATCGGAATAATTATGAAATAGTAAAATATAATGTCAGTATTCTACACCATCACTTCCCCTATAAGATATTCACTGTAAACCATTTTTTCATAGTTTGTTGATCTATGTATAAGTCAGACAATGAAAGATATTCTTTTCATTAAATTCTTGAATCTAAATTACACAGATTTTGTATCAACTTGGTGACGTTTTCATAAAATGATATAGTCACTAATATTATAAGTCTACATTGTTGTTTTGGGGTAACCTCGCTAGTCATAAGGACTGCTATTCATAAGGACCAGTTATTCATAAGGATCGCTATCCATAACGCGTGACTAAATGAATAACGGTTTTGTATGAATAGCGGTCCTTATGAATAGCGAGTGGACCCCGTTGTTTTCGGGCTTTCATTTTTTGTTTACATGATAAACGTTCAGTTGTCATTCTGCGAGTCTTACTGAACATATTTTGTTGTTTATCTACAGGTGATTATCACAATTCTCATCTCCTACTTCGTCAATGTCGCGGACAAGTATGGCGTTGATATTATTGGAGACGTTCCTGTAGGGTAAGTTTAGATTAATTATAAATAAAAGAAGACGTACATGTAGTGAAAAAAAGGAGAGAAAACATAATTTTATTATTTTGAATAATTCTGTTATTTCAGTTGCTTTCTGTGACAACAACCGACGCTTTTAGTAAAAAAAAGTTAAGTTTCTCATCAAAAAAGTGATTTCTTACATTTAGATTTCCCACACCCGCAGTCCCATCCCTCCCATCGGGTGTGTCCGCCAGTGATCTAATAGCAGATGCCATCGCCATAGCTATCGTTGGATTCGCCGTCTCTGTCTCACTCGCCAAAATATTCGCTACCAAGAACGACTACGAAATCGACGCGAATCAAGTAAGTTTCATTGAAAATGTGCATTTAGCAGTCTTGCAGTTGTTTTTTTATTGGTGTGTTTTTCTTATTTATTTATTTTAAAACTTTAATAATGTCTTTTTTAAGCAGCTGTTTTGGGATCAACGGCGCTCTTGTAATTATAGCAGACGTGCATGCTCAAAGCATGTTTGGCGTTGTCTTTGTTCTTGGTCACGTGATCCACCACGCCAATCAGCATCTGCCCGTTTCATGTCCTAGTCTGCGTGTATGCTGTAAAGCACTTTCATTAATATTTTCTTTTGCTATGGCACGATTAGTGAACTGACTATTCTAGCTTTAAAAGACTGTAAAGGGAAAACTTCCCTAATATTTTTAAAAATTATTATCGGTTTTATTTTACTCTTTTATCTACTTGAAGGAACTTCTGGCTTACGGTGCTTCGAATGCCACCTCGTCCTTCTTTCTATCCTTTGTATCTGCCTCAGCTCTGGCCAGAGTGGCTCTCTTGGATGGTTCAGGAGGAAAAACACAGGTGAATATATGATTACTGTAACATTTTAATAGCTTACAAACATATTTTTTGATAATTACAGTCAGAAACACATTCTTGTATTGTTGCATTTTCCGATAGAAATAAAACGCTGAAGCAAGAATGGCCTTGTAATCTTTTTCAAAGAAACACCCGACATATAAATGTTATGAATCCTTTTCATCATCAAAATCGATTATTCATGAAACTTTTAATATCACAATTTTCCTTCCATATTCACTTCTATTGACAGGTTTCCATGCTGATTTCATCTATTATCATCATGTTTGTTCTTCTCGTGATCGGACCTCTCTTTGAACCGTTACCAAGGGTGAGTTCTATTAAGTAACATTTTTTACCCACCTTTAAACGTTTTCCTAGAAAATTACTGTAAATGCTTAATGTAGAGATGAAACTACTGATTGTAAAGTTCACGTTTAGATGATTGATTTATTTAAAGGGATTTAAAACATATTGACAAATTGTATAATTAAAAAAAAAATGATGTACGTATACAATATCATTGTATACGTACATCTTATTTTAAAGCTGATAGTTAGGATTATAAAGAAAAATGGGTATTTGGAGATGCAGTATAGAAGTACCCATCTGCCTGCTTCATCATGGTGTTGTGTGTGCAAAGTAGACTTTCAACATCATTATCATTATAATTAGTATTATCATCGTCATCATCATAATCATCATCATATTATTATTATTATTATTATCATCATCATTAAAGTGTTAATGATATTACTGTTATTATCATTACCGACACTATTATTATCAGTATTTATCATAGTTTGTTTATTTTCTTTCCTGGCAATAGTCTGTACTGGGTGCAATCATCATTTACGCGTTACGAGGAATCTTTTTACAGATCATTGAGATAAGAGGGTTGTATAAGACATCCAAAGTTGACTGTGTAAGTAAAACTCTCTTTCTTTCTATTTCACACTACATTTCTACTTTCAAACCTCCCCACGTCAAAGTACAGAAGCAACAGCAAATTCTTCAAGAACACTGATAATCATTTTACACAAAATCAGACGGTCAATTTCTTTCATCTCGTTCACTCATTTAATTCATTTTATACCAAATATAAGACAACTGCATGCATGGGTGTCGATCCCCGGGGGGGGGGGGTATACATCCCCCCAAACAAAAATTGAGGTGGGGGATGGCCTGTTTTATCATCCCCCAATATTTTTGGATATGAATTATGATACATTAACTTAAAACTAATAATTATCAAAACTCATTATGTTTGATCTTGAAATGCCATCACATTCTTTAATGATTAGAAGTAAGGAAATAAGAAATGCCATAATTTCAATGCGAAAATATCGAAGAAAATTCGTTCGCTCGCATTTTTATTCTCAATTAAGGGGGTTCCGTCTATTGGCGTAGATCCGTGCATTCCTTCTTTTCATTAAAAACCATTTTGGGTTGCTCTAAAATGCAAGTTTTATAGACAGATTTTTGAAAAAGTCCCTGGTGTGGGAGGGGAATACCCCCCTCCCACACCCTCACCGGTCACCCCCCAATCATGAACACGGATCGACATCCCTGACTTTATGTGCTAATGAAATAGGAAAAAAAAAGTTTCTTACGCAAAGATTTCTCAGCAATGAGAAGTAAATGCTATATGTGATGTTTTCTGAACGAAATAAAACTTAAGAGAAGTTATATCCTGCTTTTTCACAACAATCTATCAACGCCATATATTCTTAATTATCTTTATATTCTTCTTCCAATCACAGTCAATCTTTGTTGTGACCTTCTTGTCTGTGTTCATACTCGGTGTGGATCTGGGTCTGGGTGTTGGAGTCATCTATGCACTCTTCACTGTCATCATAAGGACTCAGCTACCTAACTATAGCGAACAAGGGCACCTAGTTGATACCGAGCTCTATCGTGATGTCGACACGTACAAATCGGTGAGAGGATCAACGTCATGCAGAAATTAAAAAGGGACCCTGTCTTTTAGATATCATGGATTGTAAATGGCTTTTGTGATTGAAAAATAATTGGACACATGAGCAATTGTTTATTCAAAGATCAAGAAAAAATTTCCATCTCATATCATTCTTTATTCTTCTGTTCTTTTATCACACACCTATTAAAGTACGTTCTACTAGTTTGAATGATTCCATTTCATATGGGCCTGATATGACATAACCCAAATGTAATTGTATACTGGATAGAGGATCAAAATAGTATTGATCTGACATAATTATAACATTAAGACAAAAACCCCTCCCAATAAAAGCATCCAAAGGCAAATCAATGTTTACTTTTGAAATTTCTCATTATTTTAATTTTGTCATTTGATAAAAAATAATGAATTTATGAAAACTGATTGTAATCAGGTAAAAACTAAACCGGGGATGGTGATTTTCAAGATGCAAGCATCGCTGTACTATGCCAACTCCCAACAGTTTAGACAGCACGTTCTACGAGCAACTGGTATCAACCCTGTCAAACGTTTGGCTGAGATCCGTAAAGCTCAGGCCGCCAAGGAAAAGAACAACGATGAGAAAATGGTACATCTTGATCATCATCATTATTTACTTGTTTAAACATTGAATGTTGAAAAATGTGAGAAGAAACGCTGGGCCCCGTTTCATAAAACTTGTTATCAGTAACAATTGCAACAGATCTATGACAGATTTGCTCTGAGCCAATCAAATGCTATGATTGCAGTAGCTTATAACAAATATTATAATTTGTTACTGGTAAGCTTGGTAACAAGTTTTATGAAACAGGGCCCTGAGCACTAGCGTAGCTGAGGGGGGGGGGGGGCAGTCTGCCCCTGTCAACTTTTTCTCCCAGTTTTGTTTTGTTTTTGTTTTTTTGTTTTTTGTTGAGAATTATGAAGGAAAACTGAACCCCCTTAAAATCTGAGGACCCCCCCCCCCCCCCCCCCCCCCCGAGCGAGTTTTGGAGGCTGGCGAGAAGGAAAAAATACTGATCTCCCTTTTAGAGCTGATAACTTTTTTTTTTTTTTTTGCTTGTCAGAGAATTATGGAGGAGAACATCTGATAATACCCCCCCACACACACTGAGCGAGTTTTGGAGGGCTGGCGAGAAGAAAAAATACGGGGCTCCCTCCAAGCAGAATTTGACAATTGACAAAATTTGCCCCCCTTATAAATAATCCTGGCTACGTCACTGGCCCTGAGTTAATATTTTGAACACTAATATCTCTCCAACAAAGTAAGATAGTTTGGAACGATATTTAGTGAGGATTTAAGACGCGATTAGAGTTGAAGAATGCTTTCTCTCTCTCTCTCTCTCTTTATTATAGCACTCTTTTCAAGGTGGTTATTTTAGTGACCATGATGGCATGGGAACGAGTTTCCTTAATAACGTTTATAAACTTATTCCTTGGTTGGTCTCAGGAAGTACATGTATATCACTCTTTCCATGCACGATCCATGCTCCCTCACTTTCTAATTCTATCTCTTTCTTTCTGTTCTCTCTTCATATCTATCCCATCTGTACACTTTTCCATCCACTTCCTTTTCAGCTCTCATTCTCCCTGTGTTGTTCCCCCCCCCCCTCACCCGCTTATAGTATAACGTTTTAATTTTTCTATTTTGTGTTTTGTTTTCATATTTTATTTTTTTCTACTCGATGAATTTCAAACTGTTATCACGTGTCCAAGTTCTTTTTCTCCCGAATGGCTCAATATATGGTTGATCTATCAGGGTCGGATGCTTGACATCATTATATTGTTGTTAACAGGAAACTAGTATGGAAATGAAGGAGTTGGATCTGGAGAAGGATGATCTTCACTACATACTCATTGATTGTAGTCACTTCGGTTTCATTGACGTCACTGGTGTCAAAACTTTACTTGCTCTCATCAAGGACTATGACAGGATTGGCATTGCAACGGTCTTCTGCTCATGTGCAGGTAAACGCTGCCAGATCAATGTATAATTTGATTCGTTTATACTGATAATTAAATCACAAAAATATTTTTAAACGGTTCTACATTAATCTGTTTTATATTTTCCTCGTGAATTTACATGAATAGTACTGTTGTGTAGTAGTAGTCATTACAAGCCCCTTCCCCCTTTCATGTTCTGACCACCTACAGTCAGGAGCTTTGTTCCCACGCTCCCTTATGTTGATTTTATCTTTAATCCCCATCCCCCAGACCAATTGTTTATAATCTCCTCTTATCCCTTCCTCCCAGACCACTTCCTGACTAATGTAAACATTTCCAGCTACCAGCACCTGTACCAATAAATTAGCCCCCTACCCTGTATACTCCCAAAATCTTGCCACATGGCATTGCTGACCCAATAGGCCACACCCCCATAAATGTAACCATGCTTAGTACTTTTGGGTCAGGATAGCGAATTTTAGACAGAGTAGATTTTGGACATCGTAGAGTATAGTCACCATCAGACTCGCTCTATAGTTTTCGTATTTGTAATATCCATCTGCATCTTCATCTTGTATGATCTGAATAAATGCAATGCTCTTTCAACTGTAATTGATTTTGTCACCGCTTCATTACTACTGTTGAGACTCTCTCTATACTCAAGAAAGCTAAATCTATAACTTATCCGATCCCAACACGACAGTACTTTAGGTAGAAGTCTTTGATAATAAATGTTCGATCGTAACTGTTAACAAATTATCTCTTTTTTTTCTCAAAATAATAAATGATTACCAAGGCATCAAAAGATTTTGTTACAACTGGCAAATAGGGTAATATATTTGGGGTGGTTGAAACCGTTCACTGATCTCAATTTGTAAACTTAAAACATCATATTCCACATTTTCCACATCTTCCACATTTTTTGTAGATTCTGTGATCCGCTCCATCAAAGTGATTGGTGCTCTCGATGATGAGTGTGATATCTTCTACCCATCCATTCACGATGCTGTCGTGTCAATATCACGGAAACAAGTATGTCTTTCAAGAAATGTTTCACAGGTAGACTTATTCTAACCAAGACTGTATGATGTGCTCTGTTAATTTATGACTCTATTCGAACTTCTAACTTTAACACCGAACCCAACACTGTACCTTACAATAATTCCCATAACCCATCCCAACTGCAACCGGGAGGTGTTTCATAAAGCTGTTCGTAAAGTTGCGAACGACTTTACGCACGACTGGTACCTGTTCTTGGGTGCTAATCAGATTCTCGATCATTTTGATTCCCATCAGCTAAAGCTGAAATCCGATCTTTGTGGATTAAAATTCTTGCTGTTAAACAAGCATCCGAATGCAAAGTTTATTATTTGTCAAAATTGATTAGGGTTATTGGAAATTCAGTCCCACATGTTAAAACACCAGGGAAAATCTGGGATATCTCATTTAGCACAAGAACATATCACCAGTCGTGCGTAAAGTCGTTCGTAACTTACGAACAGCTTTATGAAACACCCCAGATTTCTTAACCCTGTATATCTGAAGATAAAGCAGCAAATGTCACCGGAGCAAATTTAATGTCCGATAAAACTAACAAAATGATGAGTCATTGTAAAATTCACTTTCCTCAAAATATTTTACAAAAAATTTGAATATAATACTTTATGTTGGGGGTGTATAATATTAGACTGCTGAAAGACTAGTATGTCCTGATCTTTCTCCTTGTGGCTCTTCCCCTTTTCAGGCCATGTCATTCAGGGATCTTCAATTTTATAAACTAGCTATTTCGGTATTCCACATTTTCTATTTTCACTATTCCCCCCCCCCCAAAAAAAAATAAGAGTTACGCTCCCCTTTAAATTATATTTGTGTTCCTGGATTTTCTTCATTTTAGATTCTCAAAGCAAGAACAGCATCACATGAAAGTTCCATGGACACCAAGGACTACGAAAATCCAACAAATGAAGCAACAAGACTCTAAAATCACATACTTGCTGACTCCGAATTTAGAAATATGAAAAGACTAACCCCTCCCCAAAAGAATCTAGGCCATGCCCCTCTGCCTTCAAAATAGGTAATCGCTAACTCAGTATGTATAGAAGGTCTTTATAAATTGGATCATCATGAAAATTACTCAATAGCCTTAAGGTACAGAATCTATTACATTTTTGTTTATAATTTGCCACTGGTATTGTAAGTAAGCTACGGTGAGGAATTTCCCTTTTCCCTACATTATTATTGCTGAACTATACCTTACGTCCAAGGTACATATCGCGTGCTTAAAGCGCTAGTTGAATGAGACATCCAAGTCTGAAAATCCATTTCCCAAACTTTCTGAAATGCCTATCGAAGAATTGTTTCAAGACTAAAGAGTAACTGTCTTTAGAAAATCCTAATTTTGAATTAAATGCTATGTTATTAACATAAATGTGAATTCGATGTAATGTAACTAATAATCATAAGAAAGCATTTGACAGTGACGATAAAAATTCTACTTGTACATGGATTAGTAACACATGTACTTTACAATCCAAAATATATACTGTAGTTAATTCATTCACTCTTGTCTAAGTTTTCAGTTATTCGCCGAAAACTGTATTCATGAGTTTTTGATTATGAGTTTGCAGTGACTATAGGTGAAATTTATGGAGCTTTTGTATTTTTATATGATATGGGTTTGATGTGATTACAGCAAACTTTATTCAGACTTTGATCTTCATTTGGAACTCGTTATTGAGATATATTAAATCTCACTTTATTACTATCGCCACTATATACCAAAAGTGGCGGCTTCGTTTATACTTTTAAGACATTTTTAAATGCAAACTATGATAGGAAAATATCATGCCGTTTATATTATGAAGAAAACTAAAGTGAGAATCAAATTTAATAGACGATGATGACGTTCAACCTGCCTTCTCTTCTTTCATTCTTACTTCCTTCACTTTTAAAGTACATCGCGATACAAAAGTTCATATATCATTCGATTAATTTTCTCCATTTTTGTTAGGCTAGTTTACAAGGCTCTCTTGGGGACCATTGATTTCATAATGAAAAAGAGATATAAAATGTATACATGGAAAGTAAATGAATATGTAAATATTTAAACAAAATGCTTATGGATAAATGTATAAAGGTTTATATTCCCAATCATTATTCAGTTTGTAATAGTTTCTATGTAATCATAATAGTCTGAAGCTTTATACAGAGAGGCACACTATCTTTCCACAAGTAATTTTGGAACATGAATATCTTTTATGGGTCAAAACCAAGTCAATAATTGCCGTTGGGTAATGCATTGAATTGCAATATTACCTAGTCCTCCGACTAGGACTTGAAATTGTTAATGTTCAGAGGCAGCCTGTCTCGAGAACAGTCGATTATTTCAATTAAAACATACAGAACATTGGGATTTTGTGAGAGTAATTTGCTTTATTCATATGATAGTGTAGCCTATAAATTGTATTATTCATATTAATCATTCATTCTTTTTATTTGTAGGGATTTTGAAGGAACTACATGTATAGGTTACTGTAAATATATTACAGGCTTTAAAACAAAGATTATGCCTTGTAACTGTGTGATGCCCATGCCTACATTTTGCCTTTATTTTTTTACTGATCATGTGCTTTTTTTAAAACTTCTTATTCTAACGTGTAACACTGATGTTTGTCTTACAATAATTATTCCAGATTAAACTTGTTATTTTATGTTGAGTCAATGTTATAAATTGCTTTTCATGTTTCAAAGAATCACATGACAACCCAAAGAGCTCCTGACTGCAATCAAACATTATTATCCTATTTTAGTATTGAAATTGAAATAATTGTTAAATTAAAATCTATTAAGAGATTTATGTTTGATTTTTTTTTTTATTTATGATAAAAGTAAGCTGTTTAATTGCTAATAGTTTATTGAGAACTTAAAACTTGAACAAAATTTATATTAATTATTGTAATGCATACCTTGTGAAATACTAAATTTCACCATGATCTAATTTTAAAAAATAATTTATGGTGCTTTTATGTTTGATAAGTTAGTAAACAATTTTTGAAAAATATTTCTCATACCATCTTTCTGAAATAAAACATACGATTGCTTATTCAAAATATGTTCTGATATTTTTATGTCTTTTTCATGTCCAAATTCATTTTTGCGTTTCATTGGTTCAGCAAATTAAAAGACCCAGACCGCAGAAACACTTATTTATCCAAGATATATTTCTATTTGTGATTACCTTTATTTTGATATCATTTAAAATCATTTTGATACTTCTTACCAAAGAATGCAAATAATACGTAAGTATGTGTAATTGATTTCATTGTTTATACTATCGTAAACATAGAGAACAAAAACACAATTAGTATTTGAAGACAAAGCATCATGGAAGCAAATATTGTGGTTTATTTCAAATAATAATTTCTTCCAGCATGTCAATGACTATCTATAATAAAATTGATACGTATAGTGCCGTCTAATAAGAACCGAGTAAAATAAAGCTACCATTATTATACTCTTGTCAGCTCGTGTCAGCTCCGGGGCTACTATGGCGATAACTTGTTGTTGTTTTTTTTTTAATTGATCAGCCAAGTACTGTAACACCACTCTTCACCTGGGTGTCTATTTATCTAATCTATTTAATCTATTGAAATTTTCATAAGTAAATATACAAAAAAATTCTCAATTCTAAGTAAAAGAACGACAGTAACGCAGGTTCTGGCAAGTTGTAATGAGAATTACAGTTGCTGTCTCGAATGTATGGACGTGAGAAGAAGATGACGTCATCAGTCAAGGCACACTACATCTCCAGCAAATCCACGTTGGGAACCTATATTAGAAATAGGATACAAATTGATATGATTGTTATGAAAAGAGGAAAACTTATTACGTCAAACTAATAAAGATATTTATATCTGTGTACCTAGTAAGAATGCTATAGTCAGGAAGCACGAAATCAGCTTGCCACAACTAGTTTATTGATGATTAATTAAGGCCAATGGCAAGGATTTATTTAATAAAAAATGCACTTTTTACCAAAGTTCGAAAGTTGATATGGATCTCGATATTCACGTTCAGATTATTTTTTAACAAAAAGACTTGAAAAGGAAGGTGCAAATCAGATGGAGAAAATGGTTGAGGAGAGCCATGGAACAATTAAAGGGTACAAAAGAACAATTTTAAAAATGGCAAGTTTTTAAGATGAAAAGTGTATTAATAAATCACTTCTATCTTCACGAAAATCTTCTCCCTGCTCGGATACTGATTGCAACATTTTCCCACACAAACATGTTATTTGCAGTTCTAATGCACTCTAGCTTGCAGTGTATTCCACTCCAGGTCTCTTCCCGTTACTTGGCTTCCTTCTTGATCTATCATCTTCTAACCCTGACTGCCAACATATCTTTCAAGAAACTCTTTTTTATTTTATTTTTTTATTTATTTAATTTCCAGGAACATATAATAACATGACAACAATTTTCAAACAGACATAACAACATAAGTGTAACATTAACAACAACCAATGCCTGGGGATTACCTATAAGAAATGATAATTTCTGTTTAAAGGTTCTCCTCATTGGTTGTTGTTATACAAACTAATACAAACAATAATGGGCAGCATGTGACAACAATAAAAAAGATAAGAATAAAACATAACATGCCTGTGGCGTTCGCCAGTTAACCATTGAACATCATGATCATAAATAATTTATAATTACTGTGCCGATAGAATAAAAGAAAGAAAAAAAAAGAAAGGAAAAAAGAAAAGAAAAAAGAAAGAAAGAAAAAGAGGGGAAAAAAAGGAAAGAAAGAAAGAAAAAAGAAAAGAAAGAGAGAGAACCCCCCCCCCCGTGTCATAAGGTTATTAACAGTGAAATTATCAGAAAAAAATGCTAAACACTAAACCACTTATATTGTTATTAAGTGGATACCGTCTGAGAGAAATTCAATATGCATCGACAATTGGAGGCATGTCAAACAGCATATTGCGTAAAGCGTTTAAAAAAGGCCACACAGATGCATCGACACATAAATCAGCAATGGAACGTGGGAGTGTGTCCCAGAAACGGGGGAACATAATTAAGCATGTGAACTTTAAGCAGTTAATTCTAGCAAATTCATGATTGAAAGTGAGAAAACGTGTCCTTCGAGAACTTGTTTTTGGCAAAATGGTACGAGAAATATCATATAAGCAATGTAAACTCTTAGCAACAAAACAAACAGAAAGATAAACCATTCTGTTGTACAAAGGCGGCAAATCTAGAATAACTAAACGTTCATGATATGAGAGAGAATTTGCTCTTTCATAAGAAAAACAGAAGCGGGAGAAGCGTCTTTGTACTGCTTCAATTGACTGAATATGATTCTTTTGGTAAGGTAACCAAACAGGGACACCATATTCCAAAATTGGACGGCAAAGTGAACAAAATAATTTTTTTAGTATCACTGGATTTCTAGAGATAACAACTCGGCGTATGAATCCACACAGTCTTGAACATTTAGTAACAATACTCCTTACATGATGTGTCCAACTGAGGTCATGAGAAATAACAAAACCTAAATACTGATAAGTTTTGACCGTTTCAAGAAACTGTTCATTTATATCATAGTTAACATCAATTAATTTTCTAGAGCGAGTAATGTGCATTACTTTACATTTAGAAATGTTAAGAGACATACAATTATCTTGACACCAGCGATTAATATTGAAAAGATCTGTTTGTAAAACACCAACATCATTTGAATTAGTAATTGTACGGTATAGTACGGTGTCATCGGCGTACTGCCGAATAGACGAAGATACCACATCAGGCAAGTCGGAAACGTACAAGTTAAAAAGGATGGGCCCAATCACTGACCCCTGAGGTACACCAGAACTCACGGGTACCCAATCAGATTTACCACCCTCAAACAACACACTCTGTTTCCGATTTGAAAGAAAAGATTTAATCCAAAAAAGTACTCTACCACAAATACCATATTTATGCAATTTGGTCAACAGTAGATAATGATCAACTTTATCAAAAGCCTTCGCCCAATCCAAAAAAACAACATCGATTCTGGGTGGATTAGGGCGATCTAAAACTTTTGCCCAATCAAAAAACAAACTGACAGCCTGAGTAGTGCAAGATCGTTTAGGTAAGAACCCATGCTGTGAGTCTGGTATAATACCATATTTTACAGTGTTCGATCAATTTGTTTACAATAATATGCTCTAACATTTTACAAGGAACAGAACATAATGAAATCGGACGATAATTTGATATTATGTCACGTTTGCCAGATTTGTGCAATGGAACAACATAAGCCTGATTCCAGCATTGGGGAACTGACCCTGATCTAAGGCTGATATTGAATATTCGTGTGAGAACAGGAACAATTGAAATATCACCAAATTTTAAAAAGTTCGGCAATATCCCATCAGGCCCTGGTGGCTTGCTACTCTTCAAACGAACAATTTCTTGCAGTACATCGTTACTATTTATTTCAATATTTGACAGTGTATCAATGTGTGAGTGACATTTACAGTCTTTAAGATCAAGATTAAGTAGGTTGAAGTCTGAGCGAGTAAAATTGCTCTGAATATGACTATTGAATGCACGAGCAATTTCAAAAGGAGATTCTAATAAGACATCATTATGCATAAATGTTGTAACGGTATGATTTTTGCGTTTAGCATTTACAAACGACCAAAATCTCTTAGGATGAGTAGCAGAATTTATAGCTAATGTCTGGAGATAGTCATTATAGGCAGTTTTAGTAAGTTGTTTCATTTCTTTACGTAATTGCTTAAATTTGTTCCATAATTCTTCATTTCCCTTGTTAGCTATTGCTTTTCTATAAGCACGCTTCTTCTTTCGTGATAATTTTACAATATCCGAAGTAATCCATGGTGCACGTCGTTTTCCTTTAGATTCCGTAATAGGAACAACATCTTTTACAACAGCATTTAAAACGAGTGAAAAATTATCCCAAGTTTCATCAATATTATCATCGTTGATGAAAAGATCCCACGGAACGCATTCCAATGTGCGCTGAAAATCTGCGCGATTTGCTTTGTGGAAAGCGTGAAAATGACGCGGCAGTGATTTGGAGTAATTATGAGCATTAAGTGAAAAATTAACGGCATCATGATCGCTGGCACCAATACCCGGACCGCGACTGACGTCTGCGATGAGGTCGTCATCGTTGCAGAAAACCAAATCAAGAATGGATTCTCGTTGGTTGGTGCCCCGTCGCGTAGGGAAAGAGACAAGCTGAGAAAAACCGAGCGACGCGGTGAGTTCGAGAACATCTGAGGTGCCCTGGTTCAATGCAACAGGAGGAACATCATTAGCGCCATCTACGGTGAGCTGAAGATTAAAATCGCCAGTCAAGATGACAGCTTGGTAATGGTGTAAATATGGCGAGATGCGTTGGAAGGAGTAATCGAGAGCATCTCTGAATTTCGAAAGTGGAGAAGATGGTGGACGATACACAGTACCAAACAAAATTTTTCGCTGTCTTTTCCCCGGAATAACTTGGGTCCATAACATCTCACAATGTTTATTATCGTTGTTTTCAGATGGGATTTCATATTGCTGTAGACGGGAGGCACGAAGATCACCCCGACAAGCGAAAAGAACCCCACCGCCATTGCGATTTCTATCCCTCCGAAGAATCTGATAATTATGCAGAATTTCCCCATCATGTATTGAGTTATCTAACCAAGTTTCTGTAACACAGAAGATATCAATGTTATCATTGACGGCAAGATATTGCAAATCTAAAAGTTTGTTCCCAAGGCTGCGTGCGTTGAGCAGGACGCATTTCAAATTTTCTCGCACAGAGTATTGAGATTTATTGCATGAACTTTCATGATCAGGGGCCCGTTGCACAAAACTTGCGTTTAATCGCAACTCCTAAAAATCAAACGCAAGTCCTCAATGCGCTATTCTGATTGGCTGAAAACAAAGTTGCGTTTGATTTTCCTGAGTTGCGTTCAAACGCAAGTTTTGTGCAACGGGCCCCTGGTCCCGGATTTGGGTGTATATCACCCGAACATATACGAATTTGAAAAGTTGCGCAAAAGTTTGAATAATACTGACATCGTTTACCAATAAATTTTCTCGATGAACATAAGTTATTATGGAAATCCGTCTTTGCACCATATTCAAAACCATCTTGTAGCAAAGAAGTGCTACACGATCCATTTAAATGCAAATTAATGTTCCTTGAGGAGGACAAAACATGGATGAATAGTAGAATAAAAAGAATTCCATACAGGTTAAGGCAAATGCCTTTTCTCTTTGTCATGATAATTGACTCTCCGCCGCTGTAGCAGGCCCAATCTGCATTTAACCATGATAATCAAGGTGGGTATGTGCAATGGAAGAACACAGAACATGGCCACAGGCACTGCTGATTATAAAAGTTAACCAAAAAAAAAAAAAATGTAGATCCAAAACTTACCAGAATTGACCAAAATAAAGACAAATATGTGTCCAGTCAAATCAGTGTATCAAGCCGAATACGCTGTTGGCCGACTTCAGCAAGAAGACTCATTGGAAATAACAAAATCAGAAGAAAAATAGGAGAACGAAAAGTTGCACGTCCATGCTGCCAGGTACACCAAAAAAAAAAACAAAAAAAAAAAGAAAAATATATTGCCTTTCTTTCTCTTCCTAGTCCTATCAGCATATGTTAATCACTTACTATGCTCGCTATCAATCTTAGCACAGATATCCTTGTAGGCACCATTACTCTTGAGAGCCTGAAAAGCTGGGTTCCACCAATCAGGCAGTGTACTCTGCATACGAATCATGATAGATCCCCCTGCTCTTTGACAGTTGGTGATGGTCGAGCCCGCCTTATCAAGTCCACTGTCAAGTAAGGTATGGACGTTTGAGAATGCAGCCACTACCTGGCGGGTGGGAAAAAAAGGATAGAGTGAAAACTTGAACTATTACGATTCGATGATGATAGTCTGAATAGGGATATATAATTATATTCTACGACCTACATAGAAGGGGAGGGAATGGAGATGGGGAAGGGGAAGTGATGTAGCGCTGGGGCATGTGTCCCCCAATCGAATGTAAACAAATATAGAAAAGGAGGAGGAGGAGGAGGAGAAGAAGAAGAAGAAGAAGAAAAAGAAGAAGAAGAAGAAGAAGAAGAAGAAGAAGAAGAAGAAGAAGAAGAAGAAGAATGAGAAGAAGAAGAAGAAGAAGAAGGAGAAGAAGAAGAAGGAAGAAGAAGAAGAAGAAAGAAAAAGAAGGAGGAGGGGGAGGAGGAGGGGGGGGGGGAAGAAGAAGAAGAAGAATAAGAGAAATAAGAGGAAAATTAAGAGAGGAAGAGAAAGAGAATGAGCAGGGGAGGCAGGGGAGAGGGAGAGTGAGAGGGAGAGTAAGAGAAAGAGAGGGAGAGGGGGGGGGGGTGGAGAGGAAGGGGTTGACGAGAAGAAATAAGGGAAGAGGAAATACTACATCCCAGACCCTCGCATTTCTTCCTTCTTGTAAAACCTGTCGAATATTGGTCCGTTTCACATTTTAGTTACTAATATGAACAAAGACAATATAACTGTACAACCTCGAAATAAATAAAATAAATAAACACAAATTACGGAGTTTAGGTTTTTCGTTCACATTAACGTATTTTACTTTTTATTATGATACTTGCCTCATTATTATTGACCGCTGCAATCATCTGCTCCCTGGTAGAATAGTGAACGATCTGGGAGGAATCTAGGGGCACACCCTTGAACATGGAGAAAGTTAATAAATCAAATGATTTTATTCCGAATGTAGCCTTCATTTCAAAATCATCTTGTTTAGCAATGAATTGAAAAAAATTACACGTAAATCTTAACTTTTCCAGATGAACATCAATGATTTCATGATACTGTACATACCAGGTGATACCCCATCAAATCTTTACGAAGAGAGTAGATTAAAAAAAAAAGCACCAAAAACTTTAGAATGTATATAGAGGATTGAGCAATATCACGCTTCAAGATATCATTCCATGATTTATCATGATATATTTGGGGAATACTGGAGGAAGGAGACTTCGAAAAGAACATAACTATTAATATGAAACAAAATAAGCTTTATCAGCCCATACCGAAATAGTATCGGAGTTTCTGGCAAGGCAGTACTCATCGGTTGACCATCCATCACCGAATGCAATCTTCTGGGTAGAGCCAATGGATGTCGGGTTAAAGGAGTTGGGGTTTCCTTGTTTGACGAAAAACTGTCCATCGAACTTCTTGCGCATAGGATTGGTGAACTTGAATGTCAAAGATCGCTCGTAGGTATTGAACCATCCTGCAAATATAAATGATTTATTGCTTTGTACGAATTGAAGCTCAAAAAAGGGGTTTCTTCTTACAGAGAGACGTACAGGTCTACATTATTCTATTCAAATACTATTGAATAATACTTTCTGATGTGATCTAAATAACGAAACCACAGACGAATATTTCTGAAAATCAATCCGGGCCCATTATGTCCAAAGCAAATAAGTCGGCAAACTAGCTAAAGTAAGGTTCTATGAATGGGCCATAGTCATGAAATATCAAAGCAGCTTTTTAAATGTTTAATAAATGTTTAAAATCTCAGTCAGGACATGATCTATAATGTTTATAGCATGTGCTAATGAAATCGTGTTTTGGTAATGATGTGAAGTATTGATAAATTATACTTCCATGACTTCCTGCTTTCAAGGTACATGGAAACTTTACCATAACCTTGGTGGTTAGTTTCACAACACCCTGGCAATCTAGGTCCTTCCTTTTGTACTTAAGTATTGATTGGTCTGGGTTAATGGGAGGAAATACATAACATGTAATAACCTTTTAAAGCGAAAATTCAAGCGAATTCGTTTCGATTTCGCCCTTTTTGCTTTATGCTTCTTCGGACATAAAAGCCGATTAATGCGGATTAATCATCTAATAGATGACATGATGATATTGGGAAATACCACCGATAATCATTACTATATTGAAAGTAAAATCAACAGCAATATGTGTTCATCTTCCATCCTTTCGTTGATGTTATCATCATTATTAATAATTAGTACTTATCAATTTCATAATTTCAAATTACTTTCTCTATACACTGATAGGTAATGATTGTCAACAAAATTATTGTTATTGCATCATCATTATTATTGATAAAGTTTTCATCCTATGTCCCACAATCACTTCCATCATCACCACCATTATAATACCACCATCATGATCGTCATCACCATTATCATCGTTATGATCACAATTATCATTACTACCATCACCGTACAGTCATTACCATCGTATCATCATCATCATCATCATCATCATACTGATAATTATTATCACCACCACCACTACCATCACCATCACCACCTTAATCATCATTATCACCTCTGTGATCATTTCCACCACGATCATTAGCATCACCACCACCATCACTACTACCGCCGTCATCATAATACCACCGTCATCATAATACCACCGTCATCATAATAATCATAATCATCATCACCATTAACATACCTGTACATGCGTCATACCATCCACCCATGATCCCTTGACCACCTCGGGCCTGTTCCCCTGCTCTAGAGTTCCAGCAATTACTGTAGACGTCCCATATCAACCGGCAGTTCTTGTTAGCCTGAGCGCAAACTAAAAAAGATAATCATGCATCAGAATTGTAATCAATATTGTAATTAATCAATTAGGAGAATACATCTTATTCTGAAAATAAAATTTGTCTAATCGACTCAGTTTCTTGATGAATGTATGTTTCAAAGAAGATTATACTCTTAATACAACTGGAGCATAGGGTGAATACGGGGGAATATCTATAAATCTCATGATGTTATAGAAATATTGTGCAGAGATTAACCTGGACATTTCCTACTCATCAACAACATTGTTCCGAGACAAAACGGGTCAAATAATATCATTTCCGGCGACTCTGCTATATACCAAGGACTAGTCACGTTATATTTGGCGTGATTAAAAGTACGTATCTAATTTTTTCTGGTTCAGTTTTTTTTTTACTTCATATTTCAAACATATACATATCAATATCAAATTATAGGTATACTGTTATATACAATCTTTAAGCCAATATACTAGTATTACAAAGAAATGAAACTTATGTAAGCCCAGTTAGACATTGATTTGCATTGAAACAGGGTATGCAAAAACATGATATGCATGTAAATTTCGATATTAAAAATATAGTCAAAATAAGAACGTAATAAACTATAGATTCCTTAAAGGTTCTTAATTCAAGATCACCTGCATTGACAATGTCCACATGAAATCCACGAAGTGTTCCACTGGTTTGATCTCTGTTACAATAAGAATGAACAAATCATCTTTATACCATTCACCCGGGTTTCTTAACATTCAGGGGCACATATTCGAAAAATGATTAAGGTACTTTGAACATTTTGGTATGATCTTGAAAGTAGTTTGTTGATGAATATGGCTTAGAACGTAAGCATCGTATAAAGTGCGTCTCTGAAAGTTTTCAAAAAAAAACGATCAACATGTAGAAAGGGAAATTAATGCTTATTTTCTGTATGAATGAAAGGAGTTTTATTTGTAGCATGGTACAAATATCCCTAGTAATATCATAACTAGAGGAATGATTTTAAAGAAATCATACTACTGTCCAGGGGCGTCGCTAGAGGGCGTGTGGGGGTGTCACCCCCACCCAAAATTGCTGTCGGCAAATGCGCCAACTCTGTAAGCAAAAAAAGGAGGGGGGAAATGGAAGGAGAAGAGGAAAGAGAAAAGGAAAAGGAGAAAAGATAAAGGAGAAGGGAAAAAAAAGAGAAAAAATGAAAAGGGAAAAGAAAAGGGAAAAAGCAAAAAGAAAAGAAGGAAAGGAATGAAAAAGAAAGAAAAGCTGGCCAATTCTTTTGCTCGCTCGCTCGAAGAAAAAAATGGAAAGTTAATATTCGGACAAAAAGAGTCCCCCTTCAGAATGGGCTGCAGTCCCCTCCCGAAGATTTTCAAAGTTCCGATATTCGGGCAACCACCACTTCATTTTCGGGCAGCGAGGTGCAATTATTTGGGAAGGGGGGTACTATGAAAAGTTAAACAAACTTTGCGAGCAAGCGCTTTGAAACCTAGGTATCCTTTTGGAGCAATGTCCTCCTAATTTAGCTTTTAAAAACGGCCAGTCCCCCCCCCCCCCCCCGACATGCTCAATTTTCCCATGAATTTCTAAGCAGCTTTAGAACTTTACTTACAGGTACTCGACATTAGATCCATCGTGGCCA
The DNA here is from genome assembly GCA_025618425.1 of Heliocidaris tuberculata. Lineage (NCBI taxonomy): Eukaryota > Metazoa > Echinodermata > Echinoidea > Camarodonta > Echinometridae > Heliocidaris > Heliocidaris tuberculata. The sequence continues at coordinate 9,387,504 of CM046832.1, read as the reverse complement.
ATTGCAAAAGTCCATACATCATCTGCGAGCTTACCTGTCATGAAATAAAGTAGAAATAATCAGAAGAAAGTGAAAGGATTATGTGATCAACTTCTGGGCCCACAACTTACGGATGTCAGATTTGCCAAACGCCAGTGAATACCCGGGCACATAAGAAGGAAACAATTAAATGACTCTTGATCAATTTTAAAATGTGTTCATGCAGCCTATACTCAATTTTCATGGCGTGTTGTCATTTTGGATATCTTTTAAAGGGATACTTTGGTGGGCCTGCATGGGCGATTTCCGATGAGAGAGGAAAATATACTCGGAGCTTCGTGTCACTTTCGATACAAGGATTTCCATCACACGTGCTAAAACATGTGATTCATGTTGGATCACCTCTGAGATAGTTCGGTGAAGACTGGCATGTGTTTTAAATTTCGTGCGATGGGAAAGTAATCAAACATATGGAAAAGTAATTACAGAGCCAGCTCTCTGGTAGAGCCTGGGGGTAGTTACGTAATCGTGGCGACAACGCGTCGCGGCAGGGAAGTGCAGAAGCGAAAGGTCAGAGTTGTTTAATTGTAATATTGGTGTACGTCAAGGAGACAATCTATCCCCACTTCTGTTTGCAATATACCTGAATGATTTTGAATTTTATTTGAGCCGCAGTTAAAAGGGTTTAAGTTTTGTGGCTGATAACATTAGGATGTGTTTAAGTGATGATGATGTAGAGATTTATTTGAGATTGTATGTATTACTTTATGCTGACGATACCATTGTAATGGCAGAGAGCCCGCCTGAACTCCAAAAATCCCTAGATGCTTTACGTAGCTATTGTGACTTATGGCATCTTACTGTTAATACAAGCAAAACAAAAGTGGTTGTCTTCTCTAGGGGTAAAATTAGAAATAAACCCACCTTTAAGTTTGGAGAAAATGATTTAGATATTGTAGATGATTATGTGTACCTTGGTGTAAATTTCAATTACAATGGCAGCTTTAAAAAAGCAATCTCGAAACAAGTAAGCCAGGCAAAAAGAGCGATGTTTAGTATACTGAGTAAGGTCAAGAGCCTAAGTTTGCCAGTTGATATTGCTTGTGATTTATTTGATAAATTGGTAGTCCTGATCGCTTTGTATGGCAGCGAGGTATGGGGATTTGAGAACTTGGTGCATATAGAGGTATTTTATAGAACATTTTTACGGAATATTTTGAGAGTACATAAATCTACAGCGAGTTGTATTGTTTATGGTGAAACTGGTCGTTATAAGCTGTCAAAAATGGTAGAAAGCAGAATGATAAGCTTCTGGTGTAGAATATTAACTGGGAAACAAACAAAATTATCATGTATGTTGTATAAATTAGTTAACATTTTACATAATGATATAAATAGCCCCTTCCATTCGAATTGGATCACCAAAATTAGAAGTATTTTAGACACCTGTGGGTTGGGAAACATTTGGGCACAACAGGAAGACGTAAATCCTAAATGGCTAATCCCTGGTCTAGAGTTACGCCAAAATGATATGGCCATTCAAGACTGGCACAACGAGATTTTTGAAAATAACCAATGTGTAATTTACAGGATTTTCAAAGACACCCATAACTTAGAGCCTTATCTCATACAACTTAATGAAAAAGATCGAACATATCTCTGTAAATTCAGATGTGGCAGTCATTATTTACCTTGCGTCAAGGGTCGTTATGAAGGTATTCCTAGACAGAATAGATTATGTAATCTTTGTAACCTGGGTAAGATTGGTGACGAATTTCATTATTTATTTGAGTGTTCTTACTTCAAGTTAGACAGAAGCAAATATATTCCCTCTCAGTTTGCCAAACGTCCAAACACTTTAAAAATGCATAGTCTATTTAATACTACAAATCCCAAAACACTGTCAAAACTTGCCAAGTTTGGTAATACTATTATGTCACAGTTTTGTAGATAAGAACCAAATGTATATACCTGTATATTCATATGTAATTATATCTTTTTTTTCAAGTTGTGTAACATCTCTTTTTGTTATTCATGTGTAATGAAAAGGTGACTTCGTATTAATTCAACAGTATTATCTTTTGCATTCAAGGTTTTCGTTACCTTTTCTGCCATCTTGTTATAGCTTTTTATATTTACTCATGTTTTGTTATCATGTATGTATTTATGTATGTATGCATACTATGTATGAATGTATGATGTATATAACTATGTATATTCTCATACCCCGAAAGGGGCCGACAGAATAAAGTTTCAGTTCAGTTCAGTTCAGTTCAGTTCAGATGGCTAGACTAATCAACCAGAAGTAAACCGTGTTTTGTATTTGGAAATATTTCAGCATTACACTAAACTTGTTTGGGTGAACGAGGTTACGACCAGTTACAAGACTAAGGGCCTGGGACTGGTTAAACCCGAAGTATTCGCCTAGCTCCACTTCGGTCAACTTCGTGCCGTCCGATCATTTATGATTTTAAGTAAATTAACCAACATTCTTTATTCCATAAATATAAAATGCGTTATGTATCAGTACCACATATTAATGAAACATGTTTCTATATTTCGGATCGAATATCATCTTCGACTGCTTGTCCCAGCTGATTTGAATTATTATGTAGGTCTGGGGAAACAACTGCCTTGAGACTGTGAATTTCTCTCCTAATTGACAGACAAGGTGATAGGCTCGCTGAGCTACAGAAAATACGAAATTATGATTGTTTATATCATTTCTATAAACAATTTTGAGAAAGCAGCTCGAAAAATGGATACAGTGGGAAATTCCATGTTAAAATAAACTTCGAACGAAAGGAATTGACCAACGATAAGTCAACTTTCTTCATGAGGAACATAGTCTCACGTCCAGACGTCTGCTGTAAAACGGTGCAAATTTATAAAATGCGTTTGTTTGACAAATATATGTATGTATATATATATATATATATATATATATATATATATATAAAAATATATATATAAATAAATTTATGTATATATTTATATATATATATATATATATATATATATATATTTATATATATATATATATATATATATATATATATATATATATATATAAATAAATGAATATATATATATATATCAATATAATTAATTCGCTAAGGCCACGCAGGGGGTCGCGCGCCCGCCCCAATTGACTTTGCACGCGCTGCAGGAGGGGGTCCGTTGGACCCTATAGAATTTTTTCCCGCTGCCCGCCGCGAGCCGCCTTCCGTCCTGACCGGTCGGCCTGGCCGTCCGCATGGTTGTCGCCCCCTTCGCGTTGCACGACGACGTCGCGTTGGCAGCAGGTGAGCGATCTCCTGAACGACCAAACCCCATTGGCCCGCGTGCTTTGCCTCGCCGCCGACCAAATCAGACGACGACTGCGCGTGCGTCCGGCGAACGGTACGTAGTGCAGACTCTGTATCTCTCACCGGGGGAACCCACGTAAGAAAATAATTATGCCATGGGTATGTTCAACAGAGGTCCGTGGTATGTACGTACGATTTGTATCATAGTCCGCTTTGTGATCAAGTATACCAAGAGGAGCAGCACCCACCAGACTGCGGTGCAATCTAAATGCAAGCTCAATGCATGCGACGCGATTGCATATCCATACAACCATACTAGGCGGGCATACGATACAACAATACACTGAATGCACATCACTCAACAGGAGTTGACCGGGAATTCCAGAGCGAACTCATACATTAATTCTAAAGATGATTTTGGACGTGAGTTATATTATTTTGAACTAAATAATGTTTGCCACTGTGGCCATCTCGTGAAATAAGCCACCGGTCATCGAGTGTGTACACACACACTGCCATGTAAAGTCAATGGAGGATGTGAACCCTCATAGACATTTACACGCAATAAACTGCATGTATAAAGTGAATGCGGGGTGGCTTATTTGGCGAGAATGCCGACTTTGTTTATCCCTTTGTTCTCTGTATAATTAACTGATGAAATTCTTCTCTTTTTAGCCGGACTCTGTCTCGGCGTCGTTGCACTCTGCTCTGAGCTAGCGGTACCAGCCCTGCAGCTTTTGCTGCATGAACTCCGCGGGGGAAGAAACCTGCAGTGAAAGCTGTTTATTTCAAGATTTTAAGGTTAACTTTGGACGTGAGTGAGGTTGTCGAGAACAAAAAATGTTTGAGTATAGTATTTGTGGGCTCTGTTTTTCCCTATTCGATCTGTATTTAGTTGAAAACTGATTACATTCTTCATTACAACGCTGGTATGGTAATCTGTCACGGCAGTGCCCACCGTCTTAGGCTGAGCTGTAGTACGACTTGACTGGTTGATCTCCCAGCGAAATGTCTAGCAGTAGATACCTTACTGAGCGCGGCTTATTTCAAGATTGAAAATACTTGCCTTTTTCTTTTAACTACAGTTAACATTTGACGATGAATTCATCCTACCGTATGTCAGAGCAGCGGCGTACCCAGGATTTTTTTAAAGGGGGGTCTTTTTACTCAAAAATTCCCTGGCAAGCAAAATAAAAAAAGCAACAAAAAAAAAAAAAGTATTTTTTTTTTTTTTTGGGGGGGGGGGAGTCTTTTATTCAAAAATTATCTGACAAGCAAAAAAAAAAAGGTTATCAGGAATTCTGAAGGGGGTGTTTTATCTTCAAATAACACCAAACGGGGGCTGTTTGAACACCTAAAACACCCAAAACACCCCCCCCCCCCTTGGTACGCGCATGTGTCAGAGTAGATTCTATACATTACTTGAATTTTAAAGCCCGCACTGCAGTAAATGCCTCACTGGGTTTCTTATTTCAAGATTGGAAACAGGTTAGGGTTAACCTGTATTCATTTTTTATTCGATGGTTAATTCATCTTATTTGAGTATATTCTACATCTATTTTGTTTCTTTAAAAAAGAGTTTGAGGGGCAAACATTATGCTAGGAGCGTTATTCCATTGAAGTCATGGGCGTATAGATATAGCAGGCAGGGGGTGGGGATATGTGAATGCATCATTATTTTTTTTTCATTGTAGAAAAATAAACTCACAGTAGGCCTATAGATAGCACTAGCAGGGGTGAAGGATGGGATGGGTGACGCGGGATTATGTGAATGCATCAATCATTTTTATTTTCATTGTATTTGGGACCTTTCTATGCCACTGGCTGGAGTAGAGTGAGGGCAGGGGGCCAGCGCCGGATTAATGATTTTGTGATAGGAGGGGGCCCAATATTCGGAAATTCATACTTCTATTTTTTAAATACTTTTAATGTGTATTGTATAATGTGATTGAACGCATGTATTGCTCATACATGTAAGTGTCTCATTGAATTTGAGAATTATAATATGTGTAGGTGAATCTTCGCTCGATTACTTATAGAAAATATATAACTACCAATTTCTAACTAAAATTGTATTTCTTGCTATAGACTAAGTAATGAGCGACCTCTACGATGACAACAATATTCCATACACATAATTTTACAACTATATTTAAGTTCTCATGTAATAAAACAATAAGCTAAATGGAAACACTAACATCAACAGAAAGTCTTTTATCTCTATTCCACTCTCTCTCTCTTTCTGTTATGTTTATATTCTCTACATTCATTTCTCTCTCTTCCTATTTGTCTACCACCACTCTCTCTCCCTCTCTCTCCCTCTCCCTTGATGTCATAATGATATCTAACATATAATTAAAATATATTCTGTACATTACATAACATTATACAATATTTTTAACTGAGTATGTGGGTATGTTTGACTAAGTAATTGTGATCATGAGCACGTATGCGTGATAATTTCATTAACAAAAAAAATAATAAACTCACAAGAATGTACACATCGATTGTGAAAATGTTGAGAGTACAATGTAAAAAGTGAACCCGTGGATTTCCACGGGTCCCGCTAGTCTATAATAATTAATACGCTAAGGCGACGCGGGAGGTCCCGCGCCCGCCCCGATTGACTTTGCACGCGCTGCAGGAGGGGGTCCGTTGGACTCTATAGAATTTTTTCCCGCTGCCCGCCGCGAGCCGCCTTCCGTCCTGACCGGTCGGCCTGGCCGTCCGCATGGTTGTCGCCCCCTTCCCGTTGCACGACGACGTCGCGTTGGCAGCAGGTGAGCGATCTCCTGAACGACCAAACCCCATTGGGTTTTGGCCCGCGTGCTTTGCCTCGCCGTCGACCGAATCAGACGACGATTGCGCGTGCGTCCGGCGAACGGTACGTAGTGCAGACTCTGTATCTCTCACCGGGGGAACCCACGTAAGAAAATAATTATGCCATGGGTATGTTCAGTAGAGGTCCGTGGTATGTACGTATGATTTGTGTCATAGTCCGCTTTGTGATTAGTACACCATGTAGGTGTAGCACCCACCAGACTGCGGTGCAATCTCGATGCAAGCTCAGTGCGACGCGACTTATACACACAACCATGGAGGTGCCGTGGTCCAGTGGTTTAAGGCGCTTGACTGGAGATGCGAGGATCGGGCGTTCGATCCCCGACACGGCACTTATGCCCTTGAGCAAGGCATTTTATCTACATTGCTCTTTTATCATACATCAAATAAATGAAGTGCTAAAGGCATATTGATACCAGGGTGTGCGTGTGTGTTTAAAAAAAAAAAAAAAAAAAAAATATACAAGGCATACAATACAACAATACACTGCACAGCACTCAACATGAGATGACCGCGAATTCCCGAGCGAACTCGATCATACATTCTACAGATGATTTTGGACGTGAGTTATATATTTAGAACTAAATAATGTTAGAAACTGTATTTATAGACTTTGTTTGTCTCTATAACATGTTCTCTGTATAGTTAACTGATGAAATTCTTCTCTTTTTAGCCGGACTCTGTCGCGGCGTCGTTGCACTCTGCTCTGAGCGGTACCAGCATGCACTGCAGCCTTGGCTGCTTGAAATAACTACGGGGAAGAAACCTGCAGTAAAAGCTGTTTATTTCGAAATTTTAAGGTTAACTTTGGACGTGAGTGACGTTGTTGAGAACAAAGAAATGTTTGAGTATAGTATTTGTGGGCTCTGTTTTGGCCTATTCGATCTGTATTTAGTTTAAAAATGATGACATTCTTCTTTACAACGCTGGTAACCTCACCTGTCACAGCAGCGCCCACAGTCTGAGGCTGAGCTGTAGCACTCACGGAACCATCACTATATGGGGCTGTGTCAATTTTGGCCTGTCACAACCTCTAAGTTGAAGAGGTAAAAACACCAATAATCGGCAAAATTTTGAGAAAATACTTCCTTCTACATTTTAGAATGATAGAATATATAATTTCATGCCAGATCCTTCGATAGGATCTTTAATCATCTTGATCAAGCAAAATTTTCAGGCTGTTTTTGGTCGGTGATCTTGCTCCTCTCCTGCACACATATGGGCAAGATATCACACACTTGCCTATGGGAGGTAATTGCTCACGGTATGAAGGTACTTAGTGCGAGGTTATCTCCAATAACCTCGCATAAGTGTGAGTGGAGCTGTAGTAAGGCTTGGCTGGTTGAACTCCCAGCGAAGAGTCTAGCAGTAAATACCTTACCGAGCGCTGCTTATTTCAAGATTAAAAAATATAAAACAGATTGAAAATAGTATACTTACCATTTTTTAAAACTACAGTTAACATTTGAATATGAATATGAATTCATATGAATTCATCCTACCGTATGTCAGAGCAGTGGCGTACCCAGGATTTTTTGAAGGGGGTGGTTTTTAATTCTCTGACAAGCGAAATAATAAAAAAAAGGGTTATCAGTATTTTTTTTGGGGGGGGGTGTTTAACTAAAAAATTATCTGACAAGCAAAAAAAAAAAAAAGGTTATCAGGAATTCTAAAGGGAGGAGTGTTTTAACTTCAAACAAGTGAATGAGTAAATTACGCAATGCGTAATAAATGTCCCCGCCGGAAGTGCAGATCTGTGGAAATTAACTAGCCTGAACCTAAAAACTTCAGTGAAAAACTTTAGTGAATAAAATAATGTTACTGCATGCAAAAGAAGAGAATACCAACAATGCATGTATACAACTGAAATATAAAACATGAAAACATTATAGACCTTCAGCCATTTTGAATAAATTTGCATAAATTTGCATGAATAATGAATTTCAAAATTCTGTGTAGAAGTTTGGAAGCCCCCACCCCAGCCCTATCAGATAAAACAATCGGAATCAAAATCCGATGTGAAATAGAGGAGAAGTAGCATTTTTCGTCAATTTTGAATAAATTTGCATAAATTTGCATAATTAATGAATTTCAAAATTCTGTGTAGAAGTTTGGAAGCCCCCACCCAGCCTTATCAGATAAAACAATCGGAATCTAAATCCGATGTGAAATAGAGGAGAAGTAGCATTTTTCGTCAATTTTGAATAAATTTGCATAAATTTGCATAATTAATGAATTTCAAAATTCTGTGTAGCAGTTTGGAAGCCCCCACCCAGCCCTATCAGATAAAACAATCGGAATCTATATCCGATGTGAAATAGAGGTGAAGTAGCATTTTTCGTCAATTTTGAATAAATTTGCATAAATTTGCATATTAATGAATTTCAAAATTCTGTGTAGAAGTTTGGAAGCCCCCACCCAACCCTATCAGATAAAACAATTGGAATCAAAATCCGATGTGAAATAGAGGAGAAGTAGCATTTTTCGTCAATTTTGAATAAATTTGCATGAATTTGCATAATTAATGAATTTCAAAATTCTGTGTAGCAGTTTGGAAGCCCCCACCCAACCCTATCAGATAAAACAATCGGAATCAAAATCCGATGTGAAATAGAGGAGAAGTAGCATTTTTCGTCAATTTTGAATAAATTTGCATGAATTTGCATAATTAATGAATTTCACGATTTTGTGTAGAAGTTTGGAAGCCCTCACCAAGCCCTATCAGATAAAACAATCAGAATCAATATCGGCCAAGAAATGACGGAGAAGTAGCATTTTCTAACATTTGAGCACACACGGACAGACGGACGCACGGACGGACGGACGGACACACACACACACGCACACACGAACGGAGCCCGTTTCATAGTCCCCTCGCGAACTTCGTTCGGCGGGGACAATAACACCAAACGGAGGGGGGGGGGGGGGTGTCTTAACACCCAAAACGCCCCCTTGGTACGCGCATGTTCAGAGTAGATTCTACAATACTTGAATTTTAAAACCCGCACTGCCGTAAATGCCTCACTACGTTTCTGATTTCAAGATTGGAAAAAGGTTAGGCCGAATACCTGTACTCATTTTTTATTCGATGGTAGATTCATCTTATTTGAGTATATTCTACATCTATTTTGTTTCTTTAAAAAAAAAATCGTTCCATGAATATTATCCGTTTGAGGGGCAAACATTATGCTAGGAGCGTTATTCCATTGAAGTCATGGGCGTAGATATAGCGGGCAGGGAGGGGGGGGGGGGGGTATTTGAATGCATCATTCATTCCCCCCCCCCCCCCCCCCATTGTAGAAAAATAAACTCACAGCATAGATAGCACTAGCAGGAGTGAAGGATGGGATGGGTGATGCGGGATTATGTGAATGCATCAATCATTTTTATTTTCATTGTATTTGGGACCTTAATTTCTATGCCACTGGATGCAGGAGAGTGAGGGCAGGGGCATGATAGGGCCTGCCTTCACCATCCACCATGTCCAACGGCGGATCCAGGATTTTGTGAGGGAGGGGCCAGCGCGGGATCAATGATTTTGTGATGGCCGGGAGGGGGGCCAACAGGCCCCTAAAGCTCCGCCATCTTGTCGGGGGCCATTAGAAGGCCCGATAAGCACTTTGCATAATTCATGAGCGTAAATGCATGATTCATTTTGTAAGATGCTCCCGAGAGTAGCATTAGTTTGTACGCGGTATGAAACACATTACGCGCATCAGCTTAGAGCATGCGCAGTAAGAAAGGTCAAATTCAGTAATATATGCATTTATGGTAATGTATTCATCGCTTCAACGTACAGATTCGGCGAATCAGCGTCGGTAATTTCTAATTGTGGCAGACGGTACTCGGTCAATGCACTTTAATTGTAATCGATCTCCGAATAAAAATATATCGCTTTGCAAATTTGTAAACAAGTAAATAAAGCTAAAAATGTAACCGGACAGACCGAATCAAATCTAATCATGGATACAGATAATGTAAAAGTAAATATAAAGTACTTGACACGTCACCAGTGGCATAAGTCTCTTTTGTTGTTGATATACTTAATACCGGTAAATATATTCATTTGATATGCATAAAGGATAAATGATAAATAAATGAATAAATAAATGAAACATATATGTATAATGAAAAAAACAAAAACAAAAAACCCCTCTTGCAGTGTAGGATTTTTTTTCAGGGATGGTTTTCACAACAGAAAGGATGATCTTCATTTGGGGGTGAGGGAATGGGGTCCTTTAGTTAATTGAGGTTTTTCTTTAACTTTTTAGTTAGTCTTGATATAAATGATTTTTTGTTTTTAAAGTGTACGTTTGTTCTTTTTGAGAAGGGATTTTGAATTGTATTAAAAGGAACAATCCACTAGCGTAGCTGAGGGAGGGGGGGGGGGGGGCAGGGTGCCCCTGACAACTTTTTTCTCCCTTTTTTTTTTTCTTGTTTGTCAGAGAATTATGGAGGAAAACATGTGATACCCCTCCCCCCCCCCCCCCCCGAGCGTCTATTTTGAGGGCTGGGGAGTCTTGATGTAAATGATCTTTTTATTTTTTAAAAATAATATAAGTGTACATTTGTTCTTTTTTGAAAGGGATTTTTTATTTTATTAAAAGGAACAATCCACTAGCGTAGCTGAGGGGGAGGGGCAGGGGGCATAATTTTTTTTCTTGCTTGTCAGAGAATTATGGAGGAAAACATGTAATAACGCCCCCCCCCCCCCCCCCCTCCGAGCGTCTATTTTCAGGGCTGGGGGAAAAAAGTACCGCACTGAGCGAGTTTGGGAGAGCTGGCGAGAAGAAAAAAATACGGGTCTCCCTTCAAGCAGAGTTTTAGAATTTAGAATTTTTTGTTTTTTGTTTTTGCTTGTCACAGAATTATGATTATGGAGGAAAACATCTGATAACTCCCCCCCCCCCCCCCCCCCTCACTGAGCGCCACTGGAACAATCAAAATACCGGGAAGAATTATCTTCTAACTTTTACTTTGCATTTGTGAGTAAAATTTATATGTTGTCATTCACTAACGTACCCAAGGGGGCCGGGGCAGGGGGGGGGGGGGCAGAGTGCCACCTGACAAGTTTTGAAGAAAAAAAAAGGTTATCGGGTTCCTGAACAAGATTCTCGACACCCCCCACTGAGCGACTTTTGGAGGGCTGGCGAACAATTTTCGGAACTGACCTCTTTTTTTTTTCTTTAATGCTTGTCAGAGAATTATGGAGGAAAACTGGACCCCGTAAAATCTGATAACCCCCCCCCCCCCCGATCCACTAAGCGACTTTGGGAGGGCTGGCGAAAAAAAAATCTCGACCCCCCCCCCCCCCGGAGCGACTTTTGGAGGGCTGTTGGGGGGGGGGGGGGAATTGTCGCCATTGATAACCCTTTTTTTTTTTTTAACCCCTCTTGACGCCAAGGTCCAGACGCCACTGTTGCCATTCCTTTCCAGCTTTCATGCTTGTAAGTCACCACTCAATCACAAGTCTTATACAATACTATTCATTTCCATCAACTTATGATTGACCATTCCAGTCAAAGCTTATTGTCTTCACTCTCCCTTTCACATACGCAGGCATGACAGGGGTGTCGCTAGAGAATTATGAATGGGGCAATAGTAACTGTGCCAAGAAAAAAAATTCCCACAAATTTCCAACAATGAAAAAGTAAAACTGAAGTTTATATTTTTATATATTTTTGGACATGCCAAAATACTGACAGTTTGAAACGTTACAAATATTAAGGTGTATTGCCATCCCGCCACACCAGTTGTGCATCCAGGATTTTGTAAAAGATGGGGCACACATTGCAGAAAATTCTCTGACAAGTTGAAAAAGGTCATTTCAAAGGAGGCGGAGGGAGGGGGTACAATCTTGAAGTTGTATACTGAAGGTATGTCACTCTGTATCAAGGTTGGCATGGGCCGGAAGTGCCCCCTAAATCTGATACTGCCCCCTTCCACCCCCACCCCCTCGAGCGATACCACTGCTTTTTCTCTCATTTTTTATCTTTCTCATTCCATTCTAACTCTGGCTTACCTTTCACACAAACTTTTCATTCAACATTTCTATTTATGGAACCCCTGCCCCCCCCCCCCCCCTTTGAATACTCTATGTAAAAGTATATCACATGAACATTACCACTAAAATGAGAATTCAAGTTAGAATTAAAAAGCTCTCAGAATATGTAAATGTTAAAGGTAACTAGATAGATGACTTTCCATCCCCTTAACATGATAAAAGAGATGAACTAAATCCTTTGGTTTTTTTGTCTATTTAATAACAATAAATATCAATTCAAATAACAAGTTTATAATTTGAAAAAAAAAAAAAAATATTGAAATTGCACATCCTTGCAGAAGTCTAGTGGTAAGTCAAATTTTCATATCACTTACTAGTACAGTATATCACTGAATGAATATTTGGTTTTTCTCACAAGTTCTCAAGCAATATGCATATCAACTGTTTCATTCTATTATACTGTTGAAATGGTCACTGACATAAATCAAATCTAGGTTTTGTTAAATTTCATTCAGCTGAAGGCACTTATTTTTTAGAATTTCAGCAAATGCAATATTCAAACAAAAATCCTCCAAATCAGAAACCCTTGTTAGGGATATCTGTATTGTTTTATTCTGAATGAAATCGCCAACTTCATTGCATGTATCCACTCGTGAGACTGCTGATCTAGCTTACAGGAATGAAGAGCTGTAGTGGTAATCCGTAAGTCTGTTGAATGAAAAGAGAAAATAGAACAAATTAAAAACTATTAAGGTCGTAAACAATAAGAAAGGACTGCAATGTGCCAGATATGTATATATGCATGACTCAAACAGAGTGAATATTGCTTGATAAAAAGCTATTTTACCCACATTCATTAAAATTAAGTTCTTTTGTAAGCATGAAAATGGAAATGATGAATCCTTATAAAAATTAAGTAAAATTCCTATATTTGACTAAAAATTCTTTTTCAGGTGAGAGGGAAAGGAAATTACAATAGTTTTAAATAACTTGCTTCCTCTTCAAGTTGTGTACTACTGATATAGGCCTATTATATATTTTTTATATTGATATATTTTTTGAAACCTTTTTTTTTGGGGGGGGGGGGGGTAATTGCCAAATTTAATTATGCACAGTAAAGGCCTACCTCTCCAAGCTTGAGCATGCAGGTCAGTATATCTGCTCTTTGTTCATTTCTCTGGATTGTGTATCTCAATATTCTTTCACCATCCATTGTAAAGAATCATGCTGTGTAAAAAGAGGATAAATAAATAAATTTATAAGTGCAAGTATAAATGAAAGTAATTTAGAGGTACACAATATATATTTCACAGAAATACTTGTACTCCACTAATTGTGACTTTTTTTTTTTTATCTTCTCAAACATCTAAATACATCTAATTCAGATCATAGATCAAAGCTCAAAAGAGACCGTTTTCACAGATTGTATTGTGAATAAATGTGAAGTGTAATCTTCTCTTTCTTTTCCATGCTTACACACAATGCTGGGCTTTGTTGGTAATGGTTTAAAATGTTTGCATTAAGGACAAGCTATTAAAAAATCAATGGCAACTAGTAAGGGCATCTGTAATATGCTTTTAACTAACACATTTAGGGACCCCTGGAAGCCCTAATTGCTTCTATAGTTCATTTCCTTGTTTCCTGTTAAATTACAATATTTATGATAATCATAAAATGATTCAAATTACATGATAATCATAAAATGATTCAAATTACACTTTACATGTATAAGCATATAGATACTCAGGAAATGTTCTGTAAACTTACCTGTAATTTAGGAAGACTAGATTTCTGCTTCATCATGTATGGTCAGTTTGCATTTGCGCAATGTTTGAATAACATTTCTTGGGTTCCTTTCCATTTTGATCTGTTAAAAAAAAAATAATGAAAACAAGAGTTGTCATTTTTGGGGGGTCTTTCTTGTTACAGTCATAGCTACATTGATAATAATTGTTTTTATCAGGCAAATAAATTCCAATCCATTATTTTTCAAAGGTCAAAATTCAATAATCATCAGCTATCTTATGTTTATTAAGGTGCATTCAAGCTACATAAGTTTCTTGGAAAGAAAAAGAAACAGCCTCAGCAACAAAACTTTCTAGTGACGTGTGTCTGAAATTTTGATCAGGGATCCCTAAACTGGCTTTAACAACCAGACTGAATTTTTGCCCAAAATACATTTGCCTCCACCCCCCCCCCCAAAAAAAAAAAAAAAAATCATATTCTATCAGACTCCAGTTAATTTAAGTCAGTTTAATTGACCAAATGGCATGAATTGAACCAAATATAGTAGATCCAAGTCTTTTAAGAACGAAAAAAAGTCAGGCGTGAAAGTGAAGTTGAACAGAGTTCTTATTAAACATGGTTAGAGATCTAGATCTTCTTTGACTTTGTCCCCCAAGGCCAAGCACAGCTTTAGCCCTAGGCCTAGCCAAGTCTACATCTACTCAAGATAGACTATCCTTCAGACTTCGGTTTATGGAATAAAGTTTCAACAAATATTCAGAGTTCAAAACAGTAAACCTCGTGTAACATTAATGATTTTATATCAGCACTAATTCATATCTTATCAAAATCATCGATATCGTAGAATCCCACCACACAGTCACAGATTCCAAATCTAACGTTAACCGTAGTCTCGTAGTTGGACTAACGAATACGCTTGTGTGCACCATACAGATGAACAACATGAGGAAATTAAGCTTATGGTTATGCAATACAGTCTATCACCATTTAGAGTTTAATAACGTTAGATCTGTTTAGATCTTCTTAGTAGATCCAACTTGTTTGCATGTATTGAATTTTTGACGCTGTCGAAATAGCCACCGCGCCAGTGGCTGAAACTGACCCGTGACTGCCCGGGTAGCTGTCATGAGCCGCAGCGTGTGAGGACAGCGATCTCCATGTCAAACTACATCTCGACGATAAATTTAGAACTGTAATTTCGAGAGAAAATTGTTTCAATCCTTTTTCAACACAACTCTTGTGAATCCTTTTGAAATATAAATAAATTATCGTAGATCACCTAGAATTGTACAAGTTATTTTTATTAATAAACTAAATGTACGAAATTTAATGATAATTTGACCTCTACTCACCTTGTCCTTTTGAACTAACATCTCTCATTTCGTGCGGATGACGTCTGGCATATAATCTGCATAATTAATAGGTCTTGAATTGACGAAGTTGAGGTCAAGTAAATTTTGATCGATACTATCGAATTATGTACATATTCATGACCTAGCATCCAATCAAAGTTTCACAATAAACTGACACGCACAAGAAATATGAATAATGCAACGTATCGGGTGCTTATCGGGCTCTTCAAATGATCCGAAAGAGGCGGGGCCTAATTCCATTCGCGTAATGATTTCCGCGCGTGCTGCTTTCCGTCTAGTAAATCTATTATACTATACGTCTATGGGGGCCAATATTCGGAAAATTCATACTTCTGTTTTTTGAATACTTTTCATGTGTATTGTAGGATGTGATTGAACGCATGTATTGGTCATACATGTAAGTGTCTGGTTGAATTTGAGAATTATAATATGTGTAGGTGAATCTTCACTCGATTACTTATAGAAAATACATAACTACTACCAATTTCTAACTAAAAATGTATTTCTTGCTATAGACTAAGACCCCGTTCTCACTCACTTTTGAAAGTGGTCTTAGTTAGACCGCTCCAGAGGAACGGGTCTTGAGGAACGGTTTGCTAGCGTTCACACTCCGAGCAGTTTTTCTCGCTCAAACCGCTCCACGATTCAAAGTGGCCTTGTTGCTATGGCAGCTCAGTTCAGCGGGTCAAATTTTTCGCGCGGAATACAAACTGATGTACCGTAGCGTGCCTGCCGGCTGCCCGATCGATTGCTTTTGCTTTGTTTTGTGCGCGGAACGTCACTGGCTCACTTCCGGTTGAAGTACGCTTTCGTTCACATTGCACGTTTAGAGCGGTCCATACCGCTCTTAATAAGACCCGTTCCTCAAGACCACCTCTCCGAGGTGGTCTTCTGGAGCGGTCCAGAAGACCACTTCCTGGACCACTTTGACCGTTCACACTCACCTAAGAACCGTTCCTGAGGAACGGGTCTTAGATAGACCGCTCCAAAAGTCCACTTTCAAAGTGAGTGAGAACGGGGTCTAAGTAATGAGCGACCTCTATGATGACAACAATATTCCATACACAAAATATACATAACTAGGCCATAGTAATTAATTTTACAACTATATCTAAGTTCTAATAATAAAACAATAAGCTAAATGGAAACACTAAAATCAAAAGAAACTCTTTTATCTTTATTCCACTCTCTCTCTCTTTCTGTTATGTTTATATTCTCTACATCCATTCCTCTCTCTTCCTATCTGTCTACCCCCACTCTCTCCTCCCTCCCCCTTTATGTCATAATGATATCTAACATAAATTATGTACATTACATAACATTATACAATATTTTTCACTGAGTATGTGGGTATGTGGGTAAGTAATTGTGACCATGAGCACGCACGTATGCGTGTGTAAATACGTGTATGCATGTTTCTCTGAGTGAATGCCTGTGTGTATATAAACATGATTTTGTTTATAATAATATGAGGGTGTGCCATTTGAACAAAAGATTGACAATTACGTGCATCTTTCTAAACGTTGTACTATGTCTGTCGTCAAACCAAAAAACACCAATCCGCACGCGGTGCTTTCAATCGACCATTTAAAACTTCCAAGATAGCACTTATAAGGTTTCAATGAAAAGTCTCACATCCATAGACACTCTATTTTCTCTTTCCATCTCTCTAACTTCCGGTTAATATTCCCACCTGTTATCTCTCCAACCCCTTCTCCACCCCGCCTCCTCCCCCCCCCCCCCTCTCTGAAATCCTATTACAAAATTTGTAACTATATAAAAAAAAAAAAGTGTCATGTTTGTTCAGTTTTAAATGATGTCTGTGTATCGTCTTTGTATGTGAATGTGGACGGACTCGAAATTAAGACCAAAAAAAATTTACCTACAAAAATTACTCAGTCTTCATAATTCCGAACATTTGTTGCATTATTCCGAAGGTTCGTTATTCCGAAGGTTCGTTATTCAGAAGGTTCGTTTATCCGAAGGTTCATAATTCCGAAAATGAATTAGGGTTCATATTTCCGAAGGTTCATAATTCTGAAAAAGAAAAAGGGTTCCGTTCCGAAAATGAAATAGGGTTCGTAATTCCGAAAATGAAATAAAGTACCTAAAAAGGAGGGGGGGGGGGTCCAAAACGACTGAGCAGGCCCTCCCCCCCCCCCCCGCTCTCCATATCAAGGGTCCAAAAAAGGGAGAGAGATAAAATAGAAAAGAAAACTATTACAGAATAAGAACCAGTGAATGATCCGGCAGCTGCCGGATAATTTTATTTTTCCTTATGTTATTCTTTGTTTTTATCCTTCCTTCATTTCCTCTTTCTATCTACAACATAAGGAAAAGAATTATCAGTCGGTCGCCAGATAATTCTGTCTTTCCTTTATGTTATTTTCCTTCTATCTTCTTCTCTTTCTATTTTTCCTTATTTTATTCTTTGTTTTATACTTTTATCTTTACCTTCCATCTTTCCTTATGTTATTCTTTGTTTTTATTCTATCATTTTCTCTGTCTATGTTCATTATGTTAAAAAATAGAGAAAAAAATTGGATAAAAAACAAAGAATAACAAAAGGAAAGATAGAAGGCAAAGATAAAAGAATGAAACAAAGAATAACATAAGGAAAGACATCTTTCCTGATGTTATGTTGTAGATAGAAAGAGGAAATGAAAGAACGATAAAAACAAAGAATAAGGAAAGATAGAAAAAGAAGAAGATACAAGGAAAAACAAAGAATAGCATAAAGGGGCCGTCACATATCCAAAACGGAGCCCGCCCGACTCCTCTGCGAGCTCAGAAGGGCATTTTCGCCAGGAATATGGCCGGAATACGGTCGGTGTCTGCTCGATCACTGCGGGCTCCGCCGCGATTTTTAGGGATCGGCCGACGTTCGCAGGGCACCGAAACCTGCTCCGAAAACAGCGATTTTCCAATGGCGAATTTTTAGGTCGCAGAGCTCGTAAACAGGTCGCCCGTAGGGGGGGGGGGGGGGGGGGGCACTCGTTTTCCCGAAGGTTCGTTTTTCCGAAGGTTCGTATTTCCAAAGGTTCACAATTCCGAAACACAAATTTCCCATGCCTGGGGGTTCATATTTCCGAAAATGAAAAAGGGTTCATAATTCCGAACATTTGTTGCATTATTCCGAAGGTTCGTTTATCCGAAGGTTCATTCCGAAAATAAATTAGGGTTCATATTTCCGAAGGTACATAATTCTAAAGGTTCGTATTTCCGAAAATGAAAAAGGGTTCATGATTTCGAAAATGAAATAGGGTTCGTAATTCCCAAAATGAAATAGGGTTCGTAATTCCGAAAATGAAATAGGGTACGTAATTCCAAAAATGAAATAGGGTTCATGATTCCGAAAATGAAATAAGGTACCCAAAAAGGAGGGATGGGGGGGGGGGGGCAAAACGACTGAGCAGCCCCCCCCCCCCCCCCCCTCTCCATATCAAGGGTCCAACAAAAGGGAGAGAGAAAAAAGAGGGGAAACAAACAATTACAGAATAAGAACCAGTGAATTATCTGGCGGCCTTATGTTATTCTACGTTTTTATCCCTCTTTCATTTCCTCTTTCTATCTTTTCTTTGTTTTTCCTTCTATCTTCTTCTTTTTCTATCTTTCCTTATGTTATTCTTTGTTTTTATCCTTCATTCATTTCCTCTTTCTATCTACAACATAACATAAGGAAAAATAGTCAAGAATTATCTGGCGGCCGCAGATAATTCTGTATTTCCTTATATTATGTTATTTTCCTTCTAACTTCTTCACTTTCTATCTTTCCTTTTGTTATTCTTTGTTTTATTCTTTTATCTTTGCCTTCTATCTTTCCTTATATTTTTTTATTGTTTTTATCCTATCACTTCCTCATTCTATCTTCATTGTGTTATTCTTTGTTTAAGTTTCTTCTGTCTTCTTCTCTTTCTATCTTTCCTTATGTTATTCTTTTTTTATTCTTTCATTTTCTCTCTTTATATATTCATTATGTTAAAAATAGGAAACGATAGGATAAAAACAAAGGCAAAGGCAAATATAAAAGAATGAAACAAAGAATAACATAAGGAAAGGTGGAAAGTGAAGAAGATAGAAAGAAAATAACATAATTATAAGGAAAGGGAGAATTTTCTGGCGGCCGCCTGATAATTCTATCTTTCGTTATGTTATGTTGTAGATAGAAAGAGGAAATGAAAGAAGGATAAAAACAAAGAAAAACATAAGGAAAGATAGAAAGAGAAGAAGAAGATAGAAGGAAAAACAAAGAATAACATAAGGAAGGATAGAATTGTCCGGCGGCCACCAGATAATTCACTGGTTCTTATTCTGTAATAGTTTCCTTTTCTCTTTTATCTCTCTCCCTTTTTTTGACCCTTGATATGGAGGGAGGGGGGGGGGGGGGGGCTGCTCAGTTATTTTGGTCCCCTCCCTCCTTTTCAGGTACCCTATTTCATTTTCGGAATTACGAACCCTACTTCATTTTCGGAATTACGAACCCTATGTCATTTTCGGAAATACGAACCTTCGGAATTATGAACCCTCTTTCATTTTCAGAAAAACGAACCTTCGGAATGACGGACCTTCGGAGTAACGAGCCTTCGGAATTACGAACCTTCGGAATAACGAACCTATCGGAATTATGAACCTTCGGAAAAACGACACGTAACCGCCCGTAGATCGATCGGGAATCGGCAAACATTCGATCGATATTCGGGCGGCAAACCGACGATTTTATACCATTTTTTTTGCTTTAGAATTCTGACGGAGGTCGGCAGAGCTGCATGGCTGCCGCGCGGGCTCCCTACGATACTCGAGTGACCCCCTCCCGTATTTCGCCCGACTCGTACAAAGTCGGGCGTTCTTCGAGCGCACTCCGTGCTGAAAGATAAGAACATAGAATAACATAAGGAAAGATAGAAAAAGAAGAAGATAGAAGGAAAGAAAGGAAAGATAGCATTATCCGGTGGCCGCCAGATTATTCACTGGTTCTTGATCTTATTCTGTAATAGCTTTTTTCCCCTCCGTTATTTATCTCCCTTTTTTTTGGACCCTTGATATGGAGAGGGTGGGGGGCTGCTCAGTCGTTTCGGTCCCCCCCCCCCTCCCTCCTTTTTAGGTACCTTATTTCATTTTCGGAATTATGAACCCTATTTCATTTTCGGAATTACGAACCTTATTTCATTTTCGGAATTACGAACCCTATTTCATTTTCGGAATTACGAACACTATTACATATTGGGATATACGAACCTTCGGAATTATGAACCCTCTTTCATTTTCAGAAAAACGAACCTTCGGAATTACGGACCTTCGGAGTAACGAGCTTTCGGAATGACTAACCTATCGGAATTATGAACCCTCGGAAATACGAACCTTCGGAAAAAAACGACATGTAACCGTCAATACATCGTTCGTCATACTGTTATGTGATAATAAGCCCAATTTTTCAATTCATTAATAATTTATCAGTACATGTACTTTATCAATACCTCTACAGGAGGTAAACAGGAATAGTACGGCGGCATAGCTGAAAAATTGTGCACTTTTTCTAAAAACACCAAATTTGGCATATGTGTTAAGTAATCCATTCTGAACAATAATTGATATGGAAGCACTTTCAAAAACGCAATTGAGGGAGAATTTTGGCAAAAAAATTGTCATGGTATTTGTGTACATCTCAACAAACAAAAAACCCGTTTCCAAGATATTCGGGCCCTACCACAAGAGAGTCTGTACCACGGTCCTGATCCATCCCCCCCCCCTCAGGGCCGACGCCCCTGAGACTGCCGTAATCGTCAACATATGACAATAATTGTTTATCAGGACGGACAACCATGACAACACCGAATAAATATATCTTCTTTAAATTTGGGGACTCAATGGTAGACGTCAAAGCTAATAAATGACACACTTTTGTATCAAAGCACCCACCATACACTTATGTAGGAATAACCAGTGTTTAGGGCAGTGCTATAAATGAAAACACATTTTTGACGCTCTAACAAAATATCCCAAATTGGAGTGGATTTGATTAGAAGGATTTTCCTAGGCTGTCTCTAGACTAAAAGTTTATACTGTAATGATATACGGCTTACGGGATAAACTATATTCCCATATAGCTTTACAGAAGATGCTTTCATGAAAATGCATTTAAAATATATCAATACATTTAACAATGCTATGTGCATATTCTTGGGCCATAAAAAAGGCTGTTTTAATATCATTACCGCCGAATCGAAAAATGTTCATCAAATGGATTTCATTTTTAGTACGGCGGCACAGCTGAAAAAAATGTGCCCTTTTGTCTTAACCCACAAACTTTGGCACATCTGTAAAGTAACCCATACGGATAATTTCAGATCGCCTAAACACTTCAAAAAAAAATTTTTATGGGGCAATTTCCATGAAATTGTCATGTTATTCGTGTACACGAAAAAACGTCCTTACATTCAGAACATGCAATGTTGCCTGATATTTTAATGAAAGAGTCATTGTAGTCGAGTTTTTAGGCAGTGTAATTCGATAATACAGCTCGCCGGACTTTTTACCACAAAATATAATTATAGAGTATATCCTGGCACGTAACCAGGGGGCGGAATGGGGCGGTCGCCCCCCCCCCCAAATGTCGACTATAAAAAAAAAGGCGAGAGCGAAAAGAGGTGGAAGTGAGAGAAAAAAAAGCCTTAAAAGGCGCTACGAGCCGTTATTTTTCTCTCAAAATTTGCTAAAAACGTCAAAGTCCCCCATAACTGCGCCCACCCCTGTTACACACAGTGCAGTACTGCGTCCAAATAACTGAAAAGCAGTCAGGGCGTCCACTAGCTTTCCCCCTAAAAAAAGGTGCTACGAGCCGTTATATTTCCCCTAAAATTTGCTAAAACTTCAAAGCTTTCACGCTTCGCGGGGGAGGGGGAGATTCCCCCTTCCTGCGCCTATTGCTAGTAGGTGTATATTGCTATTTATCCTCTAACGGAAAGAAATATGACGAAAAGCTCTTTAGGACTTACCAAAACTATACAAGACCTTTAATTTAATACCATGATTACGAGTCAAAACCTTCTTTTTAGAAACATGCATGGATTATACCTGACCTACCGTGAATTTCGAGGCCACACACCAACAATGTACAATCCAACATTCAATGTTGAAAGGAATTTAGCAAACCGGTAGTAACTGGAATCTGTTTTTCGAAGTCCCTCTCCCACAAAGATATGCATTTATTGTATTTCTTAAACACCATTATTCTTTTTAACATTTTAAAAGGAAACAACCAGAAACTGGAATATGTTTTTTGAAGTCCCTCTTCCACATATGCAGACATGCATGCAGACATGCATCATTAATTTTTGATTATATTCTCTTCAACGTTTCAATGTTGAAAGGAAACGAACCAGAAACTGGAAGTTTTTCGAAGTCCCGCTCCCCTGTATAGACATGCGGTCATTGTAGAGTTCAAGTTCAAGTTCAAGTTCAAGTTTATTTAAACCAATCAATCATACAATGTTTACAATCATTTGACACAAAGAAATATAACATAAAAGGTTTGGGACCCCAAAGAAGCAGAGCTTGTGAAAAAGGGCCCCTTAGTAAATGAGCAAAAACAAAAACAAAACTAACAATGATAAAAAGCATATTTACAATAACTAAAGAGTAAATGTGGAATAGACGTAAACACATAGACGTACACACACACACACACACCCACACACCCACACAGGCACTCACCTTACACACCCTCACACACACCCCCACACACACCCCAACATACATACATGGCTACCCAAAAATCAATTTACGGTATTTTGTAGCCTCTCAAATAGATATTTTCGACATATATGCTTGAATTTAGGCAGTGTTGGAATAGATCTGATGTTGAGCGGTAACTTATTCCATTCTTTAATGCAAACAATTACAAAAGAATTTAGAGCAGTTTGTGTTCTTGCAAACGGTTGGTGGATAAGATTTCTCTGACGTGTATTGTACGTATGGATAGTAGAGTTAGCAATAAATGCATCTTTTAAACACGAATGTTGTTGATCAGATTGTGATTTGTACATAAATATCAAACAGTTCATTGTGACTAATTCATCAAAAGGCAAAAACTGAAGTTGCAAAAATAAAGGAGTACTTGGACTTCTGTAATTCGAATTTGTAATGAATCTGACAACTTTTTTCTGAAGGACTTGTATCTTGTTTATGTGGCTCCTATAAGTATTTCCCCATGCAACATTACAATATATTAAGTGAGGCATAATAATAGCATTATAAAGAGTTACTAAAGTTTGCTGGGGTAAAAAGAACCGTAACTTAGAGATCACACCAACACTCCTCGCAACCTTGGTACACACATTACTGAGGTGATCTTTCCATGATAAATGATCATCTACTGTAACACCAAGAAATCGTACATTTTGACTCAGGTCGATTTGATGACCACCTATTGTGAACGGGTCAATATTGTCAGGAATTTTTTTACCCCTTGATCTGAATACAACATATTGAGTTTTACTAGTATTTAATAAAAGTTTATTGCAACAAAACCATTTAAATACATTGCAAACTTCATTATTTGCTGATGAAATAAGATTATGTATGTCTTTGTGATGAGAAAGTAAGCAAGTATCATCAGCAAAAAGTGAATAAGTAAACAACTGAGATGAATTAACAATATCATTAATGTAAATCAAAAACAATAAGGGACCCAGGACTGAGCCTTGAGGTACACCATATTTAACCTTCCTAGATTGTGATTTAACTCCATTGACCACTACATACTGTAATCGATTATGTAAGTAATTCCTAAACCAAGTCAAAGCTACCCCACGAACACCATAATGCTCAAGCTTGCTTAATAATATATTATGATCGATAGTGTCAAAAGCCTTTGATAAATCCAAAAACACACCTAGACAAAACTTTCTACTATCAATTGCATTTATAATAGTATTTACCAAATTCAAGACTCCCATACCTGTAGAGCAATTCTTACGAAAGCCAAATTGCTGAGGAATCAAAATATCATGAAGTCGAAGGAAATCGTCCAATCTTTTATAGACTATTTTCTCTAGAATCTTCGAAAATATGGGTAACAAAGCAATTGGTCTATAATTCTCAATATTTTTACGATCATTCTTTTTGAATACAGGGACTACTTTAGCTATTTTCAATCTCTCTGGGACAATACCCTGAGACAAGGACTTATTGAATATATCACACAAGGGATCAACAATGCATTGTATACAGTTCTTTATGACTTTTGGAGAAATGTCATCAGAGCCGCATGACTTCGACGATTTTAAAGTTGAAACAAAATTAGAAATTTCATGAACTGACGTTGGCCTAAAATACAAGGACGATGAGTGGTTCTGCTCTGACAAAAACTTTTTGTATGATGTTTGGACAGGAGGAATTTCCTTGCTTATTTTAGAAGGCAAATCAATAAAATATTTATTAAAATATTCTGCTTTTTGATGATCTGAGTTTAGAAGAAATTCATTATGATACATATCATTTGGCAGAGGTGTTTTCTTCCCCCTCCCAAGCAATTCATTAATATGTGACCAAGTCTTTCTGATATCCTTCTGAGTGTTTCGAAAAACATAATAATTCTTCTTGCATCGACGAACAAGGTTTGTCAGCAAGTTTTTGCAGTAAACATACTTTTTCCGATTAACTTCATTTTGATTTTTAATATATGCATAAATAGAGCTTTTGTTTCTGATTAATAGATTTCAGAAGACTTGGAGTAACCCATGGTTTCCTGCATTTCTTCTTTGTATTCATTTCAACTACAGGGAAGTGTAAATTATATAAGTTAGAAAAAATGTCACTAAAATAGTCATAAGAAACATTTGCATCAAACAAATTATATAGACTAGACCAATCTATGTCAAGATGATCTCGTCTGAAGTTATTAATTCTCTCATCAGTAATCGCACGTCTAAATATTTTTCTGTTTACCTTGTCAGTGGTGATCGCACTGCCTTTGTTAATGCCAAATTGGCATATGATCAGAGAAATCAGAACAAAATATTCCAGAATAGAAATGGTCTTTAACACAATTTGTAAAAATGTTATCAATTAAGGTCGCTGAAAACGGCGTTATACGAGTTGGTTTAGTGATTAGAGAAAACATACCGAATGAACTCCTTAAGTCAGCAAAATCTTTTACCCTATCATCTACATCAACATTTAACAAATTAATATTAAAATCACCCATAATATAAATGTCTTTATATTCTTTACTCAGGATTTGCATTTCATGATCAAAGCCATCAATAAACGATCTAATATCATTACCAGGTGCTCTATAAACACAACCAACAATTGTCTTTGAGTTCGCAATACTAATTTCAATGAATACAGTTTCATAATCAGCATTTGCTGTAGATAAATCGCTACGTAACTTGTAATCAAGCCCCTCTCTGACATAACATGCTACTCCACCACCTTTTTTATTTGATCGACAGACCTGAATGAATGAATATCCAGGAATATCAAACATAGCTACATCTGTAGATGGTTTAAACCAGGTTTCTGAAATACCAATCACAGAAAAATTATGTTCTATACAAGATAATAAGACTACCAAATCTTCAAAATTTTTAAAGAGACTTCTGGAATTGACATGCAAAAGAGAAAGTTTGTTATTACCATTACATTGGAAATTATCACAGTTGATATAGCTACACTCATTAACAACAACATCAATGAAGTCATCAAAATTGTCATCCATGAGAAAGGATTAGGTGTAAACAGTAAACACAAACAACATTCATGAAACAGTCACCAAAAATACAAATACCAAATACCAAAACAGAGAGTTTATGCAAAGTTGTTTGAGGATAGCCATTACATACATTCACACACATGAACACACACACAGACACACACAGTACTACATGAATATAAGTAAATATGTACAGAGTATATTTATGAGAAAAAGTGCAATCGCACATAATGAGACTTAAATGAGAAATGAGATATAAAAGGGAAATTGAAATATGTACAATAAAAGTAAGACAAAAAGACAGAGAGAGAGATAAATAAGATAGAAATATAAGCAGAAGCAGAAAAGTTTAAGAAAAATTTCAAACAGTACAGGTTAGAATGCAAACCTCTGGGAGAGGTTCTTTGGAAGTATACAAAAATATCATGAGTTACAAAGTAGCAACTTGCTGCATAGATGAGAATGGTTTCTTGACTTGGACTCCCTCGTTATTGGTCTTGAGGCAGCCATGACTCTTCCATCGGTTGACCATGCCGCTTCAACCTGTGGGTGTGACGCCAGTTTCATTAGTAGGTTGTGGTTATATTTTGTCAGGTCCTCCTGGATGGAGATACCTGACCCCTTCAGCTTGCGGCGATCTTTTATTAGCGCAGCCTTCATTCTGTATGAACTCAGCTTCACCAATATAGGTCGGGGCTTGTCGTCAGACGCAGTGCGGGGTTTTCCTAACCGATATGATCTCTCGATGTTGGCCATGGTCATGGGGCAACCAAGATGATTAGACACCACCTTTAGCACCAGGTTGTCGGTACTTTCGGTGGATGACTCTGGCACCCCAAACACCCGAACAAAGTTCTGCCGACTGGACTGCTCCAAGTCGTTGGCTCGACTCTCAACAGCCTCGATCTTACTTTCAAGTTTCTTCATTTGAGAGTTGAGGGATTCAACTTCTACCTCCTTCTTATCAAGCGCTACCTTGAGGTCATGGATCTCGCCTTCTTGCCTCTCGATCCTCTCCTGAAACTCTCGTTGACGCTTTGAGAGAACTTTCTCTATGCATCTCTCTAAGGCTGATACAAATTCATCCTCACAAAATAAATTTTTTATGATACCATGGATATCAGAAAACTCAGCTGAAGTGAGACTACTCTCAGCAGAAGAGCCTTGACCCGGTGATGACATAATGATGTATAAAAATGAGAGTAGGGAAGAATGTAAGCTCCGTAAACATGTTGTACTCTTTAAACAACACTATATTCTTTGATACCTTAAAACAGCAGTTACCATAGCCGTCTCAACACAGATATCACTAAGAGATGATTGCGACTTCTCAAATATATATCTTCATTTATCACCGTTTTTGTCACTGCTTCTTCTCTGCCTCCTTCACTTAGGGATGATTCCACTAGACCGACAACCCATGAGGAAGAAATGATTTAGCATAGAACAACCTACCAAAATACCAATGCACACATTTCCATATGAGTGTAAATAGAAACGTAACAACTTCCACTGGAATTGCTGTGCTTTTTTGTTTTATCTGCTTTATCATGTTTATGGGAGTACACAAAACTCGCATGGGACTGTTCTACATAATGATCCTGTCATATTCGCCAGGAAGGTGTTTTCAAACTTTGATTTTAGCATTCATAATTTCGAGGCTACCCACTAAAAATCTACAATCCCACAGGCGCGTAGACAGGGGGGGGGGGGGGGGGGGGCGGTGGGGGCAGTTGCTCCAATGCACACATTTCCATATGAGTGTAAATAGAAACGTAACAACTTCCACTGGAATTGCTGTGCTTTTTTGTTTTATCTGCTTTATCATGTTTATGGGAGTACACAAAACTCGCATGGGACTGTTCTACATAATGATCCTGTCATATTCGCCAGGAAGGTGTTTTCAAACTTTGATTTTAGCATTCATAATTTCGAGGCTACCCACTAAAAATCTACAATCCCACAGGCGCGTAGACAGGGGGGGGGGGGGCGGTGGGGGCAGTTGCTCCCCCCCCCAAAAAAAAAACAAAAAAAAAACGCCGACAAAAAAAAAATTAAAGGGCGAGAGCGAAAAAGCGGGGGGATGTGAGAGGAAAAAAGCCTAAAAAGGCGCTACGAGCCGTTATATTTCCCCTAAAATTTGCTAAAACTTCAAAGCTTTCGCACTTCGTGCGGGGGGGGGGGGGGGGGAGACTCCCCCTCCCTGCGCCTATTGCTAGTAGGTGTATATTGCTATTTATCCTCTAAAGCAAAGAAATCTGACGAAAAGCTCTTTAGGACATACCAAAACTATACATGACGTTTAATTTAATACCATGATTACGAGTCAAAACCTTTTTTTTTTTTAGAACATGCATTAATTATACCTGACCTACCGTGAATTTCGAGGCCACAGACCAACAATGTAGAATCCAACATTCAATGTAGGAAGGAATTTAGCAAACTGGCAGTAACTGGAATCTGTTTTTTCGAAGTCCCTCTCCCACAGATATGCATTCATTGTATTTCTTAAACACCGTTATTCTTTTCAACATTACGAGCCGTTATCATGGTTACCTTTGTCTCAAAATTTGCTAAAACGTAAAAGTTTTTGCACTACGCGCAGGAAGGGGGGGGGGGAACTCCCCCATAACTGCGCCCACCCTGTTACATACAGTGCAGTATTGCGTCCAAATAATTGAAAAGCAGTCAGGGCGTCCAATTAACTTTCCGCCTGAAAAAAGGGTGCTACGAGCAGTTCGTTATATTTCCCCTAAAATTTGCTAAAACTTCAAAGCTTTTGCGCTTCCCGCTGGAGAGGGGGGGGGGGGGAAGACCCCCTCCCTGCGCCCCACCCCCCCCCCCGTTACATACAGTGCAGTAGTGCGTCCAAATAATTAAAAAGCAGTCAGGGCGTCCACTAACCTTCTGCCTAAAAAATGGTGCTACGAGCCGTTATATTTCTCTCAAAGTTTGCTCAAACGTCTGAGTTTTCGCGCTTCACGAGGAAGGGCGGAAACTCCCCCTCCCTGCAGCCACCCCATTGGGATCACGCTATGGGAGCACGCTTCGCGTGCTTACAACCGCCCCCCCCCCCCAGAAACCAAATCCTAGCTACGCGGTTGGGTATATCAGAATGAAGAAAGAAGATTACAATATGCCTTTATGATCATAATACTGAGACAGCATTGTGGGTCTGTCGTTATGCGGCAGATATGGTGAAAATATTCCACTTGTCGAATTAGATTTAATGAATGATTCCAGATATGGAACCACAAAAAGATTACTATGGAGATGGATAGATTTGAAGATTCAACATATACGCTGCACATGAGAAAACCATACGTATGCCTTCTTTTAGTAGTGACTTTCTGTTCTTTAAATAGCTGCATAGGAACGTTTGTCCCGAGAAAGATCTGTTTAAATGTTATTTGGCTCTATTTTGATATTCTTCAATAAAAACTGTTCCTCGGGTGCATGAAATCATAATATATATGAATAAAGTGAACTTTTTTTTTTATTTGTCACCGTTTCTTCATTTTCTCTTTTCTTTAATCATAATCCCCTTCTTCTTCTTCTTTTTTTGGACATCTTCTAAGTTCTACCACTTATTAAGTTTCGTATTATTTTAAACTTACACGTTTCTTCTTCATATCGATCCGTCAATTCTCCAATAATGCATGGCTCTTCTTCTAACGCCTACCTTTTTCACGCTACAATAATAGCTATTTTTCTTTAGTTTCGTTTCATAATACGCCTCATTCCTTTCCCCCAGTATGCCATTATTTGCCTTGCCTCCATTTCTGCCTGTAAGTATAGGCCCCTATAATCTTTATGTGGAAACCAGGAGCAGTTGCTTGTTGCATGTGATATCATAGACCTTAAACAAACGCCTTTACAGCTAAACATATATTGCTTTTAAAACAGAAGATTTTCGCGAATCATCTGCGAATGCTAGCCTTTATAGATATCTATACACAGTAGTACAAGTACTGCACATGTACCTATTGTACAATTCGACCAAAACAGACTCGTTCTTATTATATTGGGTATACCACTGCGGCACCGCCTGTGCTATACAATGGAGGTTTTTGGAACGTAGGGTCCGAACACCTAGTTGAGGGAGTTTATTTGGGAGAGTTTAAAATTACAATTTCCTTTAAAATTAACCCCATAAATTAGTTCCTGAAAGTGCTTCCATATCTAATATTGTTCAGTAGGTATCATTTTACTACTGTACCGAATTTAGTGCTTTGAGACAAAAGTGCACAATTCAGCCCAAAATCGGAGCTATGCCGCCGTACTAGAAGTCCATTTGTCTACAAATGTCACACTTCTTCAAAAGTATGACTCTTAAAGGGAAAGTCCGCCCCTCTAAAGTATTCAGTTGATTTGAATGAAAACAGAAAAATGAGGAAACAGACTCGTTAAAGTTTGAGCTAAATCCGATGAGAAATAAGAAGATTGTGAATTTTTGAAGTTGTAATCAATCAAACACAAATTGGCAACTCGGGGACGTATCTTGCGATCTCCTCTCCCATTTGGTCTCTACATGCAGAAACTTTCATAAATTTTCTTTTTTTTTAGTTGTTGATGAAGGAATACATTTGTTCTATACAGGTTTTGTGTAAAAAAAAAAAAAATGAGCAATGAATATATCTAGGTTGCATTTTATTCATTATTTTCTTCAGATAAAGTGGAAAATGATTTTTTTTTAGTGCAGGGCAAATGGGAGAGGAGCTTACAAGATACGTCACGGAGTTATACCAATTTGTGTTTGATTGATTACAACATCAAAAATTCATAACTTTATTTCTCATCGGATTTTGCTAAAAGCTTTCATTAATCTATTTTTTGATATTATATCCTAGCTTACTTTAAAACCAATTTGATTTCTTTTGATTTTTCATCTTTGCTTCTATCCTTTTACACTCTCTATTTAGAATCATCCATTGATTATACTTGACCTACCGTGAATTAAAAGGTCACACACCAACAATGTAAAATATAACATTCATTGTTGAAAATTAACCGAACCAGAAACTGGAATATGTTTTTCGAAGTCCCTCTCCCACGCAGACATGAGATCATTGTACCTTTTAACCGACATTGTTCCTTGTTATTACAAAGAACAGTTACCATAACTGTACTAACACAGACACATTTCAAGCTCTCTGATTTTTACATTGTCAATGTAGTATTGATTTAATACTTGTAATTTGCTTAAATTAGCCTAATTTTGCATGAAGATGTGGTTTAATTCGATGGGTCCTGTGGGAAAGAAATGATGAAACATAGGATAGGATCAGCCTACTAATATGTATTTATACAAACATGTCCTTTTACCAGAAGCGGCCCTGGGGGGGGGGGGGGCAAAGTGCCCCTCGATTTTTTCAAGCACCCATAAAGTGCCCCTTTTTACTTTTGAAAAGGTTAAGGTGCCCCTCTTCACTCTGATAAGTGCCCCTTGTTATATTTTCATTTAATGCCTTTCCCCATCCTAATAAGTACCCCTTTTCAAATCTGATGAGTGCCCCTATTCATTTCTGATAAGTTCCCCTTTCCCCTCTTGTTAAGTGCCATTTTTCAAATCTGATGAGTGCCCCTTCTTTACCTCTGAATAAGCGACAATTTTCCTTTCTTACTAATGCCCCTTATCCATTTTTCAAAAGGACCCTTTTTCAAATCTTATGGATGCCCTTTTCAATTCTGGCAAGTGTCTTTTCCCCCATTGCCCTTTTCCCCGTTTGACAATTTCTCCTTTTTTTCAAATCTGAGGAGAGCCCCATTTTATTTAGATTATTCCCCTTTTACTTTCTAACAAGTGTTTTTTTTCCCCCTGCTGATAAATGCCACTAACTCCTCATTCCATGACTGTCCTACAGCCTAAAGTTTAGTTGTTTAACTCTTAGTTGTTTTTTTTTGTTTTTGATGTGTTAAAACAAACTTTACTTGTATTTAACATTATCGAGCTGCCTATATACAATGAGTGTAAATGCATAAACATACACAAATCATAAAAAATCATGATAACTCATAGGAACTTGGCATAAAAATCAAGAAATGTACTCCAAATATCACAATAAACTTTGTTATTCTATTTTACCTGACCTAACTAACCAGGCTCACAAAGTTGTTGCAACTTACCGTGACGAATTGCGGGTGATGGTTTAGGTATTTCTTGATATATCCGCTGGACCCCTACCCCCCCCCCCCCCGAAGTGATATATTCATAAATATATTTATTTGTTATAAAAATCAAGAAATATACTTAGAATATTGTACTTAACAATGTCTTTCAATTTACCTGAATTTATTTAGCAAAATCGGAGTAACACATCTTACGTGCTGGTATGGTCGTTTCTTGATATAGGCCTACATGTTTCGTTGAAACTTTGTTTTATGCATAATGATAAAATAGCTTTAATAGTCAAGAAATATACTCAGGATACCACGGTTGACATAGTCATTTCACTAACCTAACATTCACCAGTATGTTGCAAATTTTGGGGTGCTGGTGTAGTTGTTTCTTGATATATCATTGGCAATTAAGATAAATAAGCGCTAAGATGAATGAATATCATAATATTATTGAAATTATTGATGATATTTTATTCTAACTGACCGATCTAATTTATTGTCACAATTTTGAAGCCCCTGCATATCTTTTTCGTTTATTTTATGTATAATTAGTATAAATTAACATCGAGCTCAAGAAAAATGAATATAATGAAGCAATTAACACTGCAACTGCATTTGATTTCATCAGACTCACCTGGATATATAACATTTAATGAACTAGTTTGTATATTTCAAGACATAAAAATGAATTTGTGTTTTTTGCCCAAAATATGCATAAATTAGCATTTTTGAACAGGGTTCCAGTCACCGATTTCGTGGCACCCTGTCCAAAATTAACGCTTTTGATACATATGACTCACACTAAAAAAATTGCGCTTTTGTAAATTCTGTCCCCAAAATTTTGTTAACTGACCTGACTAATATTAATACGATGCTATGGAACTGGTTCCCATGCACAAGCTCCCATTAGATAAATACGCTGTGTGTCATGACAAGTCTATGTTGTGTGTATTCATATCAAGCGGGGTTAATTCGCATACATGCGCTCAGCATGAATGAAAACTGAATTCCCTGGGGTGGATTGGAACCGGATTGGAAGCAATGGCGAAAGCCCGGATGAATTAAGCACCTGGAATAAAACTCGTTTTCAACTTTTCACAAAAAATGATATTCTTCGAAACGGGCCGGGGCGGGCCAGAACGACGGAATGATAAAAAAATGGTGCTTTAAATTGGAATTCAACGGTTTTCTCTCTTCTTTTTCTCCACAAGCAAAAAAATGGTATGCTTGGGAACGGAAATTTGAGTGTAAAAATGGGGGTCTTCTCTGCGGCACATACCCACCGCACACTATATACTGAGTCCCCCCCCCCCCCGGGACACTCCCCCCCCCCCCTCTCCATTCAAAATGTTCTAGTGACGCCCCTGGCTGTTAGTTCGGTAGACTCTAAGTAATATAGTAATAGTAACTAGTATATTCTTTTCCTTTGTACGAATTTTATATCCAATAAAGTGATGAACTACAGTCATATGTGAGCCGGTCTCCCCATGATTTTGAAGTTTTAGAAGTAAAATTATTTGTGATGTGTTGGTCAGAAATTTGGGGTAAAATGCTCTGATATAAGGCAGAGATTGCACCAGAGAGCATCTAAAACTCTTGAGCTCCTGAGCTGGACCCCGGCCGCAAGGGAGATATGTATTATGTATTATATACATATATATCTCTCTACTTGGTGCGAACCCCCCCTAAAAAAAGCTTTACGGGCTTGAGTAGTAGTAGTAGTAGTAGTAGTAGTAGTAGTAGTAGTAGTAGTAGTAGTAGTAGTAGTAGTAGTTATTATATTCTTATAGAAGACCAGTTAGAGAGCTTGATTGAACTTAAAAGATGGCATAGCTTTATTAAGGTACTGTGCAGGCAGACATCTTTGTAGTCAAGTCTCCATGTGCAGGTATCATACAAGTACTCATTGTTTCATAACTGACCTGTCATGAGTCATGGGTTACAGGTCATTCTATATTTAGTTATACATGCTAGTCTGTATTTGCAGACTCTGTTAACTAGCTATCACTACACCTCCCTTTCTTTAAAAGAGGTTTAAATATACATATATATAAAACTTCTTAAACTCTACAGAGTGACAGGGTGGACTACCTGTACACTCGCGACTGTACTAGGGGATTATTCTGCCCCTTAAAGCTGGAGTACTGTCGCTTTCAAATATATAACTTTTATACGACAGTCCATATGTTTCAGGTTGCAATTCGCGATACTGGAATTCTGCGTTGAGGTTGAGTGATATCTGTTGATTCTTGAAATCAAAGTGATTGATTAAATCCGGTTATACTGATAAATTATAACATGCAAGTATATATCATGCACATGCAATCCTGCAGTTATGTTTTAGAGTCCAAGTTTAACTCTATAACTATTAACTATTTACAAAACGCGAAAGTCTTTCTCTGTTGTTCGCTTTCAGTTATTTACAAGTTCAAGCGATCTGGCGGTTTAACAACTCGTCCGCTTCTTGTTGTTCTGGTTGATGACGTAGTTGCGCTTTCATCTGATGCTGGTTGCTTTGTAGCTTCTGCGCTGTCATCTAGCTCGAAGTCATCCTGCGTTGGTAGTGGAATAGACTCGGCTTGTTGTTGACGTGGGACTGGCCTGAGGTGACGTCTGTTTCTGCGACGTATCTCGCCTGTTTCTGTCTCGACCTGGTATGATCTGTTTCGATTTTGGACAGACTTGATGATACCACGTTTCGACCAGGTGTTGGTTTTCATGTCTTGGAGTATGACATGATCTCCAGGCTTCAGCTTTGACAAGTCTCGAGCATGTTTGTCAAATCGCTCTTTTTGCTTCACCTTATGCTCCTCCTTTCTTCCCCTCACTGATCGAGTATCGATCCGTTGGTTGTCGAGTAAATTGTCATGCATGGGGAGATTTGACCTAAGTCGACGATTGTAGAGGAGTTCTGCGGGAGACTTTCCGCATGCTAGTGGTGAACTTCGATAGACTTGTAGAGCCCTGTGGATATCTTGTCCACTGTGCTGTGACTTCTTTATGAGATTTTTGTTTAGCATGAACCGTCTCATAGTAGTGGGAACAACTATTTTGCTGCCTTTGAAGATGATGCCATCTGCTTCAGAGAGTTCACCTCTGATGTTCCAGTATTCTCTGACTCTAACTGGACATTGCTGCTTTGTTTCTGGCCACCCATCTCTGATGATGCCTAGCAGCTCTTGCAGTTGATCATCTTTCTTTGTCTCTTCGACAATCTGATTTCGTTTGTTTGATGTAACTGGCATGCTCTTGACAATAGCATCTACATAGACTCTGATATCTTCCTCTGTTTCAGCATTCAACTCGGCATTTGGATCTACTGCTCTGGACAATGTATCAGCAGTATACATGTACTTTCCAGGCGTGTACGAGACTTTGAGATCATATCTCTGTACCCTGATGAGTAACCTTTGAATGCGTAGGGGACAGTCACCCAGTGACTTGACAAACAGTGGAATAAGTGGCTTGTGATCAGTCTCCACTTCTATTTGTTGTCCATAGATGTATTGATGGAATCTTTCACATGCATATGTGATTGCCAGTAGTTCCTTTTCGATCTGTGCATATCTAGTCTCTACATCAGTCATTGATCTAGATGCATATGCGATCGGAACCCAATTTTGATCATGTTGCTGTAGTAGCACTGCACCAAGACCATTCTTTGATGCGTCTGCTGACAGCTTGGTTGGTTTCTTGCAGTCATAGAAATGTAGGACTGGCTCTTGTATCAGAGCTTGTTTCAACTGATTCCATGCATCTTCTTGTGCATGATCCCATGTCCACACATTCTTTTTGTCTAGTAGACTTCTCAGAGGTGCTGACTTGTTGGACAGATCTGGGATAAACTTCCCTTGGTAATTGATCATACCCAAGAACCTTTGGACATCTTGCCGACATTTCGGTCTTTCCATGTTCAAGATAGCAGACACCTTCTTTGGATCAGGTTGAACTCCTTGCTCACTGATCAAGTCACCAATGAATGTGAGTTTCTTGACACTGAACTCGCATTTGTCTTTGTTCAACTTGAGATTCATTTTTCTTGCAATGCTGAGAACTTCTCTCAATCTGTCATCATGCTCCTGTTGGGTAGTTCCCCATACAATCACATCATCCATCATTGTGTTGACTCCCGGAATATGTGCAAACATCTGGTGCACTATCTTGTGATAGACTTCCGGAGCACTACAAATACCAAAAGGTAGTCTCAAGAACTTGTACCTTCCGTATGGAGTGATAAACGTACAAAGTTTGGAGCTTTCATCATCTAGTTGGATCTGCCAAAAACCACTAGAAGCATCTAACTTGCTGAAATACTTGGCTCCTGCAAAGTGTGCAGTTATTTCAGCTCTTGATGGCAATTGATAGTGTTCTCTTTTGACTGCTCGGTTCAGGTCTCTTGGATCAAGACAGACTCTGAGTTGACCATTCTTTTTCATCACCACCACGAGAGAAGAAACCCAATCAGTTGGCTCATCAACTGGTGTGATTACATCCATTCGTTCCATCTTATCTAACTCGGCTTTGAGTTTACTTTGAAGTGGAAATGGAACTTTGCGACATGCATGTTGAACAGGTTGTGCATTCTCTTTCAATGTGATGTGGTGTTTACCTGGAAGACATCCTAGACCTACAAACACATCTTGATAGTCTTGCACTACACTTTTGCCTGTTCCTTGTGCAGTTTGTTTTTCAACATGATACACTCGTTTCACCAGACACAAGTCTTCACTTGTCCGTAATCCTAACAAAGGCTGACGATTTCCAGGAATGACTAGACACGGCACACTGTGTTTCATTCCTTTGTACTCAACTTGTACAAAACAACGACCTTTGACTGGGATAGCTGTTTCATAGTAGCCCGTCAACATCACTTTGGCTTTTTGCAGCTTTGGTTTTGGTTTCAATTTGTGAAAGACTGTCTCAGGAAGAAGATTTGCCTGGGCACCAGTATCAATCTTGAATTCAACTGACTGGTCATTGACTAGGAGATTGACTTTCCATTCTTCCGTGGATTCTTTTGATTCGACAGAACAAATCGTGAAACCTTCTGAATCTACCTCCAAATGCTGCAGTTCATTGACCTTGGCTACTCGGGTTCTACAACATTTAGCAAAATGGTTTTGCTTACCGCATTTCTTGCATGTTTTACCTTGTGCGGGACATTTGTCTTTGCTATGTCGGTTTCCGCACCTACTACATGCTTCACTGTTAGTACGACCTTGAGGTTTCGACTGTTTAGACTTTGAACCAGATTTCTTCTTAGTCTTGCTGAAAGAATCTACCGGAATTGAGGCGTTTTCCCCTGCGGAACTCAACGCTTGTGCCTGCGTTCGAGTTTGTTCAGCCGCACGACATACTTGCAACGTTTTATCCAATGTGAGATCATCTTGCCTCAACAAACGTTCTCTTAGACCATCGTCTAAAATACCACAGATAATTCTGTCCCGGATAAGACTCTCTTTCAACATGGAAAACTCACACGACTGAGCACGACTCCGCAATTCTGTTGCGTACTGATCAACACTCTCATTCACTAACTGAGATCTTCTGAAAAATCTATGTCTCTCATACGTCAAATTACGTTTCGGCATGCAATATTCCTCATATTTGTCCAACACTTTCTCAAGCTTCATGCTCTCACCCTCAGCAAATACAAACGTATTATATAATTCCAAGGCAGCATCGCCAATGACGTGTAGAAGCATTGATGTTTGTGACTTTTCGTCTTTTTCAGACATTCCTGAGGCAACATTGTATAGAGTGAATTTCTGTTTGAACCTTTTCCAGTTCTCGGAAATATTTCCCTTTAAGTCGAGTGGAGGAGGTTGACTGAGATTTGCCATTTTGTTTCTTTTTGTTTCTTAGCCTAGTGTACTGACTCACATGAACAGAGTAACAATTAGCCTTTTCTTTTTGTATCTTTGCAACAATTGCTTTAGCTCAATTATTAAACTTTCACTGAGTTTTCTGTATGTTCATGTCCCATATATGTCACGCTTACTGCCCGTTATACTGGAAATGGCCCGGCACAGAAGAGCTATGCACTCCAATCCATACAACGACAGAGCTAACTATTATGGACATAACTACATTCACTTAGACTCTAAGCCCTCTCATCATCTCTCACATCACAAAAAAGAATTGGATTGAACTGGCCTGATTTCAATGAATCCTCCATAGAGCTGGGTTGCTCAGCAAAAACACTTGCTGCTGAATCCTGACACCATATTATATTCTTATAGAAGACCAGTTAGAGAGCTTGATTGAACTTAAAAGATGGCATAGCTTTATTAAGGTACTGTGCAGGCAGACATCTTTGTAGTCAAGTCTCCATGTGCAGGTATCATACAAGTACTCATTGTTTCATAACTGACCTGTCATGAGTCATGGGTTACAGGTCATTCTATATTTAGTTATACATGCTAGTCTGTATTTGCAGACTCTGTTAACTAGCTATCACTACAGTAGTAGTGATGTAGACTGTAGTAGTAGTAGTAGTAGTAGTAGTAGTAGTAGTAGTAGTAGAAGAAGTAATATAGTAACTACTATACTACTACTACTATTACTACAACAACTACTACTACTACTACTACTCCTACTACTACTACTACTACTACTACTACTACTACTACTACTACTACTACTACTACTACTACTGCTACTACTACTATTACTACCTTGCTAGTACTAATTCTACTACTGGTTCTACTATAAAAAAAAAAAGCAGCATGCAGCAGCAAAGTGGACTTGAATTGCCACTATAAAACACACCAAAATGATGGTTTTATATTCAGGATATACTATAATGGACAGTCATGCAGTACTCTACACAGTGGACCCAATATTTCCCTGCATCCTTGGTTCTGTGATAACTCTTGGTTATGGCATTTCCATGCTCTACTTCGTTGCATGTGTCCGTCCTTTCTTTTTTTCTTTTCTTTTTTTTGTTGACCTCATGCACTGTTTTTTCAGGCTTTACTTTCACTATAGTGCAGATTCTGTCTTTTTTGTATTTAGATGGTGTTAGGCCGTTTGCGAGCAAACGTCTTTTGCTTTGTTAAACTATCAAGGAGTTGTTCTGCGATAACTCCTTGGTTTTATCTATACTGAAAGAAAACGTCAGTTAATCAGCCCTCCCCCCCCCCCCCTTTATATCACTTAACAGCTAAAAGACAGGTTTAATCAGGGAGGTTTGATAATGTGGAGGAAGGGGTAGCACAGTGTATACATATATGTTACTTTCCTTAGACTTTTTTTGTGACATAAAGAGAGTATTAGACTTCTTTATTTGGGAATCAATTCTGCTAGATGTTTCCATATTAATTTTTCAATTTACTATGCACTGCATTAACTAGTAATTTGGTTTTGACCTAGGCCTTGTAAAATATGTCTCCTTTGTTGTGCAGGTTTGATCAATAAAGTGATGTTGAAAAAAAAAATTCTTCCTTCCCCTCAGCACACAGATCGCGACATCTCCACCAAGTTCCCCCAAATCACACACGTAATGAGGCCGAGGATGTATTGCTCAACTTAGATGCAGCTCAGGGAAATGTTACATTTCCCTGGTACATGCACATCGGATCGCTGATTACGGAAACAGTACCATAAAAATAATTTTGCATTAGTTATGATATGGCCTTATTATTTATTTTTTTTTACATTTTATGTTGATGATTATAATCATCAAATCGTAATAGAGCCTATATCTTTTTTTTTAAAGGTTAATCATTGTGTAAGAGGTAAAAATTGTATCATAATCATAAGTATGTCTACCGTCACTCCCCGTGGGATCTCGTAAAATCCGTCATCTAGGTCATTTTCCTGGACGATCCGTCATAAAATTCGAGACTAGACCTTCAAAGGATTTATGCAATCTTATTTTCATCTTTATAATTCAAAGCAGAAAAAAAGCTAGAAAGTATAATGAAACGAGAAAAATTCCAAACATGTCCGAGCTAGGCTTCAATAAAGAGCAAATCGAGAAAATTTCTTGCTCGTGTTCATTGTGTATATATCTGTATAATTCAAGTAAGCTGAGATTTTAAGTGAATTACAAGTACATGTATGTATAAATTCTTTGTTATTCCATGAATGTATACAATTTTCCATTTATTTGTAAATTGTAAAATTTTCTGTTTATACTTTATTCATGATTTTAATATTTCTATTTTTGTATAGACTGTTGATTGCACTGAAAAGAAATGAATAAAATAATACTTAAAACAAAAATATTTATCTATTCCTGAAGTACGACATTGCAAGAATATGACTTTACTTATTGTTTCTATCTTATCATATCAAATAGATTCGCCTTCAAAGTGCAAATTTGGCTACAATTGCGACCATACTTGCCCACTGATGAATTCAAATTCCCCTCATGTTCGCGAATGCTCTTCGGAATTGATTTCAATTCGAAAGCTCATTCTAGCAAAATGTATGACGCAAGTATGCCATCGCTTTCCCTATAATTATAGTAATCAAAATGAATGCCATTTTACGCGTCATGACCCTGATGAGCATTCAAGTTAGAATGAAGTAGGATGATTATTCATCAAATTCACAGCTTTTTTGATGAATTTGACCGACACATGACGTGATTATAAATTTTGTTAATCTTTACTTCATGAAAAGACAGAACATGTCACATTAGAATGAGATCTTTCCTTTTGAGTTATTGAATTTGCTTAGTTGAATGGTATAACCAAATAATCAATTCAAAATTGCAAGATCCGTTACCTGTAGAGCTTCCATCAGCCGACCCAGCTCCACCGACATTAATGGTAGTTCCTTCTCTAGATAGACTGGTAGCAGACAAAATGATGGCGATAGTCGATACGAGGAGGCTGATGATGACCAGAACGACTGCGAGTCTGGCCACGCCTTGGTTTCTATCTCCTTCTTTAGACTCAACGAGTTTCTCTAAGCCTACTCCATCCATTGTTACAACTATTTGTGCTCCCAGTTCCGATAAAAAAAAAAAAAAAGGGTTTGTGATATGCTAGAAAACTAAGCAGGCCACTGAGCAGGACCGGTTCCAGATTGGATTGCCATATGTGAAACACAACAGGAAGCACTAGCGTAGCTGAGGGGGGGGGGGGGGGGGGGGGCAGTGGGGCAGAGTGTCCCCCAGACAACTTTTTCTCGATTTTTTTTTTTGTTGAGATTTTTTTGCTTTGCTTCTCAGAGAATTATGGAGGAAAACATGTGATAACCCCCCCCCCCCCTCCCTCGCCACTGAGGGACTTTTTTGAGGGCTGGGGGGAAAAAAATTTGTCGTTAGCCCCCCCCCCCCCCCTCCCCCCACTGAGCGAGTTTGGGAGGGCTGGCGAGAAGGAAAAAAATGCGGGTCTCCCTTCAACTTCAAGCAGAATTTGCCCCCCCCCCCCTTGTAAAAAAATCCTAGCTACGCCACTGACAGGAAGTATTGGCTAACCGTCGCCTAAAAAAAACACAACAGTCACTGAGAGTCGCTGCTGGTAATTTACTGGTAATTTACAATATAACATGCGTGTTTGCGCACCAGTAGACCAGTTCGGAGTTAGTATATGGTAAAATGACCCCAAATATTCATAGAATCTTTCAGATATGAAGAGGTGCCACTTGTGCATTTTAGAATAACCGCTCCCAAAGTAATGAATGTGCTTCATGAATAGTTTTTGTACCCCCTGTGAAAAGAATGATTCCACCTGTGTCTCGTGGAATTCACTATGGTACATCAAATGAATATTTATTACATAACTTTGATGAGCACATATTCAGTGTATGTCTCAATGGATTTCACAATAGACCGGTTCTGTAATGTATACAAATTTATGCACACCTTCTCTGAGCACCTAGTCACGAGCTATTCTTAACTTGCTTTTTATATATGAGCCTCAATCCTTGGAATCTAGTTTGCATACATTATTTGTTGCTATGTCCGGCAAGCTTTTAGGTTGTCAAGAACAACCTTTGTTTGAAAGGTATGTATAAAATTTGCATACATTACCGAAGCGGTCTATTTGGTGCAAGTAATGGCCTTTGTCAGCTCATGCGCAAATTGTTATCTATGAACTAGTTTATTGTATTCAAAGTTACACTTGCACAAATTAGTACAACTTTCACCCTTGTTTCCTTTATCTTGATTCCCTCCTGTCTCAGTTCCTGGCTAACCCCGTACACTGTTCAAAGACCTTAACGTGACCTTTATTTAATTGAAAATCCTGTAAAAGACTTGCTTATTGTATTTCTATAATGCATTCAAGTTTTGAGTTACATTTGTTCAGTGCTTTGAAACGTTTCTATGCTATTGTACACGAGTATGTGTGTAACATTATCTCCACGTATAATGAGGCAGTTTCTGTTTTGGGTGTGGAGAGGTTGATAGTTTGTCTTGATAGCAGGGCCGTAGCCAGAGTTTGATGTTTGGGGGGGGGGGGGGCACATACATGTAATTGATCGACGTCCTGGGGAGGGGTCTAAGAGGAGGGGTGTCTCCCTTCCCTTTGGAAAAATTTTGCCTATTAAAAGGGTGAAGATGCAAAATGGTAAATTTTCTGACATAAATTTGTTTTCATAATAAAAAAATTTCAACCGATCTTGGAATTTTTTGGGGGGCACGTGCCCCCCCCCCCCGTGGCTACG
Source organism: Heliocidaris tuberculata (assembly GCA_025618425.1). Lineage (NCBI taxonomy): Eukaryota > Metazoa > Echinodermata > Echinoidea > Camarodonta > Echinometridae > Heliocidaris > Heliocidaris tuberculata. The sequence goes on along the minus strand of CM046832.1, from coordinate 9,344,796 downwards.
TGCCTGCTTGATAGAGGGCATTAGTATTACAGCTTGTAATCGAGCGAAGGTCAAGCTGATCTCGAGTGTAATGGCATTATTCTTAGTCCACAAGAGTTATATGTAGCTCCATGTATTATTTCATCCGTCATTTGCGATAGCAACTGTAAAGACTCAAACTTGACTAAAAAATGCTCTCATTTTTCTCCAAATTTCAGCAACATTCCAGCATTTCCTCTCTCCTCTCCCTCTACCTCTCCTCCATTAAATTGATACTTCAAATACATGCACTCACACACACACACGCACCCGCACGCGCACACACACACACGCATACATGTGCGCGCATAAGAACCGATGACATCTTTTTCAACCTAGAATTTGACCGCATAACCGATGACCTGTGTGTGTAGAATTCAACCGCATAACCGATGACCCGTCTGAAATGTTTCTATACAACCGACGACTTGTTCGCGTAATACTAACTGATGACCTACCCCTATATGCAAAAGCATGTAATTTGGGTCTCACTGCGCAGGTCTGCCAACCGATGACGTCATCGGTTCGCTGTGTGTCATCGGTCCGAATGTACAGTTCATGCCTATGTCATCGCTTTAAATGGGCGCACATACGCACACACACACACACACACACACACACACACAACCCTCTTTCTTTTCTCTGGCTTTGCTTCTCTTCTCCTACCATGCTACATGTATATGTCTTTTTCAAAATTTTGTTTATTCTAAAATTTTGTTTGTATTTGTTACATTTTTTTTGCATCTGATAACAATTAGCCTACAATGAGATATCGAGGAGTCTATTTTTCAAGAAGTAAAATGTTTTTATTAACAATAAATACAAGCATCAAACATGTTTGAAACATACTGCTCATATTAAAAGTTCAATGTTTACATACATAAAAATCACTATCAACAAAGTACTATTCTTATGCAAGAAATTTTCAACCCACTTACAACGAAATTGAAGGGAAAATATTTCATTCACTTTATTTAATGTATGCCCAAATAACCATTACATATTATGATGATATAATGTAATACTGTTTCTGGTATATGTCTTGCAGGCAGGTGAGAATAAAGTAGTCTGGTCTTGATAACTTGCTAGTTAAATCAATAAGTTTCAAAATATATTACAGTGGAAACGAGGTCCTTGGGACCATGAAAATTACCTTGTTATATCAGGATACCTTGTTATATCAGGAATCCCCTTATATCAGGGTAAACAACAAAGGAACATAAAAGCCGGGGACTAGCAGAATTACCTTGTTATACCAGGGATCTCGTTATATCAGAGCTCTTTATAACGAGTTTCCACTGTAATGGCACAAGCAAATCAGATGTTCAACCAATTACAGTGGAAACTCAATATAACAAGGACCTTGGGGCCATGAAAATTGCCTTTTTATATCAGGAATCTCCTTATATCAGGGTAAAAAGTACAAAGGAACATAAAGACTTGGGACCAGCAAAATTACCTTGTTATACATGTATCAGGAATCTCCTTACTTCAGAGCTTTTGATAACAAGTTTCCACTGTATACGAATATTCAGACCTAATTCAATATGTTAATGATAATAAAAAGCAGATTCATTCATTTATATAGAGCAAAATAATAAAAGCATCAAAGGAAAAACATATTTACCATCATCATGATCCTATGAAATCTACATTCACTCCCTTCTGAGTATTAGGTATTTCTCAAATAACAATGTATATGTATTTGTACTGCACTGCACAATATAGTTGAATATGATGCAAGCAAATAATGTTTAAGAAATATTACTACTTACAACAAAATTTCTTTACACTACAGAACAACACAATAAACGGTAGTGGCTTTCACTTTCAGTCTATGTGAATGATACACATTAGTTTATGTCCTGGTTTCTATGGAGGACACCAAATACTGAATCACTATCATGAGCTTGGATAGAGTGGAGGTATTACAGAGCAGAGCTTCAATATGTCATCATACCCATAATTCATGTAGCAATCTTCATATATTTTTCTGAAGTCAGTTTTACCAACAAGAGTCTTCAGGAGCTCTGCAGTTCAGTTTTGGATCTTAAATATCTCAGAGCTTTTTATACTTTATCATAATCAACAAATGGCTTAATTATGTTATAAACATTTAGACAAATGTATATGCGTGTGGTTTCCAAATTTATGATCTACATCCTGACAGTTACTCTCTTTTACCTCTGTAGATTCCTGTATTTCTTCAAACAAAAATCCATTGCACAAATAAAATAGTGGCAGAAAAAAGATTTTCTTCATAACAAGGCTGCTGCAAATACTAGAAAACTGATTTCCATTAAATATCTACCATGATTTTAACATTCTTATGAAAAGTATGGAACATAAAAAATAAATCTCCCTCCACCCCCCCAAAGGTGATTTATACCACTTTGAGATGATGCAAGAAGCACTTGATATTTGCAATTCTGAGGACGATGATGATGATGGATGTTTAGATTCAAGACACTGTCTACAGTGACTATACTCTAATTTGAGCCATAAGGTGATATTCTGTCAACGCAAACAATGGTTAGCATGATTATTGTCAACTGCTTATACATCAACTTGATTCGAAGATGGACCACAAGAAGATTTAATCGCTAGAATCATCAATAAGTGACACTACAATCTGAGTCCGCTGAACTCAAAGAACTTCTTCAGTGCAATTGAAGATAAGATTCATTAGAGATCTGTTTGGGTTTGGATTTGGAGGGTAGGTAACACATATCAAGCTTCTTCTTACCACTGAGAATATGAGGTACATGTGTTAACAAAGTATGCCAATCTAGATGGTTGTTAGAAGCCGTTAATATTTCTTTAAGGGTTGGAGGGAGGGCCAAATAAGTAAAGGTTCCTGCTACATTTGTTCATTCAGATTATATTCTCCTGTAGAAACAAGGTCATCAGTGCACCTAACAATGGTCTATAATGGATTCCTGCTGCCAGTCAATGGTAGAGGGAGGGCCATATAATTCAGATTCCTGCTACCTTGAACTAGAATAGGTAAACCTTCATTGGAGTCAAGGTTTCTGCTGTGGATATAGTCTTGGAGGCAGGACCAACAGATTCAGCTATCAACTTTCTGCTACCTTATACTGGAGCTACTTTCATCAGTACTCCAGTTATCCTTTAGTAGAAGCCCCTACAGATGGTTGGTAGATCACAGACTCAGGTTTGATGTGGGAGAGGGGACCAGACAGATTCAGCTATATCAGCTTCCTTCAACCTTAGATTGGGCTAGATTATCCTTTAGTAGAGCTAAGTTCATAAGTGCGCCTACTGACGGTTGGTAGAAGACCACAGGTTTGGGTTTTGTGTTGGAGGGAGGACCAAACAGATTCAGCTTCACACTACTATAGGTTGAATGTCTGCTGATGATATCTGCATTCAAAAGGATCTGTTAAAAAAAAAAAAAAAAAAGATCTCTTGGGTGACAACCTTAAAAAGTAGAAATAATATAAAGAATATTGGCTGCACAATCACTCTGGTTTTTTGTCTTCTTCAATCTGGTACGCATATCACAGGACTCTGAGATGTCAATCAGAAACAAAATGTCATGGAGTGTGACATGAGCAAATTGACCAATGTTTTAAAAGTCATCACACGCTGGGTACATTAACATCACATCTTTCAGAGATGTCTCTTTTTTTTTGTAAATTAAAGAAGTTAGATGCTGGTATCTGATCTAAAAAATGAATGAAAGGGATTTGGTAACTTTGTGGAGACTTGATTTAATAAATTGTTGAATTTTGATATCTGTCTTGTATAATGATGTTCAGAAGGATAAATAAATAGCCAGGCATAGAAAGGTTTTCAAATATACAATGCTATTATTAAGATATCTATGACTAAATACTCCCATTTACGAAAGCGTATGGCCATACGCTTTAGTCTAACACTGAGTCTATGGGGGAAAATGAGTGGCATTTCGGGTCACTTACATATGTTTACTTTTGTGAAGCACATGATGATTTTGAAGTGCTTTTTTTCCCCTGGGCTTCATTTTACACCATATTACATACACTGATAGCATGTAAGGCCAGGCAGCTCAGATTTTATCAAGCCTCTACAAAGTTACCAAATCACTTTAATGAATAAAGGTAGGAACAAGTACAGATGTGTGCATAATCATAACAAGAGTCAAATTTTATATTTCATTTTGTTAATCATATGCAGGTAAGAACAGGGATGCAACAGTTATTCATACCAAGTGACTGAAAGACACATTCATATAGTTTGTATCTACTTTCTACAAGTAGAATAGAAAGCATCTCTTGTAAAGAAATGATCAGTAGGTTCTCTAACCTTGATAAGATGTAAGATTTCGACCGGAGCCATGGCATTCTGGAAATGATGGAAGATTTCACTCTCTCTGATGCCTGGCTTAGAGATGATAAGTAATCCTAAGCTGCTTATAAACATGGTGAGAGACTTGGAGGAGACTGATCCATCAATGTTTGTCCATGGATGGCTTAAAATGGTCACTGGTTCATACCTTCTGTTTCAAGATAACGTTCTAATGTATTCATTAATGTTGTCAATGGAAGATGAAAGTGATTGAATTGTGCAAAAAATCTAAATTACAAGGCTCACAAAAACATTTTGGAAAGTTCCCAGCAAAAAATCACAGGTTATCCAGATGATGGCCTTGTAATATTTTTTTCAACATTTTATTTCTTATGCTGTATAGCATTTAAAATTGATGGAAATAAATCTCAATGGTTCTTACATTAGGTGAGAACGTAAATGTCTACATGTGTATTTTGATCATACTATTATCAATGCAGACTGAAACATCAGCTACAGTTGAAGTTGAAATTGAACTTTGTGAAAAATAAGTACATTTCGCCGTGCCTGTGATAGCATTTTGACCAAAAGAACAAATAATCTAATTGAACTCTGATATACCAGTTTCCTCAATCATGTATAGTTAGGCACATATCTATTATGTGTAAAGAGAACAAAATTGCCTATAGATATACAGTCAACTTCGCATAAGTCGATCTTTGTCAGGACTGAGTAAAATGCGTCGACTTAGGCAATTTTCGACTTACGCGAAAGTAAAAAAAAATTTCAGCTTACGCGTTGTCCCCGGCACCATGCAGCCGCGCAGTTGTCCTTGGCATGGCTGGTGGCTTGAACAGTGTCATTACACTACAATTCTTATCTCATGCATGCCGTAGTTTTGTTGTACAGACATCCAGAAAATGAGAACATTCGAGGTCTGAGCCTTAATTTCTTTCACTTCAGACGACGGATATCCAATATAAAGAAAATAAAACAAAATGCGTAAAAACAACATTTTCTTTTGAAAAGAGGAAGTATGGTGTCTTATCATCTGTCATCAAATTGTTTACTTTGCGACGGCCTATTTTTGGGTCATCGTGAGCGATATATGAATTTTTGAAAAGTACATCAGGTCTTCTCACTCTAACGATGCATATTATCCTGACGCTGGTAAAATAATTTATCAGATGCATGCTCTTTGATCATATCTTAAATCATGTTTGAAAATCAGTGTTCATAAAAAAGGACTGAAAACGTATTGTGATGTATCTCTGATAAAGTCCAATTTCTATAGCTTCTCACGACCAAGCATATCATTCTCTAACGACGCTGATAAAAATATTGTTACCTGTTGCATGAATTTAACTCGGCAATTCTGCTATTTAAAATCTCCCGCTAACGATATTCATTGAAACAGGCTCAATGAATCAAAGTTATTTTCTTTGAAGTGGAAAACATACGACGTGCTTTAAAAACAATAAATATTCATTTTGTTTTAATTATCATGATGATCCATATCATTCTCTAACGAGCCTGACAAGAATTGTATCAGGGAAAACTGATGACATTTGACTGGATAACTCTGCTCTCTAATCTAAATCGCGAGTCACATTTCTTGTCAAGGAGAAGGCACTTTACGATGCTCCAGAATAAGTAAAAAAAAAATCTGATTTCTATGACGATGATGTTTGTTAGCTGTCAACATTTAAACAAATTAATTTAAACAAATAAAACAAAATGTCAATATATAAATGTCTTTCTGAACGTTTCAAATATTGTACGAAATGTATTTGATTTCAGATAACGAGTATTCTGATTCCAAAATAAATTTCATACCCACGGGAAGCCTCTCTTCTTACTCGATGCCATACGATTTATGTCAAGCTAGCTAAGGAACAATGTTGTTGCCTCTAATTTGTTATTTCGAGCCTAACTTAGTAACACCAAGCAGCCAATAACATCACGAACATGAGCCATCGCCCCCATTGAACCCCCTTACGCGACATGTGACTTAAATGATATTCAGTTGCTATGCGAAGTTGAACCAAATTTGCCGATATTGGACCAATCATAGCGTTGTAGTGTTTCCACATTGACCTGCATATGCGCAGAACATACGCTAGTTTTCGCGCCAAATGTTTACTCATTCAGTTACAATCACTGATCTTGACTGTTTTTCCGTAGAGATTTGATTTGATTTGATTTTATTTTATTCAGATTCCACATTTACAATGAAATTACAACAATATGTATAAATTACAAACACTGCAAAAACAGAGAATACATAAATATGACATAGAAAGGTTCATCAACAAAATGATATGTGGTTACATGCCAAGCTCGAATAAACTTGCCGATATTGAACCAATCCCAGCAATTTTATTTATGGGATTTACCCGTCCTTATCGTTTCGAAGAACGTTCCATAATTTCTGTGTCTGAGTTTTCTTATGAGATAATTTGCCGAACGAAGTTCGTGCCAGTGATGGAAATCCTTCCCAACTCAGGCTATGCCATGGTATATTGCGGCCAATAATCTGACAAAGCTAGCTAGCACATCGGTGTGCTGTAATGACTGGATTTTCAACCGGCAATTTCTTACAAAATTACAGAGTATAAATGAAGTCTCTATTTTGAGATCGAGAGTTGTTGCAAATCTCATACATCAAGCCATGTTTAAAAAGGTTTGAAGGGAAATCTTATCGAGGGCCAGGGATAAGGGAGAGAGAGAGAGTGAGCGGAGATTATAAATGGAGAAGCACGCGTCGCACGCCAGCAGGTCTGTCAGAGTCGATAAATAAAATCGATCGGTGTTTGTGATGTTTTTGACTATGAATGGTTATACATTCGACTTGGGCAGTGTGAATTTAATGTTATTCTTTGGAACGATTCTGAGAATTTGATCGACATAGGCGATTAATCGACTTACAAACATCGACTTATACATAGAATTAAAACAAGTAAGCCTATGAGGATAAATTGGGACTTTTTTTTTCATCGACTTAAGCGACTATTCGACACATGCGATGTCGACTTAAGCGAGGTTGACTGTATTTGTTTCAAAAAAAGAAGAAAACATTCAATGAGTGTTGCATTAAAGTGTACCAATCACCTGAAAACTAAATTGTGTACAGCTAGAAAGTATAAAATTAACTCAAAGAACTTTATATGGCATTCTATAGGTCAACAGTTAAGGAGTATGAAGGAAATAAAGGATAACATGAAACTGCTCGCGCGGAACCGTACTCCGAGTTTGATTCTGCATGAGCCCTTATCTTGGTCTGCGGGTGCTTTGAGTAACCTTCTCACGTGTTGCTTTTACGTTTATAGAGATTGTAATCAAAATTGCAATTTCTCTTTATAGATTTAATATTTGAAGCCCATATTTTGAATATAGTATAATGGCATGAAACCTCTAACAAATAAAAAGAGCAAAATATTTTTTGGTGATTGGTACCCTTATAAGCCTACATTTACTTACGCCTCTGGATGTATCCTTTCTTTCTTATCAGCTCTCTTTCGCTTCCTTCCCCTCGACCATGATGCTAAATTTGACACATCTTCATCTGTAGCTATAACATCAGCTGATTCATCCTTTCCTGACACCTTTTTGTCATTCTCAATCCTTGATCTCTCCCCTCCACTGGTAATAGAAGCTTCATGCAGTCTCTCATTTGTGTCCATGCTTGAGGGCAAGACCACTTGCTTTGCAGGGAGAGTCTCCTCTTCCCCCTCTCTCTCTGTCTTGAGTATATCACTCACCGTATGATTACCATTTGTCACTCCTCCCTGTGAAATAGACTTTTCTGACACCTTTGCCTTCTTTGTTGGACTGATCAAACCAGTGCTCCCTGGAGGGGTGATGATAGGCAGTGACTTCACTGATTTTAGTAACCATTTAGAAGCACACTCCTTGGCCACGAGACGCACAACAGTGGTTCCAACTTCCAAGATCTATAAAAGAAAAGAAGATGAGGAAAAAGTATCCAAATAATAATGGCAACTTTAAACAGATCATCTCAGTAAAGTGCTTAAACCACTTGACTAGGACAACTCCACAAATGTTCTTTCATAATCAGGGATTGTACAAAAAAACAACAAACAAACACATACACACAAAAAAACAACAACTTGAAACTAAAATAGCTGATATCATTAAATGACATTGGCTGAATTTAAATTATGCCTAAAAATGATGAACATGTCAGAAAATATGATCCTAAAGTAAACAACAGATAAGAATTATTACTATATTATAAGAACCATCACAAATATCTATGCATATATGTCCAAGCACAATGAACAACAAAGGACAAAATAAGACAGACTTTAAAAAACATAGATTTGCAATATCTTGATAGGTCCATGAATGCAGTACACTTGAACTCTCCATACTAAATTAAGTCGGCTTTATTCAAAGTACTCACCAGTTGTTCTTGAAGTAAGATCCTCAGACAGTTGAATACTCTGCTCTTTGTATGTTGGCTGTAAAGTCCAAGAGCGTCAAAAAGCTGGGGATAGGTCAGGCCTAATGATCCCCTTGTTTTGACATGCTGGTAGATGTTCTGAAGGAGCTCACTATATTTATGTCTGTGTGGAGAAGCAGGAGTCACATATATTAGTGGAATGTCACAGATATGTGGTATTTTTAAAATTACAGCTACATATCACATGTTTGAAAGAGGCACACAAGTTCATACAGGGAATAACAAAAGATGCTACAGGAAAAGTGGAAAAGTAGAGATGAATAAACTTAGATAAAATCCAGTTAATTCATGTCTCTAAAACAAATAATACTAAAATCACTTTATGGGGGTACACATAGTGATCCTAAATTTGCTCTGACAACATTTGTTCCAGCCTTTATTTTATCAAAAACTTAAGCGCTGGAATTGTGTTCCAACAGATTTTTAGGGCAGGTTTAGGGTCACAGTTAAGATTAGGTATAGTTTTTAGTCCAGGTTTGAAATTCAACTAGTGCTAGAAATGGACCGCAGGACAACTGTATTTACAAAAATTTTTGTACAATGTTCTTTTCTTTTTAAATTCATCATTTAACTTTTTTAGCTTCTTCTACTCTGCGCCTTCTTCAGCTTACATTTCATTTTGTAAATACCCATTCATATTGAAATACTCACCCTTTGCAAATATCTTCCAGACTCCTGCAGGACTCTCTGATGGTGTATTCTAAGCTTGGTCTCAAATTGCTGTTGGGTGTAGGACATTGAAAGGCCTGGATTGGCCCACAAGGTTGATAAACCAACTCTCCAAGGCTTTGCACATGTCCTGGTGTGATAGTTCTCATAGTTCTACTTTTGCTTTCTGAGTGCCATGAGAGGCATGAGATGTTTTCATGTGGAATGAGTTTCCCCTCACTAGAGGCTATGCTTGATGGGGTCGGGATACACTGACTATCATGCCCACCAAGATTCACTTCAGTGTCTCTGTATTGTCCTTCACTTGCAGAATTGCTCGATTGTGAACCAGGCCTTTCACTAGTGCTGTCAGCATGAATCTTAGTGTCGTGCAACTGTTCTGGCTCATGAGGTTCCTGTTTAGAAGACACGTGATACTTGTCCAAGATTTGAAGGAGACAGGCTTTGGGTTTCAAGTGTACACTGCATCGACGGACAGCGATGTCCTCATGAATGTTCTGAGGCTTCTTAGAATAATCTTGGGTCAGGAAGCCTCTCATGGTCAACCAAGTGAAGAAAGAGTCTGAAGCTTTTACAGCCTTAGATGCTCCATTTTCAGATGCCATTTTACATGGAGAAGATGCATTGTCAACAAGGGTGATGTTTTCTGGGGTCGTTGCTGCTTCTCCTGGAGACAGCTGACATAATGCTACAGACTGATTATCATCTTGGAATGTCTCTGGAGCTTTATTCTCTTCATGGCTGAAGTAATCATGGTCCAAGGCAAGAGAGCGTTTAGCACTTGCTGTTGAATCATTTACAACAGGTTCCTTTGATGGTTTTGAACTATTGGAGTCCACATCTGTCTTCTGTTTATCCACATTGACCAACAATCTTGGTATAAGCGATCTCATCCCAACCTTAGTGTTCTCAAGTTCTGAAGCTTGCTTATCTGCCTGGCTCTGACGCCATTCTTGGTGGGCTGTCCTCACAAATGCTACCTTCTTCCTTGCGATGTCCCCAACCAGCTGTCTCATCATCTTCCTAGGAGCTACATCCTCACTGATCTCTGGTGCCTTCCTCTTGGTTTCTCTTGGTTTCTCAGAAAGACTGTCATCATCATCTTCCTCATCTAAGTCACCTTCTTCAACCTCCCTCATCATTTCCTCTTCATGCTTCTTCTGTAGATGTACTCTCTCACTGGGGCTCAGTTCTAACGATATGATGTCCTTTGGAATGTCCACACTGTCAGAAGCCTGTATGACAAATATTGATTATGCATTTAAAAACATGTATAAAAAATGTGTAACCTACTAATGAAGGTTCCTCTTAGGGATCTCCCCTTCAACTCACATACATATTGCATTATCAAACAAGATGAATGCAACTGCGTCTCCTAATATGCCTCTGCCTAAATTCAGTTGATGGCTCAAACTGTTCTTGAAATATTGTAATAACCAGAATAAAATGCCTACAATTACATGTTAAGTGACCTCTTTGACATTTTACCTTACACCTTATAACCCGAAAGCCTGAATACAAAGTAGTTGAGATATGGCTATAAAAAAGCTAAAAAAAACCCCATTAATTTCGCATAAAATGACCTCTATGACCTGTCACTTTAACCTTTATAAACAAAAATCTAATCAGATCGTCTTCCTATGGTGATACATATTACTGCCAAGTCTGAAGTCCATACCTAAAATGGTTCTTGAGATATCGCGTAAACGAGGCTGACACCTGCAATTTCAGAAATCAACCTCTGTGGCCTTTGACATCGTTGACCTACATACCCCCAAAGTCTAATCAGATGGTCTTTCTAGAGTGATACACATTACAGCCAAGTTTGAAGTTCATACCTCAAATGGTTCTTGAGATATCATGTTAATGAAGCTAACACCTGCAATTTCAGAAATCGACCTCTGTGACCTTGAACTTTTACCTAGGTACCCCAAAATCTACTCAAATTGTCTAAATATGGTGATACATACTAGCACCAAGTTTGAAGTTCATACCTCCAATGGTTCCTGAGGTATCGCGAGAATGAGGCTAACACCTGAAATCTCAGAAATTGACCTCTGTGACCTTTGACATAGGTACCCCAAAATCTAATCAGATCGTTTTCCTATGGTGATACATACTAGCACCAAGTTTGAAGTTCATACCTCATATGAATCTTGAGTGATAGCGAGAACGAAAAAGCGGGATGGACGGACGGACAACCCAAAAAAAATAATGCCTCTGGCACCACCTTCGGTGGGCAGAGGCATGAAAATCTACCATATTTCCTTCATCTATTAAAACAATAAAATGTGTAGCTATGCAACTGTAAGGAAAACCTGCAATTTATGTATTTATGTATAATTTGGTATTGGCATGCTACACATAGTTGTGATTTTGTTTAGAAGTGAACTATTATATAAATAGTGAGTGGTCTATCATGCACTATACTGGATTATGTGCATGACAAATACTGAATTATCCCGAGTGCAGTTTTGTTACACCAAGACCGCAGGCCGAGATGAAATAGACCTGCACAAGGGATAATTTAGTATTTGGAGTTCATATAGTCCAGTAATGGTGCATAGATAGAACATGCACTAATTGTTATAGTAAATACACCCCTAGATCTATAACTCTTATTGTGTCGTAGGCCCGTGCAAAAATGCAAGTTATAGTGCACGATTGTGCACTATAACAAAATTTTTGCACGTCACGTGATGCGAATGTAACCAATCACAGCGGGTATTATACATACACTATTTACTATATAAACATATTTCTTGGTACATCAAAGGCCAGAAACCTTGTGACAAAAGACAAGACAAAAGATCTTTTTAAAAAAATGCTCTTCAAAGAAGACATGCAAACCTAAGCCCAATATCATATGATCTGCTTTAGGAAATCTATATCTCCAACTCCCAAAATGGACAATTTTGCATGCTACTCACCAATTCTAGAGCTGGAATACATAGGATACTAGATTTGTTGCCTCTCAAGTCATCTATGCACACTGTGGGTGCTGCTTCTTCACCATCTCCATCACTGGATGTTTGACCTGAATCTAGACAAAATACAATTGTTATGGAGCCTGATTTATGAATTTTAAAACCTGCTTTAAGAAAACTCATTCATCACTTTTTAGATGTATATATATTACATATATTTACAATGTGTGACCAAAACAAATTTCCATGTATTCTTGTGAATCTGGATGAATACAAATATTGAATTGAATTGAATTGAACTGAATAAAGATTAAGTCACAAATATATGGTTATCTCAAAACCAAAACAATTTTATTAATAAACATCTCCAACACTTGAGAATTTTCAACAAAGATTGGTTTCCTATAAAAGAAAAGAAATTTACTATGGATTAATTTTCTAGCCAAATTTTTTTCTTTGATGAAGTGAAACATATTTATCTTGATCAATCAACATCCACATAATATCAGGAATCTTTCAATGAAAAAAAACAAACAACCAATATTCAACAGAACTTGAAAAATTCATAACACAAGGAGGATGAATTATACAGCAAATATGAAATTATGAAAAGGGAAATTCTGACCAAAAAGAAATGAAAAATAGAATAAATAAATTTATTTAGAAAAGAGAATACGAAAAGCTGGAGATGAAGCATGAAAATAAATAAATAAATGTTACAGCCTAACGCTTGGTAGGAAATGAGAATAATAAAAATAACCAAACCACACCACAGAGTGAGGATAAGGAAACCACCGAGTATGCCCAAATTGCCTAGACTAGAATACTCACGTACCTTGTTTACATGCAGTCAAAATATCACCTAGAATAGTACTGGTTTCATCCAAGACCTTGCTAGGAACGCTGGGTGCACTGAAGAGATTAAAGAATGTCTTGGTGAACTGGAAGGACATGGGGACTACATGCATGGCTCGTTTTGTGTTGATAGTATCCAGCATGACATTGCGCTACAAAAAAAGGAAAACAAAACATTGTTTTATCATCATATCGATAGGACAGTCATCGTGGCTATAGACATTACAAACTGTGCTTCACCTTCCATGCATATCTGTTCACACTCAGTAATCAAAATAATTTTTTTTTCTATTTCAAGCAAACCAAAAATAAGAACTGTTTAATTCTGTTCATAAAGTTTCCCAATTTCTTGTTGTCAACTGAGTGGTAAATGTAAGTTAGTCTCATGTTCAGTTCTCTGGTCGTTGCCCATAAACTGGCCCTAGTTCAAACTTGAATGGGTCTAGTGATTGATGACATTAAAGGTCAGTCACTGACATAAGTAATCCCATTTGTTTACATATGTCACAAAAACCATAATACACACATGGCCAATAAAAAGGAGGGTTGTGATCCACGAAAACGAGCTCCTCCAAGAGTATAAAATGCCTCCTAGAGACCTTGTTTCCGAGAAACCTTCGTACAAAACACGAGCAGGTTTGTCAGGACGGTGCCAATTTAGAACCGACAGGACTCGGTAACCTGGCATGATACTATTTTATCTTTAAAGAAAATATATATATATATATATATATATAAATATATATAATATAATAACTTTTAGAAAAAAATACCTCAAAAAAGAAGAGAGAAATCAACTATATTATTCAAATGATTAAATTTTGTTTAAAAAAAAATATATATATATAGTTGGTGATAATAGTATACTATTAATACATGGTTGGGAGTGCGTTAGTGCGATCTGGCAATACAAAGGTTTTTATCGTGGTGTACTAACACACGAGGCGTAGCCGAGTGTGTTAGACACCACGATAAAAACCTGCGTGTTGCTGGATCGCACTAACGCACGAACTCACAACCATGTATTAATAGTTTTATAAAACGGGTCTACAATTTTAGTGTTTTCTTACAATCTTAGTGTTTGATCCGGATTAGCCGTGCGTTAGTCCCCTCGCCGTGCGTTATCACTTTTTTTTGCACGGTCACGTGATGTTATTTGACCAATCAGGATGGCTACATTCTTGAACCCGTTTTATAATCAAAATTGACTGATTGCCATAAAACACTAATCAACAACATTATGACTCTCTCTCTCTCAGATTTCTGTGATATCCTTTATTAAGGACAAGCTATTAATATCATAAATTTGATGCTAAGTTCTTCTATTTCATGACATATGCAAAATATCATAAATCAATATAAGCCATATAATTATACCATAATTTTCATTATCATTATCATAATACAGCATAAATATACATGTATATCTAACTCAACTCTAAAATCTAACATACAAATAAAACTCTTACATTCCTTCCCATAAAGCCATGGCTTTTGAAGAGGTCGACTGCTTTCTGCAGCAAAGTTTGATCATACCGTCTCAGAGCATAGTAGATCTCCTTCATGTCGTGCTGCCTGAAGTGATGTGACAACATTGATATCTTGAAAAGAAAATAGTTTGGATGTTAAGACTTGATGTCATATAAGCAATCTCTGTTCTACTCCTTTAAAGGGGAAGTCCACCCTATATCAACTTGGTTTTAAAAGAAGCAGAGAATATTAAGAAACAGATCCAAAAATCCGAAAAGAAATATGAAAGTTATGAATTTTTGAAGTTGTAATAAATTAATCGGACAGAAATTGGCAACCCGTGACGTATCTTGCGAGCTCATCTCCCATGTACCCTGTACTGAAACAATCATAAATTTCCATTTTCTCTCTAAAAAATATTTTATCAAACATGCACCCTAGATATAATCATTCATATTCATAACTTTATTTCTTATTGGATTTTGCTCAAACTTTCATTGATCTGTTTCTTTAATTTTGCTACTTCTTTAAAACTAACTTGATACCAGGGTGGACTATCCATTTAAATGATGAATGGACTATCATGCCGATTGTTCATGAATCCAATGTAGGTTTTCAAGTTGCAACTGGAATATGAGATGCAAGAAAAAAAATGATTGATGCCTATTGGCTCATAGAAGGCATATTATTATCTGTATGAAATTAAATATGAGAAGCCTTTGGATGCATAGATCAGAAGGAATTTCATTCTTATTTTATATGTATTTATACAGATTCCATATTAATAGAATAAATACATGATGTAATGATTCTTTGGACGTTAGTATCCTGATAATATCATATCAAATGAAACATGAATTGACGGATACTGGAAAATTTCTATTTGCCTTGTAATATCCAAATCCCTTGTAATTAACGCATTCCAGATGTTTTCACCAGAAATGGGTAAAAACTGTCATAAGATCAAACATTATCTTAAAACTTATATCATTCCAGTGGGAAAGTGACTCACCAGCACAATTTTGGATAAGATGCTGCAAGTGATTTCTTCTTCAGATGTTACATCCCTTGATTCAAAATCTTCCAGGGTTGTGGCAACAGGGAGATTGCTATTCATCAGATCATATGTCTCATAGAGCTCCTCCAGGGTGGAGGGAAGTACCAAGATTTCACTCTTGTCCTGAGACCTGCACGTGGGATTCAAATGCTTTATATGGCAGAATGACTTTTTTTTCGCAGCATGAAAAATATATCAAAATGTTAACTAGCAAAAAAAAAAAATCAATTTAAGCATTACACTGATTTCAGAGTTTTGGGTAATAAATTTATTCAACATTACAGTTTCATAGCTCAGAGCCTCAAAACATTCTAAACAGAATTTATCAAGAGGAAAACTTTTATGTTATCAAAGTTATCAAAGCTAGAAATCCAAGTATCAAAAAGTGCACACGATGAAATATCTATGCTACAGTAAAAAATCTGCAATCATAAGTGTATCTAGAAATAGAAAATGTCTACACTCACTCAAACTTCTTAGCCAGAGTCATACAGAGCTCTCTGAATTCTTGTTGACGTACAGCCTCATCTTCATAGTCTCTGTTCCTAGACATGAACTCTGTCATTATATCCTGTTATATTAGGCAAAACAGGTTCACAAATAGATTCAATGAAAGTGAAAAAAAAAAAAAACTTGGACATTATTCCCATTTTTCAATCAAAATTTGAATTCTTCAGTATTACAAACTAAACGATATTGAACAACAATTGGTGAATTTCTAGTCACTTTGCACCACAACCTTCATATACTGTATCTGATATGGATGATACACTAGTACACAGTGATTGCTCTGTGTATGCTGCAGAACTGTTTTTAACACAATACCTGCATTGAGGAGACAAATTTTCCACATGACATCAGTTTTGGATAATGTTTCAGTGTATCAACACAAAACATAGAAAAATGTCATATGGACTTCCACCTTTCAAAAGAGAGATTCATTAATGAAACCAAGTCTA
This sequence comes from Heliocidaris tuberculata, assembly GCA_025618425.1. Lineage (NCBI taxonomy): Eukaryota > Metazoa > Echinodermata > Echinoidea > Camarodonta > Echinometridae > Heliocidaris > Heliocidaris tuberculata. The sequence goes on along the minus strand of CM046832.1, from coordinate 9,328,065 downwards.
TCTATTTAAAAAATATCTGAAGATATTTAGCTGGTCTATGCCATTGTTGTTGTACTGAGAACTGCTGATATCATTCTGTTAGTTTGGTTCATAGAAAGTGGAGCTACGTACCTTGTCTGAATGTATGTCAGTCAAGCATACAGAGAAGTTGGACATGTTGGTGTAATCTTTGAGGAGTAGTCTAAACCGACGAGCAGCTGCAGCAGCAGTCTTATCAAATGACTCCTAGAAGAGAAAACGAGCGACTTTAAGATTAAATCATGATCAATCTTCATGTTTTATGTTAGAAGATTGCCAATTCAGAGAATTAGTACAGTAACACATATTAAGGAGAGTTAACTTGAACGACATTGAGGGATTATGTTTAAAGCAGTCTTCTATCCCAATTATCACTTGAATAAAGAACAAAGTACAATTTCAACACTAATTGGAATATGAAGAAGGAAAATGAACCAGATTCAAGTAAAAATAACAACTTTATTTCCTGAAATCTTCACATACTTGTATCTTGACCATCATTTGCATACCATCCTTTTCTGAAAAAATAGTGATGTATGGCATCACTAATCCACACAATAAATGGGCTTCAACAATAATACTGCATTTGGAATTGAGAAGACAAAGTTACCCCCAAAACAAATCCACTGTATTCTTCTAAACAGCATTCCTCTTACTATAAAATTTTGCTACGTGAAAAGCATCAACATTACGGATAAAAATACAATGATATACCTCTAGATTCTCTTGGAGTATATCACGGATTACTGCCCAGGAAACAAAACGTTTTACTGTATCACTCTTTGCACACTTGACTCTCAAGATCCGTAGACATAAGCCACATAACAGTAGCTGTAATAACAAGTGAGAAAGAAAGAGAGATAACAAAACAGAAAAACCATGAGATGAAAGGAAAAATTAGAGATGATGATGATGATTACATGCATATTACAAGCGACCAAGTACTCTGATATCTGTCTTCTAATAAATACATCCCAAATTGGACAATTTGTAAAAATCACAATGATAATTACAAAAAGAAAAGAAAAAATGAACAAGATGAATGCGACTGCTTTTCCTATATACATATATGCCTCTGCCCACATTCAGTTGATGGCTTAAAGGAGAATGAAACCCTGGGGAAAAGTCAATTTTAATTTAAAGAGAGGATAGAGAGAAGCAATTTTTAAAAAAGTTCCATCAAAATCGGTTAAGAAATGAAAAAGTTATGAAAGTTTGAAATGTATCAATTTACTTTCTATGGCAATCCTCAAATTGGCAATGTTGCTTCAAAGTGACAAGTTTATTAGTACAACTCTCCATATGTTTTATACACAAAATTTCATATTTTCTCCATTATCTCTAAAGATGATGCTTGCCTTTTGTGAACTCAGCATATGTTGTGTAAAATACATTTTCCCATGATATATCTTGTGCTAAGAAGGAGACAAGCTGCACCTTGAGAGATAATGGGGAAAATATGAAATTTTGTGTACAAAACATATGGAGAGTTGTACTACTAAACCTGTCACTTTGAAGCGACATTGCCAATTTGAGGATCACCATAGAAAGTAAATTGAGACTTTTCAAACTTTCATAATTTTCTCATTTGTTAACCGATTTTGATGGAACTTTTTAAAAATTGCTTGTCTCTATCCTCTCTTTTCATTAAGATTGATTTTTTCCCAGGGTTTCATTCTCCTTTAAACTTTTCTTGAAATATTGTGATAACCATAATAAAAAGCCTGCAATTACATGTTAATTGACCTCTTTGACATTTGACCTTACACCTTATAACCCCCCCAAAATGGTGATAACAAAGCTAAAAAACCCATTAATTTCACATATAATGACCTCTATGACCTGTCATCCTTGACCTACGTGAACAAAAATCTAATCAGTTCGTCTCACTATGGTGATGCATACTACAGTATTGATCGGAATAAAGTTGACACATTCCCACCATGTATCGCGCTAATCGATTGGAGATCGGGTAACGCGGGAATATCGCGCACACAGTGTTAATCGGTGGGAGTCGGAAGTCGGGTGGGAGAATGTGTGATATGGTGTTACTAACACCTGAATATATCGCGAAATCTCGTTTTGGACTAGCACCCTTGGCCTTGCGAACTCGCATTTCTCCCTACGCCAATATTACATAAAATGAACATAGATCCAACACTAATTCACTTTCATTTCAATAACGAATGACACTGCAAAGGAGGACAGGAACGAGTTCGTTCCTTGATGAAGTAACTTCTGTCTTTGTTTTGAGCGCATGTACTATGTTAACGATAACTCGTTATCTCGGCGCGCGCGCGCATGCATGATAATATTGATAGCCTTAGCTTACCTCACGGGGCCGCGCCGGGGCAGCACATGTTCTCAGCCTCGTCGACAGCAATGGCCTCTAGCGAACCTACCTCGCCCGTATACTATAAGTATTACCATGACCGTGGCATTGTCGCTGCTCTTATTTCAGATTTATGTTGAAAAATATTCACCTGTTTAATTATTTTTGCTGTAAATATCATGGTTTATGAAACCACTCCTTCGTTTACTTACAGTACACGCATGCATGGAGAATACATTTAGGTTAGCCTAGTAGCATGCATGATACGTGAGATAAGGCCGAGGCTAGGCTAGGCTCAATATCGATCGACGCGATGTGATTTTTGTGGACCTTCTGGGGAGCGTTTCATCAAGTGTTTTTCACCGACAACTGTTATAAGCTACTGAAATCCTTGCATCTGATTGGCTGAGAGCAAATTTGTCGGTAAAAATCACTGACAAGACACTTGATGAAACGCTCCCCTGATCTTCCATTGGTATAGTAGAGTGTGCTAATCGCCTCAGATTGTGTTCGTCTGCATAATACGATGTCAATTACAAGACATCCATTTCTGTATAACGTCAATGATGCTTCCCGTTTCAAACTCGACACTGGACAAAGGGTTTATTTGTTGGAAAAATATTGCACTAGAAAAGAATGTTTATGCTTCTAAGCAGTGATTATGATCGCGAATTACTTACTAGGCCTATATGACTAAATATACAGGGCCATAGGCGTAGCCAGGGGGGCCAGGGGGGCCAAAAAATGGCCCCAAAAATGCTGAGGACTTTTTTTTTTTTTTTTTTTTTTTTTGCTTGTCAGAGATTTTGTGAGTGAAAAAAGTGTCCAAAGGTGCCAAAAAGGTGCCTCAAGAAATCCTGGATCCGCCACTGCTGCCCCCCCCCCCATTCAGCCCCTAAAAAAAAAAAAAAGCGAGAGCGAAAAAGCAGGAGAAATGAGACAAAAAAGCCTAAAAAGGCGCTACTTTTCAATCAAAATTTTTGCGCTTCGCGAGGGGAAGGGGGAAATAACTCCCCCTCCCTGTTAACGAGCTGTCATCTTTCTCTCAAATTTTTTAAAACATCTGAGTTTTCATGCTTCCTGCACCCACCCCTGTTACAGTACATACAGTGCATTTTTGTGTCCAAATAACTGAAAAGCTGTCCGGGCGTCGAACTAACTTCCTGCCTAAAAAAGGTGCTACAAGCCGTTATCTTTCTCTCAAATTTGCTATAAAACTTCAGAGCTTTCGTGCTTTGCGTGGGAGGGGGAAAACTCCCCCTCCCTGCACCCATCCCCCTTGCGTGCTCATCACCAATTTCGCACACTTTCGTTCTCACAACCCAACCCCCCCCCCTTAAATGAAATCCTGGCTACGCGGTTGGATCCTCCACATTTGCCCCCCCCCCCCTATTGAAAAATCCTGGCTACGCCAGTGTACAGGGCTCCACACTATTTTTTTTTAAGGGGGTCCAGATTTCACCATTTAGAAATTTTGGGGGTCCAGAGTGAAAATTTGGGGGTCCGGAAAAGGCGAGAATAAAAAAATTATCTAGAAATCAACCATATAATCACACAAATACCATGTTCACAATCACAAAGAATATATACGAAATCTTTAAAAGAAAGAATGAGAAAAAAATGAGAACCGCCGAGGTGGATCAATGTACGGTCACGCAGGCGCGTAGCCGGGGGGGGGGGGGGCAGTGGGGGCAGTCACCCCCTAAAAAACACCCCCCCCCCAAAAAAAAAAAAAAAAAAAAGGGAGAGCGAAAAAGCAGGGGGAAGTGAGAGGAAAATCCTTTTAAAAAGTTGGTACCCAACCCTGTAACATACAGTGTAGTATTGGGTCCAAATAAGTGAAAAGCAGTCAGGGCGTCGAACGTAATTTTCCGCCTAAAAAAGGGTTCTACGGGCCGTTATCTTTCTCTCAAATTTGCTCAAACGTCAGAGCCTATTCGTGCGGGACCCATCCCCCTGCGTGCTCACAATCGCCCCCCCCCCCCCCCCCCCCAGAATTAGATTCTGGCTACGCGGTTGTCACGTGATGTCATTTAACCATTACATTGCCTACATTCTTCAACCCGTTTTTTTATAAACACAGGGCTGGGTCCAGAGTTGTGAGAAGGAGTGAAATGTGATCGCCTTTATGTAGTTATATAAGATAAACCTGGGTTTTATTTATGGCTATACCTAAGCATAGTTTTTGTGGTATCGGTCTCTTGTTTTTTCCCGTTCCGAAAAGTTTCCCCATCGATTGTTCAAGGTAACCTCCTCCATGATCACGGGGCGTTTTTGAACAGTGTTGAAGTCAGGAACCTTTAGAAACTGCTGTCAATAGATGGTAGCCCTATCCCCTTAAGCACCCCATTGTTCAAGGTCACTTACTCCGTGATCACGGGGCGCTTTGAAGTAAGGAACCTTTCTAAACAGCTGTCCGTAGATGGTAGCCCTATCTCCCTAAGCACCCTATTGTTCAAGGTGACTATACTTCATGATCAGGGGGCGCTTTGAAGTAAGGGACCTTTAGAAACTGCTGTCAGTAGATGGTAGCTCTATCTTCCTGAGCTTCCCCATTGTTCAAGGTGACTATACTTCATGATCACGGGGCGCTTTGAAGTAAGGAACTTTTAGAACTTGTTCTCATAATCAAATCTTTGAAGTACACAATTCGGAAAGTGTAATTATTGTTTTGGTTAGTTTTGCTCTTTTTTTTTTACTGTAATATGTTTGAAATAGATATATATGTATGTATATATATATATATATATATATATATATATATATATATATATATATATATATATATATATATCTCGGAATTTGCACTTGCCTCATCCATACATGCCATATATGGATTTGTTTTTTTGACTGTTCATCAGTGAATAAAAAAAAAAGAAATAATGAAAAGTCAGACAAAAGTATATCATTTCATCTGGGAATAAACCAATTGCCTTAGAAGCCATGCTTGCCATATCTCGGTTTTTTAAATAATTGTTTTGCTTACAATTCATTTTTACATTTTTATACATTTTTTCCTATTTACAAAAGTAATTGTTTATGACTGCTTTGATTATATAACTTGGTGGAATATGTGCACTATATAAATATCCATTATTAGTATCATTATTATTGGTTAACACAACGTACATATTTCATGTGCATTTCGCACTCAAATCTTGCGTTCTGTAAACTCCAAGAGAAATGTATTTTATAATTCAAATCACAAACTTTAATGAAGTAAAGAAAGATGTCTCCAATTATTATGAAGGAACATGGTCATATCATATCGAGAAGTTATCTAAAAGATGACGAAATATATCAAAGAGTCATTTTTCTCTTCTATGTATTGCGAATTTTATGAAGTTACCTTCAATCATTATTTCAGAAAACGAATAGACCTTTCCGTTTTATCAAACTGATCACATGCAGTTACGAAAAAAATTTGCTTTGTGTAATTAATTTGACTTTCCATTGTATAATTAATAATATTTCAATAAATCCATATACATGTAGTTCTTTCTATTCCTTATAAATAAAAGGGAATGCCGTCCTACAAACGTGAAAAGGGGTATTCTGCGCAGGTGACACTCAATTCGCAAAAAAATGGACTCATTTTAAAACTAGTACAAAGTTCTCTGAAATAGGTTAAAATGACTTTTCTGAACAGACGTGAGTGGCGTAGCTAAAGTCCAGCCATTAAGAGGGCACTAGCACCATGGCAAAGGGGGGGGGGCACCAGGCTTTATCGGAAAATTCAATACGAATTTAACAAGTCCGCTGGTTAGGGGGAGGGTGCGGGAAGGCGTCCATTTGTCTTCTTTCCCTCTTCCTTTCCGTTCCGTTCCTTTTTTTCTCTCTCTCTCTTATTTGTTTCGCCATTCGATTAGGGGGTATGTGCCCCCTCCCCACTCCCTCCCCGTAGCTACGCAACAGACGTGAGTGGCGTAGCTAAAGTCCAGCCATTAAGAGGGCACTAGCACCATGGCAAAGGGGGGGGGGCACAAGGCTTTATCGGAAAATTCAATACGAATTTAACAAGTCCGCTGGTTAGGGGGAGGGTGCGGGAAGGCGTCCATTTGTCTTCTTTCCCTCTTCCTTTCCGTTCCGTTCCTTTTTTTCTCTCTCTCTCTTATTTGTTTCGCCATTCGATTAGGGGGTATGTGCCCCCTCCCCACTCCCTCCCCGTAGCTACGCAACTGTGAACAGAGGTATTACTTGTCTCATGATCATGCAAAAACTAACAATTGTAAATAGCATACATTCATATAAGAAAGCGTGTAATTCGACAAATATTGAAATGTGATCGCCTTTATGTAGTTATTAAGATAAACCTGGGTTTTATTTATGGCATGTATATACCTAAGCATAATTTTTGTGGTATCGGTCTCTTGTTTTTTCCCGTTCCGAAAAGTTTCCCCATTGTTCAAGGTAACCTCCTCCATGATCACGGGGCGTTTTTGAACAGTGTTGAAGTCAGGAACCTTTAGAAACTGCTGTCAATAGATGGTAGCCCTATCTCCCTAAGCACCCTATTGTTCAAGGTGACAATACTGCATGATCAGGGGGCGCTTTGAAGTAAGGAACCTTTAGAAACTGCTGTCAGTAGATGGTAGCTCTATCTTCCTGAGCTCCCCCATTGTTCAAGGTGACTATACTTCATGATCACGGGGTGCTTTGAAGTAAGGAAAATCACTTAAAGAGACAAATGCTTGGGGGGGGGGGGGGGTTGACCCCAGCACAGACCTCATTCCCTCTGCCTCGCTCTCCACCGACTTTTTCTCCTATTTCCACTCCCTATCGCTAAAGTTGCCCACACACGTTTGTTTTGTGTAAAAGAAATTTGACGCTGCACCCTGGCAAGCTAAAGCTAGGGAAAGTGCATGCATATGTTCTGCAAAGTCACACTTCTAAAGCATTCCATGAAATTTGGTTATAGAATCCCTGAATAAAACGATTTTGGACAAATGGAGATGCTACGCAATTCTACGAACAAGTATTTGCCTTCACACCATTTTGACATTCAAAAGAACACTATCATTTTCGACATGAGTGATTTGAGTGCGAACTGAAACTGAAAATCTCGGTCGCGAGAAAGAACTAGAATGTAAGCACTATAACTGAAATAAAAAAACTCCTTGTGTTTGATACTATATGAGTATGAGGGGAGAAGTAATTCAATTTTAACAATATGATCGTGATCTAGTGAACTGAACCTTCGCATATTTTACCTAGTTAACATCATGCTAGTTAACTCAAACGCAGCTTGCCTATATAGCAGGGGCGTCGATCCGTTTTTCGGATGGCGGGGGGGGGGGGGGCAGGACAGCCAAACTATTTTTATTCGCACTCAAATCACTCATGACGATAATGATAGTGTTAATCAATAATAATTACAACGATTAGTATCATTATTATTAGTAATATTAGTAATATAACAGCAAAAACAGTACAAACATTTCTTAAATTTGCGAGCGAGTAAGCCAGCCAAAAATATTCACTATTTTACTGTGGTAAAAATGTCTTTTCGCCATCGAAAAACAAAGAAACAAAAATGTATGATGTGAACATTATACAGGGGCGGCGGAATGTTTCTGAAAGTGGGGGGGGGGGGGGGCTGATGCCTCTTTCCCGAATTATATTGCAAGCAAGCGAGCAAAAAATTTACACTTTATTATTATCATCGACATGTGGTTTCTTGTAAAAAAAAAATGTACTATATCAGTAAGATACTATATATCTACTCAAAAAAGTGGGAAGGCTGCAGACCCCAGCCCCTGGTTCCGCGGCCCATGTTATAATACATGTTATTCTTTTATTATTCTTTAATCTTGCTGCAATATAGGGATATTCGGGATCTCATTGGTCTGAACTATTCCCTTTTCTAAATCTTGAGAGCGAGCGGAGCTAGCGACCAAACAATACACATTTTATATAAAAAGATGTACGATATTTTGCCATAAAAATGATATGTATATCATTACGTTCATTGAAATCGATTCCGAATTTGGGGATATTCTGGCATCTCACTGCTCAATTAACGGTGTTTCCTGCCCAAACTATTACATTTATAAATTATGAAAGCGAGCAAAGCGAGCTAGCAAAAAAAAAAAAAAAAAAAAAATCCAACAACACCTTTTATATTGTGATGGAAATTGTATTTCGCCTGAAAAAAAAGAAAAGATTATGTAAATTAATATGTTCGTTATCAACCCTGATCGCTACCAAATAAAATGATAATATATAGGGATATTCGGGCACCTTACTGCTTCACTGCCCGAATAAGGGTGTTTGCCATCCGTAACTATTTCGTTTCTAATTCTAACGAGCGGGTGAGCAAGGAAAATTAGAAATACGATGTATTGCCTTTGAAATAGGATTTAGTTTATCAAAACACTCCAAATAATCATAACAAGTACAATAATTATGAGCACTTTCCCGCCCTCAGACATGTTAGAGAAGGATAGCTGAACACCTCGCTTCCAGAATACGAGGATGTTCAGGCACCACGCTGCTGGATTATGATGTTATTTGCTGCTCGAAACTTTATTTTTTTTCATCTTTCATTTCCCTGAGTTTTGCATCATTTCATTGTGAATTTTTTACATCTCCTGATTTATTGGGGGGAGGGAGGGGGGAGAAAAACGATTTGTTTACCCCTCCAATATTTCCTTTGGAAGGGGGGCAACTGCCCCCCCCCCCCTCCCCACCCGCCCTAGGATTGACGTCCATGTTGCCTAGCCGCTAATTACCCAACAGTTGGGCAATTTAATTTGCCCATCCAAATAGGTTGGGTATGGAGTGTTGGGAAATTATTTCCTGGGCAATTATTGGTCAATGAGAATCAACACATGTTGGGTAATTTTGACTTATGCAAAGCAGGGAAGTGTATGCGCAAAGTTAGGTAATTCCATTAACCAACACAGTTTGGGCAATAAATGCCCAGAAGTTTAATGGACAGCATACGACCCATAGTTGATTAAGAGCTGGTTAAAATTTTGACCAACCATTTTAAGAGTGCACCAAGGCCGCCAAGCTACCTCTACCAGCAATGACCATGATCTCCTCCCCCGGCCCCTGTAAGTTTTTTATTATATTATGTAACACCTAGTACATTGAACGCCTAATTATAGTGATGTACATTACAGAGGGACTCAGAGCAGAGAGAGACAGAGAGAGAAGGGGGAGAGAGTAAGCTCTGAGGAAAAATATTTCCACGTTTGAGACCAAATCGTGTAGATGCGTGCACAACATACTAGCATTGCACTTTCAGTTTCGGCCTTGTCCACGCGCCTGCGCACTTCAGGATTGCCGCTCAGCTTATGGATAATTCATGAAATTTGCGTTTCCATGTGCTGGAAAAAAAAAATTCATAGCCCGGGGGTGTGTCTGGCCTGGGGAACCGGCTTTCGCGCGCTGCTTTCTTTTCACAGGTGAGTCAGCTCTATAATAGGTACGGTACAGGTCAGCTCACCCGGCCATGGCCCACCATGCGCTGCACGTACTGTGTGCATGGCGCGTCATTGGGATTTGGCCGTGGATCATGGACGCGAAAAGCACAGCTGCTCTCAAAAAGAACTACCCAGTAAGAGATGAGGAAGATTTTGACAAAACACAGCTCCATGTATGTAGCAACTGATGGGTTGTACCAGCAAAATCGCAAATGTAGATATACTAGTACTAGCCAGCTAGTCGACTATAGTGCATGTGTGCCCGGATGCGTGCGCTATGAACTAGTACATAAACAAAATATAAACAACTCTCGTATGCATGTACGTATTTGTGTGCGCGTGCAATGCTAAACCTGAGCAGCCAGTCGATCTGCGATTCAATTCGTCGTTGAGGCCGAAGGAGAATACGAAGAAAATAGAAATGTAAATGCATGTACACTCCACCCTCATGCACACAAATATTACATCTAAATATCTCTGCATCATGTATGTTCATGTAAAAGAAAGTCAACAATTTGCACACAAGAATATGATCTAAGTTTAGATAATTTGAGCCTCGCTTGCATAGTTGAACTAGTTTATGTAAATACCGCGCACGCTTGCTACATATCATATATACATACAGAGTGGAAAACACGGCTTGCATGCACGCGCCGCGCCGAACTCTAGTATAGTATCCGCAATATTTTCCTTGCTAATATTAAAGGCATACTCGGTAAAAATCTCGTATTTTACGAGAGTAATGCGCCTCTTACTGGCGGAGTGAATGCGCTTCCTGTAACACAGGTAACGCGGGGACTGCGTTAGACGTGAATCGGTGTTAGGCAAATATTTAACACCTGTTCGCTCGCCGCTGCGTGCAACCGCGTTACGGTGTCTACTTTATTCCGATCAATACTGTAGTTTCAAGTTTGAAGTTAATGGCTCAAACTGTTCGAGTGTTAACAATGCAAAAACCTGAAATATCATGGTAAATGACCGCCATGACCTTTGACCTTTGACCTACTTGCCAAAATCTAATCAGATCGTCTTCCTATGCTGATACACACTAGTACCCAGTTTGAAGTTAATGGATTAAATGGTTCTCGAGATAAAGTGTTAATAAGGCAAAAATCTGCAATTTCAGAATTGACCTTTATGACCTTTGCTCTTAGACCTACGTACCCCCAAATCTAATCAGATTGTCTTTCTATTGTGATACATATTACCACCAAGTTTGAAATTCATAACTCAAATGGTTCTTGAGATATCGTGTTAACGAGGCTCACACCTGCAATTTCAGAAACTGACCTTTGACCTACGTACCCCAAAATCTAATCTGATCATCTACCTATGGTGATAGATGCTAGCACAAAGTTCAAACCTCAAATGGTTCTTGAGTTATCGCAAGAACGAGGCTAACACCTGAAATTTCTGAAAATGACCATTTTGACCTTGGACCTACGTACCCCAAAATCTAATAAGATCGTCTTCCTATGGTGATACATACTAGCACTAAGTTAGAAGTTCATACCTCATGTGGTTCTTGAGTTATCACAAGAACGAGAAAGCGGGACGGATGGACAAAGGCATAAAAACATTGGCTTCTTGTATATGGTGGCTCATATGCAACACAAACAGAATGGTCATGGAGCTCTGATACTACCTCAGACCTAGCTGGCATACCAAAAAATGCTGCTTACTGCATTCAAGGATTTCCTTTTGTTTCCACAAGGTACTGTTTTACTACACCTTTGCCAACAGCAGCAAACGAAGATTAATGTCTTGTAAAATGCACATGGGCTCAAACAATATTTCCAGTCAAGTATCCAAACTCACGACTATTAAAACCTCTACATTACATAAACCTAACTGAACAGGCCTATGACATTTAAACCTCACCAAATTGTCTTCTCTTGCACTCCATTTGACCCTTCTAAGAATCTTCCTCTGTGATGCTAGCAGATCCTCATCATCATAGATGTGTAGATTGCGAACTAGATGAGTCTTGGACTTGGGCTTTGGCTTGATCTTCTTTGGCTTCTTGCCTTCCTGGTTTGCTATCTCTACCATACTGTTGTCTCTGATCACACCCTCCACAGGGCCTGAATTAGTCAGTCCAGAAGCTGACATACTTTCCTCTCCTGCCTGTTCTTTCTGGGCTTTTGACTTGCTTTTGGAGGTCTTTCGCTTCTGACCTTTACCCCCAGCTGTTGCCTTCTTGTGTTCCTTGGCTGATACTGTGATCCTTTTCACTTCTTTTTTGTCAGATAAAAGATCTAGGCCTGAGGAAAGAGAGGAAAGACAGGTAGGCTGTACATGTAATAATCTCTTAAAAATCATCTGGAGGAAAGATACAATTCAGAGAAAAATAATCTACAGGTCTAAAACAGATGTGTTGATCTACTAGTGTTTTAGAATAGGAAACAGTAATTTGCAGTTACTTAATGCATTTTAGAATATGCTTTTTAAAGGGAAATCCAACCTTAATAGCAAGTTGTTCTGACAGAAAGAGGAAAAATCTGAAAAGCAGATTGGTGAAAGTTTGAACGAAATTGGACAATCAATAAGAAAGTTATGAATTTTGGAAAGTTGTAATCACTATACCTATGGGAATTTTGAATTGGTTGAATCAATAATGTCACTGTGATGTAGTGGCAGACAACTCCCCTATTTACTCCAACACACAAAATGACTAAAATGTCAATTTTTTTTCAAAAGGTATTGCTCAGCAGGATCTTTTTCTTTTATGTGGACCTATTAACAATATGCTATCTACAATACATTTTGAGTACTGCCTCAAGGAAAGAGGCTCTTCTGAGAAAACCGCAAATTAATATTTTTGTGTACGACAAACGGGAGAGTTGACCGCCAGTATGTCACAATCGACTCACCAAATTGCCAATTTGAGATTCGCATAAATTTAGTGATCTCATTTTTCAAACATCCATTACCTTCTAAGTCTGTGTCCGATTTCTTTCAAACTTTCACCATCCTGTTTTTATTTTTCTGCTTTTACACAAATCATCTTATTACATAGGTTGGATTGCCCTTTAAAATGTAAAGTTTTCTCACTGAGTGTTTTAATTGTCAGTGTGCACACATGCATCATGTACAAGAACTATTTTTCAATATTTCACTGTACGTTACCTTTCCCTTCTGCTTCATTCTCACTTTCAGATTTTGTCACAAACTCCACCTTTGATGTCTTTCTCACTGTTGTACTCTTACACTTTATCTTGTCCCAGTTCCCACTTCGGTGCCTGTAGAAGGAAAAATAAAGGCTTCCATAGGCAACTGTGTTTTCCTCAGTTTGTATCTGAAGATAATATCTTCCTGCTCAAATTTGGAGTAATTCAATATATTTTTTGACAATATTCGTGTTACACATTTGCCTTATATGTATTTTGTTGTTTTGGGTGTTTCATGATCAGAACACTTAAGCTTGTCTTGAGCTGTACTTTGAGAGCAACCAACTAAGATTAATTCTGAATTGTTTATCATGTCTACAGGAGATGGGATGTCTGGACCGACAAATTATAAACAAACAAAAAAACAACTTGCTAGAAACCACAATGGCCAAAAAACACAACTTGCACAATAAAAAGGAAAATATACTACAGTTTTGCTCAGTATCAGTTAGAAAAAAATAGATAAAAATCATAATCATAAGAGAAGTGTGTCTTACGCAAAGAATGAGGTATCTAGTCCACCAGCTCCCCGATGATCTCCAGGTATGTCAATAGGATCAGGTGGAGCTTCATGGATACTGTCTGCTACCATAATTAACATCTTGCTGTCCTTGATTACTTTGCTAGACTGCTTTTTGATCACTCCTACAAAAACATATTCCAAACAAGATGAATGCGATTGCGTCTCCTATATGCCTTCGCCTAAATTCAGTTGATTGCTCAAACTGTTCTTGAAATATGATAACCAGAATAAAAAGCATACAGTTGCATGTTAAATGAATTTTCTGTTTACCTTTGACCTAACAATCCAAAAGTCTGATCACTTTATTTCCTGCTAGTCATGCAAACAAAAATAGTTAAGATAGATAACAAGACTAACAAATCTTAAATTTCATGTATACTGACCTCTATGACCTTTGACCTGCTAAACCTAAAATCTAATCACTTCATCTCACTATGGTGACTATGGTTTGAAATTCACAGCTATAATAGTTGAGATATGGCGATAAGAAAACTAAAAAAAAAAATAAATAAATTAAAAAAAAAAAAATTATTTCACATATATTGACCTCTATGACTTCCACCTCTGACCTACTTACCCCCAAATCTAATCTGTCTCACTATGGTGATGCATACTAGCACCAAGCTTGAAGTTCATACCTCAAATGGTTCTTGAGACATCATGTTGACGAGGCCAAAACCTTCAATTTCAGAATTGACCTTTGTGACCTTTGACCTATGTACCCCCAAATCTAATCAGATCGTCTTCTTAAAGTGATACATACTAGAATTAAGTTTGAAGTTTATACCTCAAATGGTTCTTCAGATATTGCTTTAACGAAAATAAAACATGAAATATGTTACTGAACACTATGACCTTTCACCTACGTAACCCAAAATTATATCACATTGTCTTCCTATGGTGATACATACTAGTAGCACCAAGTTGAAGTTCATAACTTAAAAGATTCCTGAGATACAGCGTTAACGAAAAAGTGGGACGCACAGACGGATGGACAGCCTGAAAACATAATGCCTCTGGCACCACCTTCGGTGGGCGGAGGCATAAAAATTGTGGGTGCAATATTCCCTCAAAGATCTCCAGCAGAGCTTCACAATTTTTTCTTTATTTACAACATAAGATAAAATCATTGTTTGGACAGTAATTGCAGCTAATCTTTATCTTCACAATTTAAACCACAGCATCATGATGTAGACATTGACATTAAAAATTCTACAAATTAAATCATATATATTGAGCACGCTATATTATTCCATATCTCATGGTTTGGAGTGTGCCAATGCATTTAAAAAGTTGTGCCTAATCGTGAAATAAGCTCATCAGCTAGTGTAATATACTCTTGTATCCCATTCAAGGGCATTCAATATTAGATAATTATTTTTAAGCATCCATATGACAAAGACTTTCATTTACCGAGAGGTGTGCTGAAGCAGGTCATCTTGAAGTCTAACCAGAACTGTGTCACATTTTCAAGTGAAGTGAATTTATATGTTCTCTTAGGATATTCCTTATCCTGTACCTGAACATTTCCTGGGGCTGAGCTGGTAGTGTCTAAGAATGATCCTGATCGACACAGGTAGAAGTTTGCCTGTAAATTGGTTTAGTAGAAGATACATGTAAATTTAAAAATTATTACTGACAGTAACAAGCATAATTTTATTCACACATTTCTTGTACACAATATATTATATTTTCCAAATATTTCTTGTATGGGTGATACATTAGGAATACATCATGAATGAAAGCAGATGTCTGTGAAATATCAACAGGGGACTAATCCCCAAATTATATATTTCTTTGTATGTTTGGGATCCATGCTGATATACTACATCCATTATATTAGCTTTAGATATAATTCCTGTATAGAGATATTCAAATTTCAAATACTGTAATTTTACTCTAAAGCAAGGTGAAAGTGACTTGTGAATAGACTAGTAGAGATACTTACATAAAATTTAGAATGCACAGAACTTAACTGAGTTAACTTTGATGCGGGTCCTAATATGAAATCATTTAGGCACTTTAATCATTTACAATTTGAATATCTCATAAGATTTTGAGGGATGATTTTATGTCTTTTCATAATATACTATTTCTTTTCAGATCATTGGTCCCATATGATACAAAATGCAACATAGAGTTTGCTAATCATTAATACATACTTCAACAAATTTCTTTATCATATTTAAATTGTATGAAACAGGCTCTCCCATGTAAGGCCAGTTACTTTTATGGGGCCCCCCAACATATTCATAATTATGTCTGCAATATTCAGTTACAAAAAAAAAATTGTTTTGTTTCTTTTTCTCCCTCTCTCTCTCATTATGCCAACTATACACAGATCTGTATTGCTGGTTTCTCTTATTGCAAGGAAATGAAATCAAACTTGAACTTGAAAATAAGTTGATTTTTCAGTTTATTCATTTAACTGATCAATTTTTTTTTCATGGAGGGGGAAGTTAAAATTATAATAGCAAACCTCCATTAAACCTTAAAGGGACCCACCTGGTTTCGGAGTTGGTTTTTCTGGTCACGATCAAAGTAGACAAGACCCATGCCACTAAGAGCTATCAGACAGTTGTGAAGATTGTTGATTGTGCGCTTGATATCACACCCATGGAACAAGTGAAGACGAAGAATGTTGATGGGATAGTGTCTCATTCGAGGATGCTCCAAAGTCTCATCCAAGCCTGCTATCTGTCAAAATATTAGTTGATCAAATTCTCTCATTGTCCAACATCTCCCTCATCATTACCACAACAATTATCAACAGCAGCAAAATTACCATCTCCTTATTATCATAAACATCACCACTACCCCTGGCATCATCTTAATCTCATCACCACTTTAATATGTTTAAATCAAAGGTATATTGTGGAAACGTCAAGAATCATAATTAGCATGAATACTATCTCCACCTACATCAACACCATATAAATTATCACATTCAACTTTGAAATCATACCATATGAACAAATTCATTCTACTTCCAACCTTGCAGTCCATTATTCTTATGTATGATAAAAAGAATGGTTTGGTAAATCATGATCATTACCAATAACAACTGTTTTTGTTATCAAGTTCAAGTTCAATAAAAATCAAAGGAGCAACTTTGGAAAAGCTTTTAGACAAAATCATACATCTCTATATCCCATATCAGATATTCCCATATCAGATCTGAATAAAACTGAACAGGATAATTTTCATCTTTTCTGAACTCTACACAGGGACATTGCAAATATCAATTTCTTACAATAGCAGATATTATCTGTTTGATACCAGACGGAACGTGTATTATTATTCAACACTGAATTAATGCCCTTCTGGCTCTCAACAGACAATATGCTACAGCTTCTAAAAATTTGAAATGCTCTTTGGAAACATGTATATACTTACTGGTTGTAATATTGAATTAGTCTTGACAAAGAGAGACAATGGAAGGTTTGACAAGATGTCATTCATAGTAGCCCAGCCCTTCAGCCTGCCTACATGTCCTTGACCCGGAGGAACATAGCGTCTCCAGTCTGATGGGTCGGTGGTATCCACATAGCATTTGACATGGGTCCGAGGGCTCTCTTCAATCAATGAACTCTCACCTTTGGAAGCTTTACCCTTCTTGTCTGTTGTCGTAACACTTTTGATGCTTTGGGCTACCACAATATCAGCTGTGGATGAAAACATATGGATTGATGAGTGAATGAAATTGAACTTATCATCAGAGGAAAGGTGAATGAATGAAGATCATTTAGTAGATAGTGAACATCATAATTACTTGCCTTGGAAATATTTCATATAGAAATATTGAAAGAAAAAGTTATGCAAATCATTCACAACAAACTTTGCTACATAATCCCACCTCCTTCAAATGAAAATATTGTTTTATCAAAGCTCTCTAATCACATATATTCTTCCTTATTCCTTATTCTTCCTCTACTGACTGACAAAATAACTTCAGAATAGACGTGTTAACAAGTTATTCAAATTTATGGATCTTTCTTTCCTGTGTACCTAGTAATGAGGTATTCCATTAACCTGTTACTAATCAATGAACTACAATACTTGGAATCCAGTTTGCAACATTACTTGTACATCTGACAAGCCTCTGACAAGCTTTCAGGTTGTCAAGAACAACCTTTGTTTTAAAAGTATGCATAAAATTTGAATATATTTGTGAACAGGCCCATTACTGAATACGGAACAAATGGGAGTGAATTTTTCAAGTTTAGCCCCAATTTATTTATCATTAACAGAACCCATCTTGACCTTTAACCTTACCCTGTCCTGTTTTATGATCCTTCCATCCTGGAGACATAGTAGATGTCTCATTAGCTTCTGCTGATAATGTCTCAATTGGCTCCAACTTGACTTCCTTCATCTCCTTGCTCTCATAGAGGAGGTACCAGAGAAACTTATGGAAGGCATCCAATCTCTCCATCTTCCCAGTGTACCCATATCTCTCCATGATCTTCCTCTTTTCATGTGTGTGCTGCATTTTGCTCTGAAACAAAATACATTTATTTCTCATTGCCATAGTCTTTAGCAAGGTTATTTCACACATTGATTCTGGATCTGCTTCTTATAAGAATTCTTAAATAAAACAATTTTCATAACAATATATTATACTGAAATAGTATATTGCATTATTCATTTCAATATTATCAACAGAATGTCATTTCCGAAACTCTGAATTTTTTGTGGTAGGAATAAAGTAAATATTGAAAGATATTAATAGGAAAGCTATTTCATTCTGTTTTCATAAAACATCATAAATATAAGGATAAGCGTTGGCAAATATGAAAGAAGATAGATAAATGATAATTTCTGAAATAAAACTTACTTTGAGTATGTCCGACATTGCTAAAGCTTTGTTTCCAGGTTTCCCCTGAAATTCAATGGGAGAAAATGTGACAAAACCAATTCAACACACATATAATACTATACTGTACATAATGTATATGTTTTTTGTTTTTTTTCCCCCCCTTCCACAGTGTTCTTTATTTTCAAATAAATGTCATCATAATTACATACAGTATATTTATCATTTCTTTTATACAGATAGTTAAACAGATACATGTAAATAGCAGATATGACAAAGATAATATTCCAGATCATCACGGTCGAAAGCATATAAAGTTACATAATGAGAGGCAAAAACATGACAAAAATGGCATATCAGAATGAGACACTATACGTAAGTTACATGTATGTTCATATTCGTGTTGGGACATTGCCAACACAATCAAAAAAATTCCTAAAATGAAACCATTTCTTTTTCATTTTATTTTCTCTAAGATTTGTTTGACATATATATTTTTCCATTTCATCATAACGTTTCAAAGCTGATAGAATTACGTCAAAGTCAGGTAATTGATTTCGTAATTTGGCTAAAAATATTTCTCTTCTTACAATTATGAGAATACAATTAAGTGCATTATTATTGCTACCGCAAAAACCAAACAATTTGTTTTGACTTGTGAGTGTGATTCTTTTCCCTGTGTAACGAAATATCCAATACTCAAATTTCAACCATATTTCATTCGAACAGTTACAAGAGCAAAAAACATGTAGGAGAGTTTCATCATTATTATTACAAAAAGTGCATTTCTTATTAGCTACTACACCAAATCGTAATAAAGCATCTTTCATATATAATATTCTGTTTAGGATCTTTATTTGAAACCATCTTAAACTAACGTCTATTGTTGATTGAAATGGAATTTGGCAATATGAACCCCAATTTTCATGTTGAAAATCCAAAACACCTTTCCACTTTGTGAGAGCTCTACACTCTTTTACTGATTTGTATTTTAGAAAAAATTGATAAATATGTGAACAGCCGTATTGTCTTTTAACCACGAGATGCAAAGCTTCTGGAATGATAGGATCTGCGGCCGTATGGATTAAATGTGTACTAATTTCAAAACCTGACCGAATCGCATTATAAAGACCGTAGTACTGGAAGAAGTTTGTTTGTATGTGATACTTGCGTTGAAATGTATATGTTGCTATTCACTTGTATATGTTGCTATTCACTTGATACACAAACTTAAATGATGAACTTGATGAACAAACTTAAAGTCCTAACTGCCCCTTAATTTGTAACAAATTTACATGGCCACAAATTATATAGTTAATCTCATTTGTTATTTTGTTTGGTATAACCCACAAAGATGTAGAGTTATGCAATGAGGCACTAAGGTGCTAACTTGATAACTATTATTAATACACTCTGGAATTACACAATGCAAATGTATGAAAACCTTGAATTTTCTCCTTCCTCAAAAGTGTCTTGCTGCAAGCATGTCAACTGTTAATATTTTACAAAATTTTCAGGATGCAAATGTGTCTGGCTTTACAGCATGTATGTACAATTATCGCACTTAATTTACATTGTTTGTTTTTTGGGGGGTTGGCTGGTAGCACTAACTTCTCACTTTTCACTAAAATGTTACCAAGAAGTGCACAATACAAATCATTTTTTTGACATTCCTGTATATTTGTGAACCTATTACCTAGCAGACCCAGGTGTTTCCTTAATGAACCTGTTGACTACTGAATTTTCTCATTCCTACAGGTTTAATACAGTGAAGACCCAGTTCCCATAGCCAATGGGTTTAGTCTAAGCAATGAAAGAATCAAGCAGTCAACAGCTTGAATTCTACCAACCTTCAGTTTCCGATACAAAACAGGCATCTTCACAGGCTGAGGAACAAAGTGTGGTTTGATGATAATCTTATCCAGCACAGAAAGAACTTGAGGATCATTATCTCCAATACTGGCATCTGACACAAGCTTGATCTGACAACAAGGTTAAAATCCAAATTATAATTTGATTTTCAATAACAAGACTAAATCTTTTCTCTCAAGACACACGAGTTCCACAGAGTATAAGTCAGTTCTGAACTTGATTTCTATTGAAAGAAATTGACAACAAAAATTTTTCCCCAAATAATTTTTTTTTTTTGGTGTGTAATATTTTTGGAGTGCCAATACATCAATTAGTTAATTAGAATGAATTGGCAATCCTGAGTTCTAATACATTATATATATATATATATATATATATATATATATATCATCTTTATATACAAACAATTTCAGCAGAGAAACAAAGGTGAATTTTTTTCTCACTTTATTTATTTTTTTTCAGACTGGTATTCACACAAAGGAAAAAGAAGAAAGAAAACTCACACATTCCTTTTTTGCTCGCTCCTTGCGTTGCACATCTTTTGTGAAGTAATTCAGCTTCCCTTCTTTGGCCAGATTTTGAATCATCCTATGAACATGAAAGTTAAATATATCACAGCTCATATTAATAATCATAAAAACAATTAACTACAACAACAACAACAAATTACCAATTACCCATTCTACAAAAACAAGATGAATGCGACTGCATCTCCTATATGCGTACACCTAAATTCAGTTGATGTCTGAAACTGTTCTTGAAATATAGTATTGTGATAACCAGAATAAAAAGCCTCTAATTATATGTTAATTGACTTCTTTGACATCTGACTTTACACCTTATAACCCAAAAGGCTGGCACAATAGGGATAGCACTGTGGCACTGGGTTAGGTACATAGGGGCAGATTAAAGGTTAACTAGAATATCACTGAAGGTGATTAATACCTCCGCCACAACGTGTGTGCCAAATTTCCTGAGCATTGCTCCAAAAATGAGGAAGTTGTTTGATCTGCAATATTTTCCCCTGATTTATTGCCATAATATGTCGTTACCACGGCACACCTTCATCTCAAGACAAATGTGTGTGCCAAATTTCATGAGCATTGCTCAAAAAATGAGGAAGTAGTTTGATCCGCAAGATTTCAACCTGATTTGTTGCCATAATATGCCATTATCATGGCAACGCATTTCCGACACATTAAAAAAAAATATGTCTTGCACATCTTCATCCCAAGACCAATGTGTGTGGCGAATTTCACAAGCATTGCTCGAAAAATGAGGAAGATTTGCATTGGACCGACCGACTGCCCGCCCGACCGTACGCTGATTCCTATATACCCCCTTCAAACTTTGTATAAGACGTAGATGAACATGTACCTGAATAAAGACCTCCTGCAACATTCTGTCTTACTCCCCATTTCTGCTTCTGTTTTCTTAATGTGCTGTTAAGAAACAGAGAAATGTAAAACAATTACATCTACACAAAAGAACAATGAAGAAAGCATTCACCTACTCACAAAGACATTTAGAATTAATCCATCTATTAATTCATGGGAGAGGGGAACAATCTTTTAAAGTGTATCAATCACCTGAAAAAATAATGGGTGTTCAGCTAGAAAGTATAAAATCAACCTCAAAGAACTTTGTCTGGTATTCTATAGGTCAACAGTTAATGAGTATGAAGGAAATAAAGGATAACATGAAAATGCTTGCGCGGAACCGAACTGCGCGAGCCTTTATCTTGGTGAGCGTGTAACGGTGCGTCGAGAAGTCTACTCGCGAGTCGCTTTTGCGCTTACAGAGAGTGTAGTTGAAATCGCAATATCTCAAATAGAATTAATATTTGAAGCCCATATTTTGAATATAGTATAACGACATGAAACCTCTAACATACAGAGCAAAATAATTTTTGGTGATTGGTACCCTTTAAAAATATTATGTCCATAAGTTACTATAAAAATGAAAACCTATGACAAACAGTCAAGTTGTTCGCAACTTTGAGTCTCTCTCTCTCTCTCTACATTTACTAGTCACTAGTTTACTCCTTTTCAGGACTTAACCTACACAAAAAACAATACCTCTTATTCCACTTCATTACTTCTCTTTCTACTATTCACAAATAGTCCTCCATAGGACTCTCTTATTTATCTTCATTTAGTTCTTTTCAGGATTAACCCACATAGTGAAACTGTAAACCAAATAAATATTACTCACATCACTAAGCAAACCTCAACTTTTAAGGAATATAAAACATGTCTTTGATAAATTATACATATCTTACCTTGAGTAACATATGCATCTCTGTCACACGAACAAATGCTATATGCTCTAATATCAGTCTACTTCTCTCCAAGTTTTTCCATGCTTGGGTGACTCCTTTTGACCGACCAGCTATGATGATAATGAACACACAGTGAATAACACAAAATATCATTCGTTTATGGATTAAAATATGATCTGATCAATGCACGCTTTTTGCCTGCTCGGAAATAAAAATTAAAAACAATACGAAAAAAAAAAAATTTTTATAATAGCATTAAATTGAACAACCTCAATTTAAACAACTCCATGGGTAAAATAAAAATCACTCACTCAATTAAAACTAATAAATTCTACTTAATGTCTGCTCATAGACAAGCCATATAACTACCCTCTCACACAACCATTGTGCATGACAGTTAACCATTCACACATTTAACCCTAACAACTTGTAATGCAATTTCAATATCTTAAAAATAAAATAAAAGCTTTGTAAACATAAGAAAGGAAAAATGACACCAAGTTTCATTTTGTCTCATGCTCATTTGTGGGCTTTGGGGGGGGGGGGGGGGGTGATGGGTCACAAATGCACATTAGATTCTAAATTGTTCCCAATATATTTTATTTCTTAAAAATCTACAGTCTAAAATTAGAGAGAGGAAAAAGAAAAAGAACCCACAGTGAAACCTGCTTTCAATCTCCTGTATAGAAAGACTTCCATTCACAAAGATCACTTTTTTGTTTCCCTTAATCCATGTTCTTCATAAAAAATTATATTAACTAATGCACAGTAGCCTGCACATAAAGACCCCTTGCTTATAAAGGCTGCATTTCTTGACTGCATTTCATGCCTCCTTCCGTCTTTGTATAAAGACCTCACTGTAGAACATTCTTTGTACTGCCTCCCACAAGATTGACTGATATTTTTGATATATTTTTTTAAAGATAGATATTTTGGAATAATGTTGCCTTTAGACTGACCTGGCTCTGTATGTTGTGATATTTTCTTAGCTTTGCCTGTTGGTTGTGAGACTCCAGGAGAGGATTCCAGATGATCTGATGATCCTCCAGCCTCAGAGGAAGACGGGATGCTTGATGTGTCTTCAGCTGGATGACAGTCAAGGGCACCAGATAAATTGTTAAGTGTCCAGAAGAATGGGTTAAATGGATATGAGGACAACGGAGGTACATTCCAAGAATAATACAATTCAAAGTTTTTACCATTCTTTTAATACATCAATGGACATTGAAGTCTGTACATCATCCAACTGTTTACTTCAGCAATCTACATCTAAATTTTTTTCAAAATTTGAATGAAAATTTGTGTTCTTGCCTTTCTTTGTAAAAGTGGAGTTTGCTATACTGTATTGCTTTATTTCCTTTACATGTTCTTTCTCATCATTATGAAAATTCATCTCATATTCACTACATTCGTTTTATAGTTACTATTACACGCAACAAGGATTAATACATTTCATTGAAGAGATGCATAATATTTTACCACTTAGTGTATACCAATAACTTCAATGTTTAACTAAACCTTAGAATCTAGGAAGGAAATATTCTCACATGGTGCATTTAGTAGCATTCTTTTAATATTGTTGTCCATTCAGAATAGAATTTTCACAAGACAAATTGCTGGACCTGATATTCAGTTACTTATGAAATAACTGGCATGAAAAATCAAGCTGACCTTTTATTGGTGTCTGTTTCATGATTGGAGGTTTCTTTCCTCCTTGATGATACATCTGTAGAACTTGTTCTGGAACTGTCCCTTCATCCAACCCTTGCTGAGTGAAGAATCTATGTTAATACAAAGTAAGACGATTGAAAAATGATTCAAAGTTTATGTCACATTTCTATAAAAATGACAAAAACATACATATGGCAAGATATAAAGTATAAATAACACCCCCCCCCCAAAAAAAAAAAAGAGAGTAGAATAAATTGCCATCTGTATAAAACAATAAGTCACGGGTGTTTTTTTTTTTTTATTGTTTGGGGCACATGTAAAGTAAATGATGATTATTCTGCACTTCAGCTTGGGGAGTTGTAATGATGACTTGACATATGTTTCTGCAACATTTGCTCCAGGCTTCACTTCATCAAAGATATAAGGTGAAAGGGAAGCTTGAGTTCTGGGAAAGGTAAAATATAATTTGTGAGCTTTCTCATTCTTTTTACGTTAGTCTGGAAGAACATCATAGTAGAAATATCCCGCTGAAAAGGATTGCTCTTAAAACACCCTCACATTCAAAATATGACAAGAAAGAGCTGAAATGTTTGGGCCGAACATTTGTGTGTAGTCCCATATACACATTTCTGTGTGCAGTGCATGTGACTCTCAGCAGGATTGAGTAAATTTCTTATCATTTTGGTGAATCCAAGACCTTACAGCATACACCAATCCTTATGTGCTATATAATCAACCTTTCCCAATTGCTTTGAGACAGTTTCTTTCACAATTCAATCTCATGACGAGAACTCAACTTTATCTTTAAGGTTGCAATTGGATAAGTCAGGGATAAGGCTTGGGTTAGGTGTAGTGTTTGGTCTCAGGTTAAAGGTACCAATCACCAAGAAATATTTTGCTCTGGATGTTAGAGGTTCCATGTCATTATACTATATTCAAAATATGGTCTTCAAATATAAATTCTATAAAGAGATATTGCAAGTTTAACTACACTCTTGTGAGTAGACTAATCAACGTACCCGCTCGCCAAGCTGAGGGATTGCTCGGAACCCAATTCAGAATTCGGTTCCGCGTGTGCACCTTCATGTTTTCCTTTACTTCCTTCATATCATTCCTAAAACTATTGACCCATTAGAATGCCAAATACAGACCTGCCAACCCTGAAACCCAAGAAATAGGGACAAATGACAAGGCAGAGGCTGAAAATCGGAACATTTCTGAGTTTCCTATACATTACTACAGACAGATTTTTACAAAAATAGAGACAAAGTGATAGAAGTGGCTCTTTCTTTTACCAAAAAATCGGGATTGTTTCCTGTTAAATAGGGACAGTTGGCAGGTATGCAGATAAAGTTCTTTGAAAGTTGATTTTATACTTTCCAGTGGTACACGAATTATCTTTTCAGGTGATTGATACACTTTACAGTTAGGAATTTGGCTAGTGTGAGTAATTAACAGTGGGGCAATTGTTGCTGGAGTATGTGTAGTAGCATCGCTGGGGTAGAAACTCACCTCATCTCTCTTGATCTTCCTGACATGAAAGTGAAGCTCTTCATCAACTGTTTTCTTGCTAACCTCTTCAAAACTATTCTGACTCGATACCTATCCATCATCAGACCATGCATTGCTTTCTGCACAAAATAAATTACACAGAACACATATACAAATGTGTGATCAATGCCATGTAATGAATCATTATATTTTGAATAGCAAGGCTATCCCATTCTTAAGGGCTGGACATGTTTGTCCAAAAACGATAAGATTTTTCATTAGGGTACACCCCAGAGCTGCCCTACTATTAATAGAAACGACCATACTCACATTAACTGAAAAATTTTGTCATCGTTATTGGACAAATGTGACCAGCCCTTTACTCTCACAGAATTTATGTTTACCTCCATCTAACAGCTCATTATTTAAACTCTAGTCTCTATAATGTATTTCTACATTTGTATGATGACCTAACTTACGACTGTTCTTTTAGTAGAAACTTACAATTAAGAGTTTCATAACTAGGTTATAAACCCTACAATATAAACTCTAAAATTTAGACTTAATGCTTCAAGTGACGAAGAGATATATGTACTTTACTCTACATAAAAGTTTCCATTCATTTCATCCTGTATTTTCTTGAAATCAAAATGATTATGTGAAAGCCTTTCTCACATTTAAAAAAATGTCCATTCATTTCATTCTGTACTTTCTTGCAATAGATATACTATATATCTAAATGTCTTTCATTTACATTTCTATAAACTCTATTTCATTCTGTACTTGTATTTTCTTGCAATATATATGCTATAATTGTTAATGTCTTTCTCACATTTATAGAAACTCCTTTCATTTCATTCTGATTCTTCTCCACATAATAATACACCTGTTGTGTATCAGTCAGTTCCAAATTCAAGGACAGCCTAGAGAAGTCTATTTCTGTAGTCACAAACACAAACAAAATAAAAAACAAAAACACTTATCAAATGCAAACAGCTTCGGGAATAATTTTCTCAAACATGAAATATCAAAGATTCCCTTTTTTTAAAGAAAGTGGGTGAATTTAGTATCGATCAATCCTAAGATACTGTACTTAAAAAAAAAATCAATGTAAAGTCTCGAGTGAAGATATTATTGTCCAGTGTGTTGCAATGAAAAAAAAAAGTTCCCTGCTTTGGCAAAGGCACTGTTTTCAAATTTATGAAGGCGTTTTTCTTAATACAGTGCATTTCAAAAAAAGTACACACTTTGAAAATATCCTCCAAAATCATAATTTCACAATATCGATATGGTGTTTTCTTCTACAATTATGGGTCAGGGTCTGTTCCATAGGATACACTATGAGTATTGACAATATTTTACACTTGAATGAGTACTGACTGCTTTTGTAAATGCGCAAAATTGGTTTGCGCGAAATTGCCTCAGTCTTGAATTTGATCAAAATGCATCAAAGTGCCTATCAGGCAGTAACTTCATGTTGTCTGTAAAGTATTGATGATTGATTTGAACAATCATTTAATCCTTAATCCTATACCCATACGCACACTCCCACCCCTCCCTCTACACACACACTCAAACACCCTACCAAAAACGTCGCAGATTATGTCTTTTTGCACACAATTCCACTTTTGACTGGAGCATGTCGAAAGGATGCAAATTGCAATGCATTACAGGAAGATGGACCTAAAATGTTCCATTTTCAAGAAGGGAGAGAGAAAAAAATTCTGGTTTTGAACAGTTTATTTGGTTCCTTTCTTTGCCCCATCTCTTCCAACCAGTTGAGGATGCGTCACTGTCTGGAGCATGTCGAAAGGATGCACCACTGCATGATATCTTTTACATGTACATGTTTAATAGAAGAAATGTTAAAACGTTATTTTAATCAATAAATTTGCTTCCCTTTAAAATTCCTATGTGTCATACAAGATGTTGTTTATGGGGTCTTATAATTTTTAAGAGGAATGAAAAATTTGAAGAAGAAAATATGCACATGCTAGGGTTCTCCTTCCATTATTGCATTCAATCTTTCCAACACTCTTTTGGCAAAAATGGGTATTGATGCAGATGATCTGTGCTGGAAAGACACCACCTGCGATAGTGATGGCAGTTGTGGGGGAGGGGGCAGTGGCGTATCCAGCCATTGGGTGAACCTGGTGTAGCTTCTTCTTGAAGGCCCAAGAAAAAAAATCAGTACAACTTGCTATGATCTGATCAATTTCTGGATACACCATTGTGGGTGTGCACTACTAGGTATAGGGTTAAGGATTGAATGACTGTTCAAATCAGTTATTGATACTTATGAGAGAACATGCAGTTAATGCTTGATAGTCACTTTGATCAAATTCAAGACATAGGCAGTTTTGTGAGTTTCACAAAAGTAGCCAGTACTCACTCAAGCGTAAAATATTGTCAGTATTAATAGTGTCATCTGATGAAACAGACCCTCACCCATAACTGTAGAAGAAAAAAAGACATATCGATATTGTGAAATCATGATTTTGGAGGATATTTTCAAAATTTTTTTGATATGCACTGTAGAGCATGACAAGCATGGAATCAAATGCAATTACTAGAAAAATTACATGATTGTGTAGAATATACTCATTCCGTCCACTCTATCCATCTGTCTTAAAACACTTGTACATAAAACATGAACATGCTAATTTCTTGCCATCTTTAAAGACAGTCAAGAAGGGAAAATAACAATACCTTCGACAGCATTAATTCCTTTCAAATTTAAATCTGCATCATAGTCATCATTGTCTTCAACACCATCATCAGCAATGCTGCTCTGCTCCATAAGACGTATACAAGTTATCTGTGAAGAAGAGGATATAAACAAGGGAAATGCCCGGGGCAGTCTCGCCTGCATCACACAATTTTCGGGGCAAAATTTTCGCTTAGTGAAAAATCAAAGGTTGGGGCACTTAAGGGGTGCTGCCCCTGAGCCCCCCCCCCCTTGTGGGCCAGGTACCCCATCTGTATAACTTAAATCCCTTCAATTAAGATTTATTGGATGGTGAAGTTCATTTGAAATCAAGCTGTGTGTTTTAAAGAAGCAGAATATGCGTACATGAAATAATTGCCATTAGGACACTTTTGGGTGGTGCCCCTCCATCAGACCCCTTGAAGATAATGGTCTACAATACTTGAACAACTTGAAGTCTCCTACCCCTAACAATGATTCCTACCTAGTTTGCTTACAATCTACATGTGGCAAAACATTTTACAGAAGAAAGAAAAATGTCAATTTGGTGTCACAGGCTCTTGGGGGGGGGGGGGGGGGGGGGGCTCCCCCCCCCCCACTCCACTCCCTCCTTAAGGGATAGGTACCCTATTTGCATTCATTTAGATCCTCTTTGCCTAAGGATGATTCTTACCTAGTTTGGTTAGAACCCAGCCATGCATTTAACAAATATCTCATTTTCACAATAGGGGCACTTAAGGTACCGTGTTTCAGAAATTGAGGTCTCCTTCCTTTAAGTATGATACCTACCAACTTTGCTAACAATCTTGCAACAGGGCTTAAAGAAGAAGCAAATATGAATCTAATTACTGCCATTATTGGTGCTCTTGGGGGTGGTGCCCCCAAGTCTCCCTCCCCCCCCCCCCCCCCAATATTGGTAGGTACCCCCATCTATACAAATTAAGATCCTCCTTGCCTAAGGATGATCCCTACCAATTTTGGTTGAAATCCACTACCAGCAAAGTTTTGAGAAAAAGTCAAATGCATGTGTACAATACATGTACATACTACATGTATATACATGTACTGTATGTAGAGAAAAAACTGAAATTTACCCAAAACTTAACCAAGTTAAACTGTTAGTAGGTGACCTTTAATGTGACGACAATGTAAGATTTAGGTATTCATTTGAAAGAGGGTGACATTAAGACAATCCCTACCAAGAATGATGCCAAGTTTCAAAGAATTTGAACAAATACTTTTGAAATAAAGTAAAAGATCAAAAACTTAACCTCAGGTTAAGTTTTTGGAACACAATTTAACTCAATTGACCTTAATTGACCTTTGACCTTGACTTTTGACCTGAAATTTATTCCAAATTATCTGTGATACTCTACAACACTTGTATTCAAGTTTCATGGAAATCAGACATATACTTTTGAAATGAGAGCATTTCCAAAAATTGTTGACGCCGTCGCCGCCGCCGCCGTCGGAAAAGCGGCGCCTATGTCTCGCTTTTTGCTTACGCAGGCGAGACAAAAATTTATGCACCAATCCAGGAATATTTGAAGGTAATTCATTCAACATGCCAAAACAGATTTTAAATGATTATTGCTATGTAGACAGTAATATTACTCTTAAAAACACCACCAGGCCAAAGATTAGTGTCAAAAACTTCTAATTCATACACAAATTTACTGTCAAAATATTCAGATATCGTTAAAACTTAGTACTCTAAAAGGGTGTCAAAGTGGCTTAGAACCAGGAGCTAGCGGAGGCACTGCCCCCTGCACCCCTGCTAGGGGGGGCCCTAAGGTGGGCCCCTGGACCCCACCCGCAAGACCTTGCTCGGTTAGAACAAGTCGTTGCGCTCGCTGCGCTTGCATAAATCTCCGATTATAAAAATAAAATGTTGGCAGCTCTGTGTATGGTCTCCAGCATACCTCTTTTAAGTCTTGGCTGACCAAGCATGGGGAAAGTTGTGTCAAAAATATACAAATAAAATCTGTAGATATTGGTTCAATATACATATATACACATATGAGAGTTTTGATGTACTAACAATGAATTTTTCAAAAGAGCACCTTCTCAGAAAGTAATACTATTCTGTGCTTACTATGAAATCTTCAGGTTTTCTTCCACTGTTGGCACTATCTCCTTCCTCAGCCTTAATTTTTCTAAGATGGTCTGACAAGGATTGTTTCACCTCAGGGCACGAGAACTGGGGCAGTTCTTTTGCAACGATGCTCACTGCTTCTACCGTCTTGCTTAATTTAAGATCATGAAGGGCTTTCTTGAACTGGCTGTAAGAAGCCTTGGATAAAAGGCATAAAAATAATTGGTTTAAAGAACAATGCTTGCAACATAAAAATGAAATATCTAAGTACATAAACATTTAATTGAAAATGGATTGATATTAAATATGCTCAGCTACATGTAGATATAGAAGCGATTCCAAATAATGTAACTGAAAATGATGTACACATATAATATGTCATCTACATATGAAATTATCATTTGGTAGCTTTATACATTTTAATAGAGATTGTAGCAACATGAATAGTTGAAAAACTGGTACCTCCAACTTCCAACCCCTCTGTTATTCCTCAAACCTTCAACTTACACCTCCACCCTGCCATCTTATCTCAACCTCCTGTCCTACAGACCATACCTCTTCCCCTATACCTCCAACCGTCCTCTCACCCTTTGCCAGATTCCTCTACCCCTTATGATCATGTCATCTTATTATAACACACACCACTCTTCTCATTCTTCAATATATTCCTATACCCTCTCTCACCATCCCATAACACTTACATCTTCTTCCTCTGATTTCAGCACATGTTCGACCAACTCATATCTGGGTGCCATCTTGTTTGGTTGGTTGCCTAAATAGTCCATGATTTTGTCTGCAATTTTGGTTTTCCGAGTAATCTGACTTTGGGGCTTGAACCGAATCAGATAGATGTGGGCTACATTCTCAGTCGTCTATACGATATGAAGTATGTAGAACGTAAAACGTATGTGTATCAATTTCATATCATTACTGTGCACAGCAAGGTGTCTAAATCAAGCATAATCATTAATGCAAAATTCTCATGTTTACAGAAATAAATAAAATGTAAGTACAGTATGGATAAAAGCAAAAAATAACAAGGATATATTGAATAGATAGGACTTCCAATTTAAGCTTCAATTACTAATACTCTAACTTTCTTTATTTTGGTAATATCACTGCCTCTTATTCTAAATATCTAGATCTGGTAGCAAAAAGGAAATAAAAATGAATTCAATGAAGCTTGCAGAATATGTCTTCATAATGTCTAATATAGTTCTACATGTATTACATGTGCCAGATATATGGTGATGTTCCATTCATGCTTTCAGATGAGTTTTGTGTAAATACTGTATACGCCATATATTTCGCGGACATAATTTTTTAGCGAATTGGACTAACCAGGCTATTTTTGCAATCGATAAATTCTAAAAATCTACAAACAGCAATGATGATGAACTTTCGCAAAGTGAAGTGGTGAATTTAGTAAACTTCTACACGGTCCACATACAGCCATGCTGCGCTACTATAGCAGCGCTACTATAGCAGCGCTGAGATCGATTGGATACAATAGCAGTACTGGTAGTACAGCTAGCCAGCTGTGTCCAGATGCTCAGGCCAGACACAACTCTACTGAGCATGAAATTTGGCAATATTTTAGCGTTTTGGTAAATTTGCAACCCACTCAAGACAAGTGAAATTTGCGAAAATAAAACCCCAGCGAAACATATGGTGCATATGAAAGCAACATTAAAATTGAGGTGACCAGTCATCTTCTGTCTGCTGAGAAGAACACCACAAAGCAACCTTGCAGAGGTTTGTAGAGATCCCTGCACACACAGCTTACTGTTTAACACATGTCTATTGCAAAGGAAATTTAAAATACCAGACCAGGCACATACATTCTTTTTCAGCCCTCATTTGTTTAGAATTCAACATGAAGAGGAAAAAAATTCACAGCAGTCTAGAATTTCATCATACTGTCATTTATCAAATAAAAGTTTTTGGGGGCCTTATCTATTTGAGTGCCTTATGAAAAGTCTGCATGGGCTATGATCTTTAGCCATTTTATAATCAAGATTAAACCAAAAATAACCACCTATATCATCATCTTTGCCTCTAATCCTACTGATTTAACAACTGAAATATTTTTAAAAATGTTTTTGATTAGAATACCTCTTTCATGACAACTCCAAGTTTCAGCAAAATCTTGCACATGTGGAAGACATAGGAGAGGTCGATATCAAACTTGACGGAGAGATTAGGTTGAGATGCACCACGGTACCTGCACCGACCTACATGTTCCAGACAACAGTACTGGAGTGTCTGAAGGGGTACATCAGCACTAGTGACTTGTGAGATCAGAGCATGTAGGCGAGCTTCCTGACTGGCTACTAGCACCAAGGAGTTTCCATATCTGATTTATTGAGAAAAAATATATTGCATTAGAAAATGTTTGAATGCTCATCAACAGCTATCTATGACTATAAAACAAAGGAGTCATTTTATCTGTTTTTTCTTTACCTCAAGTAGTCACAAGAATCCGTGCACCACACAAGGTAAATGAAAACAATTCATAATTCAATTACGTGACTGGCTGACTGACTTGCCAAAGGAATATATTCTCATTGAAGGGAAATCCAACTTTAATGAAAAGTTGCTCTGAAAGAAAGTGCAAAAATCAAAGGAACAGCTCGGTGAAAATTCAAACGAAATCGGACAAGCAATAATTAGGTCAGAGTTGTCACAATCGACTCACCAAATTGCCAATTTGAGATTCGCATAGATTTTATTGATCTCATTTTTCAAACATCCATAGCTTTCCTATTCCTAGTCCGATTTCTTTCA
The DNA here is from genome assembly GCA_025618425.1 of Heliocidaris tuberculata. Classification (NCBI taxonomy): domain Eukaryota; kingdom Metazoa; phylum Echinodermata; class Echinoidea; order Camarodonta; family Echinometridae; genus Heliocidaris; species Heliocidaris tuberculata. Next base: position 9,294,872 of record CM046832.1, on the reverse strand, counting down.
AACTTTCAACTTCTTGTTTTTCATATTTTTCTGCTTTCACACAAATCATCTTATTACCAAAGTTGGATTGCCCTTTAATGAAATAATTAGCGAAGATCCATCACTAAAGCTACAATTTGTTTTCTATATACAAATAAATATTCAATATTAAAAGATATTCTGAACACAAATTTTTCCTGAACAAATAAGAAAGGATGCACTTGCATTGATACACAAAAACTCACTTCATTGTGACTTGTTGAAGACTAAGGCAGCCTGAGCCAGTACCTTTCCTGATTTCTGCCGTCACATCTTTCCTTTGTTTGTAACCAAGACAGTATCCTCTGTCCTTTGTTTGTGGGTCATCTATCAAGGTTTCATTTGTTTGATGCTTGGTCTTTAGGTGAAAACAGGTGAAGGTGGAGACAGTTACATATAGCCACAGTGGTTTTGTATAAAAAAGGAATTATATCAACATATATGAACCTGAGCACAAATCCTCATTGGTTCTCAAGATAATTGAATTGACAGACACCAATAGATGAATGAGGAAACCATGATAATACCCCCCTCCCCTCTCTAAATCCCAGTTTGCTATGTTTGCATTAATGTCAACATCTGACTTGAATCCATAATTGCCATTATACCAATGAACACTGGGCCACCAGTAAAATGATATTTATTTTCAAGTTAGGTGCAACAACCAAGCATTTGACCCTGCTAACAAGTATTGAAAATTTGAAATTACAAGATGTGTATTAGTGGAAATATAGATTGTAATAGGCCTAGATTCTATCAAATCTTTAAACCAGAAAACAAACAGATCAGAAGAGCTTTAAAGGAGCTTCTACATGACTTCAAACATAAATTCATATCTACAAAACTTAATGTACAAGGTTAGTAAATTTTGATGTAGGCCTACTCAAGCAAACGTTCAAATAACTTATTGTTCTAGATGAAAACCTGAATTACTGAAAACTATCAAGATGCTTTTATTCAAAACTATAGGATGTACAGCAGCTTAAGTAACCACATTGGCCATGACTCCAGGAAGACCAATCACTAGAAGTAAAGAGTAAAAGGTTTATGGTTCACAACATAAGAGTCAAATGTCATAATTCCATGAATATACACTACACAGTTGCGCAATTATGTACTTTACTCATGACATAATCTAGATGATGGGGAATTCAGATTAGTGAAAAAACAGAAAAACTACTCCTTTATTCTTTTGACAGAGAATTTTCAAAAAGCACTTGAATACCTTAAGCCTCCTTGGCTTCTTGGCAGGTGTTTTTTCCTCCACAACACTTCCATTGAGCTGTTGGAATTCCTCTGGTACAGTGTATAAGGAGATGGTCTGATGTTGACAGAGCAACTCTTGCCAGATGAAATTCTTGGTATGATCATCACATTTGAGAGGAAATGGGGCTGGCCTCTGCTCCAAGAGAACCCATAGTCTTTCGAGACTGACTCCTAGAAAGATGTAAGAGATATAAAAACAACATCAATTAAATCCTTAAAATGGAGTAAATGTATAATTTTAAAAGTACTTGAATATTCAAGATTATGAGATACACAAAATCTGCCAAAATTACTATGAGATGAGCAAGAAAACCACAAATGCAAACACACCCCCCCCAAAAAAAAAAAACCAACACAAACAAATACTGAGACACCAAATGCAATCATTTGTTTTAAAAAAGATATTTTGTGGACCAAATTGAACCCTTTTAAAAGGAAGCAATTTCCTTAAACAATTTTAGTGTTTTCTTACAATCTTAGTGTTTGATCCGGATTAGCCGTGCGTTAGTCCCCTCGCCGTGCGTTATCACTTTTTTTTTGCACGGTCACGTGATGTTATTTGACCAATCAGGATGGCTACATTCTTGAACCCGTTTTATAAAATAAAATATCAACATATCATAAACTAACATCTACAGAGAACATAACATCTGCTGAAAGTCAGAAGGGCATTATTCTCATATTCTTTAATACAGAGTTACATGTAGCATCCCTCTGGCTTCAAACGGACAATAAATATAAAATATTTCATAGTAATGTACATGACAACAAGCAATGACATACAAATGGAACAAAAACAAAGTGTAAGGTTACAAGAACAAAATCCAAGAATAAAAATACAGTACAGGGGGATGTTTCACAAAGAGTTAAGTTGGACTTAAAGTCACACTTAAATTCCTAGTTGCGTGCTGTATATTACGCATCACTGCACTGGTCAGATCATGCTCAGGGGACGCGTGCTATTGGGAGGTCTAACAATGAGATTACGCCAGATGTGCATTGGCGTTTACGCATGACTCTAAATCCAACTTAACTCTTTGTGAAACATGCCCCAGGTCACAAAGTTAAAAATACAGTTCAGATAAAAATAGGACATTCATTAGATTATTATTTGTAAAACAATAAGAAACAAAAGAGGTTAGAGGTCCACACTGTATGCACAACACTTACCACTCAAACCTTCAAGCGCTATTTCATCTAAAACAATATCTTCCAAGTCATCCATTTCCACAAGATGACTATCAGTTTTGATCATTACTGCATCAAGATTTGACCTATATCATGAGAAAAGAAAAAGAGAAAAAAGAAAAAGAGGGAAAAAGAGGGAAAATAAGGAATTTTGGGAGTTGCAAAAATATACTTTTTATGTAATCCATCATTAGCACTGTAGAAGAGCCATTTGGCAGTTAAGTAAAATAAATACGTCTTGATGTGTTATTAGGCACAAATTAAGTGGTCATTTGTTGACAAAAGTTAGTGGTTTGTGAACAAGCTTTAAAATAGATTTCATTGTCATTAGATAGAGAAATGATTTGTTGGCTTCACCTTCGTAGTTATACATTTGCATTACAAAATTTGTCAAGAATGTTTTAAGTAAAATGCAATCAGTAAGATAAAGAAGTGACTTGTCTCATAGTTCAGTGACTCTACTTTGTCATTTGGGTTTCAAAGTTTTTGATAGGGGTATGACTAAGTATGACCGTTGTTAGATAAAGAAATGATGTGTAATATCAAATCAGCAACGTTTCCATTTTATTTGAGTTTCACAATTCTTTATTTCTTTAATTTGTACTCATGTATGCAATGTTACTGCATAACAGTGAGAAAAGGGTCCTTTTGGGACTCTAGAGTTACAGGAGTGTGCAGGAATGCAGTTTCATTTCAAAGGTTGAACAGACTGATATATTCAAACACAAAATTTTCATGTTGTTCATGCTTCTTTCTTGTCCAGATAGTATCAGCTAGGCATTGAAATTGACAGGAAAAAAAAAATTATTATCTCCATCTCCACAATGCATCACCGAAAATTCCTACAGTGCCATAATTTGTACAAAAATTACAATGCACAAAATTACACCGCCAGGACATTAAAAGACAGGCAAACAACTAATTACACACACAGTCACAGACACCGATTACCAAAGTCAGAAACTCAGTGAAAACTCATTAAATGAAAAATGAATCGTCACTGGTAAGAGCAGCACTATGCTTCTCAATCATGTCAATACTCTCATTAATCTGTGTACTCCCGAGCAGTGTTGTAGCTAGAGCATTTTGAGTGGTGGTTGCAACTTCACGGACTTTGACCTGCGTGTGGAGTGAGCGCAGCGAACAGAGCTTCACGACTATCGACCAGGGGTCCAGGGGCAATACCGCAGCGGGTGTTCAGGGGGCAGCGCCCCCTAAGCTTTTGCCTTATACAACATTTGAGGCCCAAAATCCCAATTTCTAGATACCCAAATGACTGAAATGAGTCACACATAAATGGCTGTAACTGAAACAAATTCATACTGCATTAGTAAGTAGAAATAATTTATAACAGTATGAAATAGATAATGAATTAAATGCAATAAAAAAAGCACAAAAAACAAAGAGCTGTGTCGTTTCATTCATTCAGCTGTACTACTTAGTACTTACTTACCTAAGTCAGCTTCACTTTCACTTTGTAACGCTTTTCCTTTGGACTAGACCACACCAAGTAATATTAATAGTGGTCATATTGACCACTACGCAGGACGGATGCAAAAATACTACTCATTTTCTATCGCATGTACTAAAGGTATGGGGGGATAAGATATTTAAAATATTTCCTTTCAAATTCAGCTCTTAAATCATCTCACTCCTACCTTAAATGACCGTTAGGAAGAACTTCTGACATTTCCCGTAAAATCCAAAGTCAAAATCATGTCCAAAACCGAAGAAATCCCCCCCCCCCCGAATTTTTTCACGATCGCATGTTGTTTTCATTCCGCCGATGTTTTAGACTAAAATCGGCCAATAAAATTTTGTCCAAAAAGAAACTCGGTATCGCGTGCGCACATCGATCTCTACGATCGCGCAGGCAGAAAATCGGGACTTTTACGTGTGCCCGATAGGGGCCGAATTTTTTACGACCGATCTTCTTTTGGGGGGAGATATCTAGTCTGCGCTCGCGGCGATCAGGAAATGTACACAATGACCTCCGATACCCCGTTTCGCTTGTATTGACAATAAATTACGGATTTCATTTTTGAAATGATCTTTTCCAACATCGATAAGTTGAATTTATTGTATTTCATGGATATGTTGGTGTCGGTTCTTGTAAATTAAATGCCGATTTTGAGTGAATGTTAGTGACTTTTGTGCAGTGGTGTTTGAAAGTGCTGAGGTATATGACTGCCGAGATACACACGAAGTATGGTAAGGACGCTATGAGTGAACGAACTTGACTACCTTTGCAAATGGGAAATCATCGATCGCGAATCAGCAATTGCCCTGCGAGATATGTCCGCGGGCCTTGGTAGCGGACCCCGTCAGAGATGCGACCGGAGGCGTATATATACGTAGCTAGCTAGCTATATGCGCTATCGTACGTTCGGATTACAATCAATTTATTTTATCTTGATTTAAGTTTCAGATTAAACGAGTGTACTATACTTACAAGTCAAGTCATGAAATTATATTCATGGATTGGTCAATATCTAAGCACAACAAGGTAATTTCTGCGCATTATATGTGTGTTTTGGGGCAATTAATACACATCAAGTTTGGGAAAATAGTGGTGGGCGGGAGACTGATTTTCAGCCAGAGTGCCGGGCGGAAAATGTGAGTGGTGGGCGGGGCCGCCCACCGCCGCCCACCGTAGCTACATCCCTGCTCCCGAGACATTAGCATTCAGGATACCACCTCTTGCCCCACTGCCTCCTTGACCTTTGAACTTTAACTTATCATCACGTGAAGTATAGATATGAATGTAACTGACAAGAAGAAGATACACCTGGAAGCTCAAGTGCTGCTTCAGCATTCTTCCAGTATTTGCAGTAAAGGTAAAAAAAAAATTACAAAAAAACATGAACTGAAGGTGTATAGGCTATAGCCACGGGCATGGCCATTTCGAGGATTGGTAAGACGGCATCTTTGAAAAGGTGGGAAAAGTGCCCAAGTGTCCGCTTGGCAGGATGGTATCTTTCAATGATTTTGCGATGAGCAATATGATTTCCTTTTCTTATTTTATGTAAATGCAGTTTTTATAAAAATACAATGTACCGGTACGGTATGGTGGTTGATCCAGTGTCCAAACCCTTTTCAGAAAATCAACGATAGCAAATTAAATATCATATGAATATCTGTCAAACTTACATAATGAATGTTCAAAGTCCTACAGAAAAAGAAGTTGATGGAATTTTAAAAAGACAACCTAGATTTAATACGATATTCTCTTCCGAGTGAACCCCTTCCCAACGACGACGCGTTTTGGTCCCTTGAAAAAGGTACTGTATTTCCGAACGTGTGAAACCTATGGGAAAAAGACACAACCTTTGTTTCAATAGTGTGGTTTTCATACGCGTAATCCCACGCGTATGAAAACCCATTTTAGGCGCTTAACTTTACACGTACGGTAATACAATCTGTTCGGAATTACAATCCTTGACTATACCTTCTGAAAGAAAGAAAAAAATTGTTAGAATTTTAAAAATAATATTTGTGGCAAAAATAGTCAGTTTTGACTAATTGCCAAATAAAAACAAATAACAACAACAATGCCAAAAGGCAATAGCATCACCTGGCCTGCCACTAAGTAACAGTATAGATCTAGAGTCTAGTCAAGGATTGTAATTCTGAACAGATTGTATTACCGAACGTGTACTGTTAGTGTTAAGCGCCTAAAATGGGTTTTCATACGCGTGGGATTACGCGTATGAAAACCACACTATTGAAACAAAGGTTGTGTCTTTTTCCCATAGGTTTCACACGTTCGGAAATACAGTACCTTTTTCAAGGGACCAAAACGCGTCGTCGTTGGGAAGGGGTTCACTCGGAAGGGAATATCGTATTAAATCTACGTTGTCTTTTTAAAATTCCATCAACTTCTTTTTCTGTAGGACTTTGAGCATTCATTATGTACGTTTGACAGATATTCGTTTGATATTTTATTTGCTATCGTTGATTTTCTGAAAAGTGTTCGGACACTGGATCCACTACCATACACACCAGGGCAGCGTTTCATCAAACGGTCATAACTATAAGTACAAGTTCGCCGACATCACATTGAAATGCGTGTATTAAAATTAACACGCGTTTCAATAGGATGTCGGCGAACTTGTAGTTATGACGGTTTGATGAAACGATGCCCAGCATTCCAGCAAGACTAGATCTAGACCTCTATACTAATCATGCTAATACTAATATTACTAGTCTAGGTCTAGACTAGCTATACGAGCTCTGTGGCTTATCAATCTGCTACTGGCCACAGAGCTATACAGCCCATGCCTATACTGCGTGTGGAGGAAGATATCAACCAAAAAATCTAGATCTAAATATCACCATTTCCCACATACTGTGAGCCATGCAAACCACCCTCGGAGTTTGCTAAAGGGGTTACCTTCCAGGATCAACTAAGATTGTAAAAATTGAATGAATAAAAAAGAAAAAAAGCCACAAAATTGGCAGGTGTGATCAGGTTTTTTTACCTTGCACTTGTAACTTGTATATATGGGACTACACATGCAAGGTAAGATTGGTGTAGTCCCATATATACAAGTTACACAGTGTAACTTGTATATATGGGACTACACCAATCTTACCTTGCATGTGTAGTCCCATATATACAAGTTACAAGTGCATGGTAAAAAAAACCTGATCACACCTGCCAATTTTGTGGCTTTTTTTCTTTTTTATTCATTCAATTTTTACAATCTTAGTTGATCCTGGATGGTTACCCCTTTAGAAAACTCCGAGGGTGGTTTGCATGGCTCACAGTATGTGGGAAATGGTGATATTTAGATCTAGATTTTTTGGTTGATATCTTCCTCCACACGCAGTATAGGCATGGGCTGTATAGCTCTGTGGCCAGTAGCAGATTGATAAGCCACAGAGCTCGTATAGCTAGGTCTAGACCTCTACAAAGTAAGATTAAATCTAGATCTAGAGTCTAGTGGTTCAAACAGCAAATGGATGCGGCATTAATTATTGCGAATTAGAAAACCACCACTCATTCCGCACAATAGCCCTTCACAAGCATGACAAGTTCATGCCTAGGCTAAGTGTGGATGTAAGTAACTTAGTCTAAGCCGAGGGAGTAAGGCTAGGCCTAGGCTAGGGCTAGGCTAAATTCATATTTACGGCTTAGACTACGCCGGCTTACGCAAAACTTGTAAAAGTTAGAAGCTTCGTTCTAAGTGTAGAATTAATTTAGTAACAAGTTAAAGTTACTAGGCCTAGATCTATATTAGATCAGTGTGCACTACAAGTTAGATCTAATTTCAATTTTACCTTCCAGCCGGGCCACCTCAGCTCATCATTTGTCCATCAAACATGTAGGCTAGCTTTCAAGGCTGTTCAATTCAATAATATAGTACCGGTATACACAATGTCAATTTGTCTATGTGTACGTGTGTGCAGTGCATGCATATATGCGCGCAAGCATGCAGCTCAGCTCAGCCAAAGAGTTTAAATACGAAGAGTGCTCAGTCCCGAACTAAAGCACGCGTATATATTGTGGTACATGTCGATCGGCCGAGAGGGAAGATTATAGTCTTTATCAAGATGTTTGTATTTTTTATTTCCTTTATTTTTTCTTCTTTTGCTGTACATCGCTTTTGGTAAAGCCGTAAAGGGCATAATCTTGATATTGTCCCTTCAAATACAAACTTATGTCCCAAAACAGATAGGAATCAACATACTCTAACTGCACCATGGAGGAAAGGGAGAGAGTTGGGAGGGGGAGCTAGGAGAGATGTTTATATTTTTGTTAAAGTTAGCGGCTGTGAAATTTCTATTAATATTTATGTGATGGGGGGGGGGGGGGGGGGAATGGTGCAAACATGTTCCCTGATATTAAGCTCTATATGAGCAAACACTGCGATATCTGACGAGAATGTCGAGAAAAGTAAAAAAATAAAAAAAATAAAAAATAAATAAATAAAATGCTATCTTTATTTTTCTAAATCAGAATATTTCATTTGATATCATGATTTATGTAAATTTTAGGGATTATAGACATATAATGTAAATCTATGGCCTTATGTTAAAAGTCAAGACAGAGAAGGCTTTATTAAAATGAGATTGCGTGCGAGCAATTCCTTAAATAGAAAGATTAATTAAGAGAGGCATATCCAAGATTCTCTTATTTTTATTGGTGGCGTATCCAGGAATGCACGTGCCCTACGTGCCAGCCAAAACCAAATCTGACATATCTTATAGTTACACATCGAATGAAAGGAATTGTGTGCCCCCCCCCCTCCCCGGCACAGAAGGAACATGAAAAATGTGACTTTTTTTTCCTTGCTTGTCTGAAAATTCAGAATAGACAGCATCTGATGATTTTTTGTTCGTCAGGTGTGAGCCCCCCCCCCCTCCCCTGCATTCCTGGATACTCCACCAATATAAATAACTTACAGTAAGTTATTTGTAATATTCTGCTGTAGCAGTTTGAGACGACAGGCGAAGAAAACAGTATAGGGCTATTTTGAATTGAATTAACTAGTAACCAACAATAGCAGCTGAAGATATAATTTATTTATTACCAGTCCTATTCTGTCTTTGTAGGAATATCCCATTCCTTTTGCCCCATCCCCCTTTGTCTCTCTCTCTCTCTCTCTCTCTTTCTCCCTTCCCTCCCCCTCTCACAGGCTTTCATTTTCTAATAATCTCTTATTCTCTCTTACAACCGATCTATAAAAATGACTCCAATAGAAATGAGGACAAAATAATGATCTCTTATTGTTTTTTTTTCCTTCAATGGTTCAATTTAATGAGATCGACCACCAACACCATGCAATCCCATTCTTCACATCCATGACAGAATAGAAGGCGCTGATCGGGGGGGGGGGGCGAATCGACCGCGCCCCCTTTTTGGAACCCAACTGGCATACCTTAAGTACACAATAAAAAAAAATTGCCTCTTTAATTGTGTAATTTTCGGCTCTGTGCCCCCTCCTCTACAAACTCCTGGATCCGCCCCTGGAATAGGAATTACATTCTTTTGAACTACAAACTACAGGTATACACGGACTCTGGCCTAAAATGTAAATAAAACCGGATAGAGCACCATTAGTTTGGGAGCCAACGAGGCTAACAATGTTGGTCTATTAACCCTCCGAGAAAACTTGTAAAAAAAGCCCACCCCGCAAGACTGACGTGACAGTCCGGGCATGGACGAGTGGCGGATTTAGGGGGGGGGGGGCACAATTCCGGCCCATGCACCCTCCCCTTTTTAAAAGAAAGTCATACATCATTGTACCCCGGGCCCTTTTTTTTTTATTGTTTTGGAGGGCCGGCGAGAAGAAAAAAAAATCTTTTCACCCCTCCCCCCCCCCCAACTGAGCAACTTTTCGAGGACTGGCGAAAAAAATTATCCTCCTCCCCCCCCCCCCCCCCCCCCCACGCAGCAACTTTTGGAGGAATGGTGAGAAGAAAAAAATACGAATCTCCCTTCTAGCAGTTCCAAAAAGTTGACAGCCCTGCATTTGTGCCCCCCCCCTTTTTTTTTTTTTTTTACTACATCCTGCATTCGCCCCTGTCATGGACTGTCAGTGTCAGGCTCATATCCATAATAGGGTTCAGAAGCCCCCTCCCACTACATTGTCGGTCTCGTTGGCTGAAGCCAAAGTACGACGATCAGCAAGTAAAAAACTTTGATGAGCGAAGTTTGAGGAGAACACCTTCGGCAAACTGACAGAGTTCCATCGGCAACGTCACCACCTCGATCGGGATCGCAGAGGGGTAGACCTAGCATCTCCCATGCATCAGTCATTTTGGCTAAGCGTAATTCGGTGGTAGAACGTTTATTATATGAAATTATGAATTTAATACATTGAATTTTGCCTCTGGTACATTAGAAATATAATAGTGAACTGGAATTTAGTGAGAGTTTCTTCTAATACCGGCTAGGCTGGGCCCCTGGGCGGGCGGACATACGTCTGCTACATGGTCGTCTGCTAGCGCACGATCTCATTGGATGTCGTGATCTCACGTGATCGATACTACACGCCCACATTACGTCATCAATAACAACAAACGGTTTCACGTGTTATAATGACAAATTATTTTTTTTGGTCAAAAGCATGCATATTCCCGGGGATTTATGCGGGGTTTAAATGACGCATCGAGCCTTAATGATACACTTTCAGAGCTTTAAATTTTATGTAAATTACATTTTTCATAATTTCAAATAAATACTAGGGGAATTAAAGTCATTTCAAAATCCCTCTTTTCATGTGTTAACCTATGGCCGGGAGCTGGAAGGCCAAAAGCATGCATATTCCCGGGGATTTATGGGGGGTTTACTGGACTTATTGAGCCTTAATTATAAACTTTCAGAGCTTTAAATTTCATGTAAATTACATTTTTCATAATTTCAAATAAATACTATATTTAGGGGAATTGAAATCATCTAAAAATCCCTCTTTTCATGTGTTAACCTATGGGAGCTGGAAGGCCAAAAGCATGCATATTCCCGGGGATTTATGGGGGGTTTACTGGACTCATTGAGCCTTAATTATACATTTTCAGAGCTTTAAATTTCATGTAAATCACAGTTTTTATATTTTCAAATAAAAACTATGGGAATTATAATCATCCTAATATTCCTTGTTTTCGCGTGTAAACCTATGGCAGGCGAGACTGTTTTGGTCAAAAGCATGCATATTCCCCGGGATTTATGTGGGGTCTTTTCAATTTTTTGAGCCTTCAGTAAGCTTTTTCAAAGCCTCAAATTACATGTAAATCACAGTTTTTATATTTTCAAATAAAAACTATGGGAATTATAATCATCCTAAAATTCCTTGTATTCGCGTGTAAACCTATGGCAGGCGAGACTTTTGGGGGGTCAAAAGCATGCATATTCCCTGGGATTTATGCGGGGTCTGTTCGACTAGTTGAGACTTAATCATACATTTTCAGAGCTTTAAATTTTATTTAAGTCACATTTTTCAAAATTTTAATCTAATTCTGGGGGAATTATAATCATTCAAAAATCCCTGTTTTTGCGTGTTAACCTATATGGGAGCTGGAAGGCCAAAAGCATGCATATTCCCGGGGATTTATGTGGGGTCCCTTCCACTTTTTGAGCCATCATTAATCTTGTTCAGAGTCTCAAATTACATGTAAGCTACATTTACATGAAATTCAAGGAAATACCAAAGGAACTATAATCATTCTTAAAATCCATGTTTTCACGTGTTAACCCTATGGCAGATGATTATGTCAAAAAGCAGGCATGATCCGGGGATTCTTATAGTGGCATTTATTGATAATAAAGGTTCAATAAATGTTTTTTGAACTATCCATCCTTTCTCTCGTGCAAAAATCAGACTTGAAAAAGATAGAGCAAGATATGAAATATCAAGAAAAAATGAGACATCTTTTCACGTGTTATACCCTATGGCGAACGTATTTTTCCGAGTCTATTTTAACACAGCAATTTACGTCTGCCGAAAGTACTACGGAAGTAAGTGAGAGTAATCTGTCTTGATACTATTAAAAGTCTTTGGCTCAGCCATCGATCTGAGCTACGGTAGCGGTAAGCAATGCGCTAACTCCGGTGCAAGCGCAATACAATGTCAGTGCAATGGCCAATGCAGAGCTATAACGTTAGCTAGCGAGAGAAACGTTATGCATGCACCACATGCACACCGGCCGCCGCCGACGCAATCGACTCGAGCTCGACAGGGCCATGCCACATAGGGGACCACCATAGATCTCTAGGAAAGATTAGTCTTGCGTGATTCGTTCGGCAATAACAGTGGACGTTTTCATTAAAAAATACGTATTTTATCACTATGTAGAACTCTTGAAATAAATTTTTGTAAGTTCAAAATAATAAGAAGGATTGAAGTTCTTTTAAATGGGTAATTAATCTCTTTCAATTTCTGATTTACTTTTCATTGGATAAAAATGAAGATGAGGAGAAGACTATATTACAACAACAAAGCAGTGCAGCATGCACAGGCCACAGCCAGACTCGATATCAAGCAACATATCTGGGACATCTGTCACCTCTTCAGACCAAGACCAAGACCTAACGTTAGATCTTACGTTACATCATAGAGAGGTACAACTACAAAACCAAATATACATGTAGGAACGGAACTAATTTAAACAAACGTCACTTTTATAATTAAACTTAAAGGCAAATATCAGAAATCCACTGGCAGTGGATTGTAATTCCGAACAGATTGTATTACCGAACGTGTACAGTTAAGCGCCTAAAATGGGTTTTCATACGCGTGGGATTACGCGTATGAAAACCACACTATTGAAACAAAGGTTGTGTCTTTTTCCCATAGGTTTCACACGTTCGGAAATACAGTATCTTTTTCAAGGGACCAAAAAGGCCGCGTCGTTGGGAAGGGGTTCACTCGGAAGGGAATATCTTATTAAATCTACGTTGTCTTTTTAAAATTCCATCAACTTCTTTTTCTGTAGGACTTTGAGCATTCATTATGTAAGTTTGACAGATATTCGTTTGATATTTTATCTGCTATCGTTGATTTTCTGAAAAGTGTTCGGACACTGGATCCACTACCATACAGTATAGTCAAGGATTGTAATTCCGAATAGATTGTATAACCGTACGTGTAAAATTAAGCGCCTAAAATGGGTTTTCATACGCGTGGGATTACGCGTATGAAAACCACACTATTGAAACAAAGGTTGTGTCTTTTTCCAATAGGTTTCACACGTTCGGAAATACAGTACCTTTTTCAAGGGACCGAAACGCCGCGTCGTTGGAAAGGGGTTCACTCGGAAGGGAATATCGTATTGAATCTACGTTGTCTTTTAAAAATTCCATCAACTTCTTTTTTTGTAGGACTTTGAGCATTCATTATGTAAGTTTGACAGATATTCGTTTGATATTTTATTTGCTATCGTTGATTTTCTGAAAAGGGTTCGGACACTGGATCAACCAACATGTAGTCATGGATTGTAATTCCGAACAGACTATTACCGAACGTGTACGATGGGGGGATCTAAAGGCAGCTACGCACTTTGTTTCCAGCGGGTAAAAAGTCACCTTTTCAATTATTAATGTGAATTTCTTTCATATATCTTGGTTCTACATACTCTTAAATCAAATCCCTGAGAAAATTGCGAAGGACAAATTTCAATAACATTAATTTTCAAGTCGATGTCGATACCCATGTCGAATTTGGTCGAAAAAATGAAAGGGTCCTAAAGCTACGCACACATAAATGAATACAAATCTTGATTTTGAAGCTGACTAATGCGAATTTCACCCCGATTTCAAAATAGTGATAATATCACCAAAAATGAAGGAAAATTACTCGTTCTTTTTGTCGAATGTAAATGTATTTGCGGGGTGCGTAGCTTTAGGACCTGCGTAGCTTTAGGACCCCTGACCATACAGTTAAGCGCCTAAAATGGGTTTTCATACGCGTGGGATTACGCGTATGAAAACCACACTATTGAAAGTTGAAACAAAGGTTGTAACTTTTTCCCATAGATTTCACACGTTCGGAAATACAGTACCTTTTTCAAGGGACCAAAACGCCGCGTCGTTGGGAAGGGGTTCACTCGGAAGGGAATATCGATTATCGTATTAAATCTACGTTGTCTTTTTAATATTCCATCAACTTCTTTTCTGTAGGACTTTGAGCATTCATTATGTAAGTTTGACAGATATTTGTTTGATATTTAATTTGCTATCGTTGATTTTCTGAAAAGTGTTCGGACACTGGATCCACCACCATACTTAGTCTAGGTGCACGGCTGATTTGGGAGACTCTCCCACTAACTTTTTTGTTAGTACTAGCATGGGGAGACAGTCTCTGATATTGGAGACTTTGCTCATAAGACAAAAGAGGACAATACACTTTCTATGTGGTTCTTGAGTTATCTCGAGAACGAGAAAGCGGGACGGACGGAACTTCAGTGGGCGGAGGCATAAAAAGCTATCTGGCTATACCGTGCGTCTCAAACTTTACACTTTTGACATGTTTGAAATGGCTGCTAAATAAAAAATATATGATTCTGGGGGAAAAGGTTTATATGTATGGATAGCTCATGGACACTTATACATAAGCTTATCTGAAGATAACCTTGTACTCCAGACTAGCTTTTATGGGTGAATAGGCTTCAAGAGCTTTTGTGTGTATCAGCAGGCCTTTTTCCAGTCTGGACAATTCATACATGAGAGGAAAATCATTATATAAAATTTCACTTTCAATTCTGAATCTCCAAATTTGTGGCAAAGTAAGAGTTGAAGAGTCCCTGAATCAGGTAATCTAGCAAATTTAAGAAAATTAAATCTTGCTTAGAGCAATTTTGTTGTCCGTTTGTGACTGCTGCAAAAGTGAATGTTGGACACAGTCCCACATAGGCAAGGGCCTATGACTGAGTAGCTCATGGACTCAACTTTCATATGACACCAAAAAGTCCGAAAATAATTCATGCTTGGGTGAGCACTGCTCACTTTTGTAAAGGGAATGAAAATTAGGTTGCGAAGGAATTAGCCTTCCATTTTGTAAGAGGTGAGTCCTTTGGAGCTTACAAAATTTAGGGTGATATGATAAATTCATGGCAAAAAAAAAAAAAAAATCCCCCCAACGCTCCAAAAGTCAATCCTTGGGGAGGGGGTATCAGATTTTATTGGGTCCAGAATTCTCTGACCCCTTGGGTACGCTAGTGCTTATCCCGAATTCTATCATTTCCCAAATTTGGACTAGTTGCTATTACCCATTGACCTGAAGAATAAGTAGCCAACATCTGTGACATTCCTTTTTTCAGCAAACCTTACAAGATGGATGAAACAGTTGTGAAATTGAAAAGAAGAAAAATCAACTGAAAAGAAAGACTGACATGTTCATTTTACAAATTTGTGTTACACTGTACTGTATTTCTTCTGCGAAACTCAACTGCTAAAATGACTGGTGGGTTGGTTGATTGAGTGATTGACTGAGTTATTGAATAATTATGATTGATTTCTTGAATAATTAATTGATTGAAATAGCTAAATGGTGATTGAATGCTTGATTGATTAATTGATTGACCGATTGATTGACTTATACATTGTTGATTAAGTGATTGATAGCTGAATGTTGATTGTCTAATTTACGGTATTGATTGATTGACTGATAGATTGTGATTGACTTCAGGTGTCAATGGGTAATACATGTAGCAACCAGTCCAATTTGGGAAATGTAGGTGGTCTGGATATTTTGGAGTGGAGTCCAACGAATATGAATTGTCAAGATATGCACAAGCACACCCAGGAAGAGAGAGAGAGAGGGGGGGGGGGGGGGCATACATGTCCTCTTGACCCTTATCCCATCTATCCAACAAAGTCCTACCCTACATCTCACCTCCCCTGCACCATGTACCATCACCCCATCCTGACTCCCATGAACACAACACTGAGTCTACCAGGGAAAGTTACAATGCTACAATAATAAATGCAATTCCTGTTCACTCATGCATAAAATGTTAATCCTATAAACCACAAATTTCACTCAGCAAACCCAAACTCATCACAATTGATCATAAATTTTTCATATCATCCTCAATATTTGGAGTGGAGTCCAACGAATATGAATTGTCAAGATATGCACAAGCACACCCAGGAAGAGAGAGAGAGAGAGAGGGGGGGGGGGGGGGGGGAGGGCATACATGTCCTCTTGACCCTTATCCCATCTACCCAACAAAGTCCTACCCTACATCTCACCTCCCCTGCACCATGTACCATCACCCCATCCTGACTCCCATGAACACACCACTGAGTCTACCAGGGAAAGTTACAATGCTACAATAATAAATGCAATTCCTGTTCACTCATGCATAAAATGTTAATCCTATAAACCACAAATTTCACTCAGCAAACCCAAACTCATCACAATTGATCATAAATTTTTCATATCATCCTCAATTCTTTAAGCTCCAAAGGACTTTCCTCTCACAAATTGGAAGGCCCATTCCTGCGCAACCTAATTTCCATACCCTTTACAAAAGTGAGCAGTGCTCACCCAAGCATGAATTATTTTCTGACTTTTTGGTGTCTATGAGCTTTCCATACATATGAACCTTTTCCCCCAGAATCATGTATTTTTTATTTGGCAGCCATTTCAAAAGTGTAAAGTTCTTTTTAAGACGCACGGTATAGAAGAGTTTACATTTGTCTCTTTCCTCAGCGGAGCTAGACATAGACTTGATCAGCAGATTATCTATCCGCGAACAATTAAATACAATAAAACAAAACTACAGTACACATTGATCTACATGATAAACAATGCCTGCATTCATTGTAAATATTTTCTTTAAAGGAAAATGAAACCCCCAAACTAAATGCATTTTAGTAGAAGCAGAAATTCAAAGAAACATCAGTGAAAGTTTGAGGAAAAACAGACAACTAATAAAAAAGTTATGAATATTTGAAAGCCTAAAAATTGGCAATTGGCAATGTCCTCATTATGCTAATGAGATGCTGTGATGTAAATGTGTTATACTTTCCAATTGCCTTATACAAATAATGTAAAAATCCACTTTCCTTGAATATATCTTAGAAAATTTGATTTCTGTATTATAGGTGGTGTTCATAAATTTATTTCTCACAATATATTTCAAGCACATTGTTGATGATTCAGTTTTCTTTGTTTTAAAAGCTGAATTCTGATAATTTTCTTATTTATAACCTATAAAGAGAGAGAGCACAAAAACGTCATAGCATCTCATTAGCATAATGAGTATGTCAATTTCATTTAGCAATTTTAGGTGTTTAAAATCTTCATAACTTTTTTATTCTTTATCCGTTTTTCCTCAAACTTTCAGTGATATGCTTCTAAGATTTTCTGCTTCTGTTAAAGAGCATACTTGTTTGGGGTTTCATTCTCCTTCCAAAAAAAAAAAAAAAAAATAAATTTAATGCATGAATTGAATGGAAGCGATATATGAATTTTGATACATACCTTATTCCTTCTTGTGTAGATGGTGTCCTTTGTTGTAGAAGCAGAGTGCGAGGCTACATGTATACCACCTTTCCCTGATGAATTACTGGAAACAATATTCTATCACTTCTCTGGAACCACCATAGGGAGAGCCCATGCAGTGTGCAGAAAATGGAATGAAATTCTATTAGCACTAACTAAGAGGTAAGGGAAAAAAAGGCTTGTCCGATAATATAGAAAAGTGAAACTGGACTTGGAGTCAGTAATGTTTTCTTAAATATTGGGAAAAGAATTACATGTAGCATATTATTGCCGGCATATGAGTTCCAACACACCATATATAAAACCCTGGAAACAAAAATATTTAATCTTATAACTAAAATAAATAGTATCAATTCTAAAACACTGCATCATTAATGACTCAGTCTTGAATGTTTTTTTTCTTTTCATTTTCACAGTTCTGACATGTGGTTCAGACGATGCAAGAAGGAGATTCCCAAGTACACTCTGATGCAGATATGTAACCATCCTCTTGAGCCTCAATGCCGGAGTGGAATAGAGTGGAAAGATGTCTTTGCAAGATGGCGGATGTTCAGAGGGAAGAGACTGTTTGATGGGGCAGAGCTTGAACCCAAGAAAGTCATTTCAAAGGATTTTGATGAGATTGTAATGCCTCAACGCTTTTTCACTGGAATGCTCACACTTTGTTTTACTGGTACATAAAAGCTGATTCCTTAAGAATGAGAGAGCAAAAAGAAAGAGGAGAGAGAGAGAGAGAATAGAACAACAGAATGTGGTGTATGATAAGATGAGCTATTATACCAAAGTGAAATCCTTATTTTGTAAAGATAAGGAGGTGAGTTATGAGTTTGCGATAAGGAGGTGGTAAGCAAAATAAAGTTTTACCTGAGAAAAAGAAATTTTTAAAACTTTTGAGCCATTTACCATAGTTTCTAATCTTTTATGATGGAGAGGGTAAGGTTGCTGGATCCAAATTTGTGACCTCTGTCTGAGTGGTTCAATCTGTCCAATATTTTGCTCTTTGTTTTAGAAATCAAATCTGAGCTGCTTGTAATGACAAGAAAAATAACTTGTTGATGATCTTTAGAATGACTTTTTTCTCTTTAAATCCAATATGGAAATATGTAAATAAAACAAAATATGACCCTGATATGATATTTTTATTTTGGTATTCAGATGATGTGGTGTATGACTATAACAAAGGAAACATAGTGGCTTATGATGTACACAGTGAAGCTTCAGTGAGGAAAAAACACTCAACTTCTACCAGCTTTGCTCTAGCCATCCAAACACTAGGCATGACCGTTGCGATAGATGCTGAAGGTAATATTAGCGAATAGTGAGCCACATTTTGCATTTCACCCTGTGACCTGTCAGTGGAAACAAAAATTTTTTTGGAGTTTGATAATGATGACATTTTATAAAGGACATGCCCTTCATATCACTGATTAAAGTTTTCTTTTACTCTTATGACTGGTCTATGCAAGATATTTTGTAATGTGGCTCATCTTATCACAGGAGATTAGACTATGATTATGATTATGATTATGATTATGATTAGACTATGACGGGGTATCATCTTCGTGATAAGCTGCATAGCCCTTTAAAGATTACTAGAAGAAGAATGAAGTGAACTTTGGATGAACATTGTATAAGTTTTTAAAGTCTTTTTTTAAAAAGCCTTTTTTGTAATGAGAAAATCATATTATTCATGCCCTTCCAAAGTATTTGAGTATTTATCATGTATATTTATAAAAATCATTTCATTTTTATTATTGATTTTTCTTTTTATTTATCAGGCAAAACCTCATTTGAAGCAAATGTTGAGAAAGCAGTGCTTGTCATTTTAATGGAAGGACATTTAGAGATTCTTATTGGCCTGGAGTTAAAGTTCTCAGTTAGACTGAGCTATGCAGCCATGGCACCTATGAGGTATGGTATATGTATGCAGCTGGTGATTATCATGGGAAACAGATGAAAAAGATCTGATATCCCCATTGATTCACTGTTTAAAAAAAACAAAACAAGGAAACCCTATTACACTTCTATTTGGGAATGTATCATTAAAGTGACAGTATATTATGCACTAAATTTTTGTCTCCTATTCATTTTGAAAGCTTCCAGCCCTCACAGAATACAATTCATTTTAAGCTACTTTTGACTGAGCATGAACACTTCCATGAAAATTCCACTCATCATTGAAAATAACAAAGAGATTGTCTTTCAGAAAAAAGGAAAAATATAGACTGTGAGATAGTTTAGAAAAACAAACAAATTGAGTATTTCTCTCCAAAATTAAATTGGTAGGTATAATGATTAATTTTTATTGCTTTCCATAGATCCGCAAGAAAACAAAGAGTTCAGTTCGTCCTGGAACATTGATTTTTTTCATGGGAAATCTCTTAATGTTTTATTTTTTTCAACACATTGAATATTTATGCTATTCAAGAAAAATTAAAAATGAAAATGAAACTACACTGATACCTTACATACAACTTCTTTCCAATAGTACCTGGTATGATACCATTATGGTGCAGACAGATACACCTGGATGTCTGGAAGTCCAAGCTTTTCGAGTCCAGTTGGATGTTGGAGGGACTGAACAATTGTCTGTAGATCACATACAAACCTGTCACCCAAAATGTCTGGGTGCTCTGCATGCTTTGCACCTCACAGAAAATAAGGTATTACCCCAATATATACATTTGTTGATGCACACAAAAATGTTCACTCTGATCTTTAATTTATATTAGCCATTTTCACAATGCAGTAAAATGCCTTTAGTCATTATGATTTTCACTTTTGACATAAAAATTACTTCATCCTATCTCAAAGAAAGACAAAAAAGCAGATTGATAATTGTTTGAATTCAATGTGAAGACAGTTTTGAAATTGAGAAAAACATTTTTCTTAAAATTTCTTTTAACAATTTTGTTTATATTATATTGAGGAAGTGTCACTATATTTAGGAAATAATCATTGAATTTGGTTTTAATATAAATGGAGATGTATTATGTTATTTTAATTCCAATTCCATGTTATTTTTCTAATTTTATGTACACTATAGGCCCTAATGCTAAAAGGGACCAACCTTATGATGTGGGACATTGCTGTCGGAGAAGAGTACAGATCCCTTTCCCTGACAAGCCAGACCCCTGAGGACAGTCAGAAAGGACTGATGTCCTGGGTAGGCAGTATGGTAGCAGTCACCGACTCCAAGGGTAGGTAGCTTTGTTGATTAGTGGCCTTGGTAGGGCATATGGTACATGTACCTGTGACTTAATGCAATGGTAGATCACCTTATTGATCTTGACATCCCAGGTAGGCAGTATAAAAGCTGCATTCAGGCCAAATGCCATACTACCTACCCAGGACCTCAAGACCAAAAAAGTGACCTGCCACTGCATATAGTTACAGCTGTTGTACTGCCTACCTGGGACATCAAGATCTTGGTTAAGTTAATTTGTGTCTATCCCACTGCTGCCACCATATTATGTTTTATTGTTCCCAGTGGGGACACTCGGGACCCCAAATAAAATCAGAGAGCATTGATTTCCTGGGTAGGTAGTATGGTAGCTGTCACTGACTGCAAGTGAAGTTTGATGTGTACTCTCTCTCACCACTGCCATCATATGTTGTACTAGTGTAGATAGTCCCGAACAAATCTTGTTATGGAGAGGCAGTACAGTGAAATTCAAAGATTTATTTTTTTTCTGTTCAGACGTTCCAAAATCAGACACATTAATTAATTTCAAATGGCTTTGAAACATTTAACCCATCGAATACTGAGCCCGAGATAACTGCTTTAAAGCCAGTCCTTATAATATAATATATATACATGTATAAGGCACATGAATATTAACATTTTCTTAAATAACAAAAATAAGCATGCAAAAATCTGTCATTAATCTGTCAGTGAATGTGAGCTGAGGTAATACATTGAATACTATTCAATTTTGGTACAACACACTGTTTCCATCAGCCCAGCTGAGTATTATCTGAGGCTTAGTATTCCACAGGTTGTTGTTGATTACAGCAGATTCTGTCTCCAAATTGTCTTTATATCTAGGACAGAACATAATTATTCTGTACTGCTTGGATGAGGAATGTGAGAGGGTGCAAAATGTCACATGGGTTGACCCACAGGAGCCTGTACTTGCTTTCAACCTTCTCTATGATGGTAGTATAATGATGAGTAACAACCACCGGTGTAATCTACTAGTCCTCAAGAGAGGGGAGGAAAGTGGAGAGAGCTGGGGCGGAAAGAACTTTCAGGAGTGCTCTCCAGTGCAGCAAGCTCATAGCCACAGTGTTGAAATCAAACAGGACGGTGAAAATGGGATCGATTCTTTTGTCCAGAAGAGCAGACATGCACCATGTGATACTATGGATGAAGCCACCACCTACAAGAAAACTTTGTCCAGGTTACTGGGTATTGACGAGGGAGATCCACTGTGGAAAAACTTTGATGCAGAAGCCAGCAGTAGCGAAGACTGTCAACATGTAGATACATGTAGTAATAGCAGTGATTATGATTGGTCTAGAAAGGAGAACAACAAAGAGGGCAGCTGTTCAACTCGTGAGGAATATATAATTGAGCAATGGAAAGAAGGGACTAAGGAACTCAAGTTATCGCATTTAGCAAGGACCTCTGTCATTCAGCAATCTATCCTTTCGGTCCCAATCCAAGGCTATGAAACAGTTAATTGCAAGTATTTTTTCACAGATTCTTCAGTTGCTATAGATACTGCATGGGATCATATGTTTCAAGATAGGCTGTTTGTATATAAGTGGAACTATATGCAATAGCAGCTGTAACTGCAATTAGTTGATAAGCATCTCAGATACTTTCCAAGAAATATCAGTCTTGTCATAAGTTTTTAAAGAATCAAAAGGATTTTAGAATGTGCCTTTCACAGCATTAAAATAGTATTTAAAAGAAGAAATATAGACTTGTTGAAGAAATTCTTATTGAATGTCAATTACTCTTTTTGTACCTATGGAAAAGACACTAGACTCCCTCTTCTTGTGCAAATAACTGTGTAAGTGGTCCTTGTCATGTATGCAATTAGTTGGGTTTTTTGTTGTTGCATGAATTCCCTGTGGATGCTTTATCTGCAGCACCTCATAAAATGGAATAGAAAAATGTGAATGTTTTTGTGCTGTCTAACAATAACATAAAATATGCAGAACTTTACAATGAGCCCATATTAATTTTGCTTTTCCTATGTGTACTTGTTTTTTGCATTCTCTCCCTCTCACAGTTGTCACATTTGTGATTATTGTATGATTGTCTAATCATCTTTGTATGTTTACATTAGGTGATATTGCAGCATTTTGAGGAACTTATGATTTAAAGTTGACATTATATTATTCTTGTATGGAGTAAGACTTCCCCTAAAAGGCAAAAATGGCTGATCTGCGCTTTGAGATTTGCTTCTACATAGTTTAATCCACATCTATTTATTGTCATATGCAGGAGCTCTAATTCCATGAAAAGAAATCATGGTGTGTAAACTGAAAGTATTGTTGATAAAGATTCACAAAGTAATGATCACAAATAACTATGCAAGCTAGACAGCCAAATATATCACAATCATTTCAAAATACATGTACAAGTTTTTTTATTTCATTTTTTTTTATTTCAAAGATATCGCCATAGTGCATTATTTTGGCTTAACATGTATAAAATGAAAGGCAGTATCGTATTGCATGATTGTTCTGTACTATACCATTTGTCCATTATGTTACTACATGTACCAAAATGTCATTTTATATCATAACATGATACTTTTAATATAATAATTCAGAGCTTACATATATTTTACTTTGTACTATTACTTAAGGGCATGGTCAAAAGCCATGAACCTCCAAGGGTTAACATTAAAAAGAGAAAAACATGCTGGAATGTTAACTTCTCCATTTTTTAGTCTATTATTTCATGGAATACATGTAATTTAGCTATTACATGTAACTCTTCAAAACTACTTGTAAGAAAAATCACCTATGAAAACTAGTCAATTGTGTAAAAACAAAATGAAAACAAAATTTGAAGGAATGTTTTCTGTACTAATGTTCTACACCCCCATGTTCTGACACATAATATATGCGAGGACTTGTTAGCTCTACACTGGTCCGTAAAAACTAAATCTCTTACAGACCATTATTATTGCAATCAAAATATTTTTGTGTATAAACTATGGCACCCTGAAATGGTTGCATAAGGTCAGTAACCATCAATGTTTATTTTAAAAATCCCTTGGAAAGGATTTGAAGGCTAAGGATCACAATTGTGTTGGGGAACATGGAGGGAGTAAAAACATTGGGATAACTTTCTTGGCAAGGGATGCAAACACATATAAAATTGTTTGATGTGAAAAATTAAAACAAGAAGTTATGTTCACAAACTGAAAATATTGAGAGAGAGTATAACACAAAAACAAGGCATTTTTATACAACTGCCTATTCATAAGAATGTATGGTTCAAATGTTACATGAATACAAGGTATGGCATCAATAATGAAAGGACTACATTTTAGAATGCAGAGACATTCATGTTAACAGGGCATCTAAGACTCATTAGTTGTCATTCCATGTTCCAAGTAAATGTGTCTAGAATAGTGCATGTGTTTCAAGAGGACTGGTATGAGTTTCATACATAAAAGTTAACACAAACATAATTCTAGCCTTTGACTGCAGTGTTATTGTTTAGCCTTTGATTCCTTTGAGCATGCATGATGAGTTGTATATTGATCATTCTTAGGATTTATTTATAGAGAAGAATATAAGGCCTCATTCACACAAGTCATGCTAAACTACCTCGGAGAAGCCCTGTTGTAGCAAAATTTAATGAGGTAAGACATACTTTAGGCCTACAGGTAACTAATAACACAGAGATTAGTAGGTACAGTGGCAACTCACTATAATAAGGACCTTGGGACCATGAAAATTACCTTGTTACATGAGGAATCTCCTTATACCAGGGTAAAAATAAGGGCATAAGCGATATTGTGTCTCGCCCACTCGCGAAAATAACATGAATGTACCCGAAGTGCACCTATCATCCAAGTTTGGTTGCCATTGCAGTAACATGTGCAGAGTTATGTGTCATAAGAGAGTCTTGCAGGTAAACTTTAACATATGACCTCAAATGACCTTTGACCTTATCACGTGACCTCCGACGGCACCATAACATGCAGGTCCCCTTAGTGCATCTACAACCCAAGTTTGATTGAAAAGTGAGTGACGGTTCCAAAGTTATCTGTCATAAGAGAGTCTTGGAGGTAAACTTTAACGGTTGACCTGAAATGACCTTTGACCTTACCATGTGACCTCTGAAGGCACCATAACATGAATGTACCCGAAGTACACCTGTCACCCAAGTTTGGTTGAAAAGTGAGTGACGGTTCCAAAGCTATCTGTCATAAGAGAGTCTTGCA
This sequence comes from Heliocidaris tuberculata, assembly GCA_025618425.1. NCBI lineage: Eukaryota > Metazoa > Echinodermata > Echinoidea > Camarodonta > Echinometridae > Heliocidaris > Heliocidaris tuberculata. Next base: position 9,270,031 of record CM046832.1, on the reverse strand, counting down.
GGTAAACTTTAACATATGAAAAGAGAGTCTTGCAGGTACTCTTTAATACATGACCTCAAATGACCTTTAACGTCATCATGTGACCTCCAACAACACCATAACATGAAGATACCCCTAGTACTTCTATCACCCAAGTTTGGTTGCCATTGCAGCAACAGTTGCCAAGTTATGCGTCCTAAGAGAGTCTTGCAGGTAAACTTTAACATTTGTGACGGACGACGGACGGACGCCATTTGGATCCCTTAGTCTCGCCTTCACCTCCGATGGGCGAGACAAAAACATAAAATAACGGACATGGGACCAGCAAAATTACCTTGTTATTTCAGAACTCTTTATACCGAGTTTCCACTGAACGCTAAAGGCTCATTCACATATGCCAGAGAAAACCACCTTTTTTTTTTTGTATTAAATGAATGGCGAGTGGGGATGCGTGATGCAACAAATGTCCTGCGCGTACTCACTTACCTGCGTGTCATAAGATAACTCCCACGTTTTTTTAAAGGCGGTTTATCAATTCATATTTGAACGAGCCATAAAGGGCCTTTCTACCATTTTTAGTTTTTTACCCCCACTTGCCATTCATTTATATGTAACATTAATTTTATTTTACCAAGGTGTTTTTTGTGTTGTTGATCATCTACCACATATCTGAATGAGCTTCAAAGAGGAATTTATGCTTGTGGCCTAATTCAAATGAGACTCAATTAACCACCCAACAAGGTAAAATATCAATCAAAATAACATTTGATATTAACAGTTCAGTCAAGTAACTTCATGCACGGTGTTGGTGTTGGATATAGAAATTCTACTAAAATTGAGCACCTAACACTAATATTCAGACCACGGAAGAAATACCCCAACGTGAAATGAACGCTTATCAATTAGTGGAATTGGTGGACACATATGTTGTACATGTACATGGAATGACACACCACACAAAGAATATTTGACTCCAGCTACCAAAACTAGATCAAAATTTAGATGTCAGCCTGCAAACATGAAGTGATTTTTGATTAATGCACTTCATGATTTCTTGTTGCTTCAAAGAAAGACTGATATCAAATGTATCACTACATCTATCAGAATCAGAAGGATGTTAACTTCTATATTATAACACTATCAACACTATAATGATTCATAAATTGACCATCAACTGACGATATATAAATCATGGCTTTGGATTCACATTAGAAAAAAATAAAAGGGAAATGGGAAATGTATTTGATCAGTACAACCTGTAAACTTGATATTCTGCTTAAAATCCGGTTTTAGAATCGATTGTACACACATGATTACTATTACATTTCTATTACACACTTGACATGCATCTCATAAATACACATTTGAGGGTCCAAAGTGTTTTGGGGACACCGTTAATACTTGGGGTCATGCTAAGCCTTAACTGGCCCATTAGGTGCCAGTATCGACAGAGAGTCAAGCGCTTGTTCAACTGATGCAAATTACTGTATTCCAATAAAAGTCCTCATAACTCTCATAACAGAATGATGCACTACAACTGCCATTTATTTCACTACATAAGAACCAATCTTCATGGTCTAGATATTAGTTTCATGTTATTATTTTTGTGAAGTTTCTAAAAGTTGTATATGTTAACTCATATTTATAATTATTCAGGGTTTTCAGGCGACCAGAAAAATTTGCGTATCTCATGGTTTGCTCAGAAGTATCCAGATGACGTGCAATTTTAAAACAATATCTCATTGTTTGTGTAAAAGACCCCAGAGGAACATGCAAATATTTCCATATCTCATGGTTTGGGCTGCTCGTGACGCATAAGAGTGAATACGCGTTTAAATATGCAAAATTTAAGACAATGGATGTATGCGCGCAGCGCTTGCAAGATGCTTGGGTAAGGACAAAATAATGTTTTTCTACATGTGTTTTATGTTGAAGTCAATAAAAAGACACAAGGATATGTAATGTTGAAAATTGAGGAACTAGGTTTCATACAATTAATAATAATATTGAATGGCTTTTCTTTCGTGGGACACAAGGTTATTTCGCACTCGATTTGAAAATATTTCACTTGTCGTGCTGACTCGTGGAATATGCTCATCAGCTAGTGCGATGTAAACTTATATCCCACTAAGGCCATTCAATATTATATAAATATTGATGGAATAGGTTCAAGTAAACAGAGGGAAATGCTTTCAAAGGTATACTGCTTCTATGTGTAGGCAAGTGCAGTGACAAACAATACAGGATCTGTAATGTTGTCAATAATATAAAATGACATACTCTTCTCTTTTTTAAAATAAATAATACATGCACATATATTTTCACTATCTGGTGGGAATGGACAGATATAGCTAAAGGCAGTAGTGATCACATCCTAGTCAAGGAATAGTATACTATTAATACATGGTTGGGAGTGCGTTAGTGCGATCCGGCAACACAAAGGTTTTTATCGTGGTGTACTAACACACGAGGCATAGCCGAGTGTAATAGACGATTCTAGGACAACTACCCCCTAGACAACTACCCCCCGGACAACTACCCCCGGAAAACCACCCCCTGGACGACTACCCCCCTAGGACATCTACCCCCAGGACAACTACCCCCAGGACAATTACCCCCAAGGACAACTACCCCCCAGGACAACTACCCCCCAGGACAATTACCCCCCAGGACAACTACCCCCCAGGACAATTACCCCCAGGACAATTTTTCCGGGGGTAGCTGTCCAGGGGGTAGTTGTTCGGGGGGTAGTTGTCCGGGGGGTAGTTGTCCGGGGGGTAGTTGTCCGGGGGGTAATTGTACTGGGGGGTAGTTGTCCTGGGGGTAATTGTCCTGGGGGGTAGTTGTCCTGGGGGGTAGTTGTCCTAGGGGGTAGTTGCCCTGGGGGGTAGTTGTCCTAGGGGGTAGTCGTCCAGGGGGTGGTTTTCCAGGGGGTGGTTGTCCGGGGGGTAATTGTCCAGGGGATAGTTGTCCGGATACGGTAATAGACACCACGATAAAAACCTGCGTGTTGCCCGATCGCACTAACGAACTCACAACCATGTATTAATAGTTTTATAAAACGGGTCTACAATCTTAGTGTTTTCTTACAATCTTAGTGTTTGATCCGGATTAGTCCCCTCGCCGTGCGTTAGTACTTTTTTTTTGCACGGTCACGTGGTGTTATTTGACCAATCAGGATGGCTACATTCTTGAACCCGTTTTATAATAGCTAATACATGTAGCATGATAGCATTGATATGCATCAGCTGAATAACTTTGTTACAAGCCCCCGTTTCATTTGTAATCTTCATTCAATGAAGCATTCAAATGAGAAGTTCATTAGTTCCTTTTTCTTTCCCATAGTAACAGTTCAGCAGCTTCAAACAAATATTCCACCTTGCTGCTCAGCAATCTCGGCAAGTTCCATTGCACGTAATTCCTCTTCTGTTGGAGGGGGCTTCCCATACAGCTCCTCAAAGCCTGGTGCATCTACACACTTTGGGCAGACGATTCCTCCCGCAATGGATATGCTACGAATTGTATGCGTCTGTTTGAGAACAATTCAGAATACAATGGATATTTGCTTTTTTGCTGCTTTTTTTTTTTGGGGGGGGGGGGGTTTGGTTTGTTTTTTCAAAAAGAGTTGACTTACGAAAGTAATCGGTCTTTCCTTTCAGATTGAATAGATAAGACTGAACTTTCCATTTAAAATGGTACATGGCACAAGCTTTCATTCTAATGAATCACTGAAATTTTAAAAATTTATATTATCACATGCTCTAATTTAATAACGCATTGATGTATACAAATTATAAAAAAGTGTAGCGTGATGGAGCAAACAATGTTGCACTGAAATATTGTACTAGGCATTACTAGGAATTACAAGACATTAACTTTTAATTAATTGCACATTTATTAAACATAATGATAATTTTTAATTCAAACTGAGGTTTGGGTTGCACAATTCATGAATCAATTATGTCTTTTTTTCCCTTATAAAAGATGAAAACTTCTCAATTTGACATTAACAAACAAAAGACATCCATCAACACAATAGTACACAGTTCGCAAATAATTGAGCCAAAAATATAAATTTTGCATTGCCACAGTGAGTTAATCTTAACAAGTAATCTCCCTATGGTGGTTATAGTGTACAGATAATAAGTTTAAGGTTCAGATTTGACATAATTCTTGAAATATTGTGATAAGATAGTAGTGGGAGAAGTAAGGAGGGGCAAAGTGAAAATGGGAAAGCTATGGCATTCCACTGGAGCAAATTTGAGTAAAATTTGAAGTAGAAAATCTGAAATAGTTTGACCAATATAGAATAACACACCAACTCGATTTCTTTTCGTTCTAGTAGCAGCAGCTGTTTGTCATCATCCTGGACTTCTCCACATTCTTGACATCTTTGGGGTCCTTTTTCTTCTTTCAACTTCTTCGCCATCACAGGGTACTCAAACTTTTCCTGAAAGTCAACATTTATGAATCGTCACAGTAAATTTCTATGGTGCTTGAACATTTAGGGATCATGGGAGAAAATTTCCATGGTGTTGGTCATTTAGGGATCATCCAGTAAATTTGCATGGTGTTGGATTATTTAGAGATCATCAGAGTAAATTTGCATGGTGTTGGATTATTTAGGGATCATCACAGTAAATTTGCATGGTGTTGGATTATTTAGGGATCATCAGAGTAAATTTGCATGGTGTTAGAACATTTAGGGATCATTAGAGTAAGTTTCCATGGTGTTGGATTATTTAGGGATCATCGTGTTGGATATTTAGGGATCATCAGAGTAGATTTTAATGGTTTTAGAACATTATGGATCGTCAGAGTAAATTTGCATTATGTTGGAACATTAGTGAATCATCAATTTAAATGCCCATGGTGTTAGAACACATGGATCATAAGAATTATTTTCCATGGTGTTGTAAAATTTATGCATCGTCAGAGTAAATTTCCATGGTGTTGGAGCATTTAGTGATCATCAAAGTAAATTTCCATGGCATTGGAATATTTATGGACCATCAGAGTAAAATTCCATGTTGTTGGAACATTATTGGATCATCAAAGTAAATTTCCATGGCATTGGAATATTTAAGGATCATCAAAGTAAATTTTCATGGTTATCAAACATAAGTGGATCATCAAAGAAAATTCAAAATTTTGTAACACTTACAGATTGTTAGCAAAAATGTCCATAATGTTGGAACATTTATGGATCATCAAAGTAAATTTCCATGGTGATGGAACATTTAAGGATCATCAGAGTAAATTTCCATGGTGTTGGAACATTGGATCATCAAAGTGAATTTCCATGGCATTGGAATATTTCTGGATCATCAAAGTAAATTTTTATGGTGATCAAACATAAGTGGATCATCAAAGAAAATTTCAAATTTACAGATTGTTGGCAAAAATTTCCATGGTGTTAGAATATTTCTGGATCATCAGAGTAAAGTTGCATGTAGCTGGAACATAAGTGGATCATCAAAGTATAATTTGCATGGTGTTGTAACATAAATGGATCGTCAAAGTAAATTTCCATGTTGTTGGAACATTAGTGGATCATCGAAGTAAAGTTGCATGTAGTTGGAAGATTTATGGATCGTCAGAGTAAATTTCCAGGGTGCTTGAACATTTAGGGATCATCGGAGAAAATTTCCATGGTGTTGGTCATTTAGGGATCATCCAGTAAATTTGCATGGTGTTGGATTATTTAGGGATCATCAGAGTAAATTTGCATGGTGTTGGATTATTTAGGGATCATCACAGTAAATTTGCATGGTGTTGGATTATTTAGGGATCATCAGAGTAAATTTGCATGGTGTTAGAACATTTAGGGATCATTAGAGTAAGTTTCCATGGTGTTGGATTATTTAGGGATCATCGTGTTGGATATTTAGGGATCATCAGAGTAGATTTTAATGGTTTTAGAACATTATGGATCGTCAGAGTAAATTTGCATTATGTTGGAACATTAGTGAATCATCAATTTAAATGCCCATGGTGTTAGAACACATGGATCATAAGAATTATTTTCCATGGTGTTGTAAAATTTATGCATCGTCAGAGTAAATTTCCATGGTGTTGGAGCATTTAGTGATCATCAAAGTAAATTTCCATGGCATTGGAATATTTATGGACCATCAGAGTAAATTTCCATGTTGTTGGAACATTATTGGATCATCAAAGTAAATTTCCATGGCATTGGAATATTTAAGGATCATCAAAGTAAATTTTCATGGTTATCAAACATAAGTGGATCATCAAAGAAAATTCAAAATTTTGTAACACTTACAGATTGTTAGCAAAAATGTCCATAATGTTGGAACATTTATGGATCATCAAAGTAAATTTCCATGGTGATGGAACATTTAAGGATCATCAGAGTAAATTTCCATGGTGTTGGAACATTGGATCATCAAAGTGAATTTCCATGGCATTGGAATATTTCTGGATCATCAAAGTAAATTTTTATGGTGATCAAACATAAGTGGATCATCAAAGAAAATTTCAAATTTACAGATTGTTGGCAAAAATTTCCATGGTGTTAGAATATTTCTGGATCATCAGAGTAAAGTTGCATGTAGCTGGAACATAAGTGGATCATCAAAGTATAATTTGCATGGTGTTGTAACATAAATGGATCGTCAAAGTAAATTTCCATGTTGTTGGAACATTAGTGGATCATCGAAGTAAAGTTGCATGTAGTTGGAAGATTTATGGATCGTCAGAGTAAATTTCCAGGGTGCTGTAACATTTATGGATTGTCAGAGTAAACTTCCATGGTATTGGAACATTTATGGATCATCAGAGTAAATTCCACGGTGTTAGAACATTTATGGACTGTTGGAGTAAATTTTCATGTCGCTGGAACATTTATGGACCGTCAGAGTAAATTTGCATGGTGTTGGAACATTAGTGGAATATCAAAGTAAATTTCCATGGTGCTGAAACATTTATAGATCGTCAGAGTAAATTTCTATGGTGTTGAAACATTTATGAATCTTCAGAGTAATTTTCCATGGCATTGGAACATTTATGAATCGTCAGAGTAAATTTCCATGGGGTTGGAAAATTTATGGATCATCAAAATTATTTCCATGGCATTGGAACGATGGACATGCACACCTACTGGAAGACTTAAAGAAATACAAAATAATTTAATTATGCTTATTCCAGGCCTTTCTTTAATGCACAATCTGCTCATATAAAGCCTCTTAACCATGAATTCCATGAATGTTTTTCTCAAATTTTTATTTCCTTAATACTTTTTCTATGCTGCTCTTGAAACCTAGTATTTTACGAAAGCAAGTATTTTTGCCAAGTTAGAGATAAGCATGCAATTTTTACCACATTGGGGATAGCAAGTATCTGACACTCCCATAAAGTATAGAAACTAGGTTTTAGAATAGCCTTAGCCCACTGGATTACCGTGTGTAAGTCTTAAAATGTTCCAATGACCTGAAAAAATAAATTGTGTACAGCTAGAAAGTATAAAATCAACCTCAAAAAACTTAATCTGGCGTTCTATAGGTCAACAGTTAAGGAGTATGAAGGAAATAAAGGATAACATGAAAATGCTCGCGCAGAACCGAACTCCGAGTTTGGGTACGTCGAGTAGTCTACTCACAAGTTGCTTTTACGCCTATAAACCCCTTCTGAACAGACCTTTCTGGAACTGAATTGTCCGGACAATGTCTGGACAATTTTTCGTTACCCTGCCTGTTAAGACGCTCCATGCGGGGTGTTGTCTGGCCATTGTCGCGACAACTTTTCCATAAATTCTACCCTAGCCCACCTAGGGTAACTTTCCGTTATTACCACCACAATGTCGCAACAACGTCCGGACAACCCTCCTGTTAAGACGCTCTCGAGGTAATTTTCTCCCCGGACACCAGAAGCTGACAAGACGCATGCGCAACAGACAGAAAATGACTCATCGCGGCAGATGGCAAAACATGTGCATGAATCAAAACACGGTCTTGTTTACAAATTATGTTGCCTGTTTGAAAGTAAATATTAAAAATCACGTAATACATGGTAAATGTTCAAACTTAACCATTGCGGATACATGATTTCAGTACAGGCACTAGATCGCATTTCCCGCATTTGGCTTGAATCTCGCGCGCGACCGGCAAGTCAGGTATACGTTGCTATGGACACCTGCCAGGGGAAGGTTTCCAGCGTGTGTCTGTTAAGACGGTGCGTGGGGCTCTCACCCATGTTTTTATTGCCTTATTGAAACCTTGGGTTTATTGTCAGGACGTTGTCGCAACATTGTCCGGATAAGGTCTGTTAAAACAGGGCTATAGAGAGTGTAATTACAATTGCAATATCTCTTTATAGAATTAATATTTGAAGCCCATATTTTGAATATACTGTAGTATGACATGGAACCTCTAACATACAGAGCAAAAATATTTTTTAATGATTGGTACCCTTTAATGGGAGGTGCAAGGTACAAGACAAACTAGCACATAACTAACAACACTGTCAAAAAATTTTTTTCACCAAATGTGTATTTTTTCAATATATGCGTAAAGTAAGGGGGGAAGAATTCGGCCACTTAAGACAAAATCCTATTTTTTTACTCTTTATTTCATATTTATTTTCACTTCTTACTCAAATCATGAGAGCAAATATTGTTACTATTTTAACCCCCCCAAAAAATCAAGGAAGAAAATCAAGAATTGCTATGGTAATATTCATTTTCATTTACCGTCTCGGAGGCAGATTCGGCCTAGCTGATCAGCTTTCGGCCGCATGTACAAAGTCAATGGGGAGCACACGTGCGCGCCGTGCGTTCGCCTGCTGATCAAAAGTCCCAGCGGCCCGAACCGGCGTCCAACGCCGGAGTTTTCCCGCTTAAAACCTGGCCGAAAACTGCTCCTGCGGTATCTGAACCGAAATCTCAAGACTAACAGAGATATTGCGTGTGCGTCTCACGCACAGACTATATCTAGATCGCAACATGCGATTGGACACTTTTGAGCTTGCAACATACAAAAGTTCCTGATCTAAAACTGAAAATTTCTTGAAATACAGCTCAGTTTTGGAACCCATTTTCCTTCTGGACATGTGTAAGACACAAGAATTTTCAGATTAGGGTAGCAGGACCACCAATTACATCGCTAAAATGTAATATTTGTGGTTATTTTTTTATTGCTACTGCGGTTTCCCTGTGACTTTGGTATGTATTTTATGTGTGTGATATGTGATGCTGTCATCCTATGCATTTTGAAGTGATTTATGAAATGCATATGTCGTACCAGCTGAATTCTCCTCCCGGCCGAAAACACCATCCTTTACTCTAGTCACTTTTGCTTGAAAACATCAGGTACCCAACAAACTCAAACCATCATTTTTTTTTTCAATTTGTTCGATATGTAATATAAATTTGTTTCATTTGTTCAAATTCCATACCTCAACTTTCTGCAGGTATCCTGTAAGTGTCCTGTTGAGTAGTAGACTCTTCTTTGCCCTTGTCACCGCTACATAGAGAATGTTCTTCTCATCTTCTAGACCCTGATTACCTGTATCAAGAACATGAAACATTTAGATGACAACTGTTCAGAGTAAAGCAAACACATAGGTTGTACTACCTCAAAATAAACAATGCATACTTCATGCATTTGCGTCAATATGTAATAATTCATTTCGGTGATAAGAAATATTAATTTCTATTTTTCAGTCATCCTGTGGACAGGGGGTTGGAAAATAATTTATGTCATTACAAGTATCTATCTTCAATAAAAGTTCATTTTTTAAAACACAGTTTCCTAAAGATATTTACATGACATGTCCACCTCTCATTTAAATTGATTTGCCATACCATTCTACATAGTTAATCATTTTCATTCTTTTATATATCTATTCATTTTATTTCATTTTTTGCAATTTGAGCTTATCAGTATTCAGTAAAGAAAATATATTGATCACAATATTTTCAACTTACCTACACATATTTGTTCAATAGGATCACATAGGAAGTCATCAGTGAGTTTCACAGTGTCATACTCAAGGCCCTTGGATTTATGAGCAGTTGTCAGAAGATAAGCTATTAAAAGTTATTTAAAAATGGAAATTATACATAAAGTACTGCATGGACCTAATTATACAATCATTGCTTTATTGCTTTGGAGGGATATTTCAGAGCACACATCTATGAATACATCTAATGAAACAAACATTTACTAATTCAATGTCCTTAAATTTAAAATAATGCATTGACAACTTATTTCTTTTCACATTATACCACTGAAAGCACAGAATTTAACTTTTTAATACAACTTGACAAGGCAAACATATGCAAACATTTAAGACAAAAACAGGACAAAAAAAATAAACCATGATCAGTGACTATGACATCATTTCTGTTACTTTCACAAGATATTTGCAGACTACTGAATTTACCAATTCTATTTACTAATAATGATCTCTCCAAAGACGGGTTTAGGTTCACTTTGTAATTCCTACAATATTACTTTATAATTGTTGCCCCTTAAGTGTGATAAAGTTAAAAAAATTGTTTCATTTCTGTTCTGGCCATATGGTACCAGGATGTCAACATGAGAGAGAGTATGTTCTGGTGAAGCACAGTCAAAATAATTTCTTCTTTTGTATGCAGTATTCTTAGAAGGAAACTACAAGTTGCACATTTGGCAGCATATATCACAAGAAGATAGTACAAGATATTTTGATACCTCCATTCAAACGGACAGATGATTTCTTGATCTTCTCTACTAGGCTTGGTATCCGCGAGTGATATTGAAAGACAAGTTTGATACGGGATTGGAGTTCCATATCATCAACGCTCTTAGCGTATGACTGAATGGTTTCAATGGATGTGAAACGAGAGATGAACTTATCCTTCATCCTGTAACTGCCTGAAAATAGTCAAAAACAATCTCATTGTTATATAATGTTATTAATTTCCTGTTTTCATTGCAATAGCACAGCTAACTATCTTTCCTTAACCCTTACTGTACTGAGTGGGCCTCCGAGGCCCCTAAACAAATTTCGTGGAGCATTTCGAACCACTCCATTTCACACTGAGCCACTTTCTAACTTTTTTCCTTCAAGTCTTGCTCATTTTTTGACACCAAGTTTATGAAAATCAGTCATACCATTACCAATTCACATGATCTTTTGTGACCTCATGTCAGCCCGCCAACGGAGAATTGTTGAGTTTTGTGCACAAAACGAATAGGAATTTGCATTTCCTCATGTTCCTACTTTACCACCTATAATTTTTTCTAAAGCTGTAATTATCATCTTTTCAACTGAATATAATTGGTTCAGATAACACTCTGAAACAGCAGACTTAAAAAAAACAATAAAAAGGTTAAAGTTGAAAAACAAAGAAATACATTAGAAATTCGTAAAACAATAAAATACATAAGAACTGAAATCACTTTCAAATTTTTTCTTATGCAATTATTTTTTTTTAAGGTTTAGAAAGAACTTCTAGCATTAAAATTTTTAACTCCAGGGCCTTCCTTTATCAATAGACCTGTTCACAAAGTTATTCAAATTTATGGATGTTTCTATCCTGGAGACCTAGCAACGAGGTATCCATTAACATGTTATTAATGAATGAACAACAATACTTGGAATCCAGTTTGCATACATTACTTGTTGCTATGTCTGACAAGCTCTGACAAGCTTTCAGGTTGTCAAGAACAACCTTTGTTTTAAAAGTACACATAAAATTTGAATATATTTGTGAACAGGTCTATTAAAATGTATATGGATGCATATAATTTGCATCAGTAAAATAATATTTAATGAAAAAAAAATGTATAGTTTACATAAAAACAACATTGGATTTGTGTTCTTTACGCGATTCTTGAGGTCCGTGAAAAATTTTGCGGCGACTGGTCTTGTCGCAGCCGAGATCAGAGGGGGTGAAGGGCAAAAGACTTGAGAAAACACAGAAGAATGAGTTACCTCTTTGCTCTGGTGGTAGACTCAAGTAGTACAGGTCCAGTATCTTGTCAAATCCATAGCCCTCAATGCCCTACGGATGTAATTTCAATAATGTTCAATATGAATTCCCTCAAAAAGATTTCATGTTAGACCAAAGTTAAAATTAAAGAAATGGAAAGCAATTCAATCCTCACCAGAATTTATAACCTCCATTTGATTTTTCTTCTATCAATTATCTACAATAAGGAGAGAAAAAGGAACTACATGTACTTGCGACAAACACAAAATACTGCACAGTAACTTACATAACAAAATAGGGAACAGGGGGATGTACTGAAGGTTAAAATGAAAATAAAATATCCGAGCTCCCAGATTATGTCAAATTTGATCAATCAAAATCTTTCATGTATATTGTATATATTGTATATGTATAAGTATATTGCCTGATTGGCAATTTACTTAGTTTGGGTTTCCAGGAAAAGTAATTATGTTTGTCAGTATGGACTTACACCAGAGAATTGTATCTTGATGTTTTCATCATTGGTGACCATCTTGACTGCCTCTGTGAATAGGGTTGCATTGCTACGACATATGGTAGCCACCTGACCAACACGACCCCCATTAACTTGACCTGCAAAGTACATGACAATAAACACAATATGTTTATCACAAAATTTCCCAAAGCAGGAATATTTTTCTTTTTAATGTAGTTTGTGATAACAATAACCAAGCTACAGTGAATGGAGAAAAATAGACAATGAAAATTACCCATGTTAAAGAGAAATACACAATGAAGCTTCTCTACATGACCACTTCATAGCATCCCATACATTGGTCAATAATTGAAATAAAGAATATCAAAGATCAATCAAAGAAAAATAAGATGAATGCAACTGCATCTCATGTATGCCTCCAGCTATATTCAGTTCATGGCTTAAATTGTTCTTAAAATATTGTGATAACCAGAATAAAAAGCCTACAATTACATGTTAATTGACCTCTTTAAAAATTTGACCTTACACCTTATAACCCAAAATCTGATCACTTTATCTCCTCCTAATCATGAATACAAAATAGTTGGGATATGGTGATAACAAAGCTAAAAAACATTAATTTCACATATAATGACCTCTATGAGATGTAACCTTTGACGCAGACGTGATCAAAAATCTAATCAGTTCGTCTCACTATGGTGATGCATACTAGTTCCAAGATTGAAGTTTATGGCTTAAATTGAGCTCAAGAGAGTTTTAAGAAGGCAAAAACCTGAAATTTCATGGTAAATGACCTCCATGACCTTTGACTTTAATAGGTATACCAAACTCTAATCAGATCGTCTTTCTGTGGTGATACATGGTTCTTGAGATATCGCGTTAACGAGGCAAACACCTGCACTTTCAAAAAAATTACCTCTGTGATCTTTGACCTTTCACCTAAGTACCCCAAAATCTAATTAGATCGTCTTCCTATGGTAATACATACTAGCACCAAGTTTGAAGTTCATACCATAAATGGATCTGGAGTTATCTCGAGAACGAGGCTAACACCTGAAATTTCAGAAATTGACCTCTGTGACCTTTGACCTTTCATTTACATACCCTAAAATCTAATCAGATCGTCTTCTTATGGTGATACATAATAGCATCAAGTTTGAAGTTGATACCTCAAAATGATTCTTGAGTTATTGCGAGAACAAGGCTAACACCTGAAATTTCAGAATTTGACCTCTGAGACCTTTGACCTACATACCCCAAAATCTAATTAGATCATCTTCCTATGGTGATACATACTAGCATCAAGGTGAAGTTCATACCTCATGTGGTTCTTGAGTTATCGCGAGAATGAGAAAGCGGGATGGACGGACGGACGGAGAAAAACGGATGGACGGACAACCCTAAAACATAATGCCTCCGGCACCACCTTCGGTGGGCGGAGGTATAAAAATCACATCAATAGATGACAGGAATCACTTCACTGGGAATTCCATCAGTCAAATGTCTTTTTGTTGTTGTTGTTTTCTACAAGAGCTTTGAACATGTATTCAAAAGAAAATGTCCAGCACGTGCAGACCAATCGTGAGTAATCGAGAACTGACATGACAACATACCTTGAGGTCCTGAACCAATGATTGTTCTCTTAGTTTGTTGTTTCAATACTTCCAGCAGACAGTTAGCAACATAGGCAATCTGAGGTCCAAACCTGAAGGACTATTAATAATACATGAAAATGAAAATTATTCCATCATGGAAAGCTTCTTCTCGATACTTGGCATTCTTAGATTGAAGAAAATAAAAACAAGAACAAAACAAAGCAAAAAATGCTTTCTGGATCGACCAACATATTTTGAAAAGTTGGTAAAAACAATATGATACATGTACTTCATGAAAGATTACATGATTCATTATAAATTGATCCATGTTTTCCTTGTGAACAGTTTAATTTAGAGAATACTCATACTCTCTTTGTGAATGAAGCATCTGCTAACAGTGAGCCTACCTGTGTAAGGTGGTACATCCTTGTTGCTTGTACCCTAGCCATGGCATTGGTAGCACCTCTGAAACTATAGATCTGCTGATGAGGATCACCAACTAGAATCTTAGCACACGTCTGACGAAGCAGGATGCTCTGCTGGGCTGTGAGATAAATATGGATGTAGGATTAAAACTTGAATCGAGTATATAGAACGGACCCAAATTGACACAAAACTGACACCAAAGCCAATCGCAACCTAAGCTGTAATCCTGTATCTTTGGCAAAATAAAGCGCGGAGCTAATGTCAGGGCAAGCGTCATATCAATAGCTAACAACACGTGCATGTACCTATATTTAAAGTTCTCACAATTTCTTTTATATGAATGATAAAAAGGCATAAAATACAGCAATGACTTCTGTCTTTTGAGATATTAGTCCATTGACATTTTATAGAAGGGAGATTGCTTGCCAATTACATATTTACAATTCAGATTTTGATTTTGATTTTCTGTTATAAATGAGATGATAGGCTCATATAAAAACAACGTCAAGCTTGGATTATCTTTTGCTTTCTCTATGAAGACAAGTTTATGGTCACCTTGCCAAAAGCACTTTTTAGAAGTCATAAAAAATACACTGATAATATGAGCATTGGACATTGCCCTGCCCGTAATCTGTTGACATACTAGTAAGAAGCCTACATACATCATACACAGCCCTTCTAGCAATGATCTTCAGTACTGTTATTGATATATACCTAGAGTGAGATCTTGTGCTTCGTCAATGAGCAAACAATCATAGCCTTCAAGCTGGGGATGCTGGAGTTCATACAGCTTCATGTACACTACAAGGGTAAAATAAGAGAACATCAATACAAGGTCATTGAAAATCAAAATTCTCTTGGCATGGAAGATACTTCCTTTCTACAGTGAGTGTACAGAAAAATCAGAAAGTAGAAGCTCTCACACTAATCTATTTCCTTCTTAGTATATATCCTATAAATGTCAGCTAAAAAGGTTAGCTACATGCTCTGGATAATGCTGGGACATGCAGTGAATCAACCATTAGAATATCAGCATTTCCACATATGGCCATGTGTTTTGAATTGGGCCAGTAAATAGGTGGATCTGTTACATTTGCGCAAGAGTTTTGCATCTATTTTTGTCATTTTCTCATTATACTTCACTTATTTTGTTAAATTTGGTATCAAATTAAAGCTTTTCGAGAGGTCAACACATTGCATACCAAGAATTCCTCCCATATTTATTTACATTGTATTGATTGACTTCTGATCGACGAACGATGTGGGATGAAGAATGATCAGGAGGAGCAAAATCACTAAATGTGATTGAGACAAGTTATATTCACTTCTAACACTTCTCATGCCATCTTCTAAATTATGATCTTTGACCCTATAAAAGATGGGACACTGGTGGTAGCATCACCAAAAACTATAGGTGCGTAGATTTTACCAAGATACACTTCCATACAAAATTTGAAAGAAATCTGTTGAGAAATGTGCATTTAGCCTGCACACAAGAGAGCACACAAGACATCTATCAAAATATGACCTTTGACCCTATAAAAGATGGAACACTGGAGGCAGCACCACCAAAATCTATATGCTTCTAGATTATACCAAGATACACCTTCATTAAAGATTTGAACAAAATCCGTTGAGAAATGTGGCCTATAGAGCGCAAACCATCCACAAAAATATGGCCTTTTACCATATAAAAGACGGAACACTGGGGGCAGCATCACCAAAAATTATAGGTGTGTAGATTATACCAAGATACACCTCCATAAAAATTTGAAAGAAATCCGTCAAGGAATGTTGCAGTTAGAGCGCACACAAGAATATGACGCAGCGGCGGCGGAGGATGCAGAGGCGTAATGCTGCTGAATCCAAAGTATCCCTGGCAGAATGCCGGAGGATATTTTGGATTCAGCAGCATTATTCTTATCAGTCAAATTAGTGGGATATTCCCCTTGACATGATAATCCTGCAATACTGCATGAATAGTTAACACAAAGTCTAGGGTTCTTTTCAAAACTTTTTTAAAAACTTAAAACCTGTATGCAGTGTACCGTAGGGTTATATCTGCATGAATTTCAACTATTTCATTGTTAATCAGTTAGTAATGACTTTTATAAACAATGAAATCTGCATTCCAAACACAAGACTACATTTTCCATTAGGAGTGTCTAGACAGCTGGTACAGGTCCTAGTTTCCAACTAAAACATGGGAGGAAAGTTGGTGTAATGACCAGATGATTATTTTCTTTTGTAACAGATAATGTGATAATAGATAACTTTATTAAATTAAGACACTTTTAAAAAGGAAATGCGAAGAGTCATTACTGAAACTCAATTGATACTTCCAAATTTTTTAGAAATATTAGTGCATGAATATCACTCTTGAAAAGGCTTGTGCAAAAAATCATTTTAATTTTACTGAACCCTATGATGTTATATATGTATGGAAAGGTCTTACTGAGAATAATTGAAAAATGCAAGAATTAGCTGCATAGGATACACCAAGCTTTTTATTATTTCATCAAAATTTTAAAATATTTCAAGTTCCATAACTCCTGGGCTTTATATACCCTATGTTATTTTCAAGTGCATTTTTAGAATCCTCTGTTATTTTCCTTCAAGAAAATGTATACTTTTATGTATGTTAGGTGAAGTGTGTGAGAATTATAGGTGTTTGAATGAAAAGATGCATAATTCATTTACCCAAACACATGTAACACAAAACTGGCCCAGTTCAAAGCACATGGCCATATCATCTTCTTTTTTCTCTCTCTCTCTCTCTCTCTCTCTCTCTTAAAAGCATGGTATTCATTTATTGTTCATCTAACTTCAATCTATATGACAAATTACTATCCATCAAGAAATTCTGAAGTATTTGCTGTGCATCTAATGATTATGACAGAATCTTACCATCATGAGTAATCTTGCTTTCCTTGTTGTTTAGATCAATGAGTGCCTGAAAAACACTTTCCGCTGCATCAGCAATAATCTAGGTATAAATGACAACATATATGTAATAAGGATATATTCATGTACAAACAGATATCAAGCAGACATGACATGTTTACACCACATGCATAAAATCAATAATTTATACATTCCACATAGCATTAAGTTTGTATTTGTGAAATGTATACTCTAATCAAATACAAAAACGGCTGTGAATATAAAAGATTAAATCCAAGTTGATGTTTTCAATGGATCAATGACATGATGAGCATTAATTGCCTAATGTCACTGAATCCTTTAGGCATGTCTTGAATTTGCATACAATGGTTGCAGGTTCCATGACATTTGCTCCTGTGACAATTTCTCCGGTCTAATTTGCCGTGTTAATCCTAACCCTAACCCTAACCCTAATCCTAATCTTAACATTGTCCTGAACAAAAAACCAAATCATGACCTTGACCTTAGACCTTTCGAGATATGGATGGCGGAGCAAATGTTGCAGGAGCAAATGTCGTGTTACCTGGTCGCATGGTAGAAAAGACATATCAATGACTGCATTAGCATGTGACCAACTGCACAGTGGCTGAAATGAATCCATACAGTATACAGTGCACACTGTCAACGCAGAAGTGTATTTAAATTATTGAATTCAATGATCCACTGTATTGTACTTTAATCAGTTACTTAAAACTGGATAAAGTACTACATTTGAAGAAAAAAATTACGAAATGTATTAAGTCAAACAGTGAATCAATGTATAGATCAGAGTAATAGCTGTCCTTGGGCATTGCATTCCCTTCTCAAAGTACATCCTCACCATTCTGACTCTATGTTCCAATGCTTGTCTTGGTACACGGGAAGTGTCCATCGTAGGGACATGAGCAGTACTGATGAATTCATCATCAGAAGCCAAGAAGTGATTGATAGTCGTACAGACATGTTTGGCCAGTGTCATGTGATGCATGACTTTCTCTTTGAGTTTTGGGAGGAGGGAAGTGATGAAGTATGGCTTCAGCATGCTACCCATCTTGCTTCGGTATCTGGACAACAATGATATGAGTGAGTAAAGCAATCAATGAAAATAAATACACTGATCCATGTATGATGCCTGTTAATCCATTGACTACTGAATTGTCTTATTCCCCTAGGCTGAATAAAAAGCAGACCTGGTGCCCATAGGCATTAGGTCAAGCTAGCTGCTCAAGAAGTACAACAACATCTCTATGCAGAGCATAAAAAGCAATTAAAAAAAAAAAAAAAAATTTAATGAGCTCACACTGCTGCACTTTATAATTACACAATGTATTCAAATTCTTTCTCTTTTTATTAAGTCTATAATCATTTTTGTATTAAATACTCAAGTAGAAAACAGAAAGAAAGGAACAGAACTAAAGACAAGTTGTTAACACAGATCTCAGAGCTTAAACAGAAACTTTCACAATGCCAAAAAGAGAATTATGAAAATAACATTAAAGCCAGGAGTCATTTGTAGAGTTAACTAGTCTAGAAAAAGATTTGAATGAAATCCTTGATAAGGAAACAGCAGGTTTAATTGTAAGGTCAAGAATAAAGTGGGCGGAGCATGGCGAAAAGAGCTCGAAATACTTTTGCAATTTGGAAAAAAAGAATAACTAAAAGAAAACGATTAGTCAGCTTAAATTGGATAATGGAGAAATTAAGGTGGCTACTGATAAAATTCTTAAGGAATTACATCATATTTTGAGTCTCTCTATTCATCTAATTACTCAAAAGACAATATTGAAATTGCTTCCCAATTTCTTTCTGGCCTTGATATTCCACAACTGTCCCAGAATGATGTGTCCCTCCTAAATACTCCAGTAACCAAGGCTGAAATATAGTTAACATTAAAGTCTATGGTAATTAACAAGACCCCTGGCCTGGATGGCCTACCTGTAGAATTTTATATTGTGCTCTTTAATGAAATAGCAGACATGTTGTTCAAGTCATATGAAATCTCTTATGCCAACAGTTCATTATCTCAATTCCAAAGAAATGGAGTGATAACCTTTTTCCCAAAGAGGGTAAAGATCCTTTACATGCTAAGAATTATCAACCAATATCTTTGTTGAGTGCTGATTATAATTTGATTGATTTATATGTCTTAGCCATAGAAATTCTAGCACTAGCAATAAAAAATAATCATGAAATACAAGGTATTAAGATAGGGAACTTGGAGAAAAAGGTTAGTTTGTTTGCAGATGATACTATATGCTTTTTGCATGGAGATATGGATTCTTTTCTCCATTCAGTTGAAGCTTTAAATTACTTTTCTAGTTTTTCAGGGTGCAAAATAAATGTAGCAAAATCTGAAGCCATTCATACTGGCAGTTCAAAGAACAGCCTTTTAACCCTCTTCAAGGAGGAAGGGTTAAACTGGAATTCTAAAACATTAAAAGCTCTTGGGGTTACATTTTCTTTACAAATTAAGTCCCTTTATGAACTCAATTTTCCTCCCAGATTAAAAAAGATGGACCAAACCATTAATTGTTGGCGAACAAAGAAGTATTTCTTTATTAGGCAAAATAACAGTAATTAAGTCACTTGTATTAGCACAACTTTTATATTTATTTTCAGTCCTATGTATTAATATTCCTAAAACCTTCTTCAAGAAATTAAGTTATTGTTTTGATTTATTTGGAATAATGGAAATGAATGTGTAAAGAGGAGCATATTATGTAACCAGTATGAAGAAGGTGGTCTCAAAATGGTAGATCCACATTTGTATGCTAAAGCACAAAAAATGGTGCGGGTGAAACATTTTTTTGATGAAAATTACAATAATTCTTGGAAATGCATTGAAATAGAAATGTTAGGAACTTTAACGAGGATTATCTTGTATTATGGAAGGCTGAGGCACCTCAATGCGTTTTGAGAAGAATAAGAAACTGTCAAATAGTAGCATCTTTAAGTATTCGGTATGAGTATAGGTCTGCAATGTTAAAAGACATGAATTCACATCAATATCATTTACAGGACTATTTATGGTGGAACAAAAATGTCAAGTGTAAAACATAGGCCTTTTTTCATTATCCAGTATGAGAGCATAAAGGTATTCATACTATTTCTCAATTGTATTATGGATTCAATAGGGTGAAAACATTTGAGGAGTTGGTGTTGGATTTTGATATTCCCATTAAAGATAGAAGGAAATATGATTTATTATTGGATGCTATTTATGAAGATTGGCTTCTTGATCCTGAAGAGGTAACAGAAGACTTGTTTGAAGCAATTATATCACGTTTGGTAAAAACTTGTAAGGTTCCGAAACATGATGATGTCTTAAGAAGTAAAGAATTTGTTTCATGTGAAAAGATATTAGTAAATGGGAAGAATGGTTAGGTTTAGATTCTAATGATATTGACTGGCCATCAATTCACAAGCATAATTTCAAATGTACTATAGAGACCCAGTTAAAGTCATTTTATTTTCAATTATTTCATAATGCTATTGCAGTAGTCTTTTTCATTTAAAATTGACAGAAGCAAGTCACCATTGTGCTATTTTTGTGGTAAATACCCAGAAACATTAAAGCATACTTTTTGTGAATGTGAAATGATATTACCAATTTGAAAAAAGCTCACTGACGACATTGATTGTATTATCAATGAAACAACAATATATCCTGATGTCAGTTTTATTTTTTGTTTTGATATTGGTGGCAACCATGATATGTGTATTAATTTCTTGTTTCTATGTCTTAAATTCTATATTATGAGAAGTAAGTTTCAAGAAGTTGATTTAAATTTTCAGGCTATTATCAAAGTGAAACATAAAACAGTACAGGATAGCAGAAAAGAATAATAAGTCAGCTTTGCTTTTCAAGAAGTGGTCCTTTAATTTCGATTAATACTTAATATCCCTTAGGAAAATGTTGGATCCCCTTATTCTGGTTGCCTTTAAATATATATATTTTTTTTTTTTGCTACTGAGAGAATTGTTTTTGTCATGTATATGTGTCGTCTTGTCACCAGTTGTGTAGGTAGTTTATTAAAGTACATGTAGTTATTGTTTACTATATATCTCAAGTTCTGTTGTTATTGTTTATGATGTGTTGATCTACAATAAAAACATAAATACAAAAAAAAAAAAGAAGTCTATACTCACTTGAAGCCAACTGCCCTATATGCAAGAGAATGGAGTGTCCTGCATTCTACATTCTTTGGAAACTTCTCTTCTGCTTGTTGTTGTACTGTTCTGTGGGTAAATAAATGTGAAATAAGGAAGCATTAAAATAAAGTTTTTAACATTTGGTTGACAGTGCAATAAAATAATAAAAGCAATAAATACTAAACTAATCCCTCAAGTGACATTGTTACTGTCCATGTTTCTGCTCCATACAACAGAGCAGACCAGACATAGCAATTAATAAGTCTCATTCTGAGAGAGTCTGTGAGAGACAATTTAAGTTACCGTAGTATGAGTATGTTTTCAAACTGCAGTTACAGGTATAAAGGTTAGATGATGCACTGTGGTGTCCATCATCTAAAATATCAAATATCAGAAATATTAAATGGTTTCCATGTTGCATTGATCCTGATTCTAATGAACTTACTTGTTGAATGCAATGTACAAGAAGTTGAGATGTGGTCTCAACTGAGCAAACCTGATGAGTGTTGTGGTCTTTCCTGTCCCTGTATTATAACAGAAAAGTATCAGAAAACAAGGAGACATCAAGGGAATAGGTACAGTATACAAATACA
Source organism: Heliocidaris tuberculata (assembly GCA_025618425.1). Classification (NCBI taxonomy): domain Eukaryota; kingdom Metazoa; phylum Echinodermata; class Echinoidea; order Camarodonta; family Echinometridae; genus Heliocidaris; species Heliocidaris tuberculata. The sequence goes on along the minus strand of CM046832.1, from coordinate 9,247,951 downwards.
CAAACAAGCAAACAAACAAACAAAAAAGGAAATTCCTGCTTACGACCAAATCTGTTTTATAATAAAAAATCCTTACAGTATTTGTTATTTTGGGAAGCACTGAATTGTTTAACTTTCAAGCCATTATTGAGAAATCAATCTTTCTGTACGTCCCATCTGATTACAAATACCTTTTCTAAAAAAAAAAATATTAACAGCTGACTACTGAAAAGAGATTCAGACTAATAGGATAGCAAATTCTAATGACAACTGGTCATCAAGAAATTTTATTTTAAACTACATGTACATGTACATGTTCCATCATATTTCACATTATACAAATGCACTCCATTTTACTAGAAGCTCAATATGCTATATACACCAAAATAACCATTTTGATGATGAATTTCTTGATCAAACTGAAACAAAAGTTCTAGTAAGTTTCAAGAGAAAAGTCAATGAAAATTTTTTACAGGAAACTTTGATAAACAACATTATGTTCCAACATGAAAAAAAAATGGTAAATTTGATTTGTGTAACATAATAAAACACTGACCTGCAAAGGCAATGATCTTGATTACATCTGTAGGGATGAGATTGTGATTGATAATCCGCAATTGCTCTGGAGTCAGACTTATGCCTTGCCTCTGACTGCATCAAAAAGGGAAAGAGAAAATGATTCAAATTCAAAAAGTGATATAACAAATATAATTATTATTTAAAATTGTTTTCGAAATTGTCATCATCATCAGCAGCAGCATTATCACCAATGTCATCATCATCATCATCATCACCACCATCAATACTGCCATCTCAGTTCACTCAATTTGAAGACAGGTGTAAAAAAATCATTCTAGGGAGAAAGCTGAGCAAACTTTTATTAGCTTACCCATACCTGAGGAGTGATTGTTGTCCCTTGTTACTTCTTCTGGCAGTGTCTGACATCTCCTCATCATTACCAGCCTCACCACTCTCTAGTATATGTAAGGCATGGAATACTCTGTAGTGAAGTCTGTATCAACATGTCAAACAAAAAAGAAGGATACAAGTAAAATATATGACAACATAAATGTTTAAGGCCAATTTTGAGTACTCACAAGGAAGCATAATTTTGAGAAAACATTATAAAAATCATTGTGAGTAGTAAAGATGAAATCATTAAAGGTCGTAGTATAGTCTAGACCAGCAAAATATAAATAAAAAAGCAAAAAAAAAAAAATGACTTAAGCTGCATACCATGATAAATGCCAACACGGATTCCATTGTACAACAGATGACTCATGTAACTTCTAAACATTAAATTTTTTTGACAAGTTTCACTGTTTACCATTAGACTAATATACCTGTACAAAATTGTTTCCAAATCAGTTAGTTACGAATGAAAAATTATCTGAGGGATCTCAATATCTTAAAACATCAAACATTGCAATGTACTAAAGGTAATGTAGAGTTTTGGTAAGCCCTCAAAAATTTTTCTTCAGATTTCTTAGATTTTTGTTGACAAATAGCAAGATACTAGCAATACTATTCTATACTATACTATACTATACTATACTATACTATTCTATACTATACTATACTAAGACACTGTGAAGATTTTGCTTCATAAAGTTTAATATTAAACAATTGGAGAGGCAAAAAATAATTTATGTGCCCCGCCAGGCACGTAAACTCCCAACAACGGCAGCATGTACTATATACTATACACACACATGTAAAACCATTGAGTAGCTACACAGTGACACACATGCTGTCTCTATGCGAAGCCCCAAGATTGTTGTGCGGGAAGCCGTGGGAGTGGAAAGGTCCTAGCATATGGCAGTGATCTAGCGTTCATAACAGATATTTACACAGGAATTCTCACAAAATCATAGATGGAATACTAAATGGTCTCTTACAAACATCTTTTGATACAAGGAGAACAACATGAGACTATATTTAACACATTTCCTTCCAATTTCTTTTTTGCTACCAATACTGTACATGAGCTTCAAAGCTCATGTACAGTTTTGGAAAATAGGAAATTGGAAAGAAATGAGTTCAATATAGTCTCCTGTTGTTCTCCTTGTAAAAAAAGATGTATGTACAAGATCATTTGGTATTCCATCCATGATTTTGTGTGAATTTTAGTGTAAATATCTATAAGGAACGCTAGATCACAGCTACATACCGCCCTATGCTAGGACCTTTCCACCCTGACGACTATTTATCTATGACTATTTGAGGGCTTACCAAACTATACATGACCTTTAATAAGGTACCGTATTGATTCTGTTTGGTTATCACATCTAATATCAAAGAAATCTGACAAAAAATTTTTGAGGGCTTACCATACTATATATGACCTTTAATAAGGTACCGTTATTGATTCTGTTTGGTTATCAAATGATCTTCCAATCTCTATATTGGATGAGATTTGCCAGATATTTACAAATTTGGACATGAGATAAATGGGGGTATGATGTAACACTGACCCTCTGTTTATTTTGAATTTCCTCTCAAAGAGAAAGAGTGCTGATGCCAGGCAGTAGAAGCACTCTGAGACATCCATCCTGAGTATAGGTTCCTTCCTAACTAGGAGACAGTCCAGGATCTTGCACACTTCTAGAGCTGACTGTGACAATATCACAATGGTTGCCACTGTAGACCAAGGGTGAGGGTCCTATACAAAGAAGTGAACATTTCATCGACATTCTGACACGATGCTGAGGCACGATACTGTAAATTTATTACTTTCTTAAGTGATGGATAATAATGTAGGAGGAAGAAATAGTGGATGGGAAAACTAAAGAAAGCTTTGGCTAAAGTGATGAATGAAGGAAAACCAAGGAGTTACCAGATCAGATACAGAAAATGAATGAAAAAGAAGTAGATTGTCATAAGGTCTGCAAGATTTTTTGAAAGGGGATGAAAGAAGAAAAGTCACAGCATAACACAGGGAGAACTGGATATGAATAAACTAAGAAGAATACTGGATAAGGCATGCACCGCTGTCCCTTGCTTCTGGAAGGACACATGACTAGTATATATTAGCTGATCCTTTTATAGAATATTAGTTCTTGTAGACAAATGCAGGTGTCATACAAAATAATATGTTCTTGAATTAATATTCAATTTCCTATGTTAAATAATTGCCATGTATTCAAAGCCTTACCTGATTTTCAAAGACATGTGGTGTCCTCTCCTTCATTACTTGAACAGCTTCATTGAACCTCGGATGACCCTTCAGACAATCTATAGCCGAGTGATCTGTCACTCGTAGGTTCTTCATGTACCTACATTGTAGATCAAGCAACAGAGAAAGTGGAATCTTGCAATTTTTCATCTTTGTCACATCAAATAGAGTAATATAAATTCAAGATACAATTAGCTTTCTACACAATCTGCACTAAAAGCTGAAGCTCTACAGACTCATACCTAACAATCTTCTACAGCATATATATGAGGAATCTAAGAAGACAAAAATTAGGAATATAGTGTATTTTGTATGATTTTCTGAAAAGGAGAGGAATCTACAGTTCATGATATTAGTATGAGGCCTCCCCCCCCCCCCAAAAAAAAAGAAGAAATGATTCCTCCAGAATAGAAATGGTTGGCAGCTATACTATTTAAAGCTACAGTTAAGGCAGCAAGTGAATAAAATCAATACACACTCAGAATCATATCCATAATTTGTTTCAACTCACATTAAATACTAAGTCAAACTACAAAATACGAAACTCATTAGAGCATACTTGGAACAAACTGATATGAAAATATATGCCTCGAGGCTTGAGCAAAGAGAGTAAGAAAGACATGTGATGTCATTTTGTAAACCTTTTCACAATTTTCTGTGCAAACTCATACAATGCAAATGCAAGCAAGCAAGCAAGCTGCATTTCACTAGAAATTATTGGTACACACTGTCTACTAAGCTTGCTCACTACAATGTACGTATCAGGAAATTTAATCATCTTCCACTGTTTTCTAACTTTCCTTGAAAACTCACCCAATGAGTTGCATAAGACAAGACCTCTTCTTCATCTCATCACCATCAGCAATCAAGTATTCAGTTTCTTGGATGTAATCAGGGTTCTGAACCTTCTTCACTTGATGGTACCTCTTCTTCCATGGAGTAAACTGATAAGACAAATAGCCACATATCAGAAATTTTTACATCAATTGCAATAAAATGTAATTGAGGTAACAATCATACACCGCCAGTGGTGTATTGTTGAGATAATGTGTTGTTTGCCCTCTGTTGGCAATAATGTACATCGGTCTCTTTGAGCTGCTGCTGGATGTGCCGAAGCATTAATAAAGTTATGCTGAAATGGAACCGTCGTATATATAGTGTATGCACTATGGGTGAATAGGAGATGGAAGTAGACGACACATTAAGGTTAAGGAAAGATTTGTGAATGTTAGGATTATAGGGGAAATGGAAGTTATCATAGATACATGTATTGATATGTTTAAGAATGAATGATAAGGAATTTCTGCTGTATGCCCTGTAGAAGTAGTGAACAATATCAGAAGTAGATTACAACTACAATGTAGTAACTGTAAATGCCATAGGTTGACCATAAGATAAAAGGAGAGATGATAATATAGTTTAGTGGTTTATTGGAAAAGGGTGGTTATTTGATTCCCATTGTAAGAAATAACTGTGAAGGTTATCATGCTGTACTGCACATGGTTGAGAAAATGATATGTGAACAACTACATGTATGATGATAACGATCAGACGATGTTGTTTCTCGGTTATTCGATTTATTGTACTGACTGTTGGTTCGATTCTAGAATACTACATATGTAGTTTAATGTATATCCGTTCTAATGTGTATAATGTCACTCATATCCACTGATGCAGTTTTATTTACTGATTACTGATTTAGTTTTTATTTTTGAATCCACCTCCGGGAATTTTATGAAGAGATTATTTATTATTGTATGGTTTGATTTTAATGACCACTAGTTTGTCTCTCTTTGTCTCTCTCCTAGCAATTACGAAACATACCAAGGGAGGTTTTTCCATCTTCATCTAGTTCTCTAGAGTGTATGCCTTTTTGGTTATGAAGTTATGCAGTTTCTTTATGTTCCAAACAGTTTTACAGAGTCACTAAAATTCAAATCATGAAGGCTATATTTTATTGACGTTTATTGTTTATAATGTACGATACTCATTCTGGTGTCTTGAGACAAATTATGTCTTCAACTGTTCTGGTCTAAGATATAGTGTAGATGTCAGGTTTTTAGTAGAGGTATTTCATTGGAGCGGTTTCCTGTGGTTATCCTTTTTATTCCAGGAGTTTGAGTGTTTATCAGTTTGGTTTACAGTTTTTAAAAATATTGGAAGAGGGGATATGGAAGAGGGGATAGGGAAGAGGGAAGGAAAGAAGAGGTCACGCCATTGGTGTATTGTTGAGATAACGTGTTGTTCGCCCTCTGTTGGCAATAACGTACATCGGTCTCTTTGAGCCGCTGCTGGATGTGCCGAAGCATTAATAAAGTTATGCTGAAATGGAACCGTCATTATGTGACTGACCTTCTATTTTAGTAATGGCGCACAGTTTTGGACTGGCAAAAAAAACCCCAAAACCCCAAAACTGTCCATTGGGACATATGTAGTTCCTTTGACTGAAATCTACTGTGGTGCAATATGTGTTTCAGAAGGCAGTCATAAAATTTTATTATGATAAAAGAGTATAGCAAGTGTGCAGCTAATGTTTTCAGCCAGGAATCTCCTAGCAAATGAACTCTCCCAATATTGACGATCGATATAGTTTCTATTAATCTATTTTCATTAAGTTTTGGAATTCTATGTACACAAGATTTACAACTCACCATTTCCCGGGTTATGATGCGATGCCATCTCTTACACACACAAGTAGCTGTAAGGCACATGTCCAGAATTGGTAACTGGCCCAAGATGTTCTCCAGAATCTCATCTGGAAGGCGGCTGAAATAATCTTCTTCACCCTCCACATCATCAGAAAATGACCGATCATCATCCCCAAGGAGACCATAGGTATTTTTCTGTGGGGAAGACCTAAATGGTCCATTTTTTACAGGGCTCTGTGATGACTGCAGAATATCATCAAATTCCTCTGCTGTAAACTCTTCCTCTTCCAATGCCTTCTCAAAGTCGGTACTCTCTGGGCGTTTTTCTTCAAACTTGACAGACCCTTGGGATGACTGCAATACTTCATCAAAGTCATCAGCAGTTAATGAGTCATCATCCTCAAAGTCTTTTTCAAGACTTGAAGAACATCCAGGTTTGTCTCTTGAAGTCTGCTTATCTTCAAAGGTTCCCACAGCATTATCAAACATTTCAGTGGTTATGAAGTCATCTTTTTCAAAAGCTCTGATAAGATCTGTAGAATTTCTAGATGCACCTCTTGTTGGAAACAGAGTTTTTACTGGAGTACATGTATGTGCAGCACTAGCACTAGGTTTATTGTCTTTGGTCAAGGACACAGCTGGACCCATGCTCAAGCTACATGTACCAACCTTGATCCTAGGGGAAGTCGTTATACATTGTGTCTGATTGATGAATGATTTGTTATGCGTCCTCTTTACCATACCTTGAGGTTTCTGGAAGTAGGTTCCTTCAGGACAGGTACGCTGGTTCTCATTTGCAGGCAGTGTCTCAAAAACAGCTTGAATATACTTCCCTGTACCTCTCGTGCTATTTGCTGAAGCTTGATTATGTCTATTAGAGGATTGAGAATATGGATGATTGGGATTATTGTGTGAATGGTCACCGTGGCAAACAACATTACTGTTTGGCATTTTCTTTGGGGATGTTGGAAAATATGTATCAATTCTTTCTTGCTTCAATGGCGATCCTCTAGAAGCTGACTGTCCTTGACCACGTATAGTGCTTCCTTTGTTGGGACTCCAATGCCTTCTGGAGTTACTTGGTCTAGCATAAAGTCCTCTATTGGCATCCCAATTCCGTGACTTTGACAATCCCTGAGGTTTAGGGTTAGTGAGAGGCATTGCCCCTTCTGAAGTCATTGAGTGACTGAGGCACTGTGCATCATTCATTTGAATTCTTTTTCTTTTCTTTATGACTGGTGGATCATTGGGCCCTCTTCCGCTTTCATCTGAAGGCATCAATGAATTTGAATTACATTGGTCCACATGGATGAGATGATCTGAGGTGCCTTCATCTCGGTATTCAGTTTGTCTTCCTTCCATTTTGTCAATTTATGGATTCCAGATTCATTTGAGGGGCTGCTGGGAAGTCATCGGCCAATCAAACTTTCAAAGCAGATTTCCTCACTATACTCTCAATAGCAATGAGCATGATCCAAATCCTAATCCATTGGGCAAAAAAAGAAAGAGAAAGAGGGAAACAAAACCATAGTTACAAATGTATACATGAGGGGCATCAATATTGAAGGGCAATCCAACCTTGGTAATAAGATAATTTGTATAAAAGCAGAAAAATAAGAAAAACAGGATGGTGAAAGAATCAGACAAGGAATAAGAAAGTTATGGATATTTGAAAAATGAGATCACTACATCTATGCAAATCTCAAATTGGCAATTTGGTGAGTCGAATGTGACGTACTTGCAGACAACTATCCAGTTTGTCGTACACAAAAATATCATTCATTTGTTGTTTTCTCCAAAGCACCTTTATACCCTCGGGGCAGTACTCAAAATATTTTGTAGATATTGTTACAGGTCCTTATGAAAGAAAAAGATCCTAAAAAAATGAAATTTTAGTCATTTTGTGTGTTGGAGCAAATAGGGGAGTTGTCTGTTGGCCACTACGTCACAGTGATATTACCTATTTGTCCAATTTGAAATTCCCATATATGTGTATAGTGATTAAAATTTTTTAAAATCCCTGACTTTCTTATTGCTTGCCCAATTTCGTTCATACTTTCACCAGTCTACTTCTCTGATTTATCCTCTTTCTTTTGGAGTATCTTGTCATTGAGGTTGTATTTCCTTTGAATCGATCTTCAGACATTGATATCTGCTTGAAAATATTTGTTATTGACATTCATTCACCCTCAATTTTTTCAACCATTCAACTTCAAAACATGTAGAACAAAGGTAGATAAAAGAAATTTGGATAAACCACTGAATTAAATGTTCTTTAGCCACTGAATACAAAGAGCACAGCATTTGGTGCTCCCATCATACATGTCCGGACACTTAAGTTTAAAAAAATAAAGCTGTCATGTTTGCCGTTGGATTTCACAAAATATATGCATCAAAATTCAAATAAAACTAACACGACTACCCACCATCAAAGGGAAAGCTCCATATTGGTAGTAAGTTGATTTGAATAAAACTTAAAAGAAGAAAATTGAGAGAAACAGATTATTGAAAGTTTGAGAAAAATCTGATAAGAAATAAGAAAGTTATAAAATTATAACAATAATTAAATTATAAAGTTGTAATCAATCAAACACAAGTTGACAACTCTGTGATGTATCTTGCGAGCTCCTCTCCCTGTCTCCCATTTGATCAGTACAGAAGATTTTAATTTTCTTAGTTTTTGATGAGCATGTAGATTCTATGGTTGAATATTTTCTTATGAGAAAATGAAAGTTAATGATTTTTGGGGTACAGGCTAAATGGGAAGGGAGCTTGCAAGATATGTCACAGAGTTGCAAATTTGTGTTTGAATTTGTGTTTCAAAAATTCATAACTTTCATACTTCTTATCGGAATTTGCTGTAGTCATGATAGTCAAACCTTAACCTTCAGTGACTTCACTGATTTGTTTCTTTAACTTTTCTCCTTCTTTTAAGTTTTAAAATGAACTTGATCATGTTGATATCATTGCAGGGTGGACTTTGATTGATAAATTGTTGATATCATTGCAGGGTGGACTTTCCCTTTAATATTTGTGATTGATAAATTGTCCAACATAACTGCTAAAAGATTTATGAAATATTGGATGCAAACTTGTTCAAATCACTGTTTAAAATCGTCTGTCCGAATACCCAACCTGCACAGACACAACCATGACAACGAGCATGTATGTGGGTATAATTACTGTGCTTGTATGGCTAGAGTGCCCAAGTCTGCGCAGTGCCCATGTCTGCGCACACATGTAACTGCGCGACTCTGATAAAACAAAACACGCAACGAACATAAACTTTTCATCCTTATTATACTAGCAACCGGTATTCATGCAAAAAACGAGTCAAAATGATTTAAAAAGGTCTTATTTCAGATATTTTAATCTCAAGCCTCAAAATGTTGTCTTTCACGTCAAAACTCCCGAACTGCGTGCAAAATGAATGAGTGCGCAGATGTGGTCACCATTGTTTTTTGAACGCTGAAATGACACGGCCACTGTTTCTTGTGAAAATGGCATTGCTCTTGTTCCAATTTTGATGAGATTTTTTGCAAACTTACTCTTTAGAATATCATGAATAATATAAAACTAAGCTATAGAGGAATATTGGAGAAATTCTTGTTCATTTTTAGGTCTAATCTTAGGTGCGCAGACATAGGGCTCCCCATCATACTGCTCAATCCCGCGATCCCGTGTACCGTCATGACCGTACATGTGTACCGTATTTTTCTGGATCAACAGTTTACGTTCCGCTTCGACGGGGTAACTCTCTACTAGCCCTGGCCTGGAGATGAAGTTCATAAGTCAAGATATGATAGTATGGTTTCTACTCACGAATCCAATCTCTCAGCTCTGCCCGTTACTGACAGTACGGTAGTACGGTACTGTAATTGAAATGTTTGTAGCCCCGAACCGTACCTACCCGAACCATATCATCCAGATTGACGTGTAGCTTTTTCAAATTCAATTAATTTAAAAGATATCTTATAAATAGAAAACATTAACCATATATGATCATTAAAAACTATTTAAAACAGTTTTTCATGTATAGAAATATTATCTTATTCTGCACTTTTACTTTTAACTCTACTTTTAAGAAATATTTTGTCTAAATTTTTAAGAGGAATAATTCCTTTTGTCTTGAAACAGGTCATACTCACTGGGATTTCCCCAAATCCGAGGTTATTGAAGCTGGAGCTGGATGCATGCATGTCACACTTCTGCAGTGCTAACAAAGTTGTGCGTTGATTCTTGGAACTTGACCGCCTGTATGGTAATCTCGCCAAGCGAGCCCCAGCGGCCCAAGTCCTGAACTTGGCTGAAGTCAAGAGCGATCGAGTAATTGGACACACCCTCAGATATCTGGAGGTTCAAGCTCATCAATATTTATCCCAGGCAGTAAGACCTGTTTTTCCAAGTCCTTTACAGGAACTTGAGGAAGGTTGATAATATTTATTGTTCATGATATTACTTTTTACTTTTAGGTCTGAATTGATTTTATAAATCGAATGCATGAACGGCTAACAGGAATTAAACAATTCTCTTCTAACACTTCACGCTATGACGTACTACGTGTATCCTCTTTTATCAATATTCTAACTTTTGGTCATCTTTCTTGGTAATGAACTGTCTTGGTCCTCCAATAAAATTTGATAAAGATATTTACCAATTTCAGATAAATTGTACAGATCTAACATTAACTTTAGCCTAGGTCTAAACTGCTAGCTGGAGGTATACCTTGTCAATGGTTGGTTTCTTGGTGACTGTACAAAACAGAAATTAAATGTGACTAGATTTCATAATTTAAGGTAAATAGTCATCTTGCATCTGTGTCACTGCAACTTCAGTTTATTATGATTTTTTTTTAAAATAACAAAATGCAGTTTACACTTTTCTTCTCATCTTTACATTTTTATATTTTTAAATATTATCTTACATTCTGATACTATTTTTTTTTATTATTGTGGTAGACCTAACTTACTAAATTTATTGCAATTCACATTCTAATAGATTCAACTTCTGTGAACATCAGACTTGTTATATAAGAGTTCTTGGACAATGAAGAAGCTAACAGAAGCTCTCCACACAGCTGTTCAGAAAGGTGATATTTCTGGAGTTGAGAAGGTTGTATCCAGTACACTAAATTCCAGTGCCAATGCAGATGAAAGTGCCAAGCAATCCTTTGAAAGAGAGCTATGTGAGAAGTCCAATCCTCGATCTGGAGATCGCCCCATCCACCTAGCAGCCAGACATAGTCATGTTGACATTCTGAGGTGGTTGCACAATAAGGGTGTTGACTTGGAGAGTGCTAACCTAGATGGAAAGCGGGCTCTACATGAAGCATCAGCCATGGGCAATGTGGAATGCGTTGACTTTTTGTTGAAGCAAGGAGTTCTGGTTGACCCTCTTAAAAGGGCTGATTGGTAAGGTGTCCATTATTTTTCCACAATATCTAAAATACTGAAGGCCACACGTGGAGGAGGATGTGCATTTTTAAAATTAAAACTGAAGTCTGCATTGTGTATCATTGTGTCCTTCCCCTGATCCACAGATGAAGACTAGGAAACAAAAAGAAAGAGTGGAAGGTCCTGTGTGCACTCGTAGGTCAGAAAGGACCTACAGTTGGTGGATATACATTCTACACTGCTACACAATAATATGTGGCAATTGGACATAAAAAAAAAAGAGACTGAAAAGGTGAAAGTTTGAATCTCAATTACCTGCAAGTTGTCTGGGAAAGTCCCTCTTCTTTGGTGACCAGCTAAACCATAAATTCAGGAAATTTGGAATTTTAAGCATCACATTTTGCCCTCATGATATTTAAAAAAAAAAAAGATCAAGTGATCTTCCCAGAGCTATACATACAGAGAGTCGCGACACTAGAGGTCGTTTCTGATTGGTCAGTCATTTCATGGAGCTTCAAATACATGTAGTTCCTTCCCATAGAGAATGTACGTGAGAGGGAACTATTGGGAGCTCCATGACCCGCCATGTTTTAAACTAAGACCGCGTACGCGTAGGCTTATTATGCGCATGTCACAACTCATATGCGCTCAGGATCTCTCTGTGTGGAGAGAGGAAATCTGCATTTGTTTATTGTTACAGCAGTAGGGGGCATCAGTTAGGTGATTTAACCATGCAAGACCATATTTGTTTAGGAGTACAAGGTTATATTAACTCCTAAACCAATGGATGATTGCTTGTGTGTAGGAGATCAACACCTTACAGAGGATAAGAACTCTAAAGCTGCTCTCTTTGTAAAGAGAGGAGGAAAATTCTGGTGTAGTGGTATACCTGCATTTCCCACCTAGTTATACTGAGAGGAGAGACTTAAGTTTGCTGTCTTCCTCACAGGTATAATTGTTATTTATGGAAAATAGGTTATGTTTTTTGCACTGGCAGTAATCCAAGAAGTAGGTTATATATTAGGTGAGGCATATATTTCTATTTCTCTGTAACTTTTGCATTGTATTGGCAGGACGCCTCTTCACCTTGCATGCACTAAGCCCATCCTGGATGTTGTGAAGTCACTGCTCAAAGCTGGGGCCAACCCAAAGCTCTGCAATAAAGATGGCTGGAATGCATTTCATATTGCCTGCAGGTAAAATACAGTAGTAACTTAATCATGCACATCAATCGTAGATATTAAAAATCTTTACATAAATATATTTTTCAGTTACGGTACATTTTCTGGGTGTTGGTACTATGATAATGATGTATTTCACCTTTTTAATTATGTGATCCTGTGGAGAGTAATCTTGATATTGACAAATCTTTCAGCTAAGCCAGCTAATTATTGTCAAGATCATCAGTACCAAAATTAATATCATTCCTGTAGTTTATTTGGGGGTAGGGTATTATACAAAATAACATTCTATAGTCTCAGTTTCCATCTGGGTACAATAGACATGACTTCAGCCATTGTTCTTGCCTTATATTTTTAAAGGTATCCATGATGTATTATAATTTTCTTTTGAATTAAATCCAAATCTATTTACGATCTGAAAAGCTTGCTTTAATATGTTTGTCTCCTTCTCAGACAAAGTTATTGCATGTTATCCTGTAAATAATCTCCTTTTCTAACATATTCAGGGAAGGACATGTTGATATTCTGAAGCTTCTACTCGAGTCATGCAGTGACTTGTGGAACACTGTCAGTAAGAATGGTCGTACCCCATTACACACAGCAGGTGAATGACATTTAATAAGAAATACTGATAACTCCTATTTACTAAATGAACCATATCTGCTACCTGTACAACATACTTATTTCCATGTTAATGGTACAGACTTAATTCTGCAGTGTCTATAAAAGGTTTCCATCCTAACTACTTGAAATGCAAAAGAATAATTCTTTGACACATTGTCACTACTGTGTGCTGGTTTGCTTAAAAGAATAAAGGGTTCATAAAATTAGCTGGTTTCCTTTAAAAGAATAAAGGGTTCACGAAATTAGCTTGGTTATGCTTGCATTGCAAACATTGCCTTTATAAACTATTATTACCAACTTTTCTATGTTATGTTACATGTCTTTTGATTTTTTTATTGTAATATTTCAAAACGTAAAGAATATGTCATTTTCTGTTTTAATGATTGCAATGCTGCCTGTATGACATAAAGAAGATCATTTGTCTTTTCTTAAAAGTTAGTATACTGATAATACTGACTTGTAATCAATGTGCTGGAACCTACAAATATGTATCTGCAACTAATATTATATTATATTTCTGTTGATTGACAGCCTTACATGGATGTGTAGCTGCTGTGGAGCTTATGATGGACAGATGTAACTACAAGACAGATGACCAAGATAGCTGTGGTTCAACACCTCTCATGGATTGTCTAAGAGCAGGCTATGTGGATGTTGCAGAGATCCTTGTTGATAGGCACAAAGTGAGACAAATGTCTGTCTTAATAGAATGTCTGTTTTGGTCTGTAAAATCTACCGCTCTGTTTAAATTGTGAAAGCTTGATGAATGCATGTAGACCATCTAAGTCTATCCAAAATACAAAACTTTGGTCATTAGACATTTTGGAAGAGTCATAATTAATGGCCAGCAAATTCACATGTTAAGATCCATATCCAGATTTGAGGCTGAGAAGTTGTTCTCAATGCAGCATCTCTGAAAGCAAGAGTCATATTGTATGGACTGTATATTATTATCTTGCTCCATCCCTCTGTTCAGTGGCTGAGTGATATGCTATAAACAGGTTTATTTTTATAAGTAAAAGTTTCTTAGAATCTTATTTGACAGCTCTGCAAACATGCCTAATGATAATAATAATGCTTAGTTCTTGTATAGCGCCTGTCACCTATTTATCAATGTCACTTTGCACTTAAAAAGATCTTTGGATTATTACCCCAGCTCAGTCTAGCTGCCCTAATGAAAGTGCTGAAACTTTAAGGAAGTAATTGCTACTGGCACCCATTTACCTCACCTGGGTCGAGTGTTGCAAATGTAGATTCATGTCTTGCCAAAGGATGTTAGTGCTTTGGCAGACCTGGTACAATCCGCGGTCTGGTTACTCATCCACTAAACCACAACACCTTAAAGGCATTGATTAACTTTGCCCAGGATTGAAAAAGAAAATCACTGTTCCAGCTAATGCTGTAATCATAATTGCAAACCTTTAGCTCAGACAGGAATTGCCTGAGTTTTATAAGCTGATCGGTCGTTTATATATCAAGATATTTACGATTGAACATTGATGTCGGGATAGAGTACCACCGAACCCTAAAGAACTCTTACGGTTGGCATACCTCGCTTTATCACAGAATACCGTACGGGCTGGAAACCCGCTCTGAAATCGCCAAGCGCCGGTGCTTGGTTTTTGTGACTGCAGCGCAGCGAAGAAGCCGAGCGACTTGCACTAGCGATTGATCGCGATTTTCTCTTTTTTAGGATCGTAAATGGGTTCCATTTTCTCTCATACTTTCACATATCCTTAATTATATATGTAGTTAGAGGACTGCACACAATTCACTGGCATTTGAGCTGATTTTACAATTTTTCACAAAGTTAATCAATCACTTTAACAACCTAATGTCTTAATCGCATGTAAATATCTAGTATTGAAAAGGATTTTAGTCCATTACAATTACAATTGCAGATATATATACCTGTGTCCTGATATATAATCAGCAGGCTATCACCTCCTCAAACCCTAGGACAAATACTACATGGACAAGTATGCCCTAGGACATTTATCACCACATGAATTACTGACCAGATGATTATCCATTGAGGTTTAGTGGTCATAAATATAACTATGTATTACGTCAAATATATAGGATTTTCCAGGTCATATTCGTCTGGTTGACAGGTACAGTGGAACCTTGTTATAAAGAACAATGTTATAACAAACTCATTATAACAAGGTAATTATTTCCGGTCCCATTTCTTTGTATTCTTTTTTTTTTTTTCAGCCCTGATATAACAAGGTTTCAATATAAAGAGGTAAATTCCTTGGTCTCACACAGTTTTTTATAACGAGGTTCCATTGTATCCTAAGGTGACGATCATCTGGAGTAGTTGTCCAGGAATGGTAATCTTTCTTTGTACTAGAATTGCAAATACTTAATGATCCACAAAAGATAAGTTCTTTTCATACATCTACAGTAAGTGAACATTTCTCCTTTTTTCAAAATTACTGTTCAGGCTGATGTGAAGAAGACTGATGTTCTAGGTCGTCAACCAGTCCATCTTGTAGCACAGGCGGGAAGCCCGAAATCCCTGGAGTTCCTGGCTAAAAAACATGGTGTCAGTTTGGATGCAACCACTAGCACTGGTGGACTCTCACCAATGCATCTTGCTGCAAAGGTATGTTAAATTAAAATATGGTACTTTTATTTTATCTTGGAGATTTTTGTTTTTGTATGTAATGAGGGTGTACTTGATTTGATGCACATTTTCCTGTTTTAGCAGCAGCATTCTGTAGCTCAATAACAATAAGTTAAAAAAAGCTTATGATTGATTGCTGATGTATTCATTTGCTGGATTTGGGATTTATAAATTAGTAATTATTTCTCTGTTCAGCTTCTATGCATTATGATTACAAGCAAAAATCATTTTTGAATGTTACAAAAATATATAATTATCCAATATAAGCTTACTTCTTGAAGTAAGACATTGTATTTTCATTCTGTGTTGCTTAATGTATCAACTTTGTGTTGACTAGACATCACTAAAAATTTTTATTTTAAAAACTTGTATGAAATTTAGAAGTAAAGTTGATGAGTACTATTTGTTGTACTAGAAGATTTTTTATGGTAACACAATGTCTATAAATTCATTACTTTATAGGAGGGTCAAGCAGAGATTATTGAAGCTCTGATATCTCTAGGAGCAGACATCAATATTGTTGATAACAAAGAAAGAACAGGTGAGTATATGATATGTGCTATATTCATATTCAGACAAGTGGAATTTGTGTATTTCAGATAAAAATCTGTCTCAATATAATTTATAATTTTGCTGTATTTGAATGAAATCTGTGAAAGCATGTTTTTAGAATGGAAAGGGTAAATGCAGTTAATTCATAATGTATTTTTAAAAATAGTTATTTGATGTATGCTTGGTTGTCAAAAAGCTTGTATTTATATCCTAGTCCATTGGGAATTAAGTAAGAATTTTATCACTTTTCATTATCTTTCAAACTTTTGTGATATTATAAATGTAATGACATCACATATCACATATTTTGATGAAACAGAAAAAGTGACATCTTTTGATATCAATAAATAAAAAGCTGGACCATAAAGTCTGTTTTATGCTGATACATACATGAATTTGCAAATAAAATTTGACAGTCCACATCAATGGTAGTACAGTTAACTTTGCGTAAGTTGAATGTGTTTGGTTCAAAATAGTTCAATTTGTGCAAAATTCGACTTAGGAAATGTAATTAACACATGTTTTACATAGTTTGGTAAAAAAAAAATTGAACCTAAGGAAAGTTTGACATACATATATATATATATATATATATATATATATATATATATATACCCAGCACAATTGTCCCCTTACTGGTGGTTATTTGTCTTCCAACTAGTTATGCCAAGAATGACTGATCTTGATAGGGCCCCTGCCATAGGGCAGATTGAAGCTCTCTCACTCACTCACTACAAGGCATTTAATGAAATTAATGAAATACAGCAAGGAATTTTTAACAATAAGAATGTCCTTGGAGACCCCACTAATCCAATCATTAACTCAAGAAAGACAAGTGTCCCCATTGTGTTTGTGTTCATATGACTTTGAATGTTGGATATCTCCCCCCCCCCCCCAACCATCCAATGATTAACAAAAGAATAAAGATAACCCCTTCTTTGTCTGCAATGTTCAGATGTCTTTTGAAATTAAGGTTTACATGGCATATGATTATGAATTCAAATCCTCAAAAAACTTATACGAACATCATCAAGTATACCCAAAGCCAAAATATCGCTCATTTTGCAACATTTCTTTTTTGACCCTTCCCCTCATTTATGCCACCTGCACATGCCCCATTCAGCAAATCATATCAAGTATGCTACAAGTAAGCTTTAGAATGATACTCATTACGACCTATATTGTTCTCATTTTAAAGAAATATAATTGATCAAAGTCAAGTTTCCTTACTTCAAAGTCAAGTTTCCTTACTTTTTGATCTGGGTATAGTATATATAATATAGAAAATTAATTAGACTAAAACACTTTTGTACAGCAGGATGGCATTAGTAGAGATTTATGATTAATAGAGTATGTTCCACATTTCTGATTCTTGACTTTCAGCTCTTCACATTGCAGCAGGCAGCCAAAAAGCTGGATGTGTTCATGTTCTACTTAAACACAATGCAAAGATTACAAAAGATCTTAGTGGAAAGCTACCCAAGGATTCAACAAGCCAGGAGGATGTGGTTCTACTCTTCGCTGGAACATGATATCATCGAGCCAAGGTCCAGTTGTTTCATACAAGGCTGTTATTCACTGAAGCTCAATGATCATCGCAAAGATATTACAATGGGACGAGAGATGGAACATGACATCATCTAACACAAGTCCATTGGTTTCATACAAGGTTATGATTTACTGAAGCTCATTGATCATTGCAAAGATATTACAATGGGACAAGAGATGGAACATGACATCATCTAGCACAAGTCCATTGGTTTGATACAAGGTTATGATTTATTGAAGCTCATTGATCATTGCAAAGACACCACAGTTGGACTAAAGATTGAACATTACATCATCTAACTCAGGACCATTAGTTTCATACAAGGCTGTAATTTACCAACTCTAAAAGAGAAATCAAATCCATGTGCATATATGATAATTTATGTTTTTTATTTATATTCACTGCTTCCAATTACACACCAAATTGTATCATTAGCCGAATCAGTAGATTAATAAATTATTCAGTAATGATTCTACACTTATGTGCGAATTCTCCATTCCACTAGGGAAGGATCCAGATGTTAAGGAGCACAAGTGCTAATCCAACCACATAGATGATCATGTTGTACCAGGTATCACTTATGCGCATGGGTGGAGTAAAACAATGTAAACAGATACCTTGCATTTGGACATACAAGTACCACGTTGTGGTTTGATGTACTACACATGACTTTCAAGTTTCCAGTCCAGTGTACACAAACCACTAAGCTACCAAGGCTCACGTTTTTATCTTGAATTCTGTTAGATTTTAATTAAACTTGTTAAGATTTCACAGTTTATAACTTTCAACAGCATCCTGTAATGCAACTTATTGATGAATTATTAACATTGAAATCTTCTGTAAAGTATTATTATGCTCATGCAAATGTGTTTTCTTTATAGCTTACCGGTAGCTAAATTCAGATATTTCATATTTATAATAGTACTTTCAGATATGTTAAAGATATTTAAAATTGAATTCACACCACTAATAATAAGAAAAAGGATTTGAAATAATCCTTAGAAAATAAAGAATTATAAAGTTGGTAGGAGGTAAAAAATGGTCTTAAAGGACAATCCAACCTCTGTAATAAGTTTATGTGTGAAAGCAGAAAAATAAGAGAAATGGGTGAAAATTTGAAAGCAATCAAACAAATTATAAGAAAGTAATGAATGTTCAAAAGATGAGATCACCAAATTTATGCTAATCTGAAATTGTCACTTTGGTCTGTCAATTGTGACATATTCAGGTTCAGGGACAACTCTCCTGTTTGTTGGGCCCCATAAAATTATTAATTTTTGGTTTTCTCCTAAGCTCCTTTTTACAAGGAGCAATACTCAAAATATACATGTACTATGGATAGCAAATTGTTAAAAAAGAAAGATCCTACAAAGTAATATGTTTGTGAAAAATAGATATTTTAGTCAATTAGTCATCTATGTGTTGGAACAAATGGAAGAGTTGTCTGCCACTGCAACACAGTGACATAACTGAAGCAGCCAATTTGAAATTCCCACATGTAAAGTGATTACAACTCAAAAATTTCCCATTTTTTGTCCAAATTCAATGAATTTTCCCCCAATCTGCTTCTCTGACTTTTCTTTCTTTCAGAGCAACATGCAATGAAAGGTTGGATTTCTGTTTAATCACCAGCTGACTTTTGAAACATCCTCTTTCCCTATGCTTTGTAAACCTTGTCAAATATTCACAGATTGGTTATCAAACAAAACATTCAAAAAATTTATCTACGTGTATTTCCAAAAGATGAACATGTTTGTAATGTTTTTCCTCATTATACACATGCTATGATTTTATTCATCGTTAATGTGCAGTATTCTAGAGTAGTAATTGCAGCTATGGGTTTATTGATTTGAAGAATAAACAATGTTTCTCTTAGAATATTGATCAAATTATTCAAACTGAAATTGGAAAGCTATAAATCATCTCTGATTGAAGGGAAAATGGCTCCTCCTTCTCATCACCCTGATGATGATGATTATTATTATTATTATTTACTTAAAAGCTTTTATGTATCAGTGACAAAATCAGCAAAAAGGCATTTTCTTTTTTAATGAAGAATGAATTTTATTGTACTGTAAGGTGGACAATTATTTTCATTAGTTATGTTATGTAATTCATATTTGACAGTATGAAGTAAGATGAAAATTGTGAAAAAGCTTATGGAACACACTACTTAATGAAAAAAAAAAGACAGAGTGATATTGAAATGATACAATAAAAACTTCCCTTTCTATTCAAATAAAATATGTGTGTGTTACTAAGTAAAGATTTTTAAAAATTAACAAAATATATCGAAATTCAAATTTATTGAAATAGAATCATGACATAGTAGGATTATCATCAAAACAAAACACAACAGAACCATGTTAAATAGGAACAAAATTCATCAAAGCAAAGGCACATTAAATCAAAACAAAGTTCTACATATCAGATTATACTCAACAGCTATCGTTAAGAGACAAAGTAAAACACAATATCAGCATGTTAAATAGAAACAAAACCTTGACAAAACGAAGGAAAATTATATCAACACTAGATCCTATATATCGGATCATACTCTATAGAAAGTAATGTTGCTAGCATTAGAAACAAAATAAAACATATATGTAAAAGAAACAAAACGAAGGAAAATTATATCAAAACCAGATCGCATATAAAAGTTGGATTATACTCTACATAAAGAATGTTGCTATCCTTAGAAACAAAACAAAACACAAGAGCAGCATGTTAAATAGAAACAAAAAACTCAACAAAACAAAGGCAAATTACATCAAAATAATATTGTATATATCGGATTACATACTCCACAGAAAGAAATCTTGGTGTCAGATTTTTTTTTATTATCATGTTGAAATAAACCTCAACAAAACAAGTGAATGAGTAAATTACGCAATGCGTAATAAATGTCCCCGCCGGAAGTGCAGATCTGTGGAAATTAACTAGCCTGAAACTTAAAACTGTAGTGAATAAAATAATAATGTTACTGCATGCAAAAGAAGAGAATACCAACAATGCATGTATACAACTGAAATATAAAACATGAAAACATTATGAACCTTCAGCATTTTGAATAAATTTGCATAAATTTGCATGAATAATGAATTTCAAAATTCTGTGTAGAAGTTTGGAAGCCCCCACCCAGCCCTACCAGATAAAACAATCGGAATCAAAATCCGATGTGAAATAGAGAAGTAGCATTTTTCGTCAATTTTGAATAAATTTGCATAAATTTGCATAATTAATGAATTTCAAAATTCTGTGTAGAAGTTTGGAAGCCCCCACCCAGCCCTATCAGATAAAACAATCGGAATCAAAATCCGATGTGAAATAGAGGAGAAGTAGCATTTTTCGTCAATTTTGAATAAATTTGCATAAATTTGCATAATTAATGAATTTCAAAATTCTGTGTAGAAGTTTGGAAGCCCCCACCCAGCCCTATCAGATAAAACAATCGGAATCAAAATCGGCCAAGAAATGACGGAAAAGTAGCATTTTCTAACATTTGAGCACACACGGACAGACGGACGGACGGACGGACGGACGGACGGACACACACACGCACACACGTACGGAGCCCGTTTCATAGTCCCCTCGCGAACTTCGTTCGGCGGGGACAACAAAGGCAAATTACATCATAACAATATTGTATATACATGTACAGTACATCTATCGGATTTCACTCGACGGAGAATAATGTTGCTAACCGGTTGTATTATAGCATTATCAACTGTTAAAAAGCATAATAGAATATAAGCGAAGCATATTAATTCAAAACACGGCCTCAACATAACATCAAAGCACTATACATATCAAACGTGGGCGGAAATACGCAGGAAATTCTTTTCATCAGGGGGGAACATAACAATAGGTCGTACCCCTGATGAATAGAATTGCGCAGATATCAAATAGCACTCGATGATACACAGTATTAGTAACTGATGGCGGTTACAATAATATTGTATAATTAATTTTTCTTTTAGCCAGGATTGCTAGAAGGAGGGGGGGGGGGGGGGGGGGGTTCCTAACATTTTCCCCAAAAATTGTTTTTAAAGACTTTTTTTTTTTAAATTGATGGCCCCAACCAAGCTCCCTCAATTTAAAAGAAGATGGGCGGAGCAAAGGACCAAAAGCGGGAAAAGATGGAATAGCCTTAAAATTTGTATGTTCACAATACGTTTCTGCCCCCTGCATGGATCCATCTGTATGTATTTTAGGGATATGAGATGGATGTAGAGTGGAAGATAAATGAAGGTGGACAGAAAGACCAGGAGTGGGATAGTATACAGACCAGAGACGAGAGGAATGTGTGGATGTGTGTGTGTGTGTGTGTGTGATTTTGTACATGTATTAGGAAATGAATATTATACGTGAACATACTATTTATTTCTTATGTTTGACAGGGTTTGAAATGTACGCTTGCAACCTTATACAGATACATGTTCCTCCAAAGGGAACAATCTCTGATTTACATTGTTATTACGCTATCATAAGGGGTATCTCATGAGGGTGACATACTGCTGCTTTTTTTTTTTTTTTTTTTTTTTTTTGAGGGGGGATATACTTGGAAAGAATTCATACCTATATGAAAAAAAATGTGAGAGGTTGTAGTACGATCTTGAAAAGTTATTGTCATATTAATGTAGGCGCCAGGCGCACTTCTCAAGAAATGTCGGCAAACTGACCTAGTCTCGCTCAACCAAGTTTACAAGTCGGACAAATAGTATGCTTCTAGCTGTATATATCTATTTATTAAAGTTTTTTTTTTCAAAATGAATGAGGTTTTTAATATACCACTTTATCACCGCTAATGAGAACCTCTTGCAAGCTTTTGCCAGTAAAAAAGTATGAAAATATCAACTTTAACTGCATCGTAAATGTTGTATACCTACTGAATAAAATATTATGACGGAAAAAAAAAATTACCTAACTTACGAAGAAATCATATTCAAGATTGTAGAAGTGATACAAAGACTGCACCCAGGAACGTTCAGTGATATGAGCGTACCTTTGTTTTGTACTGGGTGGGGGGGGGGGGGGGGGGTGTATCACCCCCATCCCAAAAAAAAGGGCTCATTTTTGGAAGAAAAATGGAAAAAATAGGATGAATGGATTGAAAGTTTTATAACCTACTATTACACGCAGAGCAACATTCTGTTCCTTCTTCTTCTTCTGTTTTAGACACTTCATTTCAATTATCCACTCAAGCCAATTAATATTGGTTTAATTGGTGATGCTCTTCATTTTGATTTTCATTCTTGACAGAAGTAGGTCACTCAAGTATGCACTATTTTGTTTAGTAATGGGCCCTATGCATACCCTCTTGTCGAAATTTAAAGATTGGCATTTAACAAATTAAAGCTGTTGGCATCGTGATAACTGGAGTATAGTAATAAAAAAATGTAAATCATATTCGTACGTTTTCAAGAGCAATCTGATTATCACCAACTCACTTTTAATACCATAATATAAGAATTTGGTTGATATTTTGTGTTCTTGTTGGGATTTTTTTTAAAGAGGGGGCAAAATGCCACACATATCGTTTGAGCTTTCAATCTGTCATATGGCGGTACAATGATAGGCGTGGTTGTGAAGGTAATAATGATGGGCGTGGTCATGGGTTAATGAAGAGGGGTGTATCCAGTGTATAGGGTGAAGCTGGTGGGTATGATCATGGCCCAGTGGTCAATTGTTTTTCAATATGTCTGCAATGAAGTCCAGGAAACTAGTGACCCGAGTGAAGCCAGAAGGTTGGTACGGAATGCCACATAGTCCTACAAAGCTGGACAAACCCTGTAGTGTCCAGTGACCATCAATCTCCTGGACAGCTGGACCACCACTGTCACCCTGAAACATGAGTGCAATATAGGATTACTTGATAAAGAAGAGACGCTTTTTTGTTATCATGGTCGCTCGGCTATGATTAAGAAGGGGTAATAATCATGATTGCCGGGGCCCTCAGGGAGAATAATACTGACGAGGCTACCCTGGGTAAGTAAGACATGTTATTATTATTATTTAATAAATAAGTCACTTTTTACTACCTGATAAATTTTCCAGCACTTCTAGCACAGAGATTTCGTAGTTGAGTGGTCTAATCACTTTACTGGGGATGCAAAGTTCGTGGGTTCGAGCCCCGACATGCACGGCACTCTTGTCCTTATAAAAAGCGCATTTTATCTAAATATATATTGCTTCTCTCCACCTAGATGTTAAATGCGTTCCCGATGGAATGTAAATTGCATTGTAAGTGGAATAGCATACGGGCGAGTTTAAAATGGTTACCAGACTGGAATACTACATCGTAAATGAATCCAATCCAATGATAGGAATAATAAATAATACATTGTAAAGCACTTCGATCAGTAAGTTGTTTAATTGGAAATTCGCAATATGAAGGGGGGGGGGGGAACGGTTATGATATCACCATTTAGAATGCTACAAGGACAACATACACAAGTCAATGTTTGTCATATATTCTTTGCAAGACCAACAGAAATAACATTAACACTGGCTGAAAAGTGACGAACCTCAATTAGTATAATATCATTGGTATAATACCAATAAGCTTTTATTTTGCCCCTCACAGATCCTAGGTGCTGTTAAAATGAAGCGTAAATATTAACATAGATATGAAATATGCTATGTGGGTACACATAATAAACCTACTGTGCACGTGGACTGGAATCCCTGGGCATACATCGTACAGAACACAGAAGGTACTACTTGGATGTTAAGGTAGCCATTACGTATACAGATCTCGTTTGGTATCACGACTTGCCTGGCTACCTGCAGGTAATCCGGAATTCGCCCTGTGGGTTAGGTATAAAGACAGAAATATATTGATCATTCACAATGACTGGTTAATTGTGCGATATTAAAGTAAAAATAGAGCGCGAAGAAAACATATTTTGAAATAGTGAGTGACAACCCCCCCCCCCAAAAAAAAAAAAAAAAAAAAAAAAAAAACTATATGAAGTTTATACAGAAAAGTCGGAGAAACAAATTCGAATTTTACCATTGCAACAACACATGTGCAGGAACATTTAACATTGTACTACAAGATCAAAACTGCACTCAAAAATTTCAAAAGGCAGAAAATGCCGAAATTTGATAACTATCTTCATAAATACGCATCATATATATCATTGTTACCATAAAAATTTGTGATGCCTCCCCAGCCGGTATAGGTTACGTAAGAGCCAGGTTCTGGTTGACTAACATCTGGGTCTGGCAGGCACACTGGCTGGACATTATCATTAAACTCGAGTGGCGAATCCAGTTTAAGAAGAGCTATGTCATAGGCTCCGATGTTGATAGATTGGTCATAGTCTGGATGAAGGAATACTTGGACAACCGAACGGATTTGTCCTCCTCCATTTATCTGATGGTTTAGAGTGCCTGCCTGGATAGAGTACGTCTCATCATCGCCACTTTTAGAATGAGAGAGAAAATAAATGTTGATATCATTTAGAGGGACATGAGCAACTCTTGTTTTTCTTCCTAATTCTTCTTCCCTCCTCCTCCTCCTCCTTGGTGTTCTGCCCAACACCAAAGTCATCTGGATAATCCGTTCTCCATCACTCCCTTCTTCTTCATTACGTCCGTCATAGGTGATGGAGTCACTTTTCAGCTCAGACATCGGGTTCTTGGTACACCTCTTCCCTTTTGCAATCTATCTTCTCTTGTAGTATATACGTCTCTAAGCATATTATATTGGAGGTAACTATATTACACTTGTATAACGGGAAATTTGTTATTTATAATCAAGAATAATCAGTTTAAAGTTTTATTGTTAATTTGACAATCTTTTCTTTTAGAAATCCCATAAGGTGTATGTGACTACAAAAGGAATGCATCGTATCATTTTCCATTTAAATCTGTAATAAACTCTCCGAAATGTGTAATTTTTAAACATTGTTTTTCATCTTGTTTTGACCGCTCAAATAATAAAGGTAGGTGATTGTTGACAGCTAGTGCTTTGCTAGATATATATATTAAAATTGTTCTTATTCTATTGATCCTCTTAACTTTGATAGGAATCAAGACTAGTTTATCTTTGTATCAAAAGCCAACTCCTTTAGGTATTATTTATTCTTTTTTTTTTTTTAGTTGAGTTTAGTTGAGTTTAATTAAGCCAAGTTCTCAAAAGACAGTGGCACTGAAATCTTTATATGAAATAAATCTGATTATATTTGTTTTTAAAAAGTGCAGAAGTCCAAACCTAACAACCACTGTTATTTCTGTTAACTTACTTAACACAATGTGCTGCTGTAATGACCCATTCGGGAAATATAATGTTGCCACCACATTTGAATACTGGACTTCGAGTATCTCCATAGAGGACGATTTGCCAGGGCCATTGCCCGAGTACTGTTACGTCATCTCCGTGTACGACACGTTGGTTTAACATCGCAGGGCGGAGACCACATCCTTCATGTTTTGCTGTTAATTTCAGGGGGTTTGGACAAAACAAATATATTTAGTTCATATATCAATTTTCAATTTGCAGAAATTGTTCGTTCCGTTTAAATCTCTGCCTGAATGATACATCAAGTCATTGCCAATTCCAGCATAATCATTTGAATTGTCATCCCATTCAAGATTGTCTGGCTTAAGACATTTTATACGAGGCAGTATATACGTGTGGATAAGAAGTCACCCATCCCAAGCCTATGAGAAGATTTTAAGATATGGTAGTAAGATAATATTTGTTTGCTTTTAACCAACCAAACGACACACTCACTGCACAATGGCGTCTCCATGAACTTATTAAAGGGGAAGTTCACCCTGAAGATTACTTGAGTTTAAAAAATGCAGAAAAAATGCAGAAAAATATTGGCGAAGGTTTGATGAAAATCGGTCAAATAATAAAAGAGTTATGAGTATTTAAAAGTTTGGATTCGTGACGTCACATGCGAGCAGCTGCCCATTGGTCATGTAATAAATATTCCATATATTCGCATTTTTTTTTACGTTCCACGATAAATTAATATTGTTTCTTTTCAGAATCTAGTATTGAATAACATTTCTGACAATATATCAAATGCACAGCCGAAAATATTCTAAATTTTCTGAGAAAACTGTATTTTATGGAATATTTATCACATTACATAATGGAGGAGCTGCTCGCATGTGACGTCACAAAATCAAAATTTCAAAAGTCCATAACTCTGTTATTCTTTAACGGATTTTGTCCAAACTTTCGCCAATATTTTTCTTTATTTTTTCTGCATTTTTTAAACTCGAGTAATCTTCAGGGTGAACTTCCCCTTTAAGGGGCTAAATCCTTCCCGACGGAGAGGGGGTGGTTTGCTAGTAAACGTCAGAGCCATCCATACACAGAGTTTGGCCAACTCGGTTTCAGTTGGGCACAACATGGCGTATATTCCTTTGTTACATGCTTGCTTTATAACAAAGCAGCATGCCGCCATATTGTTACCCACTGAAGCAGAGTTGGCCAAACTCTATGTATGGATGGCACTGGTAAACGTCAGAGCTTCCCACAAGCCATAATCATTGAGAAAAATTTAATTGATTTGTGGGGGTCTTTTTTAGGGGGCCTCCAAACGAAGGGCCGCGTACGTCAGATCTTTGCAACCTATCCTAGCTTAGTAGATACAACAAACGACACTGCGCAAAATTAGGAAATGCCACAAAAGTAGAAAAAAAAAGACTTGTTATTATCAGGGACGTCGCTAGAAAATTTTGAATGGGGGGGGGGGGGGGTGTGACACCCAAACTTGCCGACAAAAATGATGCAACCTAATCCCCCACCCCCCCCCCCAAAAAAAAAAAAAAAAATAAATAAATAAATAAATAAATTAAAAAATAAATAAAATAATAAAAGAAAATCACAAATGTAGAGTTCTTGATCATACTTTTACAGGCCCGTTTTCGCAAGGAGGGGGTTGATGCTTTTTGCCCGAATATCAACTTTTTAATTTCTAAATTCTTGCGAGCAAGCAAATTTTTAAAAACTATTCGTTTTGAAAATGTACAGAAGTTACCTACAGAAGGTACATAATTATCTGGAAACCTCGCTGCCCAGATTATGTAGATATTCTGGCTCCTCGCTGCTCGAATATGAAGTGGTGGTTTCCCGAATATCGGAACTTTGAAAATCCTGGGGGGGGGGGGGGGCTGCACCCGATTGCCGAAGGGGGATGCCTTTTACCCGAATGTTATCTTTCCAGTGTTGAAGCGAGCGAGCGAAGCAAGCGAGCAAATATATTGGCAACTTTTTCCTTCTTTTTCTTTCCTTCTTTTCTTTCTGTTTTTTCTTCTCCTTTCTCTTTTCTCCTTTTCACTTTCCTCTTCCCTCTCCTCTTTTCCCCCCTCTTTTTTTCCCGACAGAGGTGGCGCATTTGCCGACAGCAATTTTGAGTGTGGGAGGGGGGGGGGGATTGACACCCCTACACCCCCTCTAGCGACGCCCCTGGTTATTACGTTTGATACGTACGTGTGGTAAAGCATGCATATTCATCATTACCGTCAATGCAATGCTTTGTATTATCACATACAGCTTCTCTGCTAAGGTTTACTAAGCCTTGACTGCACAAGAATACTTCATCTGTCAAAGAAAATTGATTATAAATCACCTTTGACCCCGTAGCCATGCATTACTTATCTTTAATACACGTACACTGCATTTTGAAACAACTGTAAAAAAAAGAAAAGTATATAACTGGACTTCATTATACCTTTATTGTTGGTCTATCGACAGATATTTGTCAAAATCTTCAATATTAGCTTTCACAATGTATGTCAGAAAGTTTACAGCCTTAACGCATGCAGTAAAACATTACATGGTTTGAATTAAACAATAAAAACGTTATAACTGATAATATATTACAGTCATTGTTAGTGATTGAGCAAGACGTGTTTTAATATTTTCCCAAAGTTCTGAACAATTTGAAATAGAAAGTTAAATGTTAAATATTGACTTTCGCCTTGTTGCTGTATGGGGTTATATCTGCCCTTATAATTCTTATCATTATTCTCAAATTACTGAGACTGTGAATTTGATATCTTTGTTTAAAGTTTAAAGGAATTTCATAAATAAGAACATACTTAACAGGCATCGAGAACAATGACCGTAATTCGGATATAATACCTGTAAAATTTTGAGGACTGATGACGAGTCTAAAGGTGTCAGATGAATTAATCAGTTTGTAAACGTGTATCCAAACAGATTCAGATCTGTGTAAGATATGTTTTGGAGCTGAAATTCCGGTGAGAACGACGGCAGGAGATGCATACTTATACCTATCAGAACCAAATCCAATCGTCATAATACTGCTCTCTGTTAGATTGAATTGAAGAACATCTATCCGGATTCCGGTGTAATTCGATGCATTCTGTACTACCCATACAGCTTCTCCGTTTCTGAAGACAGAGTCCGATGTGCTTTTTGAAATTAATATTTCGGATGGGGTGCCGGATACGAGATTTACTGAAGAAAGTAAAAGCAAAACGTGTATAGGACTGAATTACGGTATACAGATGTCACCTGTAAATGGTTCGATATGGAAAGTTTATTTAAGCGAGTGTTGTGTTGGGGAGGGGAAAGTTAATGATTAGAAGTAACAAAAATGTCTCTAATGAGAAACATTACTCAGAGATTACCCAAAACAGGCCCACAGAACCATCATTATCTCCTGAAAATGATGTATACTTCTTGACATTTACATTGCTTTTGTACCGATCATATTCCAAATAAATGAAGATACATTTAACTCAATAGCAGTCTGTTCAATAATATAGTTGTCATAAGAAATACACGTATACAAATTCATGAACAAGAATATCATTACAATAGTATGTCAAATCAAGTTTACCGGAAATGGTGCATTCGTCGACATCTTCATCCTCTCCCAATGGACAATCCTTTATGTTATCACATACTTGCTGTGATGGAATAAGCGTTTGCGTGGAGCATTCAAAAAAGTCGTCTGGAATGGGAAGAATTATATTAAGAAGGCGTTTGCACATAAAGGAAAGTTTCACAACGAGCACAACTGATCCTAAGTAGATAAATGTACATGTTTAACACAGTGTTACGATAGACAATTCATGATAGATGATCAGATAAAACAGACTGGTAAATAACATTACTTTGACACAAACTAGTTTGAA
Source organism: Heliocidaris tuberculata (assembly GCA_025618425.1). NCBI lineage: Eukaryota > Metazoa > Echinodermata > Echinoidea > Camarodonta > Echinometridae > Heliocidaris > Heliocidaris tuberculata. The sequence goes on along the minus strand of CM046832.1, from coordinate 9,218,083 downwards.
TGGAGTGACTTTCCAAACATTTAGACTCATTATTTCATATAAAGGAACTGGTGTTTTTGAACTCTAAAGGAGACATAATGGGTTTTCTTTGCTTACTTCCGAAATGTGTTGAGGCAAGTTGCATTGAAAGTTGTGCATTCGTTTCGTTTGGTCCAATTGTCAATCTTACTAAAATCCTGGATGCGTTCAAGTATAAGGTGCTCAACAATGTGAAGTTTTCAGGAGGAGTCGAAAAGTTGCCACAGATCTCTATACTCGAAGGGCACGTTGTATTTAGTGAACTTGATGCTGATGTCAGTTCCGTGTCGTTATCGGAACTAGAGATATTTCCATAAACTCCTGTGTATCGGTATACCGGTTCGTCATCAGGGGAACCGACGATGATTTCCAAGAAGTCCACCTGATCTCGGAGCGAGGAATGATAAAGCTTGAGACGCATACCACTGTCTTCGTCTCTAGCAATGATTACCCATGTATAGTCCATGCCATTGTTACTGGAGTTGGTTCCATTGTTGCTGAACGTCAATGTATAGCACCCGTTGGTGTTGTTTAACCATATCACATCATCAGCATCATCTTTTGATCAAAACAGTACATAAAATGTCTTCATTCAACTACCACTGTGAAAATATCCCCAATGACGGTAATCCAGAGTCGTATTACACCATACCATCGTTTCATAGTCTAATATAATAGATAGATTCATGTTAATCCGAAATATGAGAAAGAGACAGACATACATTTTACAAAATACTTTTTTTCAGTATTCCACACTTTTTTTTCACTTTATTTCAGGGTGTTTTTTTTTTAGTTCAGTTTTATTCGTTTCAATCATAAAAACAATATGAAAGTAAAATATTTAAAAAAATGCAATATGTATTATACATTTGGAAATCATGATTAAATGGGAGACTATAAAGAAGATAGAAAACTTATAAACAATAGTCTCCTGTTTTACATATTCAATAACAAAATTAGATGGTCTTATGTTTCTTTGTTATGCCTCAGTTTTACAGAAATTATGACTTAACTGTTTACTTTGTGTAATTATATCTTTCTTTTTGCCCATTTTGTCTTGTATGTAAACACTTCTTCATCTAATTTTGTTTCATTTTAAGTCATATGTGAATACATGTTTAAAACAAAAAAGACATTTGTGGAAAATAAACAAACCTGGGGAGCGTTTCATCAAGCGTTTTGTCAGTGATTTTAACCGACAACTGTTATAAGCTATATACTGAAATCCTTGCATCTGATTGGCTGAGAGCAAATTTGTCGGTAAAAATCACTGACAAAACGCTTGATGAAACGCTCCCCTGAACCTTTAACCATAATTCATCCTTTAATTCATTCCAAATACAGGAACCATATCAGAGTTGAGCATAGACTGGGTAGAAACCTTTTGATAATGATATTTTGATACAGAAGCGAGTATTATGAGTGAACAGATTTATTAAGAAAATCATTTGGGAAACTCTTTTAGGTGAATTATTATTAGAAGCATTGTACATTAAGATAGCACTTTGAATTTTATGCATACCATAAATATTGAGGGCTTTAAGTGAAAAAGAAGGGATGTGAATCAGCCGCTAATGGGAGTTGGTACAAATTCCTAATGCTTTCTTTTGAAGTTTATACAGAAGTTCTAATATTGTTGTCCTCACACCGGTCCAGGTAATATTACAATAACGTAGATATGGCAAAACTAAGCTATTGTATAACATAAACGATAACTTTTCAGGTAGTGTTACATGTAGTTTAGAAATGACACCAATATTTTTAGATATTTTGTTTGTGATATATGTACAGTCTGTGTCGAAGTGTGTCCCCTGTTTCGCCTATATAATTATTGTTCCCCACAGCCATGGCAAATTATACAATATATGAGATTCTGTGTACATGACAGGGAATGATATTTGGAACGCCTTATTTTTGTTTTTGAAGATATGATTAATTTCTTTAATATGGGCAAGCTTTGCATCTTTTATCGGTACATTTTTTGGGGTAACTTCGCTAGTCATAAGGACCACTTATTCATAAGGACCGCTATCCATAACGCGTGACTAAATGAATTGCGGTTTTGTACGAATAGCGGTCCTTCTGAATAGCGAGCAAACCATAGACAAATTTCCTCGCTATTCATAAGGACATCCATTCATAAGGATCACTATTCATAACTACTCATAAGGACCGCTATTCATAGCGCGTGTTAAATGAATAGCGGTTCTTATGAATAGCGAGCGGACCCGCATTTTTAAAATACCATTTTTCATATTAAGTTGTGATTTCGGGGCGGCTCGGGGGGGGGGGGGGGCACTCAACTACATTACTGTACGCACGCGAGACCACAGGTTTTCCAAATCACCCCTAAACAAGTTTAATCCAATTGGTCAAATTTACACCCTATTCACTTCATTTTCGGGTGCTTTCTTGAAATTTTTACCCCCTAAACAAGAGACTCGTCGCATAAAATGCACAGAAGTGGGAAAAAGGATATCCTAAATGCGTATTGAAACGGTTTTGGCCTTTTTACCGGCAAAAACTGCCATTTTCACGCGTTTTTCTGGTCGCGCGTGTGTACAGCAATATGTTTGACTGGGGGGGGGGGGGGGGGCTGGTTAACAATCGTTTCAAATTTGGGCTTTGGCGTTTACTGGAGATTAAATGTGTTCCATTAAACGTTTGCTTTAATTCTCTGTCGTTTGACCAGGCGGTAATTGTTTCTTTTATCAGTTTAGAGACATTGGGATTATTTGGATTATGAGTGTGAATAAAAGATATGGATTCAGTATTTTCATTTTTCGGCTTACATGATCTTAGTTCTTCTAAAGACAGTTTTTCAGCTTTCCCAATAAATTTGGGATGATTTTCTCAGGATATTCTCTAGCTTTTAACATGTGTTTTTTTTGTGTTTTATAGTGTATTATGTATGAATACCGTCAAAAATCGTGCACTGAGAGGAAATAAAGAAGTTGGATAAAAGCATGAAATTTCTACTAGTTTGGTTTATATATATATATAGAGAGAGAGAGAGAGAGAGAGACACACACACACACACACACACACACACACGCGCGCGCGCGCGCGCACACACACAGAATAAATGACTCCGTTAGTTGTTTTTTTTTGTTTTTTTTGGTACTAGGTATCATTTCCTGAAGAAGCCTTATAAGCGAAATATTGAACCTTTTATGTCTAACGGAGTAATTTATTCTGTGTCTCTCTAACTCTTGAACTATATATATATATATATATACATACACATCCGTCTCTCTCTCTCTCTCTCTCTCTCTCTCTCTCTCTCATTGTCTTTTACACTCCATATTACGATCATCATAGCAAACCTGTCGTTAAAGATGGAGGAGGAGGAGGACATCCAATCTCATCACTTCCATCTTTACAACTAGGATATCCATTGCAGACCAAAGAACGTATCAAACAGAAAGAGAAATCTGGACACTGGTAGTAATTCCCGTTACAATCTGAAATGGAGGAAGATAAATCGAAAAAAGTTTGGCATGTAAGAAGATGACTTTACATCGACAATATGGATCACATGTATTTTGTTTAAATTCATGAGTCATGAATTATATTAAACGATTACGTCAAATTAAAATCAAGATAATTAGAATAATGCACAAAATCCTTTTAAAATGGTTTTAAAAGGCGACGCATTTAAATCGTTCAAGATCTAATTCTTCAAACAAAGTGATTATGTCAGAGTTATAGTGTGTATTTATATATAAACCAATGTAATGGTATTAATAGTTCATTCCAATTTTTTCTTTTTCTTAAATTCATGATTTTACTTTTCTTCCTGTCATGTTTTAGTTAATACTAAATGTATTAATATTCAGACTCATCAAGTTTTCGGCCCTATTGTTTTATTTTTTCTACGAGGTGAACCAGACTTTGAAAATGAGTTCATTTGAGCTACTGAAAAATAAATCAATGACATTTAAAACAGCCTCATTTATGGCTTAACTGAAATGGAAATCATAAGAAAAAAAAATAAACAGACGCATTATGGTTGGGGTTTATACAAGCCGCCACAATGGGAGGGATGAACATGATGCACACGTAGCTCCGATATCCTTTGCTAAACACTTATTTGATTATAGGGTAATTAAATGTTGTTATACCCTTATCGACCAATATACATAAAAATCCAAAATTATATCGTATCAGAGGTTTTTGTAAATAACACGAAGGGGTATATATATATATATATATATATATATATATATCAGAAAATTACTTACATCGACAATTCGCTTCGATCTCATCCGTGTTATCACCACAGTCATCAACACCATTGCAAAGATTCCAGTAAGGGGTACACTTTCCATTTTCACATTCGATCTCAAAATTTCGACATTCTGTATTTTTGTCGGGATTGGAGACATTAAAAAAAAGAGCACAGACATAGTCGCTTTATGGATAAAAACCAATAAAAGAAATACATGATTATTTAAATATGAAAACACATACACACTCTGCTTGAATGTCATTTGAGTGAATGAATCAATTTATTATTATTTTAATAACAAAATATAAACAAACGGATATGATACTGAGCATGCTGAGATCGGTTATTTTTATTCCTTTTCAGGCTAGTCTTGTAAAGTTGCGCACATAAAATAACAACACTCTACTTCTCCATGTAAGACGTAAAAGTGGTCACAGGTATATACGTACTGCAATCGTTTTCATCGCTCCCATCTGCACAGTCAATGTATCCATTGCATACATTGCTTTTAGGAATACACCTCTCTCCGCAGTCGTACTGGACAGACGAACATTCTATAGACCAGAGAGGAGGAAATATGAGAAAGCATTTAATTTCTATATTGTCTGTTGGGAATCCGTGCAATTCCAAAAACTACTGAAACTGAATTGGGTCGATTTCACTTGCACCAAAAGACGTTTGAGTTAAGCCGACTGAACGCTGGGAGATAATTATGGTTGATGTTCTATTTGCACTCATTCTGTGTAGGCTCGAAGATTTGTTTAGGGGAATGTTTTGTCACGCAACTCTGATTTCTGACAAAATTTTTAAAAACCTGGAGCTATAGGTCCTTACGTCTGCGCCATAAGCCGGGCCACCCACACGAGGCGTCATTTTGCTGACTGGTACCGCACGGCCTTTTGCGAGTCACGAAAGAGCAATATCATTTAAAACGTGATTGCAAAATAAACAGTGGAAACAATACGGTATATACTTTCAGTGATTGGCGTATGGGTTGAGTGTCTTCACAGGTTCGATTAGCGCAGGCCTGTCCTACAAAATCAAAAGCGCCAATATTCAGGACAATCAGACATTCGGCAGTTATATTTCACCGACAAAGTATACGTTTCACAAGACCAAAGGTTTATGTCATGACTTTGTGACCCCCTTGCTCTTTAGCGACCCTGCTCGTGAAAATGTTTCAGTGTAATATATATATATATATATATATAATTGTAAGGAAATAACATATACATTTTTTCAACCTTTGCAAACATTTCAAAAAGGGAGGACAGCTCTGGGGAACTCACAATTATATATATATATATATATATATATATATATATATATATAATGTGAGGATTGATGAGACCGGAGACAAGGACGTAGCTGAACTTCAACTTTATTAGATCAAGCTTTCGGCCTTCCCGGTCTTCTTCAGGTTCTGAAGATAATAATGCAAACATAATTACACACGTACAAGTGTGTGTTTTTATATTCCATTTGATAACAAAATATACATTTGCATATTGATATCAGCATGCAAATGTATATTTTGGTATCAAATGGAATATAAAAACACACACTTGTACGTGTGTAATTATGTTTGCATTATTATCTTCAGAACCTGAAGAAGACCGGGAAGGCCGAAAGCTTGATCTAAAGTTGAAGTTCAGCTACGTCCTTGTCTCCGGTCTCATCAATCCTCACACTTTACAATTTACCGAGACGCCGTCGAAATGTTTAAGTTGGGTATCTTCGCATCTCTCTCTCTCTCTCTCTCTCTCTCTCTCTCTCTCTCTATATATATATATATATACATATATACTTACACTTTTGCATCGACCACTAAGTCTCAAAATATTAATTAGTTTAACGTCATACGAAAATAACGCGCCCACTTGCTATTTACATACTTTTTCATGATATGGAAAATCTTTAGTCATTTTTTTAAAAAGGTTCTCATGCATTTTATATACACGACCGTATCGCCAATAGATCTCCCATTATGAATCATGACTTTGAACATTTTAATATTCTCGTAGTTTTCCTGATATTTCTCCAAAAAATATCCCAATTTTTGTTTCTCTATAATATGGTTTTCTCTTTCTACTCACATCACCTTTCCACAAAATGTTAATGTCCCTTTAATATTAAAATCAGTGGTGGATCTACGGGGGGGGGGGGGTGTGGGGGGTTTAAACCCCCCCCCCCCCCCCCTTGGGATGCCAAGTAAACATTTAATGTGCATAGGAAAACAAAAACAAAAAAGAGAAAAAATAGAGCATGCAAGTATGCTTAAAATCGCAAGCTGGCAACCCTAAAAATGAAAAATCTCCCTACTGTGGGAGGGGGGGTATCCCCCCTCCCACACCCTCCCCCCTCGCTCGCTTCGCTCGCTCGGGCTCGGTCGCTACGCTCCCTCGAAATACCCAGCTCAGCTCCTCAAACCCCCCCCTTGGAAAAAAGCTAGATCCGCCCCTGAAAATTGCTTACCGCAATTCTGAAGTTCATCTGAGTAATCTCCACAGTCATTAAACCCGTCACAAACAAGTCCCGTACTCACTCTGTGTCCGTTGCTACATTCAAACGCTATGCGATACAGAAATAAATAAAATGGCGAAGACAGGTGGTAATTACCCCCTTCTCGATCATTTGATATAGGCAGAATATGAGCGCTATTCGTTTGATGGACAGCTTGATTATTGCAATCAACAGCAACTCAAACTGAAATGCACGTCTAATATGCCTTTCTGAACGGTTAAAAGTAAAGTTGCGTTTGATGTTTGGAATTGCGAGTGTGTTTACTAGTCCCTGGGTATTAAGTTTGTCAAAACGATAACAGCGACATTTAAGGGAATTTCTGGAATAGATTTTGTATGCAAATATTTATAAGGGATTTGTAATCTCAAACTCACTTTCAGCTTTTAAGATCGAAATTCCATATATAATGCCTTCATTTGCCATAAAGAGTTATTATTTTCGATGTAACCGTTTTTTAGTAGGGAAAAACACGACACCTTGAACATTAAATGTATAACCTACTGCAATTATCATCGCACAGTCCAGACCCGTCACAAGAGGTTTTTCTGAGGAGGCACAGATTGCTTTGTTCACATTTTATTACACCTTCCATCTGACACTCTGTAATGTGAGACCAAACAAACAAGGTTGAAACAAAATTAATGAGTTAAATATATATTTTTAAAAGCAAGTATAACATTCTATAAGATAGTCAACAAAGAGAACATGTTACTTATTGTTAGACGAACTATAAAGATATATAACCACAAAGTCGATCGTAGCGTAAATCAAATTTTGTCCTTGGACTATAGTGCAAAATTCTAACAGTAAATAAAAAGCGAAATCATCGAGGCAATAAAAAAAAAAAAAAAGGGAAAGTAATGATAACAATTCAACTATAAGTTAACAACGGAGTATTCAGTTATTGACCAACATGGGAGCGAAAAGTACTAGGACTGCCAGAGGCACGACAAGGGGGATGGTCTGATAGCATGATTCCCCATGCATGCAGCAAATTTGGAAAAAGTATAAGCAATTTACCTTCCATCCGAAGCACCCACTCTATTAAAATCTTTTATCTTTTTAAAACATTTCGTGGTATGTCAACGGGGGGAGGGGGGGGGGGGGTGGTACAACGCCTCAACCTAATGCTGGATACGCCATCGATACATCATTGAAAGTTATGAGAAACAGACGTTAAAAAAAAGACAACAAATGAAGAAGTTTACCACAATCCTCTTCATCATATCGGTCGATGCAATCAGGAAACCCGTCACAGAAGTAGGCCGGGTCAAAGCACTGAAGAAAGACATCTCCGCATCTCAAATGTCCAACTGGGCAGGTATCTTTTTAAGTTCAAATATAATAATACTAATTCTTATATACACTTGTAATGCAGTATACCAAGACAGTATCCTATATCATGACAATTTTTTTTTTCACCTTTACGATGTAGAATTATCTATAATGTTCCCCTAGATTATCAGTTTTCTGTTTGCATGTGAAAATGTCATTTAAACGTTTTTGCTATGTTTTTTCTCCAAGTTGTCTCGTTTAACAAAATGACTCTAATATTGCCAATAATAAATTTGCAAGAGTCATTCGTCTTTGTAACTGTATTTAAATTCATTAAATGATATTGTATCAACAACTGTATCCTTTGTCGGCCATTGTGCCCCGAAAATGATGTAACAATTTTAAACTAGTAGTATAGTAGTAGCAGTAAGAGTAAAATAGTCAAATAATTATGTTAAACTTACATGTGTCATTTTCCACGGCAATAACTTGAAAAGAAAAACTGAGCGGATTGATCAAAGTTGTTGACAACCGACTGATTCTGATCCACAACTCGGTTCCATTAGGTCGCATATCTGGACTCGACCCGTTAAAAGCATTTGTGTCCGATGCCTTGTGTTTAGAAGTATAAATTTGTTAATCGGAATGTAAAATGATAAATTAAAAAATAAAAAATAAACGGGAATAATATACGTCTAGTCCTGGATATTTATCGAGGATGATGACCTGTGTCATCATCACCTAACTATACATAGAAGAATTATGAAATGACAATCATAACATGGAGGCATAATAAAAAAGGCGCATGCTACATCAAGCTTCTTACGAATCACTTAAGAATAGTAATTGACATGATCACTTATTCAACGATAATGACTGCGCATAGAAACATAATTCGGGGATACAGCAGATAAGTAGTTTCCCCTCTATTTCCAGAAGCCTTTTAGCTTCCGACTTCATATATTCCAAAATAGGCTACAAAATGACAATCTATAGATGAGGCCACTCATACATTCATATTAATCGTAGGGGGAACCGACATTTTCTCCGGCGACAATTGCTCCTGCGACACGAGAATTGCTCCGCGACAATATTGCTCCGCGACAATTGCTCCTGCGATAATTGCTCCAACGGCAATTGCTCCGTCGACATTTGCTCCGATCGAGCGACAATTGCTCCGCGACAACTGCTCCGTCGATAAAAATGAATATATGCAACAATTGCTCCTGCGACTATTGCTCCGCCGACATGACATTTGCTCCGGCGACATTTGCTCCTAAAAATACGACAATTGCTCCCCAAAATACGACAATTGCTCCGCGAGCAAATGTCGGCGGAGCAATAGTCGCAGGAGCAATTGTCGCCGGAGCAAATGTCATACATCCTGGTCGTAATAGGATATCAAAATTCCTACAACATGTGCAAGTGCTAAGTACATAGAGGTCGCCATCACGATCATCATTCTCATCACGAACCTGATAAATGACTGACGAATCATCCCTCGGATCGGGACCCGTTCCGATAACGAAGTCGTCTTCCCTCTCGAGCACGAGATGGTCAATGTGTACCTGGATTCCTGAGTCATCGTTTGTTCGGATAGCCCACGTCTGATAGAATGGGCGAGGTGTGGTGATTGCCTTTGGGTATCCATATGACTGTATCGTGATGTTTTTTCTAAATGATAACTCCGTGGTGTTGGTCGTTTCTGTGCCAAGGATGAGCGGATAATAATGATTAAACACCCCCCAAAATCTATGCTCTCTATCCTATTATAGAACTACTACTTTCATGAACACTAACACATTATTTTGAAATGCAGTTCCGAGTATATCACGTATATATATCTAAATTCATCTGACCGCACTTTCGAGAGAGGGCGAGAAAATAAATGGAGAAATAAGCTGATGGTGAAAATGCTGTACACATGCTGTACACATTTTAATCATTAACGAGTTCTTTTTAAGACAATGTCCCGACAGAGAAAGATGGAGATATAGGGAAGGAGATGGCTAGAGCGAAAGATCAAGAGAAAGTGATGATGAAAATGCGTGAGACAGAGGCAGATGAGAGTTTGGATGGAAAATAACTTCATAATTACCGCATTCTATTTCGTCATCAAGTTTCGGGCAATCGACGATTTTATCGCAGATGTTCTGTCTTGTTATTACTTTATCAGCTTCATTACAGCCAAATAGTTCTGTTATGTGAAAGAGTTTATCAAAGTAATATTAAACTATATTATACCAATATCAATGTAACGTCCATATCTATATAACAAAAAGTAAAGGTTATTTCAATACCTCTTTTGAATAATGAATCTGTCCTTTAATTATAAACATGGTATATGAATACATATATAAAGAATAATATTTATTTACCTTCAAGGGGTACTGGTATTATTTCCAACTCGAATCCCACTTGGCCTCCTATAGCGTGGAATGCTACCATAAGTAGAGTGTCTTTGAACACCTTATCAGCAGTCTCGCTCCATTCCTCATCAAGCCGGCCTTGGATGGTCCACGTATGACCGCGATGGTTGTCTAAATCAGTGACCGATTGGATGACCAGCGAGTCACCGTCACCGAGATGAACTGATTCCAGTTTGACTACCAATGCGAGGGCGGGGTCTGTTGAAGATATTCTCCAGTTGGACATGGTGTTACGGGCAAGGTCGTTCCGGTAGTTGAAAGAAATCAGCGCCAGGCTTTCCAAAGGAGCTAGCATGATGGTAGCTGTGTACATCGAACCAGCAGATTTATAATCAGCCTATGTTTATGGTATGTTTACACTCCACCAATGTAGCCATTCTTTCATCTTATTTCATAAAGGAGAAGGTAAAAATGTTTTAATGTAAAAAAAAAAAAAGGGGGGGTTACCTCCTCAATCGCCCTCTTGTCACTCTTTCTGTATCTCTTAGCTTCCCTCCTTCATCCCCCTTCTCTATCTTTTTTTTTTAATCTCTCCCTTTCTCTCTTCTATATATATCTCGCCTTTTCGTCCTCTTCATTAAAAGTGAGCTTACCGGTTTGATGGTGAATATGTTTATAGATTATATTGAAAAAAAAGAATTTGATAAATCTTACGGCAATTAGTATGTTCATCACTTCCACTTGCACAGTCAACAATTACATCACAGACCTTGGATAGGTTGGTAATACTTCGATGATCAGAGCAGATGTAATTGTCTACATGGAAGAATAAGTAAAAGAATATTGAAGACATTGTGCAAATGGACAAAAATAACTCGTAATTTTGGGCAAAGACTCATTTATGATACTTGATATGCATGAAGTCAAATTCAAGATCCAGGTTTACAGTGAATTGTCAAATTAAGTATTGTGACCCTCATTACTCTGCGCTTTATTAGTTATCACTTCTTAATCACAAGCACACATACACGCACACACACATATACACACACCCACCCACATCTGCGCACACATTGATTTGTGGGGAACTGTAATGTTATCTCCTATTCTCTAAATGTAAAAGAGTGAAAAAGCACTCAAAAGAGAATGAATTCCACTCTCACAAGGAGTTAAATGAGGGACAACCATTTTTCGAGTGAAAAAAAAAGAGTAGTCACTATTTCACTCAAGAAAGAGTGAAACACCAATCCTTTAAAGAGTGAAAATTTTATCACTCATGTGGACAGAGTGGAGATAATTCACTCCTTTCTGAGTGAAATCATCAAACTCGGTCTCAAGAGTATTGTGACGAGCACGGTTAGCCACGCCGGCTGACACGGCTATCTTGTCAGGATGCCCCCATGCCTGGCCGAGCTCCCCATCCGTCTGGTCAAAAATGTATGACCGCTGCTGATGGCTGGAGTTATCGGCACTCGACAATCACCAACCGTCAGTTACTGCACACCACCAACACTTTCATTCAAACAACATAATCCCTACTGAATTATCAAATGTAACCACTGATTCTCGGCAAGACAACTTTATCAAGAAATAATCTATCAAAATGAGTCAATACCCCTATTTCATTCAAATATGCGAATTATGCTAATTTTCCTGCCTGAAGCCCAACCAGTACCGATATGTTGTAATCTCTATTGGTTTGCACGTTCTAACCGATGTGCTGTCACTTATTAAATATTAAGCTCGGTTCACTAGAGTTTTAAACCACTTTTTTTCAAGAGTGGTGCCTGTAGTTTTGTTCACAACAAAAAAATGACACGGACAATGAATTTTGAGCGGCTTGTCATTGGTTGCCTTGCGTTACTCGTTGCTCACGAGTGAAAATACTTCAGTCTGCACACGATATTGAGCGGAACACAGGCTCGCTCTGTCAGTGAGACGACTAATGAAGGAATATCGGCAAGCTCACTCAAAAAGGAGTGCTTTACCACTCAATTTGGAGTGAAAGTTCCTTCACTCTTAATGTCGAGCGGCAAATTCACTCCTTTACATTACATGACGAAATAAAGGCCATCATTGTGCTCTTGTGTTCTCTGTACCCCACAACTGCATGTATGTAAGAACACTCACACACACACACACACACACACACAACCCTGCACTGCTGTATTTCAAACTATATAGCATTTCGTATGACATGTCGGTCTTGTTGCTCTTTAGCTTTACAACTCAATTGCATAATTATGAGGAAATTAATCTGCTTTCTTATATTGCGGTCATATGATTAAAAGAAGCAGATTGTTAGTAATAGGGTAAAAAAAATAATAAACACATAATTTGCCTGTTAGGTCAATAGAAATGACTTCAATTTTTAGTTGGGTATTATTCCCACCAATCACCGCAAACCGAATCGTATTGTCATCTACGAATATGTCATCTGCTTCATCAGCGGTTCCTTGTATCGACTCGATGACAGTTTCGTGATCGAACACGATGACGGTATGATTCTCGTAGGGTAAAAGGATGGAATGGAAGATGATGCGGAAGCCGAAGGATTTGTTAGTCCCGAACACGAATTCATTGACGCTGTCGTTGGTGACTAACGGGTATGTAAGGTTGCGAGACTCCCCCGACGTGACGAATGATGACAATGGTACTGTGGAACAGAAATGTATAAAAGTATTCCATTTGTATATAAAATATAAATTTGCAATTCTGTTAAAATGAACTTTATAACACTCCAAATTGGTACAAAATCATTTATAATATACACTTACATATGAGTTACATCATGCTATTATCTTATTCACCTCTGTAAGAAGGAAATTATCTTGGAACATTTTCAAACTTGTGCTGATTTTCAATCGTCATTTTGATAGTCAAATCAATCGTAGTAATTCAAGATAGATTATCCTACCTTGTGGATTTGATGCCTTCGTGGTAGCATCTAAGGTTGTCAAATTTGACACAGCTGTAAAATGATAAAAATGGAACACCATAGAAATATTCCAGTCCATTTCATACAATATTATTTTTAGCAGTTACATAACGTGTGTGAGTCTGGAATTACCATTCTCCACAAAGTAATAAACGTTTCGGAGAATGTTGATAAAACGATTCAATTCCATGTCGTGTGCGATGAAAATGGTATTGCAATAGGTACAGCAATTGAATTAATTAACATACTGGTTTATCCTTCAGTGAGGACACGATTTGTCATAGCTGGAAAATGATACTTATGAAATATCATAGGAAAAAAAACGGACTCTTCGGTCTATTTTTTACTACATGTATCTTTAATAGTTAAAAAGTGTACCAATCACCAAATATATTTTGCTCTGTAATGTCAGGGGTTCTATGTCGATATACTATATTCAAACTAAGAGCTTCAAATGTTGATTCTATAAAATAAAAGAAAAATTAAAAAAATTAAAAAAGATATTGCAAGTTGAAATACACTCCCAATAAACAATACAGCGACCTGTGGAGAGACTAGTTGACGCACCAGTAGGGATCAGGAGTTGGTCTAGGGGTAACGTCTACGGGCAGCTCTTTGTATTCGCCTAAACAGACCCATGTTCGAATCTCAGTCACGTTTTTCGGATGGTGGCGTTAAAGGTCCGTCCCAGACGTAAATAATCATATATGATTGATACACGTCTGTCAAAACTCAATTACACACACACGCGCGCGCGCGCTCGCATAGAATAAGGGCCCGTGCGGAATCGAACTCGGAGTTGGGTTCCGCGCGAGGGGGTTATATGTTTTCCTTCATTTTCTTCATACTCCTTAACCGTTAACCATTAGAAGGACAGGTAAAGTGATTTGAGTTGCTTTGTACATTATAGCTGTACATAGATTATTTTTGGTACACTTTTTAAGTAATTTCCATGCTGAACGTTTTGCTGGTTGAATCATCTTTCTCAACATAATGGAACCATAATCAGAAGATGTTCACAGATTGATACACTTATAAGGCTTTTCCTTTATTCCATAGAATAATTTGAACTTACATGTTGTTTCCGGCGAAATTGAACTTGATGCCGCATTCGTGGTAGTTGGAAATGAAGCTGATTTGAGAATAAGATTTTTTAAAGACAACAATGATTTGAAATCACATATTTATCTCATTAAAGTTCTGCTTCTACAAACTACTGCGATCACTTTCTAGATGATCATCAAGTTGGTTTCCCAAGTACTATACTGTATTAGGCTGTAAAACAGTGACAGTCACAACTAGAATTGCAATTGATTCGACACTCCATTTTCAATCGAAAACAGTTATAGTTTGAAATCTAGATCATGCAGTGAAATTTAATATTGAATCAATTAAACTAATTAACTCGGAATGTCTTCATCATAATGTCCGACTTTGTTATGTTCCAAAACTTCTGGTACCAAAAAACGGTGCGAAAATGGTGAATAGCTTGGCTAACCTGTCAAAGTCACTGGACTTATAAAGATCATGAATCCAGTGTCCCTGATCGTAAGATCCGTTTTGAATCTAATCCAGTAGTTCTGCTGTCCATCCCAAATATAAGAAGTTTCTTCCAAAGAACTCCGTTTTCCTGTGAATACCTTCAGTATGCTGTCTTCATCAGATGGGTCGATCCCCCTGCCGATCACCAGTTCATCAAAGGTCGATTCAATAGACATGAAGTCGATGTCAATCTGGAAGCTGAGTTCATCAAGAACGGCCACCGTCCATGTTACAGTCACGTCATTAGGATATGTGGATGGGAAGGTTGGTGACGATAAGAGGACGGTGTCGTCTGGTTGGAGTAAGATATTCGTGTCTACGTCTGCATGAAAGATGAATAATTGGATATTGTTAACACCTGATTAATAACCATGATAACAGTGCTAAGCCCAACAATTTTGATTAAATTACAGTTTGTTATGATACAGCATTATATATATTTCCTCAATGTAGTAGATTTTGTTAAGATTAGAGTAGAGTCGAAAAACGAATCTTTGGGATGAGGAAGAGCGGTCAAAATAAGACTCATAAATCAGCAATCATTAGGATATACAAACTTCTTAAATTTATGGGCATGGCGATCTGTAACCTACATAACAGAATTTTTAAAATTTTGATTTCAGGTCACCCGGTCTTGAAGTTGAGAAATTCATTCAAAGGACACCTACCTGTCAATACACATTTGGTCAGTTTGATATCGTCTATAGCGATATCGGACCTGAAGCCATCACCGTCCATTCCCTCAATGATGATCCAGCCGTTGCTGAGGTTGTTTAGATCGACCTGTCCAAATAGCCAGACATCACCCATGTCCCCAAACCTTGTCCAAAGTGTTTCCTGCTCTCTGGTGTCCTCGTGTAGGAAGTGGATACGGAGGAGCCATATTGTTGAACCATACATGTGATAGAAGAAGGTGAAACAGATTTCTTCTTTTGGTGTCTTGGTGATCTTGGGGCTGATGATACTTGCAGTGCTCTGTAAATCGGGGCCTGACGTTTCGATGTAAATGTACGTGCCATCTGAAAGAGAATAGGTCTATTAGGTAATGCATGTGTGATTTTTTTGGATTATTTTGATAGTGGCTCAACGATCCGAACAGAAGAATTTGACACAATGAGCTTTGTTGAACTTACATCAAGTTTACATTTTTATTTGTCCCTCGGTCACAACTCTGCGTGACCAAATTGCACCGAACCCGATACAGTATTATAATCAGTTCTTTCTTCTCTTATAACTTCATCAATCTCTTCCAAATCATTCTCACATTTCTTTCTTTATTGTAATTTCTTTCTCCTTTTTATTTCTCCCTTATCATTTTCTTCTCCTTTCGCGAGGTCATCGGTCATGACTCATGAATATGTGTTATACGAGCTGTCTGGTTGTGTTGTTCTTGGTCGAAATGTACCAAATATAATAAATTATGGGATATTCTCGTTTGCTTTAAACACATGAAAACTAAACTTTAGCATACGGTACTTACATGCAGGTGCAGGATTCGACAATATGATTATGTACAGTTATTGGTAGGATTCGAAATGGTTGCCATTTTTAGAAATTTTATGGCAAAATTTTTGTCGACAAATTTGGTCCCTGCTTGACTTAATTTATTATCACAAGATGATCAGTTATATCTTTTACTTATTTCTTACAGTTGTTTCTCCTTGTATGATCTGTAGATGGGCCAGTTATGGATGATGGTGTTTTTCCATATCTCAGTGACCAGTCAAACTCGTCACGAGGAAATCGTATCTGCTCCCAGCCGCACAATCCTCTCTCAAAATCACAGTCGATTTGTGGGCTTGGATCTACGAATCTGCCAACTGTCCCTGTCCATATCATGAAGCAAAAGAAATGGTTGATATACATATTTCACTATTTAATCTCCAACAATGACCATCAGTTATAGTGTATTGCCTTCGATCCTTCATCATGTTCATGGTGTTATCAGAACACAGAAATATTAAATATTTGAAACAAACCGAACACATCTAATTAGTGTTACTATCACTACTACTACTACTACTACTTCTACTACTACTACTACTACTACTACTACTACTACTATTACTACTGCTGCTGCTGCTGCTGCTACTACTACTACTACTGCTACTACTACTATACTACTACTACTACTACTATACTACTGCTGCTGCTGCTGCTGCTACTACTACTACTACTGCTACTACTACTACTACTATACTACTACTACTACTACTACTACTACTACTACTACTACTCCTACTACTCGGCATTTATATGGCGCCGTGTATCTATATTTTGAGGCCCACAAGCAGGGGTGTCGATCCGTGTTCATGATTGGGGGATGACCAGCGAGGGAGCAAAGCGACCAAGCGGGGCGAGGGTATGGGAGAGGGTATCCCCCTCCTACACAAGGGACTTTTTCAAAAATCTGTCTATAAAACTTGCATTTTAGAGCATCCCAAAATGGTTTTTAATGAAAAGAAGGAATGCACGGATCTACGCCAATGGACGGAACCCCTTGATTGAGAACAACAATGCAAGGGAACGAATTTTCTTCGATATTTTCGCACTGAAATTATGGCATTTCTTATTTCCTTACTACTTATCATTAAAGAATGTGATGGTATTTCAAGATCAAACATAATGAGTTTGGATAATTCATTGACATTCAGTATTTGCCGATACATCTTGCCATTTATAACCACTTATATTTTCACTTATGTACACTGTCCTATTATTGGCAAGAGCTGGAGATATTTTATATATGCTGTTTCTTGTTGTTTATGATGTATTCTCCATGCATTGATTTTTGTATTCACGTTCACTGTGCTACTTTTTGGCAAGAGCAGGGAGATATGCTGTTCATGATGTATTACATGTACATTTCCTGCATTTATTCCAATTTACGTACTCTCTACTACTTTTGATTAAAACAGGAGACATTTGATAAACGTTCTGTACGTGTATGTTCAGGTTGTACGACGGTGGTGTTGGTAGCTGTATCTTCCGCACGTATTGCTTTATGATGCACCCCTAGGGGACATTCGATATGTACTTCTTTGCTGCTTTATAATGTATTGCCTATCTGAATCTTCCTACTAATGCTATATATATATATTTTTTTTTTTAATGCATTATGGATATCTTAACAGATTACCACTTCCCGGTGGATTCAATTCATTTTCAAAATAATAAATCCATCTTGATACTTTTGTGTTACCTGTTTGTTGTTTTGAGGTCCTAATTTCTTTCTTTTGGGGCCTTTGTATTGTGATTTTTCATTTGTATAATGCCTGACAGACACTTATATGAAAATATCTTGAAAGAGGTAGATTTACTGAAAATTAATGATTTATTATCTCCAATTGAAAACGATGATGAAACTAATGTTCCAAATCAAAGATACTTACTGCCAAGGGAATTTAATGAATTTATTAGTGATGAGCAAACTAGACATGTTACTGGAAACAAATTTTCATGTTTACATATTAATTGTAGAAGTATTAAAAAGAATTTCAATAATTTATATTCATTTTTACATGGCATTGATTTGAATTTTTGTGCAATTGGTTTAACTGAAACTTGGTTAAGAGATACTGATTTACCTGGTAATATTGAAGGTTATATTTTTACTGGGAATTCACGTCCTGAACGTAGAGGGGGTGGAGTGGGTGCCTTTATTCGAGACGATATTATTTTTCTACATAGAGATGATCTAGATATTTGCTCAGAGTTTATTGAATGTATCTTTTTAGAACTTGAGCTTAAACCCAAGAATATTATATTTGCTGTAATATACAGACCACCTAATTCACGTTTTGAATCTTTCATTGAATCACTTAATTCAGTATTACTTTCTGTGAATAAAGAAAACAAACTCTTGTATTTTACTGGTGATTTTAACACTAATTTACTCAGTGTTGAAACTTGTGCACAAGCCACTGAGTTTTTAGATGTATTTTTGACTAAATCAGTGTTTCCTTCTGTTCATTTACCTACACGCATCACTGATCACTCGGCCACTCTTATTGACAATGTGTTCACAAATGATACTTGTTCTATATTATCTGGAGTTATTTTAGTAGACATTTCTGACCACTTTCCAATCTATTGTTTGAGTAATAATACTTTTGATATGAGTGACCGAGTGTATACAAGGCGTATCATAAAAGATAGTAACATTCAGAGTTTTGCACATGATTTGGTTGAGGCTGTGTGGCATGTTGACACAGATGATGCTGATATTAATTATAATAATTTTTTGTGCCAATTTCAGAAATTATACGATGTCCATTTCCCTAAGATACAAAGCCGTTTAAAAAGAAGAAAAGATAAACCATGGTTTAATGAGCATTTGCGGAAACTGTGCAATAAAAAGTATCTCTTGTATAAAAAATATATTAAAAATCCTTCAGTTTATAGGGAGCGAACTTATAAGTGCTTTTGTAACAAGGTCAATAATGAAATTAAACAAACAAAAAATGTTTATTATAAAAATTTGTTTTCTAAAGTTAAGTCTAATCTGAGGAAAACTTGGAAAATTATTAATACAGCTCTAGGTAAGAAGAAGAAACAAACAGAAATAGAAAGTATTAATATTGGCGACAGGGTAACTTATGATAACCAAGAAATATCTCATGTGTTCAATGAATATTTTAGAAATATTGGTATGTCCTTGAAAAACAAATTTCAAAATAACAGTTCAGACAGGAGTTACATGCAATATCTAAAATTAAATTCTAAAACAATTTTCTTCAATCCAATAACACCTGGTGAAATCATTGATATAGTGAAGTCTCTCGATAAAGGTTCAAGCCCTGGTTATGATGAAATTGATATTAAAGTAGTTAAGCATATCATTCATATTATATGTTATCCGTTGACTGACATTTTTAATTGAGCTCTTGTAACTGGAAAATTTCCATCAAAGCTAAAAATTGCACGAGTTGTCCCGGTTTTTAAAAGCGGCTCCCAAAGTGAAGTAAATAATTACAGACCAATATCTGTTTTACCATTATTTTCTAAAATACTTGAAAAATGTATATAATAATCGCTTATCAACTTTCCTAAATCAACATAATATAATTTCGAATTGTCAATATGGTTTTCGACCTGGACACTCCACATCCCATGCGGCTATTGACTTGGTCTCTAAAGTACGAGATGCTTTCAACTCAAGTGAATTTTTAATTGGTTTGTTCATAGACCTGAGTAAGGCTTTTGATACTTTAGATCATTTTATATTATTGGATAAATTACAAAATTATGGTATAAGAGGTGTTTCTTTGCAGTTATTTCATAGCTATTTAACGAACCGCAGTCAATATGTATTAGTTAATCATACCTGTTCAGATCTTGGCGAATGTGGAGTGCCTCAGGGTTCTATACTCGGTCCTTTGTTATTTTTGATTTATATTAATGATGTGTGCAATGTATCAAGTAAATTAGAACTAATATTATTTGCAGATGATACTAGTATGTTTATGTCAAATTGCAATCTTAATTTTTTAGTTGCTGAGTTCAACACTGAAATACAGAAAGTTAATGAATGGTTAATTACTAATAAATTGGCCTTGAATATTAAAAAAACTCAGTGCATGCTTTTTACAAACAAAAATATTGTAACAAGTAATTTGATAATATCCATTGACAAAGATAGGATTGATTTTGTTGATTTCGTAAAGTTTCTTGGAATTGTAATTGATTCGAAATTGCTGTGGCATAAACACATTGATATCTTGTGCAATAAAATTTCCAAATGTACTGGCATTTTGTATAAATTGAAGCATTCCCCCCCCCCCCCCCCAAATATACTGCGCATGATTTATGATGCCATTATAACACCCCATTTACTCTATTGCAATATTGTTTGGGCCAATTCAACGAATTACTCTATGCAACGTTTTTTTCGACTTCAAAAAAGGGCCGTAAGAATCATTTATCATGCTAATTATCTTGCCAACACCTCTCCTATTTTTGCTGAATTAAGTCTGTTGAAGGTGTTTGATTTGAATAAATTCAATATTGTATTATTTATGTTCTTACTTCATAATGACCGTATTCCATTGGCGATTGCCAAACATTTTCAATCCAATAACCAGTTCCATTCTTATTTTACTCGAAGTTCTTCAGATTATCATTTGTCTCTAAATAGAACAAATGTTGGTTTAGTAAGTGTATTTTATAGAGGTTCCAAGATCTGGAATGAATTGCACCCAGATATAAAGTTAAGTCCATCTTTAAACTCACTCAAACGCAATTATAAGTCATATTTACTCGAACAATATTAGGCCCTTTGTCTGGCATCATACATTGTCTGTGTAGGGTTTGTCCTGGTTGATTAACTTTTCTTTCAAATCCTATATATATCTGACCATATTATACATGTATCTACATTTTATCCATCCAATATGCCCATTTTATGTATTTATTTATGTATATACCAAAGGTGGCAGCTTTTTATAAAGCTCCTTGCTTTTCTTGCTGTCTCCTCTATCTTGTAATTTTATATTTTGTACTGATTTGTATTTGTATGTATTTTTTAAACTATTGATGGAAATAAATAAATGAAATGAAATGATAATTATTAGTTTTGACTTAATGTATCATAATTCTTATTTATTATATCCAATATATATACCCCGTCCCCCCGAGACCGACACCCATGCCCTCAAGGAAAAATAAGATGAAAAAAAAGTCCAGATTGTCATATCCTGCGCACAATTCCATTATCATTTGCAAAAAGAAACAAGATTTACTATCATCAGGTTTCCGTTTTATTTTGTTTTGTTTTGTTTTGTTTTGTTTTGCCTTGCCTTGTCTTTCCTTGCCTGACCCTAATTTAAATGAGCTTACCATTACAAGGGAGCGATGTACTTTCTCGGCAGATACAAGAGTAGCCAGTTGAGAAATCATGACAAGTATTAATTTCGTCATCACATGGTTGGTCTTCACAAGATGAAGATTCATCTGAAATTTTGCATGATATACGAATTGATTATTATTAAATATGTGAACCCATATTCATAAAACCTGACGTTGTCATGGTTATCAACCAACTACAAAGGAGCTCATTTTTAGTTAGTTGACAATGAATATTGTTTCAAAGGTACTGCAGTAACATGTTGTAGTAAGACTGTGGACGAAAACTATAAAAAATGTATCTCTTTTACTTACTTTCTAAAATCTTTGCTTCAAATGTGATGTTGAAACCCGTGTTTGAAACGACCCCATCACTATTATACCTCAACCATACACTATGACCGGAAACGCGGAAGAAATTTGCGATGAATGTTTCCGAGCTCGCCACTATAGATGTCGGGTCGAACGGATCGTCACCGACTCCGAGGAGCAAGCGGGAATGTGCTCTTTCGATGTCGACAGCCTGCATCAATACGTCGATGGCTTCTCCATCGGAGGACGAGATTATCCATAACCTATCGGCGATAGATTGATCAAAGATTTGGAGGAAATACGAGTTTCCGAGGGGCACCACCACGTTCACAGGGATGGGATCTGCGGAGAAGAAGAAGGAAAAAAAAAAAGGTTATAAAATTGCGATATGATACTATAAAGTCCCTACCCTCTCCCTTGCTTTGCAGACTTCGAACTTCATTCCTTCCACTATTTTAATTTAATCCCATCCCACCCACCCTCTCTCTCTCTCTCTCTCTCTCTCTTCATCACTATCGATTCATGTATCACGTCATATAGTATTTTACACTTTTAAATCGATTCGTCAAGTAGCCCTTTTATGCAAATTTTTTTCACTTTGGGGGGGGGGGGGGAGGAGGGGGTAAGCTTCATTATGTCTATATCGTCTCGCGTACAGAATTTACTCCATTATCTAAAAGTCTGTGTATGCATCTAAAATATTAGTCATATGCCTTCACAAAAGATGTATTACTTAGGCCTATTTCTCATTTATTGCTAAGCAGGCTAATGTCTATCTCGAATTGTTTGGTCTAGCTTTATATGATATCGATGTTTTAGTTGTTTTACCTTCATATCCTCCATTCTGGATGAATTCTTGAAAGTGAGAAACCCGGGTGTAGACTCCTGGATAATTCTTCCTTCCACATCCATACCCAAAGCTTGTTATACCAACGAGATGAAAGCGTCCATCTTGGTCCATACATTGCAGTGGTCCACCAGTATCTCCCTGAGATATAAAAACCACTAAGGTTTAATATTGATCTTGATTTGGCCAGCATAATAATTTCATGGGATGCTTCGATGTCTTACAAAGTTTACACAGACATATATATGTTCATGCCAAGTAGCATAATTATATAGGCCATCTGAAGAAAAAAAAATCTCTAGAGTCCTTTACGGTAAAAGGATCAAGCAAAATAATGTATTGAATCTCATTTTACAGGGCCGGATGCTAATGGAGGATATTGGGGCATGTGAGCACACATAGGTCTATCAAATTCAACATTGTTGCCGACCTATCTTTTGTCCCTCTGATATATGCCTACAACCTTGCCCTTTGTCTCCCCAATATCTTCAAGGTACACTCTGTAATATATTATTTTTCATATGGGGCAATAGGTTTTGTAATGTTGGTCGAAACTTGAGCACACTCCTTGGGCAAACATAATGCATACATGTGTTGCATTATAGACAACGTTTGAACAAATTAATCAACACAATCATATCCATGGTCCATTATCTAATTCAGTGATTAGAAATATTAACAATATGTAATCTATAAAGCAGAGGAAAGATTGAATTACCTGACATGTATCAGTCCGTCCGTCTGTCTGGCCAGCACATATCATGTTGGGAGTGATCACTCTATCACTATAGAATGATTCACAGTCAACTAGATCAAACAGTTCTACTCGGGCTTCCTGCATGATGTTTGATACGTGGCCATCTTAGGATAAGAAATTAAAACTTGACTTATTATAAAGTCAGGCTGACTATATATATTTCGTTTACTTGTTTAAGTCTTTGCAATAGTTTGAAAAATCACAGGGGAAAGTTTTAGCAAAATGTTCGTTTCTGAGAAGAGAATTTGTGTGAATCGTTTAGTTCTACAGTAAGCTATCTTTGTGCGTCGATATTATTTATATCCTTTCACTTTGAAAATAGTTTATACATGACTGATTAATTTTCTTGTTTTATTTTTTTTAATTGGATGGGGTTTCGCCGTAGCCTTCTCAATTAAAACAAAAAGCTTCATTAAACATGTCAATAACGAATTAGTTAAAATATTCACTCGATCTCAAGAGCCTAGTTCAGTAAGGCACCTCGAGTTATAGCATTCTAGCAGCTTCTTATTGTGCTGTCTGGTGAAAATATCAATAAGTCGTTAAAAATCATGGACCATGACAACTAACCCTCTTTCGTATGACCCCATCCAGTCACAAAACATGCTTCATAATCAGTGATATTGTCTTGTGTATCCAAACAAATTGGTCTGACGTAATCGTTGATGTATTGAATGGGAGGATCAAATATTACGACTGCGATGTCATTGATGAGGGTATTACTGTTGAATAAATGATGACGAATCGCCCTAACATTCAGCTCCAAGTGATAAGGTGATTGCGTCGAAAGTTTAAGGTCACCCAAAACTGCAGTCTGGAATCTCCCCCTGCGACAAGAAAATATTGATGTTAAATCAGTCCAGTTTACTTGTCTTTCTATATACAACCCCAATCATTTTTAAATTTCACTTAATTGTAGCTTTATTTGGAAATTGATTAAGATGGATGATGACTATGAAGTATTAATGTATTAGTATATATAACAACAATTCATAGAGGCAATAATGATTCATACTCCAAACAAAGGTTTATCCACTCTGTAGATTCAATATTAAAAATAATGTATGACTGGCAGCATTATTAAACAATCTACATAATGTGATCATGTTCCGTGAAAAATTTTCTGTCAGGAAAATTTCGCCCATCCTCCTTCGAAACAAAATTCTGGATCCGTTCTTATCTTACAATGACTGATGAAGAAGTCCTGAAAAGTTATTTTTGTATTAAAGAGAAATAAGAAATGTAGAAAACAGAGAGAACGTTAAGCAGTTCTTCACCGAGTAATTTGTCTTTTGATGGTTTTCTTGTTTATAAAGTAGACCTAATAATGGTTCTTACACACAATGTGCCGCTGTGATAGCCGTGTTGTTATTGACAATGACAGCAGCACATTGATGTATGTTAAGACGATCACGCAAAGAGACCATCCATGGCCAATCTCCTAGTCGAGCGTTCGAGCCGCCGATAATGCGAGAACTGGTAGAGCGACTTGCTGGACGATCTCCACACTGCGGTTCTAAATTATTGTTTAGGCAATAAGAAATGAAATGGATATGAGTTAAATCGCAATTTCCCAATGTTTGGACCTGTATGAATGTGTGATGGCTTTTAAAGACTTTGCTCAATTACTTTTTTTTTCTTCCGTTATTATACGTCTGTTACAAAACTCACCATCCGAAAGAGGCTGTATACTCGACTCGGATTCTAACTCTGGTTGTTAGTCGTCGAAAGAAAAGAAAGCTGACCACTCGATCAGTGGCGCAAATCCATTTTGAAATTCGGGGGGGGGGGGGGGGGTCACCACATGACTTAACTTTTTGTACCTTTTTGTATATACTTTATAATGCTATATTGCGGCTTGTTCTTTTATGTACTGTTGTTTCTTTCATAATCACAATAATCCTTACTTGTCTTGATTTCGACAGTCAATATGACTCACCAAGTGCACCTTTTCTCCGGTATAGGTCTTACAGACAGCCTTTGACTTCATTTAAATGCATCATGACATCGGCTAATAAAACGAAAATGGGAACTAATCTAGACAGTCAATGTAGCAATAATTTTCTTTGTTGATTAGGATCACAATTGTGAATAAACTTACCTGTTGGTGAGGTGGTAGTTGGAAACGGTTCAGGAACTGTAGTTGGTCTGTTTGTTCTCTTGTTTTGTCCTTAATTAACATTTATAAGAAAAATCAAATTTAAAAAAGGTTATATACAGTGTCTCCAATTAGGGTGGGGAATGTGGTGAAATAAATAAAGAAAATTGTCTAGCGACACCCTCTGTAAACTATTGTGATTATGATTCATGTTCGACCTTCTTCAACGGACAATTTTCTTTTTTCGGGATGCTCTTCTTCACCTAATTGGCTTAGTAAACCTTGATTAAGCATTGATTTTGTTTAACAAGAGAATGAGATACCAGTCTTTCATTTTGAATTACATTTTTTTTTTCTTAAGGTATCTTCATATATGTTACTCGACCTCGTAATAATCATTGTATTAGCGGTAGGATAATGTTTTTAAATGTTTATGCGGACATAACCATCCATTATCGCAGTAGGATTATAATAAAAAAGAAAGAAAGAAAGAAGAAAAAAGTACGCGGGAATGATTTAACCCTACAGGCTATCTCAGATCTCACCGTCGGTGGCTGCATCTATCCCAATTGTAATCCCGACGATGAATGCGATGACGACGCAGAGAATGATGACGAAGATGAGGTACGTCTTACATGCATTCTTTGATTGCTGACCCCCATTTACAGTGGTCGCAGGCCTCAGTTCCGAAGCCCGCCCGACCTCTCGAAGTTCCACATGACATTTAGCTTCCCCGTGATCGTAGGCAATGTTTTCATGTCCGAGTTTACCATCAAATCGATCCTGATGGTCAGAAATGAATCATACCAAAAAAAAAACAACAACACAAAAACAACAAAACAAAACAAAACAAATCACAAACACAGACAAACCCAGAGCTATGGCCATCTTCGGTGATGCAGTACCAGCATTGAAAAACGACTTATTACTTCGAAGTATGATCTACTCATGCACAAGCATGCCTTATTGAATTGATTACCAAATGGACGAATTATATAGCCTCCACCACCACCACCACCACCACCAACACCACCAACACCACCACCAACACCAGCATCAGCACCACCATCAACGCAATCAACAACTACTAGTACTACACTACCTACTACTACCTACTACATACTACTACTACAACTATACTACTACTACTACTACTACTACTACTACTACTACTACTACTACTACTACTACTACTACTACTACTACTACTTCTGCTCCTATATCTCCACCACTGTGATGGCTAACAAAATCACTTTGCTGCTCTGCTTGTATTATCCATGCACTCACCTCTTTTGGTGTAAACATGATGATATTGATATGCGTTGTTTGCATGCATGCCCAGTTAGGTCACAGCAAATTAGTATAAAGAACAATTTCTAGCCCGAACTTTGTCACTTGCTCACTGGGCTAGCTTGTTGTGGATGTGCCTTACTACATACAGTACATCCTAGCAAATTGTGGTTAATAAGAAAGTTCAAATTAATCTATATGAGAATAAATTGAAATAAAATCACCAAACCATACTCTGTCAATGGCAGATCTCGTCTTAGGTGAATGGTTTTTCGTTGTTCTTTTATGGAACTAACAGTCAGAATTGGACACTCATTCATATTTACGCATGACTAATAACCCTGGATTTAGATTTAAAGAGTGAGGCACTTCATTTTATAAAGACACAGATTAGTCTTCCACAGAGGCAGGCCTATCCTGAAGTAGTTTAAGGGGACACCTTATGATTAAATTGGTTTGTCCCTTTTCCATCTATTTTGATCTCTGATGATTTACCCATCATCCATAATTACGGATCCAAGTGTAGCTTACTGTTGCCGTGGGGGAAGGAGGGGGGGGGGGGGGCTCCGGTCTTGACCATGGACATAGAATTGAGAGAACGGGTTGCATTTTTTATTTTTTTATATTTTTTTATTTTAATGATTCGGTTCGGGGGGCATGTGCCTCCGTGCCTGGCGGAGGCTACGCCAGAGCATGTAGTCCTATACATTCTGACTTCATCGTCTGCTTCTGTAATGGCTGCTCTTCTCAGTACCGTACTTAATCACTACAGTATGATTAATTACAGTCAGAGAAGCATAAGATTTTGTGTAATGGCAATATTTACACAGTGATATTGTGTTCTTATTCCGATTGCTGAAAGAGATTCTATGGCCTGGATATGTCAAAAAGGGAAAATGTATACTGAACAATTCAAGGCATTATTTTATAAATACTATTTCAAGAAATGTCTTAAAACCTTCCTCAAATATGTAATTTGTATCTGCTGACACATAATATCTGAGTGCCCGCATACATGATATCTCCCTTTAAAGGTCATGTAAAGTTTTGGTAAGCCCTCAAAAACTGTTCGTCAGATTTCTTCAATTTTTGTTGATAAATAGCAAGATACTAGCAATACTAAGACACTTTGAAGATTTCGCCTCCTAAAGTTTAATATTAAACAAATAAGAGGCAAAAACTAATTTATGTGCCGGGACAGGCACGTAAAATCCCAACAAAGGCAGCATGTGCTATACACTGTAAACACACGTGTAAAACCAATGATGAGTAGCTACACACAGTGCACACACGCTGTCTCTATGCGAAGCCCCAAGATTGCTGTCGGGGTGGAAGGGTCCTAGCATAATGGCAGTGATCAAGCATTCCTTACAGATATTTACACTGAAATTCACCAGAAATCATATATGGAATACCAAATGATCTCTTACAGACATCTTTTGATACAAGGAGAACAACATGAGATTATATTTAACATGTTTCTTTCCAATTTCCTTTTTTCTACCAATACTGCACATGAGCTTTAACTTTTGCCAAGACAAAGCTTTGGATGAAGTGAACATATAACACACTGAAAGTTTTACACGGGCATAGTAAACACAGCACATATTTACAAAAAATTCTGGTTATATACGATCCGGTACGTACCGGTACCAGTAAATTTACAGTCCTATAGATGCGTAAACGGCCAAAACATGGGCGTGGCACTTGGGCCCATTCTTATAATGTAACTCCGGTCCACTTCTGCCCTATCGCTCTCTCAGTTTCTCTCTTCGTTCTATGACATGACAAATGTTTTATTAAATATTGATCGCTTTATATGACAGTGTGTTTTAGTAAGAGTAATTTTCATCATAGATGTGCATCCTATTAGTCACCCCAGTATAATCGTACTCTTATTACCAATGCCCTGCCCGGATTCCGTGGCTCCTGGAGCCTCAAGCTTCATGTCCAGCTAGCTCCAGCGATCCCCTGTTATTTTGCTGACGATTGGATGAACACGTAATCTGTCGACTTGTGTACTTTAGTTCGGAGGTATTACGCGATGCTCATTGGTCTCCTTCAATGTTCATATTGTATTTATAATCATATCATGTTCGTGTTCTTAAGTAAGGAATGATCAAATTAAATCTCAGTTTTGAATTAGACTCATCATAGGCCTGAATTTTGTTCAAAACCACTGTCTTTTTCAAATTTATGTCATCGTGTTTACCAATCTGCAATAACTCTGCGATGTCTTACGTAGACAGCTCGGATGAGACATTCGACTACCTCTTCAAAATTGTCCTCATTGGTGACGCAGGAGTCGGAAAAACATGTGTAGTTCAACGATTCAAGTCCGGAACATTTTTAGAGAAGCAGCATAGTACAATTGGAGTGGATTTCACAATGAAAACGCTGAATATCGATGGCAAAAAGGTTAAGGTGGGTTGCATTTCCGTACACAGAAATGATTACATCGGACCGAAGAGAAATGTGAGGTCAACTGGGCCATAGGTGTAACTTTAGTTCCTGTTCTTATGCTATGGATTAATGTGTGTGTGTGTGTTTGTGTGTATGTGTAGGGGGGGGGGGGTCATTATGGGAAAGGGGTGTTATTATAGTTAAACTGGAGCTCAAAAAAACTGTATGCAATAATGTTCTTGCTATTTTATAAGGCCAGGTAAACATGGCATGGTAAAGTTGATTCCTACATCTTCATGATCTTACATGTACCGGTAGTTTTTCATATGCTTTTATTCAAATTGAGGATAGAAGGAGGGGTTTCATGTTGTTGTTTGATATACCGTATTGTCAACAGTCGTGGTACACCCTTTCAGTTTTAATACAGCTTCATCGCTGCAATGCCTTGTGTCATCTGCCATAGTCTCTCCGGACGGAAATCAACAGATGTGATTGGCTTGCAGATATTGTACCAAAATAAATAAGGAACAACTATGAGGCGTTTCGCTCACTGCCGATCACGTAAAGAATGACAGCAGGAAGTGTTCGCTTCCAAAGAGAATTATCCACAGGGCTTTTTTATGTTCTAATTTTTTTGTAAAACAAGAACT
This sequence comes from Heliocidaris tuberculata, assembly GCA_025618425.1. Classification (NCBI taxonomy): domain Eukaryota; kingdom Metazoa; phylum Echinodermata; class Echinoidea; order Camarodonta; family Echinometridae; genus Heliocidaris; species Heliocidaris tuberculata. The sequence goes on along the minus strand of CM046832.1, from coordinate 9,187,987 downwards.
TCCTCTTAAGCAGACTTAAACAAAAATAAATAATCTGTACCATATTTTCTGTTTTTGATGTAACAGAGCTTAAGTTCCATAGTCTAGATGTTGGCCCACTCACAGGACCGTCACTGTATGGGGCTGTGTCAATTTCGGCCTGTCACGACCTCTAAGTTGAAGAGGTAAAAACACCAATATAATCGGCAAAATTTTGAGAAAATACTTCCTTCTACATTTTAGAATGATAAAATATTTAATTTCATGTCAGATCCTTCGATATGATCTTTATCATCTTGCTCTCCTCCTGCACACATATGGGCAAGATATCACACACTTGCCTGTGGGAGGCAATTGCTCACGGAATGAAGGTACAGAGTGCGAGGTTATCTCCAATAACTTCGCATAAGTGTGAGTGATGTTGGCCAGACAATTTTTTTGCATGAAAAATACTTTTGGAAATAAATTAACTTTGTTCAGAGTTGGCTGTCTTGCCAAGAATGCTATGCTCCAGTCACGACGCGCCATTCCTACAACATACAAATCATGACGTAGGCAACCTGACAAGCACATTTCATAGTGAGCCAGATAGTTCCCCGCGTATGGTTTTGTAGTGCGCCTTGTTCTAAGTGAATATTTTTACAACAAAGCGATTTATCTTAGATTAATCCTCCCTTCGCAATATCATTTGTGAAGGGTGCAGCACCACTGGTGCAATGTGTGGCGACACTGGAGCAGCAGAAGCCCTGCAGAAGCCCTGCAGTAGTGTTTGTGTGTAGAAGCAAGAGGCAATGCATTAGGTGGATTATATTCACAAGCATTTTCGGCATTGAATGGTGGGGATTCCTCAGCAAATGTGGTATTTTCTGAAAATTATTAATCCAAAACTGTCAAACCCCTCCACGACTAGTGACATTACGGTATACTTAAAAATATCATATATACGATATTTCTCCTGTGCATAAAAATACTTTGACAAATTTGAACAAAAATTTTCTCATTTCAATTTCATTTATACATGCACTGAAGAGGCTCAAAACAAAATAAATTTCATTATATTAATGGTTTTTGTTACCTCATTTTCCAGATGTTCTTAGGTTCTCATTTATTTATTTAATTTCAGAGCAAAAATGTCAAAAAAGGTTTTTTGAGGCAGGTGAATAAAGGGAAGGATGAGGGGACAAGAAAATAAGAATTATTCTATTTGGCCTAACATGTCTCATTTCATAAATATCGTAGATCTATGAATTTTAGAGAAGACGTAACACAAAATTTTTGCAATTAGCGGAAGTGTCTTGATGTGAAGTGGCTGTCATTAAGAAATTGGAAAAGCTTCATGTAGCAAACATTTATGGTTTTACATTAATTAATTGTGCAGGCACACAGTTGTTGGAAATTCAATGGAGGATATGTAAATATTGATATATATATTTTTTCCTGATAGCCGGTTTTTCCTCGATTTGTCAAAAAGTGATTAACCAATCAATTATTTTGAGAAATGTCATTAGAAATTATTGATTGATGGATTGATTGATGGATTGATGCAAGGTTTATTTCATTTCCAAATTTCCATAGTACAAAAAAATATAATTTTCAAAGTACAAAATCATGAAATGAAAAAGGAACCTACTGGAAAGCATAGCTTGTTTGTATAGGTTGCCAAGTATAAATATAACATTAACATAATTCCAAATATAGGCAAGACTCTTCAACTTTGAAATGTCCAAAGTTCAGTTTATACAAGTTATAAGTTTTTAGTTATAGATCTTAGTCTGTTTTTATACCTGGTATAATAGTTGAGTTTTGTTGCTCATTATGATATTGTTCCATTATGTCTGCTCAGCTTCAAGTATGGGATACTGCAGGCCAGGAACGGTTCCGTACAATCACACAAAGCTACTACAGAAGTGCAAATGGGGTCATCATAGCCTATGACATCACTAAGAAGGAAACATTCTGTAATGTACCTCGATGGATAGAAGATGTACAGAAATATGCCGGAGGTAGTGTTATATGTATATTATTAGGTAAGTTATTGGCAAGTTTTCAGGATTTTCTTTGATAATACCTGTTTATTTAAATTGTTTGTCTGATCCATTTCTTGTCTTTGTTGTGTGCCAATGTTTACTTGATCATCTCAATATACATGTTGTATGAGGAAATATGGTAGGAATAGTATATCCAATATCTGTGCTGAAGTCTGCCAGTGAATGAGATTTTTTTTTTTCCAAAATGGGTAGTGCCTTAAATTATCTTTAAATAGACAATTGCTTCATAATTTTTTTTAAAAAATAAGTGACAGTCTAACTAGTTATTTTATATGCATCAACATATATTTCATAAAAAATTGCAAAATCGGTGTTAAAAACCTATCATTTTTTCCACTATACCTGTATTGCCCTAAAAAAGAACTTGTTTTTATTTGTTAGATTGAATAAAACGAAGTACCAATTAGATAAAAAAAAGTTCATTGTGTTAATATTCTTTCCTATATCTTCTTTCTTTTGCTTTCTTCACATCTCATACATACAGGTAATAAGAAAGACTTGGAGCAGATTCGAGAGGTAGACTATGAGGATGCTAAAGCGTTGTCCAATCACCATGCCATGCTTGAATGTATAGAAGTCTCAGCTAAGGATTCCACCAACATTGATGAAACCTTCTGGAAACTAGGCCAGGAACTCAAGCGTCGTCATGGCGGAGAATCTTCCCTAGCAACAGGTGAAACTAGCAAGCTTTCTCTCAACACAAGAAGGGTAGATGGATGGAACTGCTGTGGATAGCACTGGTGTCTCTCTAGTCTCTCCTCAACCTTTTTTCCAGATTAGAAGGAACATACTATTGCCTACTCTGAGGCACTTCTTCTTTCTAATTTTTTTGTAAAGTAATTCTAAACAAATATATATATATATTTATGATTATTATATTGAATTGCTTTGTTTGTTTCTTCTATCTATGTTTGGTTAACGATTCCCCTAGCTGATGAATGAAGGATATTTGGAATAGTTGAAAACCTCTGACAAATTGGTGCATGGTTTGGTAACCTTTACATTTCAGGCCCTACTTAAATGTTGATGCAATTCCTCCACATAATAGTGAACTTCTACTGATATTTTTCTTTGTTTTTTGAAGTTGGGAAATGTTATTTAAAAAAATTATAGTAGCAAACAAAAGCTTATATGCATTGTTTCGAAATTTTTATGCATGAATCACTTGAGTTTTATGTGAAAAAATGCTTGGCTTTTCATAACTATGAATATAAGTCAGTAAAGGTCACCATGCCATACTTGAATGTATAGAAGTCTCTGCTAAGGATTCCACCAATGTTGATGAAACCTGGAAACCAGAGGTCGACAGAATGATACTGTTTGCAATATTCTGAATTATTTCAAGCAAAATAAAGAGAAGATTATGTTGTATGCCTGGCATAAGGATGCGAACAGACACATGGACACTAAATTTCTAGAAATAGGCATTTTAAAGTTTTTCACCTTTCTTTAACTGCATTGTCTGAATTTGTAATAGTGCTAGGTTAACTTATCTGTATTGTTTCTATGTCCTTTCATTACAGAACTAAATAAATGAATGTGAAAAAATTCACCTTCATGCCCTTGTGCCAGGCACACAGTGATACAAAATGTCAAACTCATATGGTTTTGTGATAATGAAAAGAAAAGAAGATTTGGAGTTTGTGATTTTGAATTAAAAATTCTAAAGTGTGGTTGAAGTATGTAAAGGAAAATATTGTCCTTTTATAACTCCTAAGTGGCTTTTTACAACTGAAAGATGTGACATTTGTTTACTTTTGTATCATTGCTGAAGTCAAATTAATCCAGATTAGGAAATAGCAACATGACTAAACTTTTTACAAACCTATAGTTTGCTTTTTGCATTTTTATTGTCATTACTCTCTTTTTTTGTGTGTGTGCTTGTATCTGTTCTTTTTATTTATACTGTAATTCTTCAAAAGGACTGTGTGACCAGATAGATTGGCATTATCAAAATGTTAAAACAGACTGTTACATACTTGATCTGAGGTGAATTTCACTGTAATCCAATATGCCAGAGTATATGCTGAATTCATCTAGCTTGTAAGCTGTTGTGTTGTGTTTGTGTGCTAAATTGTCCATCCTTATATCATTCCCACTTATCAAGCAGTTCGTATGTGCATTACAGTTTAATTTTGTAATTTTGTTATTAAGAAACGTTACCAGTGTATGTCTAAATGTGCATCCACATGAGTGTTAAAATGTACAAAATCAGAATCATTTCTTTCAATGACTACATGTCTGATTTTATTTTTCTCTCCCAATATTTCATTAACATTTCTATATTCCTTCTGGAATCATATTACATGCAAGATGAGTAAATTTTCAATCAATATCTTGGAATGTATTCTAACCTTCTTTTTTTCTTTTTGTAAGGCTGAAATGATGATTAATATGTACTATAGCGGTTTGTTTTAACTCACAGTTGTCACTTCCCAATACTTGTGTATATTGCTCATAGAGTCCCCCTGGCATCTCTTAGAGCTGCTTAAGATCATAGTTGAAAAAAAAAATCATACACCAAAATAACAAAAGAAATTTATTACTTTAGTAATGTTATAAAGACATATTGTTATTTTCACATTTATATTATCTTCCATCATTTTGTGTTTTCAGATTAGGTTGAATGAAATGAGATGTCCAACCTTCAATGCATGATATGAATTACAATATTTTACAACTTAATGGACAAAAAAAAAAAAAAATGTCTTGTGCTTCAGGCTGCAGTCCATAATACTGAAAATGTCGGTCCCACGCACCTTCTGAATAGTATGTAAGGGTTCATGAGACTGTAGACTGATATTGTAGGTTTCTTAGGCTTTCAGTCTTAGTGAATGTTGGTCTCATGGGCTGTTGTTTTACCATTTTCTTGGCTTTTTAAAGTTTCAGTAATTCTTCAGGTTCAACTATTTTTATGCATTGATTAAGGTAAAATGAAAGTGTGCTCAATAATTATTGTTGAATGATAATTTTGATGTTTGTTTCAAATTCAAGCCTGCTATGGTTTTAACTTTATCAACACAAGGTATGATCTTAGAGTTAAACTTTTGCTGAAATTCTCATAGATGTAGAGAGTTGGTCATTTTAGATGTCTAACTGTCTTGAGGTTGGACTTCCCTGAAACCAAAATATAGAACTGTACTGGTAGATTCATAGCAATAGTTCAGTAGCTACTTTATTATACCTTGATAAAAAAAATCAGCATGTTGCCTTCTCTCGATATTGTGACATTTTCTTGGTACATTTTCCTTGCTCAGGTAATAGCATGGTGACAGTACAGATATTGAAGTGTTTCTTGTGACATATAGTTTGTAAGAAATGTGCTTGCTACAATTTAATGTCGAGAAATTATAGTGCTATTTCTGCATTACTGCTTATAAGTAACACATACATGTATGTCTGGTTTTTCTCAGTTGTATGTGTATTATTGGCTTGAATTGTCTAAATTATCATTAGTCCATTGTATTATGTAATGATTTGTCTGACCACTATTGTATTTGTAAGAGTGCAGTCTCTTCGTATCTACCCCATTTCCATATTAGATTATTCCTGTTTGTTTAAGGATATATGTAACAGACTAACAATTATTCTAGAAATAAATGAAGGTGTGAAGTTTCATCCAATTACCATAACCAAATATCTCATAATTACAAGCTAGAAACAAAGTAGAAATGTTTTGCTTTTATGTGATGAATGATATATCATCATTTATTATAACTTTATCTTCAGTTTGATTCCCTGTGCCAAAAATGCATGCATGTTCACTTTGTAACACATACATGTACTCATTTTTGGTGCAATACATACTTATTACATGTTTCAGTACATGAATATATTATTACATGTTTTTATACTGAGAGAATTCATTGTTATAAAAGTCTCTATAATAGTTCACTCAAATCAAATCAACTCCTTAAATCTTTAACTTGACTGCATCATTTCAAAGGCCATGATATGGACAGGTTTTTTTTATAATATAAGTTTACTTTCACAAGCATTTATAAATCTTATATGTTATGATATAGTAGTTACTCAAATAAAGTTTGTTAAAACAAGTTTTAAAATATTCTAAGGGAAAACTTTTTTTTTTTTCCAATAGAACATTAACATTTGAAAACTTCTTCAGGTCACGTCAAAATTGTTTCATCTGTTTGCTATTTTATTCATAACAAACTTGCGTAATGTTCATTATTGATTGATATTCAATCATTTCCATTGAGTGAAATAAAGGAGAAAATATGCTAATGATTAAGACACTGAAAAAAGGGATATTTCTAAACTCTTCTTGGCTTGCCTTTTTTTGAAAATGATTAATTTTTCAAATGTCATTTTTATGTCTTCATGATAAAAGTGTATGAAATTTTTTCTTGATGAGTTATTTAAGAGGTTCTGAAAAAGAAAACTTGTGTGATTTTTAACTAGATCTAGATAAGGCTGAATACTGAATCTGTAATATGTATTTATTTCCAGTCTTGCCATTAAAATGTTGATATTTTAAGGTCCAATTGAGCATTATAGCTAGGCAAGATTTGATTATCAAATTTATGTTTACTGTTGAGAGAAGCATTGATGTAAGAGTAAAATTTTAAGATTGTAAAAATAAAAAATGAAAAGGATTGCATTACAGATTAGACAACACGGAAACTAAATCATGAAATATAAAGATATTGCAAAACATACTGGTCTGTAATATTGATTGATTTTTCCATAGGGCAATTTAAATACCTTATATAATGTTTCTTTTTCATTGAAAATAAGAAATTAAATTTAGACAGAGTTTGAGCCAAGAGTACAGTATGTGTACAATGTCTACAGTTCTGTAGTCCATGTGAAAATTCATGGAGTATGACAAAGACAGTTTGTGGAATGCAATTTCATTTCAACTTTCATGCACATACATGTTTATTGAATAACAGATAACCGCTAAAAAAAATTATAGCGGAGCCACATAGCATGTTAGATTATGTCTTCCAGTTTTTTAATAGGCTTTTTTGCATGGAGTATGATACACAAGAATGAGAACTTGTAAATTCAAAGCTTTGCTGCTTTATCATGTGAATGAATTCTCTTTAAAAATGCATTCCAGTTTGATACAATTGGACAAAAAGAAGAGTCTAAGTTACAACTCTTTATCAGCATTTTCATGTGTTGTGTAAATTCTTGTCAAGTAATTTGAAATCCAGAATTGAGTTAATGATACATTGTTTCTTACCTTTCAAGAGGTGTAATTCTTTTGGCCTTTTGGTCCAAGGTAATTTCTACCAGGATGGCTAAAAAAAAAAAAAAAATGGCATTAGGCATTCCAGGCCCTGGATGATACTGGTAAGGAACAAATAAGATGTGATGGTCTTGGGAGCATCATTCACTGGCTGCTTGAGCAAGGAGCTTCAAGAGCTGGAGTCACATGTAGTTCATTCCCTTTGAACCGTGTTCAATGCTGCCAAGGAAAAATATGTCAGGCATGTGCTTAACTGGATCTTCCTTGCAGATAAGAACACTAAAAGATTCCTGCCTGGCTGCTAACTTACGGGCCATTTTCAAAGGAAAATATGCTTTTGTAATGATAATTACTTTTCGCTATCACTAGTCTGATGATATGAGCAGTTCACAGTGCTTATCTTTACTGGGGGCAAGCGAAAAGAAATTGTACAAAATTCCCTGATATTTATAAATCAAAATTGTGCGACTGGGCATGTGTGGGCACTAATCTGACATATAACATCATAATTAACTGTACTTGAACAATTGCAATTTTTATTTTCGTTTGCAGGGAGTAATCGGAAGAGTGTCAAATTGGGGATTTTAGGATTGTAAAATTTTACCTTTTTTCCACAAATTGAAACTACTATCATACAATATAGCCAAATTTCTGGACAAAATTAGGCTTTTGTATTCAATTTTATCATATGTGAAAATTTCACTTTGTTTATTCAAATAAAAAGTGAAATATTCTCGATATTTCATTTGTGACAAAAATCACTACTCAAGCTTTCCCATGAAGTTGGCGGCATCGAACATCGGACATCAAAGGCTACAGCGCACCTGTAGATTCTTTTGTGCATCCTTAGAAAGGAGCAGCTGTTTGAGATAATTTGTTGCCAGTTGGAACTCCAGCTCTTGAAGCTCCTTGGCTTGAGTAAGCAGGCTAAAGTGTGCATGAGAAAGAAGGTGATGAAGCCCCCAAACTAACCATAACTCTAAATGATGTTTAATTATGTGTGTGTTTAGACCAATTTTATAAAACTATGCTAAGTATACATGTGTACTTTTTGAGAAATAGTAGGATTTACAGTGAATTGAACTCAAATTATTTCAGTCTTAAAACAACATTTAGTTTTAAATGTAAAGTGATGAAATTTGCTTTTACTGATAGAGTCCTTCATAGTGAGAGTGATCTTGTATTCGCATTGTTGAATTTTTGGTGAAGGTCACTTGATCAAAAATTGCATTTCTTGGTATACATGTACATGTACTAGGATCTGAAGCCTTTTGTGATAATCAACAGCTGTAGAAAGTTACTGGAGTGAGTTTTGTAGTAATTCAATTTTGAGTTCATATTATAGAAAAATGGTGGAAACACTTCATTGCTCTTTTCACGCAGACATCATTGATTTGAAGTACTGTATAAGCCATAAATTTCGCGGCCATAAATTTTCGCGAATAGGACTAACCAGACTATTTCGCGAGTGGTTGAATTCATGGTTGAAAAATTCTCAAATCTACAAACAGCGGCAATGATGTACTTTTGCAAAGCGAAGTGGTGAATTTCTGACCAGGAGACAACAAATTCAACCGACTTCTTATGTTGGCAATATTTCGGCATGTTGTTAAATTCGCGACCCACTCGCGATTCGCGAAATTCACGAAAATAAAACCCCCGCGAAATATATGGCGTATACAGTATTTAACAAATAGTTATATTCTTAGAGATACTGATAACAAATATCTTATGCATTTGTATCTAAATAGATATATGTCATATGTGTTTGAAATTATGGTCCATTTTCCAATGAATTATTATGATTTCATAGCATTCAGCCTGAACATGTAAATTTGCCACATTTGGCTAATTTTTTACATTGTCTTGAAAGTTTATACACTTTGTAATCAGAAGCTAAACTTAAGGTTCTCGAATAAATTGCATTATACATGTACTAATGTTAATAAAGAGATGAATTTCAGATTTCTTCTAAAACCTTCAAATCAATGCAGATACAATGTACTTTGAATCGTTAATAATTTGGTGAAGGTCATGAAGGTCACATGATCAAAAATTGCATTTCTTGGTATACAAGTACATGTACTAGGATCTGAAGCCTGTTGTGATAATTAACAACTGTAGAAAGTTACTGGAGTCTTGAAGATGCGCTAGTGCCAAATATTATGCCATCGATGTCAGAAAGATTTTATCTAAATTATTTGGATATATCATGACCGATGTAATTCTCTTTTCATGGGGCTTTACATGAACATATAAGAAAAGAATACAGCAGCTCCATTTTTTGACCTCTATCACCTTCCTGAAATTTGCATTGCTTTTGTCACAGAATGGAAAAATATTCAGTGTATACAAGGTAAAATGTGAGTTGTATTCGTCTTCATTCATGTTGTTAGCGTAGTCCAATTCATAGCTGCGTAGCAATAGTGCTCTCAAACAATACATGTCTTTACTATACTGTACCTACATTATGAAATTGAGTACTACATCAAGCTTTCAACACCAAGTTTCATTCATGTTTATCACACTTGTTAACTTCCAGAGCAACTTCAGAAAATCATCTGGTTGCAAACATTCCAATCTAGACTCAAGATCATGTTTCTCGGTTATTTTGGATTGTAATAACTTGAAGAACAGTACTGCAAATTGGGCTAAGTAATACTGACTGCATAATATCCTATGGACTGTGTCAGTGAAAACGTAAAATAAATTGCACATAGATTGCAGAGTTTTGGAGGAATTCTTTATTTTGTGATTTGAGTTTTATGAATATTGTGTGTGTGTTGTCATGGAATTTACTTGGATTTATTGTTTTAACTTTTGGCTTCCATGTATATGTAAGGCATTGTATATAGGGGGATGGGAGGGCTTGTGCCCCTTTGAATTGTAATTTTCACAGTATCATTTAAACTTATAGGCCCGTATTTTGAACTCCGGTTTAACTTAAACCGCGGTCTAAGTGTGTTTTAAACCCAGTCTAAAACTGCCCTTTGAACCAGAGTTTTAGAAAATCACATTCTGAAATCCGGTTTATCTTAAACTTCAGTCTACTATGGCTTAATTTTGTACGAAATTTAGATGGGACTTACGGTTTAAGTCAGTTTTAATTAAAGCTCTAGTTTAACTTATACTGGAGTTAAAGTTAACCCGGAGTTCAGAATACAGGCCGTAATGTCCTTTGTAAATTGAAAATTGAGAATGATGCTTCATGTTTGGATTTTAATCAATACATAGATTTAGAATTAGAATTTAAATTTGAATTTTCCCCCAATTACAATGCATCCCAAGAAAAAAAAGAAGGTAGGGAGAAGGGAAAGAATGTTAGGGGAGGACACAACTCCCTCATGCCTTCCCATTTCTGGATGCACTCTACACTACTGCATATATGGCAAATGAAGTCTAGGTTTCACAAGCCACGCTCAGGTGACGGTTGCTCCATGGTTAATATCATACACTAACAAAATTCTCAACTTCAGCCTTGGAACAAACACTATATTTCACCATGACCCTAACCTACAGAGCAAAATATTTTTTGGTGATTGGTACCCTTTTAAACCCACTTGCAACCGGTCATTTTAAATATATGTTTATCTGTCCGAGCAAATGTCTTATCACTGAAATCTATGGTGCATTTTTTCAAAAATATTAATTAATGGGATACAACATGAAAAAGAAAAGACAAAAGAAAGAAACAAAATCTACCATCTGCTCTTCTTTCCCTACACCTTCCCCTACATCTTTCTTTTCAAAATTAATTAAATGCATCATAACACAAATTTAGATATTATGTGGGCTCTACTGCAAACTGAGGTACTTTATTCTACTGATATATGCCATCAAGAAAATTAGAATAAATGCAGTCCAGTAAAAGAGAGCAATTGTTTTACTGCATACATAGTCCTTGGAGCTATTTATGCATATCATGTGGAAATTGAAAATAACCTTGCATACACATAACACTATTTTTCCAGGTATTTCCTAGAATTACAAAGATTTGGCATTTTACCAAATTTTCAGGAAAAAGGCAGATGTTGGGGGTCACCTATGACAGAAAATTCATATTATGGTTCAGCTTTCTAACTACATTAGGATACAACATAACAATTGGCCCTAAGATTCATCAGAACAATGTATTTAAGAATAAAGACACCACAGATCATTAAATATAATAAAAGGATAATTTTATTTGCAGTTAACCCTTCTCGTAAGGCTAGTTTGTACAGAATACTCAGTAGCATGTCTCAAAAATACTCGCATTTCTGTTGACTTCTACAAGCAAAGTTCAGGCACAGCGTTGCATCATGTGACTATTAAATTGATATCAGCTCAGAGGTAAAAAGGTCGAAGCAAACTTACTTTAAATAAGAACTTTCCATACAGCTGGAGTTAAAACACATTAATATAAATAAAAAATAATTCACACTTTTGTAAGGGGTTGTGAGGTATGTACTGGTCCTAACCCTATTTCTTCATCTTGCTATCACAATTCTATCAACCTCATACAAGAAGGCAGGGATGCATTATATTCATTTTGCTTTAAAAAAAATAAATATGAATTTATCATTTTATAGTGCAAATGTCAAAGTTTTACTTCTTAAAAGAAAAATGGAAAGCAAGATGACAAAAAAAAAAGATAAGTGTTACTCAAGTTTAATGATTATTTCATAATCTGAACTATACAATAAGTTAGCAGGCATGGCATCTTGACTGTGAAAAAGTAAATTGTGGTTTGGGGCAATTGCACATTTGTCTACACTAAACTTTTGGATATACATACATACATACATACATACATACATACATATCCTACTTTGTCTGAATTTGAGGTATGCTGTGGATTTAGAGTAGTGAATAGGGACAAACCACAATGTATATCTCATAAACAATAAAGAATGTATGGTATAAGTGGGTGAAAAGTGCATGTATATGGCATATATAATATGCAAATGGTATGCATAAGAGTAAAAATACATGATTTTGTCATTAAAATACATCCTAATCAAATCTGATTCTCATTCCAGCATTTGAGACAAAAATTTGATAAAAAGCTCTGAATATAATATTGATTGTTCTAACAGACCATGAATCTCTAAAAACGATTAGATCTCTGCAAAATGTCGTTGAAAATAGCAGTAAATAGCAGTAAATGCTGTGAATCTGGCCAACATAAACCCAATTTTTTAACATACATTTTTCATGCAGTTGTAATGGAGGCATCTTTAATGATAGATTTAACTCACTGCCTACAGGAACCAGGTCATCCCTATATTATGCCTATGGGAATTATAGAATTCAGTAGTCATCAAGTTAGCTTAACAAAGAATGGAAATAATTACTTCCATATACTTCCTCCTGCCAAATCTTGTGCATTTACAAAAACACAATGAACGGTGAACTGATTAAATCATATCAACTACATAAAATGCGAGAAGAAACTTTGCTGATGAAAAAGAAGTCGTGTTAGACATACTGGTGATACATGTACCAATTAAACAATATTAAAAATGAATTGTAAAATTTATGGATTATGATACTGTATGGGTTTAATACGTGCAACATCCATGATTCACAGATCAAGATGTTTTCAAGGAGGAAAGTTTCCCAAACCTACCTAAGACATAATCAGCAGTTTTTAGTTTTTTTTTCTTCTTCACAAGCAAGTGCAATTTCTCATTTTCTAAGAATATCTGTACAATCATGATAAGATTTTATATAAATCCATATATATTATATACAGTAGTTTTCAATAATAAATATATTTCAAAACTACAAACATTTTCATCAGCATATTCAATTTTCATATGTCCTACACTTGTTTTTACGTCTCATTATGAAATACGCCCTTTGGCCCTTCTAGCAAGCTTCTTTTCACTACAGAGAGAACAAATCTATCTACATGAGCAGAAAACAGCGACACAGCATACAATGCATTATATGCATGTTTCTATGATATTCTAACTCTCATTTCTACATTTTTAGCTGAATTTCAAAAATCTCATGCACTGATACATCATCATATTTGTGCTTTACAGGTATGACCCAAAAGAAAGTACCCTGGATATCAAATCGTATTTGAAGAGGTATTTTTTTAAACATCTGTCTCTCACTGCCTAACATTATCACACAGGTATATGCTTGATCACTGTAATGGCAGCTGGGCTACAGAGGAGTAGCAAATGTGCCAGACATGAGTGCTATATAAGAACCCACTATTATCATTATATTATTATATAGTAGTATAGAGATAACAGTCTATTGCCTCTCATGGGCGTGTTAGTGTTTTTTTATGTTCGAATAGACATATAACAGAAAGATCTGATTACTGTAAACGCTGTTATTTTCGCGCGATTAAATTTTCGCGCTGAGCCCAAAAACATATTCGCGGGTTCCTAAATTCGCGCTGCACAATTACACGTTCGTATGTATACCCATTCCATTTATTAATTTACACACGCAGTCCATTCAAATGCATACGGCATGCGCAACTACACACAAGCACTCAACAATGAATTGGACACACAAGCACATATTAATGTGCTGAAGTGCGCAAATCAACCAGCATAGGAAATCAGGCTAATATTTTCGCGAGTTCAAGAATTCGCACTTGCTGAAAATAGCGTGAAATCCGCGAAAATTAATGTACCGCAAATATTTCTGCATTTACAGTATTCATGTCAGTAATCAATATGTAACACCATATGACTCAGATTTGAACCTGGGTCAGTTAATCAAAAGACCTGAGAGTAGAACACTCTCATCTCCCCAAGTACAAATCCCCCCAAACTTTTCCTTTTGTGCCAAATATCATAAGGAAGAACTGACAGGTGAAAATCAATACTGAACATAAACCAAGAGAACATCCATTTTGAAGTTCCAATACAGCACATATTACTCAATCCAATAATTGCATCATGTCATGCTCAATTTGCTTTCAATTTTATCATGCTCATCAAATACAAGTTTAACACAGCTTTGTTATCCCCATTACTGTAAAGGAAGAACATAATAAACAATCAATAGAGGACCCAAAAGAACCTTGTTAAATCCTAGCTCCATGAATGAGTCCTATAATGACTTGTACAAATATGTTTCTCTGATTAACCATATTAATAAAAAGTTTTTAGTTTGATTTTAGGTGATAATCCTTCATTCTACTTCTCCTGGATCACACAGTGTTAGGGGCTTAAAGTACAGAACAGTACTGTATATATAAAACTAGCAATTGCTTATTCTAGGTTTTTGTTTGTATTTTCACAAACCATATGTTGGTGAAGATGTGAGCAAAAGCTTAGTAAAATCAACAGCAAGTTTTAAATATACAGTCCCAACATAGTGTTTGTACGTGAGTAAACAGTACAGAATTTTGACAGATATGATAATTTCAGTCAGTACTAAAGAAAGGAGAGAGATCTAAATAGAAAGTCTCACATGGGAGTCCAGCCCATGCACTCATATTTGGTACTGTCCCATTGCATTTTACATATTCTTTTTTAGCTACTAGAATAAATATTAGCATTGAACTGTGGACAGGACTATTGCAATAGTTCTAATCATCTAGAAGGAAAAAAAACACTATATCATTTCTATTAAAAAGTGGTGGTTTTGAAACCGATTTTTCTGAGGGGAGTAAGGAATCGACTCACATGGATATTCTAACATTATAAAAGCTATATCTATTTCATAACCTCCATTTCTTTTAACTATGCATCATCTACAAGGAAATATGCATGGTCTCACTTGAGGTAAAAATAATGCCTTTTCAGACTCATTCTCCATCTTCAGTTATGCTACCCACAACATTCAGAGGAGAATCTACTTTGTGATGAATGCACACACATAAATACTTTACCCTCACTACAACTGAAAGCCCACAAGTGTAGAACAATAGAAAAGTATTTGGTGAAGCGACAACCTAACTGCATCACCAGGAGGGTCAAGAGAATTTCTCTATCTTGAATATCTCTTCTATTGCCTCCAGTACATCTTGGACTTCTATGGAAGGTCTCAGCAGATCAGGGTCATATTTAAAATCCCTGTGGCCGTGATCTAGGTCAACATCTGACTCGCGTTCTATCTTCTCAACGCTTTCTGCCTTGGAGTAGACACCAGTGCATACAAGAATTGACTCAATGCTTTCTGCTCCTTCTTCTGCAATAATATCATTCCAGTCCTTGTCTAAGTTAATTGAGGAGTCATGGAAGTCACTACCAGGGGTACCACCAAGGGATGGTCTATACTTATCACCAGGATCATTCATTGAGCTACCAATGCTCATGGACTTCTTTACACGACTCATGTTCATGTATGTCAGGTAGTGGTTGTAGAGATTAGCACCGTAGATGTCAGTCATTTGGTTGTCCCTACAATAAGAGAATCAAAAAATTCATTGTGAATATGGTAAACATGATTTAAACATATATACAGTTTGCAACTATTGGTTATCTTGAAGCATAAAAAAGTATTATTTACTAATAATGTTTCGATGCTATTTGAAAACCCTTATACTAAGATAATTATGCATCGACATGGTTCAAAAGAAACAAGTGAATGAGTAAATTACGCAATGCGTAATAAATGTCCCCGCCGGAAGTGCAGATCTGTGGAAATTAACTAGCCTGACATTTAAAACTTTAGTGAATAAAATAATAATGTTACTGCATGCAAAAGAAGAGAATACCAACAATGCATGTATACAACTGAAATATAAAACATGAAAACATTATGAACCTTCAGCATTTTGAATAAATTTGCATAAATTTGCATGAATAATGAATTTCAAAATTCTGTGTAGAAGTTTGGAAGCCCCCACCCAGCCCTACCAGATAAAACAATCGGAATCAAAATCCGATGTGAAATAGAGAAGTAGCATTTTTCGTCAATTTTGAATAAATTTGCATAAATTTGCATAATTAATGAATTTCAAAATTCTGTGTAGAAGTTTGGAAGCCCCCACCCAGCCCTATCAGATAAAACAATCGGAATCGAAATCCGATGTGAAATAGAGGAGAAGTAGCATTTTTCGTCAATTTTGAATAAATTTGCATAAATTTGCATAATTAATGAATTTCAAAATTCTGTGTAGAAGTTTGGAAGCCCCCACCCAGCCCTATCAGATAAAACAATCGGAATCAAAATCCGATGTGAAATAGAGGAGAAGTAGCATTTTTCGTCAATTTTGAATAAATTTGCATTAATTTGCATAATTAATGAATTTCAAAATTCTGTGTAGAAGTTTGGAAGCCCCCACCCAGCCCTATCAGATAAAACAATCGGAATCAAAATCGGCCAAGAAATGACGGAGAAGTAGCATTTTCTAACATTTGAGCACACACGGACAGACGGACGGACGGACGGACGGACACACACACGCACACACGTACGGAGCCCGTTTCATAGTCCCCTCGCGAACTTCGTTCGGCGGGGACAATTAATAAAGATCTCTTTTTTTTTTAAATGCCCCATTAAAATCATGTTAATTTTTTTTTCAATGAGATTTTGAATATAGGGATTAACAAAAAGATACCTATTAAAGCATGTATGCACATGCACAACAACATTCAAATGGAGGTCCCTTTTGCAACCTCAGACATAAATATTATCAGCTTCACTGATATTGGTTAATATAATTCAGAAATATTATTCATACACTGCAAATCACTTCAATCCCATTTCAGATGGGTCTAGAGAAGTTCCCAACTACACATCATGTTCTATCTTTCAACTTACCCTATAGCATAGAGGGTCCTTACACTTTGCTGAATACCCATAGCTCTAGCCTGTTGTTTCAATACATGCTCAGCATAGTGGTACGTTATCTGACTAGGCTTCCCAGTCAGTACTGTATATCTCAAGTCATGACCGGTCACTTTCTGCATACAACAGTATGGAAAAGAGAGATATAGAAAATCAGATACTGCAATATTTGTTCTAACTAAATGTGTGCTTCATTTGATGACTCTAAACCAAACATCCAGAAGTCCTAATAAAAAGTTACCAAACATCTAAATGACCTGGACGATATGATGAATGACACAAAATATCAATTTGGACTTTTTAATTACTGTTATATCCCTCCCTCTCTCCCCTCTAGAAAATGGTACATGTATCATTATTAATTGGAAACATTATTAATATTCTTCTGAATCTATAACAATGTATAGTTTCCAATCAGTTAGAAGGCACTAATATTCTATATAATTGAAAGATAAAGGCACATTTCATCATTTGCAAAAATACACATTTTTGCCACTTGCCACATTTCATCTACTGTCTCAGGTAAAACAGCAACATACTTGCCTTTTTCCTATCACTTAAGATAGAAAATTCAAATACTATAAATATGTATATTGTCATTTGAGAAAATATTTATGGTAGACTATCTTAAGAGAGTTATCTTGTCTATTACCTTTCAAATGAACTACAAATGAATATTCTGCAACACTTTGCCATCTGCTGTACAAAGTTCAATATGTATGGCAAATAATTATTTTGTATCTATTTCAAGTGCTCACGAAAAAGAAAAAAAAAGTAAACATAAAAAAGGCACTGACTAGGCAGTTCATTGTAAGTTGACAGGTAATTAAAGGAAACCAAACAGCTACCACACTAAGTCAACAATATTGGATAAACCTTGTAATCAGCAGCTTTGCTAGTTTACTGGAGGTTATTACTGTAGATCTATACATGTGACTACTACTATCAAAGATGAAGATCTGTGTTATCTGCCTTACAAGATAGGAGTATTGGCTGGGTAACTATTTTTGGAATGATTTAAAATGTTGCTTACCTTGTAAAGTGCTTCAAGACATAGGAGAAATGAGCCATGCCCCAACCTGGAAGAGAGAGGTCACAAATAAATAAACTTGATTATATCAAACAGCATGTGAATAATGGGGGGGAAAAAGCCACCAAAAAAAATATTAGAGGGCCTGCAGAAGAGATGAGCTCATGGGACTTAAAACACCTCCATTTTTCAACAAATGGATTTGACACTCAAACATGGAACACATGCTTTTGGACATTTTAGTCACTTTGAGCATCACCACCTTTATTAGAATCAACTTTGAGATTTCGCAGTGGAAGGAAATTTCTCAAAAACCATCTAACAGTTGAAAAAGGTCTTGTCCCACTGATACAGATAATATACAAGCTTTCAGTATACCTGATAACTACTAAATAAAATTCCCAACTAGAACATGGATCAGACCACATAACCAGGAATACTTTGGATAATGAATGGTCATGCTCCATAATACTGGGTAACACACGGAACACAAACACACATATATATCTTGGTCTTGACAAAACAATACTCTGCTTTTAAATTGCAAGGCAAATATGCTGCAAATCTGCTAATTGTTTATAATTATAGGTCTATCATCATTCTTATCTGATTACTGTAAAGGAGACGAATGTATGTTTCTATCAACCTTTGTGTGCGTGTGTGTGTGTGTGTGCGTGTGTGCATGTGTGTTTGTGAATCTTCTACACTTAAAAATAGCAAAGCATGATAACTCAGCATTATAAAAGACAACCTAGAGACTCTTTAAATTTTGCAATTAATTACTTCTCTAATACCAGTTATCTAGTGTACTCATACATTGTGTCACTCTGGGGAAACAGAGATTTGAGGTCAGTCTGTCTATGTGACTTTGATTTCTGCATATTCACAAACTTCCATCTATGATTCTCCAAAGCTATTAGGCCAGGAGCCTGCCCCGAAATAGTCAGCCCATTTTACCCATAAGATTCAACCCCGTAAAGTTACTTAAACCATCTAAGTTATTGACAAAACGTTTGTCAGCCTGACCGTAGCCGCTTGGTTTAGTCCCCAGAGCCCCCAAAATAAACCCCAAAGTCAGGACGATTTCACCCCATCTCCCCCAAAGCACCAAACTTTGTCAGTAGGAAGTAGTATGACTGGACATTACAAAACACAAAAAACTGACAAAAATTTCTGTCGGGTGTCAGATGGCCCCTAAAAATTGGGGTAAATTTTTCCCCTTGAAGCCCTGGGATCAAATTTTGTCAGAAGGAAGAGCTATGGATGTACATTCCAAAAATATAAAAACTTACAAAATTGTCCACTGGGAAGGGGATGTCAGGCCCCTTGAAATGAAAACCCCAAAGTGCCCTTTGACAATGCTTTGCCCCCCAAAATGCTCTGTATGTAACGAAAAAACATTTTCTTACCTTCTGACTATGATAATTAAAAAGTGTTTTATTCTCAGTTCACTTTAAATTTTCATAACATAATTTTGAGTATAACAGTCTTCTTGAGGTGCAATTTGGTAATAATGGGTCTTTTGAGTAAATTATGACTAATGTATTGCTTTCTCAAAAGTAGCCAAAAAATATTTTCCGGATTATGTAAACACACCCAGTGACCATCTGACAAGGCATAATAGAGCAGCTTGCTTGGTATCTGTGCAATTAACACATGAATAGTACCTTTCAGCCTGGCAGTCACACACTACAGATACCTGAAAAGCTCTTCTATATACCTTGTCAAACAGGTGAAGATGGGCAATGGGTGTGTTTACATAATCCTGAAAATATTTCGGGCCTACTTTTGAGAAAGCAACACATTTTTCACAATTTAATAACTTATTAATCAAAAGACCAATAAACACCAAATTGCACCTCAAGAATATTATTTTACTTACTTTATGTTATGAAAATTTAAGGTGAATTGAATAGACACTTTTGAATAATCATAGTCAGAAGGTAAGAAAATGTTTTTTCTTTACATACAGAGCATGGGGGGGGGGCAAAGCATTGTCAAAGGGCACTTTGGGGTTTTCATTTCAGGGGGTCTGATATTTTTGGAATATTTTTGGAATGTACATCCATAGCTCTTCCTTCTAACAAAATTTGGTCCCTGGGTTTCAAGAGGAAAAATTTACCCCAATTTTTAGGAGCCGTCTGACACCCAATCCCGACGGAAATTTTTGTCAGTTTTTTGTGTTTTGTAATGTCCAGACATACTACTTCCCACTGACAAAGTTTGGTGCATGGGGGAGATGGGGTGAAATCGACCCGACTTTGGGGTCTCTTTTGGGGGCTCTGGGGCTAAACCCGGCGGCTATGGTCAGGCTGACAACCTTTTTGTCAATGACTTAGATGGTCTAAGTAACTTTACGGGGTCAAATCTTATGGGTAAAATGGGGTGACTATTTCGGGACAGGCTCCCAAGACTATATGCAAGCAGATGAAGAAAAAATGGGACATACATGTAAATACACAGACCAAGCCTAGACAATGGGTGACAAACCTTGGTAAATGAGCTTCAGCCATCCATAGTAGGTCCATATTACAGCCTAAGATTGGAATATGAGGGCGTGGGACAGTGAGAGGCTTGAGCTCTAGTTGACCATCAGTCATCAATACATCTAGAATGAGCTGTAGATTCGTCTCCCACCTTACTGGTTCACCAAAGAGTACAACAGCTTCAATGGGTGGTAATACTCTCTCTGTTGATGGCTGTACAGTGACAGATATGACAAGAAAAAACATACTTTTAACCAAAGACAATAACTTACAGGGAAATCCATCCTTAAAGGGGAAGTTCACCCCGAAGATTACTTGAGTTTAAAAAATGCAGAAAAAATAAAGAAAAATATTGGCGAAGGTTTGATGAAAATCGGTCAAATAATAAAAGAGTTATGAGTATTTAAAGTTTTGGATTCGTGACGTCACATGCGAGCAGCTGCCCATTGGTCATGTAATAAATATTCCATATATTCACATTTTTTTTTACGTTCCACGATAAATTAATATTGTTTCTTTTCAGAATCTAGTATTGAATAACATTTCTGACAATATATCAAATGCACAGACGAAAATATTCTAAATTTTCTGAGAAACTGTATTTTATGGAATATTTATCACATTACATAATGGAGGAGCTGCTCGCATGTGACGTCACAAAATCAAAACTTCAAAAGTCCATAACTTCGTTATTCTTTAACGGATTTTGTCCAAAACTTTCGCCAATATTTTTCTTTATTTTTTCTGCATTTTTTAAACTCAAGTAATCTTCAGGGTGAACTTCCCCTTTAATGGCAAGTTGAAAGAAACAGGAAAATCAGAGAAGCAGATTGGTGAAAGTTTGAACAGAATCGGAAAAGTAATAAGAAAGTTATGAATTTTCTTTCAAACTTTCACCATCCTGTTTTTCTCATTTAGCTGCTTTCACACAAAATCATCTTATTACCGAGGTTGGCTTGCCCTTTAATTGAAATTTATTTATAAATATCCTGATTAAAACAAATGTTTCGCTAACAATTAGTAGTGCTTGAATAGATAATCTTACTGAACATCCATGCCATAAAGATTATCATCAGTAAATGTCATCAGCAATTAGTTCAGGAAGTGATTTTCATGAAGGATTGATGAAGTTATTTTATCATAATTCCTAAATATGAAGGTAATTCCAACGACACTTTATACTATAAATTAATTTAACTTTAGATCGGATCACTTCCAAATTATATACATGTACAACTTTATTTTTCTCTTTCTCTGTGAAATACATCATTAAATGATTAAGGTTCAAATACCTTCTCATCTGTATTTATTTATTTTGTGAAAAGAGATTTTTTAAATCAATGTAAAATTACAGGACTTTGAGTGATTAAATGCAACTAGATACATGGATGTATATATCCATGCAGAGTTCCATGTTTATAAAGGGGTCATCAATTTTAACATCCTTAACCAGTATTTAATTGCATGGTACAAAGGAAATTACAGTTAGCCAAGATACAAGTTAATGGTGATTTCCTACATAATTATAACAAAGACATCATGTGTTTATGTGCACATCCTATGAGGTACTTTACAACAAGTGAGTGGTAATACATGACTTCTAATCACTATTCCCAATGCCATCCTCATGTGCTATTTGGTTTTTCCACTATTATCTTCCACTTCCTTTAGGTGACTGAGTTTTCACAATGTTTCAGAAGGTACTAACACTTAATAGTACACTATGTGCTGAAGATTGAAGATAAACTTATCTCTCTAGCTCTGTCTTTTATCCCAGAAATACTATTTGACTGGGGCCTGTAATACTGTAGTTAGTTGCCATTTTATGTGTGTTTTTCAATGACTTTATTCCTCATCTTTGGCCAAATAATCACAGGTTACAAACCAAATGAATATTTGATGACTTCTTATAGGTTGCATACTCACACTCGAGGAAGGTCTCCTGCGTTTGTGGCTGACACAGTCTAAGTGAGGGAACAGGTCTCGCACCTCTTCAATAGTGATCACCTTGGTAAAACCCAACCTGAGTTGAAGAATTAAGGAAACTGCCAGGCACTGAAACAACAGTGTAAAGTAATATCTGCAAGACAATTTAGGACAAGAGCTTTCTTGGCCTGTCCAGGGGATACAATTTTCTTGGTTGCAAAAACATCAAATAAGTGATATCCCCAGAGACTTGATACTGTAGGCTAAAGTTCAAGTCTGACCCCTGGCATAAAATGCCATTGCCATATGTAACGTGTTATTGATCTATGACAGGTCTCATCTCCTGAATCCTGTTCTAGAAACATGGTTTCCTGTCCTCAACATACACTGAGTAACCACTAAACCACATAATACTCCATAATGGAGTCAGGGAAGAGTTTTTGGATAGTTCAATGTTATGTGAATTATTCTGACACCATGCAGTCCATGTAGGGAAAATGCAAGCTATTTTGTCCCATATGTTACCGAGCACATCTAAAACTTTAATATACCTGAGGACTGTATGAACCTAATAGCCCTATTAGGACTTGAATCAAACAAATTATTATTTATATAAAGGGTTTTCAGGCTTTTTTCAGGATTTTTTGTAACGTATGTCGTAAGTCCCTTCCATCCAAGATTTGACAAAGGGAGATGCATAAAGCACAATTAACAATTCCACATTCCTTTATAATGGTTTGAAAAGGAATTTACTGTTTTGTTTTTATCTGCTATAATTGTTATGGCAATGCTTCATTTATCATCATAATTATCATTGTTCTTCTTGTTATTATTTTTAAGGGCATTTGGAGATTTTTTGCAAAACAACACACAAATCATAAATGTAAAACAGTTTTCAGTATTAAAGGCATTGATTAACTTTGCCCAGGATTGAAAAAAAAAAATCACTGTTCCAGCTAATGCTGTAATCATAATTGCAAACCTTTAGCTCAGACAGGAATCGCCTGAGTTTTATAAGCTGATCGGTCGTTTATATATCAAGATATTTACTATTGAACATTGATGTCGGGATCGAGTACCACCGTACCCTAAAGAACTCTTACGGTTGGCATACCTCGCTCTATCACAAAATACCGTACGGGCTGGAAACCCGCTCTGAAATCGCCAAGCGCTGGTGCTTGGTTTTTGTGACTGCAGCGCAGCGAAGAAGCCGAGCGACTTGCGCTAACGATTGATCGCGATTTTCTCTTTTTCAGGATAGTAAACGGGTTCCATTTTCTCTCATATTTTCACATATCCTTAATTATATATGTAGTTAGAGGACTGCACACAATTCACTGGCATTTGAACTGATTTTACAATTTTTCACAAAGTTAATCAATCACTTTAAACATGTTGCGTACCTGCCAACCTTCCATAGAGGAATCTTAAAGGGAAAGTTCACCCTAAAGATTACTAGAGTTTAAAAAATGCAGAAAAAATAAAGAAAAATATTGGCGAAGGTTTGATGAAAATCGGTCAAATAATAAAAGAGTTATGACTATTTAAAGTTTTGGATTCGTGACGTCACATGCGAGCAGCTGCCCATTGGTCATGTAATAAATATTCCATATACACTTGTATTCACATTTTTTTTTACGTTCCACGATAAATTAATATTGTTTCTTTTCAGAATCTAGTATTGAATAACATTTCTGACAATATATCAAATGCACAGACGAAAATATTCTAAATTTTCTGAGAAAACTGTATTTTATGGAATATTTATCACATTACATAATGGAGGAGCTGCTCGCATGTGACGTCACAAAATCAAAACTTCAAAAGTCCATAACTCCGTTATTCTTTAACGGATTTTGTCCAAACTTTCGCCAATATTTTTCTTTATTTTTTCTGCATTTTTTAAACTCAAGTAATCTTCGGGGTGAACTTTCCCTTTAAGAGGCAAAATTAGAAATACAGTGTACATTGTATGCTTTCCCACATAAGCTTTCATGAAAAGAGAGGAATTTAGGACTCTTCGCATTAGTTTGAAGGTGAAAGAAAATCTTTCGTCTAACATAGGAATGGTTAGCATTTATGATGTTGGTCATAAATTTGTAATTGAAATTGAATGATTCAACAAAATTATGAACCTGTTTTATAAACTGACTTGTCTTGATCTTTTTAGGAAGCTTTATATTCTTTACATGATTATTTACCTTAGTTAACTTAAAATGGTATGCAGAGCATTTGAATATGTTAGTAAACATGTGACACATGTCTGTTGTGAACAAAATACTGCCATTCATGTGCATGGATGCCAAGAACATCCAAGTGACAAAAGATGGAAGAAAAGGACCTATGACATACTTTACATAAATCCTTATTTCTTTGTGACTACTTGACCAAATTGGACAGGGTCTTCACTGCCTGGTAGAGAAATAGTTATAGTTTCATAATCCAGTATGACTTTTCAAATTGCAAATAGATTTCTTTCATAATGGATACCCGATACCCAAATGATGATTATACTTTTTTTTCTGGGACATACTGTACAACACCTGAAATAATGTATTTGCACAGATTCTAAGCCAAGCCCAATAATCATTGAAACATCACTACCGAACAATATAACTTGCAAAACAACATATTCATAACAATGGACAAGCATCAGTGCCTTTACGATGAACATTACCCAGACCAGTTCCAAGGTCAAATTCACCAACATCGTACCATTGTACAATTCTTCCGTCTTAAAACAAACACAATCAGGAAGTATAATTTGGTCAAACATATCTTTAAAAAAAAAGGATCAAAAACATGTATTACTTTTGGTGTTTATTGTGAGGTACATGAAAGTGACATCACAAGGTACATGTACATGTATATTAGGAAAAGGAAGAAATTAAATACAAATGGTACCAGCAACTACAACTGAAGGCATATTTTTGGAGGTACATTACGAACATGGTGTACCAGCAATATGAATTCACATAAACTATTGATGAAATAACATGGCAAAGATATTGAGAAGTATATTTAAAGTATCTGCCCTGAGTGTAGGGTCATCTGTACACATGCAAGGCCACCTTAAATGCATGCTGCTCATACATGTACATGTAGAACAGAAGAGTGAATGAAAAAAGTTGGCTACATGTATGTATCATATTTTTAAAAGTAGGCTCTGGAGATACATTGTAAAAAGGATACATGTTTGCAATTTCCACAACAGGTCCTTGGCCAGACACTAAAACATGCTTATCATGAAACTGTGGTAATATCCTTAGAGGACTGTGTGACATCACAACTTGATCTGGCGAGATCTGCGTGAAATAATAAAGGACCAAACACGTAAATTAAACATAAAATCATTGATAACTTTATGATACATCAATATAAACATATATAAAGGGGTATGTGAGAAGTAGTGTATGACCCACATACATGTACTACCAGCAATGTATTTTCACAATCTGGTAGAAGGGCAATGATGTATAGTGTCTCCTGACAATAAAGCAACTGCTGGCCTGTCAAACCCTGTGAAGACTTTGATAGCATTTAGTATTCATCCTCTACAAAATTCATTTGGTTTGAGAGAGGGAGATATATCTCAAATTGTGTTTTTGGTAATCTTTCTGTCACTATGATACAATAATAAAATTTTCTCAGAATCACTTAATGACTTTTCAATTACAAGTAATTAATCCTTTCCAGACAACTGACCACATTTTGTGGTTTGGCTCAACAACTTTTGATTCAGAGCTCTAAAAAATGTACTAGAGGCATGAGTAGAAAGAGCAAAAATTTCTGCACATACTGTGTCCATTTTTTGTTACATGACCATATTGCATTTGATGCCAAGAATTTTAAAAATTTTAAATATTGTACACATTTGGTGGAAAAAAAGATACAGATGCAATAAATGCCATGTGAAGATCTCATTCTCCATCCACTCTCTTATTTTTCTTTTTATATTTATAATACCACTATTGTTTGTTTTAACCACTGGTCTCATATATAGTGCATCCCAGAAAAAACGAAAACGAGATTTATGGATGTTTAATCATATCTTAATCACAATTATGATTAATAAATGACACATATTTGTAAAGCTTGGAGCCTCTTCTTTCATTTGATGCCACTCATATGATACATACTTCACGCATGAGTGAATAAAGACAATAATATGAAGCAAAACTATGATATCTGAATTTCAAAGAGATAATCACATTTCTAGAAAGTTCATCTTCTGCCCTTTCATATGACCTCAGTTGGGAAAAATGAGCCAGAGATGACAAAGCTCTGTTGGTGTAAATGCTTTTTTCTCTCACTCCCCCCCCCCCCCCCCCACTTTTCGCTCTTGGTTTGTTTGTTTTTTTAGTTGGTGTTTGGGTGGGGGGGGGGGGGGGAATCCCCTGGCTATGTGCCTGGATCCTTACAGTCAGAGCACACCTCTGTTCAAATCTCATCTTCATCTTCATCTTCAGAAGGTATAATGAATCTTTAATAAGATTTTCCAATATTTTACAGCACTTTTATAAGCAGGATTTGACATAATTACTGGCCTGGGTCCATCTACATGCAAGAGTTATGCTGGACCAGCAAATTTTCATAGAACTTCAATTCTGATGGCCCAGTTAGGCTACTACAATTTCAGTGCAAATGACTATGTACGAAAAAAAAAATCTTCAATTAATAGAGTGTGACCAAATGAACATAAAATCTTGACCTTCTACCCAAGCTTATTATTACCCATGAATGTTTGTGGGGTTTTTTTCGTGGAGGGGGGCAGGGGAGGGAGAAAATTTCCCATGTGGGTTGTCAAATTTGGTAAATTATTTTTCTGGCTCAAAAGGGGCCACTAGAAACAGAAGTTAGTGTGGAGTCCTGGAATAAGGCAAGAATGAATGAATTTATCAAAATAAATGATATTTTGCAGAGTACACATAGTTATGACTTATGCAAAAATTAGTTCAAGTTTATTGTTATGGATTTATCTTGTAGATGGTTAATGCTTTATTCCAGCCTTGCGTTTACTGTTTTGTCAAGTCACATGTAAGCTTGTACATTGCCACATTTAAAATGATACATGAAATACTTTTCGTAATATTTTCTTGCTGTTTTTTTAAAGATCATTTTTTTTGTGTTTACTGTCTTGTCAAGTTACATGTTCACCTTTACATTGCCACCCATTTGCAATGATACATGAAATATTTTCGTAATATTTTCTTGCTGGTCCTTTTTTTGTTGTTGTTAAGTGAGTAATGCTATACTGTACAATATTGTTCCCTTTTTACACCAGATTGAAAACTGTTAAATTAAAGACAACGTAACTGAGTATACAATTGTCTCCTGGTGTTTATATTTAATGTGATTTTCCATGTAAAATTGTGGCAGATGGACGTACTAGTTGATTTTTGAAATTTCTGTCTGTGTGACCGTGTCTTTGTGTACATTATATATGACAATGATTTGTATAGTATGATGTGTGTGGTGCTATATTTCTCTCAAACACATTCAAAAGTGGTGCATGATTGTTTGTAATGTGAAAATACCAAGCCCCTGAAAAATGGAAATATCCAAAATTATAGTACACTCAAACATAACATGACTATAGTGATGTGTGTGTATGTGTGACCGTGTTTTATATGATTGTCTGAGTTATTGGGATTTACTGAATAAATTGTGCCCTTGCTGGACTAAAATGTTTTCTCATTAAACCAATGACAGTAATGACAGCGATAAGTTTATGCAAAGATTTTAGAAAAGACAATGGTAATTTATAAGTATTGTAGATTGGTTTATGAGAAAAAGAAAGTGACACATGATATTAAAGAATTGTTACAATTTAATCAAAATTAAAGCAATGAAATTACGACTTGATATTTCCAGATTTTCCACATACCCCCCCCCCCCCCCCCAACATAGAAGAAAGAAGAAAACGATAAGAAGAAATCATGCACTTCATAACACATATGCCTGTGTCCTTTACATCTCCATGGTGCACGCGGCTGTGCTTCTTGGGGAAAACAACATGGCAGCCAGTATACGGCGCTAGCTAGCTGGGATTGTGCGCCCATTCCAGTCAGATCACAGAGTTCAGTGGGCACGTGGAGTTGCACGTGAAATTAGCTTTATCTACTATACACAAAGGAAATTCACATGCCTCTGTGCATGGTTGAGGTCCAACACCCTCTGACACTACTGGCCTTGGGTCAACTCCGTTGTCAGCTGAATGCACATACATGTGAGTGTTGAGTACGTACACAAACAGTCACTGAGATTCCCAAATGGTGTTCAATTCCCCCATAAAAACACATCTCCCAACCCTCGTGTTGATACACAGGTAGGAGTGATATATGGTTCACTACAACAACAACAACACACACAAAAGCAAGAAACTGAATAACACACAAAATCTTAGATTTAACCAAAAGTGAAATGGAGTACATGAAATGATTATTATTTCACTTTTTGGCTAGCAATTTTTACTATGATAAAAATCTACCCAAATCATTCTAAAAAGATTTATGAATAGAAGCAAACATAGAGCAAATTTTTAAACAATAATTTTTGTAT
Organism: Heliocidaris tuberculata; assembly: GCA_025618425.1. NCBI lineage: Eukaryota > Metazoa > Echinodermata > Echinoidea > Camarodonta > Echinometridae > Heliocidaris > Heliocidaris tuberculata. The sequence goes on along the minus strand of CM046832.1, from coordinate 9,158,986 downwards.
ACTATGGCATTTTTCCTCCTGCTACTTTTTTGCTGTCAGAAAAAGAAGTATGGAAGAGGAAAATTACCTTTTTACAATAATCGTTTGGCCTAAAGGTTTCAAATTTTCCAATTTTTTTCTATTTCAAAGATTATATAATTCCCTTTTATAGGGGAGGGTGGTGTTTCACATTTCAGCTACATAAATATTAAGCATTTTCATGTAATTCTCACTGTTCACTTAAAAATTGCAGAAAGAGGAAAACAGCTTACCGGTACTTCCAGGATATCTGTAAGTTCCATAGCTTTCTGCTCTCTCAGTGAATTGCCAGCATTGGTAATAAATACAGTGGGGACTCTCATCTGGCCCTTGTCATTGGTAAGCAGTTCAAATGCTTTCAATGCTTCAGGTAGTACTGTCTTTCCCCTCTTCAGGACTCCATCGATATCAAAGAGAAGGCCAAAGCTTGGAAGGCTTTGCTGAAATTTGGATAAAACATTTTGAACAATTGACACAATAATTTTCAAAGGGTACAGACTAAACAAAGAGGTGAATTAGGACATCAAATGTGAAAATTTGTTTCATTTTATAATTTTCAGCTTTAAAAATATATTTTATTTATGGAAACCTGAGATGTTATGAAATATGTGTATACTTAAAACAAGAATACATGAATCAGATGACCTGCCAACCATGCACACTAAATGTACTAAAAATGTATATTTCGTCATCAAATATACAAAAAGGTAACAAAAAGAAGCAACTAAAAATCTTTTTCACTAACAGTAAGTTATACATTTAAAAATATTTCATGCTGAAATTTGATTAAAATTTGACAATAAAACCATGCAGAATACAAATTTCAAAAAGAACAAAACAAACAACTATGGGATGAAAAATATAATTTCTCCTTTTTTATATTTTATTAGAATTCAGGAGGAATACTTTATCAGGAAAATACTTTGAAAGTCTCATGTTAAGGACACTTCTCGGCAGAATGCTTGTCAGCAAACTGAGGAATTTGAATTCTTTGCATGTTGAAACAATGCAAAGTTGATAACTGGGGAGCGTTTCATCAAGTGTCTTGTCGGTGATTTTAATTGACAAATTTGCTCTCAGCCAATCAGATGCAAGGATTTCAGTAGCTTACAACAGTTGTCGGTAAAAATCACTGACAGAACGCTTGATGAAACGCTCCCCTGATGCCAATACAGTTTGTTATCTACATACATATATTCTCTCTCTCTTTCTTTCTTCCTCTCTCTCTCTCTCTCTCTTCTTATTAAAACAATTCAAATGTGTCACTATGATTACCATTGTTAAGTCAAGCATTCACTCCACAACTGTTAAATAGTACCAATCACCCAAAAATATTTTATGGGTTCCATGTTTCTATATTAAAAATATGAGCTTCAGATAGCACTTCAATAAAGAGGTAAATTTTGCAAGTTTAAAACTTTAAATACACTTTCAATAAGTGAAAATGCAATGTGTGCAGCATGTGTAAGTAGATTATTTGACACACCCATATATATGTGCTCACACAGAATAAGGCCAGCATGTTTAATTTCATCATTTTCATGTTACCCTTTATTTTCTTCACACTCCTTAATGGTTAACCCAAAGAATGCCAAATTGTTTAATTTCTTTTTCACTTTCTTTTTATTTATTTATTTCTTTCTATTTATTTTTTTTATCTATTTATTTATTTTTATTTTTTAAATTTATTTATTCATTTAAAAAAAAAAAAATTGGGGGGGGGGGGAGGGTTGATTTTATACATTGTAGCTGAACACAAATTATTTTTTAGGTGATTGGTACCCTTTAAGTAAACATGACAAACATGATGGTGATTCATCTATAATTTAGAATGACATCGACATAATGTTCCACTTGCTGCCTGGTATCAATGCTGACAACTAATAACAATAGCAAATGTTGTGGTTATCATCAGGGCTGTGAAGCAACACATTACCAGGCAGAAAAGGTGACATGTACATGTATCTAAGTCTAGCTTAAAGTGACATCTAATAAACTTTTTAAAGTAAAAAGAGAAGAAAAAAAAGAAGAAATTTGTTGAATCATGTACTATAGGTAATCTCCTTTTCAATACATGTACTTGAAAACAAAAATTTCAAGCAAAAATATTACTGTTCATCTTGAGTGTGAAAGAGAAATTTGCCTCACAAGTGGCACAGCCCACATATTTAGCAGTATAAAATGTGTTTTGACAGATAGTCTTTTTTGTCCTGGGATTGATGTAGGCAACCTTTATTTCTTCTATTCATAGTAGAAAAATTGGAAAGTGCCTGCATTTATCCTGGGGTGGGGGGGGGGGGGGAATATGTCCATACATTTTCCCACCTTTTTGTTGTTTCTCATCACATTTAAAAAAATAAACTGTCAAATATAAAGAAGACATCTTGTAAATGCCCAAATATTTTCATCTAGACCAGCAAATTCCACCACATTAGCTATTTATTAATTTTCAAAAAGAAAAAATAATCAGTTTTGCAGGGAAACTCGGTATAAAGAGCTCCGATATAACTAGATTCCTGATATAACAAGGTAATTTTGCTGGTCCCAAGTCTTTGTGTTGTTTTGTTGCTTTGTTTTTACTCTGATATAACAAGGAAATTTTCATGGTCCTCGTTATAGTGAGTTTCCACTGTAATTGGAAAAGACATCTACCGGTACATTTACTAACTTCTGACATGATCAAACCATGGACTTACTAACATTAGTAGGTCTATGATTAAACCTACTGATCATTTTATGTCTTCATTCTTCATTACCAATTTGAATTTATTACAAAGTCCCAACTCTCTGTGTCTGCAGTTCTGTGAAATTATGTTTCCCTGACTACCCTCATGGCAGTACTCAAAATATATTGGAGATAGCATATTGTTATAGGTCCTCAAGAAAGAAAAATATCCTACTGAGTAATACATTTGGAAAAAATGACATTTTAGTCATTTTTCGTGTTGGATCAAATGGGGGAGTTGTCCGCAAGTACATGTTCATGTACATTACCATGACATTACCTATTCAGCCAATTTGAAATTCCCATGTGTATAGTGATTACAAATATTACTAATTCATGACTTTCTTACTGCTTGTCTGATTTCATTCAAACTTTCACCAATCTGCTTCTCTGATTTTTCCTCTTTCTTTCACAGCAACTTTCCATTAACGTTGGATTTCCCTGTAAGTACTGAATTGAATACAGGCCCAAGAGTCCATGTTTTTCTGGCTCTTTAAGTTACGGCCCTATGAAATATATAGGAGCTGGTTTTCACATACAAAAGCTAAATTGCTATTCCCAGAGTAAAATCACCACTTCATCAAAATCATGCTTAAAGTTTTTTATATTTTCAGATATCTAGTGGTTGCTTTTATCTTGTTTGTGAAGGTGTTTTAATTAGGCAAGGACTCAGGGGGTGAAGATTTTGTCGGAACACAAATAAATGCTGTTACCTTGGCATGATGTGATGGAATAATTACATATAGGTCTATATACATGTACATGTATATCAGCTCTAACAAGATTTGGTCTGTTCGCAACCCCCTTTCCCCATGTGCAGCTAGCTTTACGCAGACCAACCGATGACTTGTCCTAATTTTGATTTGTTATGACCATTAAGATTGTTTTATCAACAAAGAAATTAGAAGTTATAAACATAGACTAGTACATACAGTTTTCAGAATACTGCCCCTAGTGGAAACATGACAAATCATGCTATGAATTTTGGATAAAACTATCATTCTAATTCCAACCCTGGTTGAATAAGACTTTATAAAATTAATAAAATGAATGAATGAATAAAGTTAGACTCTATCTTCTCAGACATCAACAAAATATGAGCAAACTTTGGCCATTTTGGGCCAACTCATCTGCCCCATCGATGATCAGGGGTGGTATTCTGAGATTTATTTTATCTTGATTTTAGTGAAAAGATTTTAATTGTCATAACAAATTTCAAATTGCAACATTTCATTGGTGTGTGCACAGATGAATTCCACATATGCAGCCACTTTTGCGCAGGCATTAACCAATGATGCGCCATAAGAGTACATTTTGTTATGACAATTAAAATCATTTCACTAAAATCAAGATAAAATAAATCTCAGATAAGCTTGTACATGTATAAGTGCCCCGGCCCATCATCCACTCACAGTATGGTGGTTGATCCAGTGTCCGAACACTTTTCAGAAAATCAACGATAGCAAATAAAATATGAAACGAATATCTGTCAAACTATACATATTGAATGCTCAAAGTCCTACAAAAAAAGAAGTTGATGGAATTTTAAAAAGACAACGTAGATTTAATACGATATTCCCTTCCAAGTGAACCCCTTCCCAACGACGCGGCGTTTTGGTCCCTTGAAAAAGGGTACCGTAATTCCGAACGTGTGAAACCTATGGGAAAAAGACACAACCTTGGTATCAATAGTGTGGTTTTCATACGCGTAATCCCACGCGTATGAAAACCCATTTTAGGCGCTTAACTTTACACGTTCGGTAATACAATCTGTTCGGAGTTACAATCCTTGACTATATAAATGCGACCTTATTAATGAGAGTCTAGATAACCATCATCAAATCAAGGAGTTATCTCCTTGTTGATCAAATCAATATCACTTATCCAATGAAAAAGGTTAAATATAACCTTAAATCAATATCAATATCAAAATCAACTTAGTCTACTTTTTTTTTAGCTGGCTCTTACTTAAGTTAGACCGAAAATTATATCTCTCGTTCGTTAGCAAAGTGAAGAGCTAACGAACGATAGACAGAATTTTCGGTCTAGGTCTTACTCAAGTTACTGACATGAAACATATTTACTCACCTCTTTACGATGTTGCTGGGCTACAGACAATCTTCTCCTAGTATGAGGACAATATATGTTATTGGTGGATGCTCGCAATAATGTTCTAGAGGCCAACCGGCCCAAAGAACCCATGTTAAGGCAAGAAAATATCGACTCTTCCCCGACACGGACACCGCGATTGTCCCTCTCTGCTCTGTGTCTCGTCTGCCTGACTCCTGCTTCGCGAGTTGCGAAGCCTGCGAAGTCTCAACTTTCAAGGCTCGGTCTCCGTGATTCAAATAATTTTTAGAAGAAATGTTCCCTAATGAATGGTAACCGTTTCCTTGATAAATGATGATAGGAATCCCAAAGGACCAACGTGGTAAAATCGATGATGATTTGTATACAGACGAATTAATATTTACCGGCGACTTTGCTTTCGCAAAATTTGCCCTTTTTCGACGTATCGCAACCGAATGATGTCTAGTAGTCTTACAAATGAAACGTTATTTTAGGATTGTTCGTCATTGCCGTCATTGCTGGTACAATTACGTAGGAGTTTTGTGAGTACTACAGGCTGCGCACACGCGGTCAGTTTTCCCGATACCAAACAAATGGAAAACATAGACTACGTGTCTCTCGCCGCGCCGGTAAACGTGACCTATGTGGTACGATATTTGCATAATATATCGTGGGTGTGACCAATCCTAAACGAAATATTTGGTCACATGGGTGACGAGCCTCCATTTCTATTTACATAATTGTGCAACCACGTACGTCGATTTTCGCTGTGTGACGACAACAAATCGGCATAAGAGAGACAGAGACAGAGACAGAGAAAGTGATATACGGATATGATATATATGTATATTCCTGATTATAAGTAATCTACAACAGACGTATATCACATGCCTATAATTCTTATTTTGTATGAATTATATTTGTTTGTTTCTTTTGTTTTGTTTTTGTCATCACTAACTGCACATCATGAAAAGCCCATTTTGTTTGCCCCCTTTTTTCGGTTGATGCATTTGAAAAATAAACAGACTGAGGGAGGTATATAAAGTATATGCAACTGTTATTATTAATATTATACTCTTTTGATAAAGCAAAGTCGCGCGAAACCAATTTCCTAGGGAAAGATATTTTTCTTTGATTTCAAAGCAAGACTGGTTTTATCTTTCTTTCGAATTTCAAGATATTGAGGTATCCCAAAGGGAGCCCCTGTCTGCACCCGAGAGACATTTGTTTCCGAAAAACCTTCTGACAAACACGAACAGGTTTTTCAGAACGGTGCCAATTTAGAACGGGCAGAATTTGGCAACCTGTCATGATACTGTATATCTTTTTAAATATAATAATAATAATAATTACAACAAAAAAATGGGGAAAAATTAAGAGATTTCAAACAAAACTCATAATATATTGAAGTTTGTTGGTGATAAAAGTCAAATTTGACTGATTGCCATTATAACACGTACCAACAACAAGGATACAGAAATACAAAGAGAGAAAGAGAGAGAGAGAGAGAGACAGACAGACAGACAGAGAGAGAGAGAGAGAGAGAGAGAGAGAGAGAGAGAGAGGGGGGCAGACAGACAGAGAGAGAGAGAGAGAGAGAGAGAGAGAGTCGAAAGGCCGACAAAGTGCTAGTGGCGCTGTTCAACTTCCATGAGATCAAGCGTGCATCATGACAGTACAGTGACCTGCAAAGACAGTAAAGAAGTTTTGTGCATTCATCCGTCTTTACATCCATGAATAAAACCCTTTATAATGAAAGTTCATAGATAAAGTGATCATGAGTGGTCGGAAGCCAGGAAAAAATACAAAGCAAAAAAATGAAAAATTAATCAAAAAGAACACCTGAAAAACAAAAAACAAAAACAAACTAAAACTACAAAAAGATCACAGCAAATGTTTGATAGTTTGAAGAAAAAAGAATACCTCCCCCCAAATATCTCTTCTTTCAATCTAAATTAAATAGGAACATACTATTTCAATGGGAGATGCAAGAGTATTACTAATTTTGGCATCAGATAAAAGAGTCAATACAGAATGAAGGCATGAACCGGGGCATGAACTCAGGGCTCGTTTACCAGGTTGTCGAGTAGTAATAAGTAAATCCCCCGGCAAAATCATAAAAAAATAGTAAATAAAATCCAGACATGATAGACTTCCTTCAGATTGAACATAATAAGGAAAGCACATCATTTTGATATTTACTTCATCACAGGAAGGGCATTTGTTTACTTCGGAGGGGCACATGAGAGGACCGGGTACCCTTGTGAAAAACAACACAGTGTGCTGATAAGGGTGTTCAATCCCACAATTGGAAACAAAATACTATAGTAATGAATATAAGCTCAAATAAAATTAAAGCAGTATTTGTCTTCGTCATGTTGGAGGAAAAACTATTTATAGTGAGGAAATGATAAGACCATCGATACAGGAGGGGTGTGGGAGGCATGCGCCCACCGGGGGGGGGGGGGTGTTCTGGGTGTTTTAGGTGTTCAAACACCCCCCCCCCCCCCTTTGGGTGTTATTTGCAGTTAAAAAACACCCCCTTTAGAATTCCTGATAACTCTTTTTTTATTTTTTTATTTTTTTATTTTTTTTTGCTGGTCAGAGAATTTGGAGTAAAAAACACACCCCCCTCCCAAAAATCATGGGTACGCCACTGGTGGGAGAGTGTATCAAATGATGAAGTGGTGATCTATAATTATGTATGAAGCGCAAATCATTATCTTGATTATATGGAAACAACATTGATGTTACCACATGGCACATGCCAGTATCTTGTATGTTCGATTGAAGACCAATTGTATCATAACTAACTTTTCATTTTTTTATTATCATTATTTCAAATCCGTCATGATCATAAGTAATCTGATATTTTACTGACTAATATAAGAAGGTCATGGATTCGAGCTCTGATAAAACCTGTACATACTTTGTTTTACTCGGGTGTATAAATGGTGGGATGCAAACGTCATGCGCTCCTGTAAAATTGTAAATGGCTGGTTTCGGTTATTTTCCGAATTGATCTTAAATACCCAGAATCGAGTCCAACGATCAGGAAAATAAAACTGTACAAAGTATAGATTAGTAATTGTGAATGGTTATTATAGTTATCATTTATTAAAGACATGCGTAACACGTGGTTGTACATGTACCTTTTCTGACATGGGACGTTTTTATTCATCCGTGATGTGTTTTGCCAATGCCAAGCCTACATGTCGTTTTGTTTTCAACTCAGTTCGTTTGTGTATGCAAGTAAATACATGTGTAGGGTAATATACATGCAGACTCTCTTACAACTTTGTCCTATTTTTAAACATAATTTCACCTCATGTTCATTATTTCACAATGAAACGCTTCACAAAGGTTTGTGATCACACATCTTAGCAATAAATCAAACATCTAATGAAATGTTCATAACCGACTGACAGATGTTTGCAAGTGCGATGCCATATTTCATGTTTAAAAACAGGACAAAGTTGTAAATTGGGATTTGTTTCACTCTCCTGTGCTCTATCTATCTGTCTATCTCTCACATCCATTTTTGTGAATAATTTAGACAGAAAATCTCTCTTGTCTCCTCTTATCTTTCCACATCCTCACATTAATGATTTAATATTTTTCAAAATACCATAAAAAATCTTGACATTTCATACTTGCTGTAATTTATTGTTTTATTTTGGTTATGATTTTATACCATGTACAGCACATTTTAAAAATACAATAATCCATGTACACGTATATATCATTTTTATACCAAATATAAAGTAGAAAAGAAAAATCATAGGTTATCAAAATATCAAAATAATCAAAGGAGATTGGGTAGCTTTTGAGTATCCTAATATAGATTTCTGTAGCCATACATAGTCAAGCACAATTTGAGCCTATTGGCAGTATCTTATTTGCAATGTAAACTTTCAGTACTGTATTTGTACTGTAAGAACAGTTGTACATCATAGTTACCTCCAGCATACATTAAAACTGTAAGTTGTTGATATTTTATGACACGTACAGAAGTAAAGTTTCTTTTATATTTTTCTGCTATAAATTAGAAAAAACAATGAATCTAAAAACAACAGGATGTCTATTTTGTATTCAAATTCATGACTGATGGTGATGACTACATATCATGCATTAGTAACTAGTTTAAGTATGCATAAATTACACATAACTGCTTGTTGGAAGCAGAACATTTCCATAAGATAAAATTATCTTCAGTGCTGTAGTCGAGTCCGAGTCCGAGTCCGAGTCCGAGTCCGAGTCCGAGTCCGAGTCCAAGTCCGAGTCCTGGCATCCTAGTCCCGAGTCCTGGACATCCGATTCCGAGTCCGAGTCCCGATGGGAACATCTTAAATTGCAATTTTGTTTTACGTCACATTATTTATATTTTGATACATGCCTTACTGTGAACTCTCTATAACATAAATAGTTTCTGGTTCACTGAATCTTCCATTTGTCAGAGAATTTAGTTTATTGTAACTTTTCTTAGTTCGAATGCGGACAACTATTTTTTAATAGTTGTAAAAAGGCTTGCTCACAAATGAGTGATTTGTTGCTGTGACATGTCGCTTGGTACTTAAGAAGATTAAAGTCTGTACGATTTCCAGCTATTAACACTAAAAATTCTCACAGAAGGTAAGAAAATTGAATTGGAAATGTTGAGATAAAAGTCTATGGTTAGATTTTCGGTGATGGTTTGGTGTACTGGTGGAATTTAAGAAGTTTTATTGACCAAAGTGAACATGCACTCCTTTGGTGCCAAGGTACATGTCTCGTTGACATATGGCTCATATCTGAACAAGCCTTATCAGGCCAAGTATTTTGCTTGTATCCACAGTTATTATAGAGAGTTGACTGTATTGTATCTGTGATACCTCAACGAAGAAAAGATACACAAATTAATATTTGTTCATTCAAAGGCCTGTAATTTTATCTTAAAAAAACAACAAAATTATACCAACATATCATTTATAAGTAGACAGAACACAAAAATGATACAGGTTGAATGCCATTAAAGCCAGATTATAGAAAAGAAAGTTTCCATCTGAAATTGGAGAAAAAAAAAGGGGGAAAAACAATATTTCACCAAGAACACCAATCATGCAATAGGTTAATCTTATCAATAGAATAACGGATTAAAGTAATAAAAAGGTGAATCGTCAAACCCTAATAAAACCCTTGTAGATATATCAGCTGGTTCATTAAACTGGCTTGTAATACAAGTGCAACATTAACATTCATTTTGGAAACTGACAACATGACTACGTGACTCAAGTAAAACGAAATTAAAGTAATTGTTAAACCGTAATTAAACCGTTTGACGCTGCCAAAAATTATGAATTGCTGATTTTGACTTTTTGCCACATTTGACTTTTTGCCACAGGAACATAGGTTGCAAGTAAAATGATAGAAGATCAAAACTGTATAGTTCATAATACTGGCTTGAAATACAAGTGGAATAGTAATCTGTTTGAGACTGCCCATATTGCAAGATATCCCAGGCTGGGGTCTATGGGGAAACATGTGTACTAGATTAATCCATCTCCAAATGGTTAATATCAATTTCAATACGTGTCTGTGTCATACGTGTAAAACGAGTGTATACGAGCATAATGCAACTAATCTTAACGTCTATTTGGGCACATTCTCGTACGGTTATGGCGATCGATGCTATTATTTCATGTTCAAAATACCGCTCAATCGAGCAAGGTGCGCAAAAATAGCGGGGTTTTTTGTGCTCGCCCTGGGGCTTATTTTTTGAGCTAAAATTAAAACCGGAAAACAGAAAAAATTACCGGTCTCGTTGCCGGTCTCGGCCCGATGTTCGCCTGAGTCACGAGTCACCATTGGTTGAGTCCGAGTCCGAGTCCGAGTCCGAGTCCGGACTCGAGTCCTACAGCACTGATTATCTTACTTTCTGTTTGCATTTACAGTACAGAATCAAGTATTATGGGATTCCCTCTAGTAGCTAAGGGTTGAGAGTACCCACTGAAAACAAATCACATTGACAAGTCTTCATTTGTTTTTCATTCCTAGACACAAATAATTAGATTTGATTGACAGACAATGGTGCCATTTCAAAATCCATATGTACTATCTCAGTGTAATAAAATGAAAGAAAATGATGAGCTGATCCATAGTAATAATTCCACTACTACTTAATATACTAGAGGTTTTGCTGGTTTAGAGGATGTCTACCACACATCAGCCAGTTACTCCAGTTCCAGTTAATACTTTATACTTATCAGTGGTTAGTTCTATATGAACAGTTCTTAAGATGTAACTAGCAGTGAAAAGAGCAAGTAAATGTGCTTTAAGGTACTCAACATACCTCACCTAAAGATGATAGCACATCCAAGATCTCATTCTTCCATGTCCACTCACTCAACACACTGAGAAACCATGCCATATCAAGTTTAACTCAAAGTGAACCTTAAAAAATCTACAGGTCTCAAATGAAAAACTTATTGCTAAGTAGAAAGACAAGATATCAGAGGATTAAGCTTAAATGATGAAAAAGAAAACAAAAATTGTCAAGACATTACAACAATAGTCTACAAAATTGTCTTCAACTCGGTAAGATACTGTGCTGGCTTCATGATACACACTGAACAGAAATGTGTCTTCAACTCTATGAATGATATCCTGATCACAATGTGAAAAACAAGGTAATATTAAGACTATGAGGACAATGCTCAGCATTTATATCTCTCTTGTTAATGTGACACCAATTGTGTAGGTACACTTTAAATTCATCAAAAGATATTTTGCTAGAAATCACTTTTGGATTAGATGGACTGGCCATTTTGGCATGTTACAGTAACCAGCATGTTAGAATTATGCTTTGACACATGTCAGGGAGCAACAACTGTCACAGAAGTCTTTCTGAAGACCCTCGCACATGGTATGATTACCAATTGCGTCATACTCTGGCCACCTATTTTACAATCCTGCCTTTTAGCATCTCAGTAGCATTTCAGAGTACTCAAATGATCTTAGAAAGAAAGCTCTGCTGAAAACAAGCATTGAAGGCTAAAAGCTGATGGGTTATATGTCTACAGCCTGAAATCCAAACAATCCAAACAGACAAGCAGTACATCACAGACTTCACAGAGTCTGAGACTGCTTCGAAAACTGATAACTTTGGATGACGGCAGAGCTTCTTTGTGGAAACAACCCTAAGCTGCTTCAAAACTGCATTGTAGCACTCAGGTGATGTGAAGGTTCCTGTCCAAGATCTCATACATTTTACAGTTTCTATAACTTACTAGGAAAAATATCCCTTGCATATTCCTCTAGCACTTCAAGCAGCTGATGACCTCAAGCAGCTGATGACCTCTTTGCAAATGTCAGTTTGATAAGTTCTGATAAAGTCCATTTCTCATCTTTTTGTCTCTTTTTGTCTTTTCATAATCCCATTAATGTTTTAGCTTCACTACCCTGCTGCTGTAATGTCTCGCTGGCATATTTCTCCAATAACTCCATCTTCTTTCTCCTTAAGAGCGCTTCTTCAACCTGGTGGTGAAAAGGAAACAAAATTAACTTTACAAAAGAGATGTGCTGATCAATGATATCAAGCAATCTGAAGTAATGTGAAGAGTAAGGGAGGGGTGTATATAAATGTCATTCCTTTTAATATATATATTTTCTTGATTTTCCCAACAAAAAAATTCTTTGAAAAGAAATCAAAATTCAAATATTTTTCTGCGGTTAACACAAGGATAGCAAATGGTTAAATACAATACTTTTCAAATTTCCACTATAAAACATGAAAAGTTTGGAAATGTTATTATAAAATCTTTTATACTACACCAGGAGGAATCAATATCAGAACACCTAAGAGCTGATGATAACTTTCATCTTACTGCATGCAATTGTATGATTCTGATGAAGAGAATTTATTGTCCCACAAGTATTCAAGATTGCCACTTATGTCAATCAATTTATGTGCATTGGTTTATTTCCATCAACTTAAATTATGTCTTTCTTACTGATTACTGGTATTTATTCACATATTAATTCTTAGATCTTTCACAATATACTTTAACCATTATACTTATATTTCAGAATTACTGTTTTTTCTTATAAAATTATCAAAATAGAGTAACCCTCATAAAAACAAATTACACTTGGAATTTCAGCAGAGCAACATACACCTCTGGACAATAAACAGGTGTATTCATACACCATACCTAACTCACATAAACCATAACTGAATACTTGGTGACCCCCCCCCCCCCCCCCCCCCCCCCCCGGAAAAAATAGCGACAAAGGAAGATGTTTGATTCTGACCTCTTTCTGTGAAGGCACTGGAACATGAGCAACATATCTTGGCTGACCATCAATGACTTCCATTTCCTTCTCATTTGTACCTTCATCCTCTGACTACATGTAGAAGAAAAAAAAAGAGTGATGACAGTGTTAGTCACATACATGTATACTGTCTAATACATGTACCTGTACATCGTATTCTCTCAAATGTCATGTTGCCATTTGTGAAGGGTAGAAAAAGTAAAGAAGAATAAATATAAACCTAAAAAACTATCAAAATTAGCTTTGTCGTTCAAGGACACAGACCACATAATGTGACACACTGACACCCCTAATAAAACCCTATATATGTCGAAAGTCAGTATTGCCCAAAACTGTACAAATATTTGAAGGTTGGTACCACACATCTTTCTCCATTTTTATTTAGTTTGTAGAGATTTAGTGTGCATACAATGGAATTAATATGACCTGAGACACAATGTTCATTGATATTGATACTGTACACTACAGATGGATTTGAATAGCATTACCAAAAAAATAATGACTGTCTAAGGGACATATGATATGAGCAAACAAAATAGCTTGACATACAGTTATAAAAATAAAGAAGGAAGAAGACTAAATAACTACTTACTCCAGAGTCTTGTTGAACAGCATAAATGTTTTCTTCTTCCTTTTCATCACCCTGCATCACACCTTCTAGAAGACCAGCTTCTTTCTTGCTTGTCCATTCACTTACAGCTGCTGCAATCACTGTAAAGAATTCATTCCAGTCACTTCTATTATTTATTCATTATTACCATAATTCACTATCACAAACTGGTATTCATAATCCCATAATCCCATAAATCAATAAATCATTTATTAATGAGACAAGTTATGCAAGGACAGGAAATGTTCAGCCAGTTTCTACATTTACAGCAATTTCATTAGCTTCAGTTTTTAATTGATTCTTATAGCAAATACCTATACCCAACTAGATTTTCATTCAGTTTTATGAAGGTCCTCCTAAGAGGAAGTTTTCCTTTCATAAATGTGACATTTGAACAAACAAGGTTTCAACTTTGGCCAGGGGGCTGTTTCAAAAAGAGTTAAGTTTGACTTAAAATCGCACTTAAATTCCTAGTTGCGTGTGGTATATAACACATCACCGCATTGGTCAGATCATGCTCAGGGGACACGCGCTATTGGATAGTCATCAATGAGATTACGCGTTAAATACCGTATGCGCACTGGCACTTAAGCATGACTTTAAGTCCAACTTAACTCTTTGTGAAACAACCCCCAGTACAAATCATTCTAATCTCAACAATTACCCATTATGAAATTTATGATATTTTCATTCATTTAATTCTACAACTCACAGTCTTTTTCATGCTCCATCTCAAGTGGTACCAGGACACCATCATCTTCATCTCGGTAACCGTAGTAATCAGCATCAATTAGCTTCATCAGCTCAGCTCTGGTCTTACGAGGAGGAGGTGGAGCTGTCGTGAAAAATTCAATCATGGAAGCAAATTCATTAAAATATAATAAACTCAAAAGCCTTTGATAACTTATGAACAGAAAAGTAGACTATATTTACTTTAAATCAAATTAGATAGCTCTATAATATATTTCAAGCACTGTAGACAAATATTTTTTCCTTATGTATTCAACCTCTTGCACACAGAAACAAGTTATTCTTCTCCTCTGGAAATTAGTCAATCATTAAAGTTTTAAAGTTCAGTAAAAAGAATCAGTCATGCAATGCCAAAATTTCAGAGGTCATATCAATATAATTTTAATATGCAAAACTTATTTTTAAAAAGCGAACAGACCTACTCATAAAAATTCATCATATAAGCTTTACATTTTTCAACAGGGCTACACATTGGCCCCAAATCACAAAGGTTTGGTTTAAACCATGTTTTAAACCCCCTCCTGGGTTTATTAAACGTATGTGCATGGAATCCGATCCAATCATATATTTCCTTTGAGTGCACGCATGGGCAATGTGCGCTTATTCACGCTTATTTTAGTACGCTTACGGAGGTTTAAACCTTACTCATGGTTTAAACCTCCTTTGTGAATTCGGGCCATCAAGTCTGGCTTTCTCAGTAAACAAGTCTCTCTAAGAATCATGGTAGAGTTTTATCTTCAGCATCACAAATATATTGGTATAAGATGCTTACGTTCTTGTTCAAAGAGTTCTCTTACACCAGGTAGATCTTTGGCAGCTCCAAAGTATTTATAACCTCTGTTTCCTGGAACTTCTTTGCCTTCTTGGTCCAACATCTTAGGGCCAACTTTCTGCAATATCAAAATACAGAAACTGATTCAATTTTAAATTAAACAGTTCAATATTCAAAAATAATTTTTTCTTTTCTTCTTGGCCACCAGTAAACCTCAGATTGGATTTTAATTCATACAAAAATAGTGGTTGAGACCCAAAGAAAATGGTGTGGTTCAATGATGAGTCCTATGTAGCTCTGTATAGCACAGACAAGGAAAACTCAAGGAATATATTTATCCTCACTTAGAAATCCTTTTAGTTCTCTCAAATTAGTGCATTAGAGAATTCCCCCCCCCCTTTTTCTGTAGAAAATTTATATGAATCATATCAATTTTTTTTACATGGGTATCCCCAAAACTTCTGGATAATTCTTCCAATCCACAATATGACTTAATAAGACATCAGTATTTACTCTATAATCTGGACCACCTAGTTCCACAATCCTGGCCTCCCAATGGCCCTTCTCCCTCAGTAGTTTGTTGATCTCATCATTTAGATCACGGATCTTGAACTCTCCCAAGCCAGCTGCAAACAATAACAATAATATAATAATTATCAAGCAATATTTATCTACATTCAGAGACAGTCACAATACATATGAACATTGTTATGTATTACCACAAATTTAAACTTGTCTGTAATTTATGACATACACATTTAGATATGTGAAGAAAAAGATGGCTGAACAATTTAAGAACTAAAGTGCATGTTTTTAAATTTAAGTTACATTTCTTTTAAAAACCTAAGTACATGTACTACAATCCTAAACTGAAGTCATTTTGTTTCTGAAATCATGTATAGATTCACAAATTTAGAAAATAGAATTACAGAGTCCAAATGCATTTTTATAGCAATAATTCAGATTTTACTATTTAGTGTCATATATTGCACACTATTCCTTTTAAAACTGAAGTCCAAAACACGTTTTCTTTTAATTTCTGTAAAAGGTGGTGATCCTATATCATCTATGTAAACTTGATAAATGAATCAATATAATACCATTTTGTATCTGAGCAACCTTGCGTGAAATTTCAGAGATGACCTGGCGCCTCCATTTCTCAGCCTTGGGAAGTTCTTCACATTCATTGGCAAGGTATGGGCGTCGCTCTTTCATTTTTGTGTCACCCATTTGTGCATTTCTAAAACGGGCCAAAGCCGTCCTATAATAAAAACAAACAAACAGACAGCCGTTATACATATTACATTATCTAGGTTCGAAAGATATGATGCAGTTGTAATAGAAAATAAAACAACATCATAAATGAATTAAATTGATTAAGACGTGTTTGAACAAAGCAATCTTATATTTTCCTGAAAGTTCCTGGAAATTCAATCTGACTGTAAATGGACATTTCATGCCCTTGAATCCAAAGTAGGATATCTTGTAAACTAAAACAATTTCTATTACCGTAATCAAACATGCATAAAATTGTACCACTCATACCAGCAAAAATAATGTGCCTAAAACTGAAGAAAAGGACAGCATGTTGGTACTCCAAAAATAAAAGAGAGGTAGTCACTTCAAAGATCTACACATAATCCTTTAGCTAATCAGAGATTTAGGATTGAAAAATAATGATCCTTTCTAGGATTCTACACAAAAAAAGATAGAAATTAAATTCAAATTAGGGCAGCTATACTTACATGGCTTTCTCTGAATTTCTTGCCTGAAAAGAAAGAAAGAGAGAAAAGAAAGACCATATGAATTAATGTTTTGTTACATTTTGTGAAGGTAATTTTAAAGTCAATGTATTTGATATCCAACAAAAGTTGAGAATATTCTATGAAATATATCATTGCTCTTCAAAATTCTAGAGTATACCCAGTACAAAATATATGTGGATGAAACTTGTTCCATTTCTATGTCGCGATATGAATAATCAAGAAAATAATGAGGGGTGGTCTCTCAATGTAGAACCCTCTTCATAAGGTGCTGGAATGAGCATTAAATTACAGCATTTCAACATTTTTGTTTCATTTCTTACAACTTCAAAAATTCATAATTTTCTTATTTCTTATTGTATTTTGCTCAAACCTTCAGTGATCTGTTTCTTTATTTGTTCTGCTTCTTTTAAAACCAACTTGTAATCAGGGTGGACTTTCTTTTTAAAGGCAACACCCACCCCCCCCCCCCCAAAAAAAAAAGAAAAAGAAAAAAGAAACAGACCAATAAAGGACAAGAAAGTTTTAAAGCTGTATTAAATCAATCAAAAGCAAATTGACACCTCTGTGACATACCTTTTGAGCATCTCTCCCATTGGCCCTTTCCTAAAATTTCATAAATCTCAAATTTTCCAGAAAAAAATATTTCATTATACTTGTACCTGTACCCTAGAATCCTAGATGAATTATTGGACACGTTTTTCACACCCTCTTTGAAAAAGATCTACTCTTTCCCGACAATGAAAGTGGAAATTTATTGAATTTTCAGTAGAAAGCAAATGTTCAGTAGATATGTCCAAGAATTGTCAATTTGCATTTGATTGAATATTACTTCAAGAATTCATAACTATCTTATGAATTCTGTATTGGGTTTCCTAAAACTTACACTGATTTGTTTCTCTCATTTTCTTGCTTTTAATAAAACCAACTAAACTTATTGTTAGGGTGGACCTCCTCTTTAACCCCCTTTCTCTTTTTTTTTTTTTCCTCTCCTCCTTTTTTTCCCCTCGTTTTCTTCTCCTTCCTGTTTTAAAGATCAGAGTACTAATAACACTACCCAATACAGAGATCGACTTTTTCCTCCTTCCTTTTTCTGCTTCCTCCTTTTCTTCCTGTCTCTCCTTTTTTTCATCTTCTCCTCCTCCTCTTCCTCCATCTTCAATTTCATGATCTTAAGTCTGCTCCTTCTTTTTCTTGTTTGAAAATCAAAGCACTAATTATAAATACCAATTCTGCCTTTCCTTGTGTTCCTCCTAGTCCTACATGACTACTCCTTTTCCGCCTTTTCCTCCTCTACCTCTAGCTCCTCCTTTTCTTCATCTTCTTTTCTTCTTTCCTCCCTCCTCTTCTTCTTCTCCTTCCCCCTTTTCCATTTCTTCTTCTTTTTCTTCTTCTCATTCTTCATCTCCTCTTTCTTCTTCTTCTTCTCCTCCTCCTCCTACTCCTAGCCCCGGCTCCTAGCTCCTCCTCCTCTGTTCATGCTCTTCCTCCAACTGGCATGACTGGCTCAGTCAGAACTAGACCCATTTGCCTTTTAATTTTTTTATGTTTCTTGGGTGTCAGAGTTTTAAAAGCTTTTAGCAGCCTGTGACTGGACATGCTGGATGAAGTGGTCATCTTCGTTCCTTCAGTGGTAACTCACTAACCATGCTAACTGTTCTGGCATAACTTAGAATGGTGATGCACCAAATGTGTGACAATGCCAATGCAAAAAAAAAAAAATGGTACTTTACTATTTTCAAATTTTATCAACACATTTTACAACCCATGGGACTGTAATGAAAATTAACATCATTAATAATATATCAATTACAATAATTAAACATCATCAGTACTAAAACTGCGTATCAGTAATTCAGAATGATATCCGAAAATCAATGCTTAAAAGTTACCATCTTATTTGCTGCACTATCCTGTTTAGACTCAAAAATCAGGCATAAAACGGTGCCTGTCAGTCTAATGCCTTATGGTGAAGAGCTAATTGGGCCTATATATCTTACAAGTGATGTGATTGGATAAAAACTTAGACCTTCCGTGCAGTTGACGAATAAGAATACCCGGTAGAAAATAAATATCTTGCATAATGCACGGTGGCTAATTCGCTACGCACACGTGAATGAGACGAAGCTGAAGACCATTGATTGACATTGTTTCACTGTTTGTTTGGATTTTTCTTCAGATTTGCTGACAATGGTAACTACTATTTGTACTTTATTGTAACAATTCAGGTGGAATTAAAATCACTCCAGGTGGAAATTTGGACAATGCCGTGAGTTTTGTCGGTAGTAACTGTAGTGTAGCGCGTAGCCGAGGTAGATTCCGCTTTATAACCAAGCCGCTTCTGCCGGCGTAGGGAACTACGCTGGTCCGTTAGAGGTCCAGTTTAGCCTCAACCCGCATTGTTCAGTACGACGACACGACAGGATCAGGGGCCTGCGCCTGGGGCCTGTTTCTCGAAACCGTCATGTCTAAGTTCTTGATTAAGTCAGCGCTAGTTCTCTAGTTGTCCGCTACATGTTCACAAAGCCGTCTTTACCAAGATGCACAACAACTTCCTGACTAAGACTTATGACGCCTCCAACCCTGTCATAATCATGATAATATCTTTTTTAGTAGACGTACACAGCGCCATCAATCATCACGTTATTTATTGGGTAGATTATGGTCGGCAAAAAGGGACACTACATACTACTTCTATGCAACTCTTTCGACGCATTCACTTTATCTGGAGTTTATCCATGTTTGTATTATGAAAATTTTATGAAAATACATAGTGTTTCTGTTCAAGGCTTGTCTCCACTTAACTCTAGTGAACCAACACTCTTTCCACATTCTAATGGATAAATGGATAAAAATACAAAAAACAACAGTCTAATTGAGGTCATTTCAATATGAAAGGAACTTTTTTTTTTCAAATGAAAAAGAAAACCATAATAAAAACGATAACAATAGACTGACAGGAGATAGAGTCTAGGCATGTGTCAAAATGTGGTGGGATTAAAAAAAAAAAAAAAAAGGTAAACCAAAACATGTCAGATTAATCCCATCATTGGAAACTGGGGAAAAAAATAAACTATTGACAAATAAACATTGGGCAAGATGATAAGTAATATGAAGTATTATAATCTAGAAAAAATATAAATTCATAACTGTTGGTGGGTATGTTTTATGTCAAAATGAATTTAGTAAGTTTCTGATTGCAAAGCTATTTTACGATATGGGTCATTCATATCTGATCAATTAGCATGAAAAATGACGTGCTACCATAATAAACTTGAAAATCAAATGTTACTTCTTATATAATAATTACAAGAGTACTTTTTGTGTGCAAACAAATAATTGGGCGATCTACGTAAATGATTTCTATAAAGATTTCTTTGGTGAACTAAAATCCGACGAGGGAACTGTAATATGACACCGAAGGCCAGCCATAGTCAACGTCATATTCTCTGAATTTCAGACCCATATCAGTGTAAACATAGATTATATCAACGATTTTTAAAATGAATACTTTGAAATATACGTGTTTAAACTTATAATATGAATATTTCCATATCATAATCAAGCCCAAAAACATGTAAAACATTCAAAGCGTATTATGATTACAATGAAAATAGAAGGGTTTATTTTGATAAACTATCAAACGACATCCGGGGGGTACCTATCCAACGTAAAAACCTGGCTCACCGATCACGAAATCAATAACTCATATTTTTCATTTGACAAGCGAATCCATCATGTAATTTACATAATTTAAAAAGTGTTTGGCATCTATTATACCCTTCTACATTTTCTATTTTATTTTATTTCCTATTTCATTCAAATATTTGCAGTTAAATTTAGCTTTTAAAAATATAGTGTAATTGCAACCAAGGCTACGTGTCGGCTCCTATTCTCGCCGATAGTATCGATATCACGAGATGTCTAGCTAGTTAGCTCTTCGTGAAACAGTTCCTAGATCATGGACATCTCTGTAGTTGGTGGATAAAGTTATGACTGTCTTGTCGTTGGTTTCGAGAAACAGGCCCGTTTCTCGAAACCAACAACAAGATAGTCAGAACTTTAAAATGAAAATGTAGTTGTCATTTTTTTTGATAATTGTCAGTTTTTCTTGAAAATGATATGAAAATAGAAAAAAAAATCAACATTTTTCTCCAATTTTTTTCTTCTTATTTTGAAGCATATATAATAAGCATTAGAAAATGAAATGAACAATTAAAAAAGTTACTATTAGATTACCTGAGGACTCTAATTTGTAGTAGATAATTCAATTGCAAATTCAGTTTTTCTAAAGTTGCTGCCCTCTACCAATCAAACTAAAAAGTTTAAGCTCAGCCACTACTTTTTTCTTATAATTTGAACCCTAGACAACATTTCTGCAAAGGTTTCAAAGTGAAAAACATTATTCTAAAATTTGGTCATTTTGTCCACCTAGTTATACCATTGATGAGTTATCCGATATATGCTGGGTCGGCAAGTAAGGTTCAGAGGTCGCGAAACTGAGGCAAAGACCCTATGTGGTTACAAGACAGTTTACTTTACAGTTTCCGTGGTACGCTCGAACTTTACATGTACACATACATGTAGGTGGCGCAAGCCCCGAAGTTCACCACGTAAAAGCAAGGATTACCAGAAATGGGCCACAGACTGTACGTGTTTGAGCCCTCACGCAGTCAAACTCATCATGCTTACAGCTTACCCATCAAATACTATGGATATATTGTTTGGTTAAATTCTCTCCGAAACAATACAATTGGTTCTCTCGCTACTACTAATGTTGAGGCTTACTGGAGCTGGCTAAAAAATCTCTGTAATAGAAGCTGCCATGGCCGCCAGAAGAACTCATCACAACTTGTTACAATGCAAACTCGGCATATCAGGATTTAAGATTCGGAGTGCAAGTTACAAACTTGGGGTGGTATTTGGAAAATTGTTGTAACTTTTGTTGTAACTTTTTGTATCTTCCGGAGATAATACCTCGCTAATATTGTTGTAAGTTAGCATTCTGAAAATTGTTTTAAGGGGATATTATCTCTCTAAGGACCGCCTTTATATTATCTTTGACACACCCATTTTTTGACACTTTACCAATCAAGATGGATTTTATATAGGTAGGTTAATCAATAGGAGAACCCATTATGTCAAACATGAGGATGGGCTTTGCGTGTATATCAATTTCAGGCATAGTTATTAAATTATGCGTTTTATAATGTGCCATGCGCTATTGCACTGCAATTAATTAACATAATGGCTCACCCTCTTCTGCTCGAACGAAGTTACATAATGATGTAAGTTGTAAGTTTTTTTGTAGTTACCATGGAATATAAGATACAACAAAAGATAAAATAATTTTCAGAATACAAATTATCTCATGATATTATCTTCAGCGCGCTTATGTAAATTAGGAACATGCGCAGAGTGAACAAAGATATAACAAAAGTTACAACAAAAGATGTAAAATCATTGAATTCCACCTGTAATTTCTTCATAATGTCTTCTCTATGAGATCTTGAATCACACAGTCTCCATCTTGCTATTCGAGCATGTACTGTCTGATTCTGAGCTAGAAAAATTGCCGTGATCATGAGATACAACAGCTAGAAGCTGTTGTAAGTTTTGTTGTAGTTACCATGGAATATAAGATACAACAAAAGATAAAATAATTTTCAGAATACAAATTATCTCATGATATTATCTTCAGCGTACTTATGTAAATTAGGATCATGCGCAGAGTGAACAAAGATACAACAAAAGTTACAACAAAAGTTACAATTTTCAGAATACCAATTGCATCTTAAGTGTGGAGATACAACAATATTAGAGATAAAACAGTTTTCAGAATACTGCCCTTGGACCTCTAAAGAGCCTTAAATTCAATTTTTAATGGGATAAAACTTACTAAAAAAAAATTTTGTTTAAATAGTGTATGTAATTATTTCACATATTCCTATCAAATTTTCTTGAAATGAATGTTTTAAAGACATACTTAATGCAATAATTTACGCAAGTATTTGCGATCGATTCAAGGGCTATGGCTGAACTCGGCCTCAATTTTTTTGCCGAGTCAAAAGAGTTGATCTAGAGGCGAGTTATCCCAGAACCATTAGCATTTGAGCAAATAAGATAAGACAAATTGTTCTGAACTTTTAAAGAATTTGATGGCATACATATTTTCTTCCAATATTAGAAGTTCAAGCACGAATGCAGGGTAATCCAGGGCATTTGTAGTATGTAAACTTATTTGTCGATAGTTGTTTATTTATGAAAAAAAATCATAATCTTGGAAGAATTGCGTGGTACAATTATGACTAACATGAACCGCCGCCAGGCTCAATGGCTAAAGCCACTGAGTCTGGCCAGGGTAATCTCTGCTATAGTATAGGGTCTTTACTTTGTCTTTGGCGTATGAAAGCAAATACTTTCATGTTTCATTAGTCTCCTTTTGTCTGTGCACATATCATATGTGACGTTATTTTTGCAACAGGGGTCAGGTCATGATTCCAGAATTTTGCCAATCTGATTATTCTGGGTTTTTACCTCGTCAACCGCCGCTGCCAACCGTCAACCACCGCTGGGTTTTTACCTCGTCAACACAGCCCAAAATAGGGATGGTTCCTTGGGTGGGGCTTTGTCAATTTTAGCCAATGGTCAACCTCTCTGCAACTGAGAGGTTAATCATTGTCATCCCAGTCCCACATAAAGATCATTATTTGAGTAGGTTTCAGTAATGATGCCTCATTAATGAATCAAACATTTCACTTTGACTACCATTCTATGAACAACCATTGAAACTTCACTTTTTTGTGTGAAAATAATGCTTCATTAGAGTTCCCCTATATTGAATAGTTTGTTAGAAAAAAATCAGATAAATCACTTGCTTGCTTTATTTCCTTCATTTTTATAGCTACGGAGGCAAGCTCGTCAGAGAAGGGAGTATTTATACAGAAAGTCTCAGGAGGAGCAAGAGCGCATCATCAGAGACAGAAAGAGGAAGTTAAAAGATGCTCTTGACGGTAAGTTTTTAAAAAATAAGGAAGCACCCTCTACATGGTTCTATAGTTTGCAGTTCAACTTCCGTCATGCTGTAACAATTTTGCAGAAAAAGGTGTTATATATTTGTACGGGCAGTGATTGTTATTAAACTAATTAAAATATTCATATTCATCCCAGTGCTGTTTGGCTCCAGGTGAATATTGTAATAGAGTAAATGGTGGTGCTTGTTTTTCCAATTGATGATTATGCAAATAATTATATTCAAATATATTAAATTGCACTAAAATTGCACTTTGCAGCCCTAGGGCTGAATTTGTATTCTAAGTCCAATCCATTATTGTCTCACGATTTTGGGTTATTTCTCTACAGAAAACAAGAAGATTCCAACAGAGCTACAAAAGGATGCACTTGCTTTGCAGAAGGCCTTGGCTTTTGATGATGAAGGAGGAGAAGGTGACTAATACTACAATTTGTTAAACTGTAAACGAAAATATTTTTATTCTAGCACACATGCCATGTTAAAGATTATGTTCTGAAAAGGTTGGGCAGATGTGTTGTGGTCTAGTGGATAAATCTTGGGACTTTGCAGAACAGGGTACATGGTTGGATTCTCTGCTAGCCTTGCCAGGACACCAATATTCTTTGGCAAACTATTAATCTGTATTTGCCAATCTCTTTCCAGGTAAAGTAAATGGGCACCTGGTAGGAAGAAATTCCTTGAAGGCTCGAGTGCCTTATCATGGTAGCCGGGCTAAAGTCTTGGTAATAGTATGATCACAAGGCTCTCAAGGAGAACAGTATTGATACTAATGAGGGTACCCTCTGTAAAAATGATGTGTTATTATTATCATTGTTGTTGTTGTTGTTATTATTATTATTATTATTATTATTATTATTATTGTTATTATTATTATTATTATTATTATTATCATTACTATTATTATTATTATTATTATTATTATTATTATTATTATTATTATTATACTACTACTATTATTATTATTATTATAATTATATTATTATTATTATTATTATTATTATTATTATTATTATTATTATTATTATTATTATTATTATTATTATTATTATTATCATTACTATTATCATTATTGTTACAACCATATTTCCTACGTTAGGGGGAATCCTATCAATGTGATTTATTCCGTCACAATAGAAATTTGACGTTACGGCGAAAGCAACCGTGCGTTAAGGCGAATGATAACAATAGGCTGATATAAAAGGATTCCCACTAATGCTGGAATAAGAGTTATCATTATTATTATCATTAATATTATTATTATTATTATTATTATTGTTATTTTTATTATTATTATTATCGTTATGATTATTATTGTTATCAGTTAGCATGTTCATCAGATGTTATTGTTCCACTTTAGTGAACGTTAATCGTGTAATTGAACCTTCGTTAAAAGTGTGAATTCCTATAATCAACAAATGCATTAATAGCACATGTAGAAAAATTCATTTTGATATAAGAATTTAAGGAGTCTATAATATACAGAGTGATTTTTTTTCTGAATACAAAATCGCTCTGTTTAGTTGTGTAGCATATTGATTTGTATCATCCCTATCACATGCTTGTAAAATTGGAACACCAATAGTCAAGGTGGCTATGTCTCTCTAAAAATGACAATGCCAAAGACCTCATTGGCCATGCCTTTTTTAATCACCTCGATATCTTTCTGTCTTAGATGATTACAATTTGACAGAAGATATTATTATTTAGTACCTTTATTGTCAAAAAAGGAGGCTGAGATTCAAAGTGCTTCCTTAATGTGGTTTATTTATATGCAGATCTCATAGCCAGCAGTATGTAATGCATAGAGTAAAACAAAGATTTTTTTTCATTAACCCATGACCATTGCATGTCATAATAAAGATCTTCTGTGATACCATTTGGGGGATTTTTTGCTCCTCTGACTGACTGAATTGGCCTGTCCCTAAAACTGACAACTCTCACGGCCTGTAGTCTGTTAATTACAAGTATGATTACATTTTTCTTATAAATGCAAATGGAATGTTTATTTTGATTTGTAATTTCCTTCTGTTCTTATTTTCATTTTTTAGAATTGAATCATATTGATGATGAATACAGATGGGCTGGTGTAGAAGATCCAAAGATCATGCTGACAACATCCAGAGATCCAAGCTCAAAACTTAAACAATTTGCAAAGGTGATATTTGATTATGTATATCAGTCTTTCATTACCTTTAAAGTGACAAAATTTCATAAATTTTCATTTTCTTGGTTTCTGATGAAGGAATAGATTTGCTTCATACAGGTTTTGTGTAAAATATATGAGAAATGGTTATATCTAAGGTACATGTATGTTTTAATATTTTCTCTAGAGAAAATGTAAATTAATTATTTTTTGGGTACAGGGTAGATGGGAGAGGAGCTCACAAGAAACGTCATGGAGTTGCCAATTTGTGTTTGCTTTATTACAAAAAATTTTTATTTCAAAAATTCACAACTTTCCTATTTCTTATCGTATTTTGCTTAACCTTCTCTGATCTGTTTATTTTTTCTGCTTCTTTTCAAACCAACTGGTAATCAGGGTGGACTTTCCCTTTTAAAACATTTGTTCTACACAAAATTCTTCTTTACAAGATTTTTAAAATCAGTGAAAATAATAATATGCAGTTCTTGTAAATCACAATCACAAGTCACTATGTCTCTTCATGCTTAAACACAACTAACAATAGACTGAAAGTGGAAAGAAAGAAGAGGTGGAATAAACCATTTTCTATATCTAATCTATAAATCAAAAAGAGTGGTAATGACAGCCAGGTGCCCTACGAGAAATGTTCTACAGTCCTAACAATCCAAGAAACAAAATGTATTATTCAGGAAAGTAAAAATTACAGCTTTTCAAGCTTCATTGAAGGGTTGGTCTTTTGGTCTCTGCTATATGACTGGTACCCTTGTTGCTGTCATTTCAAAGATGTAGTTGATTACTGGTCACCCAGTTGCATTATGAGTTAAATTTGAGTCATTTCTAAGTTAATGAAATGTTTATAATTGTCTTGCTATTGCCAGGAGTTGAAGCTGATTTTTCCCAATGCTCAGAGATTGAACAGAGGAAACTATGAAATCAGTCAGCTGGTACAGGCTTGTAGAGCCAATGATGTCACTGATCTTATCATGGTTCATGAACACAGAGGAGTACCAGGTAAAAAAATCCCGCTTCCTCCATAGAAATGGTACCACAGATTAAAAAGTCATTATGAAAATCTTTAGATTAGTATTGCTTTTCCAAACTTGTCTTCATTGATTAGGATTATTTAGGTTGAGTCAGTCATTCTACAAACCGTAGTGAATGTGATAATATCTGAAAATTCACTATATATTTGTGATGGTAATTAGGTGTTACTTAGGGAAATGCATGTGTGATGTCCACATTTCAAACCTGCTGTTTGCATGAAAAATGAAATGTTGATACATTTTGAAACAAGTGGCAATGTATAATTCTTAGATTTCAGTACTGTTTATATCTTCAAAATACAAATTTCATTTTTTTCTTTCATTGTTCTTTTTGAATGAAAATTGTTATTCTCTTCATTGTCTTGATTTCAAACCTAGAATTTGACTTTTATTTCAGTAGATGTGTGGTGTTTGTCATGAAGGTGTATATGCATGTAGTTGACCAAATATGAGAGCTTGAAGCCTGGTGAAATGTTATTTGCAATCATAGCTAAGTTTCATTTTTGAAGAAGAAAAATTCTACAAGACTCCATCCTTATCATCTCCATTTTGAATACAGATGCATTACAGATATGTCATCTTCCTTACGGGCCTACAGCATACTTCACTCTATTCAATACAGTTCTAAGGCATGATATACCTAAGATAGGCACCATGTCAGAAGCCTATCCTCATCTTATCTTCCACAATTTCAAGTCCAAGCTTGGTGAACGAGTAAGTATCATTGTTGAAACAGTGCGTCAGCCAGCCATTATAAGAGTTATATGCTTTCTACATCCATACCATCTGGCAAGAATATTTCTTTCACCTTCATTCATCATTGACTTTTCTCTGTAGTCTGTATTGATGTTTTACTCTGCTTTCTGATTTTGATGAAACAGATTACACTAAAGTGAAATGAATTGGAAAATGCACCTTTTGAGAATAATTATTTTTGTTCTTACTGCACACATGTCTCACTGTTTGTGATTTTTTTTAAATGAACACATTATTCTTGCTTACTTTGGGGCTACCAGTGTATAGCAATACCTGGATTTAGATATAATTTTGTTGAAATCGCTATTTACTAAAGAAACAGATAACTGCAGATATGATCATTTGGTAAGGGGATGATTAGTTCAGTGGCTTTTAGCTTTTTAAACATTTGAAATAGGATCAATAACTTCTCAAAAAAGCTGCATTTATTGTTTGGGTATTATGATGTTTCTGTTTTCGTATCATTTCAGGTGATGAGCATACTCAAATATTTATTTCCTGTTCCGAAGGAAGACAGTAAGAGAGTCATCACATTTGCAAATGAGGAGGATTCAATTTCATTCAGGTAGATATATTTCCTGAATCTCTACCTCAAATAATGAACTTGAAGTCATAAGACTCGTCACATCAATATGAGACAGAATTTAATGATCAGAAGATTATAATCAGAGACATAGCTCAAATGTCCAATCTGTTGAATTGAAAGAAGGTGCAATCTGTGTTGGAAAGTAAGTTGATTTCAAAGAAAGTAGAAAAACTAATGTAATAGACTTGTGAAAGGTTAAATGAAATTACATTTTTAAAAAAATAGGAAGGTTACAACATTTTGCAATATGTGATTACCAAAATTATGGGAATCTAAATTTGGCAAACTGGTAATATCAATGTGATGCAATAAAAGACAACTTGCCCAGTTTCTGCAAATAAAATCACTAAAATACCTCTCCTAGTTTTATGGCCGAGTGGCCTTTTTTTTTTTAATTGGAGCATATTAGCATCATGCTGATGCTTTTCATGATATTTCTTGAGCCCTAGGTAAAAGTTACTGAGGAGACTACTAGAAATATGTGAAATTTCATTGTACAAACACCGGAGAGTTGTCCTACATTATCACACAGTGAGATTACCAATTTTTCATTCTGAGATTCTCATTCATTTATTGATCCCTGCTTTCAAAGATTACATAACTTTTCTGTTGTTTATCCAATTTTGTTAAAACTTGAATTTTGATGATCTAGCTCAATGATGCAAAAGCCTGTAAATAGGAAATAAATAAATAATAGATTTGGGGGGGGGGGTATACTTGGTAAAAATGAGGTATTGAGTCATATACATGTAAGAAATTTTATAACTTCTTCTGAACTTGAGAGATGTCAGTGAATACATACATTATTGCTTCATGGATGGGGTTGACTTATCTTGGAGGAATAAAAAAGTGGGCAAGGAACTTGCAGCTAAAAATAAATAATGAACATGTGGATGGAGTAGGAAAACATACACATTAGATTATCATAGTATAGAATGTCAAAGGTCATGTGGTTTTAGAGGAGATGTAGACAGAACAATCTCATGAGGTGTAATTACAGATGTAATCCAAACTTTGCTTCTGTATTGTGTATACTCATCTTATCTTTGTTTATCTATCACCATGGTGATTTATCTACAGACACCATACGTACAAGAAGGTCGACCATAAGAATGTGGACCTGACAGAAGTGGGCCCAAGGTTTGAGATGAAACGTAAGTGGCATGCTTTTGTCTCTAATAAGCAGAGTCTCTTTGTTCCATAGTAACACAATCTTGAAATCCCTGGTGCAGTATCTATGTACTGTATGGATCTGTCAAGGCTGTTCAATTGGATACAATGGTTGTGGCTCTGGTAACGTAGATGTGCTTTTATCATGCAGCTTTAAGTCTTTCCTACAGCTGTTTAGTTTGATAAAGATTGGGAGTATGGATTAACATTAGAAATAGATGATGCATTTCTTAAAGGCACAACCAGTACTTAGTTAAATAGATAAATTCATCTGTCTTGGAATGTAAGAAAAAGCATCCCTCACAGTTCTTTTATAAATGATCTGCATTTTGTAAGGGAAATATTGATGCTTGTCTCAATGTATGAAATTTATTCCTACCATGGTAATATGGTATGAATAAACAATGAAATGAAAGATATCATAGCTGGAAGAGTATTTTTAAGAAATTTGATACCATTGTCACTAACCATACAGTCCTGCTTCCCATGACTTTTTGGAATGAGTTTTCAATTGAATATTTTCAAAAGTCATACAGTACCTTTTAATAATGCTTTGATGAAGGATAGACTATCATATACTCTATAACATTACCACCAGTATTATGGCTACAAATATATGATAGATAACAGATGCGTTGGAACGTCGGCTCGGACAATGGATTGGGGAGGGGCATCTTTTGTCCATCTGCCAGACAAAAGATGCCCCCCCCCCACCCATCCACTGTCCGAGCTTGACGTTCAGACGCCTCTGATAGATAGTGTGATACAGGGGAAACTCAATATAATGAGGCTATCGGGACAGGTATTTTCCTTGTTATATCAGAACATACATAAAATGCCCATATTGGACTAGATTCTACATTTACACTGTTAATGAATGTACTGAGTTCTGCCTACGCCCGCTTATGTACTCATTTGACAGCTATGAAGGCATATATCTTAATTAGCTAATAAAAATATCGGATCATATCAGAAAATGCGTTAAAAGGACATGTAATTTTCAGACACTAAATTACCGACTACGAGTCAATTTCATCACAATTGTGAGCTCATGAACATCGATAAGGGAATGTCCGCTAAATGGGTATGGCACGTGCGCATATAGTAAATAGTATACGCGCTGTGATTGGTTTGATTCGCATTCCGTGACGTGCAAAAAATGTTGTTATCGTACACGATCGTGCACTATAAAAAAATTCGGCCTGGGCCTAATACACAATAACAGTTATAGATCTAGGGGTCTATTTACTATAACAATTAGTGCATGTTCTATTTATGCACCATTACTGGACTATATGAACTCCAAATACTAAATTATCACTCGTGCAGGTCTATTTCACCTCTGCCTGCGGCCTCGGGGAAACAAAACTCCACTCGGGATAATTTAGTTTTTGTCGTGCACATAATCCAGTATATTGCATGATAGGCCATGCACTATCTATATACCGGTAATAGCGCACACTCTTGGTATGAAAAAAAAAAGAAGACTCATTGTTTGGGGCAGGCTCCCTGCGGTGTTGTACAAATAAATAGATACACTCCACGCCGTTGTGAGAATAAAAAATCTCGTCTGCGCCTGCCCAAATTGCCTGATATCTCTTTACTATGTGCGTATTTGTGTGTTCAGCGAATTTATTCTCCAGCTGAATGATTTTTATCCATTTGAGGTGCAGTGAAATTTGCTTGCACGTTGTAACAAGTGAATGATTACCAATCTTTTTCTTTGTTTTAGAGGCATAGATTTAGCTTGTTATAGCCGACCTCGCTATAAAGGTTCATGCTGCCATAGAATTACATGCAAGTAAATTGGGGATTGTGACAGTATTCTTGTTGTAGCCGTTACCTCATTATATAGCGGACCTCGTTATGTCAAGTTTTCCCTGTATTGGCAGTAACTTTCAGAAGTGCATTGTATAATTGTACTGTATATTGGGTATATGACTCCTATTGATAATGATATGTTAATATGTGAGATGTTAATGATAATGATGTTAACACAAATGTACTCTTTAAAATCAGCTGAAAGGGAAATCCAACCTGAATGGAAAGTTGTTCTGAAAGAAAGAGGAAAAATGAGAGAAACAGATTGGTGAAAGTTTGAACAAAATCAAACTTTCACCATCCTGTTTTTCTTATTTTTCTGCTTTCACACAAATCATTTTATTACCAAGGTTGGATTGCCTTTTAATATCATTAAATTATGGATGGTTGAAGATAAATTATTAATAGAAGTACAACAGAGTGCAGAATGTTAAAACATCTATTGTTTATTTGCTCAGTGGTAAAAAAAGGGTGTTGAGTATTTTTTTATATGAAAACGTTTGATAGTCTAACAAATTGATCCCATTTGGCCCTGCACTCTGTAATATAATAATAATAATAATAATTGGATTTATATAGCGCCTTTTCCAAACTATACACTAACTACACTACACTAACTAGCTGACTCCAAGTTAATGAGTTTCTATTCATTCATCAGTATCTCACCATGTTAATATTAGCCAGTTATCCAGCACACATTCTTATTACCAACATGCTTTATGTTATTTAATTTAAAATGCAGTAAACCTTCAATCCTCAGTCTCGATAACCATAGGTGTTTTTTGCTGTATCATAAAAAATTGTTTTATGTAAACTGACATATTTTGTTGGTTAGTATTTGTATGTATTTATTAGCTGCTACCTATTCATCTGTCTCCACCACATTCCTTTTACGTATGTTTATAAGTGTCACCAGTTGGTTGTTTGATGACATTTCTTGATATTGTTTTCCTTGTTAAAAAAATGGACATTATCTGTGTTATAATGATAATTTGTATTTTATTTGCCTTCTCGCTATGTTTTAGTGTACGAGATCCGCTTGGGTACGATAGACCAAGCCAACACAGCAGAAGTAGAATGGGTATCGAGACCATACATGAATACTGCCAAGAAACGCAAGCATTTAAGTAATGATTGATGAGATATGGACAATAATCCTCCAATGTGTATACAAGGACTGTACTGAACCAAAGGAGTCTGGAGCAAAGAATAACATAATTTTTAAAGTGAGCATTTTAAAGTGACCAAATTGCTCACTTACATGTTAGCAGTGGAGATGTTAATTAAACCCTTTGGGAAATTAACATCAATTTTCAGTATGTTCTCTCATATGGAACCCGAGGCTGGAGTGAATTTATAAGTAAGGCTTTTTCCCTACAGCAAGATCAATCTTTTCTCCTTTCTTTCCACACAATTGTAATTGGAATTTAATTGAATATCAGGTCATTCTGATGGTTCATGTTTTAGACCTATTAAGATTCTAAAATTATTTTAAACACTGTGAAACCTGAAATTGTTGCTGTTATTGATATCATGATTGTCCAACTTCTACTGAAATTGACAAGAACAATGAAAACAAATATATTTATAGCTACTGACAAAAATGACTGGTAAGAAACCCTAAGTTTTATAGTATGTACATTGATGTACCTTTATTATGGAATATAATCTGTGGAAGATAATATACAATATCAAGCATCGGTAAGCATAGACCAGGTGGATGGCACATTTAAGATAGATCATATAATCTATGGACGGATACAATTTGATCGAGGAATGGGCTTATTTCGCAATACTTTCACCCCTCCCCCTTCCTTCCCATGAAAATACTGATAAAAACAAACAAAAAACAAAGTGATAAAATGAATAAATTGATAAAGGGGAAAAAATAATTTATGAGGTTTCTTTCTTTTCTTTATCATTTTGGAAGAACATCATTAAAGATGTGTCCCCTGAAATGGCTTGCTCTTTGAATGCCCTCATTCCAAAAGTGATGAGAAGTTGCGAAAAGTTTGGAAAAAACTTTCACGTCACATGTGTGTGTACTGAAGTCCCATATACCCATTTCCGTATGTGGTGCATGCGATTTTCAGTAAGATTGAGTCAACATCTTTTTATTTAGATGATTCTACAATCTCACAATATACACCAATTTTATTTACTACATTATCACTTTTTCCCAATTGCTTCCAGACAAGTTTTTTTCATTATCTGATCACATGACCATAACTCACTTTTATCTTTAATATCAAAGTACTAATCTGGAATTTAACAATTTTCAATTAGAATTGAAACACACTTTTACCTCCCACCATTTTGTATAAATAACAAAGTACCAAGTTTTTGGTACCTATTTATGCTATTAACTGATTGTACCTGAAAAGTCATAAATTATTTTTTACTTATGATATAACTGAACCTGTTACTGTTGTAACACAAAGAAAGGAATTTACCATGTGCTCTTCAAATATATCTCTTTTACATCCAATGAATGATATTTTCTTTGTTTTTAATTATTTGTATGTTCTGTTCAAGGTTTAAACAAACAAGAACCAGAAAGGTGTGTTTAAATTTCAAGAATTTATCTCCAGTGTCTTTTATCTGGTTTCTTTTTAATTTGATGCGAGTATTATCCTGTGAAACCTGCATACACTGGATTTCTGGCTTTAAATTTGTTTAATAATGCATTGCTATCTTATTCGGCTCTCGAAGCAAACAAAGGTCAGAATAACTTATTAATTACTGTCTGATCAACTAATTGTTATCTTGTATATGTTTTATAATTCTTTACCTTGATACGCATATATAATTTCATACATGAGCTTGGTACTGCACATTTTTCACAAAGATGTATTATGTACAACTTCATAATATTCTGATCCAATTAATGTGCATAGACATAACCAATTGCAGAAAGAAAACAAAAATATAAATAACTATACATGTACATGGATTGTCAAAATAGATTTTACATGTGAAGAATAATATACGAAAGTGATCTACTAAAGAGTTTCTTCATCTATTAAAAAAAAAAGTCATATTGAAACAAAATGTTCTGGTATTATCTTGACATAGTGAGGTAAGCTCCTTCACTACTACAGTCACACTCACAGGCACATATTAAAGATAAGATTACAAGGGAAAATGCAGATTGATAGCACACATCTGAGCCTTAGCCAGTCACACATGGAAGAACCGATTTGGCAAGTAAATAGTTTCTAAAAAAAAATATCTAAATACAGCACACATATGAAGAAAATGTAGGTGTCTGTATATCTCAAAAAATAAAGATGAAGAAAAAAATACCTAGAAATAGAAATTTATTTCAATATAATCCTGACAATTCCAAATTAGACAGTATTTAGAGGAACAGATTTATTGCAATACCCACTTGGTGCATATTACTTGGAAAGGAGAAAAGTGATGCACATTTTACAGTTAACAAAATTATTCATACCCCTTGTAATTTTGAAGTCTTTTGTGTTTTTCTTCAGAATGAAAGGTGGACTAGTGGAATTTGGGCATTAGTTGAATACTTTTAATTCTTAGCTTGAGGTAAACAATAATTGTGGTTTCACCTCATTTGCATAACAGTGGAAATGCTAATATATTAATTTCCTGGCATTTTTTGAAATATTCATGTCCTGGTCCAGGCATGGCATCGAGGCATATTTTTTTGCACATGTGTCAGACTTTCCTAAGATTCTGTACATGTTTTGCAACTATTCAAGAAAGGGTATGAAAAGTTAAGGACAAGTCATCTTTTTTTTAAAAAGTGAATAAATTACCTCAGACAAATCAAAATTTGGTAAATTGTCTTGTGTAATTATTTTAACAATTGATTTGTAGCATGCCCAAGTAACATGAATCATGACAAAACCAATTTTTCACAAAACAAATTTGAAAAAAATGTCAAAACTTGGTAAGGGTATGAATAATTGTGTTGTTAACTGTACGTAACACCACTGTTCAGTTTTCATACTTCCAAATGCAGGCATTATCTAATGAAGTATGTGATAAAAAATTATGTATCAAGATTATTACTTGCAATTGTATTATACCCTGTTATCTTGGTAATGTTCTGAAATCAGGGTCGCTAATACTTCCGACTTCATTTTCACGGTTCCATGACATTTGCTCCTGCGACAGTTGCTCCTGTCTAAGTTTGCCATGTTAATCCTAAATGTAAAAATAACCCTAACCCTAATCCTAATCTTCACATTGTCCTTGACAAAAAACAAATCCGATCGTGAACTTGACCTTAACTTTTGACCTTACGAGATATGGACAGAGGAGCAAATGTCGCAGGAGCAAATGTCGCAGGAGCAAATGTCGGGTCACCCATTTTCACATATCACATATGGTTACATGTACATGTATCTTATACATGTACTAAAAAGTGGAAGGAAAA
Source organism: Heliocidaris tuberculata (assembly GCA_025618425.1). NCBI lineage: Eukaryota > Metazoa > Echinodermata > Echinoidea > Camarodonta > Echinometridae > Heliocidaris > Heliocidaris tuberculata. The sequence continues at coordinate 9,123,005 of CM046832.1, read as the reverse complement.
AAGTATGGCTGAAGTGAAGGCTCAAGGATGGAATAGATTCACAGCTAGTGATCTCATTTAACAACCCAAATGATATTCAAAGTCTTTGGGGAAAATAATGTTTCTTACAAATAAGTCTTATGATTCCTTTCTTTAATGAAAGAAAAAAAAAAAAAAAACTTTTACATGTATCTTGAAAAGCCCTCAAATAAACTTGTCTCGGCTCACAAAAATGATGACGAAAAAGCCCTCAATATTCAGATGTCGAACAACGTTTAATAATTTGTGAAAAGGTTTTGTATTTGGCACTCTTGTTTCATTCATTATAACCTGCCACAATCATACCACAATCATCTGTAATCATGTTCTCATGCATGGTCTCCAGGACTAATCGGCAATTTTACAAAATCACGCATGTCTTCGATTGCGGCGGCGGAGGTTGTACCGTTCCCTTGTTCCGCTCCGTTCCAGCACCACTTGGTCCGTTAACCTTTCCGCTCGCCCGCTGCTCCTGCACACTCCGAAGTGTGTCAGCGTCCAACACATTCTCCAGGATCTGGATCTCATGTGTGACTTCCCGGAGCTCTTTTTCCATCTTAGCTAACCTAGCATCCTTTGCCTGGTCATCCTTTGCAAACCGCTTGAGACGAAGCTGCAGGTCTTTCACCCGTCGTTCACTCTCCTCTTTTTCCTGCAGAACCTACATTGTACGAAAAGAATTGCAAAAGAAAGAATTCCAACTTTTCTGTTGCCATTCATTTTATTCTTCTAGAGATTATTTTATAAGCCCTCACTGGATATTAATGCATAGAACAATCGAGTATAAGCTCAACACAAAAAAGGAGCTCTTATATTCATTAACTACTTCAATTCTATATACCGGTATGAGAAAAAAAATTGACTAATCTAAGAGTATTGTGCCTGTTTCTTGCAGTAACAAAGCGCTTCATGATTTACTCCACAGGGTGATATAAGGGCCGCTTAAACACGATAAAAACACTTCAAAAATACCAGTTCAAAAATAGTTCGGATGCAGCAAAATTATGAATCCTGAATTCCGTAGATTACCAAAAACTAATCCTTTTTAGTTTGCGTGTGTGTGTGTGTGTGTATGATATTAGAAAGCAAACAACTGTACAATTCTTTTTTTTTAGTTTCTGTTTTTGAATACTAACCTCTGCAAGTTTTTCCCTGAGGTATTTTTCAGTATCTTGCTGCTGGCTCAGTTCCCGAGCAAGGTAGTCCGCCTGCACTTTCATCCCTTCCTTACGGCCTTCTCTTATCCTATCCATCTCATCCTCCAATTCCTTGACCCTCTTCCCCAAACGCTCGTTCTCCAACTTCAAAGAATCTATTTCTGAGATTTCTACATTTTTATGTTCTGCATTTTCTTCAGGGTTCGAAGGGGCATCACCACCTTCAATGTTAAAAAAATTTGCCCCATCATCTGGGTTGGTCGAGGTAGGATTTTCCTCGGTGCATTCACCATGCTTGTTCTCAACACTCTCCGACTGTGCAACTTTTGCAGCAGACGTAGTGTTCAATTCATCAACCACGGGAGCTTCGGCTTCTGGAGCAATATCACCTTCATTTGATTTCATTTCCCTTGTATCATCAGTTGATGGTTCTGCTTGGGTATTCTGAGTTGCCCCTTCTGCAACATCGTTATTGTCATTGGTATTTGAACTCTCGTTCCCGCCAATTTCATTAATGTTTTCGCATTCATTCTCTGATTTGGTTCTGTCTACAGAGCCAGCTTCATCAGCGTTTTCTTTCTCTTTGGTACTTTCATCAGTTACTGCAACATCCTCTGTCTCACTAGCTTCCTTTGTGGGCTTGTCATCTTGTTTAGTCTCACCAGTTTCTCCCTTTTCATTCTCACTGGATGGTGCCTCATTATCCTCTCCTGAAAGCTTTGCATCCTCCTGTTTTACGGGTTCGGTTTCCCCTGTTTCTGGCGCGGGGTTGCCTATTCTCTCTTCAACGGCTGAAGGAATTTCTTCTGAAGCATTCTGCGCACTTTCACCACCTTCAGGTTTTTGCTCTTCTACTTCGGCTCTACCATCATCCACATCTGTCTTGCTCTCATCATTAGTTACGGCAGTCTCCTCTTTCGCTGGTTCAACATTCTCTTCCTTTGGTGGTTCAACATTCTCACTTGGTTGTTCTGTTGGAGTCTCATTCTTCGATTCGCTCCTGGATGTACCGTCTTCCTCCATGTGGCTACCAGGTGTATCTGGCTTGCTTTCAGTCACTGTCACATCAGGTGCTCCTTCTGCTCCTTCGGGTGACTGAGGTGTGCTGTTAGACGGAGCCGAGTCGTCATCTGCTGCTCCAGACATCTTGGGATGATCCTGTGATAAAGGATAATGACAAAAAGGGATTATACAGAAACATATTCTTGTAGTTGTCCAAAAGTCAGTAGTTCAAGCATATAGAATCAGCTATTCTTATTACAAAGGGTTATTTTCATTTATAGTATTAAAAAATGACAACCTCGTAGGCCTATTAATGCATTTGTAAAAGAGGAAGGGTGGAAAATGGATGTGATAACAAACAAGATGAAGGCTGCATGTCTATCGGTTTTTTAAAATTGTATTTAAATCATTAACAGTTTCAATGACCAAGCGACACATAAGATTATACTAATTAGATTTTTACTATACAAGTGCATGCCCAACGATGCATGTGTATATATATATATATATATTATAGATGGCGAGGATGAAATAATGTAGATTAATATAATGATAATTGATATCGTGTGTATGCCATTGCTTGCATTATGGTCAGAAGGGTTCACACTGTTCAGATTCTTAACATTTTGTGATATTTTGCTTTCAAGAAAGCCTCTCTCTTACGACGCAGTTAGCATATTATTATACATGTATTAGCATATGGTTCTTTTTCGTTCACTCTCTTGACATCACTGGTCTCCTTATTAACAGACCTATTGTACCAAGTAGGCCTACACTTTATATATTTAGTATTAAGTGCATGTTAAACAACGGCTTCAAATAGCAAACAAGACAAGATCTTTGAGAGGGCAAAAATGCGAGTGTGTAAGCACTTTAAATACTTCTCCTTATCACCACTGTCGAAATGATAAAGAATCTGTTTTTTGCATGTGCTGCTAAATATAAGTGTAGTGTTTATGCTGTGTCATTCTTATGAATAGCTTGAAATGTTTGATGATCACGTTGTTCTGGTTGTAAAGGCAACCATATTACGTAAGTCATGAGAGAATATTATTGTTCACGGCTTTATACCGAAGGCAGTGGCATAGCCAGGATTTTTTACAAATTTTGTCAACTGTCAAATTCTGCTTGGAGGGAGACCCGTATTTTTTTTCTTCTCACTTCCAAAACTCGCTCAGTTGGGGGGGGGGGGGGGGGGGTTATCAGACGTTTTCCTCCATAATTTTCTGACAATTAATTCAAATAATTCTCTGACAATATTTGGGGTTCAAAAGTTGTCAGGGGGGCAGTCTGCCCCCCTGCCCCCCCCCCCTTGGGTCTGCTAGAGTGACCGAAGGGCATTTTCCCACATACAGTAATCAATGAATATGTCTTATCGCATCTTCTAGGCTGTCTTGTTCTATTCATGCACAAGATAGTATACTGTGTCTTTTTTTTCCTTCTCATTTCTATGAAATCTAGTTGTTTCTGTGATTGTGAGCATGGTTGCTAAATGGAAGCAATTTCGGTCTCCCCGTTTTAAAAAGGACTGTCAGTTTCATCTTGGAATATACATAAAACTTGAATTTCAACTTCTATGTACATGTACATGTGTATTATAATGTATAAGATGGTACAACCAAACAAACAGTTAATGCTTCTGCACATATCTCATTATATTCATACATACATATATATATATATATATATATATATATATATATATATATATATATATATATATATATATATTGATTTATTTATTTATATACAAGTGAAAGGAGATAACATATACAACAGCTTTGGCAACCCTCGTGGAAATAAATACAATCGTGAGAAATGAAAATGAGAGAATAATGGTTGCGTATATAGCTTAAATAAAAATTCCCCATGCAAAGCTGTTCCCCCCTTTTTTTTTAAAATGTTTGCAAAGATTGAAAAAATGTCTCTGCCCAGAATCGAACCCGGGTCACTGGCTTAGAACGCCAGTGCCTTAACCACTGGGCCAGATTGAATTGTCCGACAGATTGACAAATCTTCAACCTCATTAAATATATAATATGTATATCATTCAATATCATTAATCATTATTCAATATGACACACTGACAACATTGTTCAATGTCATTGTCATAGTTCTCCATTTGGCTAAAAGGGAACCACGGCAAATGATGTGTCAATATATTATTTTCTGCAACTCCAACATGGCCTTGCAAGGCACATTATTTTCGTCCAATTTTAGAACAATATCTCAAAGACGTCTCTTTTCTGTTCTCTTCCCATCCCTTTTCTTCTCAAATGAATAACACTGGTACAAACATCGTCTGCATGCATGTGGTGACTGTAATTCGAAACTATTTTGTTTATTAACTCCATGACAACCAAATAACAAAACTGCCGATAAAACTGACACGGGATAGTGTGTGCAGGGATACATGTACATGTCTTATCATTGATGGCATACAAGGGCGTTCTTGTTTAATACGGCAGCACGAGTATATGCTTATTTGTCTGGGATAGTGGGATCAAAATGTCAGGCTGCATGGAATCATCTCCCTCTCATTCTCTTTTTCACTTTGTCTTTCATTCTATCTCCTCCTCTCAATACCTTCCTTCTATCTATTCAACTATCTCCATATATTTCACAATAAAATCTCCCCCCTCCCCTTTCTCTTTCCCTCTCTATAAAAAAATTCCTGTACCTTCTATCTTTTATCTGAACTGTCTGTAAGCTTTTCTCTCTTATTCCTTTAATGGTCAGGAATTAAATTACAGTGGAACCTAATTATAAAGAATACTGATATAAAAAAAAACAACTCATTATAACAAGGTATTTTTGCTGGTCCCACTTCTTTTTATTCTATTGTGGTTTTTTTTAATTTTTTTATATAGGCCTGTTATACAAGACATGTAACAAGGTTTCATTATAACAAGGTAATCTCCATGGCCCCATGGGAGTTTGTTCTAATGAGGTTCCACTTCCACTGTATATTATGCAGCTGCCAACTAATAAGGACTGATGTATTGTGCAAAGCTTGGCAATAACACTTTCTGAAATAATTTAATTTCAATATAAATATCATTAGGCTATATGGAAGTCATTCCGCTACAAAATCCACTGGTATATTGATTATGGCATTGTCATTGCTCATGGTGTTATAGTGGAATGGTGCAGATAATGAGATGGTTATCGAAACATATAAATAAATAACGATTTTTTGACGATGATCAAAATATCAATTGGTCTGAACATCAGAATGAAGAGGTGACTTTTTGCACATGCAATATACTATTTTTCAGGAATTATTTTGAAGAAATTATTACGAACTTTTTTTTTTAATTTAAAGAAATAAAGTAAAATGTGTGTTCGTGTTAATCAAAATAATCTTGACTTCCGATAATGTGGAATGGCATGCATGCATTTCGAGAAAGAACAGGATTAAAATTAATTATGAAACTTTTTTTTTCGTCATGCAATGGATGTATCATTCGGACCGTTTGGATCAGCAAAAAGATAAACACACTCGCAAAACTTGCTGGGATTCACATTGTGAAAACCCACTATAGGATATTCTCATCTTTCTTCGAACACTAATAATACTCGGTTTTTAAAGACATTTCTTTCTCACATTCATTTTAAATCTTGGATTTGTAATTTTTAAAAGGATTTTGTCGTCATCAGAACTCACATAGGCAAATAAAGTGAACCTTTGAAATTGCCTGAAAGCACTTGTATATAACGCAAAACAAAAAATAGAAGAAGAATGAAACCCTGAGGAAATATCCTTTTTAACGAAAAGAGAGGGTAGAGAGAAGTAATTTTCAAAAAGTTCCATCAAAATCGGTTACGAAATGAAAAAGTTATGAAAGTTTGAAAAGTCTCAATTTACTATGGCGATCCTCATGTTGGCAATGTTGCTTCAAAATGGCAGGTTTAGTAGTACAACTCTCTATGTTTTGTACACAAAATTTCACATTTTCTCCATTATCTCTAAAGATGGTGTGTGTGTATGTGTGTGTGTGTGTGTACGTATATATATATATATATATATATATATATATAGTGTGTGGGGTGAGGGTGTGTAAACATGCATATGGTTTTTCTCTTTACATATCCAAGATACAACTTTAGCATCATGCTTTGCAATTTTGTAGTATGATTTGAATATTGAGCGAGCGAGCAAACAATAGCAATTACAGTGTAATTGCAAAATTTCACAATGGAAAATTTATTTAATAAGCTATACTTTTAATACGAGCGAGCGTAGCGAGCAAGCATTTGGGAATACTGGCTCTAAGTCACTTTGGATTAGGGGCACATGTTATGAAAAAGGGAAACGTGGTACATATCATGGGGAAAAGGACACTTCAATTATTAGAAAAATAAATGAATGTGTAGAAAAGGTAGAAAAGGCAGTTCATCACAGGTAAAAAGGGACACTTATAACACCTGAAAAGGGCATTTATAAGAACGGGAAAATGTTCTGATATAAAGTAGAAAAATTAAATCAGTTTCTGTATATTACAAAGAAAAAATGACTTGTTACATTAAAAGGAATAAAAGGGATTAAAAGGGGGAAATGCTCTCGTTGAAATAGGAGCATTTATCAAAGGTAAGGTGAGGGATGAGGTGTAATTATCAAAATGGGCACTTAAAAGAATATGGAACTGGGACTTACTCGAAAGAAAAATGGTGGTACTTATCTGTAGTTTAAGGGAAAAGAAGGGGCACTGTGCCCACATGCAACGCCCGGAGCGGTGCTTCTGACCGGGCCTACGTGTTATGATTGTCATTTCATAATTCTTCTGTGTGTAGTTGGATGATGATGACACAGGTCATCATCCTCCTCGATAAATATAGGGTGTGATGCATTGATTTGCATTCCCTCTTTCTTCACCACATTCGATTCATGTGCCTATATTTTCATTTCAGTTTTGCAGAATTACATTATAAAGGAAAGTTACCGACTGAACCTTCTTAATCCAGTATAATTACTTGTACTTTTAATCTAAATGATTTTTCTGCATTGTGGCTTCGGAAAAAAAAAAAATCACCTCTAAATATATTTGGGGGTGGTAACACATGCAGGCCAACACCCCCCCCCCCCCCCCAATTCATTAACAAAAAAATTATACCTCCATATCACTCCCAGATCAACACCCATGTTGTATAATTTGAAGTAGATGGTTTTCACTTTTCTAGTGGTGTAAAAATATATCGGGAGAAATCAAAAGCCACGACAGCATTGTAGATGAATATTAATAAATTCATATAAATCGACAATATTGTACACAGATATATAACATTTATATTGAAATAAAGAATATATAAAAATGAAATTAATAGATAATAAATCCAATTTATCTACAACATAATATAATAATGTATATTTTCCACCACTTTTTTTTTGTTTTTTTGGGGGTGGGGTGAAACCTGGGGGGATGTTTGTACACACCACCCCCCCCCCCCCCCCGCTATCTACGCCCCTGATGATATAACTTGAGCTAAGTAAGAAGGAGACCGTAAGCTGCACCTTATGGGGAAAATATGAAATTTTGTGTACAAAACATAATGGAGAGTTGTACTACTAAACCTGTCACTTTGAAGCAACATCGCCAATTTGACGATTGCCATAGAAAGTAAATTGAGACTTATCAAACTTTCATAACTTTCTCATTTCGTAACCGATTTTGATGGAACTTTTTAAAAATTGCTTCTCTCTGTCCTCTCTTTGCATTAAAATTGTTTTTCCCCAGGGTTTCATTCTCCTTTAAAATTATGTACACTTTTGTGTATACTTAGACGTTGATTGAATACCATTTAATGTTTAAAAATGGAAATAATTATATTGAATATGAATAAGGTAGGTTTTATATGTCTAATCTCTTCTTTTGCTTCAAGGTAGATTTCATTTATAACTATCCAAGCGTATACCTTGGGCTATATATATATATGTATATATATATATATGCAAATTATGTTGGTCGTTTCAAACATAATTTATAACAAATTCGTTCATTTCTGTCAGACCTGCATGTTGATATTTTATAGGCGTCTAAAATACCTTCAATGATTTTACACACGGTTTGACGGTTTGAAGAGTCAAGGCTACGCCATTGAAAGTAGCTGTCGTAATTAAAGGAATTTCACTAAATATATACCGCGTGAGAGAAAAGAGCTAGTGCACCATATTGAGAGCTGAGCTTGGCAACCATAATTATATAGGTCTATACACATGCACGCATCATAGAGCATGGATAATAGAACAAAATCATGCCTTCATGATCTTCATCCATGCTTTCATCCATTGAATGGCTGAACGTTCTGGTATTTTTGTAACTAGTAAATTAAGTAATCTTCTTTTTGCTTTTGGGGAGAAGAGATTGGGAAAATACACAAAAACAACAACAACAACATTTTCTAAAAGTCGGGCTCACATATTGATATGCCGATATACAGGAAAGTACAAGCTGCAAAGCGTTCATTTATAATGTGCATGCACAATGATGGAAAGTGGTACATAATTATGCCGTCGCATCATCTCGATCGGGACAAAAATATTGTTGAGTCTACATGTTTTCTGCATGTGGCCATAAACAATGTTTTAATTAATTAAGGCATGTCTCTGAACTGGGTCTAAACATTTTGAATTTCAGGCAAAGGACTTAAATATATTTTAAACCTGTCCCTTCGTGACGGCCCTTTTACGTCATATTTGAGTAAAACTGATACGGGCAAGGCATGCAACAAAATGAATTGGCCTATTTCATCACAAATCCTGTACATATGTATAATCCAAATATTAGCAAATATAAATGCTTGCAATTTCATACTGGATATTCCTTATTGAATAGAATTCTGCTTTTAGAATTTAGAAATTAGAATAACTTGGTATCGGGATGGACTTTCCCTTTTCAGTTTAAGTCAATGATTATTGTCTCTAAATCTCGTAATTACAATTGTAATTCATTATTTGTTGTATCTCACCATTTTATTATATTTCATTTATGTAAAGTCACATGGATAGGAAAAGAAGACCTTCGGGTGTATATATATATATATAGTTATTTCTTTTCCCGGCATCTATGTTACTCTCTTCTAAATCTAATCACTGTTTTGTTTTCACTGATTTCTTGGTTTTTTCCCAATTGTCTTTGCCGAATAAATAATAATAATAATAATTTTTTTTCTCGATCTCCCAGAGAAAATTACAGTCATATATAGTTATCAAACCAAGGAGGTACCTCTTTTGTCAACCTGAAGAATATAGACAGAAACTTGTTTATATCACAATATCATTGATCATTATTATAATCATGAGAGAGAAAATCATAATCGAATACCCTTTGTTATATATGATAAGAGTTTTTGAGTACTCTAACTTCCTTAAATATATTTACTGTTATATAGCAATTATGACACTAAAAACGAGCCATGAAAATAATTTCACATATTATAAAAATGGACAAAGTTCACTTATATTCCACATCTCTATACTTACACATGAACAAACATCCTAACTGAACTGTCATGATCATCTGTCATTGAAATTGTTTTATTTTGCTAAACTATTAGCAATTACACACGAATGTTTCGTCATTGGTTTAAAATTGCAACTTTGCCTCCTATTACAATCGACATGTAAGACATTCATATGAAAATGAGACAATATTCATACACCATGCATAGCTATAAATTTGCCAGAATAGTATATGCGTATATAGTATTCAACAATATTTTGAATAATGATATATCGATTATAATAATAGTCATAATGATACCTACCCGTTCTTAGTGAAGGAAGGGAAAATTATTTTTTCAGTACACCTGGATATCCAAACTTAATGACCGATGAAGCTTATGAATTATGATGTCATCTTCGAAATCCCATTGCATTCACGGCGATGGAATATACATACAACATGGGGTTGTGAGGTTGTGACGTTTTGTATCCTGGATTAGAAAAGTGAATTACGTTACGAGCCATGAACGAAAGAACTTCAGGTTCAGCAGTATAGAAGTATATGTTCCTGGTTAGTGAGAGGTTTTGCCATTAAAAATATAATTTCATACAATTTATTATAGTAGACTAGAGAGACGAAAAATATGCAGAAAATGTTGCCTCAAAGTCAGTCTTGGTACAAGGTAATTCCTCTTTGACTTTGGTATAATAATAGTACCGGAACAAAAGTTCATCACCATGAGCTACCACGGTACCAATCGACTGGTTGTGAACGGGACAAAGGCAACTGGTGCACAGAGGAATCTAGCACACAACTGGTTCGTTATGGCCCAGTGACCCTGTCTCGAGGGTGCCGTAATACTCGTAACACAAGGGGTCAGAGTCTGGGTTTCATTGTTTAGACCGTTGCCATGGTCACTCCTATTTGCCGCATATTCTGGTGTCGGATTACACGCTATGTCGGCTGAATGATCAGATCCGGGTAAAACCGTCAAAATACTGGGCTGTGTTCTCTCTTCCACCTCCCTGGTTATTCACTCTTCATCTGTTTAAAAATATTTATCGAATTGTATAGAACCAAAAAGGAAAGTATCAAATGACTGGACAAAATTATGCCCACAATAATGTTATATGATATGAACGATTTCTTGGTATTATCCCAAGAACACAAAGTTTATTACTCTTACAGTATTAATTTTATTTCTATCATCACTCATGACATCTGTTCTTCGTCTGCGAACGATTTACTTATATACATTGGGAGTCCACCCTGATATCAAGTTGGTTTTAAGAGAAACAGATCAGAAACTTTTGGAAAAATCAGATGAGAAATAATAAAGTTATGAATTTTTGAAGTTGTAATCAATCAAACAACAAATTGGCAACTCAATGACATCCTCGCGAGCTTCTCTTTTTGTATTTGCCCTGTAATGGAATCATAAATCTCCATTTTCTCTATATTGTAGAGAAAATATTAAAACCAACATGCACCCTATATAGATATAATAATTGCACAATACGTTTTTGCACAAAACTTCCTGATAGGACAGGAGCCTGTCCCGAAATAGTCACCCCATTTTAGATTTGACCCCTTAAAAAAAAAAACGAAGCCGCCGGGTTTGGCCCCGACCCCTCAGACCCCCTCAAAAGGTCCCCGAGTCGGGTCGATTTCAACCAAACATAATTATGCGGCAAACTTTGTCGGAGGGAAGGTGTATATACTTATACATTATACTAAAACACAATAACTGACATTTTCCGTCGGGATGGGTTAATTGTCTGACGGCTCCTAAAACTTGAGGCAAATTTTTCCCCTTAAGGCACATGGACCAAATTTTGTCCGAAGGAAGAGGTATGGGTGTACATTACAAAAATATAAAAACTGCCAAAAATTTTCAAACGCCGGAAGGGGTTGAAACGGTACACTGTCGCTTGGTCTACCACCACTTGGTCTAATTATCAGTTCGTCGAACTCCACGTGCATGGTCTACCTTCATTTTGTCTACAACCAGTTTGTCGAATTACCATTTCGTCTAATTTCCATTTGGCCTAATAACCAATTCGTCTAATACCCAGTTTGGCTAACCCCATTTAGTCTAAAACCCATTTGGGCTAATTTTCACTTCGGCTAATTTTCTAATTTTCTATTTCCAAATAGTCAAACAGTCCAAGCCACATATTATACAAATATACAGGGCCCGAGGAAATCTAGTGCGATCTATGGGGTCGGTCGAAGTGACTACAGTCGTCTATTTCCTCGAGGGGCGAGAGCCCCGAGAGAAATAGACGATTGACTGTAGTCGCTGAGACCGACCCGATAGATCGCACTAGATTTCCGAATAAAGGCCCTGTATATTTGTTTTATATCCCTCATCAACAATTAAATATATTTGGATTTAACTTTAATCTAGATATGGCAAATTAATGTTAGATGGTATAAATCTCGCGTTGTTAAATCTATATAGGCCTACGGTTAGAGCAAAACACAGTGGACGCTAACTAACTTAGAATAGATTGACGCGATTGATAGTGGCTGGCTGAGCCCGAGGCTGAGACCGACCCGGCGTAGATCGAAGTAAATTTCAGAATAAAGGCCCTTACATTAATTTTCTTTTATAGGCCTCTAACTTTTAGGACTAGGTTGTCTATAACATCAAGTTCATTTTAATCCTATTATAAAGTGCTAAAGGGTAGTACTAGATCTAGATCTATACCGTAACGTAATCGGTGAAATTCCGAAAGTGAAAAGTATATGGCTAGTTATGAACTGCACAGGCACAGTTAGATTAAATAAATAAAAAATAATTTAATACAAGGCTAGGCTAGGCCTAACTTAGTCTTCGGGTCGGCTAGCATTTAATTAATGTTAATTACTACTACTGTTAGAGTCTGGTAGGCTAACGTTAAATAGATCTAGCTATATTCAGGTCTAACTTTGTTACTAGCGGCTAGCCCTAAATAAAAAGTAACACAAAACAGTATTAACAAACAGTTAAAAAGGGTCAAACGACATAATTATAATATGACAGTTTACACTCAAATGAAATTTTACCTGATATAACCGAACACGGTAGATAAAGTTTACCTGATAATTGAATATAGGCTACTTCATTTGTTTCCAATCCTGGTTTGTTTTTGGTCCTCGTCAATTAAAATCATTTTTTTTTCCTTTCAAAGGACACTAGGCTAGACATACTAGGTCGCCATGTTTTGATTTCGACTGATGACGTGCGCGTTACGACGCGCATTAGCTAGTACGATTGCGCATGTTGAGAAACAGCTGATCTACTGACCTACATCCAATTACAATTACATAACCAACACGTCGTGTGTCCGGACAGGTCACTTTTAAACAGTAAATCGAACACAATTTCATGCAAATTGTCAAGAATCTTTGACAAGATAGGTTGACAGAATTATCGATTGTAAATATTTACCGGGCTTAGTGTTACTTCATGCATATTTAGCAAAATTGACGGCTATTTTTTGTTCAGTGTCCGCCCCCCCCCCCCCCCACCCCCTCACTTTTCTTTATATGGATTTATGAAAATTCTCGGGCTCGGCGTAGTTTCACTGGTGCCCGCGCCGTCCCATCGCGGGAGTCACCCGAGGGAGACTACTGGCTGCTCGCCGTACGCGTCAAGAGAAATGATTCTAGGGAGCAAGGGGCAGTCGGAGGCATGATAGTAAAAAAACTATCATACTCTGAAAAGTTTGACGTCACTAAACCTATTTTTCTCCCGGAGTAATTTCTTTTTCTGGTAGAATTATGATTAATCACATGAACTGCTCTCGACCAATCCAAGAGCAAGAAATTTTCAATGAGGGATATAAAGTCTAATATCCATTTGGACTACACCTACTTTGGCTAATACCATATGGTCTACCTATCATTTGGTCTAATTCCATTTAGTCTAATAACCAGGTGCATGGCTACTTATCATTTAGTCTAACTGTCATATAGTCTAATGACCATTTGGTCTAATATCCAATTCGTCTAATAACGTTAGGCTACTTACCATTTGGTCTAATTTTCATATAGTCTAATGACTATTTGATCTAATTACTATTTATTCTTCTGGCCATTTAGTAGCAAGTTGAGAAAGGACAGGGAAATGAAACTTTAACAAAAATGAAACTTCAAAGAAGTCATCTACGTAAATGTGCATTAAAAGAGTTATTCACCTTGCTGCTGCTTATATCAAGATCAATCAATGTCCCTACATTTTATATGTTAATTATTTAATTTATTAAAATCAATTATTTAGTTTTAATTTTAGTAATTAAAACATTCATAGGTCTCCTCTTCCTTTCATGACTTAAGTAAAAGAATCTGATTTTGTATTGCACTTCAAATTATGTTTGTTGGGTTGATAATCTGTTATTCATGTTTCTTATTTGATATCCGATGTACAAATGTTTGTGCAAGTAGTCAATAAAAGCTAGGGGCGATGCCAGCTAGGGTAATTTCATAGGAGGGGCAAGATGACCCATAGACTTGGGGTTTCAACGAACTGGGTACCTTTTTTGGAAAAGGGGGAACTCAATTATAAAGGGTGAAGACAAGAATGGAAAATGGCGTTTTGATACGTTGCTGTACCACTACATTGTATTTAACACACATTAAATTTTAAGGATATATTTTCTAATCTTTGCATAATAATATTATGCAATTCTGTTCTACTCCTAACTTGCAAGCGAGCGACCAAATACACTTTGTTCTTGTTGAAGGTCATGCATGGTGCTTGGCTGCTTGCATTACAAAGTCATTTCATGACGAAGATGCCGCAAAAGCGTTCAATTTCAAGCACAGTCTCTCAATAAAAGAGATAGATAAGACTTTATGTTACTGCCATGAGTTACAATAAGTGAGTGTGAGTGAGCGTAGCGAGCAAGCTTCAGGCGGGCGGGGGATATTTTAATTGCTGCAATATTATTAAATTTTGGGCATTGTGTCCCCAGCTCTCGCTAAGTTCTTTCAAAGGTGTCACACTGTTGTCATATCAAGAACTAAATATTCTGCCATTAAGCTTTTCTGATTCTTTTGAGCTATGCAAACTGCTATTTTCAGGGGCGACGCTACAGGGGGGGGGGGCAGGGGGCGGTTGCCCACTATAAGTTTTTCATGTGACCAAAAAGAGAGAGAGAGAGAGAAGAAAAATGAAAAAAGAAGGAGAAGAAGAAGAAAGAAGAAGAAAGAAGAGTATAGGGCCTATGCAACTATTATTATTATTACTATTATTATTATCATTATTATTATCATCATCATTATTATTATTATTATTATTATTATCATCATTATTATTATCATTATTATTATTATTATTATTATTATCATTATTATTATTATTATTATTATTATTATTATTATTATTATTATTATTATTATTATTATTATTATTATTATTATTATTATTATTATTATTATTATTATTATTACCATCAAAAAACCTGTCCAGGGATGGCTAACAAAATGACGCATAGTGTTGTTGGTAGGTGCGTGGACGAAAAGGGAATAGCCCAACAGGCAATTAGCCTTAGTGATAATTAGACAAAGTGATGTTTAGACAAACTGGCATTTAGACCAACTGACAATTAGGCTAAATGGAAAATGGACTAAATGAAAGTTAGACCAACTGCACATTAGACCATATAAATGCCATGTAGACCAAATGGATACTAGACCAAGTGGATTTTAGACGAAATGCCTGTAGACCAACTAGTTTTAGACTGACTGGGAATTAGACAAACTGACATTAGACGAACTAGTAGTAGACCAAGTGATAACAAAATAAAGTCGACGAAATGGTAATTAGACCAAATGGTAATTAGACCAAGTGATAATTAGCCCAAGTGGTCATTAGACCTTCCGGTTATTAGACCAAGTGAAAATTAGACCAAATGAAAAGTGGACCAAAAGGGTTTAGCCCGAATGAAGGTAGCCCATCTGGAAATTAGAATAAGTGGAATAAGTGAAACACCCCCTAAAGACACACCAAAGTGCCCCTAAACCTATTTCGTCTATTTCGTTCTGGGATATCAGCTGAGACTACGTCTGGCTTTTCGAAATCCTCGAAAGTCAGAAAATGTTACAAAACTCCTCCTATCAGACGGATTTTTCTATCTTCCCTAAACCAAGCTTTGCTTCCAAAAATGCTCTGGATGTGAAGATCATTTTTTGGCATTATGACTCTAAAGTGTCTCATTCAATTCAGGTAAAATTTACATAGCCGGTATACGATTGTGTTGATCGTTTCCTTTGCCCGCCAATGATCTTGAAAGTGGGTTAATTATATGACTCCATTGCAGAAACTATAAAAGACACTCTTTTCAAGATACCCATGCAGAAGCAAACACCAAAAGTGTTGGTTTTCAGAATCGTACACTTTAAAAAATAACTGTAAAACTATATACAGGTTTTTTTGCCCTTGAAATTACAAGTTATTGCCGTTATTTCAATTTTACAGTCTTTTTCCTGTAAAACAACAACAAGTTTGTTGGTTTACCGGAAATCAGCATATAATTATTTACAATCGCCATGATCGCCCAACAAACTTGTGTTGTTTTACATGAAAAAAACTGTAATTTTATGTCGGGCTGTTGTAAATATATATGCTGATTTCCGGTAAAAAAAAACAAAAAAAACAGAACAACTGTGGAAAAACGGGCATTCCCGGTAACCTGACTGTCAGGAAATTTCCCGTGAAAATTAATATGGGGTTTTTTTTTAATATACAGTGTATATAACAAAACATTTGGGGCTTAAAATTATGAATACTTTTGTGTGATTTGCATTTGAATTGATCATATATATAGGTATCGATAAAGTATGATCAATTCAAATTTGATATTGTAAGATAATCTTACAATATCAAATCTAACATGCAGAGGCCAGAAAAGGTCTGGGGTTAGCACACTTTGGATTTTGACATCTTGGTCACATGCATAAATATAACCCCTGTGCAGTCAATGGTGAAGAGTTGCCCAACAAAACGGTACCAAAAAGGAGGGAATCATCATTCTATTCACTATATAGCGTATTTGAAAAGGGTGAGGGGGGGGGGGGGCAGGGGGGAATTTCCCTGACAAATATTAACCATTACAAAAAAAAAACCAAAAAAAAAAATGACTCTTTCATTAAAAGCAGGAAATTTCAAGCAAATTGCTTTTAAAACCTCGTATAATTTTTTTTTTATGAAGGAGAATTTTTCAACAATTTTCTAGCTCCGTCGCAAAACAATTATAAGTCTAGACTTTGTGAAGCGAAACGTGAAAAACTTAAGCAGAGCTAATATTGAGGCACTATAAGCTAAACAGAGCTAATTTAAACTCCTCTTTTATATACGATACTGAAGATATACTATCTGAAATATCTTCAGACATACAAATTAATAGTTGATGTATGATTGATAAAGAATAAAACCTGTCCTATAACAATGAAAACGCAATGATGCGAAAAAGAAAAAAAGTTGCTCTCTCTCTCTCTCTCTCGGAAATGTGGCGTTGCTAATGACACTAAAAGCAGTGTATATAAAAAATAAAATCCAAAAGAATAACTTGCAAATTATGAAAAGATTGGTGAAATAAATAGTGGAAGACATACCCAGCTCCTATGCCCTTCCAACGCAAGTTATATAGGGCCTGAAAAGAATTTTTCTCGATCACCATTGGTTCTATATGCTTTATCCCCCCCCCCCCCCCCCACTCCCCCTCTGAACACTCTAAAAACTAAAGTGTTAAATCACCATTTAAAAGGGCCGAGGAATGACAAATTTTTCAAAATTGTAGATTAACACTTTTAACATGCTGGATACAACACTATATGGGTGAATCCAGCTGTTTAAAAGAGTTAATCTACCATTTTTAAAAAGTTGTCACTCCTCGGCCCTTTTAAATGGTGATTTAACACTTTTAGTTTTTAGAGTGAAGCCATGGAAGGTTTGTTTATTGTTTGATGGATTTTTTTTCTGCGTTCAGTAGCATGATACAAAATAATATAATACAGAAAAATACATAAACATATTTTCATGCAGACATTAACAATTTACTTCTAAGATATTTATATGGGAAATTAACATTTTACAATTAACAGAATTTGTGAACACTGGAGACCGTCATCATTATGAGCGAGTTGCTTGATGTTGATGGAGGCTTCAAAGTAAAAAAGCGACATAGAACTGACAAATTTTTGAAGAAAAGTGGGCATGAGGGCGCAGTGCAAGTGCAAGGTCCAGATACGCAACTGATTCTACTGATATAGCTGTCAAATTATTTCATATTTATAGCTCCATCTTGACACAATAGGCAATTTAAAAAATGTGTACTTTTTTCTGACTCACACTATGACGTAGAAACATTTGAACACAATCATTATACCGTAAATCTTAATGATAAAGGCCCATCTTTGAGTACTATACAGGCATAAAAATATATTATGTTGAAACTGCAAAGTATATCTATGTTTTTTATTTTCGTGTTGTTTTTAGTGTTTAATAATGGTTTTAAAACTGCTCAATTACAATAACAATTTTAAGCAATTAAAAAAAAAGGGTCTATCTTTATGAATATTAATATGGTACATTTTATTTTATTTTGTTTTGTATTAAACATGATTCAGCTGTCAGTGGGTAAATGGGGAAATTAATAAACTAGAAATTAAACTCTTTTAAACTGCTGGATTCAGCCCTTGTAATGTTGTACCCAGCATATTAAAAGTGTTAATCTACAATTTTGAAAAAGTTAATTGTCACTCCTCGGCCCTTTTAAATGGTGATTTTTAGAGTGTATACCCTTAAACGCGTAACCCGGGTTATCCGCCCAATGCTGAAAAAATACCCTTTTTATCCGTTTTCAATATACGCGGATGATTTACGGGTCTCAATGAGACAAGCCCACCCCCCCCCCCCCCCCGGGTTAAACTATCGGAGTTTTTGAGACGCCTGGAAATACCTATAACCTGATATAGTGCTAGAGCTAGCAGCACGCTGTTCAATTTTCACGCTTACACATATATATATCACATTATTATTGATGCACTATCATTTTCACCGTGTTTGTCATATGTATTTATGTGCTTATATTATACCTGATGGTATTCTGTTCCTATTCACCCCAGTTATTTAGTAAAAATTGAAACTAAAAAAAAAACCAAAACAACAACAACAAAAACAAGAAGAAGAAGAAGAAAGAAAGAAACAGAGAGAGGTAAGATTTAAAAAGTAAATCCCGAACACAACTTAGTCTTTCACAGGCATCATAATTACAGTGGAAAGTCACTATAACGAGGACATTGGCACTATGAACATTATATGATCATGACAGAATCTCTTGATATCATTTAACAAAAGAACATAAAGACTTGCAAACAGCAAAATTTCCTTGTTATACTCAGGAATCTCGTTATATCAGAGCTCTATATCTCCATTGTATTTGAGAGGTCTTCAATTAAAATGAGATTTCTCAGTAGATCTAGATAATAAGTATAATCAGGGAGGTGGAAGAGCTCTTCCACCTCGCTGGTATATATTATTGAAATATCTCCATTTTAAAACATATTCCAGTCTTTCCTGGGGTGGTATTTGATTGTTGTACTTTTGTTATAACTTCCAGAGATAATACCGCGCTAATATTGTTGTAAGTTAATTGGCATTCTGAAAATTGCCTTAGCGGGATATTAAGGACCGCCTTTATATCATCTCTGACATGCCCATTTTTTGACACTTTACCAATCAAGATGGATTTTCAGGCGTAGTTAAAGTTACGCTTCTAAAATGCGCCATGCGCTATCATATAGACTGCAATAATGAACAAAATGGCTCACCCAGGCTGCTCAACCAAGTCACATATTAATGTAAAATCATCGAATCCCACCTGTAATTTCTTCAAAATGTCTTCTCTATGAGATCTTGAATCACACACAGTCTCCATCTTGCTATTCAAGCATGTATACTGTCTGATTCTGCATGACTAGAAAAATCAACAGCTATAAGAGCTGTTGTCAGTTTTGTTGTAATTACCATGGAAGATAAGATACAACGACAGGTAAAATAATTTTCAGAATACCAATTATCTCATGATATCTTCAGCGCGCATATGTAAATTAGGATCATTCGCAGAGTAAACAAAGATACAACAAAAGTTACAACAAAAGTCACAACAATTTTCAGAACACCAATTTTATATAATAATGAAGATACAAGAATATTAGAAATAAAACAGTTTTCAGAATACCGCCCCTGGTCATCATTTCATGCCACACATTGTTAGATAACTGTTCAATTTCTGGGGAAGCTTTGTATTTCCCTGCTTTAGGTATTTAGTACATAATATCAAAATGAATGAAAGGCGGGTCTTTGGAAGAACTCAAACGCAAATCAAATTTCTCACTTTTTGATCTTATTCACCCCGTTACAGTTCCAAAACTTATCTTACCGCATTTTGAAAAACCGAAAACAAAGCAAGTGGCAAAGTCAACCGAAAAAAAAAAAATATCTTCGATATAAATGAATATGGATGAGTGGTGGTGATGAGTGGTGGTGTGGCATGCACTGCACTCTGATCTGGTATTTCCATCGATGGTGTCGATGGGTATTTCATGCATGCAGCTGATTGGTCATATTTTTGCAGACTACCCCTATTTTGGTTTTCAGCGCGAGATCATACACACTCCATGCATGTGCATAATATTGGCTTCCATATCATTAATTGGCGTAGTTTTAGTTTCGTGTGCAAAATGTCACGTGCCAAAAAACGACATTTTGCATGCTGTGTGACTTGCATCCGCTCAAGAACAGAGGTATTTTGGAAGATATATTGGTTATAGTTGAAGAAATTCATGATTTGAATATTTAGAATGTATTTCAAATTACTGTTGATTGAAATTGCTGTGTGCGAGTGTGTTTCTGATGTTTTGTAAAAACGTAAACAACGTCCACGTGCTGGTGTGTTTACGCTGTAATACATAGCGTAGAGTCCTTCTTTGATTAAAATGGCAATGGAATGGCCGCGCGCCATGGACCTGCCGTGATAGGGAAGAAAACGGTTGTGAATGTTGAATTATGGGGACCAGCTTTATTTAGAAGACCCACAGCTTACTTGATTTAGATCTTTTAAATTCTGTCTAATCTAAAGTAAACGTTTGCAAAGCAAGTTGCTTTTGCATTCTCATTCTGGCCTGGCTGTGTCGGCATGGTCGGACACAGTCTCGCATCATCATGGGCATGGCATTTGGGCACATCTAATAGTTACTTAAAGCACATGGTCATGCCATGTCATGGCCGGGGTGACTCGACTAGCCTTGGCTTTACCATTAACGTTAATTCCTACGACATTATCGTGAATAGGTCCCCTCTCATTCACTCCGCACATTATAGCCTATAACAAAGTTAGACTTTTTGTCTTTAGTAAAGGTTTATTAAGTGCAATGCTATGTCTATACCATGCCCATCTGAACCACTCTCAGCCCCACACCACGTACGTAATACTATAGTGGTCATATTGACCACTACGCGGGATGAATGCAAAAATACTAGTCATTTTCTATCGCATGTATTTAAGGTATGGGGAAAAAATAAGATAATTATTTCAAATACTTCCTTTAAAATTCAGCTCTTTAAAATCTTACTCCTACATTAAATGGCCATTAGAAAGCACTTCTGATATTTCCAGCAAAATTCAAAGTCAAAATCATGTCCAAAACCTAAGAAATCCCCGCCAATTTTTTTCCTTGTACGTGGTGTAAGTAAGTTTTAATTAAACTCTGGTTTAACTTAGACTGGAGTTTAAGTTAAACCGGAGTTCACCATATGGGCCAATAGGATTTACATTTACTGTACCCTTTCTGAAATTCTGAATATGTTTTTATTTGTCTTTTTATTTTGTTATTGCCTTACAACATTGGTTTCGGAGAAAAAATATGTCTATGTCATATGAGAGCGTTGAGTGATTTAGCACTGGAAAGCTCTAAAAGAGCTCTGATAAAAAAACTGGGAAATACATAAGAACTGGTATTTAACAAAGTCAAATTTTCATCAAGTAGAAGCTTTCGTGAACAAAAATGTTTTTTTTACACTGATTAGTTTGCAATTTCTTGTCCATGCAGATAAGGTTAATGAATAGAGATCCAAAATGAGTTCTGGAACATGCTTCAACTGTGGCAAGACTGGGCATATTGCTCGCAACTGCAATGGGCCAAGAATGGACAATGATGACTACCCTAGGTCAGGTGGAGGAGGAAGAAGTAGAGGTATGTAGTTTTGAGTCTAGTGCAGGAAAAGAATTGGATTTCTCTCCAAATAAAATGAAATATTAACCTTTATTTATTAATATTCTTGATTGGTGCTTCTTGTATCTTTTTAACCTGAGAGATGGTGATTACACAGTATTTGGTTAATGATCTTGACTTATGCCTTTTTTTAATAAAAGGGTACATGTAGATTTCCAAGCCTACAATTTTTATTCATAGTAATCATAATCATAATGATAAAAGGAATAGTAATAATTATAATAAAAGTAAAAACGATATTTATGATAAATAGATATGTATTTGTATAGTCCCCATGTAGTCCATAGGATTGAATTTTTGCAAGAATAGAAGGTCAGGACACTGCACATTAGAATATAAAAAAATTCCCTGCATTTCTTATTAATGAGAATTAATCAACTGTTGACCTTGATTTGGCTACATGTAGGTCGTTTTACAAATGCTAAAGGTAGGTCCAGAGTGTTGCCTTAGTAGGCAAGTGGTGTCATTCTGCATGTATACACTGTAGATCTGTAGTGTTGTGTTTAGATTAGACTTCACTGCAGTGTAGTGATTAATGTTGATTGACTCACTTTTATGCCTCTGCTCCTGTGTTGCTTGAGGCATTTGTTCTAGAGTAGTCTGTTTTGTTTGTCCCACTTATTAACTGCAATAACTGACCATTGTAGACGACCCAACAGGCAGAGTAAAGACACAATCATATATTCTACTCTTAAATTTGAAGGGATATGAAAATATCAGTAAGTAAAAGTTCTAATTTAACATTTAAATGTGGTCATTGAGCATTCAATATATAGTCCTTTTGCTTGGAATGCAAGAATGATAACTTTTGGGCAAGTCTTGAGGTATGGAAAATTCAAAATTATGAAAAATTGAAAATCATGTCGATTTTGCAACCAGAATTCTCTTTTCTGTGATGTGATTGTATATAGGACTAATTTCAAAGGAATTCTTCCATACAATAGTCACCACCCTTATGATATTGTGTCCCAGGCATAAACCATCCTTTTTACTAAAGTCCCTTTAATGGAACAGAAACCAGACACTGCAGTCGAGCATTTCACCAGTTTCATAACTTGAATTTACATAGTGTTTTGCGTTTGTTGTATTATGCACATAGTTGTGTGAATTGTGTTATATATTTAGATCTTTGACTAGATTTAACAGTTTGCTGAATGTGTCCAAAATAACCAGGAAGCCATTCACAGTAATATTGAAGTCTTTAAAAAAAAAAATCATTAAAAATTGGTTTCTTGTTAATTTTGAGGGCTAAGAGGCATTTTACAGAAGATGACGTGTGAGAATGGTCATTACCTTCAAAATTATCAAGTAATCTAGTATTAAAGCATCTGCACTTTGACCCATGTGACATTTGACTACTCTGTGTAAGTCAACTTGTGAAAACAAAAGCTAGTATCATTGAAAGTACTGAGTATGGGTGTGCAAAGGTTGGTTGTTTTCATGTACATAGAACTTTGATCTTCTTGCTGACTTGCACCATAGATTAGTGCATTTGTGTTTGATGTTGGCAATTTAGCATGATGTATGGATATAAGAATATGCTCAGTGATATTCATGTTTTAAATTATTCTTTTATATTTGTATATCCAGATTGTAAGTACAGTATGTGTGGAAGAAGAGGTCCATGTACCTGTTGATAAATGTAAAAAGTATATTGATAATAGTTAATGAGAATCAAATAATTATGGATCTGCTGGTTTTTGTATCATTTTTTTAAAAGCCAAAACGCAACTATTAATTCGTTCCAGATGTAAAGAAAATGTATGTGCAGGAATCTTGAATGGAAAAAGAGAATTGGAATATTGCTTTCTCCAATCCTTAGTAAGGTATCCCCTTTTTTCATCTTGAATTGATATTTCTCTTTTGAAAATATGTATCTTTCTTCTTGTTTTTTTTGTCATTGAATTCAGCCATTTCATTTGAAATACAATGTGTTCAAGATATGTATTTTGTTATTAAAATCTTATTTCCTCACTGTTTTACTCTTTAATCTTTTAATATTTCTTTCATTTGTTTTGTTGTTGCAGACACACGTTGTTACAAATGTAACCAGTATGGCCATCGGGCCCGTGATTGCCCAGATACCACTGAGGAGGGTAAGAGTAAACTTTCATTTTTCATAACATATATTCAGACACACACACAGACACGCACCAATAAAGAATATAGTACATCAAAGCAAGAAATTAAAAAAAAAAAATTTTAAGGGACATTGTATTACATGTTTTTGATTAACAGAACTATGCTGAATGGTACTTTCTCTGTTAGTTTTTGCTAATTCGTGCAACAGCTGATAAGTGATAAAAGCCAGTGATAGACTCTACCACATGCTTATTGTCTGGTTTAATGCACAACTTATAGGCAGTGCTCCACATAACTGTATCCTTTTTACCCTAGAAAAAAATTAATGGGGCTAATGGCTTAAGGTTTGGGGACCTAGTCCCATATAATTTACTTTGGAAAGATATTTCACAGACTCTTCACTATCAGGGAGTGTGTGTAATTTTGTATATTGGAGATTTTTTAAATGAGGTAATAAATTCTTATAGGCCAGGAGCCTGTCCCGAAATAGTCACCCCATTTTACCCGTAAGATTTGACCCCGTAAATTTACTTAGACCATCTAAGTCATTGACAAAAAGGTTGTCAGCCTGACCGAAGCCGCCGGGTTTAGCCCCCGTAGCCCCCAAAAGAGACCCCAAAGTCGGGTCGATTTCACCCCATCTCACCCATGCACCAAACTTTGTCAGTAGGAAGTAGTACATGTATGACTGGACATTACAAAACACAAAAAACTGACAAAAATTTCTGTCGGGATGGGGTGTCAGACGGCCCCTAAAAATTGGGGTAAATTTTTCCCCTTAAAGCCCAGAGACCAAATTTTGTCAGAAGGAAGAGCTATGGATGTACACTCCAAAAATATAAAAACTGACAAAATTGTCCATCGGGAAGGGGGTGTCAGATCCCCTGAAATGAAATCTCCAAAGTGCCCTATGACAATGCTTTGCCCCCCAAAATGCTCTGTATGGGAAGAAAAACCATTTTCTTACCTTCTGACTATGATAATTCATAAGTGTTTTATTCAATTTATTTTAAATTTTCATAACATAATTTTAAGTATAATAATCTTCTTGAGGTGCAATTGGGTGTTAATTGGTCTTTTGGTTAATAAGTTATTGAATTATGAAAAATGTATTGCTTTCTCAAAAGTAGCCAAAAAATATTGTCAGGATTATGTAAACACACCCATTGTCCATCTTCACCTGTTTGACAAGGCATAATAGAAGAGCTTTTCAGGTATCTGTGGTATGTGACTGCCAGGCTGAAATGTACTATTCATGTGTTAATTGCACAGATACCAAGCAAGCTCCTCTATTATGCCTTGTCAGATGGTCAGTGGCTGTGTTTACATAATCCTGACAATATTTTTTGGCTACTTTTGAGAAAGCAATACATTTTTCACAATTTAATAAATTATTAACCAAAATACCAATTAACACCCAATTGCACCTCAAGAAGATGATTACACTCAAAATTATGTTATGAAAATTTAAAGTGAATTGAATGAAACGCTTTTGAATTATCATAGTCAGAAAGTAAGAAATGGTCTTTCTTGGCATACAGAGCATTTTGGGGGGCAAAGCATTGTCAAAGGGCACTTTGGGGTTTTAATTTCAGGGGGTCTGACACCCCCTTCCCGATGGACAATTTTGTCAGTTTTTATATTTTTGGAATGTACATCCATAGCTCTTCCTTCTGACAAAATTTGGTCTCTGGGCTTTAAGGGGAAAAATTTACCCCAATTTTTAGGGGCCGTCTGACACCCCATCCCGACAGAAATTTTTGTCAGTTTTTTGTGTTTTGTAATGTCCAGTCATACTACTTCCTACTGACAAAGTTTGGTGCATGGGTGAGATGGGGTGAAATCGACCCGACTTTGGGGTCCCTTTTGGGGGCTCTGGGGGCTTAACCCGGCGGCTACGGTCAGGCTGACAACCTTTTTGTCAATGACTTAGATGGTCTAAGTAACTTTACGGGGTCAAATACTGTATAAGTGGTTATTTTCGTGGTGGTTTTATTTTCGCGAGTCGGTCCTCGCGAAAATTTCCACTTCAATATATGGCTGTTTATAGTAACAAAAACATCACAAAAATCGCGAAATTAAACCCTCGCGAATTTCCCTACCTAGTCCAAAATCGCGAAAATATCTGTACGCGAAAAAAACAGCTTATACAGTATTATGGGTAAAATGGGGTGACTATTTCGGGACAGGCTCCCAGACTATTAGACTTATATTTGTGAGGACATTTTTTTATGCCTCCACCCATCGAAGGTGGTGCCGGAGGCATTATGATAATGATTTTCGGGTTGTCCGTTGGTCCCGCTTTCTCGTTAAGGCAATATCTCAAGAACCATTTGAGGTGTGAACTTCAAACTTGGTGCTGTTATCACTATGAACATGTCGGACAAAAAGAGCGGACAAAATGAACAACTCCTCATTCTACCTTCCACAATTGCTCTGGTAGACAAAAGAACATCCCTTCACTGCTATTCCGTAAAAATAAGTAAACGGGTGAATATGCATGTGACACCTGCTGGGCCCAGTCTTATAAAGAGTTGCGATTGATTTGAATCCCGCTTTCTCGTTCTAGCGATAACTCAAGAACAACATGAGGTATGAACTTCAAACTTGGTGCTAGTATGTATCACCATAGGAAGATGATCTGATTAGATTTTGGGGTACGTAGGTCAAAGGTCAAGGTTGCAGAGGACAATTTCTGAAATTTCAGGTGTTAGCCTCGTTCTAGCGAAACCTCAAGAACCATTTGAGGTATGAACTTCAAACTTAGTGCTAGTATGTATCACCATAGGAAGACGATCTGATTAGATTTTGGGGTACATAGGTCAAAGGTCAAGGTCACAGAGGCCAATTTCTGAAATTTCAGGTGTTAGCCTCGTTCTAGCGATAACTCAAAAACCATTTGAGGTATGAACTTTAGACTTGGTGCTAGCAGGCGCGGCCCTACACTGCACTTAACTCCTCGTAAAGTTGTAAAAGCTTTTGAATTCCTAACGGCTACTGAGGCCCTGTGCTGAAAGAGAAGCAAAAATCCTTGAAAATTCACCTTCTTGTATCTCCCTTATTTGGGCCTTAAAAATCATGAAAATTCCAGAGTATATAAGAAATGATGATATTATGCTTCATATCAATTTTCACTGAAAACGGTTGAGTATTTTTTGAGATACGAGTATTTTTCTTTTTCAGAGTATAGTGAAAAGAGGTGGTTTTTTTTTTCCTGACACAAGTCTGAGACGAAATGAATATGCAAACAATTCACATATTGCTAGACTTTGAACTCCAGTCTCACTCCCTATGCAGTTTCAAGTTTGTGCAGTTAGCAGTTTTGTGTAAAACTGCCATAAATTATCATGAAAAACTGGAAGCGTACAACTATCATTGAACGATTTCGGCTCTTTGCGCATGCGCGACAGTCCAAACACCGCTGAGTCGAGTGTAAATATCCTGCACGTACATACGTAGTACACGGGACAGCACTTGAGTGGAAACCATTCTGCATGCACCACTGTACACGGGACTACATTTAGGGCTGGGACTAAAATCCGGGTATTCGGGTTGGGCCTGAGAGAGGCGGGTCCCGGGTCAAAATATTGGAGTCCCGTTTCCCGAAAATACACAGTTTTTAACATGTGGGACTGATCATGAGGAAAGAGTTCTAAAAGTGGCTTAAAACTCATTTAATTCGTAATTGTTACAAGTGATATCAGTCATCAATAGCAATTAATCGTCAAACACTTACTAAAATCTTCCTTTATGATGTTTATTTTCTATCATGTTGGACTTTAATAGTCCGTTTCCCCACCAGATTTTATGCTTACGATCTGCAGAGCACTACATGTATGTAGCTGAATCACAGCTGTCTTGAGATTTATAGTGGTCCAGCGCCCTCTAAGTTCAAATACCATATAGTTAGTTTTTTAATTTTTTCGGAAACCAAAAGAGGTAAAACGAACTTTGAAAGTCGAAAACCTGGAGTTAAATTCTATCATTCTAGTAAGGATTTGAAATTTTTTTTAAATTATTTATTTTACTGTTGTTCACCACTTGTAGTACTTGTCTAATGAAGTATTTGAACTTATTTTGTTGACATTTTAATGACAATTCTTACTCTTAAATAACTGTAATCAGTCCCAAGTGTTTAAAATCATGTCATGTTTTTTTTTTCACGGCTGCAGGAACCATGAATCGTAGACTTTTTTGTCCAAGTTTATATACCTTTTAGGGGTTAAATATTGTTTACTGATTTTCGGGTAACCGGGTTCCCGCCCGAAAATTAGGTCGGGTACCCTAAAATTAAAATACCCGAAATTCCCACCCCTAACTACATTTCAACTTCCGCGAAGAACGGTCGAGGGTTCATGAATGACATTGCCTTCGATTTTTTGCCAACATAACCGTTCGACAGATAATTATGAAAAGATATTTGGAGAATCCCCTCAATATACTTTGATTTTTCATATCTGAAAGTTTCGATCTTGCGCAATGACAGAAAATATGAAAAATACTGTGACATTTTCAGACAAAAAAAAAGAAAGAAATAGCTCCTCATTTCTCTAAGTTTTCACAAACTAAAAAATGATTTGACTACGAGTGATAATAATTCCGAGTTAGAGCAACTCTTATTCTGGAATTTGACGTTTAGTTCATTTCATTTGGTTGTTTCTAGGGCAAGATTTCACAGTTTAGCTTAGGCCTTCGGTAGTGGTTTTAAGTAAACAAATTGTTCATTTTATGCAAATTAGGCAGGACGGAATGGAAGATTTTGGGGAATGTAGGTCAAAGGTCACAGGTCAGTTTCTGACATTGCAGGTGTTAGCCTTGTTAAGGCGATATCTCAAGAACCATTTGTTTAGTATGCCGCTTTAGGATGTGAAATCTCACAGCATCTTTGTATTGCTAGTATCTTGCTATTTACCAACAAAAGTCAAAAAATCTAACAAAAAGCTTTTGAGGCCTTACCAAAACTAAACATTACATTTAACTGAATTTAGGCAGAGGCCTAGAGGAGACGCAGTCGCATTCATCTTGTTATATTTTTTGGTTGTTAACTAGAATGCTCTGACTGTAGTACTATTTAAAGCAGCTTGACATCAGTGTTGTGAGATAGTGTATTGAGATAGCATAATCTAGAGATGAGAATTGATATGCAGCATATATAGAGAGCAATGAGTAAATCAGTGTGGCCGTTGGAAAATTATGTATTTTAAGCCAATACTGGAAAGTTTTGTTGAATGGGAATTGCATATTGTTTACAGAAAATCTTTTTTGTTTTCTCAACACAGATCTGTGCTATAGATGTGGTAGGCCAGGGCATATCTCGAGCGGTTGTCCCAACACTGAAGTAGAACACAGTAAGTGCTTTGAATGCTGTCCATAAGAATCTTTAATAAAATGGAAAATATTGGCAGATTTGTTTTCCCTAAATTGCCTTGACATAATTTGTGATAATACTGTCACATGTAAAAGGTAGATTTATTTAACCTTTAACAAGATAAGACATTGTAACAATCTCACAACATTGGGGATAGGTTTTCATTATTTCTTCCACACACCCCCTGTCATATCTATGGACCAAAGAAAGATTAAAAGGAAAAAAAGAAGTAGGAACTTGGCACATAATATACAGTGGAAACTTGTTATAAAGAGCTCTGATATGAGATTCTTAATATAACAAGGTAATTTTAATGGTCCCAGGTCTTTGTTATTTTGTTTTTTACCCTGATATAGGAAATTCCTGATATAGCAAGGTAAATTTCATGGTCCCAAGGTCCTCTTTATAGGAGTTTCCACTGTATATTTTTTAAAGAATTAAGTGTAAATTATATACTTAACTGATTGTTGAAATTATTTTATATAATACAAGTAAAGAATGAAATATGCTTGTTTATTTTAAGCAGAAGGAGGTCCACATATCTGAAGCAGTCTCGTAACTTATCCATCTTTTCCACTGTCTTTATATTCTCCCCATTTACTTACATTTCAGTCAAGTGCTACAACTGTGGGAAGCATGGACACATGAAGAACAATTGTCCTGAAGGCAAGGCTTGCTACACTTGTGGTGGTACTGATCATGTGAAAGCTCAGTGCCCTGAAGGACAGCGGGGTGGAGACAGAGACTATGGTGGACGTAGTGGTGGTGGACGATCAGTTGGCGGTGGTGGAGGTGGTCGTCGTGGTGGTGGAGCTGCCTGCTTCATCTGCCATGAGGAAGGTCACCAGGCCTACATGTGCCCTGAAATGACTTGCTACAAGTAAGAAAATGGAAATGTTTTTGTACAGTCAGCTTGCTAGGGTGCTACTGACCTTCACCTTGGCTAATGCTGTTATATGTCATAGACACAGGCCAAATTATTCTCATTAAGTTGTATATTATATTATTTGTTTAAATATTATTTGGGGCAAATTGAGTAATGGTTCAAACAAATATTTTTGAAGACCAACTTCCCCCAAAAGAATAAAGATTATTTGATTTCATTTATTATAGATTAATTTTTGTATTATTCCACTCTTATCACTGGACAAAATTATATTTGAAGGTTTTTCACCAATGATGAATATTTGGTAGTTATGATTTTATTCACGATCTGCCATTCTTTAAAAAAAAAGGAAGGAAGGTGGATCAACTGTTGTGAATATGAATTTTAATATATGCAAGTCAGAGGGCCAGTAGTTTTAAGTTTCTTGGGTACTGTATGGCATTGATATGTGGAGGTAAAATGATTTCTTATTTGAAATATATTTCTTAATCTAATTCTTTATTTCTGTATTTTTTAGCTGTGACAAGAAGGGCCACAAGGCTCGTGACTGTCCCAAACAGGATCAGGAGTACAGGAGTCGGGAATTCCAGAGAGACCAGAGAGACTTCAAGTGCTACAACTGTGGTGAGGCCGGCCACTTTGCACGTGAATGCAGTTCGACTGCTTGAACCATCAAACCCCACTCCGGCTATCTCCACTAAAACCTCTTTGTTTCCAGTCAGTTGATGGGGGGAGGAAGAGAAATGAAACCTTGGAATAAGAGTCTTTTTTTTTCTAAAGAAAGAAAAACACATAGATGTGAGCATAACAAATTGAGGAGAAAAATTCAACTGACAAATAAACAGTGGTTAAAAAAATTTGGTTATCATGTTTGGTGGTGTTGATAATCAAAGAAAAACTAATGAGAAAATCAAGCCTGATGTGTGGAAAAAGTGGAACACTAGGGTGTATGTAGACGTAAGATGCTGGAATTCGCTGCTGCAGCGGCCCGCAGTGTGGCACGCGGTGTAGCAGGCGGTGAAGCATGCTGCCTTGTGCGATCTGGTAGGCCTGTGCAAGAAGAGCACAGTTTGGCGTCGAGGGGAGTTGTGGGAGATAAAAATAGAAAGGAAAAAAAAATTAAATGCAGAGGACCGGGTTTGGTCAACTGATTAAGATACTGGGTGATGGTGTAGGAGTATCTAGTGGAGTGGAGTTTGGTGATGAGCCAAATCCCTTTGAACAACATGGGATAGGCTGTACTTAATGATAAACTTAAGTTCTCAGTGGAAATTTTAGTTGTAAGGGTGTTCAAATTAATATAAACATACAATATGGAAAGTGTAGGAATTCACTGTTTGCTTGATGTTTTGTGTTGCAGCGTATATATTTTTCTTTTTGTAGTAGGAATTGGCTGCTCTAAAATCGTATAGTATTGTCAAAACTGATGTTTAGCTGTTATCTAACATTCATGTAAAGCTTTTGGAGACTTGGATGGTTACAGCTTGTGTATTTATGTTTCCATACATTTTTCATACAAGTAGTTTGTGTAATACATGTAGTAAATGCTGCAATAAAATCAAGAAAAGTTCATACAAAACTTGTTCCGTCTTTTTAATTTCCTTATTATAGCTTTAATAAAACAAATCTTTGATTGAAACAAATAAGGACATCTGCTTATAGTATTGTAAATATGATTGGCGCAATGGGATTATCATATAATTATTTCCTTTTCATTGTAGCCCACATGCATTCAGTCATATATTTGAAGATTTTATTCGCCAAGCCAGTTTCATGTCGGTCATTGCTGTAGTTCTTACTTGCTTGTTGAAGTTGTGCTTTTATAGCTTCATATACCCATTCCACATATTTTTAAGATTAGCTACAAATACCGATTGTGCTGGATTAAATTATGGGTTACAAATGTGAGGTTAGAAAAGGATAACATATTTTCGAAATGATGAAGAATATGAAGTGCATACCCCTTACAGAATATATATTTTTTAATGTCTGTACCAGGCATGTAAAAATTAAATTGCACTCCATTGTTTAAAAATGTGATTAAAGTATATTCATGGACTTACATCAATTGAATGTTTCTCTTTGAAAGGGCATGTTAAACAAATGTTATTAGATGCAACACTATTCATACTTATTTCGAGAAATATTATTTTTCTACAATAAAGTCTCTAACCCAATTGCATTTGTTTTCCTGAATTTTAACTAATAGAGGTCAATTCAGGTTTATAATAGGTATTGTGTATTGGAGAGAAATGTACATGTAGGGACTTTGGAAGATACTCTAATAGTTCTATACATGTTCGGGAATTATAACAGTTATATGGAATTTCATGACAATCGTATATTATGCTCTCCACATGTTCTGTACATTTAATAAGAACACTGTGTTTATTATTAAATTCACAAATGATTTGAAGCATTGAAGGATATTCAGATTCAGATTCAAATATTTTATTGTCCAATTGTAGATAAACAAATGGAAATTCACATTGTTCACATTATAGAAGGAGTACATAAAATTTGGTGAAAAGAAACAAACTACTTAATACAAAAAAGCAAGAAACAGGAAGAACGGTGTACCTTCAAAAATATTTGTTTAACGATTAAGACATTTAAGAATTACTTGAATATGTCTCTGAAGAGGAATTTTACCATATTTACCAATGCAGCTTTTAAAGCAAGTTTGTAAAACAGGAATAGATACCACTTTGATTGTAACTAAGAGCATCAAATATTGTTTCAAAATTACTGAAAGAAATCCATGTATGTATATCTGTGCTGATGTATGTACAATGCAGTATTGATTGTTATTTGCGCGAGTCTGCTCTAACTTAAAGTGTCGCTGAGGGATACAACAGCACATTTAGTTCCACCATTGATTAGTTTATTGACACCATGTAAGGAAACTATGGTAACTTAAATGGGTCAGATGGTACATGTATGTGTTCAAACTAGTCAACATGCCACTTTCCCTTTAGTAACTGTAATTTGCTGGTAACCATGTATGTAGTTAAATCGTTGAATAACATGAAGTAGAATGCTTTATGAATGATTACTATTCATAGCTTTAAGATAATATTCAGTTGTGCCATAGTAATGTAAAGCAACTAAATGGTATTGATTTTGAGAAGTCATCTATAATTTAAACTGGAGTGATGCTATGGATGAGAACACTTCAAATAATTGATCAAGGTCAAAATTATTTCACTTACGTCCTTTTTTTGTGCAAAAGTCATGCAGTAATCTTTATAATGGAATTTGGTTGATCCCAAAAAGGGAGGGGGGGGGGGGGGATCTAGAAAAAAATGAGAGCTTCAGATGTAACAAGATGTACATGGATTCTATTCTGCTTCAGCTTGAATTACTGGTATCCCAGTGTAGGGCTATACTTAAAAAAATCTTGTAGGGTCCATTTATTAGGGTCCTGTTAGAATTTAGAGGTCTTCGTGGAACAGACCATTGTCGTCTAGCCCTGTCTCATGGCATGTTTACATGCTCAAGCCTTCTTATCACTTAGACCTTGATGACTGGTGGTTGAGTGGTTGTGTTCATGTAGTGTTCTTACCTGAAACTCTCATTGTGAAATGGCTTTTGATTCAATTTCAGAAAAGATAATAAACAACACAAAATGTAAATTGGCAAATGTTTTGTTCTGTACTAATTTAAAGTTGATGCTGCTTTTGTGATATTGTATGTTTGTTTTGCATGGTGTATTTGAGTGACTTTATGTGTATAAAAGCATTTAACTATGATTCTAACCATGATATCTGAAATTTATTTCACAAACCACTCTCCTATTGAATTATTTCTAAGTCATAAATCATGGAAAATCCAATAAAAAACCTTTGTGTACGAGTGAGCTTTGTAATACATAGTTATGGTCTAGGAATATGTTTAGTAGCTTAATGGTCAGTTCTGTTTGAGAGCAGATTCACAGAGAACTTTTTTCTGAAATCACAAAATGTCACTGAAGTATGTTCAAGCTTATGGTTTAGGGATAAACTAGTTGGCCTTGATTCAAAGTACTTTCATCCTTGCATCTTTAACACATAATTTCATGCACATAGGAATGCATGTTTTCTCTTCAGTCTTTCCAGTTGACCATCTTTGCTAATATCTCGATGCCTTTTGAACTAAATTATCAAATCCTACTTTCACTTTCACTTTTATGAATATTTCCTTTGTTCTATTAAGTCACTAGCAAAAGATATTAAAATACTCAAGTACAGTGGAAACTTTTGTTATAAAGAGCTCCAATCTAACAAAATGTTTGATATAACAAAGCAATTTTGCTGGTCCCTGGTCTTCATGTTCTTTAGGTGTATAATCCTGATACATGTATATTAAGGAGATTCCTGACAAATTAATTTGCATGGTCCCATGGTTCTTGTTTAAGTGAGTTTTCCACTGTACACAGAAATGAGGACAAGGTTGATTGTGAGACTGATGTCTTGAATGTGAGAGGATGTGTGTGCATGTGTGTTTGTTGGGGTGTCTGTGTGTGTGTGTGCGTTTGTTGGGGTGTGTTTGTGCGTGTGCGTACGTGTGTAACGAACCCAGTTAATATTTCATAGAGATGAAAAGACCAGAGCAAACAGCAATGTCATATATTTCAAAGTTAGTGGGCCACTTTTATTTCACCAATGCATCATATACTTTGTATTTTACATACATATATTACATGGTATACAGTTGCATAAGCAACCCATAAGCCTGGCCATCTCACATGCCCATTACATAACATCGCCACACATTTAGGGGCTTTCCCATTGCTGCAGATACATAACGACTGCACCAATTAATGCCATGGGAATAGCCATTTCTTCATGCATATTTCATCAAATATCAACATAAAAGTAGTGAAGACAAAAATTAAATAAGTACCTGTCCAGTACTGGAAATCATGCTCTAATAATGATATCTTTCTGATATACCAGTAAGTTGTAACTGGAAAGCCAAATTTGTGGCTTTATTGAATGTGACTTCTCACAATGCAGACATCTATAAATCTCCATTACAGACAAATATTATTTCTTCATGCTATTGAATGATGATCGGAGGGTGAGGGATAGCACTGAGTTACATGTATTTAAGTCGATAACAAAATTATTCATACCCTTATAATTTTAAAGTCTTGTAATTTTGAAAGGTGGGGTAGTGAAATTTGGGCATTGGTTGAATGTTTTAAATTGTCAGCTCTAGGTAAACAATGATTGTGGTTTTACCTCATTTGCATAACAATGGAAATGATTATACATTTATTGATTTCCTGACATACATGTATTTAGAACTATTTATACCCTAGTCCAGGCATAGCACTTAAATGCATATTTTATTGAAGATGCACATGTTTCAAAAAAAAAAAACCTTTTAAAGATTCTGTGCATGTTTTTGCAACTATTCAAGAGAGGGGTATGAATAGTTTGGGACAAGCCATCTTTCATCAAAAAAGTGAAAAAAGTGAATAAAATACCCCTTAACCATCAAATTTTGTAAATTGTCTTGGGTAATTATCCTTACAACCAATTGTCTCATGCTCAAGTAACATAATCTAGGTCAAACCAATTTTTCGCAAAACAAATTTGAAAAAAATTCACAACTTGGTAAGGGTATGAATAATTTGTATCTAGCAGTAAAAATGTGCAATGTTTACATTAAATACGCATGTAATATTCAATAGCCAACAGTAGTACAAAAATTATTAATAGACATGCAGCAGTACAACATTTTCAAACACTCTACAACCTCCCTTTCAAATGTCCGACATTTTCTATGCTATCCAAACTTCAAAGACATCAGTAAGTTACTTCAACTTTGAAAATGTATTGCAGTGCTGGGAAAACATGATTATTCTGTAACTGCTAGACGTAAGAAAGCTCATCACCTTGGTTTACTAATACTGACAAGTGTACCCAATTACCATATCTGCAATAGTACCGTATGTTTATGTTATGTCAACAATGTGATGGTGCACACACATATACAAAACATTAGAAGATAATAACAACTTGTCATTTCAATACATGTATAAGGACACACACTATGAACTTTTCTTTTCTGGTTTGAAAGAAGAGAAGTATGACCACCACACAAACAGGCCACAAGACTATAATGCAGTTAAAGTTGTTCATTGTATCCATTTCTATGGTTGAAAACTACATTACGATCTTCCTTCTAGGGCTCAACTATGGTACATTTGTGGGTAAGTAGTTTCCTCCTAATGCAACTACCATTCGAATTCACCGTAATACAGTTTTATTTCAGAAAAAATTGTCATGTTCCTTACTCTAGTTACCACCTTGAATCACAGAAACATAAATGCATCAAATTTGGTCACTGCTCAAAAGATAAACAGATATTCTTATCAATGTAGAGGTGTCAATGTACAGGTGTCGTCAAGTGGTTTAAACACTTGACTGGAGATGCGAAGGTTGTGGGTTCGATCCTCGGCACGGGACTTATGTCCTTTATCTACATTGCTCCTCTCCATCCAGGTGTTAACCCTAATCAGGCTGGGATATTTTGGCTATGCCACAGCTGGGCAGGGGGGGGGGGGGGGGGGGGCGGTCGGATTCTGCCCCCTCCCCGAGATCTCGACCGTCAAACATATTCATAGATTTATAAATTTTGGCTGAAAACACATTTTGTATTGAAATTATACATGAAATCACGTTTTGGAGCAAGTTTTGGTCCGACGTGCAAGTACGAAATGTTGCACAAGTTCGGAACCGCATGTCCTGACGTCACGAATTTAGTCTCAAAAGATGTGTGAGATTATAATAAAAGTCATGAAACACCGTGGCGACTGCTTTGCACGTTGCCGACATATCGCGAGAAAGGTCTGGGGGTGGATTCTACACCCCCCCTCCTGATTAGGGTTAAGTGGGTACCAGGTAGGATGTGAATGCTGATGTGATTAAATTAGCATGTGCACGCCCGTAACAAGGCGACTGGCTGGAATGCCCCCCAGTGGAGTGGAGAAGGTGCATGCATTGTGTGCGGGCTAGCTTGAATCCGATGACCGGGTAATAATATATCTGTAAAGCGCTTGAAAACATTGTAGATTTATTTGGTGTTATACTATCCAGATTATTATTATTATCATTATTATTATTATTATAACGCATGTACATGTGATCAATTCCATACTTTTAAAGCAGGGCAAAATATAAAGAATTCATCAAAATAAGTGATTAAAAGAGAGATATACTGTAATACACAACCAAGTCGCTGCCCGTAAATCTAATCTAAAATATATACCTTCTGTTTATGATTAATTATTATGCCACTGTTATAATATCAATGATGATCAAAATGTCAAAAAAGATATACAAAGATCAAGGCACATGCATATAAATGCACCATGCAGACTTCCTATGATTATGGTCATTGAGTACTTTGAAGGCAAATGAATATACCTTGTGTGTTTCATATCTCCATTCTCAATGTACAGAAGATTGAATCCCACAAATGAACACAAAATGAGCATTCAATCATGTACATATACATGGATAGAATGTCATAAAATGATAACCATGACAATCAACAATAATATGGTAAAAAGAATTATATTGTTCTTTTAAGTAAAAGATAAAAAACAGAGTCCATATTTCTGGATAATTTACATTTGATCCTGAATGGTGTTAACATTTTGCACATTTTGGTAAGGAGTGCCTTGTATTCAAATGACTACCATTTACAACAAATACTCAGTATTCTTCATTTTAATGGGAATATCACTGATTACTTAAATTCTTTCCCCAAAATAACCTTCACAAGAAATGGTTTTGAACAAAACCAGTCCACAATATTTCAACTAACAGATTACAGCATGGCCTTTAAGATCGTTATCACAGCTGTGACAAAAATTTTTATTATGTATGGAGGTTTGTGTATCATATTGCAAATGACTGAGAACTGACTTTACCTATTACTTCAAACAAACCCAAAGAGAGCAGAATAAAATATTCTCAAATTAATATAAGATGTAGTTTGTCAATATTAAGAAACCTCCCTAATGAGGCAGCAGGTAATCCTTCCAGCATGATCATGAATTACCCTACACCATGAATAAATAATATTGTACTGTACTGACAGGTAATGAAATAGATGCTGTGCCATTAGAAAAAAACACTCAAGAGAGTACAGTTGCAAAAAATGGGCAACAGAACTGATCATTTCAATAACTTTCACAATTGTACTTGATTTTTAAAAAAATCATATAAATACATGTATTCATGCATAGATATTGAGGTATCATCCCATACTTGAATCATTAAAAGTTAAATGATATAATTCATTTCATAATCAAATTGTTACACTGTTTACATACAATCTCAAACAAATGCTGAGATATTTCACGTAACTTGCACAATAGAACACAATCATTTTAAGAGCTGGTTTTTGTGCAAGCCTACATATATATGATATTGCACATGTTATAAAAATACAACATTTTTATCATAAAGCATTGGGTGAAAAAAATAATACAATTCAGATTTCTTGTACAGTCAAAGTAATTGAATAAATTCTCAGAAAACAAACAATACCTTAAAGGCATTGATTAACTTTGCCCAGGATTGAAACAAAAAAAATCACTGTTCCAGCTAATGCTGTAATCATAATTGCAAACCTTTAGCTCAGACAGGAATTGCCTGAGTTTTATAAGCTGATCGGTCGTTTATATATCAAGATATTTACAATTGAACATTGATGTCGGGATAGAGTACCACCGAACCCTAAAGAACTCTTACGGTTGGCATACCTCGCTCTATCACAGAATACCTTACGGGCTGGAAACCCGCTCTGAAATCGCCAAGCGCTTGTGCTTGGTTTTTGTGACTGCAGCACAGCGGAGAAGCCGAGCGCCTTGCGCTAGCGATTGATCGCGATTTTCTCTTTTTTAGGATAGTAAACGGGTTCCATTTTCTCTCATACTTTCATATATCCTTAATTATATATGTAGTTAGAGGACTGCACACAATTCACTGGCATTTGAGCTGATTTTACAATTTTTCACAAAGTTAATCAATCACTTTAAATAAAGTAAAAAACAGAAAATTAACAATTTTAAAAATGTCAGTTTACAAGCTGAATTATTCTAACAGCTATCATACAGACAACTGTATTTTCCAACATGAAACATCCCCAAGTTCAGACACTTAGTACATACCAATAGATGTACTAGTTGTACTGATTGTATAAGACCTCTAAAGGTCATAATTGCATTTTCTTTTAATTTCAAAGTCACCTATTTATTGTCCAGACATAGGGCTGTCTGAACAAAGGGATGAACTAAAATCCAAGAATTGAGCAACAAAAGAAAAAACACATACATGTATAGCATTGAAAAATTCTAATAAAAAACATGCTGAAGCTTTACTGTAATTTGATTACACAGCTTAGTTACAATTCACCTATTTCTTGAATAATACAAATTTCTACAAAAAAAAAGGAGAAATTAAAACAGACAGGAGGGATCAACACTTACTGTATGAGTTTGGACAATGAAGCAGCATAACACACATATTCTAAAGTTGCAATACCACCTCACTTATTTTTTCTTTTTGCATGTGTTTTGTTACATCTATTACACCCTGTAAACAAGCTAAATTAATAACACAAAAATGTACTCAAGTTTTTGATTTCTCACAAAAATGTAGTCCCTGTATTTCCACACATACACATGTATTTACACCATGATTACTGATATCTAATGTCATGATAAGGTATTAAGGCTCAAGAGCAAGGGGGAAAAATACAAATACAGTAGACTTTTTGAAATCTGAAAAGAATGAAAGTGGGAAAATATAGCAAAATGATATTTGTAACTGTAACTTGACAAATATGTGACTTTTTTATCTCTTCAAACCACAATATATTCCAAGTTGAATAACACAACATATATACATATATCTGCATCACACTGAATCTAATCAAGTACAGGCAAAATAATGGTGATGCAAAAAAGGAAAATTAAACAATATAAACATGTTGGAGTGGAAGAGAAAAGAAACTACTTTGGAAGTCATCTGAACTCATCGAGGTCATCATCATAGACTAAAAAAAACAACAACAAACAAAACAGGATGCTTTTCTGACCAATGCAGTCCATTGCAAATTCAATTCACATATTACATACTAATTAATACACATGAAAATAATAATGCAGCATAAATTATATAATTTCAGTGTCTGTACCCGATCTGCCCTTTGAGATAACATGTGTGCTGAATCATGGTAGGACACTAAAGCTGTCAGATAGTATTTTCAGCAGAGCACTACCAGTACAATTTTCACATCAGCAGTCTATTACTCATTTCAAAAAAATTACCCCTTCCCCCCAAAGAAAATACATTTAGCACATCCAATCTCATACAAAATGGTTGATCACATGTAATAGCATGGCTAAAAAGCACAATACCATATGTTCAAAATTTCCTTTACGCAGTGATTTCATTTTCTTCTGCAACAGACAATACTGCAGGAAATCCTGTGAATATGACCTTTGTAACAAGGGCAAGAAAATACATCCAATCCTAACAAACAAAAACATATCCTGAAGAGTGGCTAATATTCTCAAACACAATATTTTCATGTTATAGTTTCATTAGACCTCACAAAATGATGCAGTTAAAAAGCTTAACTAGACTGAATATTGCTGAACATGAGATGATGAAAAATAGGAGAACAAAACAGTAATTTACAGTTTACAACTGAATGCAGGACAATATACAATGTACTGTTTTTTTTTAAGTTTGTACATCATCAAAATTGTTCATGAATTTGTATATTGAGAATGAGTTGCCGAATATATGACATTCAGTGAAACTGCACAATACAGTGAAGTTGCAAGTATAGCTATACGTGTATAATCAAAATAGTACCCAGCTGAGGAAATACAAAAAAGATTATACCACCTTTAATAAGAAAATTAATGTTTGGACCGACACCTTTGGACTAATTGAATAATGATGTGACCCCCTATGATGTGACACCCTGTATAACTTGTTTGATATGTGTAAGAAATGTTACCATTTACTAAACAGAAATAATCTAGTATCAATTCTATATAACAAAAATATGACTATATTTCAATGGAGGATGATTCAGTTGATCCTTGCTCATTGTAATTTTTGTTAACCATGGTTTTCTCATTGTCAAATACAGAGTCTAGTTTAGAAAAGTATTATTACTTTTCATATCTTTCCTTCTCTATGTAATCCATTTGTCATAATATATCATTCATTTTCTTCTTTCATACATAACTGTACATTCATACAAAAATAACTGCACAATAAAATGTGGACTTTCACAGCATAGCAATAGTACTTTCTGCGTCAGTTTCATTTTTAAATAGAATAAGGACAAAAATAGAAATCGCATTTCTATAGACCTATCATACAAGCAATAATGTTCAAAGCTTACTGTACCGAAAAATGATTGCCGTAGTTGGATCTGTAATAACCATATCTCGGTCCAAATATTAACACTTCTTGTGTGATTCACAAATAGACAATAACCTCCCTGAGATTCAGCAAAGGGGACTGGCCTACAATCTCACGGACAATTTTATCATTTCATTCAAAACCTGCAGATGATGTAGATGGTCAATTTAAGTGCCTTATTATTTTCTTTGTGGAACCCAATACAAACTGGCCTAGACTTCAACAAATGAAAAGGTTTTTGTCCAAAATGGGCAACAGGGATGTAAAAGAGAAAAGAAGCCACAAGTTCAAAATGGTATTCACTTGATTATGCTACAGTGGTCATGAATTGTTAGCATTTATGCCAGAATATTTAAGCTAAACATACACTGCTGCTACATGAACTAGCTTTGTAGTGCTATATTCCTTCTTTGCAACATGTAAAATCAGCTGCATCAAATTTGACGATCAAAAAAAGGGTGATTTGTTTCAAATTGGTAAAGCCTATAGATGCACTAAGACCAAAATCCAGATCTGAGCTTTAACTTTGCTTTTGACCATCTGTCAAAATATTTAATTAGAGAATGATGCCTAAAAAGGTGGTCTCAACTGCTTTACACTCATGTAAAGAATCAGAAGGAAAAAAAATCCATTGGTGTTTGATCAAAGTTATGGCCACTGGGATTACTACGAAGATATATCCAACACTGAGGGTCTAAAGGAAAGACAAGTGTTCTTGCTATAAAAGAGAAACTGACTTTATATAATTACATGAAAACTGCAAACATACAAAAACTAGCAATTTTGTATTCTCTATACTATTTACATTTGTACTATTTACATTTGTACAATTAGAGCATTTTACTTTCTTAAATACCTACGTAGACATATGACATCCTCTTTCCTCTCTAAGCAACTACTTTATCTTATGTTAGAGTGAGGACTGAGTATTATTAGTTTAATATTAAGAAATTATTAAAAGTTGAGGAGTACATGCTGCTTTACTTGCTTCAGAATACATATATGAGAAGAAAAAAGGCTTCAAGAATTACTATACGATTCAGCAGTCCTCATTTGGTAACAGATAGATGAAATGATATGATATGAAAGTTAACAGGATGAAGATGAGGTTACAGGTACTTATTGCATCCCATATTTATAAAATCTTCTGAAGCTAGTTGTCAAGAACTATATAGGCTTTGGTATATAGTTAGTTTACAACTAGGGTCAAATATGGTTTCTGAATATGGGGCCCTTTCTTTTTGGATTGTATCCAAGGCTCAAGACCAAGGACTTGTGTCCAAGTCTAAAGTGTGTTCAATCTTTGGCATAACAGTGGAAGTTCAAACAGAGAGTTCTTCCTGAATGATCAAGATGAAGGACTGATCATCTAGTACATCATGTTAACACATTTCAGTGAGATACCTGTACTAATATTATGCCCAATCAATTTTGTTACAGCTTTGTCCATCAAGCACAGACTTTGGTCTGTAATGAAAATGC
Source organism: Heliocidaris tuberculata (assembly GCA_025618425.1). NCBI lineage: Eukaryota > Metazoa > Echinodermata > Echinoidea > Camarodonta > Echinometridae > Heliocidaris > Heliocidaris tuberculata. Next base: position 9,079,839 of record CM046832.1, on the reverse strand, counting down.
AGACATCGCATTAACTGGGTAATGCTCTTAGTTGAATTCCGCACAGAAACACGATCACACACAAAGGTATCCTTGTATGATCTAGTATTTTAAGGGTAAAGAAGAAATGATAATCACATAATAAATTTCAATGTGTTCTGTCATCTACTGGGCATATGCACACATAATAGTCTCTTGTATACTGGACTAGGAAAGAAGTTCCATCATGAGACTTCAACATCAGTACCATTGTTTCTAAAATCCATGTCCTTGTGTGTCACAGTGCAAAATGTTTCCAACCATCAAGGACCACTAGTGGTACGCATAGATCAGATGACAGTGGACTGAATGTCTAGTAATCATTTCCAAATATTCTCTTCAGATCTAAGAAGGCACATATATGCCAGCTGGACCGCACCTAGGTTTATCCTGTTTACAGCAGGTAACAAAACCTGTGACATTATATTTGTAACAAGGGCTGTGACACCATATCTTAGTTTCCATGGTAAATGACAGTGGTTCTAAAAATGCTTCACCTATTATGCTTGCTGGACCATGACGTGGAAAGGAGCAAAGAGGGATCGCCACACACCAAGTAAACTGCTCCATACAACATTTGCTTGGGAAGCACCTGTGGGAATACCTGAAGAAACAAAATAGACACATATAAAAAGAATGCTCTGCAGATTTCCCATTCAATATCTTTTCATGGCTTCTCCCATGATAAAACAGTTGAGCAGGACCTGTCATTTTGAAGAAAGGCAGTCTATAATATGCTTAAATCATAACTCTAAAGTCATTATCACATATGTTAGTACAATGTATTTACATTTCTTTAAGAATATGAAGAAAATCAAACATTTGAAAGTTGACATAACTCATGGTACAGAGATCATCGCACTGGCAATTTGGTCACGCTGTGAGTAAGATGTCATACATGGACTAACTCTCTATTCGTTCTATTCTTATGTTCTTAACTTTAGATAAAGTCGAGTTCTGGACATGCGATTACATTTTGAAAGAAACTGTTCAGAAGCAATTGGAAAAGGTTGATTTAATAAAACCATTCTGACAAACATGTATGTTTGTCTGACAATTAATTACTGGTTCTTACTTGTGTTGGACCTAAATAAAAGCAGGTAAAGGAAGACACTGATAATGGCAAGGTTCTGAATCCGATGTAATCCACTGGATGCTGTTGGACTCAAGTGGGAAACAAAGAACGAGCGAAGCTTCTGGAACAGACTCAGCAGAATGTTTCCTGGAGAAGACAAGAACAAACCGTTTATATAGGTTGGTGGTCTGTCAATCACTGAAAATAATTTTTAAAAAGCATGAGAGCTTATTTGTAAAAAAATTCATCCAGTGGCAGATCCAGTGTTTTATGAGGAAGTGAGGAAGGGGGCACAATATTTTCTTTTTTGTAATCGATGTGTACTAGAGACATGCCAGAATGGATTTTGCTAGGGGTGGGGGGGGGGGGGGGGGGGAGGGGGAGACACATGCACCCCTCAGCCATTCGCCACTTTAAAACCGTGAAGATGAGTAAATAAATAGTAGTCAGACAAGCCATTTTATTAAAGTATCTCTCAGTGATAACATATGAAGGAGTGGGGAGAAATCTACCTATAAAGAGCTTTAAAGGGATTGATTAACTTTGCCCAGGATTTAAAAAAAAAAATCACTGTTCCAGCTAATGCTGTAATCATAATTGCAAACCTTTAGGTCAGACAGGAATCGCCTGAGTTTTATAAGCTGATCGGTCTTCTATATATCAAGATATTTACGATTGAACATTGATGTCAAGATGGAGTACCACCAAACCTTAAAGAACTCTTACGGTTGGCATACCTCGCTCTATCACAGAATACCGATGGGCTGGAAACCCGCTCTGAAATCGCCAAGCGCTGGTGCTTGGTTTTTGTGACTGCAGCGCAGCGAAGAAGCCGAGCGACTTGCGCTAGCGATCGATCGCGATACCTTTCGCCTAGCTAGCTTTTTTCTCTTTTTTAGGATAGTAAACGGGTTCATTTTCTCTCATACTTTCACATATCCTTAATTATATAATTATGTAGTTAGAGGCTTGCACACAATTCACTGGCATTTGAGATGATTTCATAATTTTTCACAAAGTTAATCAATCCCTTTAAAGAGAGGAAATTGTGATTTCCATGAAAATTTGGTATGGCTGTAAATTTAATATTACAACAGCACGTATAAACACGCCCAAATAAGTACAACACCTACTACGAAACAGAATCTGAAGTAACAACATCATCACATTCATTCATCTAGTATCCACTGATATATAGAATAGCAAATTTACTATATGGTACAGACAGAAGAGATATATTATTCCTATACCTACCAGGTTGTGCATGCTTAGCATTTTTACAACCATTAGTTGAACTGCCCTCTCCCTTTTGCTGCAGCTCTGCCAAGTATTTCAAGTATTTCATCTTTCTCTCTGGACTTAGAACAGTGTTTGTCTCGACATACTCCCTGGCAGCCTTCCACTGTCCCTGAGATAAATAGACTCTCTTGATGTACATTTCTAGGACTGAGCAGTACTGGTTGATGGACCAGCCATTCTGTGTCTTGAGCCATTGCGATGAGAATGACTCAGCTTCGTTAAAGTTCTGCACTTTACTGAACAGTAATATGCTGGCAAGGACAAGAGCAATACGCATATTAGTGATGCGTCATTCTGATATTTCCCAAAATGTTTCACTTTACATAATAACTGAATTTAAAAAATAAAATAAAACTTAAAAAGTATAATCCCCTTATTAAAAGAATGTCATTAATCCTACTATATTATAACCAATGCGCTTGCATAAATTTCTTAATTTAAAGACAGTTCACTACTGTCTCATCAAAGGGTTCACAGAAACATACTGTATACGCCATATATTTCGCGGGGTTTTATTTTCGCGAATTTCGCGAATCGCGAGTGGGTCGCGAATTTAACAACACGCCAAAATATTGCCAACATAAGAAGTCAGTTGAATTTGTTGTCTCCTGGTCAGAAATTCACCACTTCGCTTTGCAAAAGTACATCATCACTGCTGTTTGTAGATTTGACAATTTTCCGACCGCGAATTCAACCACTCACGAAAGAGTCTGGTTAGTCCTATTCGCGAAAATTTATGGCCGCGAAATTTATGGCTTATACAGTACATGAACTAAAAATTCTGCTCCAAAAGGAAACAAAATTGGTTAATTGAAACTTGGAATTTAAAGATGGTCTAATAATTCTGATTCTGATGGTTAACCATACATACATGTAATTAGTCTCGCATTTACTGGGTGGTCATCAATTCAGAAGTCAATGGGATCCAACTTACCACATTAGTACTATTCTAGGTGGAAGCTTTGAGATGTCTCCATAACATGACAGGAGAAATGGCAGTGCTTGGTCCCATTTATCCAGCTCTGCGTATGCTTGCATGGCAAGTATGCACATTGATTCCAAATACTCCCTGAAGTACATTGAAAAAACAGTGTATTTCTTGTAGAATCACAATCTTATCATGGATTGTGGCTTCTGACTATTCAAACATATGTATGTCTCTTCATATTGAATAGATTTATACTAAAATCTGCACTGAATTAGCTGAAACAGAACTCTGAACATTCTATATAACAACAGCCAACATGAATGTTCATTATGTATCTGATTAACAGAGCTCTTCTCAAAGAAATAGCTACATTTATATTCCGCACATATCCACCCCAAGGGACACTCAAGGCGCCTACAAACTACTAATGTTACAGTGCCTTTAGCCAAGCTGCCTGAAGGTAATGAAAGGATTCAAGGAATGCCTTTCGGCAAGGTACTCATATACTACACTTGGGTTGAGAAGAAAATATAGATTAATGTCTTGGCAAAGGACATTCAGTGCTGTGGCTGAGACTTGAACCACCAACCATGTGATCCAAAGTCTGGTGACTTATCCACAAGCCAATGACAAAACAAAATATGTATTCCTTACCTCATCGCATCTTTTTGCATTTGCTTGAGATTCTGGTCATTTCTATCTGAGAGCCCGTGTTGGACATCGGTCCCATCTTCTTCTCTCCTTGGTTGATGTTCTCCTAGACGAGGGAACACTATTTCTTGATTCCTGTCTACTCCTAGCCTGCACACCCGCAGTACCTCCTCATGACGACGAAACAGAAGCAGGTCATTGGCTGCTTGAAGAATCTTGACGCCATCAACTTGATGACCTTCACGGGCCATTCCAATGTCCATCCCGACAACAGAAAAATACTACAAAGTGTTGGCCACCAAATAGCTCTGTCTCATTACTTCAAACTCATTACAGCTAGTATTACCACATGTATTTTTACTTGATTGAGAAATGTCCAACATATGTAATATGTTTCTATCAAAAGTCAGGACTAACTCAAACTGAACTTATGAGTACTGTTCCTCTTTTACTTAGCAGTAGATCTCATGGTTAGTTGTATCCACAGTGCATCCTTCCAAATCCAGGGCCCTCTAAAGTCCTGTGTGAAAAAGAAAATGTGAAATACATAGGTAACTTTATGATCTACTAATAAACCAAATACAAAGAAAATATAATTGCTGGTAATCACCCCTAGATTGCTCACTATGTGTGAGAATTTAATATTTCTTTTTACTCTGTAATGAATTCAAATTTGTTCTGAAAATTACAAGTGATTATTTACAGGGAGCTGATGTCACTTTGCTACCTTGTCTTTTAATAATTATGAAAATTATTCTTACTACCAAAGAAGAAAAACTTTCAAAATTATTCTGAGACATGCAAGCAAAACACTGGATCTGTCAAGGGGTGCAAGTGCAAGTGTGCTTACAATACATCCATCTAGAATAGGAAAAAAAGAATATAAAAATTATTTTAAAAAGAGTCTATTCAAAATAAAAAATAAAATATTTCCTTTTTGAATAATTTTGTATATATTTCATTTGTCCTCTCTCTTTTTACATTGGTACTCCTGCTACTGCAAGGTAATCAAGGATGACCTAATACGATCAGGGTGGATAACAGGTATGTTGGATAGTACACAAGGGAGGAGAACCCCAAACTTTTAGCAGTGTACAGTGTGTCCCAGAAAAAAGAAAACTGGATTTCTGTCATAATGATATACATGTAATTTCCTTGATGCATGAAAAGCTTTGTTTCTCTTCTTTCATTTGATGCACAAATCATTATTTATAATTACTAGTAATGCATGACTGAATTAAAACAATTGAAGCGGTGCCACCAAAATTTCATTTGCACACACAAATCACAACTATGAGTGAGTTTTTAGGGTAGTAAATAAACGTAACTATTTTGAAGAAGAAAAAAAACATCACAGAAAAATTCATAATTTTCTCTTTCATATGATATCTCATGTGTAAAAAATGAATGATGTATGCCAGAGAACAGATAAAATGAAAACAAGCTTGATTTCTGCCCTATAATGAGTGGATAGTTGAGTAAGAAGCAATTCAGCTTTCCTGACCTAGCAGTTGACAATGGATTTAATGCTTGAGTAATTTTACGCAAACATATATGAGGAATGAAAAGGAACATTAGAGATGGTTGGGGTATAAAAAGGCTGAAAATTATGGATATTTGGGGGTTCTCCTGAATGACATGCCTTACTTCTGCCATATTCTCTTCTGACTGGGCAGTTCTTCTTCGACCAGATTGACCCTTGTGGACACTGAGGCTCGTCCCTTCCTACTGATATAATGTTTCTCCATAACATAGATTTCGCAGGAACGTCGTGATCTGGAAATCTCTCATGGAAGGCAGCAGCAACTTGCTGCAGGCTTCCAGAGTGAGCACTTTCCGATACGATGAACACCCTTTGTTCTGTGCTCAGCTGCTTGGTCAGGCAAGCTAAATATGGTGTGCTTGATTTTCGCCTTTTTATACCCCAACCATCTCTATTGTTCCTTTTCAAACTCTGAGTGTGGTTCCGCGCGGGCCTTATTCTGAGTGAGCGCATACAGATCCGTCGATTAGTCTACTGGCAAGTCGCTGTAATGTTTTAGGGAGTATTTAAACTTGCAAAATTTAAAGCTCACACTTTGAATATCATATGGCGATATTGAACCCCTAACATACTGAGCAAAATATTTGTTGGTGATTGGTACCCTTTAACTTACATATAGTTCCCTTGTGATGAGAATATTTTGATGAGGACAGACTGCCTCCACCTCTGTGCAAGTGCTAGTCTACACTATAGTAAAGGTAGGCTCTGACAAATAGCCCATTTATATTGAGAGGTAGACCGCCCCAGAACCGGATTAAGATGAATTTGGGGATCAGGAGTTGGTCTAGCAGTAACACCTACGGGCAGCTCTTTGTATTCAGCTACAAACTGACTCTGATCGGACCCAGGTTCGAATCTCAATCAAGTCTTTCGGATGGTGACGTTAAAGGTCGGTCCTAGACGTAAATAATATTTGATTGATACACGTCTGTCAAAACTCAATTACACACAATTACACACACATTGATAATGAGTTGGTCTAGCGGCACTTATGGAACCATCACTATGTGGGGCTGTGTCAATTTCAGCGGTGGTCGAACGTTGAAGAGGTTAAAACGCCAATATAAAAGATAGAGCACAGGCTAACCCAGACTTTGCGATCATATTTTGGATGAAAATACTGCGGCCTTTACGCTGGAAAATACGGTAGGCAAAATTTTGATAAAATACTTCCTTCTACATTTTAGGACAATAGAAAAGCTGATTTCATGCTAAATTCTTCAATAGGATCTTTTATCACCTTGATCAAGGTAAATTTTCTGAACGTTTTTGGCTGGCGATCCTGCTCCTTCATTGCACAAACATGGGAGGCAATTCTCTGTGGTATGACATGTACATGTATGAAGGTATGGAGTGCGAGGTTATCTGTATATCAACCTCGCACATGTGTGAGTGGTTTAGCTGTAACATCTACTTTGTATTCGCCTACAAACTGACTGATCGGATACAGGTTTGAATCTCAGTCATGTCTTTCGGATGGTGACATTAAAGGTCAGTCCCAGACATAAATAATCTTATTTGATTGATACACTGTCAAAACTTAAATACACACACACAGGGCACCCCAAGTTAGGGCACTTCAAGGAGTGCCCCATGTCAGGACCGTGTTTTGAAGGAGCAATATCGCCTGACAAAAATAGCCTGAAAATTTCAATTGATCAAGGTGATAAAGATAATATTGAAGAATTTAGCATGAAATCAGCTTTTCTATCATCCTAAAATGTAGAAGGAAGTATTTTCACAAATTTGTGCCTATATTATATTGGTGTTTAAACCTCTTCAATGAAATTGACACAGTCCCACATACATGTAATGATCACATTCCATGAGTGGGTATAATGTAAAAGGTTACCATGGCAACTTGGGTTGGTCTCGCACGTGTAGGCAGCTAGCTGAGTGGTCCTAAATGACAGTATAAATAGATTTGGGCCGATCTAATTTGGGACTCTCCAAGAACACCCTAAATTTAGGCCGCAGTAGAACTATAAATTGAATTAAAGCTAGTAGACCCTAGACCAAAGAATACCAAACAGCTTACCAAACCAGCACAAATGTTTAACAATATTATAAAATAGATCTACCTGACTGGATCTACCAAGATGTTGTTGTTGTTGGAAATTACAACAAAGAGTGGTTGGATCAACGAAAAAAGAACTGAGACGACTAACTAAAAGTTAGAAACTTAGATGAAAAGATCTATCATCAAGTCCAGGCTGTCAAGTCATTCAAACAGTTATGATGGGGGGACCTAAAGCTACATGTAAGCACTTTGTTTCCAGCAGCTAAAAAGTCACTTTTTCAATGATTTATGCAAATTTCTTTTATATATCTTTGTTCTACATACTCTTAAATTAAATCCCTGAGAAAATTTCAACTATCCCAGCATCTGTTTGGATCTGTGGACAGCATGCACTGCTGATGAACAAAAATTCATTGATTGCCTTAGAGATTGCTTTTTGCATCAGACCACCGGGTTGATAAATGGACAGCATCTCAGCATCCTTGATCTGCTATAATGAACAATGAGGAAATCATTAGTAACTTGTCTTTTCTTCCCAGCTTGGGATTAAGTGACCATGTATGCTTGCTCTTCAGTTTAGATCTGTATGCCAATACTCCTGATAGTAATCAACCCAGATACAGATATCATAAAGGGGACTACATGTATGCAGCTATAAACAGGGCAATTCTGGATGTTGATTGGGAGGAAGATCTGAGCAGTATGGATGTCCATCAATTATGGGACTACTTCTCTGTCAAATTCAAGAAAGAAATTGATGAGAATATTCCAAAGACAACAGACTCAAAGCTGAGAAAGAGGAAGAAAATTTCGTGACAAGGACTGCCATGAGACCACACAGACGTAAATATAGAGCCTGGAAGGCATACAGGAAAAGTGGTGCTAGAAGTACATCTGCTTATGATAGATCAAGGAATGAGGCCAAGAATCTAAGGAAAATGCTTAGAAAACTCAGACGAGACTTTGAGAAAGATGTTGCAAAAAATGTGAAGACTAACCCAAAAGCCTTCTGGAAATATGCCAATAGCTCACTCAAGTGCCGCAGGAGGTTAGGGGTCCTGAGGAACAACCAAGGAGATACTGCGGACACAGACAACCAGCGTGCTGAACTCCTTAGTGATTATTTCAACAGTGTATTCACAGATGAAGATCTCCAGCATATACCTGACTTGAATGATAGACACAAAGGAATTTCCCTCTCTGACATTGACATCATTATTAGCTGAAGTTAATAAGGAGCAAAAAATCTGCCGGGCCTGTTGGATTTCACCCAAGAGTTCTGAAGGAGACTGCAGATGCAATATGCACTCCCCTGGCTATTGTCTTTAGGAAATCTGTCATTGAACGAGCGCTACCACAAACATGGAAAGATGCGAACATCACTGCAGTGCATAAGAAAGGAAGCCGCAGTGCTGTTGAAAACTATCAGTCAATCAGCCTTACATCTGTCATTGGTAAGATTCTGGAATCTGTTACAAGAGGCATCTTGCTCCAGCATTTGTGCGAGAATGACATGCTCTGTGATGATCAGCATGGATTTCTTCCTGGTTGTTCATGTGTGATACAGTTACTAGAAGTACTGGAGCTGTGGACATCCTAGAGAGTGGAAGTGAAGTTGATACAATATATCTAGACTTCTGTAAAGCTTTTGATTCTGTGCCTCACCAATGCCTATTGAGCAAACTCAAAGCAAATGGAATCTCTGGCAAGCTTGAGGAGTGGTTTCATGCCTTCCTAACAGCTAGGTCACAGGCAGAGGGTCAAGGTAAACGGAGTAGTGTCAGGAGTGGAATACCCCAGGGAAGCGTACTTGGCCCCACTGTATTCGTGAAATTCATCAATGACTTGCCAGAAGTAGTGACCAGTATTGTTCGGATATATGCAGATGACACAAAGATCTTCAGAGAAATAAGAACTAATGCTGATTGTGATATCATCCAAGATGACTTAGACATGTTGATAAAATGGTCTGAGGAATGGCAACTTTGGTTCAATGTGGCTAAATGCAAATTCTTGCATAATGGTAAAACAGCTTGCATCATCCGTACATCATCTCAATGGAACTGCCTTGCAAGAAGTCTCAGAAGAACGGGACTTGGGGGTCATCATGGATGCTGAGCTTAAGTTTCATGCCCACCCTGCCTCTGCATTCCTAAAGACCAGCTGTATATTAACTGTAATTAAACATACTTTCATTTACAAGAATAGAGACATCATCACCAGATTACACAAGGCTCTTGTAAGACAAATCCTTGAAAACAGAAATGCAGTGTGGCACCCAAGATACATATCAGACCTCAAGGAAATTGAAAAGGTTTAGAGAAGTGCAACAAAGCTAATTCCATCTATGGCTACATGTACCTTAAACTATGGGAGCAGACTTCGAGCATTAAAGCTGCCATCCCTCCAGTACAGAATGAGGAGAGGAGATATGATCCAGACTTATAAGATAATCCATGGCACATGGTATTGACAAGGTGAACAAAGATATGTTCTTTTCAGCTGTCACTGTTGAGGCAACGACGAGGTCACCCATTCAAACTATTCCAGAAGAGGAGCAGATTGGATGTGAGAGCAAGTGCTTTCAGACTTAGGACTGGAACTCCCTACCAACCAAGGTTGTCACTGCCACATCTGTAAACTCTTTTAAAGCCAGGCTAGACAAGTTCTGGTGTGATCAACAGTATTCACATCCTTGGGCAGATTAGACCACACTTGTTTTAAGCAAGTACCTCTGACACACTGACACTGTCACACTGCAATGTCATCAGGAACTCACAAATAATTGTATGAGAAGACATGTACTGGATGACAGATAGACCTGGAAACTCGGCTGCAGACTTCTGCATATAATTCCAGCACATCTGGGAATGGAACCCTGGGGAAAAATCAATTTTAATGAAAAGAGAGGATAGAGAGAAGCATTTTTTTTTAATTCCATCAAAATCGGTTAAGAAATGAGAAAGTTATAAAAGTCTGAAAAGTCTCAATTTACTTTCTATGGTGATCCTCAAATTGGCACTGTTGCTTCAAAGTGACAGGTAGAGTAGTACAACTCTCCATGTGTTTTTTACACAAAATTTCATATTTTCTCCATTATCTCTAAAGATGATGCTTGTCTTTAAGTAAACTCAACATATGTTGTGTCAAATACATTTCTCCATGATATATCTTGAGCTAAGAAGGAGACAAGTTGCTCCTTGAGAGATAATGGGGAAAATATGAAATTTTGTGTACAAAACATATGGAGAGTTGTCCTACTAAACCTGTCACTTTGAAGCAACACTGCCAATTTGAGGATCGCCATAGAAAGTACATTGAGACTTTTTAAACTTTCATAACTTTCTCATTTCTTAACCGATTTTGATGGAAATTTTTTAAATTGCTTCTCTCTATCCTCTCTTTTCATTAAAAATGATATTTCCCCAGGGTTTCATTCTCCTTTAATTTTCAAGTCGATGTCGATACCCAGTCGAATTTGGTCAACGAAATGAAAGGGTCCTAAAGCTGTACACATCTTGATTTTGAAGCTGACTGATGTGAATTCCACCCCGATTTTCAAATAGTGATCTTAATCTTGATAAGTACGGCTCAACACTCCTGTGGAGTAAAACGAGTTTGGTGCATTATGTAGTTGTTCCTTCTGCAAGCAAAGGATTGCAGTTAAGTTCTCCAGTAAATAGAGGAAGTCAACAGAGAAGAAGAAGAAGATAATGTCACAAAAACAAAGGATATTTACTCATTCTTTTTGGAAAACGTAAATGATAATCTTGTTTCTCAGTCACATCAAAAGTTTGGAGCACTGAACGCGTCGCATCGCACGTACATGTCTTTGCAGGATGCGTAGCTTTAGGACCTGCGCCCTGAGGAACTTTTAAGATTCCTGCCCATAGCTAATTCATTATTTCAATATTTGTAGACCTAACTTAGTAGTAGTAACTAGTGCTGGTATCGATATGCTTGATGTCGACACTGCTGTCGACATACGAAGGGTTTTTAACGTTGCCGACATGTCGACATGCATGCTCTGATGTCGACATAAAAGGGGTCTTATTCATACGTCACGGTCACACACTAGAAAAGTGAAGCTTACCTGAAAAGTTATAGATACAATCATCAACAAAAATAAACGCGATTAGAAGGCAATTCATCAGCGCAAATTCAACAACAATCGATCGCGGCATGCAGGATGCATGCCTGTAATTAGATCCAGTTATTTTTCGGGAATCCCCTAGACCCATACTAAAGATGATGTAAATGTCGAAAAAAATTCATATAAAATCAATGATATATATATCTGAACACTTTTTGCCAGATGTGCATAAAGAGGGATAATTACTGGTTCAGATCAGTCCCATGAGAGAGCAGCAGTCGAGGGATAATTACTGGTTCAGATCAGTCCCATGAGAGAGCAGCAGTCGGTCCCAGTTGGTTTTTATGGGGACTTTATTAGCGGCGCAAGAAACCTTATAACCGCTGCAGCTTTGACCAAGTTTGTGGTTAGTCTTAGTTGCAGCCCCTGTAAATCGAAAAAATGCTGAAAAAAACACCTTCATATTTTCAGGAAGTCAAGGGTATTGTATGAACTAGTAAAGACAAAAGTTTGAATGGTGCCATTACTAACACTTTTTTTTCATGATTTTTTGATTTCTCATTTTTAACACATGAGCCTGTGGGGAAATATACAGGTGTGCGCCCTGCGGTACTACATATTTAGAGCTCTCAAGTTGAGGGCTCTGCAGTGCTAGATGCATGCGTAGTCAGCTCATTCATGGACTGCTCATGCGCATATGGACAACTCGCGCACAGAGCTTGCTCAGCCGTACACAGATTTCAATGCATGGGACACAGTTGTAATATTTTTCTGTGATATCAGTCTTGGCAATTTGACACCGAGATCCTTTTTTTCTGACACAACTCTAAGCAGAAAATTCAGCTCAAGTAAATAACGTACGGTTGTATAAAAATGAACAATTTACGGATTCATCACAGTGATTTTCTTGCGAATCTGACCAAAATGAGGAATTTTAGGGAAAGTTTAGCAAGTAAAATTTTCTGTTTGTAACCAAAGAAATATCGCTAAAATTTCATATTTTGTGGTTGTCAAACTTTGATTTTGCAGTATTGCTGTGAAAGATACATCCATATTCAATCATATTTCGAACTTTATATTTATAAATAATGGTGTTAAATACGTTATTTTTCAGATTGCTTTTGTAAACAACTTTACTTAGATCGTGTGAAAATGCAAGAATTGGCGAGGTCAAAGGGGGTCAACTCCATACAAACTGGCACTGTGTGTGTTTGACTTATGTCGATATAATGTCGACATCGTGAATATTTTTGTTGCGACATGTTGACAGAGATTTTTTTTTACCGATACCAGCACTGGTAGTAACATTAGACATGCTAGATCATCCAATGACAATATCATGCCCACTAAACATGCTTAATGCCTAAAGTAACCTAAAAGTAAAACACTCATCAGCTCATGTAAACATATCCGCACTCCACAGCTCTATCTCTGCCAGCCTGACACTCAACTAGGTCTAGGAAAGTGTAAGTGCTGTACTAAATTATGTTAGATTTAACTTCAAAAGACTGGCGCTAATGCACTTTCGTACTAGAGTACGAGCTTGCGTGGATGTCGGACATACTTTTTTTGGTGTCACCAAAATTTTCTCAAAATCTCCCTAAATCACTGGAATCATAATTTTTTCTTCTTGTTTTTTAGCGGATTTTTCATCTTTAAAAGTCTACATTTAAATTTTTGAGCGTATTTTGTTGCATGGAAGTATATTTCTCGTCTTTAAGTGGAAGTTTATATCGTTGTTTTCGCAATTCGTCTAAACACTTGCGAATCCCAGCGCATCGGGACTTCGACTTGGTCGGCCGGATTGCGGCGGCATAGCTATCTGCACAGTGCTCCTCGGCTAGCTCTGGAGATCTACTTTGCGTTCTTCCCGGTACTTTTCGCTGGCCCAACGCTGTCGTCACAAGCCTGCGTTTTTCCGGCGGGGCTCGGTTACTTCACGATTTCTTCACAGCATTTTCATTGGTACTCGCACTACCTTTTTACGTTGCTGTCAGGATCGCCATTTTGAATTCTTTCTCCCAACGTTATGGAGAAGCAAAACGCGACAAATCAGGATGTTTCCACTATGGAAAAATTACAGAAGACTTTAACAAAATTATCTCCGTTCGGGAAAAATCTTGAAAAAGGGAATCTTCAGAGCAACTGAATTCATCGACTACAGCTCCGGCAACACGTAGTCGTTCTTCTTCTAGTTCTACTACAGTGAAAGCCAAACGCTCGCTGGAGAAAACAGATGAGAATCAGCGCAAGAGTGGTAGACGAGGTAACTCAAAGTCAAAGAAAGACAGTAAGGAGGGAACTGGAGGACCGGACACATACAGCAAAGGGAAATTTACATGTGAGTACTGTCAGAAAGAGGCTTTGGATCTAATGATCGAATGTGAAGCATGTATGAAGTGGGCATGTCTGCATTGCCAAGATGTCAGTGTTGATGTGTACAATGTATTATCCGATAACCCCATTCTACACTGGTTTTGTAAACGGTGTGAACACGGAGCTATTGAGGCTGCAAAGGAAGCGAGTCGTTGTCCAAGTGGGAATATTCCACCACCTAAAACTGGTCTGGTGGAAAAAAGAAAATTGATATCAGAAAGGAGATAAGTGAGGTGAAAAATGAACTAAAATGCATGCAGAAAACTGCAGGTTCTGTTTATGCAGCAAAGTCATACGCCCAGGCAGCATCTAGTATTTCTGCCCCAGTTGATGGTGATAGCGATGCAGTTTTTGCGCAGAATACAACCAAGAACGTTAATGATTCTACTTAAAAGTACAGGTTTTACCGAAGAGTGTTCATGATAGTGTGAATGTCATGGAGGAGATCATTGATAGAGATAGAAGGAAAAATAACTTTGTGATCTATAACCTTGAAGAATCTACCTCTGCTACTGCTGCTGATTGTGAAAGGGAAGATTTTAACTCTGTCAAAAGCCTAATTACGAGCGGACTTCACATCAGTGGCACGAAAATACAGAAGGTGACAAGAATTGGCGGCCGCCGTCACCAAGAGGATAGATCTAGGCCAAGAGTAACGCTCATTCATCTCGCGGACGGTACCCACAGAGATGAGATTCTGTCATCGGCACACAATCTGCAAAAAACTGACACCTTGCAAGATACATACCAGCTGCCTGACCTAACACCTATCCAGCGTAGAGAAAGACAGGCAACCTACGAGGAGCTGAAAAGAAGAAAAAGCAACGGTGAAACAGATCTAATTATGAGAAACGGGAAAATCGTCTCACGATCAAGTAGAAACAGGGACCTGAAACTGGGAAGCTTCCTACCCACATCACATGCTGTTTCCTCTGACGAACATGCGTCATTTAGCCCATCTTCATAGCAGAAAGATAATGTTTCTGTCCTCCGCAGTGCCGACTCGCCCATCCATGAATGTGCTTCTAGTAGCAGTGTGGGTGAATCGCAGTCACCATCTCTTTGACTACAAACTGATGAAATAGACAACTTAGAAATACGTAAAGTTACGCATAGAGATCCAAATCTCCTCAAGGTTTTGTATATGAACTCTGATTCTTTGATGAATAAAATTCCTGAACTTCAATTGTCTGTGCTTCGGCACAACCCTGATTGTATAATGATAACTGAAGCTTGTCCAAAAAACTCTGTCTATCCATTACTCCCTGTATCTGTAAATATTCAGGGATACTATACTTTTTGTAACTTTGACATACATTACCTGGATCACGTGGTGTCATATATCAAAGAAGCTTTATCTGCTACTGATGTAACTTTCAACACAGATTTTTGTGAATCCATTTGGTGCTCGTTGAATTTACCTGGCAACATATCCCTCCTGCTGGGATGCGTTTATCGTAGCCCTTCATCTAGCCAATCCAATAATGAAAAGTTATGTAAATTAGTAACTGAGATAGCCTCCAGGAAGGAACAGCACCTTTTTTTGGGAGGTGATTTTAATTACCCAGAAATAGACTGGTCTAACTGGTACGCTGATTGCTCAGATGAGCACCCTGCTCAACAGTTTCTGACAGCAACCCAGGATGTTTTCCTCACACAACATGTCTTATACCCGACCCGACACAGGGATGGACAGAAGCCCAATATTTTGGATTTGTTATTTACGGATGAACTGAATATAGTTAATAATATTGAGTATCTTCCACCCCTTGGAAAGAGTGATCATTCGTGTCTTCTGGTCGACTTGGTGTTTGATAGTAATGTAGCTGAGGGAAAATCTTTTACATGTAGTTTTGATAAGGGACATTACGATATCATGAGAGGGGATTTTTCCAACCAAAATTGGGAGGAACTTTTTGCTGATCGGTCATATACTGAATCTTGGAGTTTACTCTCAGACATGCTGTATATATCAATGGAGAAAAACATTCCCAAAAGATCAGTGAAACGAGACAGGAGAAGAAACATGTACATTACTCGTAGAGCAGTGACTTTATCAAAGAAGAAACAAAAACTATGGAAGAGATATTTGAGCCTGATCGGTTAAGAGTGAGCACTGGGGTGAAAATTTTATTTTCAGATTTTTATGATGAAATCACTTTCATTGATATCTAAAGTTACTAAAATTCACATTTGCTTAATTGACAAGGTCAGGAATTGGCCCATTCTTCAACAAGGGTGATGAATCTAATGTCACGGACGGATATTTTCTAGAAAGATTGATTTGGTCCTAGTTTAACACTTTCTAAACTTTCTTAAGTTTTATTAGCAAATGATTATAGATCAAACACTATTCCATTGAAAACCAAAAAATATTTGAAAATATTTGTACAGAAATGGTTGTTCCGCATGGTCATTCACATCTTGATGCAAATTTGTCCGTCCGTGACAGAAAAAATTTGTAAAAGTTTTTTTTTCCATTGATGGGGCAAAAGTGAAAACAAAAACCATGCTGAGCTATCTCACTAGCTAGAGACCTATACCATGTATGAATAAAACCTTGATAAATTAAATATACATATATTAAAAACGAATTTGAAAATTGTCACGGACGGACACAAATTTTGACACGGACAGACAATGCAATATACTGAAATGGTAAATGCTGTGAGATTTCAATTTCATTGAACTGTTTTATTGTTTATTGGTTCATGGAACATATTTCATCCAAAATATCACGTACAGTGAAACCAGACCGCTCAAGACAGACAAGAAAAGCTGTCTTTACGAGCAGGTGGTCTTTACGTACAGGTTCTTTTAATACATGATTTAATGAGAAACAGTTTTAAAGGGAAACAAAAATTGTGGTCTTTATAGACAGGTAGTCTTCCTATACAGGTGGTCACTAAAGCAGGTTGGACTGTATATGGTATTGTGATCCCCCATATGAATGCAAAAATCACCCCCACCCCGCCCCAATTTTTTTTCTTTTTCAAGCAAATAAATGTCATAAAAACCTAATGATTTTGCTATGGCTCTAATTGGAGCCAGCCTGCATTGTCAGTCTGCAAAAGACATCCATTACAGGTGTTTTATACAGAAGATGAATACTTATTTTCTTACTTATTTATTTATTAATATTATTATTGCTATTATTGTAGCTGATATTTTTGGTCATCAGCAACGTGTAAAAGTTTTAGATTCAACATTAATAAGGAAGCTTGATCAATTATAAACATTGGAGGTCAGATGTGGTATCAGACCGCAAGAGCCATGTTTGTAAGAATGCTTTGAATTAGTTGTAACATTTGAGACAGATAGAGATTCTTTGTAGTTCAGGATCATACACAGCCAACAATTTTTTTAAAAATTACGTAATCACATAACATAAGAAGAAACCTTTTTTTTTGGACACTATATAACTTTAAATGCTAATAATTGAATTGGTTGCATCAACCCTGAAACAGTTTTTTATGGGGAAGGGGGTCAGATATTTATAATATATGACTAACAATAGTCGTGATGGGCAATCCCTCAACTAACAGGACATAATTAGGCTCTATGGGCTTTATACACTCAACTGTTGCCATTAGGGCCTTTGACCAGAAAGCCACCATTGTTCTTAAAGTGATAGAGACATTACTGAAAAAGTAAACTATCATATGAGAAAGATTTAGACAATGATGATCTGCATATCATGATTTGTTTTCACCCTCTTAAACAGAACTATTGAAAAATATGAGATGTTATAAAGAGTATACTGGTATGTGATGTTGTAAACTAAATGAGAAATTTTACTTCCTATATATGATAATGTTCAATCACACATAATCCTATTTCTATATTATCTCTATGTTTGAAACAAAATATATGACTTTGAGCTGTAAAGTAAATTAAAATACTAAATATTGATGTTTGATTTCGGTCCACCTACATGACTGTATAATGTAAAGGGTTATATTTTGAAAGCTTACATCACATTCTTCTCAACATGTTCATTTTGGTCTGTAGCATATATTGTACATGTACAGTCGTACACTACATAAGTACATGCACTTGAACATTGTATATACACTACAAATCAGGCATCCACTTTTGACATAGATTCCACATTTCCACTTAAAAACTAAGTTTTTCAAGTTAAGTTTTGCTTAATAGTGGAATAAAATCAATTTCAAACAAAAAGTAGAAAGCAAGAAGTATGTATGTGTGATTTTAGATAGGAACACATGCAGTTTTTTAAGTTAATGTCTGTCCGTGACGCTCAAAATGTCCGTCCGTGACGCCCAAATGTCCGTCCGTGACAAAAAGTTTTCGGACCTCTAACAAAAGTTATAGCTTGCTTTAAAATTCTATGTATGTGACAGGGAAGTCAATTTACTTGACTAACATTTGCAGTCAAAAAAAATTTGTCAGTGACAGTTTGTTTAGATAGAAAAGACAAAAGATTACCGATAAGTCAAGAAACCCATTTCTATCTTGTCCGTCTGTGACATTGAATATTTAATGGATTCTATTTTTAGTAGGTTACCATGGCAACCAAATTTTATCATCATTTAGCACCTTCAGTGGTACCCTTCACAATGAAACATAAAACAGCTCAACACATCTCATAACTTATTTTTTACAGGCCTTCAAACTTTCAAAATTTGTCAAATGTCCGTCCGTGACTAACCGATCAGGCTCATTTGATTACAGGAAACGTGTGGGATTACACTGCCTATGCACGTGAGAGAGACCTGTTGCGGAATATGACAAGGCAATTATGCAGTGATTTTGAACAGCACATTGCTTCAGAATCTAAATCTAATCCAAAAACCTTTTGGAGATATGTTAACAGCAAGGCTAAAACTAGATCAAAGATATCTAACCTTACTAGGTCTGATGGATCTACAGCACGCACTAATCAAATCAAAAATCAACGATAGCAAATAAAATATCAAACGAATATCTGTCAAACTTACATAATGAATGCTCAAAGTCCTACAGAAAAAGAAGTTGATGGAATTTTAAAAAGACAACATAGATTTAATACGATATTCCCTTCCGAGTGAACCCCTTCCCAACGACGCTGCATTTTGGTCCCTTGAAAAAGGTACTGTATTTCTGAATGTGTGAAACCTATGGGAAAAAGACACAACCTTTGTTTCAATAGTGTGGTTTTCATAAGCGTAATCCCACGTGTATGAAAACCCATTTTAGGCGCTTAACTGTACATGTTCGGTAATACAATCTGTTCGAAATTACAATCCTTGACTATATTTCTCTGTTTACCCTCTCCTCCATTAGCATGAATGGCATGGGCTGTACAACTCTGTGGCCAGTACCAGATTGATAAGCCACAGAGGTCGTACAACTAGTCTAGATCCACTCACACTTATGTGAGGTTATTAGAGATAAATAGAGACATGACAGATAAGCATGATTAGACTTTAGAGTAAAGTCGGATGATGTTATCTAGTACTAGGTCTATAGTACTGATAGACTTATTTCGTAACTGTAAGTAGCCGTTAATTCGTTAATCATGTTAATCGTGTGAAGCATGATCTCATCTCTCAATCTCCACTGCACTGACTTCATCTCATCTCACTCACCAGTCATCCAGTCACTCTTAATAATCTGGCCTGCCTCTTTCTCACCGACTGTCTCTGTGGCAATGTGCGCTTCGAGCAGAAAAGCTGACAATATTTTCACTTCCAGCAAATAATCGACTGCTCATTCAAACACAGTATCCGGAGAAGATCATCTAATTTTTGTTCCAAATTGTACATTCATCAAATTCTTGCTCACTGATCGACATAACTGACATTCCACATACGGCGAACGAGCCGGGCCGGGCTAGGCTATAGTCTATAGAGTACTAGGTACGTATACGTGTAGCGTACACAACACACAGATCAGAGAATGATCCCGACGAATGTTTTTCTCATAATTTTTTTTTTTGCTCACGATCGAATCGTGTGATTTTCTTCCGGGTTGTGTGATTATTGGTCTACAGAGGGCGACAAAGTCATTTCGCTTTCCCACAATCCCATTCGCAAGAAAGGCGTGTATAAGCAACTAGCTAGCTAAGTACGTATACTACATATACATGGTGCGTATCTTTTGAGAACTATACGCCAGGATTCCCCCAGCCCAGCTCAGCGAATCCCCGTGCGGAAGAAATACAGCTAGCTCGCAGGCTTAGACTTCGTGATTTCTGTGAGGTTTGTTAGATTCCCTACCGCCAGCCATCAAGATGTCGGACTTCGAGCCAATCTCAGACGAAGAAAAGGTATGAAATGCTATTTTGGTCGCACCTTCAGTAACTTGATAGACATTTAAGAGGAGGTACAAAGTAAAATGTGTTTCTATAACCGAATAAAACGAAATATAAAGCTGAGAATTTCTTTAGAAAAATCACTTCCTGCTTTTTTTCACCAGCACGGCTGCAGCAGCTGATTATTACAAGACAAATGCATTACACTGAACATGTAGGGCGGCAGTGCCAATGCCGTGGTTGACAATTTAGATACATGGGTCTAGTGTTAAGGTCTAAACATTTGCACCATTTAAGCAAGCTCACTTTGATTTTATTTTTAATTTTTTTAAATCTTCCTAAACATGTGCGTCACTGAGTTGTAAAGCCGGCCTTCAACAACCTGCATAACCTGGCTGTACCTGTGGCTGTGTGTTCATCTTGCTCATTGACAATGACATATTGTCGACTTGTCATTAATTAACTCTAATATTTTTATTTCCAACCCAGTCTCAAGCCAAGGCATAACTTATGCCATAAGATCAGTTCGCATTGAAATTACAGGACACTGGAATGAATGATGATAGTGCTTTTGCTTTTTTGTTTTTTGTTTTGTTTTGTTTTTGTCTTGTTTTGTTTCTCTAGCAAGATTTTGTCAAGGCCATTTACAATTATAGTAAGAGGGAAGGGGAGGGGGGATGTTGTGTCTAGATGCTTACCAAAAATTAAGGTGTTGCATTTGCTGTTGAAATTTATGTAAAATTTGCTTAAACTTTAAAGTAGTCAAGCTAGATTATGCCATCTATGGGGTCTGGCCATTCACGGGACCATCACTATATGGGGCTGTGTTAATATTGGCCTGTCACGACCTCTAAGTTGAAGAGGTAAAAACACCAATATAATCGGCAAAATTTTGAGAAAATACTTCCTTCTACATTTTAGAATGATAGAATATCTAATTTCATGCCAGATCCTTCGATAGGATCTTTATCATCTTGATCAAGTGAAATTTTCAGGCTGTTTTTGGTCGGTGATCTTGCTCCTCTGCCGCACGCATATGTGCAAGATATCACACACTTGCTATGGGAGGCAATTTCTTATGGTATGAAGGTACAGAGTGCAAGGTTATCTCCAATAACCTTACATAAGTGTGAGTGGGGTCTGGCTAACTCCACTCACACTTATGCGAGGTTATTGGAGATAACTCGACACTAGGGCGAACTTGGCACTGTGCGGTGACTACATGTATGTTTGAAGAGTTGAAGTCCTGCTACACACCGTACCACTTTTAAGCCTTAAATTTCATGTTTTGTATAACTTTACTTCTTGAAATTTGCAATATTACTTCTAAAAGCTAATCATTCTACACAGTGATATCAAATAATTTTTAATTTACGTGTTTTGAAATGTGTAATTAATGCGAAATTAAACACAAGTATTTGTGATCAATTCAACTCTATGGGCTCACTCGGCCACGATTTTCCGCCAAGGCTGAGTTCACCCTAGCGCCGAGTTAGCCCGGATCCGCAATCTATAATATTGTTTAGACATGTATGATGGGGGGTCGTGTATCCGGACACTCAAAAAATTACCCAGTCATCATTTTGCCGTTGAATTTTACAAAAAGTATGCATCGAGTTACACAAACATAAGCGAATATTTGCAATTCATACAATTGCCGGCCTATCCTGTTAAAGATTTTTAACAATATGCATAAAAATTTGTTCAATTTACAATTTTAGAGTGACCTGTCCGGATAAACAACCTGTCCGGAAACACAACGTCTGGGTGTACATGTAAAATTGTTTGATTTGAAAAATATTTGTCCAAATACTAACCAGCTTGTCCGGACACACAATGTGTGGGTAGACTAGATCCACTTGAGTATGTACAAGCTTATTCAGATAAGCTTGTACTCCACAATAGCTTTAATTGCTGAATAGGCTTCAATAGGTTTTGTGTGTATCAGCAGGGATTTGTCCAGTCTAGATCATTCATACATGAGAGGAAAATAATTATTTGAAATTTCGCTTTCAACTCTGAAACTCAAAATTTGTAGCATACAGTAGTACAGTTGAAGAGTCCCTGAATCTGATAATCTAGCAAATTTATGTACATTAAATCTTGCTTCTGGAGCGATTCTGGTGTCTGTTTTACACAAGTGAAGCAGTGAAGACTGGTGACAAGTGAAGCAGTGAATACTGGTGATGTATGAATGAACAGTGTGAAGAAATATAGACAGAAAAGTTACTCCTAGCATGACTAAGAAAACTGGACAGAATAGCTTGACTTTTGGTTCTGCAAACAAAAAAGAGAAGAAGAGAAGGGATTATGGGAAGCAACACTTGTTGGGCATTGTGACTAGAGTACGAAGTTCCTTTGAAAGTACTCCTGTACATTGAAGTAATGAAGATGTACATGTATGACTTCAGAGATATTTGAATCATTATCATTATTCTTAAATAATCAACATTGCTCTTCCTATTCTAAGCATTCATTTTTCTTGAAGCTTTCAGATTTTTGAGGGGGTCTATTCTATGATGTATTTAGAGACAATGTGACTTCATTATAAACAATTTAAAAATGTTAAATAGTACCTTAAATCTAGTGCATCATGGGCATGGACAAATTGAATCTCATTTTAATAATGATCATGGGCGTCGCCAGGGGGGTGCGGAGGGTGCGAACGCACCCCCCTCCAGACAAAAAAAAAAAAAAAAAGGATTTTTTTTTTTTTTTTTTTTTTTTTGGGGGGGGGTGTCTTTTGAAAAGGGCGACATGTTCTTATTGTGTAGTGTCGAACAGCTCATATCTGCGCCACCAGCACCACTGCCTGACAATGGAGTTGGTAAGTTTTGTCTTTTTTTTCCCAAAAGGCACCCCCCCCCCCCCTTGAAAAAAGCTGGTGACGGCACTGATGATAATAGCATTTTTTGTTTTGTATGTGTTTTGACACAGAACATCCTCTGCATTAAAAAAGAAAAATCTGGACTTTTGGAAATTGTATACATGATTATGAACATCATATTTGTGTTAACAAAATACTGTTGTCAGCTTTGGGAATTAAATCACAAACTCTCTCCACTCATGTTCATTTTCAGACAAGAATTGCATCAGATTTCATTCTCCATGCACCTCCAGGAGAGTTCAGTGAAGTATTTAATGGTGAGTACTATTACATGTACATCTTTTAGTCTTTTGTGTGTGTGGGCAAGTGTGAGAATGTGCAGCACCCACACAGGTTGCACACATTCAAACTAAATGGCTAGATCCATCCCAAATGCAAAGCAAACTGAATACAAAATTATAGAAAATGATATTTTGTTAGTAAACCTACTTTATGTTAATAATCATGATATCATTGTTTATAGAGTTTTAGTCTATTAGGGAAGATGATCATTTGAGCTGTATAATGAATTGTGTCCAATTTGACTATATGTTCTATTCTGTAGTAGATGTATGTAAAATTGTCTATCACTTCTTCAGAGTTCATTGTTTATACAGGAATAAAGGATCATCCTTTCCTGCTAGTCTGCTACTCCTGCTCTGATGTAAAGTTAGAGAATTGTACAGTATCTCTTGTTCAGTATATTACATGCTTTTTATAATAAGATAAATTAATGAACATGAATTTGAATCTGACACTTTCCTACATGAAGTATAGATAGTCTGAAATTTCACTAAGTGTTAACAAGTTAAAACTGGCTTTAACTTCAACTGAAGTATATATACATACACTTGTTCTTTTCAGATGTCCGAATTCTAGTTAGTAATGATGAACTTCTCAAAGAGAAAGCAGGAGAGTAAGTGTTTTCTTCTTTTTTAACAGTAACATTTTGTAGCTTGTTTACTTTTTATTTTTGTATCAGAAGGTAGTGGGGGGAAACTGCTCTTTTTTTATAAATGTTACAATGGAAACTTTTTCTTATGTATGTAGATAAATAGCAATTATGGGATTTCAGGTGATAGTCTGATAAAATTCTCTTAATGGTGAATTGATTTTAGATACAGTCAGCCTCGCTTAAGTCGACGTCGCATGTGTTGAATAGTCACTTAAGTCGATGAAAATAAAAAGTCCCAATTTATCCTCATAGACTTACTTGTGTTAATTCTCTGTATAAGTCGATGTTTGTAAGTCGATTAATCACCTATGTCGATCAAATTCTCAGAACAATTCCAAAGAAAGACATTAAATTACACCTCCCAAGTCAAACGTGTAACCAATCATTGTCAAAAGCATCACAAATACGATCAATTTGGTTTAAATCGACTCTAGACTTGCTGGCGCATGCTCTCTCTCTCTCTATCCTGAATGAGTAAACATTTGCCGCAAAAACTAGCGATCTCTACGGAAAAACTGTAGAGATCAGTGATTGCAACTGAATGAGTAAACATTTAGTGCGAAAACTAGCGTATGTGCTGGTCAATAGCAGGAAACACTACAGCGCTATGATTGGTCCAAAATCGGCAAATTTGGTTTAACTTCACATAGCAACTGAATATCATTTAAGTCACCTGCCACGTAAAGGGGTTAGATTGGGGCAATGTTTCATGTTCATGATGTTATTGGCTGCTTGGTGTTACTAAGTTAGGCCTGGAATAACAAATTAGAGGCAACATTGTTCCTTAGCTAGGATGACATAAATCGTACAGAGTCGAGTAAGAAGGGATCGAGGCTTCCCGTGAGAATGAAATATATTTTGCAATCAGGATACGCGTTATCTGAAATCAAATACATATCGTACAATATTTAAAACGTTCAAAAAGCCATTTATATATCGACATATATGTTTTATTTGTTTGAATGTTGACAGCTAACAAACATCATCATGCCATTAGAAAATTGAGACATCATTCTCATAGAAATCAGAATTGTTTTTACTCATTCTGGAGCATCGGAAAGTGCTTTCTTCTCCTTGACAAAAAATGTGATTCGCAATTTCAGAGAATATCTTTATTGAAAAACAAGATTAAAGGGCAGAGTTATCGAGTCGAATATCATTTTCCCGGATACAATTCTTATCAGCCTCGTTAGAGAATGATATGGATCATCATGATAATTAAAACAAAATGAATATCTATTCTCTATAAAGCACGTTGTATGTTTTCTGTCTTCAAATAAAATAACTTTGATTCATTATTTCAATGAATATCGTTAGCGGGAGATTTTAAATAGCAGAATTACCGAATTAAATTCATGCTTCTGGTAACAATATTTTTATCAGCATCGTTAGAGAATGATATCAGGGCTCGACACTAGCGGAGGTCCGGAGATCAAAGTCCCCCGAAATGATGTGTTGGACCACCAAATTTGAAAAAGAGAAGGAAATGGAGGTCCCATGGTAACCACAAAAAATTTTAAATCGCCGATCCCCTCCCAAATCAAGGAATTCAAGAGCTCAACGCGATGTTCAAATGTGTCACACAGTTTCACAAAACGTTCGCGTGTTGAAGATAAACAGCGAGTGTTAGTGATGTGCATGTACTTTGTAACATGATCGTTTAAATTGCTAGTTTGAAGTCTTGCATTTAATTTGAACATAAACTCTGCCATGTAAAAGTTGGTTAGACATTTCAAAAAATTGGCTTAAATTTCACTTTAATTATAGCTCAAAGCTGAAACCTCATGCCACAATTCGATCTCTAGTAAAAGACATTATTATTATTTTATTTAATTTGATTTTTTGTTAGATTCCTGTTTCAAAAAGTTGGTTTTGGTTTCAAAATATTGAATTTCTCTGAATATCCTTCCTTCTCAAACACGTATATGTCACATCACTCACATTAGCGATCGCGATAGCAGATTTTACGATAGCGATCGCGATAGCAGATTTTTGCGATCGCGATCACGAACATTAGTTCTTTTGGCTTTGGACCATCATTTTGTAGATGGATCCAAAAGCTATATAATGGTGCTCTGAGCTGTGTTTTTAATGGGGGGATATCTACCGGGTACTTTAGTATTGAGAAAGGTGTAAGACAAGGAGATCCTCTGTCTCCATATTTGTTTATACTATGTATAGAGATCCTTGCCTATTCATTTCGTAAGGACTGCTGTTCATGGAATTAGTTTTGGTGATGTAGAAGTAAAACAAGTACTTTATGCAGATGATATGACCCTTTTTGTTAGAGATACTACATCAATTAATAAAATAGAAAAGTTGTTTGAATGTTTTGCCCAAATTTCTGGTTTGAAAATGAATAAAGATAAAACTTTCATATTGTTGTTGGGTTCCCACCCTAAAGAAAATATTGTAACCCCTTTTGGTAGATTAGTAGAGGTCATTAAAATATTGGGTATAACCTTCGCATTAGATGTTGAGGTACAAGAAAGAATTAATTAAAGAAATTCTAAGTAAAATAAAAAGGCTGTTAATATGGTGGAAACAAAGGGATTTAACTTTAATGGGTAAAATACAATTAATTAAAACGTTTGTACTTTCAAAATTGAATTATGTGTCATCACTTACCCCAGTACCAACTTGGGTTTGTGAGAAACTAATGTTTGATTTTTAGCTCATCCGGCCCGAATGGGCCAGATGAGCTTATGCCGTGGCGAGGCGTCCGTCCGTCCGTCCGTCCGTCCTTCGTCTGTCGTCCGTCCACAATTTCAAAATGCTTCTTCTTCGCCATTTCTTACCCGATTTTAATTCCGTTTGCTTTATATGATAGCACTAGGTGGGGGATTCGAAACTTCTACACAGAATTTTGAAACTCATTAAATATGCTAATTTATGCGCATTTCTCAAAAATCACAAAAATTGCTTCTTTCCTCATTTATTGACCGATTTCGATTTTTTTTGTTCCATCTGAAAGACTTTCATGAGGTTCATTGAACTTCTACACAGAATTTTGAAATTTTTCTACAAAATTAATTATGCTAATTTATGCGATATTTATTCAAAAATCACAAAAATTGCTTCTTCCTCATTTATTGACCGATTTCGATTTTTTTTTTCCATCTAAAAGACTTTCATGAGGTTCATTGAACTTCTCGGAAATTTGAAATTTTGTCTAGAAAATTATTTATGCTAATTTATGCGAAATTTATTAAAAAGATCACAAAAATGGCTTCTTCTTCCTCATTTATTGACCGATTTCGATTTTTTTTTTTGTTCCATTTGAAAGACTTTCATGAGGTTTATTAAACTTCTACTCGGAATTTTAAAATTTTGTCTAGAAAATAATTTATGCTAATTATTTATGCAAATTTATGCAAAATTTATTAAAACATCACAAAAATTGCTTCTTCTTCCTCATTTATTGACTGATTTTGATTTTTTTTCTTCCATCTAAAAGACTTTCATGAAGTTCATTGAACTTCTTCATGGAATTTTGAAATTTTGTCTAGAAAATTATTTATGCTAATTTATGCAAAATTTATTACAAAATCACAAAACTTGCTTCTTCTTCCTCATTTATTGAGGAAGACTTTCATGAGGTTCATTGAACTTCTACTCGGAATTTTGAAATTTTATCTAGAAAATTATTTATGGTAATTTATACAAAATTTATTTTAACTCTTTGCCCTGTCCATTATGAAACCCATGGCTGCTGGATTATTTCAAAGGCTATACCTTTCTACATGATTTCTGTCGACATCATCGACAGAACCGAGAACCCAGAAGTGACAGTGGTCAACAATAGCGGGTTATGAGCTAATAAAGACTTGAAACAGTGAGGGACAATGCACTGACGCCACCCTTAAATGTCCCAACCTTAAAATTCTTTTTTTACACCAATGCATAACTTATGTCATTCAGTGCTTTTCTCTTTTATTACAAATCTTAACCTTCATATCTCTCTCAATAAAGATTTCACAGTTGGTAGAGATACCTCACCTTGACTAACTTTATGCTTTATTTCAAATTTCTCTGTCACACAGTAAAACTATTAAAATTTACATTCCCCAAAATCTTTTAACTGAAGTCGTGCAACTTGAGTTGTCAATTTCCAGACTTTCATTCATATCTACATGTCACTGTCTCCTTCCAAAACCACATTTAGCCAGATCTGCAATAGGCACTTCATCATCTGTACATGCATGTAACCAATACATGTACATTTCATCGATTCATTACAATGTCTACTGTGTTCAAAGTACAAATTGCATCAATTTCTTTGCTGCATGCCGGATGAGCGCCACATCATTGATGTGCTAGTTTATGGAATGGAAAAGATAAAATTAAAAGGAATGTGATGTTTTTGAATTATGATAAGGGAGGACTTAAAATGATAGATTTTCATTTATTTGTTTATACACAAATAATTATGTGGATAAAAAGACTCATACTACATGTAGGAGATTCGAAGATGGGATGGAAACGATTTTTTAAATATGAGACTCGTGAGGTGGGAGGTATACTGATAATTTTTAGTAATGTTTCATTGAGAATGAGTAAATTGTCCTTGCCAAGTTTTTATAGGAATATGTTGGAAGTATGGATCGCTATGAAAGAAGTTTTGCTTAAAAAGGAAACATGTAAAAGAAATGAGATTATCTTTAATAATAAGTACATGTATATACGTTTGGACGGACATATGTACTTTGATGAAAGTTTATTCCTTAGAAATATATATAAATTACATCATATAGTCGACGGAGAAGGTGAAATTAAATCAACTAGAGATTTTCTAAGGATGGGGTTAAATAAAGCTGAAATAATTAAACTTCACCAGCTATTTAAAAATATTCCATTGACATGGAAAGGTCTTTTGAAGAAAAATGATTCGTGTAGGGACACTGATTTAAATTTAGAATTTATATTTAATGGAAGAGTTATTACACTGATTGATGTTACATCGAAAAAAATATATGCAGCTTTGTTAAATATGAAAATAGAAAAATCATATGCAGTTAAAAATTTAGAGAGGATCTATAATTATTCTGAAAAAGACATTCATACAATATTTTTAAGACCTAGGAAATGCACTTTGAATAGTAGGTTAAGGGAATTTCAATTTAAAATGTTATATGAGCTTATATATACTAAGAAACATATGTACACATTTAAATTTTCAATAAGTAATGTATGCTCTTTTTGCGATAAAAATGAAGAGACCTATGAGCATTTATTTTTCACCTGTGATAAAATAAGAGTCCTTTGGAAAGATTGTGGTGATTTATTCAATTTATTGGACATTACAAATATAAACTGGGAGGGAATTTATATTGGAATAAAAGTTTTAAATGTAGGGAAGGAGCAGTTAATTAATCATATTATACTTTTAATTAAGTATATGATTTTTGTTCATAGCAGAACCAAAAAGAAACCCCCAACTCCTCAGGAAATTAAACAAAGATTGCGGGAAAATGAGCGAGTGGAAAGAAAATTAGCTGAAGAGCGAGGTACATTAATATACCACTTTAGAAAATGGGAAAACTTTCACACATAGGGACGGCGAGGCGAATGCATCTATTTTTGGATGGAAAAAAAAAACCCACTAAAAACAACAACACTGGAACGGCTGCGATACATTACGCTTATATGAATTGTTTATATGTCGGGGTGTACCTGTTTGTGCGTGTGTATGTATGTATGTGTGTGTGGATTAAGGTGTGTGGGAGTAGGTTAAACGGGACACATGTATTGTGTGACTTAAGTGTTGTTTGTGTGTTTTTTTTTTTGTTTTTTTTTTGTTTTTTTGTTTAGTTTTTTTGTTTTTGTTTTTGTTTTTTTTGGGGGGGGAGGGGTTGGGTACATGTATTGTATGACTTAAGTTGCTGTTTTTTTTTGGGGGGGGAGGGGGAGGTTTGGGAGAAAAGACAAACATTTTCTTTCAAGTACTACTGTTTTTTATGTATGAAAATGTCTGCTAAACAGGTTATGAAAATGCACTTTTTTGTTGGTTTCATTATTGAAATCTAGGTTTAAGCTAAAATATCAATGTATAATGCATTTAGTTTTGTTATGAATAATATGTACAATTTTTGTTATGTTACATAATTTGTATTTGACTTGAGAGAAAATAATAAAAAATATTGAAAAAAAAAAAAATTAGTTGCTGTATGTGACTATACACGTATTTGAGAATGAAGAATAATTGAAGAAATTCAATAATTTGACACCAAATCTGAATTATTGCAACAGGAATTCAATAAAAAAAATCATATTAAATGAAAGAATATAAATGTCTTTTACTGGAGAATTAATTAAGGCATAAGATTTTAGCTCTGAGCTAGAATAAAAGTGAAATTCAAGTCAATTTTTGAAGTGTCTAACCAACTTTTATGTAGCAGAATTTCTGTACATTAAGTGCTAGCATTTAATAAGAGCAGATTAAGGTAAAAATTTAAGCTTCCATCATCATCACCTCCCTGATCATAGCGATCTGAGGTCCGGTTTCTCAGGCTTCACTTTTTTTTGCGGCGCAAATTAGTGCAGTTGTTAATCAACTGGAAATATTTTCGCGAAGCTGTGAAATTC
Organism: Heliocidaris tuberculata; assembly: GCA_025618425.1. Taxonomy (NCBI): domain Eukaryota; kingdom Metazoa; phylum Echinodermata; class Echinoidea; order Camarodonta; family Echinometridae; genus Heliocidaris; species Heliocidaris tuberculata. The sequence continues at coordinate 9,049,171 of CM046832.1, read as the reverse complement.
GCATCCCAACATCAACTCGCAAAATATGCGAAAATTACGGCTTTTACATACAGTACGTGAAAGTGAAAGGTCAAGCGCATGTCATGAAATTGAAAACAATACCGCAAACAAATAATTCTAAACGTTCGAAAAAAAAATCTTATTTATTTTATTATTTAATGTGGACCTCCAAAATTGAGTGTGGTCCACCAAAAATGAAAATAAGTCAAATCTGGTGGACCACCTGGACCACCAAAATTTTCAGTTAGTGTCGAGCCCTGATGATATGCTTTGTCGTGAGCAGCTATAGAAATTTTACTTTATAAGAGCACATCACAATACGTTTTCAGTCCTTTATTATGAAGACTCATTTTCAAACATCATTTAAGATATGATCAAAGAGCATGCATCTGATAAATTATTTTACCAGTGTCAAGATGATATGCATCGTCACTGTGAAAAGACTCCAGGTCTCTCTTTTTTTTTATATCACTCACGACGACCCGAAGGCCATCAGAATGTACACAATTTGATGACAGATGATAAGAAAACATACTTCCTCTTTTTAAAAGAAAAGGTAGATTTAACGCATTTTGTTTTATTTTCTTTATATTGGATATCGGTGTCAGCATCGGCTGATGTGAAGAAAAAAAAAGGCTCATGCCTCCAGTGTTCTCATTTTCTTGATGTCTGCACCCCTCTGCAAAACTGATGAATTTGACATGTAGCATGTAGGTTGCATATAATGAAATGCTCAGATGTCCTTTTGTAATATTTACACCCTTTCCACAGAGGCGAGACCGTTTAGAGACCATTAAATTCCCCCCCCCCCCCCCCCCCCCGGGGGGAAAAAAAAAAATTTAAATGACAGATTTCTCAACAGTCTTTCAGAGAGCTCTCAATGATCTCTAAGGTCTTCCATGGTTTCTCAATGATCTTTCAGTAATATCTATGGTCTCCATGGTCTTCAAGTTTTCAACTGGTTCAAAACAGTCTCTCAGTGGTTCCTGAAGGAAGCGATCTCTGAGCACTCAACGGTCTCATCAGTCTTTCAATGATCTCTCAGCAATCTCTCAACATTTTTGGTGAATTTTCTGCCCAAAGCATTTTTTGAATTGTCTTTCAGTGAACTCTAAACGTCATTCAGTGATCTCTGTTTGTCTCAGCTGCATCTCTCAGGGATTTCAGTTGGTCTCTCAGAGAGGACCGTTGATTGTGCAATGAGTGCTCAATGAACTCTCAATGGTTTCTCATCAAATGCCTAGCGATCACCAAGGTCACTCATACTTGTAGGTCTCAGTAGATCTCCATGAAATTTGCTGAAAAGTGAATTTTTTATCCCTCAGTAAGTGCTCAAGGATCTGCAGAGTGTTTCCACAGAAACAACTTTTTTAGGATTTTTGGAGACCACTGAGAGATGTTGCCTTTTTTTTTTTTTGCAATCAAACAACAACTGTGCTGTAAATTTCAAAGAATGCATACTTTCTAATCTAATCAAATTGACCTGAAAGTGATATTAAGTGTATTGCAAGTGTTTAGGATCTGGGAGAGAGTATATGCATAGTATGTATACATATATGCAGTAAGCTGTTCTAATTTTTTTTTTGTCTTTCATGCATAAGAATGTTGACTACTAATAAGATTAATAATAGCTGCCGTTTTTATTTACAAGTATGTCTTATCTGATAAACATAACAAATATATCTGTCATCATTCATCGAACATTTTCAATTCAGAATAAAAGTGGTTGATTTGTGCATACTTAAATCTATTGTAGAATTTACAAAAGAACTTGTAGAAGTGTAGAAAGTTTCAAGAAAAAGTGGTGTTCGGGCTTTAGTCATATTGTTAGAAATGAAAATTGCGAGCATTTTTTTATATATTGGGCAAATACATACAGACAAAGGGGCCTTAAATTCCCCCTTTTTTCAGGCCTTCATTTTTGAGGAGCGCGATCGCGCTGGCGCTCCTACCACGCTCCTCAAGCCATAGTCAGGAGCACTAACGACAGCGCTCCTTATTTTTTTCCATAGTAGCCTACATATTAAAACCTCTTCTGTAAAAACAATGTCATGTTAGAGTGCTTATTAAGAAAACAAACCAGTGCTTTATTACAAAAACAAACCATCAGTGTTCCCGGCCCGACCATAGTCGATGCCCGACTCACAACTCACAACTCACGTAGCTTCACGTCACGTACCATACCGCACTGTATACCACGGCACCGGGCGCCGGGCCCAGTCCTATGCTAAAGCTACGCAGGTCCAGCTATGCACCATACAAATCACATACACGCCAATGCGACGCGTTCAAATTGGGGTAAAATACACAGCGGTACACACAGCCAATATCAATATCAAGATTTGCATTCATTTATTGCATGTGCGTAGCTTTAGGACCTCTCATTTTTCAGAACAAAATTTTGACAACGGGATTGATTTCGACCTGAAAGAAGATATGCGTTCTTGACATGGCCGTCGTAATTTTCTCCACAAATCAACTTTAGAATATGTAGAATCGGGATATGGAAATGAAATTTGTACAAACCAATGATTTTTATGACTTTCTAGCTGCTGAAAACAAAGTGCGTAGCTTTAGGTCCCCCATCATACATTCTCCGAAATATTCATTATATTGTGACCTCACCAGCGATGTCAGCCAATAAATAATGTCGACTTAAACTAGTATTTGCCCTTCCGATACTTCATTCACGCGATTGGGCCAGAATTAACACCAGCGGCCAACTAGCCAGCTGCTTTTGACCAATCAGATCCCACCATTCCTCGCCCATTCATAAAAGTTTGCTCATAAATTGATTACTAATACTCATCCAGCTTGGTAATCTAGGTCTAAACATGCACATCCACGCCATGAGTAATTTTTAGTTAAATTTAATCCACCTTTGTGAATTCGGGCCATGCATAGTAAAAAAAAGGTTCTATCAAGGCCTGGGCTGATTCGATCGATGGGATCGCTACTGCGCATCGCTACTACGCATATCCACGATCGTGTTTGCAAACAACTCGATCGGAGCAGAACAGCTCGACTTGAAAAATCATTTTTCCACCGAAATCATCGCCAAATCGTGAAATCGAAATCATTTTACGGAATTTCAAATTCACGATTTGGTAATGATTTCGGTGGAAAACCCATGAATTTTTAAGTCAAGTTGTTCTGCTCTGTGTAGTAATGCAGACCCAATCGCTGGGATATAGATGCGCAGTAGTGATGCGCAGTAGCGATCTCATCGATCGAATCAGCCCAGGCCTCAACTTCTTTATGTTCAAGTTAGACCTAATGTTAGATTACGAAACTGGACCTATTTCTAAAATGCTTAGATTTTCTAACCATTTTCAAAATAGAATATTGTCAGAATGAATTATAAAATACAAATATTAATAAAATTACAAATGAGTGAAGCCTATATCCAACAAGAATAATTGTCAGACTCAGAGTAAAAAAAAAATAACTGTCAAGTAGACCCCTAATAATTTTCCACATTCAATCGACCCCTAACGTTACTGATTTATTTGCATGAAGAAGAAGAAAATACTTTTCAGTATTATAAACAAAAATTATCACATTGGGGTTAAGGATTTGGGTTTGGACTGGAGGGTTTTTTGTTTTTTTTCTAAACCACTTGGGGGGGGGGGGTTGCCAGAATTTTGATTGTCCACATTCATTTGTAATTTCACATTTAGAGGATACAAATGAATGTGGATGATCTTTCAGAAATTTCCTGAAATTGGGAGCATTTAAAGTTACAATTGACCATGGGTCATGATGAAGACGAAGACAAAATCACAGTAAATAAAACAAATGCAAGGTTGAAAAACATTTTTTAATTGTTAATGGTCATCATTTATTTGTGTTTCGCAGAATAATTAATAGGATCAGTATTGCATCACAATTTTATGGAAAATTGACATTTTAACACCTTTTATTAAATTGAGCTCCTCAAAAAGCACAGAAGAGTGATTTTAAGGAGCTCAATTGAGCTCCTCGAAAAAATAAGGAGTGTGATTTATGGAGCTCCACCAAATTCTAAACGTGAAGGCCTGCTTTTTTTTGGGGGGGGGGGTGTTTGTCTTCTTATTTGAAACATTGCATATTCAGAATGAACTGAACTAAAATATTAATGTCAAAAATTTAGTTGAATTGTTTGAATTGTAAGTAACTAGAGAAACCATAATTCTATTATTTTACAAGAAATGTGTGTACAAATATATTTGTGCAGAATTTTAATAACAATCATATTGCTTGACTATTGCAATAATCAAAACAGGAAGAAGATAAACATATTAAAATGTATTACAATTGAAAGAGTGATCACATAAACATTGTATACTTGAGCTTAAAATGAAATAAGGATGGTGATTGCATCATTGCAATTTCTACAGCTACTTTTGATAGTCACTTGAAACTTAGGATTTGTTGAAGGGTTTGCTTAAAGATGTTTAATTAGTATGCAGATTGTAAAACTATCACTTTGAAAATTATTTAAGTGCAACAATGGAAGCACATGCCATCTGCTAAAAGTTGAATACCACAGTTGCTTTCTACAGGCTCTATAAATGATCATGATGTGAATACCTTTCAGCTACCCTTTGTGAACTACAAGCACCTACAAATGTGCTATAATTGCTTTCACATTCACACTTGGCAGTATAATGAAAATTGACTGTATAGTAGATTGCCTGGATCTAAATCAAAGGGACTACATGTTTATGATTCTGAAGTATACATACAGACACAGTCCAGTGGTGTATCCAGTAGGTTAAAGGTGCTATTTGACTTTTGAAAATACATGTTAGAAAGTCTGTCCAAAGGGTCATTGGGTTGTGACAATTATAGGGAAGTTCTTGAAATTATTACCATAGATGCGATTCATTTGAACATTAAAACTGGTTGATGTGTATAATGATAGTGGTGGTGTCACCAAAAAGCTTAAAAAGGGTTGCAATAAATGACCCTTTAACAGAAAAAAGAGAATAGAGTACTTTTTCTTTATTTTTCAATGAAAATGGAAATTATTTTTCATGTTCTCAACATTAGTTGTTGTTTATATTTCGATAAACTTCTAGGAGTGTTATTTTCTTACTCCATACGTTCTAAGACGTCAACTACTTTCATGACATTGTCAAAATATTTAACAATATTTTTAGTGGATGATCTGCTTCAGTTCATCATGTCATTCATTATGTCATTTGGAGAAAAAAATATTGACAGATTTTCTGTAAAGCTGCAATATTTAGCATGGTCATTTTATGCTTGCGAACTGCTTTTCTACTGTGCTCTACATATTTACATTTTAGATTTCACATATTAATGAATCCATGTCATATACATTACATGTAATTATATGTGTATATTGCCTAAATGTTTTGTGTAGAAAAGTAACATATAAATGCATTGGTGCTAATATTTCTGATAAAATTGCATATTTCAGGATGATAATTCTATGAAGATTGATCCATTCATTTTTGTTGTGTAAGGTCCTAAATAATAATGGTACAGCAGTAGTCGCTGTCATGTTCTAGTGATCAGATGCAGGTGCAATGTAGAAAATATCTGACCACTACAGCAACAAACAAGTAAAGGAAGAAAAAGTTCTTCAAATTTTGGGGGTGTCTTTTTGCTCCAAATTCTGTGACAAGCAAAATAAGGGAGGGTCACATTTTCAGCTGCTTTTTGGGTCGAAAATAAGATGATGAGTTGAGAATTTGTAGAAAATAATGATTTTAAAAAAATCTAGTTTGTACCTGATGTACATGTAGGTGGGTCTTTAATCTACACTTGCTACTGATTTACATGCAAATACATCCTATAATTTTATGATCCCACCAAGATGACAACCTGTACTAGAAACTTTTCTAATTGAATACTAAATAATGTGGTATTATGTATGGATGCCTGAGTCTTTGAACACATTGAAACCTTATTAAACTATGCTGTAATTTTTATAATTCCCTTGTTCCATGTTTTTTCTTTCACAGGGCATTTGCCAAATACAACACGGACCAATTCACACCAGCCACTATTGATGGAGCAGACAAACAGGTACATAAAGTTCTGTATTTCACTTTTTGTGTAGTGGGACTAGGTACATCAACCTAGTACCTACATTTACCAGTGATTGTACTGCAAATCATCCATTATCTGTGTTGTTGATTTTGGACATTGCTTACTTCACATGTACATGTAACTGTTTGCTAGCTTTTCCTTTGCTAAAATAGATTTAGGAAGGTGTTTTAAAAGTTTTGAGTGGCTAACAAGCCGTATGTGAGATAATCAAGTCTTGCACAATTGTAACTGAAAGACTTGATTATCTCACACATGGCTTGTTAGCCACTCAAAACTTTGTATCTCTCATGTATCTCACAAGGGCTTGTGAGCCACCCAAAATTGTATTATTTGTAAATAGTATTGCTGGAGTTTACATGCTTTAGGACTTGATATTTTGTACTTCATGCATGTATAATATGAAAATCAGTCAACCTGTATCAAGTTCATGAAAATCATCTCACTGCTAATGAATTCTTGATGAATTTCAAAATTATTTATTATTAACATATTACGGTGTTCATGTGGTTATATATTACATGTACAGCTTGTAATACATGAGACATAGTTTGACAATGGATGATTAGAATTGGCTCTAATTTGTTTGGTAGATTACTGTGACTTCTGGCTTGTTTTTCATGGGAAATTTTTATCTAGTTTAAGTGTGCAGGATTTTATTATTTTTAGCTAAGATAATGTGAATACATGAAAGCAAGCATCTTAATTCTTTTCACTTTTACTCCCTCTTGCAATTAGACCCTTATCACACAATACAATGATCAACATAATGGACGCTTCTTAGACCCTAATTCCAAGCAGACCTTCAGGTATGATCACATGAGAAAAGAGGCCAGTGACTCACAGTCTGCAAGCATTGATACTAACTCAGAACCATGGAGGTTAGCCTTGTCTGAGGCTGTAGCAGGATATATCAAGGATCATTTCCCTCATGGAAACAGTGCAGTGAGTATCATTCTTAATACAAATGGTAGTCATTTTCACCAAGGATTTTGCGATAAGGAAACAGAATTTGGAAGTTGTGTCTATACATTTATTTTGTTTATTCTTATGAGAATTTATACAATTTGAAAGAAGGAAACTATCAGAATATGTGATTTTAATTACGTACGAAAAATTGTAGGAAGTTTCAAGCAGTCAAGAAATATACTGCACCTACATGTACATGTAGGTAAGTCACAAAATTAACTCAACAAAGATTTGTTAAACTACTGCAACTTCACTTTGTGTTTATATGCTCTTCAATACTGCATTCATAATTGTACATTAAAGTACATGGATATGTACTTTTAAAATCAAATATTAGATGAATCATGAGTGTTCATTAAGTAACATACATGTAGATTGAAAATCATAGCATTTTCAGATACACGTTTTGGTTTGTATGTATCGTCATGTGAGTATGAACTTTTAAAACTAATACTAAGTGGTCTTGTATAGAAACTGAAACTGAACAGCTTGTGATCTCCGAATCATTGAAAACAATACATGCACATGTGTGTGTTGGTGACTTTTTTAATGGAATCATATACTGTGATCTTTTATGTGTAGTTGTGCTAACAAATCCAGTATTTTAAAGGGAAGGAGTAAGTCTCTGCACTCTACTATTACTGATATTTGCCTGAGTACATAAAGGGAAACCTTGTTTTGTTTTGTTTTCTGCCCATTTCTTTGTTTAATAATTTTCTGTATCTCACTTTCTTAAACTCCATATTTTCTTCTTTTCCAGGTATTTGGCAGGACTAAAGACAAGAAGATCTTCCTTGTAGCATGTATTGAGGATCACTTGTTCCAGCCAAACAACTACTGGTGAGATGATATATTGGAACTGTTCTCCTATTACGTCCTCAATAAGAGGGACTTTTAGGCCAGGAGCCTGTCCCGAAATAGTCACCCCATTTTACCCATAAGATTTGACCCCGTAAAGTTACTTAGACCATCTAAGTCATTGACAAAAAGGTTGTCAGCCTGACCGTAGCCGCCGGGTTAAGCCCCCAGAGCCCCCAAAAGGGACCCCAAAGTTGGGTCGATTTCACCCCATCTCACCCATGCACCAAACTTTGTCAGTAGGGAGTAGTATGACTGACATTACAAAACACAAAAAACTGACAAAAATTTCCGTCGAGATGGGGTGTCAGACAGCCCCTAAAAATTGGGGTAATTTTTTCCCCTTAAAGCCCAGAGACCAAATTTTGTCAGAAGGAAGAGCTGTGGATGTACATTCCAAGAATATAAAAACTGACAAAATTGTCCATCGGGAAGGGGGTGTCAGATCCCCTGAAATAAAAACCCCAAAGTGCCCTTTGACAACGCTTTGCCCCCGAAAATGCTCTGTATGGAAAGAAAATACATTTTCTTACCTTCTGACTATGATAATTCAAAAGCATTTCATTCAATTCACTTTAAATTTTCATAACATAATTTTGAGTATAATAATCTTGAGGTGCAATTTGGTGTTAATTGGCCTTTTGGTTATTAAGTTATTAAATTGTGAAAAAAGTATTGCTTTCTCAAAAGTAGCCCAAAAATATTGTCAGGATTATGTAAACACACCCGTTGTCTATCTTCACCTGTTTTATAAGGCATAATAGAAGAGCTTTTCAGGTATCTGTGGTACGTGACTGCTAGGCTGAAATGTACTATTCATGTGTTAATTGCACAGATACCAAGCAAGCTTCTCTATTATGCCTTGTCAGATGGTCAATGGCTGTGTTTACATAATCCTGACAATATTATTTGGCTGCGCGTACGGGAGATTTTGGGGTACGTAGGTCAAAGGTCAAGGTCACAGAGGCCAATTTCTGAAATTTCAGGCATTAGCATCGTTCTAGTGATAACTCAAGAACCATTTGAGGTATGAACTTCAAACTTAGTGCTAGTATGTATCACCATAGGAAGACGATCTTATTAGATCACGTATGCGCGCCGCTGGCATTAGCAGGCCACGGCCATTTTGTGACCTACATTTCGCTCTTTCGCGCGTGGGTACGTTCTTCCCGTCTTCTCATCTTATGCATATTCATTTTCTCCCTGTCCAGCTGTCAAATGAAAAATTGGGGTTTTCAATCGTACTTCTAGATTCAGTAAATCAAGCTCGTTCCAAACATATACAATTTGCCACTAATTTATGTCATCAAAATACAACAAAATAACCTTATTTGTCATATAATCGATTCATAAAATAATGGTTTAATTTTGGTTTCTATGGTGATTTCTCTACGGTTTTCCAGGTATCAACATACATTTATTTTTATTGTTTATCATCCACTTTAAATTGTTCATTTGGTGTTACAAGTCTTATTCGCTAGTTGTTGTTTTTTATTAGCCCCCAAAGTCGAGGTAGTTTCACCAACTTTCCTCTATATTTTGACCTTCATCCAGAAATTCGTCGAAATTATGCAATACGGATCCAAATAGCAGTGTGTGAGGTGATAGTTCATGTTTTGGGATATTGTTAACGATTTAATAACAATATTACGTCGATTTGACTCTATTTCGAATGATTTTGAAGAGTTTGAAATCACAGCAAAAGCAGCAAGCCCCCATTTCTATCGAGACGTGGATTAGCCATACGCCGCCTGCATTGGGGTAGCAAAATTCCAATTTCCGTTAGCGAGCGCTGCGTTTCATGCAGGATTCCGAGTCATGGATAGTAAATGTAGGAAAATGAATTATTTTTAACTTCTTGAATTTGTTCATATTTGCTTAGTGCGCATGTTTTTGATTAAATGAGCATGCTGATTACCGCATTTGACATTTTAGGTCGTCGCGCATGCAAATTAGTTGGTCTGAAAGAGATTTTGGTTTGCACGCATGCAAATTAATAGCTGTGCATGTTAAGTAGGTTACCGCCCTGGTGGAATGCGTGTGATGCCGTGTACTGTAGCATTGGGCGAAGACACAGCAACACACGAGTTCGAGCCAAGGTCGTGAGCAGACGCAGCATCACAACGTTGAAATGTTCAAGGTTACGGGCGAAGGTTGAGTGCATTTATCTTTAGATTCTGACAGTAATCCAAAGCAGTTGCAGACAGTCACAAGTACTGGTGACTTGGCAGTTGGTTGCTGTACGTTCTAGACGGTTGTTGAGCTCAGTGGGTATGTTCTCTTCGAGCCCTTGGGGTTTTTTTCTTTTTATGATTGTGAGCTACCGTACACTAAAGGCCGAGACTACGGCAATGAAATAAACTACAGAACTTCACTCATCCTGTATTTCTGGTCTTCATTGTTGTGCTCTGGTCCCGTACTGCGACATAAACAAGCATCAACCTCGGATATAAATTCACACTAAAATCCAATTTAGATTAGTGATGACATTAATTATCCATGTTTCATGTCATGGAAATGTAATGATTCGATTTTTGAAATGGTTTCGATCTAAAACTCCTAAATTATGAGAAATAAGGTAATATGCAGCAACCTAGATGATTTTGACCGTGTTTTTGTCAGAGCAGTGCATTATGTATGTGGCAGTGGGACGTGGCAAATTTTTGGATACAAGTAGCTTGAAATTTCCTTTTTTCTCAAAATCAAACCAGTATATCACCTGAAACATATACAAAATCGAATTATTACATTTTATAGAATCTGAATATGTAGGAATCATGATGTAACTCATTTAAATGGAATTTTAGTATAAATTTATATCCGAGGTTGATGCTTGTTTACTGTCCATGACTCGGAATCCTGCATGAAATGCAGCGCTCGCTAAGGGAAATTGGACTTTTGCTACCCCAGTGCAGGTGGCGTATGGCTAATCCATGTCTCGATAGAAATGGGGGATTGCTGCTTTTGCTGTGTTTCAAACTCTTCAAAATCATTCGAAATAGAGTCAAATCGACTTAACATTGTTATTAAATCGTTAACAATATCACAAAACATGAAATATCACCTCACACACTGCTATTTAGATCCGTATTGCATAATTTTCGACGAATTTCTGGATGAAGGTCAAAATATAGAGGAAAGTTGGTGAAACTACCTCGACTTTGGGGGCTAATAAAAAAAAAACTAGCGAATAAGACTTGTAACACCAAATGAACAATTTGAAGAGTGGATGACAAACAATAAAAATAAATGTATGTTGATACCTGGAAAACCTTAGAAAAATCACCGTAGAAACTAAAATTAAACCATGATTTTATGAATAGATTATATGACAAATAAGATTATTTTTAAGCCAATTTTGTTGTATTTTAATGACATTAAATAGTGGCAAATTACATATGTTTGGAACGAGCTTGATTTACTGAAACTAGAAGTACGATTGAAAACCCCAATTTTCATTCGATAGCTGGACAGGGAGAAAATGAACATGCATAAGATGAGAAGACGGGAAGAACATACCCACGCGCGAAAAGGTGAAATTTAGGTACTGATCACTATGGAAATGTCACAAAATGGCCGCACGCTGCTATTTCCACAAAGTATGTACGTTTTTGGAGCGGTGCGCGTACGGGAGATTTTGAGGTACGTAGGTCAAAGGTCAAGGTCACAGAGGCCAATTTCTGAAATTTCAGGCATTAGCATCGTTCTAGTGATAACTCAAGAACCATTTGAGGTATGAACTTCAAACTTAGTGCTAGTATGTATCACCATAGGAAGACGATCTTATTAGATCACGTATGCGCGCCGCTGGCATTAGCAGGCCACGGCCATTTTGTGACCTACATTTCGCTCTTTCGCGCGTGGGTATGTTCTTCCCGTCTTCTCATCTTATGCATATTCATTTTCTCCCTGTCCAGCTGTCAAATGAAAAATTGGGGTTTTCAATCGTACTTCTAGATTCAGTAAATCAAGCTCGTTCCAAACATATACAATTTGCCACTATTTTATGTCATCAAAATACAACAAAATAACCTTATTTGTCATATAATCGATTCATAAAATAATGGTTTAATTTTGGTTTCTATGGTGATTTCTCTACGGTTTTCCAGGTATCAACATACATTTATTTTTATTGTTTATCATCCACTTTAAATTGTTCATTTGGTGTTACAAGTCTTATTCGCTAGTTGTTGTTTTTTATTAGCCCCCAAAGTCGAGGTAGTTTCACCAACTTTCCTCTATATTTTGACCTTCATCCAGAAATTCGTCGAAATTATGCAATACGGATCCAAATAGCAGTGTGTGAGGTGATAGTTCATGTTTTGGGATATTGTTAACGATTTAATAACAATATTACGTCGATTTGACTCTATTTCGAATGATTTTGAAGAGTTTGAAATCACAGCAAAAGCAGCAAGCCCCCATTTCTATCGAGACGTGGATTAGCCATACGCCGCCTGCATTGGGGTAGCAAAATTCCAATTTCCGTTAGCGAGCGCTGCGTTTCATGCAGGATCCCGAGTCATGGATAGTAAACAAGCATCAACCTCGGATATAAATTCACACTAAAATCCAATTTAGATTAGTGATGACATTAATTATCCATGTTTCATGTCATGGAAATGTAATGATTCGATTTTTGAAATGGTTTCGATCTAAAACTCCTAAATTATGAGAAATAAGGTAATTAGGGCTGGGACTAAAAACCGGGTACCCGAGTCCCGCCCAAGAGCCTCGGGACCCGGGTCAAAATATTAGATAACCGATACCCGAAAATGAGTATTTAATTATCACCTATGTATGTACACGACAAGGCGGTAGATGAACGTCGAACAGCCATTTACTATTTACATGTAAAAAAAATCCATGTAGCGCTCTAGCGCACCATTGCAGTGATGCGCTTTTGATTCGTTCAACTCACTGTGAAACATAACCTTACACATTCGTATACACAGAGAGCAAAGCTCACTGCCGCTATTCGGAGACTGCTCATTGGTTCATTGAACCCATGACATAATTTGCATTTAGTGCCCTTCCCCCTTCTTTGCAGTGAACGATAAGTCTATGAGCGATTAACGGGCGTAAAGTTTACAAACTCATGCATATTCAACAGTCGCTCCACACTCGCACGTGGCATCTCACAACTCGTACACTATTAAACAGGTATTTTTTGACATCGACGATCACGATCTGACACTGTCACAATGTCCTGAAACTTTAGCAAAGAAGTTACCAATTACTGAAATCAGATTAAGAGTACATGAACGATATATCCAAAATAATATCCTTCATTGTTCATGCGAAAGTGAAAAGCAAGGCTGTGAGAAGCAAAGGATGTCTACAGTGCGCGCGATTAACATTTTCATTCATAAAATTGGGCTTGTGACGTCATTTCATGAGCGGTCCGTTAATAACAGCCAGCCAATGAAGGTATGCGCCTTTTTTTTTTCTTTTTTCTTTTTTCTTTTTTCCTTTCATATACCGCGGCGGCATTGGGCGGAAAGGCGCTTTGTATAAACAGATCGAATTTCAAAAGGGAACCGCATGTGTGTGTTAAAGGATGAAGTTGCAGTCGGACAGAGAAGAAAATGTTGGCTTGATGATTTTTTTTGATGAATGATGAGTTTGATGAATGATGATATTTGATGTCTGATGAAGATAATTGTTTTGATGATGTTATTATCTTGATAATGATGATATGATGATGATGTCTTTGATGATTATGATGATCGATGATGATATCAATGGTGCTACTGGCGAAGAGAGAGGACCCGGCATGTATTGATGATTTTTTGTGTAGTAGTAGTGGTACATGTACGTGTGTGTGAATTTCAATAATTGGCGGGTTGATCACACGTTGAGAATGAAACTGTCGGTGAGACGATGACCGCGTGCGTGAGGACTCGCAATGTGTATAATTAGAGTATGAGGAGTGTAGATACTACAGAAAGCTCGCCATTTTCGCCAGGCAAATCAATACTCCGTGTGAACAGTGAAGTTTGTGTACAAAGTGAGTAAGTGACTCGATCTCTACGATCACGATGTCAAAATTCCCAAGAGCTGCCCGTACAAAATTATTAAGAATCATCATGATCATCGTCTCAAACGAGTTTTTCTTCATAACATTTCTTTGTATTCCCCTTCCTTTTTTATAAGTACATGTACATTCATGTATTTTGGATAAACATGTGCGAGGGACTGTTGACCGCACGTGACTACTTAAGGCGCTGGTGCGCTGGCATGATTAGACGGTAGACAATTTCTACAGATTAGATTTAGGCGGCTTATGCCTATCCTGTCTTGCGCCCACGCGATTTCCTCCGCCTGTTTTGTTGTTGTTGTTGTTGTTGTTTTTGTTTTTGTTTTTGTTTTTTCCTCGAATGGTTTATTTCAGTTGCCAAACACAAAGGAGTTTTCCCACAGTGTTTGTAGCTTCTTAGGGGTAAATATTGGCTTGTAATTCGTGTTATATCATTTTCGGGTAACCGGGAACCCGCCCGAAAAATAGTCGGGTTCCCGAATTGAAAAAATACCCGAAACTCCCACCTCTAAAGGTAATATGCAGCAACCTAAATGATTTTGACCGTGTTTTTGTCAGAGCAGTGCATTATGTATGTGGCAGTGGGACGTGGCAAATTTTTGGATACAAGTAGCTTGAAATTTCCTTTTTTCTCAAAATCAAACCAGTATATCACCTGAAACATATACAAAATCGAATTATTACATTTTATAGAATCTGAATATGTAGGGAATCATGATTAACTCATTTAAATGGAATTTTAGTATAAATTTATATCCGAGGTTGATGCTTGTTTACTGTCCATGACTCGGAATCCTGCATGAAATGCAGCGCTCGCTAAGGGAAATTGGACTTTTGCTACCCCAATGCAGGTGGCGTATGGCTAATCCATGTCTCGATAGAAATGGGGGATTGCTGCTTTTGCTGTGTTTCAAACTCTTCAAAATCATTCGAAATAGAGTCAAATCGACTTAACATTGTTATTAAATCGTTAACAATATCACAAAACATGAAATATCACCTCTGACACTGCTATTTAGATCCGTATTGCGTAATTTTCGACGAATTTCTGGATGAAGGTCAAAATATAGAGGAAAGTTGGTGAAACTACCTCGACTTTGGGGGCTAATAAAAAAAAAACTAGCGAATAAGACTTGTAACACCAAATGAACAATTTGAAGAGTGGATGACAAACAATCAAAATAAATGTATGTTGATACCTGGAAAACCTTAGAAAAATCACCATAGAAACTAAAATTAAACCATGATTTTATGAATGGATTATATGACAAATAAGATTATCTTTAAGCCAATTTTGTTGTATTTTAATGACATTAAATAGTGGCAAATTACATATGTTTGGAACGAGCTTGATTTACTGAAACTAGAAGTACGATTGAAAACCCCAATTTTCATTCGATAGCTGGACAGGGAGAAAATGAACATGCATAAGATGAGAAGACGGGAAGAACGTACCCACGCGCGAAAAGGTGAAATTTAGGTACTGATCACTATGGAAATGTCACAAAATGGCCGCACGCTGCTATTTCCACAAAGTATGTACTTTTTTGGAGCGGTGCGCGTACGGGAGATTTTGGGGTACGTAGGTCAAAGGTCAAGGTCACAGAGGCCAATTTCTGAAATTTCAGGCATTAGCATCGTTCTAGTGATAACTCAAGAACCATTTGAGGTATGAACTTCAAACTTAGTGCTAGTATGTATCACCATAGGAAGACGATCTGATTAGATTTTGGGGTAAGTAGGTCAAAGGTCAAGGTCACAGAGGCCAATTTCTGTAATTGCAGGTGTTAGCCTTGTTAACGCGATATCTCAAGAACCATTTGAGGTATGAACTTCAAACTTAGTGCTAGTATGTATCACCATAGAAAGATGATCTTATAAGACTTTGGGATACGTAGGTCAAAGGTCATAGAGGTCATAGAGGTCAATTCTGAAATTGCAGGTTTTAGCCTTAACATGATTTCTCAAGAACCATTTGATCCATTAACTTCAAACTTGGAACTAGGATGCATCACCATAATGAGACGAACTGATTAGATTTTTGTTCACGTAGGTCAAAGGTGACAGGTCATAGAGGTCATTATACAGGTGTATGTGAAATTAATGTTTTTATGCCTCCGCCCACTGAAGGTGGTGCCGGAGGCATTGTGTTTTCGGGTTGTCCGTCCGTCTGTCCCGCTTTCTTGTTCGACCAATAACTCAAGAACCATGTGAGGTATGAACTTCAAACTTCGCGCTAGTGTGTATCACCATAAGAAGACGATCTGATTAGATTTTGGGGTACGTAGGTCAAAGGTCAAGGTCACAGAGGCCAATTTCTGAAATTTCAGGTGTTAGCATCGTTCTAGCGATAACTCAAGAACCATTTGAACTTCAAACTTAGTGCTAGTATGTATCACCATAGGAAGATGATCTGATAAGATTTTGGAGTATGTAGGTCAAAGGTCAAGGTCACAGAGGCCAATTTCTGAAATTTCAGGTGTTAGCTTCGTTCTAGTGATAACTCAAGAACCATTTGAGGTATGAACTTCAAACTTAGTGCTAGTATGTATCACCATAGGAAGGTGATCTGATTAGATTATTAGGGTACGTAGGTCAAAGGTCAAGGTCACAGAGGCCAATATCTGAAATTCAAGTGTTAGCCTCGTTCTCGCGATAACTCAAGAGCCATTTGAGGTATGAACTTCAAACTTGATGCAACTATGTATCACCATAGGAAGAGGATCTGATTAGATTTTAGGGTATATAGGTCAAAGGTCAAAGGTCACAGGTCAACTTCTAAAATTTCATGTGTTAGCCTTGTTAAGGCGATATTTCAAGAACCATTTGAGGTATGAACTTCAAACTTTGTAATAATATGTATCACCATAGAAAGACGATCTGGTTAGATTTTGGGATACGTAGGTCAACGGTCAAATTTCATAGAGGTCAATTCTGAAATTGCAGGTTTTAGCCTTAACGTGATATCTGAAGAACCATTTGATCCATTAACTTCAAACTTGGAACTATTATGCATCACAATAATGAGACGACAGGTCATAGAGGTCATTATACAGGTGTATGTGAAATTAATGTTTTTTTACCTTTGTTATCACCATATCTCAACTATTTTGTATTCATGACTAGGAGGAGATAAAGTGATCAGACTTTTGGGTTATAAGGTGTAAGGTCAAATGTCAAAGAGGTCAATTAACATGTAATTAGAGGCTTTTTATTCTGGTTATCACAAGATTTGAAGAACAGTTTGAGCCATCAACTGAATTTAGGCGGAGGCATTTAGGAGACGCAGTCGCATTCATCTTGTTTTACTTTGTTATCACCATATCTCAACTATTTTGTATTCATGACTCGGAGGAGATAAAGTGATCAGACTTTTGGGTTTTAAGGTGTAAGGTCAAATGTCAAAAAGTCAATTAACATGTAATTAGAGGCTTTTTATTCTGGTTATCACAATATTTCAAGAACAGTTTGAGCCATCAACTGAATTTAGGTGGAGGCATATAGGAGACGCAGTAGCATTCATCTTGTTTTGTGATATACGAAATTTGGCCAACTTTGATAGCTTTTGGTATTTCTTGGCTTCATTGACCAAATGTAAACTTGTTTGTCAGTTGTCATGCAATGATTCTATAGAATTATGAGCATATCAGGGATGAATACGAAGCCAACACGTAGGGTAAAAACAGCCCTCGCTTTTTAAATATGTCTTTTACCAATTTGTATTTTATTTTATTTTGTTATATTTTATTTCATTACCAGGACTGTAACAATAACAAATTATTATGGAAAAGAAAAAGTAAAATACAGGGGCCATTGGGGCTATTGCACTAGCTTTGTAGTCAATATCACCTCAAGGCCCCAAACTGTATTTTGATAACCAGGAAAAAAATTATTCAACTTTGCAAAAGTGATTGTCATTGGTATTATAGACATGATTGTGTTGTACTTGTAATGTCCTCATCAACATTCAATCTAATATTCTCTGTCAAATGTTCATGTATTATCCATGGTGTTCTTACAGGAATGGTCGCTGGCGATCACAATGGACAGTGAACTTTGACCAGTCAGGTGGGTCCGTAGAGGCAAATGGGCTTATCAAGGTGCAAGTACACTACTATGAAGATGGCAATGTCCAACTCGTCAGCCATAAGGAGATCAAGATACCCCTTGAAATCACAGTAAGTTGAAAAGTAGCACATTCATCTTCTATGTTGTCATGCTGTCTGGGAAAATGCAAGTGATGATTTTTGTAATGTCAATCAATCAATGCCTATCAATCCTATTTGGTGCTAGGTCAGGCAGGGCAGTCTCTTTGGGAAATGACAGTCATAGAGTATAGAGGTGTTAGTCATAAAAAAACATTGTCAATCAAAGAGGATTAAGACACCTGTTGGTCTACTTTAATAATAGTAATAATAATAATAGTAATAATAATAACAACAATGGTGTCTTATAAAGCACTTTACCAGGAACAACTGACCAAAGCGCTGACATTATTATTATTACCCAGGTCACTGGATTGAAGTACTATTCCACACACTACAGTACGCAAACTCCACTCCCTGTGGAGCATTCCAGCTAATCGCCCTTTTACAGGCACGCGCATGCTAATCCAATCACACTGACCTTCACAACCTACTTGGTACCCATTTAGCACCTGGGTGGAGAGTGGCAAATGTAAATAAATGTCTTGCCAAAGGACACTAGTGCCATGTCAGGGTTTGAACTCCCGACCTTTGCATCTCTAGTCACGTGTTCAAACCACTCGACTACGACACCTCTACATTGACTTAAGGATAAACTTGATAGTTTTATTAGCAGCTGATCATCAAGCCAACTGGCCATTAGCAAATATTGTTACAATATATATATATATATATATATATATATATATATATATATACATACGCACATACATACATATTTTCCCCATCACTGTATGTGACGGAAATGATACAATTTTATTTGTAATATACAGTGCAAAAAAGTTTTTATATCGCATGCTCATGCACATGTCACAAACTATTTTGTGTTACATGAAACTATTATGTGTCATGTGATAGCTTCTTGGCCAATGATACCCTATTTTATATTATATCGAAATATGAGGTCAATATGAAAATTTACAAGCCTCTTTCAGAGGAGCGAGTTAAATCACAAATAACACACTCAGCATGAGGATTCAATATTTCTTTCAAAAGTTTATATTTACCATCTCAAATGTATTATTCTTTTTTTTACGTTTAGCAAATAGTTTCTTTGATATCTCATAGAGTTTATAGATTTTCACTCAGTTTGGATATTTTTTGTTAATGTTAACACATAACATTTTGTTCTCGATGCAGACTGCAGAGAACACAGCGGCAGCTTTCGTGAAGGCGATTGCTGAAGCCGAGTATGTGTACCAGACAAACCTGGCGGAAGACTATTCCACAATGTCGGACACGACGTTCAAGGCACTCCGAAGGCAACTGCCGATCACCAGAAGCAAGTTCAACTGGAAACAATGGAATCACTATGATATCGGCAAGAAGCTCAACCAATCGCAGTAATGAGAACTTTTTAGTCCCCTTTTTGTCAATTTCATGCTTTAAACAAACACAAAACAACACATCTGTTTCTCCCCTTGGATATTTTTTACAGCAAACATTTTCTCTATGTATATCTAAATATATATTTGTTGAGTGCGCCATTGGGTCTTGTCCTTGCCACGTTTTGTCGGCAGATATATTTGTTTTTGTGGTCTGAAGGAAAACGCGAACCTCTTAACATTCTTTTTGTATGCCTTTATTTACATTTCATTTGAAGAAATATAGAAATATTTAATTGGTGAAAACTGTAGACACATTGGCCAACTGAGTCTGTAGACTTTTTCAAAATAATCTCCTGTGTTTTCAGCTTGTGAAATTTTCTTTACATTGAGAAAGTACTCACTTGAAAGTTTGTTTTAAATTCCTTGCTGGTATAAATAAAACTGTGTATAGTGTCACTGAGGTATGTCTGAAAGCTTTGATTTGGTCATGTGTCTATAGTTAGGACCTGTAACGCTACCAGAGAGGGTTCATTTGAAATCTGTACAGAAAGAACATCACATCCGTCTAAAACAAAAATGTCCGTAAGGCTCTTTTCAAATCATCTTTAGAAAAGAATTGAGGGCTTTTTGGATACCAACAGGAGCTACTGTTGTAGTTCCCGGGGTAAAATCACCCTGATCCCCAGTCTATTTTGACATAAGAGCATCAAATCCATCAATTCTTGAATGATAGTTGGATGACTTCCGTTTGATGACATATCTTTATATGGAAGGTGGTAGCCTTGCTCTATGTTTTTGTCATTACAGTTATCCTTTGCATGATATGGAGATGGTATCAAAGATATATTGATGCAATCAATGTGATGAAACTAGATTAGACTTGCAGATTCCAGTCTTCAAAATGAACTCAGTCTAAACAAGTTTTTATTTTATCTCTCGGGTAGCATTACAACTAGCTTCACCTTGCTTGTTGTTTAGATGATTATCTATCTCTTGAAGCTACCATATATATGTGGCAACAAGGGAAACAAAATTAGAAGTACTTACATTTTTCTTTTCCACAGAGTGAGTATTTTATGTAGCATAGGTTGATTTTCTTTTTCTTCATTTATTTAATCAAAGAGAGCACATGAGGAAGCCTTATATTAGTTTTTTTTTTAGTTATGGAGAGTTAATTTATACAGAATCTTTAATATCTTCCTCTTTAAATCATGTCGGTTAGCTATCTCTCATTCATTGTATTATTCAAAGTATTAATACCAGATTATGATGTACTCTAATAATGAAAATACACTACTTTTTTCCCTTCTCTTTCTCTCTTTTACATTGAATTTAAATGTAAGGAATATAAACTCAAGAGAAGTTATAAGGGGTAATATTGTGTCGCAATTCTGTATGTAAATGTATATAGCTGAGGGAAGTTTTAATTGTTAAGTAGGTGGCAGTAAAAAGCATATGATCCGTGAACTGTTCAAGCTGTTGTTAAAGTATGTCTGTCAGTCCTGTGCACTGAGTGATTTCAACAGCGCAGGAATGTTTCGATTATTCTTTTCTTCATTGGTGTAAAAAGATTTTTGATATGGATTTCAAGGTTAAATATAACTGATCAAAAGTCCTTTTGTGGTGTTATTATTTTAAACTGAAACAAAATGAAGATCTTCATGTAGGAATTCCTTAAATTCTCTACATTCTTTCCTAAAGAATACTTTCCCCTGAAAATACAGAATAAAGACCGTTGACGACAAGGCAACAACATAACAGTGTTCGTAAGTGAGATGAAGTGCACATTTGTTAATATAACCAGCAATTTCATTTGTCAGTTTACCCCATCCTAAAAAATTAAATTCATAGTTCTCATTGCTGTATAAAAAATATGATTTCCCAGCATTTGCTTGGCCCTGAGTTGTACAAGTTACACAGCCAGTATAAAAGTTAAACAAAATTGCTCTTTAGGTATTGCAATGATGTAAGCAGAACAGCATGTAAATGAACATAATGTTGTATGTACTCGTTTTCTGGCACATTATTATGAGTGTACTGCTTGAGTGAAATACACATGCAATCCATTCTTGCTTTAGTAATGTACAAATGCAGAAATTTGTCACTCTTGGTTTACAGAGTTAGTGATAGACAAAGGCTTCTATTTTACTTGAAATCTATTGCTGTCACATAATTTTACCTTACATGATAAAAATCCTCAGTATCATTTTAACAGATTGTGAGGAATCATATGTACCCAGAGATTGTACGTGTTCAATATGAATATTTAGACCTTTCACAGTCATCCATTAAGCAGCACTGCATGGATGTTTATTTAACTTTTCATTCTATCTACCAGTTGCAAGTTATTTTCCTTCCTTACAATGTGCACCATTGACCAGCTAACATATTGGAGAGAAGGAAGGTGCTCTGTATGTACATGTAGTTCTTGTGTTTCTAGATTTCCAAAAATATCTGTGTGGTAATTGTCTGGAAGATAATTTTCTTCAGTCGTCAGATATGAGTACATGTATGTGTTAACAGCTTTTATATTTCAGCATGTATTAAAGAGAGAAAAAAGTGAAAAGTTTTTAAAATTGATGCTTCCGAATCATTTACATTGAATGTATAGATACTCCAATTGGGCGTAGGACACAGCTAAATGCAGCCTTTTCTTTCTTTTTTCTTAATATAATGGATAATCTAGTAGGATTCAATAATTTTATTAGTTTTGATATTATATCTGTTCCAGGACAATGTTGGAATTGTACATTCATGAATACATCAATTGACGATAAAGTGTTGTAAAATCCTGAACACGAAATCCAGAGCCAAAGCAGGGGTCTTTTTTTCTACAAACATATGAGTTTTGTTGTTTTCATGTAGTTGAAAAAAAAATGCTTGTAATAATGAATTATCGATGAGGATTGATTAAAGACTTTGACTACCACACACATAATCTGTTATGATTAATATGTATGTATTTTATGGTGTGTATCTCGTCATTTTAAATAATATTTTATGTATTATATGTAATGAACAGGCACATTTTTGGGGCGGATGGGGGGGGGGGGGGGGAGAAGAAATTCCTCAGAAATCTTGCTGGTCATTTCCATAACCTGAAAGGGTAATACATTCCCATTCTCCATCCTGGATCCTTCAGTGTGTATCCTACTATCTTTTGTAATTCAAACTGGGTAACAAAGAAAAAAAAATTGGGCCAAGATTTTACTCAGCTGAAGAAAAACTGCCAACTAAGGTATGCTCAATAATAAGGGCATTTTTGTATCCAAGCTTGACCCTATGTTTCAAAGGTTGAGGGCAGGGGAAGTCTGTTCTCTTTCTGAAAATAAGGTATATTTGAGCAGCTACACTATCACATGAGGAGTCTATATAATGGTAAACCTAAATGTGATATTTTGTGGCAACACATGCAGACGACTCTTCAAATCGTGTAATTTCACAGAAAGAGCCGTCAGAACAGAAAACATGTATACTGATCGTCCAGTTTTTGTCTATTCTGATTTCCTTTTCTCTTTCTTTTGCCCGTCGTGCCCCCCCCCCCCCCCAGCGCTCTCTCTCTCTCTCTCTCTCTCTCTCTCTCTCTCTCTCTCTCAGGCTCTCGCTTCTTTTCTTTCTTTTTTTTTCAGTTTCCTTCCTCATGGGTGTAGGCCTATACCATGCAGTATTTACACATTAACAGGTTCGTCGTCACTCCGTGTCTGAGTTATTTTTCCTCTGATGGATTAATTTTTGCCAGCTTTCACCATTTTTTTTCAATTTTTTTATTTTTTGCTCTCAAGATGTCGACATGATTGCTGATATATCAGGTAAATCATTATGCTTGTATATCATTCCGAAATCTGATAAAAACAATGGTGATCATAAGAGAACAAACTGCACCGATGTCTTGATTTTAACAAGAAAAACTTTCCATACTATTCCAGCTGCAATGTTATATTGTCATTTTCTGTATAAAGATTCTTTCCCTTCCAACTCCAGCTTCCGGGTTTTAAGGTAGAAAGAATTGTTGTTGGTTTAGTTTTTTATGGCGCTTGTAAATCAGTTTTAAATTTTTGCACAGAAATTGTATCATTGAACAATAATTAGAATGACTTTAGTTGAATCTTCAGTCACATTAAAATATAAGGTTTTATATGGTTCAGTGTTTCTAGAGTATAGTCTGATACGAAACACTGCATCCATTAATCTATCATCATGGGAACATAATGCATGATTTGCGAATATTCAGACTAAATTTTAGGGTACAGAAAACTGACTTCACATCATTAGACTATAAAAATTTGTAATTTTTAATTCTCTACTTTATTTTTTCTTTTAAGGGGCCCCGATGATCAATACATATTATAGGAAATCTTTCACGTGAGCGATAAGAACGCTACTAAGTTATTCTTTCTCGCTCTCTATAAAGTACCTGTTCTTACCCATTCTCTATCCACTTTTTTTTTTTTTTTTACATATAATTTGTGAAGTAAACTACTGTATATGACTTCAATGGACGGTTAACATTATGCAAGATGCCAGATTGAAGTTTTCCTTGATCTATTTCCTGTGGTATTTCCTATATACTACCAGTCCCCGCTGACTTGGCACTTTATGTTTTATTTAGATAAAATGGGTAAGAAGAAAGCAATCATTAAAGAAAATAAGAATTTAATACGATTAAATGGAAGATTTTCTCGAAAAACAAAATAACTAAATGCATTAAATAGTTTCTATCTCAGTACATTTTTTGGCCAGTGAAGTGGCACACTGAACCGTTTAAGATTGTCAATCAAAAAGGCTCGTCAAAATCCCTATAGGACCAGTCATGGCCAGACTATCATGGAGTATAATAAGAAAATGAATCGTTATATATGCTCTAATTCCGTTTCACGAATAATTTCATGAAGATGAAAGAAACTGTTTGGCTGTCTTATACATAATGTTTTTCCATACCCACGAAATGGGAAACTTTAGCATTGTTAAGAGCTTTTACAGGATTTTTTTCAAGCCGCATTTTACCATTTTGATGTTAAATGTAAACAGATGAATAAGAGCTATCACATTTTCCGTGATGATGGCCGGATGCTTTCACAAAAATGTGCCGCTATATTTTTAAGAAAAAGTAATAGGCCTAATATATAATCTTATCATAACTCATGGCTTTAGACCCATGGAAATGGCTTCAGGATCCATGATTTTGTGACAAATATTAATTTAATGACCAAAAAAAAAAAAAAAAAGAGAGAAAAACTAAAGAAAAAAGGTCATCAGCTCATCAAAAAGGACTGCGCCTTCTTCCCTGTATACTTTACAAGTTCTTGATTGTACTGATATTACTTTATATGCATGTAAATTGTACAATTTGAACAGATGTTGAATGTTGTCAAAATCAATGGAAGAAAATATATGTTAATTTGAATTGAATTGAAAAGAAAAACGGGGGGGGGGGGGGGCCGCGTCACAAACTTGGAGTTTTGTACTTGTTCGCCACTTGGGTTTCAAAAGGGGGAGCCGGGAGCATGAGCATGTCTCTGCATCATGTGATGAGACAGATATGCTCCCCCTAATAAATAAACTAATGAATAAATCAAATCAAATCCGCCACTGGAAACGCAAAGGTGACAAAACTGGTGATAACGATCTTATTTGCATCGGATGAGCTTTCTAAAATATGTAAATCAAACTTTCAAATTCTGTCTAGCTATCAGTACTTCGATCTTTCTTTTTTTTCTCTCTCTCTCTCTCTCTCTCTCTCTCTCTCTCTCTCTCTCTCTATTTCTCTCTCTCTCTCTCTCTCTCTCTCTCTCTCTCTCTCTCTCTCTCTCTCTCTCGGCTACCTCTCCTGTATATAATTGCCCTTAAAAGCACTAGATCAGAGAATTTCAATCAAACATTATATAGTAAAGTTACGTTAACGACCTATATCAAAAACTTATCATTATTAAAGGTATAGGACCAACTCCATTAAGTTACTGCTTTAAAACTTTTTTTTAAATTTTTATTTTACTTTAATCTTTCGTCTTCCTTTAAAATGAAAACAAAAAAGAACAGCCAAACAAATTATAAACAAACAAAACAAAAAATAACTGAAACTAGAGTTTTCAACCGTTAAAAAGTAATTTCTTTGGGGGTTTCTTCTTTGTACCAGGGAGGTGGAATTAAGAGAGACTCCACCTCCCTATTTAATTGTACTCCCTATATTTCCTCCTACATCATTTCCCTCTTTCTGTCTCTTTTATACTTACTATTTAGATGAACCTTTCTCTCTAATTTATCTCTCTCTCCTCATTCAGTCCAACATGACTCTCTCTTTCTCTCTCTCTCTCTCTCTCTCTCTCTCTCTCTCTCTCTCCTCCATCTTCTTGAATGTGAATGTGAATGTCAATTTATTCAAAAACCAAACATCAAGATAATACAATCGCTGATACAAAACATTTACATGGTTTTTAGGACCCCGAAAGAAGCAGGGCTTGTGAGTGGGGCCCTATGAGGTACAAATAAATTAGTGTTCACACACTAACACTACGACATGGCAAGTATAAATCACAACAAATAGTAATATATATACAATGGGAAAAGATAAACCTACAAAAAGGAGACCATAAACATACACACACACACACACCCACACACACACCCCACACCCAAACCCCATACACATCCACACCACACAGAGCACTCAAAACTAAAGTAGGCTGGCCAATCTACATAACATCAATTAAATGTTTCACATTAGCTTAACTAATTCATTTCAAATTGTCTAATAGGTATTTTTTACACTGAACTTGTTCTGATTTACTCAAATTGTAGGCCTAACATTTATCTTTAAAAGCATACGGCTTATTAGTTTTTATATTTACATTTTGTAAACATTTTATCCCGGCGCACGGCCTGTATTTTTTAACTAAAATAAAAAGACAACAAAATAACTATGTACTATCAACATCATTATAATCCACGCCTACGTTACATTTCGCTGCACGGTACGCAAGATTTTCTGTACGTGGCATGCATTCGTATTATAAGCTGTGCTGAAGCATCGGTAAAAAAAATCATTAAGTGATCAAGATGTGAACTGAATCCTCTAGCTATGACTGTCATCTTTTCACATTAAATTGAATATTTATCAGGATGAACGTAGTTGCAAAAATGGCAGGAATTAGTGGCAAAACAGGAACCCGGCGGCGAGATGCAATTAGAGTGCAAGTTATGGTAAGTAAAGTATTTTTATGACTGTCTTGTCCATGGTTCTGCATCTGATTTTGCCTCAAATAAATCTGCACTCTCTGTGATGATGTAGTCCCAGGCATGGAAATATGTGTTGTGTTTTAGTTGGGCAGGGGCCCGTTGCACAAAACTTGCGTTTTTAATCGCAACTCCTAAAAATTAGACGCAAGTCCTTAATGGGCACTTCTGAATTCTGATTGGCTGAAAATAAAGTTGCATTTGATTTTCCTAAGTTGCGTTCAAACGTAAGTTTTTTGCAACGGGCCCCTGAACTGTAGGTATGTGACAAAAAAAAAAGAAGAATGGTGGTGGATCCAGTGTCCGAACACTTTTCAGAAAATCAACGATAGCAAATAAAATATCAAACGAATATCTGTCAGACTTACATAATGAATGCTCAAAGTCCTACAGAAAACAAAGTTGATGGAATTTTAAAAAGACAACGTAGATTTAATACGATATTCCCTTCCGAGTGAAACCCTTCCCAACGACACGGCATTTTGGTCCCTTGAAAAAGGTACTGTATTTCCGAACGTGTGAAACCTATGGGAAAAAGACACAACCTTTGTTTCAATAGTGTGGTTTTCATACGCGTAATCCCACGCGTATGAAAACCCATTTTAGGCGCTTAAATCATGGGTGCAAATTAGTGCTGTAGCCCGGAACGCATGCCGGTCTTTAGTCCGCCAGACTGAGCTGTCCGGGCCGGACCAATTCCGGTCCGGGCTGTGGCAATTAATTGGGTCAACTCGGTAACAGAAAGAGATAGTATAAAGGTCTTGAAATAGCTCATTATTCTTCGTCTTTTATCATAATAAATCTGTCAAAATAACTAAATAAATGCATCCGATTGCCTAAGTGTAGCTCGATCTGTTATCTGTAGTGCATTCACGCACATATGGCCAGTAGATTATTACACATATATGCAGCACTGCAAATACACGTACATACACACAACCATGTACCTGCAGTCTAGTCTTATCCTGCATGTATGCAGGGCAATCAATTTAGTGACCAATCAGGAAGTTTCCCTCGATATGTTGGCGGAGTTAATCTCAGAATAAATTAAAGTTTAGTGACCGCATGGGCATGGCCATCGGTGACCCATGCATGCACTGCACCGGCAGCAGATCAGATCAAAAGGCTTACAGTCGATAAAGTTTGTTGACCTGTGACATGAGAGAGATCGAGAATGTGTGACAGAAGAGGTCAAGAGGGCACTCTGTGTACATGTATTTTGTTCGTGATAAAAGTGTATGTTATGTCAATGTGTGAGATAGAGCAGGGAACTACTACCTGATAATGAAAGTTAGTGATGTTATTGATGTTTGAACTGGAGTTTGAACTGGAGTTTATTTAGCCTAGTTTACAGCGGAAATTTGAAAGAGTAATTCCATCGCCAAATCACTTCCTGATAGGCGGAAAATTCAAGTTTATTAGCAAGATGAGCTAATTAATAAACATAAAGATAAAATTAATAGTCACTCTCTCTCTGATTTTTTTCTTTCTTCCCCTCTCCCCGTTTCCCTTCTCAAATTCTAGTACTTACACATGTAGTAGTATATCGGGAGGAAGAGAAAAAGAAAGAATTGATACACATGACATGTATTTACCGTATGCTATGATATAAAGTTGATACATATTATGATTGAAAGAAGAAAAACTCTTGATTAAACCTGTTACAGTTCTGTCCCCTTTTAATTCTATTTATTTTTCCATTTATTCTTTCCAATAACATTTTTTCTATCCCAAATCTTGTCTCTTAAATTACAGATTTCATGATTTCACTTAGTTTCCGTATTTTATTTTCTTTTCTTCGCATCTTTCTTTGAGTCTCTCTCCCTCTCTCAACAATCCTTCTTTATATCTCGATCGCTTTCCTCCTGACTTTCGTTTTCATCCGCTCAAATTTCCAACAAGTCATGTGGCTGAACCAAAACAATGACATTCCTTATCAAAGCACATGGGCAGTTTGTTTACAAATTAATTCACAGCAAAGATCATAGCCTGTCAGACGGTTGGCGCCCAGCTGGGTGTAACATTATACCGCTGTCTCTCTATGCAGAGCGCGCGGCCTCAGCGAACAGCAAACTCTCGTTTGCTATTGGCTGATGAATGGACTGATATTTGGACTTTGGACCATAGCTTTGGAATTGGACAGTCGAAGCACATGGCGATCCTGAATTTGTGTGGAATGTGGCATGTCTGGACCTCAGACAGCAAGATAACGGAGTGTGTGATCTAGATCTACTATTACGTACAAGGGTCACGAGGCCGAGGTCACTAAGAGTCAACCTTTTTATTATTATTATTATTATACTCCTTATCGGGCCGGGTTACCGGGTTGGACCGGATCGGTAAAGATCAGAAAAAAAATTACCGGGCTTAAAACGGGCCGGACTTTTTGTTCCGGGCTACAGCACTAGTGCAAATCCTGGGGGGGGGGGGGGGGACAGGGGGACATGTCCCCCCCCCACCTTTTTGAAGATAGGCGAATACAATCTGTTCGGAATTACAATCCTTGACTGTATATCATTGGAAAGGGCTTGAAAAACCATTTAAAATGGTATATGAACCATAGCTCTAGGGCAAATATTAAGCAAGTTATGATTTTTTAAATATTAAAAATCTGGTTTAAATATCGCCATTGATTTACCATTGAGACCTCTCAAAATCTGTGACCGATCGCGATCATGACCAATATAAAGGATGGTCTTATCAAAAATGTAAAATCATTCACTTTTCTAGATCAAACCTTAAGGAAAGAACATGTGATAGGGAAAAAAACTCAATAATTTATTATTTGATCAGTGTATAGACCCTTCTGTAATTAATTAATCAGTAATTATCAATTAGCATATTAATGAGCTAAATATTCGTTAATGAGCTCACTGCCGCAAACAGACAAATTTCCGTAAATTCCTTATTTAGTATATTTTGATGGGATTTTCACCAAGTCATAGAGCATACATTACAAAAATAATTATTTTGTAATTCAGTTGTAATTAATTAACTACTCATTAGAAAATTAATTGGTAGATTTAATTGGTAGATTAATCACTTGTTAAAGAATTGCTGCAACAGGAAAAATCCTGTAACTTCGTTAATATTTGGAAGATTTTGATTTGTATTCAACAGTATCGAAAAGCAGAGTTCTCTAGCAACTTTCATGTTATTGTACATGTCACTTGTAAACAAAATTTGTACCTTTTAGTGCATACATGTAATATAACAAGATATTCTGTTTCTATGTCAATTTCTGTATTTTGTTATCAATATGAGTAATAATAAAATCACTTGAAATTCAACATAAAATTGAGTACGAGTACATTCTTTAAGTTAGCACAGCTCACAGGCACATTTTTTTGTTGTTGTTGTTGTTTTTTTGGTGGGGGTCCATCACCTAAATTACATCCTTCCCAATTTACCCAACAAGCAAGCAAAAAAAAAAAAAAGACACCCCTATTGATAGTTTGAAAATTGTAATTAATATTCTGGCAAGGAGCATCTCATATGAGATGCGAGAATATTAATTACAATTTTTGAAACTCTCAGAGAGGGTGGTGCTTGGGGTGCTGATGCTGGTGGAGTGATCACCCCCAATGAAATCCCCATCTATTCTATGATCTTATTTATTCTGTTTAACATACTTTTCATGTCATGGTATTTTTAGATCTATTTAACATTATCATTATTAAACAAAGAAGGAAAAATACAGAGCTTAAATTGTCTGTAGCAGGTATATCGGAATATGTAAGAACTAAACTTCAATCCATAATAAAACACAAAAATTTTTGAGCAATGCAACCAACAATGCAAAGCAAATGGAAACTGCTCGTAGTCTGACCCCGCTGTGCCTGGGCGCCCACACCAGTGCTCCCGGTGGGACTGTGCTCAGTCACATAGTCCTGCTGCATGCTACTCTCGGCATCTGACATTCAGTTTTAAGGAGTGGAAAAAACAATGATAGTAAGTTCCGATTTCATTTATATTCATCAGGTAGCAAGAAAAATGTATAAATTAGTTTCAGAACTATTTTAACTCATCTTCAAGGAAGGTTACGATGGTAAAAATGACACTGAACTTTGACTTGAAAAAAAATGCACTTTCACATGTCCGATTCTCAAAATTCGAAGTTGAGGCGAAAGGGAATTTTCCAGAGACGTAATCAGCCAAAGCAAGCCAAATTTGGCGAGAAAACGCCGTTTCTATACGCAATCAAAGAGGTACCCTTCAGAGTAACTCGCACTGGGCATGAAACAGCTGCCAGGATCACGGAAATTATGATATATGTGATGTTTGTATGCTGGTGGAGGCGTGAGAAGTTTTAACTTGAGGAAATGCCTGAAAGTATCCTTGTACATGTATATGCTAATGAACTTTGTACCATGATGCATGCCTAAATAAACAGATTCAGACAGATTAACAAAAAAGTTTGAGCTAGGAGTCGGACCACCTTAAGAACCGTTAGACCGAAAATTCTGTCTCTCGTTCGTTAGCTCTTCACTTAGACCTACTACTTAGTCTTGGAGACAGAAACGGTCGTATCACTCTGCTGTGCAGACTGACTACGTGCCGACGTGTAGTTGGAAAACTCGCAATAATTTGATTTTTCCTCATATATCTAGACCTACATAGGCCTATTATTATTGAATTGGTTAGGCCTAGGCTTTACTATTTAAGGAATCGGTTCAACTTACCAATTCAACTGAATAATTCGTTTAAAGCTCCTTTTGTCAGGTAATTCAGGGTCCAAGGTATTCTCCGTTTGAAAATCTTGCAGCCGTATTCAAACTGTTATTAGTGTGTATGTCAATTTGTATTTGGTTTGCCCAGCAGAGTGATACGACCGTTTCTGTCTCTAAGTGAAGAGCTAACAAACGAGAGACAGAATTTTCGGTCTAGACTAGGACCGCCCTAGCCCGACCAGATGCCATGCTTTGCATGGCGTCTGACAAGGACCCACTAGACTTTCAATGCGACACCCATCAATGTCACTAAAAACAATGTACAAAATTAATTGAAGGCTTAACTTAAAGTGATTGATTAACTTTGTGAAAAATTGTAAAATCAGCTCAAATGCCAGTGAATTGTGTGCAGTCCTCTAACTACATATAATTAAGGATATGTGAAAGTATGAGAGAAAATGGAACCCGTTTACTATCCTAAAAAAGAGAAAATCGCGATCAATCGCTAGGGCAAGTCGCTCGGCTTCTTCGCTGCGCTGCAGTCACAAAAACCAAGCACCAGCGCTTGGCGATTTCAGAGCGGGTTTCCAGCCCGTACGGTATTCTGTGATAGAGCGAGGTATGCCAACCGTAAGAGTTCTTTAGGGTTCGGTGGTACTCTATCACGACATCAATGTTCAATCGTAAATATCTTGATATATAAACGACCGATCAGCTTATAAAACTCAGGCGATTCCTGTCTGAGCTAAAGGTTTGCAATTATGATTACAGCATTAGCTGGAACAGTGATTTTTTTTTCAATCCTGGGCAAAGTTAATCAATGCCTTTAAGAATCCATTGTCATCTATCGATTACAGAAATCTGGCTTCTTCTTATTTTTTAGTGATCGATTAAAGACATAAACATGTGGTCAAAGCCAGGTCCCATTGACTGTATATTGTGTAGGAAATTGAGGATTATACACGGATATGGGTGTGAACTCTGACAGTGGATACGCCAATATTTTTACATGGATACGGAGTAGGGGAATATGCAGGAGGAAGTGAGAGAGTGGATATGCGGATATGTGGATACGGAGTCACTCACAGGACCATCACTATATATGGAGCTGTGTCAATTTCGGCCTGTCACGACCTCCAAGTTGAAGAGGTAAAAACACCAATATAATCGGCAAAATTTTGAGAAAATACTCCCTTCTACCGGTACATTTTAGAATGATAAAATATCTAATTTCATGCCAGATCCTTTGATCTATAGGATCTTTATCATCTTGATCAAGTGAAATTTTCAGGCTGTTTTGGTCGGTGATCTTGTTCCTCTGCCGCACACATATGTGCAAGATATCACACACTTGCTATATGGGAGGCAATTGCTCACGGTATGAAGGTACAGAGTGCGAGGTTATCTCCAATAACCTCGCATAAGTGTGAGTGATACGGAGTAGGAGTATGTAAATGTACATGTAGATCTAGGAGAAAGTGAGAAGAGTGGATACGCGAATATGGAGAAGAACTACATGTGTATATGTAGGAGAAAGTGAGGAGAGAGGATACGGAGTAGGAGTATACATGTGAAAAAAATACTTAATGCAAAAGAAGATAAAAACATAATTCAAAGAAATATAGATTAGCATCAAGAAAAAACAGAAATGAATAGAAAATGATACAATGACAGTACCTCTAGTGGTGGCCTTAACTATAATACTTTATGATCCTTAAATTTCAAAGTTCAAACCAATTTGTTTTTTGGTATGAGAAGACAAATGCAATATAGTTTTCTTCTATGTTAAATGAATCAACTATTCAGTACTGTTTGACATCTGATTTGTGTGATATCTTGTAAGAGATTATGTATTATTTATTCTCCATAAAATCATTATTGATAAGATTCTATATTTGTTTCTTTAAATTGTTGCAAATTACAATTATTAATTAATGGTTAATTTTAAATATATAATATTGATGGACTATAGGCATATATGTTTGCGCCTTTATAGTTATCATTATCAGTAATTGCTTTATCATCGTTTTTGTTCTCGTTAATACTTGTTCTTTGTTTTTGTATGTTTTTGTATATGTTATTGTATTTCGTGACACTGACTCTTGCCAGTTGAGGAGAAAATATTCCTCTTCTTCTGGCAGAGGATCTGGCCAGATACATCATTGTAACTTCTTTGATTTTCTTTTACTGAAATAAAGATGAATTATACATTCACCTGTATTCACCTGTATTCACCTGTCTTGTCGGGCTCCTTGTAAGACGATTGTCTGGTAATGCCCTCCCACTTTCAATCTAGCTTCCACTGTCTGTATGTCAACTTGAATATCTTTAACATCCTTTGTTTTGCAGTATTGGCTGCTACTAATTAAGAAATCTAATCAGCTAAAAATGTAAATTTGTTGTCCTTCTTTGAGAGGAAGACATCGACTTCTGACTTGAATCTATTAATTGTAGATACATGTACATGTAGATACATATAGAAGTTGCATTCCTTGAGATTGATAATACAGAGAAATAAAGATATTTGCATGATAATCCAACAGTATACTGATGATAAGGAAAGAATTATTTCTCTGTATGGAAAATAGTCTAATCAAATCGGTAAGACATTATGGCTAGCTGTTTTGCAATCACCAAATGTTTTTTATTTGTCTTTTAAAATTTATTTACCCTGGTGTCCTAGGGTCAGGGGACCCTAAGGGTTAGGGTTAGGGTTAGGGTTAGGGTTTGGGTATCATAGGGTCAAGCAGACCCCGGTGTCCTAGGGTGACGCGGACCCCGGTGTCTTAGGGTCACGCAGACCCCGGAGTCCTAGGGTGACGCGGACCCCGGTGTCCTAGGGTGACACGGACCCCGGAGTCCTAGGGTGACGCGAACCCTGGTGTCCTAGGGTCATTGGACCCTTAGGGTGAGAAAGAATAATATAAGGAAAATAAGAAAGATAGATAAATCAGACCACCCCCCCCCCCCTTGCAAAAATGAGCCTGTATGATCAAGATCTCTACATTTGCCATTTTCTTTTATTTGTGGTGGGGGGGGGGGGGGGGATATCAAGTGCAGCATTTTTGTCTGCAAATTTAGGTGTCGTACCCTAAAAACTTGCGGCAAATTTGGGTGTCACACCTGCTGTCCCCCCCTCATATTAATGTTCTAGCGACGCACCTGATCCTCGTCTACTGACCACTGTACAGAAAAAAATCCCATAAAATCTACATCAATGATTCTATCAACTTTGTATCCAGTATCCGGGTATCCATTTACATACACAACTAAATGTGGATACATCACTCTCTTGTTGTATCCACGTACAATTGTACATGCACCATCCTCTTGTCCTGTATCCAAGCCATGTACATGTATACTGTCGGTTTTGTATCCACATATCCCCGTATTCCCGTATCCACGTATCAATGCATCCACACATCCCCGTATCCACGTATTCCCGTATCCCTGTATCCACGTATACCCGTATCCACGTATCCCCGTATCCCTGTATCCACGTATCCCCGTATCCACGTATCCAAGTATCCAAGTATCCCCGTATCCCCATATCCCCGTAAAGATATTTAACTTACCATGTCAACTTATCGGCTTTTATTAGTTGACATGGCGAAATAAATTATCTTGCCAAGTTGACTTCGCAAAAAGTTCATGTCATCATGGTGACATAAATTATCTTGCCAAGTCGACAAGTAGAATGGCAAAAAGATTTTAGTCCATTTTTTAAAACTTTTGGGAAACGGTCTGTGCAACATGATCTCGGAACCTTCATGGTACCGTCCCGGAGGCCAAACCCACCGGGATGCCTGTCCCGGCTCGGCGCGGATGACACAACTGGACTTGCAGATATTCTCATAGGTGCACCAGTGTTTTATTGTTTTTTAGCCACTGATCACCGTTTTGGAAAAAAATCAAAATGACTCAGGCTTAATGTATTATTGATTTTGTAAATGCTGTAGCTGTACTATGGAGAGTGTACTAAATGCTAGTTATTATTATTATTATTATTATTATTGTTGTTATTGGTAGCTGAGTACACTTTCCAGTGTGAATTAATCTAAGTGTAACAGACAGTATTTGTAATTTCATAGTTACTTGTAAAGAGAAGTCATTATTGGTTTCATTGAGAAAAAAAAGATCGTGTTCAAAGAAGGAGTGGGAATTACATGTATCTCTACTACCAGATCAATCACATAGATTTGTACTCTTGTTTTGAATGCAGTATTTGTGTAACATTTGTTACATGGAAATTCCAGTTATTCAACATGAAATATGCCCTACAGCTACTCCGTGTAACAGAATGAACAAGACTTGTATTATAAGATAAGATAAGAATAAGGACGTCTTTTCATGTTTATTACCTCTTCCCCGCCCCACCCCCCCCCCTTTCATACAGAACAGACTACATAGTAATGATAGTACATGTAAGTATTTTTCGTCAAACAATTCTACAAACACACTATAAAGATAGTCTGTGGGTCATGAATGTGACTATACTTGACTATACAATGGATTCAGCATTATGTGGTGCAAGATTCTTACACATACATGTATGTTATAATAAGCGTCTAGTGTGTTGAAATTTTGCATAGAGATGTTTCCTCTAAGAATAATGTGGAGTGTACAACTGTACTAGCCTCACTCAAGGTAGATACATGAACGCTGAGAACAATTTTCAGTAATAAAAGATAGACAAGCATTATCCAATAAATCAGACAATTTACTGCCTGTTGGTTTTGTACCATGTACTAGGGAAATCGGCACTTTCTGTGTAATGAAGGATCTTGAAATTATGCATAAGTTGTAGAATCCAATTAATACAAAATGTTTGTATTGTACATGTACAGTGTTAGTGTACTTGTGTAACATGCAAACTAACATGAAGGGAAAAAATGAAGTTCATATTCTATCAATGGAATCTACACTAAAGGGTCATAGAAATTACACCATTTCACATCCAAAATTATTACTACACATTATCTGCTTGGGACTCAGCTTCACTTTTCACTTTTACAGAATTAAAAGTTGTTTTTTTGTTGTTGTTGTTGATTGATTGAAGTGTGCAGTGAATGAAGAGTCCTAATGAAACGGGGGAGGTGAAAATACCAGAAACGGGAATAGGAATAGAGCTTGCCCCAGGCTGACAATTCCCTGCGCCAGCCATCCCATCTGATCTTGCTTCACACAAAGTTCTGATAACGCACCGTTCAGTTCTAGTTCATAGCGGAGACCTTGAATGGTGGTAGCCGTTTTTTTTCTCATTTCCTCACATTGCAAACAAAGCCTGAAGGAATAGAGCTGTTTATAGAGAGATGAAAATTCTAATTCAGTTGTGAATTTTACAGCTGAAGGTCAACACTGCAAAGCACTATAATTGATTTTTGCTGTGTTCCTTTAATATTGGGAAAGAAACTTTACATGACATGTTGATTATGATGGTTGATATTTATATATATTTTTTACACTCTGTATGTTATTATATCCATATTAAGAAAGCTCAACTGCACATCATTTTGCAGCAAAGTTCATATCTTAATCTGAAATAAGTTATCATGAAATATGTAGTTTTCATGAAAAATACTTTGATATTAGTCAGCTACATGTAGGCTTGATTCCATACATGTGCATTCTTCATTATATAATGCACTTGTGCTACAATATAAAATTTAAGGAATGCACTTTTTCTTGTAATGAAATTGTTACAAAGTGAATAGCCAGGTTTGTATAAAGTAAAAAATTTTTACGATGCCTGCTCAGCAGCAAAACCCAAATGCACCTGGAAAATGTAAAAAGCAATTGATAAATAGTCAAATTATCCAATATTCTCCTTGACTTTGCTTAAGTTCTATTGGAAATGAAGATGGATTATTAATGAAAGAGAGCAATAGTATCTGTACATGTATGGACCTACTTTTTATGTATGATCACATGTTTTACACATGTAAACACCATTAACTGTCAGGCAAGTTCACCCTGAAGATTACTTGAGTTTAAAAAATGCAGAGTATTGGCGAAGTTTGATGAAAATCGGTCAAATAATAAAAGAGTTATGATATTTAAAGTGGATACGTCCCTGCCCACATTACCATTCGCACGTTACATATCATTAGCTACATGTATTAAAGTGAGCTAATATTTCAAATTTCAATTTAAAATTTCACTTAAAGATTAATGTTCATTGTTTATTTGTTTGTTCTTACATGTACCTATGGAGTTTGAAACATGGAACATCAAAATGTGAATTACATGCTATGTGCTCATATAGGCTTTTTACACTTGCAAATTTTTGCTTAGTCCGGTACTATCAGTGGGGCTAAACGTGGATTTAGCCCCAGCGATAGTACGAGACTTACATGTAGCTTACCCCACTTTCTGTTCACATTGCATTTAACCAAAGTGGGCTAACTCCACGATAGTACAGGATTATTTTAGCCCTGGAAAAAAGCAGGGTTAGCCTCACCTTTGGTAAGGTTAAATGTAAAAAGGTGGGGCTAAGCGCTCTGGCTAGGGAGATAGTACAGGACTAAAACTGCTAATGAGAACAGAAAAAAAAAGTCCATGGTTAAGGATAGTACGGGGTTTAAAAAATCAAGTGTAAAAAGCCTAATAGTCAATTTAATCTTATGTCAATATATCTTTGAAAAGAAATACACTCAATAGACTGGTTCTGGAATGTATTCAAATTTATGCACATTTCTTCTCTGAGCACCTAGTGACGAGCTATTCCATTAACCTGCTTTCTGTAAATAAGCCTCAATGCTTGGAATCCAGTTTGCATACATTACTTGTTGCTATGTCCAGCAAATCTTGGGCAAGCTTTCAGGTTGTCAAGAACAACCTTTGTTTTAAAAGTATGCATAAAATTTGAATACATCACCGAAGCGGTCTAGTAATGGAATACACGAGAGGGAACACATGTATACATGTATGTGTTGTACCAGCATATTATGTTAGATTGTGAGTCATCACAAATTTATTTCATTACTCTGATTGTAATCACATAGACTGTCAGGTGTATGCATAATAAAGCAGAATTGGTCAGAATGCATTGAAAATGGGTACGTGTTTATGTTGGCCCTATGCTGTGCATGTAGTTGTTCAAAGTAAAGAGACTGGGCAAACTGAGTTCATTGATTGTTTGTTTTCATTTTTGCTTTAAAATTTTAGTTTTAGAAATGTACATATACATGTACAAGTATGTACAACCAGATCTTGTTAGGTCTACCTGTCTGAAAATTGTTATTTTAGTATTCCACATGTACTAAATTACAACATTTAATAACATTTCAGCACATAATTGCACCCCAATGTAAATGTACATCATACATGTATGTTATGAGGGCCTGCTTATGGCCTACATGTAGATGATGGTTATCTTCTATTCACATATCATTTTTCTGAATCATCTGGAGTATTATAGGGTTAGGGTTAGTACATGTAAGGGAATCTGATGTCAGTATGACATAACCTACACAGTACACAGTATTGCATGTATCTTGATTTACATGTAATTACATCATGATAAAGAGACTTCAAGTTTCCCAGTTTGAAATGTCCTGTTCTCCTGCTTGAGTTGCATTTTCATGTGCTTGGAGCTGAATGTTACCTCACTTGAGATTTATTTTCTCCCACCCAAATACAAATTGAAGGAATGTGTAAAAATACTGTAAAACCAGAAAATTTCGCACACATTTAATGTTCATGAATTTCACGAGTGGTGCAGATTCACAAAAGTTTCATGCGGCAAAATCATTGAATCATAATTGACATGACACTAAATTTTTGCAAATCGTGAAAGTTTCTTGCTGTGAAAATGGCTGTCTTTTACATTTTTGGAAAGTTGTATATTCAATGTTTGTGGTTTTACAGTAGCTTGTTTCAATTCTATAACCTCTGTAAAATCCAGGAGCTTCCAAGGGGGCTAAGAGCTCCCAATACCACACCCTTAAATTTGGTGCTCACAACCTGCGATTGACGCACTCAACTTGTGGTCTATAGTTTGCCAAGTGATCCGGGCAGAGAATCTCTAGTTTAGATTATGCTTGGGGTTGGACTCTCTGATAAAAGATGGAAGGTGGGATGGAAGGAAGCACATACGAATACAAGTTATATGACGCTAATAAAAATATAAAAGGGTTGTCACTGAAAGAGAAGCTTAAGATAGACCTGTTCACAAAGTATTCAAATTTATGATGTTTCTTTCCTGGGGACCTAGTAATGAGTTATTCCATTAACCTGTTATTAATGAATGAACTACAATACTTTGAATCCAGTTTGCATGCATTGCTTGTTGCTATGTCTGACAAGCCTCTGACAAGCTTTCAGGTTGTCAAGAACAACCTCTGTTTTAAAAGTATACATAAAATTTGAATATATTTGTGAACAGGTCTATTTATAAATCTAATTGTAATAATCATATCTTATGTATATTATAACACATATAACTAATATGGTGTATTATTGTCCTGTTCTTTCTTTCAGAAATGTTCAGGCCTGTTGCAACCAGAATACAAGAGCTTCAGCATAGACCCTGAAATCACCAGCTTTGATATGCTGCAACTTCTGCTCGTACAAGCATTTCAACTCAAAATGTAAGTTTTATATTTCTGTTTTATTTCATTTAAAGTGTGTAAAGAATAATGTAATTATAGTGGCACAAAGGCAATGTTTTTAATTTTGTAAGATAGGGAAAATTTATGGGGAAAAAGGTTGTTTTTTGTTTGTTTTGACATGTGGTTATAAGCATTATTGTCCCCGCCGAACGAAGTTCGCGAGGGGACTATGAAACGGGCTCCGTACGTGTGTGCATGCGTGTGTGCGTGTGTGTGTGTGTGTGTGTGTGTGTGTGTGTGTGTGTGTCCGTCCGTCCGTCCGTCCGTCCGTCCGTCTGTCCGTGTGTGCTCAAATGTTAGAAAATGCTACTTCTCCGTCATTTCTTGGCCGATTTTGATTCCGATTGTTTTATCTGATAGGGCTGGGTGGGGGCTTCCAAACTTCTACACAGAATTTTGAAATTCATTAATTATGCAAATTTATGCAAGTTTATTCAAAATCGACGAAAAAATGCTACTTCTCCTCTATTTCACATCGGATTTTGATT
Source organism: Heliocidaris tuberculata (assembly GCA_025618425.1). Classification (NCBI taxonomy): domain Eukaryota; kingdom Metazoa; phylum Echinodermata; class Echinoidea; order Camarodonta; family Echinometridae; genus Heliocidaris; species Heliocidaris tuberculata. The sequence goes on along the minus strand of CM046832.1, from coordinate 9,008,711 downwards.
CCGATTGTTTTATCTGATAGGGCTGGGTGGGGGCTTCCAAACTTCTACACAGAATTTTGAAATTCAATAATTATGCAAATTTATGCAAATTTATTCAAAATTGCTACTTCTCCTCTATTTCACATCGGAATTCCGATTGTTTTAATAGGGCTAAACTTCTACACAGAATTTTGAAATTCATTAATTATGCAAATTTATGCAAATTTATTCAAAATTGACGAAAAATGCTACTTCTCCTCTATTTCACATCGGATTTTGATTCCGATTGTTTTATCTGATAGGGCTGGGTGGGGGCTTCCAAACTTCTACACAGAATTTTGAAATTCATTAATTATGCAAATTTATGCAAATTTATTCAAAATTGACGAAAAATGCTACTTCTCCTCTATTTCACATCGGATTTTGATTCCGATTGTTTTATCTGATACAGCTGGGTGGGGGCTTCCAAACTTCTACACAGAATTTTGAAATTCATTAATTATGCAAATTTATGCAAATTTATTCAAAATTGACGAAAAATGCTACTTCTCCTCTATTTCACATCGGATTTTGATTCCGATTGTTTTATCTGATACAGCTGGGTGGGGGCTTCCAAACTTCTACACAGAATTTTGAAATTCATTATTCATGCAAATTTATGCAAATTTATTCAAAATGGCTGAAGGTTCATAATGTTTTCATGTTTTATATTTCAGTTGTATACATGCATTGTTGGTATTCTCTTCTTTTGCATGCAGTAACATTATTATTTTATTCACTCAAGTTTTTCACTGAAGTTTTAAGGTTCAGGCTAGTTAATTTCCACAGATCTGCACTTCCGGCGGGGACATTTATTACACATTGCGTAATTTACTCATTCACTTGTTCGATTTGTATCGTGTATTGGATTATTACTAAAATGTTCAAAATTACATAGAATTATTCAATGATGCAATGATCAGGCCCCTAAAGCTCCGCCATTTTGTCAGAGACATTTGAACACGATTTGAACGCGCCCGAAGCCCCCATTAACATACTATGAATTATTCATTTCTTAAGATGCTCCCAACATCCGTACATGCTCTTCATGCAACAGAAACAAAAACGCGGGTCAGCACCGAGCATGCGCATTGAGAGAGGTCAAGTACACTTAATTTATTCATGTATGTTAATGTATTCATTATATGGATTTTGACGACTTACCAGTATTGGCCAATCAGTGCCTTCCATTTTTGATTAATTATAATAATCAACAATACAATTGAAATGATAAACAGTGAGAAGCTACTTGCCGTACTTCAATTCACTGTTGAAAAATAAATATGAAACTTGGATAAGCTGTGTCACAAGAAACGAATCCATATGTGGGAACATCTGACAGTAATTTAAAAAAAAAAATGTAATTATTTTTCTTTTTTGTTGTTGATTTTTTTTATTTTAGCAAACTTGGAATTGAACTCCCGGTCCCACCCCTAGGGCCATACTTACCAGCTCTCTCTCTCTCTCTCTCTCCCCCCCCCCCCCCCTTAAAAAGAATCACTAACTCATGCGGCAAGGGGGGGGGGCAGAAATATTTGAAACTTTCTTTTCCCCTTTTTCTTCCCATCTCTCTCACTATCTCACATTGTTGCCTTTCTCATCATATCATCTCACAAGTTATCTCTCTCATTATCTCTTAACTCTCTCTCTCTTTCTCTCTCACACTCTATTTCTCCCTCACGTCCTGTTTCATCACTCTATCTGCAGTTAGATTTGATTCATTGAAAAAAAAAAAAAAAGAAAAGAAATACATGTGCTATTGGATTACTGCTAGTTGAATGTTCATAAAACCAATTTTAATTGCATAGCTTTTCACAATAATGTAATTTACCACGTTTACAGTTTATGTGATGAAATCTGCAATTATGATGCCCAGTCGATCTAAAACAGATTTGCTCACCTTCTGCTTGATTATTTCTCTACATGTTATCTTCGATCACAAACCGATTGTTGTTTTACCTTATGTTTTTTGCATCTTTTTCTTGCATCTGTCATTTTTTCAATTGTGTATTCCATCATCCACTATTTTTAACACAACGTATATTTATAATGTATTTGTTCTACTGATATGAAAGGGCCCTATAAGTATTATTTTAAACTTTTATAGAAATAAATCATATAATGCCCTACACGAAAACTTCAAACATATACTTTATATTACTAACAAAAAGTACATTTTCATCACAAATGAATTATTAAAAATCAAATGACCTCACCTGCTACATGGAAGTATTACATCTTTAAATCTTATTGCATTTGTTGATTTATTTGGAATTTTTGAACACATTATAGGTTCCTGTTATACTTCGGGGAGTTTATGAAATGATTGACTTATGCAACATAGAATACTTGAAAATCCTGATGAAATCATCAGGATTTTTCATAACAAATTTACCCTAACTCAGTGCAGTATGCAGGATTTTCTGAGGGGGGGGGGGGGACACAAATGCAGGTCTGTCAACTTTAGGGAACTGCTTGAAGGGAGATTCGTATTTTTTTCTTGTTGCAAGCCCTCCAAAAGTCGCTCAGTGATTTCATGATTTCATGGGGTCCAGTTTTTCTCCATAATTCTCTGACAAACAAAAGAAGTTCTAAAAGGGGGCACAATAAAAAAAAAAAATAAAAAAAAAAGGAGGGGGCACAATATATACTGTTCTTTCAAAAAGGGGGGGGGGCACGGGCTGGGATTGCCTCCCTCCCTAAATCCACCACAGAGAAATTTTTATGAACCCGATAACTTTTTTTTTTTTTTCGTCAAGAGTTGTCAGGTGACAGTCTGCCCCTCTGCCCCCCCCCCCCCAGCTACATTAGTGCCCTAACTCCAAAACCACAAAGTCTGCATTGAAACGATGACCAACTAATGTACATTTCAGAGTCCTAAAGATTGTTGGTTGAAATTTGATCCACACATACCGAGGGCATAATTATTTTACTTGAAAATGAAAGATGGTTATGTTAATTTTCTCTACATACATGTAAGGCTCTAGAGCTAGATGAAGTAACCCCCCCCCTTTTTTTTTTCCAATTTCTCAATACTGATTGTTTTTGACATTTAGTTTTATATCATATAAACAGTATTACAGACTTTCCCAAAATGATAATTTCAATCATCAGATATAAGATCAGTTCATGGGATTAATTTTTTTTTTTTTTTTTACATTTGTTGAGATGCACAATGGATCAAAGCATTACCTCATTGGGCCTGGCAATCACTTCAGTAATGTAAGACAAGCTAATACAGTAGGGCAATTCAAATCTGCACTAAAAACATACTCATTCAATTGATTAATATAATTATAACATTTCCGGCAGGTTTCCTACTTGTTTCTCTTTCTCACCCTTTCCTCAGTGCATTGAGACCTTTTTCAAAGGTATTATACGAAATATAAGAACTGTTCTATTATTGTTATCATTATTATTATCATTATTATCATAAACATTAGGGGCCAGGCAATGTCCCTAGGCCATCTCGAAAAGGAAACCCTCAACTCAATAGGCCTAATGAGCTAAATACATCTACATGAAAGAATTGGCTGTATTAGAATTTATAAAGTGACATGTGGAGGGGTGGGTGAAGGTGCCACATGTGAAAAGCTTTAGATGCAGTATCCTTTTCCCTTAAATGAGCTTGTTACACTTCAGACTCTCCGGAATACGAAGGATTTGATCTGTTGTAGCAGCCATCAAAGATGAAGAGGTCAAGTTGAACTCCATGCATGTCTGTTGAATGAAATGAGAAAAGAATGGAATTAATCACGTTGAAATCACATGACATGCAAATCAATGAACACAGTGGCAGTTTGGGGGGGGGGCACTTCCGGCCTCCTCCCTTTTCAAAGAGCAGTGTACATTGTGGCCTCTCTTTTTAAAATTGTGCCCCCCCCCCCCTTGAAATAATAAGCTTCTTTTTTTTTTTTCTTTTTTTTTTTGCTTGTCAGAGAATTTTGAAGGAAAACTGGACCCAACAAATCTGACAACCCCCCTTTTTTTCTTCTTCTGATGAGATTTGTGCCCTCCCCCCTTTACAAAATCTATCTTTGTGAATGAACCAAGGACATCCTTTAGTACCTCAGTTGTGGGAGTGTGCACAAAGAAACTTATTCATACAGCTGAGCCTACCTCTCTTAACTTCAGCAAGTCGGTAGTTCTTTCTTCCTCTCTGAATTATCTTTACTCAAAGTGGGATATATGCCTTCAGCATCTATTGTTACTGAAGAAGAGAAGCATCATCCTGGAAAAATGAAATAGTTCATACATCACATAATAAGTATTTATACTCCATTCATGCTGGCCTCATTGATTCTCAAAGAGAATACAAGTAAGAAATAGATTCCTTTCACAGATTCTATCTGAAATTGTAATGTCTTTCTTCAGAAATATTTCAAAATAAATTTAAGTACATAATTTTTTTTTCATTTGATATTCTACTTGCTATTGTTTGTGTACATGCATTATTGAAAAGGGTTGAAGAACACTCTCAAAGGAAATAACATAATGTATTTACTTGTCAACACATTTAAAAAAAAAACACATTTTTTTAAAAAACCCTCTTATATTTATTATATACTTCGGATAACATACATCTATCCTTGATACTATAAGTATTAGCTCAATCTATCATTCCATCTTTAAAATCTGTAACTCCTCAACTGGATCTTAACATTCCCATTGAAATAACCATGGAGCTGCCACTTTAATTGATTTCCAAGAATAGAGCTCTAGATCTAAAACTACCATACCTGTCATGCAATCAGGGAAATGAAAATAAAGTGGCATCTTAGCAGATTTACATTGCATTTCATCCGTCATCCCCAATAATTAGTGGTAGTAGTACGTTCAGCCATGCGTTGATGGGTAGATACATGTAGAACAAAACACTTGGTAGGTCTGCATATTCTTCATTTCATGTCCATCTGAAAAAGAAAAAAAAATGAAAATGATAATTGATGGTGATTCTCTTTATTACCTTTCAACAATTTTTTTGGTCCTGCCTAAAAATGAAAATGACTAGCCCATTTGATTTTGATTTCCTTCCCTGCTACACTAAGTAAAAAAAACAGCAAAAAAACAAAAAAACAAAAAACAAACAAACAAAAAACATGCATGCCCCGACTTCTCTTAAAGTCCGTTTTCAAATTCAATCAAACTTTAACTTTTAGTTTAATTGGCTAAAAGCTGACAACACTATAGAGGTTTATTCATTTTAACATTACAATGAGTTGAATCGGGCAGAACTAGAGTAAAGACTAACTAGACCAGGACCCCCCCCCCCCCATTCATAATTCAATCACTGACCAGGCTTTCTTCCATTAGGCTAGTAATGTGCTTTGCCCTAGACTCTAGTGTCTAGGACTATGTCTAACTGTTACGATTAGATCTACATGTACGTTAGACTAGATCTAGATCTAGATCTAGAAAAGATCTAGACTTAGAGTTAGACCACCGAGTAGGAGTCTAGATCAGATCTAGTCTAGATCTATGTAGATTCTAGGACTTGCCAAGACAAGACCTAGGCCTACGTCAATGACTGGCTAGGCCTCGCATGCCCCCCCCCCAATATATATAAATATATAAATAACCAATAATATATAGGCCCTACAAAAAAATAACCCCCCCCCCCCCCAAATCCTCAGTAGATCTAACAGACCTTTAACAGAGGTCTAGGGCTAGGCCTACATCTATTCCAGACTAACTTGTTAGGTCTGTCAGATCTATAGCTTAACTAGATCTAGACTCTATGTCTACATCTAACTTAGATAACCGATTTGTCAAAGAATTTTGGCCTAATCAACTAAATTTGAAATGCAGATCTACGATAGGTCTAAGTTACATTCTACTCTAATTTAGACATAAAATTAAAATCATGGAACTTGTGAACTGCTGAAATCTTCACACCACAGCTTGAAAAACTAAATTAATCTCGACAAGCCACCTGGTCCTAGTTAATATGTTAATGTCACATTAGAGTCATATTAGATATTTTTCCGACAAAGTTTTGAAATTATGTGTTCCAACAGTTAGTTTGGATCACTGTCATTGACATTGATGGGGATGAAATTGTCTGGTAATGTATTTGATTTTATGACACGGTCCCGCCCGAAACACCCGGTAAGCTGTCAAGAGTGGCAGGGGTGGTAATGGCAATCGAGCTGAAACATAAGCTCAGAACGATAGAAAATGTAATGAAAGTTTGACAACAGATTGCCCATATTTTTATAGCATACAGTACTTTCAAGTACTTTCAAAATGTACAGAAATTCCAGGAGATCCCTCACTTTGGTAGTAACTCATATGATTGTTATTCTATTTATGAAATTTAAGCGTAATTATAGTTGTACTCACCGGTAAACTTTTCACAAGAAATTCACACTTCCTGCGGGTGACGTCATTACATTGACTTTACACACAGCGGAAGTGACGAAAAAGGTCATATTTGTTGTCGATTAATTCTTTTGGATAATTGTAATATTCATGAGGTAAGGTCCAATCAGAGCTGAATATTGTCGGGATACGCAAAGCAAAAATAAATAATGCATGAAGTGAAATCGGATTTTTATGCTAATGGGGGCTTCGGGAGATATGAAATGTCTCTCGGGGGGCGGAGCCTAAATACGCTTAAATACGCTTAGATTGAATGGTGACGCTGTAGCTTATATGCAAATGAGGCAAATCCGCGCGTGCTACCTTTTCGTCTATACTATTTAATTTGTCTATGGCAATGATTACATGGCAATTGAGTAATTTTATGTTTCTTTTGGATTTTTATAACATTTCAATGTCTATATTATGTTAACATATTCCTGTCTTCAGATATTGTGTATTAGACTCATTTAAATAGCTTTCTGAATGATACTTGTTTATTTATTCTATGACTGTCTAATGTTATGAAGCCATCGCTATCCCTTCAATCAATAAGCTTTACCTTTGACGTAAGTAAGGCTGCACTTGAAGCCACTCAAAGTGTGTACCTCAAGTATCATTAACCCAGAGTCCCAGACACTGCTGAAAATGGGAACTCAAGTTGTGTGAAACCCTAGTAAACAGACTGTTCCTTATACCAATCTCAAATATATTGCAGAGGGATTTTAAGGTATCTTTTGTAATCAACATCATTAAAAACTTCACATTTCCCAATCAGTAATGCTTTCCCTTCCTATGTTTTTGGGATGAAATTGCATAATTACAACCAAACATATTTTGCGGTTTTTCATAACCGAAAAATGAAATATTTTGATTGCCCTGAAATGTTAAGTTAATTCCACAAAATACTATTAAATGAAAGACTCGAATATGCATGGGAAGGATGCACCTTAAGAAATTCAGTTATGGTGATTAATGCCTTGGACTGCTTGTGTGACTACCTGCTGTTTTAGTTTTTATTGAATATTTTTATTTGATCATTATCTTAATTGATACATGTATGTATCACATGATAAATATATATTATGATAATTGAGTCAATTCTCTGATCATGTAGCATGACTTTTTATCAATTCTTTTTATTCATTTCTCTTCTGTGTTACAGTGGCTTCACAATCAGCTACCTCTCTCATGATGACAAAGGTCAGGAGGTGTATCTATCTATGTTATCTGACTGGGATTTAGATGCAGCTATCTGTGGAGCATCAGACCCATGTCTTAGGCTTAAGGTGGATGCTAAACCATTTGATGGACCAGGTATATCATCCGTCATTGGTGTTTACTCAAAATTCTCTTCATATAAAGGCCTCTTTTCAAGAGGGAAATATGTAGGACTGCTTCAAAAAAAAAACTTTTAAAATAAAGTGAGAAGGTTTTATCTTGTGTGTTCTAAAGATTGGAACTATTCAATCTTTCTTCAAGTGTATTGGCCAGTCAGAAATCAATATTTCCTGCATGCCTACTTTAGAATAGGATATAATTATGATACTCAAAAAGGAATGAAAGATAAGAATTGTTATGTTAGATATAATGGAATGATGTTTATATCAAGTTTGAAATGCACCGTAAAGGTTTGAAATCCTACTAAATGATGCAGAATCGCCTATACAATTACCTTTTTAAAGAAATGAAAGATGAATTCATTGATAAAATCAGCTTGGGATTTGCATTTTTCATGCACATATTTGACAATCATGTTATCAAAACTCCAAATTATTGGTCACTCTTTAATATTTCTGACTTGTTTTCAAGCCATTTGCAAATATCAGAAAGGTGGCTTCATGATAGCATTAATGAGTTAGAACTGTAATCCATGTTCGTTAAGAAGATTTGGACCTTTGTGTTGTAATGTAAATTTGGGCAAAGAATAGATGTGAACATCATAGTTTATTTCATTCTTATGTACATTGACCTTTTTTGCTTTTTTTTTTTTTCATCAACTACTACAGGACTCCTAGAAGACTGGGATGTGATAACAGGAATGGAAGCCCCTCTTCACAACTCTAATGATCGCAGTCATTCTGTACCGCTGGTTGGAGCTTTTATGGATCAAGTCGGAAAGACCTTCAACAGGTTCCAACGAATCTTCACAACCAATGATGATTCAGTAGAAGGTGAAAAGTATGAAATGCCTATGAGACCACTGGATGATCAAGAGTTCTGGTCCTTCCTGGATCCACTTGGACGTCTTGAGAGACCACAGGAGCTTCGCATCAGGGTGTACCAGGGAGGTGTGGAGTCGTCCCTGCGTAAGGTAGTTTGGCGCCATCTCTTGAACATCTACCCAGAGGGTATGACAGGAAATGAGAGGTTGGACTACATTCGAACGAAGTCACGAGAGTATGAGCGGTTGAGAGACAGACTTCAGAACGACCCCAGAGAGGACTTCAAGAACATTAAGAACATGGTGCGTAAGGATGTCCTACGGACCGATCGTCTTGAGAAGTTCTATTCTGGTGGGGATGAAAATCCCAATGGGATTAAGCTGTACAATGTCTTGACAACCTACTCACTGGCACACCCTGATGTATCATATTGCCAAGGTATGAGTGACCTAGCTTCACCCATTCTCTATGTTATGAATGATGAGGCCCAGGCGTACATTTGCTTTTGTAGTCTGATGAAGCGTTTGAAAGGTAATTTCATGCCTGATGGACATGCGATGTCCATCAAGTTTTTGCATCTCACCGAACTTGTTCGCTGTCTTGCTCCAGACTTTTACGATTACCTCAAAGAGCAGAATGCAGATGATCTTTACTTCTGCTACAGATGGCTTCTTCTAGAGCTGAAGAGAGAATTTGCATTCCAGGATGCATTGAGAATGTTGGAGATCATGTGGAGTTCCCTTCCTCCAGATCCACCGTCAGACGGTGTTTGCCTCAACGGACCTGTCACAGGGAATTCCCCTTCAGCATATGCAATTGACAGGGTACGCTTCCGCTTCTCACGTCTCAGGAGCTCTTCCAGGGACAGTCTAGGTAGTCAGAGTAGTTTGAACAAAACTCCACATTCTGTGGTTGGACGCACAGATAGCAATGCCAAAGAACAGTTAAAGGAGGAAGATCAAAGTAGAGTGAGTGAAACACTTCAGGAACTAGATGGTGAAGTGGCAGATAGTAACAAGAATGAAGTGGAGAGCACCGAGAAGGAATCATGTGCCATCAAATCTGAGCCAGTAGAAAAGAAATCAAAATCTTCTAAAACCAAAAGGTACAGAACTGAGTTACACATTTCTGTTGAAAAGAATGATGTTCCAGAGAGGAATGCCCATGAAGGTAACATGAATCACAGCAGAGGGCAAGCTGCAGATAGCAGAAGCAGTGATAGTGCAAAGAGCCATCCAACAAGTCTAGCATTCTACCAGAAATCCAGTGATGATATGACCTCTCCTGGAAGTGAAACATCCCCTCTCCTCACCTCCTTGCCAAAGTCTCCCCCTAAATCTCCACAAAGACCTCACCCCATGTCACCACTCAAGTTTCCCCGCCAGTCTCCATCTTCTCCTTCCCGTAGCCTCTACAGAGGCTTACCCCCTCCTCAGGACTTTGGTGGGGGTAATCCCTTCATGATGTTTGTTTGTGCTGCTTTGCTGCTTGGCCATAGTCGTCGTATCATGGCCAATAAGATGGACTATAATGAAATGGCCATGCTGTTTGATCGGATGGTACGCAAGCATCATCTGAGCAAGGTCTTACACCATGCTAGAGCTCTGTATCTAGAGTATCTACAATCTGAGGCTGCTAAGCCACAGGTTCAAGTTGTAGGAACCAAGGCAGCTGGGAAAGATGGACCAACAGGTATGTCAGGTTTAAATGGCTCTGCTGCTGCAACAATCCAAGGCTCTTGTTAATGTAATCATTAGAGGGGTATCTTATCTGTCTAGACATGTATTTAAGTCATACCTCCTTCATAGTTTTCATCATGTAAGTGAATGTACATGTATGAAAGGGGCATGTCAAGTGGGCATTTTGATGTACATGTTATGTATGTGCAGTCACAAACAGTAACCTGTATTAAGTTATTAACAGTTAACTACTGGGTGGACTTCCATTAGAAATTGAGTCTATTCCCTGCGTGTGCATTGATGGACATTGCTATTATTGGACGATGTATATGGAGCTCTCCTAATAACTGGTATATATTTTGGCAATGATCACAAGTCATTATAATTCTTTTTCTCGTGTATATACTATCAAAAACAAGGTATGACCATAAGTGTACCGTAATCTGCAATTATGATACATACATCATTTTACTGCATAGTAGTATACATGTATGTGCCATATTTATGATCGCCTTTGCTAAGCTTATGACTTGAATATGTACATGTATGTAGGATATTTTATTTTCATATTCCATATGTATTGGGTTGCCTTGTTTTGTCATTTCAGATCAGTTCTTTTTCACTGTCCTTCCATTTGTGGTTTGGACTTTAATGTTATATCAGAATAGTGATAATTGTCCCAGACCTGTCGTATGAATGATCTGTATAATATCTGTGTAATGCGTCCATCATCCAAATTATTAAATTTGATTATCTATATAGACAGTAGTACCTTATTTAATTGCCCTAACAAGTCCATTTAGTAGGGGGATGATGTCTCAAGATATAAATCTTAGGACTGTGTTAGAATAATCAAATGGTGATAATTTTTCAGAATTTCACTTATGTTTATGCTCTTTAATTTCAGATGTTGTTTGCCATTATGCCTCTACTCATATATCTCCGGGCAGTCCAAGTTTGCCAGTTGATTAAGTTAATAAAGAGAATACTGCCACTGGTTCTTGAAGAATGTTTTATGTACAGTGGTTGATCAGTATGCCAGGGATCCAGTTACTTGGATTGTTGTAGCAGATATTACAATTGATACATTTATTCAGTTGCCCCATGTCTCCGTTCACCCACTACATACATGGATAGCAAGATGAAGGAAGACATCTTGGTGTTATTGTATGTGTGAATACAATGGTTTAAAAATCATAGAAGCTATTTACATATTCTTGTATCATTTCTGATGCTGACTAGCTTGAGCTGAAATAAACATGTTCGACATCTTGTCGCATCCTGCAAATCTGCACTGGTAAATATCTACATGTAGACGACTGCCCAAATTGTAAAAACAGTACTCCAGAGAGATAAAATTTACAGTACTTAGTGGAATTCTGTTTTATTTTAGTACAGTACTGTTAAACTTTTGTCTAATTTCTGATGATTTATCTATTTGTAAAGGCATTATATTACTGTGGTGCCTGGTGTGTATATTTTATTTAACCATGACTCCATATCAAGCTTATTCTGCATTTATGACATACAAATATTTGTTTCTTTATGTAGAAACTGAAAGGTTCCACAATTTGACATCTTGCCTCTGAACCATTAAAAAAAAAAATATATGTAGTGTCATCAAGTTATGGATATTGTAAGCTGAACATTTTGTTTTGCATGCATCACAGACTAATGTGATTAACTACAAATTGGCATGATATATATTTTCATGAAAAAGAATTGGTATTGCTAATCAGAATCTGTACAGAAGTTGGCAGTATGTTCTGTGTAAGATCATTAGAGTACAAGTAGTTTGATTAGTATATATTTGTAATGTTTGTCTGTATAGTTTGACATTCTTGTTTGATGTTGTGATGTAAGCAGTGTTCCCGCACAGTTATGTATCAGCCAGCATTGGAGGCTATATCAGAGAACTTTCGTTAAAGTATTCTAAAGTGAGGAGGAAAAGCATATTCTGTTAAATGTATTGTAATTTCTTTTTGCAAATTGTATATCAGTTTGTTTTTATATTGAATATTTTGGTTTTAAGCATAGAGATGATGCAACAATAATAGCAATTAATGATATTTCTATTGCAGTTGTAGTATTTTAACTGTACCCTAAACTTTATAGAAATGGATATTTCATAATATAGATGTTTTATTTATTTGAAACAATTTTTAAAATACATGTATACATGTACATCAGCGTTGAATGTAAGAGGCACACTGAACAATACTGTAGATTGCTTTCAATTTAAAAAACGTTGAACGTGCCCGTATTGATCCACATTCCTTACTTCAATAATCAATCCGTTGAGATGACACACCTAATACAATCACAGATGTTCATGTGAGCTAACTTTTAATCCTTTGTATGCTGATCACAGCTGTGTGTCTAAGATACAGTACATTGACAAGTTGAGAATAAATTAATAATATTACCTTTTTCAATTTAAAAAATCCGGAATAAAATATTTGTGGTTTTTCCAAAATAACACACTTAATTGTGTGACTTCAATATGAATTTCTACATATGATTATTTTGAACAGTATTAAGGCTAGCATAGTGACCCAAATAATGTTGAAAACTTGCCTGATCAGGCAATTAAGCCCTTACATTACTTGCCCTTACCCTCCATCCACTTGCCCCAATTGACACACCTTTAGTGAAGCGCTTTGTTTGTGCAGTCAAGCAGGAATTAGTTGATTCATAAATTACTTTAGGCAAGTCTTATTTGTAGCAAGCTGATATAAAGTCTTTTATCAGTATTAAAATGATTCTGAGGTTTTCTCCTGCAAGATTAACGCACAGGAATAAATGCATGCACAACAGTACACATTATTCTACTTTCTCTGTATACATTACAGGTTGCGCACAGTCAGTTACTCAGTTTCTAAAAGTATCCTTATGTTTCTTTAATTCTTATTTATTAGTATTCTGCCTTGGAGGGGCTGGTAACAAGTGTTGTTATCTCTCAGTATCACAGGGTTTAAACAGTTTAATATTTAGATTTGAGTGATTGTGTATTTTGTGAGAAGAAGTACATGCAGCTCTGTTCTGTAGTCCTGTAGTTCGACTCGATTTTTTACCCTTAAGGTGCTACCAAGTTTGCAAGATTCATAAAACTTCAGAGAATCTTGCTCTATTAAATATCTGGGTTTTTTTCAATACATAGACCTTGAGTATGCATCATATTTGTTCACAAATATATTCCATTTTATAGATGCCTCTCCAGTAAGAAATAGCTTGTTTTATAAAATTTATTGCTTTACAAGCTGTCAAATTTCAGTAGAGTATGTGTTGCGCATGTTAGCCTTTGCTATTTCAGGCAAGCCTCAGACAAGCTCTAAGATTGTCATTATTTACTACTGCAGTAGAGGCGTAAAGAAAGTTTGAATGCATTTTTAAACTGGTATATTTGTAATTAGCTTTTACATAAATTCCTTTCAAACCTTATGGTTTTCTTCTGCCTGTTCTTCTGGCTGACATGTTTGTTCTCACAAATGTACCACACATTTTAATCAAGATTAGGAATTGGTATTAACTGTAGTACCTGGAGCACTTCCATGCAGTTACAAATGTATATAACCTCATTATATGAACATGTTTGTATCGTTAATACATTTTTGTTTTCGTGTGATTTCGTTCCCTTGTGCAGTTATAAACATCAGAAATTCAGGTATTTGTTTAGTCACATGAGGAATTGTAGAAAATTCTTCAAGAACAAGAATCACTCACAGCATAGTACTAGCAGTATATAAATTAAGTAAGTAAATTTAATCTTCAATGAATAATTTACTCTTTTGTTGAAATGTATGTAATAACATGAGAAGTACTTAATATTTGGTTATGCAAACATGCAGCATGATTTTTAATAAGGAAATTTTAAGTTATTTGTATTCACATTGTTAATGAATATCAACTATTTGGGAGGCTAGAATATAACAAATAATAATTTGCATGATATAAAAGTGTATTGATTTTGTAGAGTGCTGAAAAGATGTTCAACTTATTTGATTGTGCAGAAAGTGTCAACTATTTCGCAAATCAACAAATATGAACCAAACCAGGAGGTCCTTTTGTCATTTAATGAAACCGATTTTTTTTTCTCTCAGAAAACTGTCCCCTTTGACTATTACCCACAGACAACAGTACTGGACAACTACACCCTTAGTAAAGGTCTCCTCAAATTCGATTACCCATTTGTTGATGTTACCCCTACGTAGGGTAGTTGTCTTCGAGAGTACTTTAAAAAAAAAAAATATTCATGTAGTTGGGAGAATTGGGCTTGTATGAAAGGAAACAGTTTGATGTACCTGATATTGTCTTATATTACAATGCATGGCTAAAAGAGTTAAGTATATTATCATCAAGTATTATGTTATTGTCAGCATCAAGCTGATATAGTTTGTAGATTGAAAGTCACTTGTTTGTATTTTATTCAATATTTATAGTTGGGGCTCAAGGTACCATCATGTGTCAACTTTGCTTTGTTAACATAAGTTTGTTACTATGTTATCATTTGTCATGCATATTTAGAACATTTTCTTAGGTTTTAGGACTGTATTAGATATTAGAGAATATTTATTCAGATGATGTATAATATCAAACAGATAATATTTTAGTTACTCATCTAAAATTCTAGATATTTTATTTGAAAAAATTATTCATTGATAATTAAAAACTACTTTTATATGTTTCTTTTAGCGGTCTATTGGAAAAACCAGTAATAAGTAAGATGAGATTTGTGGTCATCTATTATGTGCTAGTCATTGATGTACATGTACTGGTATATTGATAGAAATTCCTGAGCATTCCATACTTTTGTCGTAATTAATCACATAGTACTATCAACTATCATCTCTCTCTCTGTTTCTCTGTTTTCTCCTCTCTGTCTCTGTCTGTCTCTCTCTCTCTCTCTTTCGCGTACAAGCACAATTTAATATCAATTATTCACTTTCATTGATACCTCTGTTTTACTTTCCTTGGTTTCTGTGATTCATCATTATTTTTCCATCTTTGACAGTTGGTTAATGATGAATTTGTATGTCTTATCTAAAAAAGCATTATGATAAACTGCTGTTAACTTATGTTTGGACTTGTGCAACTAGTATCAGATCCATGATTAGTCAGTTAAATCTCGTTTTCTAGTACAGAATAGTTATGGTATTGTGTTGTATATTATTTAACTGTGATACGCATTTGTATTGTAACAACAGTAACAGCCATGCATGTACATGCATATTATCCATGTAAAGAAATATATTGTATCATTTGTGAAATGATAGTGTAACAAGAACTGTGTACTATATGTATGTATTGAAATTAATAGGTATTTTGTCAATGAGGATTTGTGATGATATACTATTAAGTACAGCTTGGCTGGTAAACATAAACTTATATGGATATTATTTGTGCAATAAACAAGTCTTATGGAATGGGTTATGGTCAGCACTTAACATCATTTGATGGAGTTTTTTGTTTGTCCTTATCAAGTTTGCAGTACAAATATATCAACCCTCTTCCCCTTTAGATTGTCAAGTTCAACTATCATGTACAACAGAATGCGATCCAATCTTGGTAATAAGATGATTTGTGTGAAAGCAGAAAAATAAAAACAAGATGGTGAAAGTTTGAAAGAAATTTGACAAGGAATAAGAAAATTATGGATGTTTGAAGAGAGTGATCACTACATCTATGCAAATCTAAAATTGGCAATTTGGTGAGTCGATTGTGACATATTGGTGGACAACTCTCATGTTTGTCATACACAAAAATATAATTAATTTGCGGTTTTCTCCCAAGCGCCTTTATCCTCGGGGCAGTACTCAAAATATATTGTAGGTAGCATATTGTTATAGGTCCTCATGAAAGAAAAAGATCCTACTGAGAAATACATTTGAAAAAAAAATTACATTTTAGTCATTTTGTGTGTTGGAGCAAATGGGAGAGTTGTCCACCACTACAACACAGGGACATTACCTATTCAGCCAATTTGAAATTCCAGTATGTATAGTGATTATAATTTTCAAAAATTCACAACTTTCTTATTGCTTGTCCAATTTTGTTCAAACTTTCACCAATCTGCTTCTCTGACTTTTCCTCTTTTTTCAGCACAACTTGTCATTAAGGTTGAATATCCCATTAAAGATCTCAATCAATGATGGCACAGGGCCAATGGAAATCTATAATTTTACTCACTGGCTTTATGCAAATATGTATCACTTTAATTCAAAGTGGAAAATGCATTGATTCAGGCAGATTATACTTGGAACCATCACTGATTCACTTGAACAGAATTACAACTAAACAAACCACTGCCTTTGAAAAGATTGATATTGCAGGTGATTCTTTTAACATACATGTATGATCTCACATGAAACCAGACACATTGGTAAATATTTGAGCAGTGGTGTCACCAGGGCGACAGGAGGCAAATGCCCTCTAGTCAGAGAAACACCTCTGTGGTCTCCTTCATGTAAAAGTGGATGAAGGCTTGATTTTTCACCCCAAGGTAAATTTGCCCCTCCCCCACATTAATTATGAAGATGGTGCCACTGGGCTCGTGAGGTAACTAAGTTATCTGAATTTTTCATAATTTTGGATACACCTACCAGGGTACAGCATAACACCCCTCCCCTCCACCTCCCCCATACCATCCAAACAAGTTTCAGATTGGAGAAAGCAAGAAACCAATGAAAGGCTTCAAAAGGACCATAATGTTGGGGCATCCGTCCAGCTCGCCAAATTTGGTTTCCCCTTTCAATTTCTTGCTCTCCTTCAGGAATTGCCAAGTCTGTATTTTAAGATTTATCAACATGAATTTTTTTTTTTCTGTTGGTAATTTTAAGTTCAGAAAGAAATATGACTGAGATGTTGATTTTTTTGTTGAAAGCAAAAGAGCTAAAATGCAATATCCTATTGTGGGTGTATCCAAAAACAAGAAGATGAAAGAGACCCATTTGATTAACATGCTACAGTTCTAAGAACTCCAAATAAACAACACGAAACTCAAATATATCAAATACAATATATATATACAAATGAGTTTTTATTCTATGATGTGATACAATGAAACAATAAAATGATTCCCTTTACATTTATGTTTAGTACCAAACAGAGTACACTTGATACATGGGGGATTGGAATAAGAAGATGTAATTTCAATTAGTGTTGCAATATTTTATTCATTCACTTTTATGTTGATCAATTCATCATTAATTTGTAAACTGGGAAGAAAGTTTGTACATTTGTGACAGCCACCAATGGAAAGGCCAGAAGAAAAGAAAATGGAAATTGAAATTGAAATACATATTAGAAACCAATTTCTTAGGGGGAATAATATCTCCCAACTTGAACAGTCCAGACTACCAATTTGTATCTTCATAGATGCAGTTTAATTTCTCAAGTTAAATATATAACCTCTAATACAAATTGATTTTCAAATTAATTACACATATGTAGGTTTAAAATGTATACCACATTTTCAAAGAATGTTTTGCTGCTTACTTGATACTTCTCTCTCTATAATAAAAAAGAAAAAGAAAAATATAAAAAGAATTTTAATAAGGACAGCATTCACTTTGTAACAGAAGGGGATTTGGGGTAACAGTAATATTCTAACATTGACAAGTGAGATCATCATACAAGCTAGATATGAAGGCAGCACCTCCCCAAACCATAAGTTTTTCATGGTGACCCATTGAAATGCCTCTTTTAAAACTGATAGACATTTCAACCTTAGAATTATGATAGCTTCATGAGATGCTGCCTCGCTCAACAAGCTTCACTTGGAAATTTGAGAGGGGTTCATTCCTTCTCACATATGCTGACAAGCATGTTAATGTATGGGGGTATGTACATGTATGTCCTTTGTCCAAAATTATGAGAGTATCTTCCCTGTCTAGTTGCATTGTATTTGCAAGGTGGGACTTCACAATTTTTTTTACTTTTACCTAAAACTACAATTATTAAATCATGTGGCAGAAAATAATTATGTTTCAACAATCTGTAAAACCAAACCAAGAATATCCATTTTAGCATACCAATAGAATAAGATATCATTCACTTTGACCTTGTAAGTTTCTTTGTTGTGTGTTTTAGATTATATTACACATAACAAAAAAATCACTCTCATTTCCTTGACATGACTTCAACATTGGCAATTTCTTTCTCCACTTACTTGACTGATCAAAATGATACATACAGCAACTTTCAGCCCAATTAATAAAATAAATAACTACTCATAAAAGCTTAAAATATTCAGGGTAAATTATTTGATTTCTGATGTACTTTCTCTTCTTAGTTGTATGCCTTTGTGAATATTATAAACTTTAACATTTGCAAGTCTATTCAAGAATAAGTTAGACATGCAGAATGAACATATCATATGCAGGATAAAAACTAGTTCGGCCTGCTAGAAAGTAAGGATCTTCATACGTTGATTTGTATAAAAGCGCAATATGTTTCTCTATTTACAAGATATATACAGAGTATATTGCAAGTAACACAACCATGTACAGCAGCACATGAGTTATCAAATTTGTAGGTACGACAGATCACTACGCGTAGATGTAGAATAATTAAAAAAGATTCCCAAAATAAGGAATTTCTGATAAATTTTACATCAAAAAAATTATAACCTCAGAGCAGTGTCCCTTTTACTTTGGCTGAGTTTGATAGATATTTTTACACGACTGTTGAGATGACGAAGCTAGCATGTCATCTGCTTGTTGAACTCAGCTTGAGTCTTGGTTTGTATTCAGTCCTTCATTGCGATACATACCACATTTACCTAAATGCTGCATCAAAAAATAAGAACGAAAGGAATAAAAAGATCATATATTAAATCTGTACCCATGCACTAATCTTGTTGGATTACAAGGGATATTCATTGTTTTTATTCCCTGCTCAGATATTCAAGACGTGTTAAGTTGCTCAATACAAAATATATTTCAATTCTCGCTTTATTTCTTTTTAACAAACTACCCAACCTGGAGTGTGCGCTTGTGCTGTTCTTGTTGCTCAAATGACTTTGAACTATTTTTTTTGTTCATAGCCATTTTTAAATGCTTCCAAACTCCTGAACTACATCTACATTCAAATCAAACATTCTTCCATACCTATTCATTCAAGTATTCTCTTTACCCTGTGTAAAATTCTTAAGATAGATCACTGGTCCTCTCTTTACAATAATAGCAATTAAAAGATATCAGATCAATAAATGCACACACACACAAAAAAGAACATACGGGCCGAATAAATGAGAAAAAATTTCAGCACTATATGGTAATTCCACCTTGTTAAAACATAGTTCACAATATGACATAATACATTTACATGTATGTGTCTCTTAACTCCACACCAATAAGCCAGTTCGTAAAATATTACCAATTGCGAATGTGCAGATAAAGGTCATCTGTACCCAGTAAAATTGACCTTTACACACTGTCATTTTGCACGCACCACGAGTCATTTCAGGGTCATTTGTACCATGTACTAATTACAAACTGGCTTATTTAGGCCAGGAGTCTATGAAAATCAAGTTTTCGAGTGTGTGTTTGTGGCAAGGTTAAACATCAATTACGTCCACACCTAGCTGGCTGCAAGAACAAGAAAGTACACTTCTAGGGTTATGAGGCCTACCTCAGAGAACTTGTTTGTGCGTGCATGAAAACAGGTGGGTACTGTGTCAACAGTGGGAGGTATACTGCCATATCCCATATTGGTAGTGTAGTAGAGAGGGTTCTGTGGTTTATGATCATAGCCTTCAAACACACCTGTTGAGGTTCAAAAGAGACAGAGATAAAGTAAATAATTTTATCTGACCTACTGTTTAAATGCAATCACTACTTTACTCCAAATTTGTTAATATGATCAAAATGCACAGATGGCAGAAACTTTTTATTACACTATTTCTTGCTAAAATAAATAAGGGTAAAAATATACAAATATAAGCATAATTATATTACAAGCATTAAAAGCAGATAGTATAATAGAAATTACTCATTAACATCATTCAATAAGTCTATATGTCAACTTTTTTACATGAATGTAGTCCAAATAATGACACCTCTCCAAAAATTATTTGATAATGAACATCAGGTACCCAAACGTAAATGAGATAGACCCTGGTTGAACAAGGTTGATAGTTTGATTACATCCAACTGACACTTACCAGGATTTTCAAATCTGTGTGGGAGGTTTTCTGTTCTGTAGTAGTCTGATGTTTTGGCCCCACGGGTCTTCTCAAGGGTTGTTGTGGCAAGAACTTGATCAGGCTCCTTCCTATCAGTCCCCATCTGTTTCATACATTAAAAAAAAAAATCATAGTTTTTAACCCAAAGAATATTCTAAACATACCAGTAGTGTGGACCCAATCGGCTTAAAATCAAGATACACCTAGCGCGCGGTAATGAACTAAGTAAAAAGATATAAATCCAACCAATTTGGTTACACATTTGGTTAGGATACAGTGATAGCACATACTCCACTGTCCATATGTATAGATAGTCTAGTCACTGACTAGGTGAATCTTTAAATGGGTCTAGAATTTTGACCAAATTGTGCAACTCTCAGACCATGGACCTACTTCGTAGTAGGTCCATGCTCAGACTCAGAGGAACTTGCACGAGGGCACATTGTGAATTGTCACAGGTCATATCATACACAAATGGTCTTGCCAGAGGCAGACTGGGGGTTACCAATAGTGAGAACACTACATTTCTTAGGGTTGAATCTTAGTCTAGCCATTTGTCAGACCAGGGGGCTGTTTCATAAAGCTGTTCGTAAAGTGACTTTAGGAATGACTTGAATATGAAGTGCCAAATGAAATGCCCAAAGGTTTTCTTGACGGTTTAACAAAGTATGACTGTATTTCCAATAATCTCAATTACTGTATACGCCATATATTTTGCGGGGGTTTTATTTTCGCGAATTTCGCGAATCGTGAGTGGGTCGCGAATTTAACAACATGCCAAAATATTGCCAACATTAGAAGTCGATTGAATTTGATGTCTCCTGGTCAGAAATTCACCACTTCGCTTTGCTAAAGTACATCATCACCGCTGTTTGTAGATTTGAGAATTTTCTGACCGCGAATTCAACCACTCGCGAAATACAAGTAGTCTGGTTAGTCCTATTCGCGAAAATTTATGGCCGCGAAATTTATGGCTTATACAGTAGATTGTGGCAAAACATATAGTTTGCATTAAAAATGCTTGTTATTAATAAGAATGTTAATCTACGTCTGCATATTTCAACTTTAGCGGATGCGATTAAAAATGATTAAGAATCACATTTGGCTTGCTTTATTCAAGTCTTTCGTAAAGTCGTGCGTAACTTTACGGACAGCTTTATGAAACACCCCCTGGGCCCTCTTGCATAAAAAGTTGTGATTAAACGCAACTCAAAAAATTTAACGCAAGTCTCAAATACGCGATCCTAATTGGTTGAAAATCAAGTTGCGTTTAATTTTTTGAGTTGCGTTTAAAGGGATTGGGTAACTTTGTGGAGGCTTGATTTATTAATTGTTGAATTTTGATATCTGTCTTGTATAATGATGTTCAGAAGGATAAATAAATAGCCAGGCATAGAAAGATTTTCAAATATATAATGCTATTATTAAGATATCTATAACTGAATACTCCCATTTACAAAAGTGTATGGCCATACGCTTTAGTTTAACACCGAGTCTTTGGGGAAAAATGAGTCTGGCATTTCCAGCCACTTGCATATGTTTACTTTTGTGAAGCACATGATGATTTTGAAGTGCTTTTTTTTCCCTAGGCTTCATTTTTATACCATATTACATACACTGATGTAAGGCCAGGCAACTCAGATTTTATCAAGCCTCTACAAAGTTACCAAATCACTTTAATCGAAACTTTTTATGCAAGAGGGCCCAGCATTAGAGCTTATCAAGATCCCTCTGAAGGGCAATACAATCATTTTCATCTCTAAATAGTCTAGGTCTTGAAAAGCTTCGTGTCATCAGCAAATAGGTATATAGTCAATCCGAACAGATTGTATTACCGAACGTGTACATTTAAGCCAGTGGCGCAAATCCATTTTGAAATTTGGGGGGGGGGGGGGACATTTGCCTCTAAAGCAAAAAAAAAAAGGTTATTCAAAAAGGTGAGGGGGGGGGGGGACATTTGCCTCTAAAATTCTCTGACAAGCAAAATAAAAAAAAAAAAAAAAAAGGATATTCAAAAAGATGGGGGGACATTCGCCTATCTTCAAAAAAGTGGAGGGGGGGGGGGGGGACAGATATTTGTTTGATATTTTATTTGCTATCGTTGATTTTCTGAAAAGTGTTCGGAAACTGGATCCACCACCATACTCTACAGAGTCTACACTACTCTCAGAAATTGCGCCAAGTAGATCATACAATACAAACAATTAACACACAGGCCCAATTAGAACACTGCCTTGTGGAATTCCACTAGCAACATGACCCCAACTGGAAAATTCTCCATTCACAGATAGACTACACACTGTCTTCTCCCAACTAGTAGAAATGCTTCAATCCCATTAACCCCAACTCAATTATGCCATAGCTTGGCAAGCAATCGACAGTGGGGCACCTTATCTAGATCTACATCAACTGATCCATTTTCCTCCAGAGTGCTAGACCATTCGATTCAACTACATTAATCAGTTGGAGCAATAATTGTTGATCGACCAGGCATGAAACCCTGATAGACTACTCCTTTGACAATAATTTGTTCAAAATAATAGATCTAGATCTAACTTAAAGGTATCGTACAGTAGTGGGAAAGGTGGCGCTTTGGATATTTAACTACTTTGTCAGCTGGAATGGAAATTATTACATATACTGTTGTGAAATGATTAATTTCGAACATAGGTGACGTTTGTTTGAAGAAAAATGGTTTAGAAATGGCTAAAATGTCCAAAAAAATAAACATCGAATTACAAGCGCGGTACTGCGCTTGTAATTTGATGTGAAAACAGTGTGTGTAACAAGTGTGTGCGAACCGCTATGCGCTGTTGAGCCGGGAGCGTCAGGGTAGGTGGTCCTTAGCGAGGGTATAAGGTAACCGTTGATATTCGATCATTTCATCACATCACATCACATCACATCAGGTACGGAATGAAGGATTTCTCCTGTAGATTTCCGGTCTCCGCTTCGAAGTTTATACAATTTAAATGGAACTATTGAACTTAAATAGTATGGCTTTAATACATGCGCTGAGGAACGGAAGTTTTAAATCTCTCCCCCCACCAGTGCTTGTCCAATAACTTCTTAAAGTTTTCCACAGTTTTTGCTTTGACGACATTGGTAGGCAACCTGTTCCAGTCTGATACTACCCTCTGGCTAAAAAATTTACTTCTGACTTCCAATCGAGAGCGTTTAGTGAAAAGTTTGAACTTATGTCCCCTCGTTGATGAATGAATGGCGGGTGCGAAGAATATGCCACCAGAAATCCCCAACTTTCCATTAAGCAATTTATAAAAACCGTAATCATATCCCCTCTTCGTCTTCTGTAGAATAATGAATGCAGATTAAGTCTTTCTAGACGTTGTTCATATGATAAGTTCTGGAGAATTGAATTATTTTACTGAAAATCACCGGAAATCATGAATAGAATACCAGATTATCTCACTCATGTATCTTTTTATTGAAGCCGAAAATTATGCCGACTATATTTGAGCAGTTTCATGCCAACTTTCATTTTGCTACCACTACTGTTTATTACCTTTAATGTAGAGTCTAGATCTAGATCTAATTTTAAACAGGTTAAATATAGACCTAGACCTAGATCTACAAGATAAAATAAGAGGTCTATGTTATTTTACTTAATGTTACTTTTCAGAATACTAATCAATGTAGCTGCATTTAATGTAGGTTAAGTAAACTGTCAATCATATTCACAAACAGAAAAATTAATAACAGAAGTCAGAACAATTTGATGTTTGTTAGTCTCTCATAAAAAAATCCTGCTTACCTGTTGAGTTCCAGACTGCTCCATTTCAAAACAATAAAACTAAATCTTCCTTTATAATGCTATATAATGAAACAGAATTTCACAAGTTGTATTCCAGACCCAGTGAAGCTGCTTGCTTGCTTGTTGTGTTCTGCCGAGTCGTATGCGGTTAAATGCAAATGGCGGGTAAAAGCAAGAGGAGTTCATGCACCACATGCATTATGCACAAACAAAACACAACAATATACACGAGAAGTGTTATGCGTGGCTGTTGCTAAGGCCAACAACAGTATAGCTAGCACGGAACATATAGCGCAGACGTCTTTATCCCACGCGGCGCGCGCGATGCAACTAGATGCTATGGATGTGCATAATTGCGCGAGCTCCTGACCATAGCTCCTGACCCTATGCTCCTGACCATAGACATATAATAGATTTACAGCTCCTGACGCTCGCTCCTACACTATATGCGCTATGATATCTCGAGCTCTAGCTGAGACCGAGCTCGACGCTCGAGGACAATAATAAGCATAAGCCACTGCACTAGCTTCGATCGCTGCTGCATGCTATATCATATACCCGGCCGAGAGTTTACCGGTACTCTACAGAGTAGAGTTATACAAATTGACGCCGCGCTATCCCTGCGCTTCAACAAAGTTCAGTATACAACATGTACAAACGAGTGCCTGCCTGGGTCTGGTTCTGGCAGAAGGTTGCTGTTGCTGGCTTGTTGCTACTTTTCTTTGTATACTAAATCTATATGTACTTTATGTTCGTGCTTTGAAACCACCATTTTCAACAATTACAATGACGTCTCAACATTACAAGCGAGGGAATGTGCTCAGTTGCACCCTGAAAAAACCTGTAGATTTGTATGCCAAATCGTCAGACAACAAGGGCAAGGCTTCAACTGGTGTGTCAGTTGTGGACATCACTTTTCCGAATTTTGAATGCGTTGATGTAAGTTGACCAAATAGTGGCAAATACAACATTTTTTGGCATTATCGTGGTTGAGGAAACGAGGAAACCACCATTCACTCCATACAGAAGCGCTTCATTGCGTTACCGGTACATGCATTGATTGGTTTCCACTTTCCCCGTCCATAGACTCTGCACTTTATTATTGCGTGCTAATTTTTTCATGAAGTAGATCTAAGTTAATAGTATGATGGGGGGCCCCTTGTCTGCGCACCTAATGTTTCACTTCAAATTGACAAGCTTTTCCTTTTGTATTCCACTAATGACTGACCTCATTTTAATCCTTATATCCTAGAGAGTAATTGTGCCGAAAATCTCATCAAAATCCGAACAAGAACAATGTCATTTTCACAAGAAAAGGCGACGGTGTAAATTTGACACTAAAATTAGGAAGGTGCCCTTGTCTGCGCACTTATTCACTTTGCACGCAGTTCGCGATTTTGTGCAAGAAAGTGGCATTTTCAGGACATGTAAGTAAAAATTCATAAAATGAACGTTTTTCACCTGTTTTTCCTCATTTTTTCACTGATACACATCACTAAAATTGATTTGAAGACGATTGTGTTCGTTGTGTCGTTTGTGATGTTAAAATCGCGCAGTTACGCGTATGCGTAGACAAGGGGCATCAAACCATATAGTCAAGGATTGTAATTCCGAACAGATTGTATTACCGAATGTGTAGAGTTAAGCGCCTAAAATGGGTTTTCATACGCTTGGGATTACGCGTATGAAAACCACACTATTGTCTTATTGAAACAAAGGTTGTGTCTTTTTCCCATTGGTTTCACACGTTCGGAAATACAGTACCTTTTTCAAGGGACCAAAACGCCGCGTCGTTGGGAAGGGGTTCACTCGCAAGGGAATATCGTATTAAATCTAGGTTGTCTTTTTAAAATTCCATCAACTTCTTTTTCTATAGGACTTTGAGCATTCATTATGAAAGTTTGGCAGATATTTGTTTGATATTTAATTTTCTATCGTTGATTTTCTGAAAAGTGTTCGGACACTGGATCAACCACCATACAGTAGTTAGATCTTCAATTCTATTGAATTGATAATGATAGGAATAATATAGGTCTATTGGAGGTACTCACACTTATGCGAGGTTATTGGAGATAACCTCGCACTCTGTGTACATACCTAGACCGAAAATTCTGTCTCTAGTTCGTTAGCTCTTCACTTAGAGACAGAAACGGTCGTATCACTCTGCTGTGCAAACTGACTACACGCCGATGTGTAGTTGGAAAAATCGCAATAATTTGATTTTTCCTCATATATCTAGATCTACATATTATTATTATTGAATTGGTTAGGCCTAGGCTCTACTATTTAAAGAATCGGTTCAACTTTCCAATTTGACTAAATAATTTGTTTAAAGCTCCTTTTTCATGATTTTCAGGTAATTCAGGGTTCAAGGTATTCTCCGTTTGAAAATCTTGCAGCCGTATTCAAACTGTTATTAGTGTGTAAGTCGATGTGTATTCGGTTAGCACAGCAGAGTGATACAACCGTTTCTGTCTCTAAGTGAAGAGCTAACGAACGAGAGACAGAATTTTCGGTCTACTTCATACCGTGAGCAATTGCCTCCCAAGTGTGTGATAATCTTGCCCATATGTGTGCAGGAGGGGAGCAAGATCACTGACTAAAAACAGCCTGAAAATTTCACTTGATCAAGATGATAAAGATCCTATCGAAGGATCTGGCATGAAATTAGATATTCTATCATTCTAAAATGTAGAAGGAAGTATTTTCTCAAAATTTTGCTGATTATATTGGTGTATTATTATTGTATTATAACCTTGTACATTAGATGAGTGGTCTGGCCTGGCTTTGTTAACTTTTTAAAATCCTTACGGTGGATCTGGACAGGTCCGGTAACTCTAAGGAACATGGTCAAATCAATCATTAGAATTTTGACACCAATAATTGTCTTTTCTTTTCCTTAGACTGCTTTGATCCTTTGTAAAGCTATGCAATTTTTTTTTTCAGTGGTTAAAAAACATTTAATTCAGTGGTTTATGTGAATTAAGTTGAATCATAGAGAAAATTGGGGTGAATGATTGTCAATTACTAACAATTTCAAGTGGATATTGATGGGCATGTCAAATTTTATTCAACAAAATGAAAGGGTCCTTTGTGTTTACGAGGATCTGATTTTACATCATAAGGCAATGTAAAAGATCTTTTTATGATTTTATTTAGACTCTGCCACAGGCACAGTCATGACAGTGGTATGGAGTTTACCTTTTTCCCATTTATGATAATAATAATTATAATAATAACGTTTTATTTACCCAGGGTAGCCACTTCAGTGATCAAACTGCTCTTCCAACAGGCCCTGCATAACATAATATGTTATTACCCTTCTTCATTCTAATATACCGAGCGCCTGGCTAGGAGGCAGAAGGTCCCATTTTTGAAGTCTTTGGTATGACTCAGCTGGGGTTCAAGCCCGCGACCTCCCGTTCTTGAGGCGGGCGCTCTAACCAACTGAGCCAACATGCCCGGTGCAGGCTGATTATTAAGTGTTAATTGTTTTTCACACATATTAAATGTATTTTGTTACATTTCAAATTACTGGGGGTTTTTTAATAGTTTTTAAAATTTTTGTGCATTTTCATTCACGAATCTCAATTTGACTTTTTAAAAATTCTTATACCGGTAATTTCCTTTTGTTCCCACAGATTATGTGAGCATTTTTTCTTCTAAAATCATTTCATTATTTTTTAAAGGTACATGTATTATTGATTTTGTTTTATCATTTTTTTAAATTGATCAGATTGGAGATATTACATTCAAGAACAACTACACTGGGTTTATATTGATGAAGCTACGAAGCAATATAGGAAGCCAAGGTAATTTCACTTAGATACAATGTACCAGTACAATTAAGAAATAAATTTATCTTATGTTTTTGCTCTCTCTCTCTCTCTCTCCCTCTCTCTCTCTCTCTCTCTCTCTTATTCTCTCTCATTCCATACCGTCTGCTCCCTCTTATTTTTAACGTCCTTGTTATATTCAAATTATGTACTTTTCTGTTTCCATTTGTACAGTATCAACAATTTTTCGTTTTTAATGGTCAAATACATGTAAGTAATAATGCTATTGATACGAGCAGAGCTTTATGAATTCACTAAACAAAATTCAAGTAGATAAAAAGTCAATAAAACTGAATTGCTTTGCAATGGATTTACAAATCTGCTGACCAGATTCAGGAATGCCAAGTGCTACTCTATTCACAATTGTGTTTTAAGATTTGAACTAGGTGTCTAGGTCTGATCTTTATATTCACTACATCCTAGGTGACTCCAAATGGTTGACATGCATCAAACCTACACAGCTGATGCCTGATGTACATTGTGATATCTCCTCTCAGGATTACTTCACTTTTACCAGAAATCAGGTGAGTAGTACTTATAGTGCCAGTGACCTAAAAGTGATTTCAGTGTTTGGTCAAAGTGGAAAGAGTAAAAAATTGATTTCCTTTAATGGTTTTCTAATTTTCTCATTTTTAGGTTCACCGCTAAGGGTAGAACACAATTACTAAAAAATCTGCCTTGAAGCATTTACATTTTCAAGAAAATTAACTGTTGTTTTGTTTTGTTTTTAAAATTTTGTTAAATGTTATATTTTTCATCAGTCTCTAGTCACCACTCAATATCTTGTGTACCTGCTGATTCACTAAATTACAAATATCTTGCAGATGAATTTGTTTTTTAATGTATGTTTTACAGAAAATTTCAGGCCATTTTTCTAATTCTCAAATTAGAGGAAAGTCTGAAAATTCCAAAAGGAGAATATTGTGTTTAATTACAGGGAAAAAGAGATTTGTCCTGTTGGACAGATGACCTTGATTCAATTTGTCCTCTCTTAGCTTTAAAAGCTACTGGTATTTTGAGGAAACTGTAGTTGTGATCTTAGACTGACTACCATAGATGCATCAAGATAAACACATTTTTACCAAGTCTATGATCTTGACGAGCACCTGTATTTCCTCATAGAACTTGACATAATAGACTTATCCTTGCAATTTAGTAAATAACCATTACAACATTACATAAAGACCACAGGAGAAAGATTGTCTTCTAGGTTTATAACTTTAGCTGTGTATTAGAAATATTGCATAAGAGAAACTGTGATAGTTGGAAATATACAATATATAAATTAAAAATTTGCAAAGATATATTAAAGTCTAATACTTCATTTTATTATTTCCTCCTTCCAATAGCATTAGTGCTGACTTTTAATGACAATGTTGAGCTTGTGGATTATCAGTGACAAACTCTTTATCAACAAATGGGAATTTTTAATCATTTATGTTCTGTAAATTGTAATTTCATTTTCAGATGTTGGTTCCACCAGACAAAGTTACAGCATTACGTCTCATCCTACAGCAGCCATCTACTGTCTGGGCCAGCTTTGGAATTGACAATGTGACTATCACAGAACACAATGAAGAGGTTAGGACCGACGAGAATTCATTCTTGTTTGATATGCCATATATTCTCCTTAGATCTCTTCAATTTATATTACCACTTTTTGTACATTCATAAATGGTGACTTTAATTACCATTTGGAAACAATGGCAGAATAATAATATTGCTGTAGCTATACATCTGTGTGAAACTAATTAGATCTAGAAGTATTCTTGTCAATGATTAGATTAATTTTTGAGATTTAATTTTTATGCCACCCTCACGATGATATCAGTGTTGGGTCCAAGACTAGACGGTCCGAGATCAAGATCAAGATCAAGATCAGACAGTCCAAGATCCAGATCAAGATCAAGATCAGCAGCTCAAGATCGAGGTTACTGATGCCAATCTTCAGACTGGTCTCGAGATCAAGATCGATCTCGAGGTACCCAACACTGAGTTGTGTTTTCACCGATTGGTGAACGATTTTAAAAGCTTTTTCGTTTGATAATTTACATAATAACAATGTTGATCTCGAGCGATCTCGAGCGAAAATTCAGAGAACAGAGGCTCCAAGATCAAGATCAAGATCAAGATCAAGACCAATACCTTCGAGATCAAGAACAAGATCGAGGTTACTGATGCCGATCTCGAGACAGGTCTCGAGATCAAGATCGATCTCGAGGTACCCATCACTGGATGATATAATTGCTATTTTTATGCTTTTTATAAATGAACCAAATACATTTCTCATGTAATACCAGTCTTTTGTAACGTGTTAGGCATTATCCTTGTATTTACATGTACATGTTGTTCAATAATCAAAGACCAAAAACCTCAACAAGATTCAATTGATTATATTTCTTGATTCTTGGAAATTATTCTTTATTGGTTCTACTGTAGATTCCAGCAATTCATATCTTATTCCAATACCCTCATCTTTTCTTTCCAGAGAGTGACAGTTCCTCCTGTGGTTGAATGGCTAGAAAAACATCAACATAAATTGGCACATACACCAAGCTCTGGCTCTAAGGTAATAGTTTGTTTTTCAACTTGAAGTAGGCATATTTCAACATCTTGGATGTCATTTACAGTTGTAATAAGATTTTAATTTTAAAGTTCTGCGCAAGTGGTGTTAAGTTAGGGTCAGTCCTGAAAGTAGACCTACTTTGATGTACCATTGTTATAAAGAGAGTATCTATAGGATATTACAACTGTTTATGAGGATAAGGCCTGACTCATTAAAACATCTAGAATGTGTACTTATGAGAACATTTCTTTGTTTGAATATAATAGTAAACTTATTTGTTGTTATATTTTAACTGTTAGAGAACTAGAAGAAGAGTTTGCCAAGTTATGTGCATGGTATTAAGCCTGAGTCATATCGATTATTTTGTAAACCGGGGATCGAAGGCTTTGCTCCGGTTGAACACCAGTGCACCTATAAATCGATGGACGGTGAAATCGAGGACAATTTTTTGCTCTGGCGCGACGGTGTATGTCCCCAAGCAACATTGCTCGCGTTCTGTACAGCGCCCTCATGGCCTAGGCACTGGTCTATGATCCGCTGTTGGCCATCACCTTTTTATTTATCAGACAGACTCCACTGCGGGTTTTGCTTTGCCCATTTCCCTAAATCATTTTTTCTGTATAGTGTTTGCATCTAGGAATAACAACTTACACGATACTTAAACGTCCCATTATTTATCTCGACAACATCATGACTTATTGCTCACTCACAACCACGTCAATATTATGTCATTTTTGATCATCTAATCTCATTAACTTGGCAAACACCATGCACAAACAGATTCAAAGACGTTTGTTCAGGAAAAATGCGTGCCAAAATCAACACTGATTTGATGTCAGACTTTAGCGATCACATGATTCAAAGTTGAGAGTCGATGAGCTAAGGCTGCGATCGCGTGCATGTAAAATACATGTACAGCACTGCACTGCATATCGCATGCATGTCATCTCGACTCGACGTGAGACTCCAGCCAGTGGCCGGATCGTCAATGCCAGTCATGTTCCCTTGCCTCCCAGCTAGCAGAAGACGAGCGAGCACTCAATTTCCTTGCAAAACTCACAAAAGAGAATAAAAGACTAAGTAAGAAGTGTCTTGAATACATGATAATAATTGTGTAAGACAGTAAGACTATATGTTAGAGCAAAGGATTTGTGTACTTCTTTTCTTTGCATTATATCATTTTTATAAATTTCATTGATGCACTGGTTTTGCCAAAACAGCACCGGGGCTCGATAGGCTCGATTGAGGACCTGTTTACAAATCAATTTGACTCAGGTTTACATGGTATGCATACATTTACACATGAAATTAGGAATAAGATTTATATTGCGAGGAAACTTTTTATTGTTTTTAAAATGAAATAGTTCTTTGTCATATACTTCTTCAGATATATTGGGCTCAGAGTGACAGTTAATGCAAACATACAGGCTTTCCTAAACTCGGAAACAGAGAATAGTTATGACATAATATATTAACCTGAAAGTTTTTTTTTTTTTCTGTGTTGATCTAGAGTTTGATGCCTGTTGATGAGATAGCAGCAGGCTTACAGAGACTTTGGGCTTTAACAGCTAAGGTACAGGAGCAGCAGACTGAAAGTGCTTTGGGAAGATTTGATGTAAGTTGATATGACTCAAGGACTGAACTCTGTAAAGGGAAACCTAACTGGTTTCCCTGAAAATTGAAATTTTAGAGAATCTACTTAAATCTGAATCAGAAAGTCAAGGGAAAATTTTCTAAAATGAAGAAAAAAAAAATGAATTGTTATATATGGAAGTCTAACTTTAGGAAAGCAGGCATATCACTAATACACTTATGGGTCACGTGTTTTACCAGCTTTCATTCTATTGCTTTAATAAAAAATACCACTACTTTGAAAAAGGTATCTTCTTATTCATTTAGATGTGTCACATTTGTAGCCTTTGAGCCATGCTACTTTGATTGATCACTGTTAACAGTTTTATTTACCAATACTGTTTTATATTTTCCATCTGAGAATTTTAAACAATCTTCCTATTTTCTCTGATGATGTGCTAACAATCTACATCTAAATCTATATTGAACTGTTACTTCAGTTTTTTCTACATCCATTGGATCAGGACAGGAGGATCTGTGACACAATTATTTAATTAATCTTTTCTGTCTATTGCATTTCAGTGGATATACTATCTGATTTTGTACTACTCTTTACTCTGGGTTTTTTTTAACTGCTTTTTCTTTGGAAATTTGAATAATAATGGTAACTTTTATTTTAAAGTTCCTGATGATCAGTGAATATTTTTAGATTTTTTTTCTTCATGGATTTTTAGTAAGCTTGTAACTATGCACTGATCATATTTTTACCATTGCTAGTTTATCTTCTCTGTTATTATCCAGGTTGATGGAAGCTATGAAGTCAATCTTCTATCCTATACGTGATGCATCCATTTTTCAATATCAAGGGAGAGATCTATCAAGCCAAGTGCATGGAACAAGCTTGAAGTACTATGTCGAGAAACACTGAGGTACATCATGGAAAAGTTACCTCAAAGATACAATATGACTGAGGCAAAAGATTTAGTGCCCCTTTGACACTGCTGTGAGACCGTTGTTTCAAAGCGAAGATGCCTTGCAACTTTATTGATAAATTGCCCATTTCCAAGCCTCTGTGTGTAAAGAACTCTCTGTCCTTGGTCAGATTCTGCCAAACATTGATTACTATACACTAGCCACATCAGTTGCTGGACTCCAATCCAGTTAAGATCAATATTTATGGGCAAGTTCAATGTCTTTGGTCATTTAGTGTCCTATATGTTACCAAGTATGTGGGAGTTAGGAAACTGTTATCAAATGTGTCATTTTACTTCATAGTTTGACTGATCCAAGTTTTAGCAGGGCTATTAACTTAATACAATGATCGGATTACTAAAATCAGAGATGTCTGTAATGTAAGGGGGAAAAAAGCTTTTACTTGCCCTTATATAGTAAAATCTATGTAGGAAAACTACTCAAGGGAAGCATAAAAGTCCTATCTTATTGATGTTAAGTCACAATTTCCATGTTCCCTGTAGTACAGATTTCAGTGGTCTTTTTTAGAGTTGGTTTGCTTAGGGAGATTTAATGGTACTTCTTTAAAAAGTTTTAGTTTGATGAGGTATATTATGAAGTAATAAAACTTTTCACATCTGGAAAGATAGTCTGTCACGATGATAATGCAATGAAAATTCTCTTTCGGGAAATATTCTTGATGTAATTTGCATGCGAAGATTGTGTGTTTTCAGTATCAAACATACCAATCATTGCACTTCTTTTGCCGAAGTGATGTTAGGTTGTCCTGGGTTTTTTTACCCATGACAGAATGACTAGGTTTGAAGTGCCTGATGAAGATGCTGATAGTGTCTTTGAGGGTCATTATGATGTTTTTCAGTACCTGCCTGAGAGGAAGACAGACGTCATGAAAGCTTCTCTTGTGATTTTATAGTTATTCATTCTATTTTAACCTTACCAGTCTGTTAACTAATCTTGTTAAGTACTAGAAACGAATTCAAATTCCATTTTGATTAAAGAGAAGGTTGAGTTCTGGGAGAGGTGAAAAACGATTTTGGGAGCTTACTCATTCTTTTTATGTCATTTTCTTCTTCTTTTTCTCTTGGTAATCTTTAAAGGGCTATGCAGCCTACCATGAAGACATGTACAGAGACAGAATACCTGATGTGTAAGCAGGCACACTGAACACCGGGTTGTGTAGCGTCTTAACATGCATAGGGTGTGACTCTCCTACACACGGGGCCTCCAGTTAACATTCTTGTCCGAGGAACGGAGTGTTTTCCCCTGAACCCGAGCCTGCATCGGGAACAGAGGGGAGGGGCACGCTTACACACAACACAACAACAATCATTTTTGTCAGGTCAGGCACAGTTTGGATGAACATCATACTAGAAATTTCCCCTGAAAAAGAAATAGCTCTTTAGATAGATGCCATTATATGCGAAATATGACGAGAAATATCTGAAATGTTCGGGCCAAACATTTATGTCATTTGTGTGTGCAGTCCCATATACCCATTTCCGTGTGCAGTACATGTGCTTTTCAACAACATTGGGTCTATTTCTTATCATTTTAATGATTCCTAAACACCACAGTATAAAACAATTCTTATGTAGACATGATCAACCTTTCCCATTTGCTTTGAGACAGTTTCTTTCACAATGTAATCACATGACCAGAACTCAACTTTATCTTTAAGTAGTTGATGTAGTCGTTCTTGAGAGAGATGGTTGGATATGAGTTCTTAATGGATTCTCTAATACATTGTATGTATCCTCTAGGAAACTATGAAAACTTTCATACTTTCAATATTTCATAATTTTGTATTGAAACATTTATTTGATTGGCCAAATTGTCATGTGAAGTATGCACAAAGGGCTAATCTATTGTTGTCACACTGAAAAGGCATTTATTTCATTTTATTTATTTTCCCCAGGAAAGCTTGCTAACTTTCATCTAATTTTCACTCCACAGCCAGGTTGCTAAGAGACAAGGAGTTAATTTTATGCAGAAATGAGAAGTGTGTGAGGAGAAGAGTGTGAGAGATTCCTCTTTTACTATCGATGACTGACTTGAGTTAATTTACATTTCTATTGTAAGTTGGGTGCAGGGTAGTAAACTTGAATAGGTCATTTTAGTTGAGCTCAGTGAGCCTATACTTTTGAACAGCTGCTTGGGATACTTTTAGGGAAGAGTAATTGTGGGAGTAGACCTTAGTACTTTTCCAGTAGTTTTCTGGGCAGAACATCTTTTAGACTTTGTGAAGCACACATGTGCAGTTTGAGGCAGCTCCCATTTTTAGCCCATTTTGATTTGAATTTCAACTTTATATTTTCATCAAAAAGCAGCCTTATTTCACTGATTTGGCTGAAGCTATTTGAACCTGTATGAGGCCAGATTAATCAGAATTTATACTGATATTTTTATGCCTGAAATAAAGAAGTCATTGGTAAGTTAAACTGATTTCGTCTATTTTATCTTAATGTGTAAAAAATTAAGAACTTAAAGAACTTCAGACATGGTTTGAAATTTTGATATAAATGTTATAAACTTTATGGAATATTTGAAATGTACTTTTGAGAGGAATGAAAGTGTTCTAAAACATGGTATTTTGCAAGTTTATGTGATATTTAAATCAGTCTTTGTAATTAATATTCTTGAATGTGATTTTTAACTACAAGTTTGATAATGGAAAATTCAAGCAAACCTTTATCAATTATAGTATAACATTCCAAAAGAAAATAATTTACCTTTGTTATAGTTAGGACATACTGTAGCAAGATTCTTAGTTTTGTTTTAATTATAGATGGTTCCAAGATCGGGACATTTTCTAAGATTGGTTCGTTCTTGAAGATTGGGATATCTCGTTTCTACAAGGGTCAGTGAATTGTTTTGGGCTGACGAGATACAGCGCTGTCCTTGGTGGAAGTTTTCAGCCAACAATTACAAGACTTGGTTACGGAGATAAGTTTCGTTATAAAGACTAGCGAGAGAGAACACAGAATAACAGTTTTTTTTTTTTCTGAATAACAAGGAAATCTTGCAGATTGGCTTTGAGACTAGAGATTCAGACAAAGCAAACTTTCTGAAGATGAGTGAATAGTTGAAAGTGAGAAGTGTTATTTTGAATTTGGATCAATGTAAGATTTTATAATTTGAGATGATAAATTGAGTTTTGAGTTAGAGTTATGAAAATAGAGACTTATAGAGATAGAGGTTAGACAGTTGAAGAAAAGGTCAAGTTGAGGTGCAGTTTGAAGCTTTATATGAAATGTGATCAGTAAATGCAGTAGTTAGGAGAAATTGGTTGAAGTTATAATTCTATGAAGGTGGATCAGTACAGGGTCCTTTCATAGGACTGTTTTAGAGGAGCTATGATTGCATAAAGAAATGAAACAAAATTAAAGGTTTAATTGATATTTCTTGGAGGAGGTTATTGGAGGTGGTAGGTATGATACACTGATGAAACATTTAATTTGGTTTAATTGTGATTAGATCAGTGCAGGATCTATTCAAGCATGCTTGAAGTTATTATTTGTATAGAGACAAGGTCAGAGTTGAAAGATATTGGATATTGTGGATTGGATTAATGCAGGATCCTTTGCCTATTTGTCAGGTTGAATTTTGTGATTGTGAAAAAAGAGTAATAATTTGAAGTAATATACTTTGTCATTTCGATGTGTTAAAACATTTTTTTAAATCTGATTTTCATGTTTGACAATACTGAATTTCACAGAGAGATGTATTGATATCGAAGTTTTTATATATACTGAAATAAATTGTAAATCTGTTTTGATTGGCACAAGTTGAGTATCATCTGGAAATTTATTTGAGTCTGCCCATGTGACAATTGTATTTATTCAATATTGGGATTAAATTCTGTAATGCATGTCAGTTCAGTTACGTTGAATTACCGTTATTTGTACATGGTGTACAGATAAATGTCTTTTGATAATGAATGTAAAATTCTATTGACATACTGAAAGATGAAATATTGTACTACATATATTTCAAAATGGTTATCAATACAAGTATTTTTGTGGAAATCAGGATTATTGAATAAGATTTTATTAAACATGACTAAAACTTAAAGCAGTGTAACTCTCAAATTCACTCCCTTCTTTTCTCTCTATTCTCTTTTTCTCTCTTCTCTCTTCTGTCCCCCACCCTCTCTTTCTCCATTTCTTTCACTCTCTCCTACTATCCTCCCAACTCTCTCTATATGTCTTTCCTTTTCACTCTCTTTCTCTCTCTCCCTTTCTTTCACACTCTCCTACTATCCTCCCATCTCTGTCTTTCTTTTTCACTCTTTCTCCCTTTCTTTCACTCTCTCCTATCCTTCCAACTCTCTGTCTTTCTTTTTCACTCTTTCTCTCTCTCCCTTTCTTTCACTCTCTCCTACTATCCTCCCATCTCTCTGTCTTTCTTTTTCACTCTTTCTCTTTCTCCCTTTCTTTCATTCTCTCCTACTATCCTCCCAACTCTCTCTATCTTTCTTTTTCACTCTTTCTCTTTCTCCCTTTCTTTCACTCCCTCCTACTATCCTCCCATCTCTCTGTCTTTCTTTTTCACTCTTTCTCTCTCCCTTTCTTTCACTCTCTCCTACTATCCTCCCATCTCTCTGTCTTTCTTTTTCACTCTTTCTCTTTCTCCCTTTCTTTCATTCTCTCCTACTATCCTCCCAACTCTCTCTATCTTTCTTTTTCACTCTTTCTCTCCGTTTCTTTCACTCTCTCCTATCCTCCCATCTCTCTTTCCTTTTCACTCTTTCTCTTTCTCCCTTTCTTTCACTCTCTCCTATCCTCCCAACTCTGTCTTTTTCACTCTTTCTCTTTCTCCCTTTCTTTCACTCTCTCCTATTATCCTCCCATCTCTTTATCTGTCTTTCTTTTTCAATCTTTCTCTCTCCCTTTCTTTCACTCTCTCCTACTATCCTCCCATCTCTGTCTTTCTTTTTCACTCTTTCTCTCTTTCTTTCACTCTCTCCTATCCTCCCATCTCTCTATCTGTCTTTCTTTCTCACTCTTTCTCTTTCTTTCTTTTTCACTCTTTCTCTTTCTCCCTTTCTTTCACTCTCTCCTACTATCCTCCCATCTCTCTGTCTTTCTTTTTCACTCTTTCTCTCTTTCTTTCACTCTCTCCTATCCTCCCATCTCTCTGTCTTTCTTTTTCACTCTCTTTCTCTTTCTCCCATTCTTTCACTCTCCTATCCTCCCATCTCTCTCTCTCTCTCTCTCTGTCTTTCTTTTTCACTCTCTTTCTCTGTCTTTTTCTCTCTCCCTGTCTCTCACTGTG
Source organism: Heliocidaris tuberculata (assembly GCA_025618425.1). Taxonomy (NCBI): domain Eukaryota; kingdom Metazoa; phylum Echinodermata; class Echinoidea; order Camarodonta; family Echinometridae; genus Heliocidaris; species Heliocidaris tuberculata. The sequence continues at coordinate 8,970,314 of CM046832.1, read as the reverse complement.
TATGGACTTTATATTCTTAGTGTTTATTTATGTGAGATATCATTTTTTTTCACCAGAATTTATTTCTATTAAATACTTGATTTAATAAAAAACCCTCAGGTGTGCACGTGGGCCATTACAAAGAAGAAAGAAAGAAATGTTTTTGTTAATTCTCAAAATTTCATTGGGTAAGCATGTTGCATGTCTATTTTTTTTTATAATTGATAATTATATCCCAAAGATATCAGCCTCAAACTTGATGTTTACACTTCCACTACTTTAACAAGATCATACCAAGTAGACGTACACCATATCCCATAATTCTGTGCAGCATCTTTACTACAAAACAAATACTGAACACATTAATTAATTTTATGCCAAATATCTTTGTGAATCCTTTAATGCAATTTTCTAATTTGGCACTTTTAATTTATCATATCATTCAACAGGCATATACTTCTCGAATGCCATACCTGAAGCTTTTGGAATTCATAACTTTAATATAAGTCACGGGATAAATTTAATTGCTGCATGCTAAAAATGTATAAAGATAGTAATTTGATGATGATGATGGACAATGGGAGATGTGAGTTGGTCCAGTAGTGGACCATAATGATACTGAGTCACGTTTTTCAGATTGTGACTTTAAAGCTCGGTCCCCATATTTAAATACCGTAACTATATGCACAGCTTAAAATACCCAATCATTCACAACTTACACCTTTACATTCCCATACTTGCACCAAATATTTGTAAATGCCTTTTATTTATTATTATTTTTCTTGCTGCTTTTAAAGAAATATAAGATGTACATTATTTATGGTGATTGCCTTTCAGTTTTACACATGTTAGTGTATACAATTATCAATAGAATATGTATACATGTAGGTTTATATGCCTTAAAAAGAGATTTTTGTATTATTTTGATATATGACACTTCTATTCTGAACTTATATCAAAATCTCCCAAATGCAGTGTAAAATGACAAAGTTCCAATCAAGTCTGTTTTGTTGTAGTTTCGAGTAGGCCTACTCTTTGGCCGATCCAGTCCATGTGGGCCTTCTAAGTGATCTAGTCTATCATGTTCCTCTAGGCTGTACGGATGCCACAGAAGCAGCCACGAGGGACTGGTCCAACCATCTCATAGGTGAAGGCACTGGTCTTGTCATTGGGGTTCCAGACTCTGGCCAGGATCCAACCCATTCGCTCCTTGCAAACAGTCTTCCTTATTTCTTGAACTACAGATGGGGCTGTTTGGGGAAGAATATATAATGTATTTACACAATTGTATTAGAGTAGTAAATACAAATTTACATTCTTCTGCTACTGGAATGAGGAACATTGATATATTTGGAAATAAACTGACCAAATAGAGGAAAGAGTTTGAAAAATATAATAAAAGAAAAATACATGTATACAGATTTTCTTCTTTTTTTTTGTTTTGGCTTTCATAAAAAAAACAACAACTGTAATCAAAAGCTAGGTCCACCAAAACAATGAAAGAAGATATCTTCTTTCATTGTTTTGGTGGACCTAGCTCTTGATTACATTTATATCTATATATATATATTTTTTACAAGTATATCACACCGTATACCTTGCAAACCTGCGCATGTGGAGCCAGAATTCCTACACGTGTAAATGTCAGCTCTAAAGTCTGGAGCAAACTCGCGGGGCTCTCCTTTTTTATTCTGAAGGTTGAACAATCGTTCATGTCTGACGACCTCGGCGCATGGATCAGACAGCATCTCGTACTAAACGACAACGATATCATTGCGGGAAAATGAGGAGGTAAATTAGATACATGTACATGAAAAATATAAAAACAGTAAGTTTTGATATACGTTGGTTATCATCCGATGTATATAAACTCAACAGAAATTCCTGATGTCACGATACTGAGAAAATAGATTGTACGGAGATCCTGTCTTTCTTTTAATATAAAAAACTTTTTTTATTCACTTGTTATATTGTACAGTAATCCTGTCTTTCTATGTCTTTATATTAATATAATTTAATTTACATTTTGTCATCTGCTCTCCCCCCGAAAATGAACTTGAATTAAGTATTTTACAGACGTGAAATAAATCCTATCCGGACCATATGAATTAATTAATGATTACCTCTATGATTGCTCTTGGTCTATATCTCGGCAACCGCACATATCTTTGTCAAATTAAATCAAATGTGACAAATTTATATTTACTGTTTCACACAAATGGGATTCCAAGGCTATGAAGCCGCTAAGTGATATCTCATGATACTTCAGCTATATTTTAAAAAGTGAGAAAAGTGACACTGAAAGCAACCCTCCCCCCCCCCCCACACACACACAAACACACTTACACACACGAGCGCGCACATCACATGATAATATTTGATGAAAATATAATAAAAAGACAAATAAATTATAGGTAAGTTAAAAATGAGAGGATGGAAAGAGAAAGAGAGACAGGGAGATATAGATTGACTGGGGGAGATGGGGGGGGGGTGGCACGGTCAATTACAACTAGGGGAGTGAGAGGTGGAAGGGGAGGAGAGGGAAAGAAAGAGAGAGAGAGAGAGAAGCAAACAGACAGACGACTCAAGAGAGAGCGAAAGAAGAGGGATAGAAAGAGAAGAAAACAGACAATTTGAGAGAGGGTGATGTTGGATACCTACGTGTCTTTTCTCCATGTCATGATCCTGAGTTGAGTCGTATGGAGTGTCACCTTCTCCTGTTTCACCTCCTACAGATACAGCACCGTGGAGCTTGCTATCAATCGTCTTTGCAATATACTGTCAACATTTAAAAGTAAATTACATTTTCACCACGTTTTAGTTTATGATAATGAATGCTGGTAATATTTGTAGAAAATTGACAAATTGCGAGGGTCGAAAATAAAGATTCTGAATATTACAATTAAGGACGTCTGCTGCAGAGGCAGACCGTTTTGATGAGGGGGGGGGGGTTAATATGTATTCTATTGCACCCAAATTAACGGATAACATAAAAGGGTAGGCATGCTGACAAATGTCATCATTCTTCATGGGGAAAATTATCTTTAATGTAGGTTTACATCTGTCTATATAGAGTAGCGCATTTTCTGCGATTTAATGTTATTCTGTTATCATAAATACATGAATTTAATATATATATATATATATATATATATATATATATATAAGTGCCGATAATAACAATAATAATGATAATAATAATAATAATAATAATAATAAGATTTTAAAAAAATAATAAAAAACCTTTGATAATTAAGCTGATCCATCACTTTTGCCCCGTAAAAACGATCGTTTTGAAGATAAAGTAGATAAGACAATGCGCCTGTCTTCGACATGAACAACTTATAATTAGTCTAAAACAGCTCTTGCGTTGTAAGAAGAAAACTCTGGCAAAGAAAAATCATAAGACCATGCATCATATTATTATTATTATTATTATTATTATTATTTATTATTATTATTATTATTATTATTATTCTTATTCTTATTCTTATTCTTATTCTTATTCTTATTCTTATTCTTATTCTTATTCTTATTCTTATTCTTATTCTTATTCTTATTCTTATTCTTATTCTTATTCTTATTCTTATTCTTATTCTTATTCTTATTCTTATTCTTATTCTCATTATTCATTATTCATTATTTATTATTTATTATTATTATTATCATTATTACTACTACTACTATTATTATTATTACTATTACTATTACTATTACTATTACTATTACTATTATTATTATTATTAGGGTTGCCTTTTTTTTTCTTCTGTAGGTTATAGTTACCAGTCAATGACAGAGAGAAAATATATCGCGACAGATTAAGAAAGGATTTTATAATGGACACCCAACTTGAGAATTTGTCACCACGATGAAAGCAAAATGTGTAATTGCAATAATTTTGAAAACTTGTGTAAGGGAGTTATACAAAATACAAAATACATAATACCTTTTCCTTTCCCTCTACTCCAAGTTCCCTGTCCTCTTCGCTCCCTCTCTTTTTCTGTCCCTTTCTTCTTTTCCTGTGTTACACTGTAATGTATTTGTGTATTCATGTGTACCCGCTATACAAGCATCTGCTTATTGGGATTGCACCTTCTTCCCTGTAATTTTGCAAGTTCTTGATTGTACTGATACTACCTTATATGCATGTAAATTGTACTATTTGAACAGATGTTGAATGTTGTCAAAATCAATGGAAGAAAATAAATGTTAATGTTAATTTGAACTACATCCGTTCCGACACATTATCATGCATGAATATATATATTTTTTACCTGTAAAAAGTCGAATGTTGTCGGTGAGTGTGAATACTCCTGAAGCTGATAGGCAGAACCTTTCAAGGGAGGAAATTAAAGAACAAAGATAAATTGAAAAAGGATAAAGGAAAGGGGGTATGGGTATAACACAGTATATTTTCATCGCTTGCAAGTGCATACATGCAGTTGTTTTGCAAAGCTCTAGATTGTTTTTCAAAAACTTTAACATTATTCTTCACTCTGATTATTCTTATTTTGTCTTCAAATCTGTATGTTGTATATACATGATTAATTTATTTCCTTGTTTCTAATTTCTACATGGGATTATATCCTTTTTTCTGTATGTCAGTCTTTAAAAATATTGGTTATGAATAAAATGTACATACATAGTAAAAGCTGACAGGGCTGACAATGTTACCCTATATAAACAAAACTGAAAATAAAAATTAATAAAAGTTTTATCAAAATCAAACACCATCTTTGTTTGGCGTCCGAAGAAAGAGTACCTTCGTTTTCATTTTGACTTATATGTACTGTTAAAAGTGAAACGCATATTATATTCAGCATAATTGAAAAGCCGATGGAATTTTCGCACTTTTTCTTACATTCCCTTTTTCAAGCATTTGATGATCAACGTAGCTGAAATATTCATTAATTCCAAAATCATCATTCTGATCACAAATGGTTATAAATTTTGAATAAGATTATATATCACGAGGAAATAGAAAGGCGAGAACAATCATGCCCTGTAAACAAACTATAATCGATGTCCAACGCAACGTCATTATATAAGATAGATGAATGAATTATTGTTTACTACCAAACAGAATCATAAAGAAATGTTTACACACTGTTTTTAACACATATACATACACTGTATATATGTATTTGGTATAACAGATTGACCAACAACAAAAAAACACCAAAAAAAAAAGGGAAAGAAAAGAAAGAGAATAGACCGGTTTACTAAGTTATTCAAATTTATGGATGTTTCTTTCCGGAGGACCTAGTGACCAGGTATTCCACCAACCTGTTATTAATAAATGGACTACAATACTAGGTATCCAGTTTGCATATATTACTTGTTGCTATGTCGGGCAAGCATCGGGCAAGCTTTCAGGTTGTCAAGAACAACCTTTGTTTAAAAAGCATGCATAAAATTTGAATATGTTAGTAAACCGGCCTATTGCTTGTAAAGTGCCCCAGCGCTCGGATAATTTTACTTTCATAATCTGTAAATCATCTGTACTGTTATGTAATAATGAAATAGAAGAAGGACTAGCAGAGTAGTTCCCATCGCTTTTTATTATAATGATATTTAAAGAGACATAATCAAAAGTACATAATGCAATAAACATTCTCTCATCATTTTGTGATTTACGCACTATATATAGAAGGTCATAGTTGTTATGATATTTGAGTGAATTCCTCTAACGGTTTGCCGATATTACCAATCTCATGACAAACATTAATAGTTTTTATGATATTTGAGTAAATTCCTCTAATGGTTTTCCGATCTGATGACAAACATTCCTTTCTATTTAGAATGGAGAGTGAAATCATATTTATGTTTAACACATTACATGTTTTCATGTATACTGAAATAAAAAGGAAACCCTCCTCTCTCTCTCTCCCTCTCTCTCTCTCTCTCTCTCTCTTACTTCTTGTAAAAGTTTTATTCCAACCTAATTTTCTTGCAAGCACATATTGATGCTTTTTCTTAATCATTTTATCAACAGATCATTACATCTAAAACAAACAAACTAAAAAAGAAAGAAAGAAACAAACAAACATAACAAACAAACAAATAAATATGTTTTTAAAAAAAGGAAAAGTAAATTTTCTAGCAAAAATTCGAAGAAAGAAGAAAATAAGAGATCAAGCTAAATTGATGAATGTTTTGATTTAACTTACCTTGATAAATCAAACAGCAGATTACTACTACAATCGAACCCTGAGACATGATAGGAAGAGAAGGCTTTTGTCGAAGTGATTGTTGATGAACGAGAGAGAACATGCTTACAAACATGATTAATCTTACTTCGATCGCTCGGAATGAACTACAGGGTAAAAGCAACTTGTTTAAATACCCAAAGTCCTGTCCAGGCCTGCCAGTCCCTTAGTTGATTTTATTCAAAACTCTGATAACATCCATTCTTTTTAAAGAAATGGCAAAGAGACACTTGCAGAGAGTCATTGACTGGCAATTTTAGATCCATTATCACATCAAAACTGGTTGATGCGAAATTGATTTATCCTTGATTTCGCATAAGAGATAAAAATCAAAATGTAATTGAAATTCTGCAAAAAATGAAAATAATTGGCTTTGATTGACAAGATTGTCTAAAATTGCAAACATGACCTTATTGTTTTATCCATGCACTCTTGGACCAGCTAAATTAACATTTCATTTGACGTCTGTATGGTGTAATTGCCCGAGGTAAATTATATCACATATAATCGAAGAGAAATCTAGAGGGAAAAAATGAGGCCCGGGGGAAGAAGACAAAAAGTCAAGAATTAGTGGAAGTTAGGAAATGACAAGAGTGAGAAATATAGATTCCGGGAATCGGAGCGATATGTGCCCACCTTTTTTTTATTTTTATATTTATTTATAGTTTTGGGCCCGAGGCATTAGAACAAAAAGTTATTTAATAATGAAATTGCGTAGTTGCTGTCATTACTTTTTGAATGTTATTTAAAAAGTAAAATTCAAATACTATATACTTGTATTTTCATCAGTGTATTTTGTAAAAGTCAAAATATATATGAAGGAATTACTCCCTTGTAAGAGCTAAAAATCCATTAAAAAGTTGAGGTTACAAGATGACAGCACTGATAAGTAATTAAGGAGAGGAGAAATAAAGCCCAAGAACACACGTAATAGTATCCATTAAAAAAAAAAAGGCTCTCTCGCAATTGATTATGCCAACAAAGCGTAATCGTAAAAGAATGGAGAAAGACATATCACAAGAAGACTTTTCACAGCAACGCAACCTTTCTGTTGAGGATGCCCTGTGTCGATGTCATTACTAGCGTAATGGGGGGGGGGGGGGGGGGGGTGGCGGGGCGGCACTGGTCTTATTTTTGGGGTGAAATGTGAATCAACAAGGTCGTCGATGGGGGGGGGGGGGAGGGGGTTGGTTGGGTGAGGTCCTTTCTTCTTTTCAAGTTCCTTTTCGGCCCCTCTACCTTTATGTCACCCTCTCTTTCTCTCTAGCTCTCCCTCCCTCTCCCTCTCCCCCTCCCCTCTTTCTCTTGCTCTTTCCATCTTTTTTGCCATTAGATTGGGGTGGGGTCCACTTGCCCCCAAGTCTCTGAAGCTACGCCACTGTACTATTTGCAGTCAAGATTTCATTGTAAAATCTCTCTTCTTCTTCGTCTTCTTATTTTTTCAGTTCGTGAAAAGTAGCTCAGGTGGCGCTGAACGTTTGACCTCTGCTTAATGGATATTCAGATGCGTTTCTGATGTTACATTAAAGCGCATTACATCGATAAAAATAGATAACTCATAATAAAACATAGGTGACCTGAAATATGCAGTGACTGACGTGTGTACCAGTTGAAATATATTGTATAGTCTGTTAATAAAATCGTACCAGAAATTTGCATCCAAGATTGTCGAGCAGAGTATCTGCCACGTCATCAGATACTCATATTTCAATATTTGCATGAAGCTTTGAAGAAGCTAAAAGAAAGAAAAAAAAAATCAGGACAATTAAGATTGGTGTGCACGGTAATGTAAGAGAAAAAAAAATAAGGAAAGCTCCAGACTTCTAAGCCCCTTGAAGTACAAGTTGGATCCTTATTTTTTTTCATTCCCTCTGTTCATCTTTCCTTCCCACAATTACCCCTTTCAGTATCTTTTTGTCTGTTATTTGATAGTCCTTTTCCTTGTTTTGAAAACTCGGGTACTCTTCACATTTTAGAGATTATTTTTTTCTTGGTATAAATATGGCCTGTATGTTTTTCACAATGAAAATGTAATTGTGTTAGCTCTGCCTCCGTCTCTCTTTCTTTCTCTTCTGCCACTATCTCTTTCTCTGACATTTTTATTATCTATTTTTGTTTTGTTATTGTTATATTTTCATTACCTTTTTGTCAAATGTTACTCCATTTCTTTCTCTTTCTTTGGTTATTGTCTTGCTCTCTTAATTTGAGGAATTTCTTTACTCTCTTCCTCAGTCACATTCCAATTACCCAGCCTTTGTTTCTCTATACTTCGTTTGACTCTCTCTCTCTCCCCCTCTCTCTGTCTTTTACCTCCCTCTTTCTGTTATTTCTCTCCCCCTAAGCAAAGAGGAAGAACTGCTCCCATGCTAAAAAGGACTTTGAAGTCACCATCAAATACACTTCTCAATAACTATTATGCATTTCATACAAGAAATCACGTACAAAAATCTCCACACATAATTTTCTACTCCATATATTTACACAGTATGAGATTTCATTGATTCATCATCTACAGGAACATAACGTGGCAACAGACCTGTTCACAAAGTATTCAAATTTATGAATGTTTCTTTCCTGGGGACCTAGTAATGAGGTATTCCATTAACCTGTTGTTAATGAATGAACTACAATATTTGGGATCCAGTTTGCATACATTACTTGTTGCTATGTCTGACAAGCCTCTGACAAGCTTTCAGGTTGTCAAGAATAACCTTTGTTGTAAAAGTATGCATAAAGTTTGAATATACTTGTGAACAGGTCTATTATTGAAAATTAAGGTGATAAAGAAATAGAGCAAGCTAGAAACAGAGGTCACAACCCCTACCTTTGTTGGTAGGGGGTTTATTCTACCAATATGGGCAATCATTATGAATGATTCTATTCTATATTCAACAGATATGCAGGTATATTCTCATCTGCCTATGACTTGGATTTCCCCCTTTTTTTCTCCAATGGAATCGCTTTCAGGAACATAATAAATTATCTGCTGAACTATTTTTATGTAACCTGCATATTTATTGTTGTCGCGCCTTTATCTAAATAGTTGGACATGTGTGCGTTATAAATTCATAGCATCATTATAAATTTGAGTGTGATGTGAATCAGCAGCATACATTCTGTGTTATCTAAATGTATGGTTGGTTGTAAATTACGATACAATTGCATCAATTCATACACTAATAACGGAATTCTTAACTTCAACCCTGGACCAAACACTATACCTTACCCTAGTCTGCAAGCACAGACCCTAATTTGACACTTTATCAGAAAATCATTTTGTCTTGAGCGAAGCCTAACCCAGCTACCTAATGGTCGTGTCAAGTTTAGCTACAGTACAGGGCCTATGGTAGTCTTACAGTGCAGATACTCTTGTACAACTGACCAGAGGTTTTGCCTGCAAACTAACCTAAACCTAACCCTATAAGTAACCTAAAACCAAACTGCAACCCTAACCCTAACCTATATCTTTGACAAAGTCAAGCCTAGAACAAATATCAGAGCAATGTATGGGAAGCAAATAAAACAATTTAGGAGCAAAGTTGCATTCCTTCCTATTGCAGGGGAAGACACAGGATAGAAAGACATACCTTAATTAATGAATCCTTGTAATGTCAATCCTTATTCTACATTATATCTTTCTGTTCATATACAGTGTATACATGATATCAGCTCATAATGATTCCATTATCAAAACATACATCTTCGTTCTACATGTAAAGCCATGTTCTCACATGACAAGTACAACCCCCCCCCCCAAAAAAAAACAAACAAAAAACAACAAAAAACAAAAACAAAAACAACTAGCACATCAATGATGTGGCACTCATCCGGCATCCAGCAAAGAAATTCACGCAATTTGTACTTTGAACTGAGTTGAGACTGTAATTTCAAAATTCTGTGAAGAAGTTCAATGAACCTCATGAAAGTCTTTAAGATGGAACAAAAAAAAATCAAAATTGGTCAATAAATGAGGAAGAAGAAGCAATTTTTTTATTTTTTAAAATAAATTTCACATAAATTAGATAATTTTCTACGCAAAAATTCAAAATTCTGTGAAGAAATTCAATGAACCTCATGAAAGTCTTTCAGATGGAACAAAAAAAATCAAAATCGGTCAATAAATGAGGAAGAAGAAGCAATTTTCGTGATTTTTAATTAATTTCGCATAAATTAGCATAAATAATTTTCTAGACAAAATTTCAAAATTCTGTGTAGATGTTCAATGAACCTCGTGAAAGTCAGATGGAACAAAAAAAATCAAAATTGGTCAATAAATGAAGAAGAAGAAGCGATTTTTGCGATTTTCGAAAAATGCGCATAAATTAGCATATTTAATGAGTTTCAAAATTCTGTGTAGAACTTTCGAATCCCCCACCTAGTGCTATCATATAAAGCAAACGGAATTAAAATCGGGTAAGAAATGGCGAAGAAGAAGCATTTTGAAATTGTGGATGGACGGGACGAAGGACGGGACGAAGGACGGACGGACGGACAGACGGACGACGGACGCCTCGCCATGGCATAAGCTCATCTGCCCATTCGGGCCGGATGAGCTAAAAACAAAACAAAACAAAACAAAAACAAAACAAAAACAAAACAACAACAAAAGGAGAAAAATAAAATAATATGACAAATAAAATGACCCTATAACAAACAGATAAGAACACTTAAGGTCTTCGTTTCATGCAGCTAATTCTACTTTCACCTCCACTGCTTTTTTTTTTGAGTTTTTTTTTTCCCTTTTTTTTGCCAATCTGCATGCCATGTCTGAACGAGGCTTAAAGCTAGAAAGCTTAAAGGCATTGATTAACTTTGCCCAGGATTGAAAAAAAAAATCACTGTTCCAGCTAATGCTGTAATCATAATTGCAAACCTTTAGCTCAGACAGGAATCGCCTGAGTTTTATAAGCTGATCGGTCGTTTATATATCAAGATATTTACGATTGAACAGTGATGTCGGGATAGAGTACCACCGAACCCTAAAGAACTCTTACGGTTGGCATACCTCGCTCTATCACAGAATACCGTACGGGCTGGAAACCCGCTCTGAAATCGCCAAGCGCTGGTGCTTGGTTTTTGTGACTGCAGCGCAGCGGAGAAGCCGAGCGACTTGCGCTAGCGATTGATCGCGATTTTCTCTTTTTTAGGATAGTAAACGGGTTCCATTTTCTCTCATACTTTCACATATCCTTAATTATATATGTAGTTAGAGGACTGCACACAATTCACTGGCATTTGAGCTGATTTTACAATTTTTCACAAAGTTAATCAATCACTTTAACAAAGAACATCTCCTATAAAAATAGCGGACTGCATAATGATATATCTCACTCTACAATAGACATAGTAAATGTATTAATTAGACTGACAATGGTGTAGTCAGTGACTCACACAATTTTCCATCTGGTATTAAACTAAAATGCATAGGAAACACATGCTAGTCTAAAATAGTGACTTTCTAGAGTAATCATAAGTACACAAAATATTATTATGTTATTTCCACTTTCTGTCAAACAAATTAGTTATAACTTATAAGAATTTCAGTGACAGATAAGAAGAGATAAAGTGAGAAATTAACCCTGTTATTTATAAACAGCAGAATGAGAAAAGTTAGTACAGTTAAAACCAGAGCCAAATATAACATGGACATCACACACTTAATTGATAAACCAAACCACTGAAATTTCAGCCACCATAAATCATCTAACAAAACAAATTACTGTAATTGAGATTAAATTTCAATAGATTGATAGTAAAGGTGAATTCAAAGACATTCCCATTACTTAGTGAAATAGAGTTCAAATGACTACTTGAAAAAATAACTGACAGAACATGTAGTTTCTCCTACCATCCAACTAAATTTCCCAACTCTTGCATTCAATATATATTGACTAGGAGAGTTCTTTGTTCCTTTGCAAATAATTGGACAAAACAGGCATATTCTGTAATTTCGAGGACATCATAGGTATAATGATTTACAGTCACAGAGGACAGAAGTTTCTGTAGCATGACATAATGATCGTCACATACTACTTTCGTTGCATTCAAGGTACTCTTTCTTGTGAAGTTTAAATTCATTATTATATAAAAAAAATTATAATCACAATACACAGGAAAGCTACTATTTTGTCATTTTTAAATAAAATTATCGCATAATAAAACTTATCAAGTTTCAGCAATGAAATATTGGGTGTAACATAATGTCATGAACACAAAAGTATCATAATATAGCATATCTAGCAAAATGTACAATACAAGAATCACTTTTTGCCAAATTAGAAATTAAAATGAGGAAGAATTTTAGTTACTCCAAACAATATAAGTAAAGAAATACAAAATACCTATCTTGAAATGTGACACATACATTTTTTTCAGTTTTTAATTTTTTTTAATGATAATATCACTAGAAAACAAGCAATAGTTATCTACAGAGGGTGATTTCTTGAAGAAGCAATATGATTTCAAGAATAAATTTTGCCATCTCTTAGTCAGCAATTTCACAAATAACAGTAATGCTATGCTTAAAAGTTAATCTTGAGTTATGGTTATGGTAATGATGGATAATAAATTTCCACAGAATCAAACAAAACTTACATTCAATGTTCAACACTACCAATTAATAATATTGCCATAAAGGATGAGTAATAAAAGGGGGGGGGGGGGGGGGGAGGAGGAACAGTCCCGACTTCCATGCATGCAGGAAGGCAATACATATGTATAGCACTTTGTAAAAGACGTCTATTCTATAGATCTGTTACAAAATAAATCTTTAACTAAAATATAAGCTGAGCTATTTTACAGTCATGATTAAACACACACATGCATACTACAATACAGATATCATATATCTAATATTGAACTTCATATAAACATTTTCATATTCACAACAAACCAATCATAACTATTGAAGATTACATCTTAACTGCAACAGACAAGTCATGATGAAACCATTTAAAGTATAGAAAATAGAAACTAGACATATATGAGTTTAGCTGACATTTTCAAATTTATATTGCAAAGTGTAGTATTTCATTAAGTTGTAATCAATAATAAAGAACAAAGATTATTGAGCTCCATTTGATGAAGAAAGAATGTCTGCCTATGTCCTCTAAAAATAATGATTAAAGTGCGTATATGAGATAACCCTTGTCCTCTAATGATTTTACCGAAAAACAATCCTAGTTGAGTTGACTATGATACCGGTAAGGATGGAACATGCATACATGTAGTTTGCTAAAGAGCCTTCAGTTATATAACATACCAAGATGACACTAAGGCATGTGAATTAGACTACTGTCAAACCAAAAACTTTTGTGACATAAAACTTTCACAAATTGTTAAAGACAGACAATTTTGCAGCAAGAAACATTCGCAAATTAACATACAGGTAATTTCATGTGTTTCAACTGTGATTTAATCATTTCGCGGCATGAAACTTTTGCGAATCTTGACCACTCGCGAAATTCGTGAAAGTTTCATGCACGTGAAAAATTTCTGGTTTTACAGTAAACTGGATATAACTTTAAATCTGAACTAAGTGAGTTCTATGCTCAAAAGAAGGCTAAGGGCAATTCCATGGTTACTTAAGTTACATTTGGAGAGGTTTTGAGTTACATCTTAAGCTCCTGTTCTTTTTACTACAGGTGTTAGGTAGATGAGTTTTAGTTACAACAATGCACACATATTACAGTACCTAAATATAGTATTAAAACTTCAGAAGAAAAAACACACTTTCTGCCAACTCTGCAAATGTTTGGTTACTCAAGTTACATTATAAAAAAAGAAAAATGTAAGGTGAGTAACTAAACATTGCAGGGTTGGCAGAAAGTATGTTTCTTCTTCTGAAGTTTTGATACTGCATTTCGGTGCTCTAATATGTGCGCACTGTTGTAACTAAAAACTTGTTTACCTAACACCTGTAGTAAGAAAACAGGAGCTTAAAATGTAACTCAAAACCTCTCCAAATGTAATGTGAGTAATCATGGAATTGCCATTAACTACAATCTACAACACAAATAGATTTCTCTGTAATCATGGTTGGCAAACTCAAACATTGAAAAATATGTGTGTGCAGTGATCAAAAATTCATCATTTAAACCTTCCACATCAAATATTATTTGGCTGATATGCACTTTAGCTTCACAAGCTCTGAATAAGAGAATTGAGTATACGATTTCTCACAGGACATTTTTACTACAACTGTAGAAGATCAAGAAGAGGACAATTATCCAAAATATATGAGATATGAGATATGGGCGATATGAACATTTTAGAATTACTGTGCTTAATTCTGTCCACTAATTTCAGATTGGTAATATTTCAGAGCATTAGTCATAATAAAGATTTGTGTGAATGTCATTTTAAAATGTCTTTTAATGTTTTAGAATGTCACATGAGGAAATGTCACAGTCTCCAATCTCATGTGATATTTGTTCATGTGTGAGTAAACTTTGCTACAATACACATCAGAACCCATAACATCTTTAAAGGTATTAGATAGTTTTGGGAAGCCCTCAAAAACTTTTCGTGAGATTTCTTTGATTTTACTTAATAACTAGTAGGGTACCATACCTGCCAACATTTGAAAACTAGAAGAATTTTCGACCGCGCAAGGTCGGAATTTATGCCTCCGCCAACAACAGATTGGAAATGACCCCAAAATCTAATCAGACCATTGCCCCTCCCGTATGCATACATGAGCCAAGTCTGAAGTTGATCTGTCAAATGGTTCTTAAGTTATTGCAAGAACAAGCCATTTTAATATATTTTATTGAACTCTGTGACCTTCAACTTTAACCTCATGACCCCAAAATCAAATCAAGGCATTGCCCCTCCCATATGCACACTCCAGCCAAGTCTGAAGTTGATCCATCAATCAGTTTTTAAGTTGCAAGAACGAACCCATTTTCATGAAACATTTTTATGTATTCTATTGAACTCTGTGACCTTGAACTTTAACCTCCTGACCCCAAAATCTACTCAGACCATTGCCCCTCCCATATGCACACTCCAGCCAAGTCTGAAGTTGATCCGTCAAATGGTTCTTAAGTTATTGCAAGAACAAGCCATTTTAATGTATTTTATTGAAGCCTGTGACCTTCAGCTTTAACCTCATGACCCCAAAATCTAATCAGCGCATTGCCCCTCCCATATGCACACTCCAGCCAAGTCTGAAGTTGATCAGTCAATCGGTTTTTAAGTTATCGCAAGAACGAACCATTTTTATGTATTCTATTGAACTATATGACCTTGAACTTTAACCTCATGACCCCAAAATCTAATAAGCGCATCGCCCCTCCCATGTGCACACTCAAGCCAAGTCTGAAGTTGATTCGTCAATCGGTTTTTAAGTTATCGCGAGAACAAAACCTGTACGGACGTACGGACGGACGGACGGACGGACGGACGGACGGACCCGAAAACATAATGCCTCCAGCTACCACCTACGGTGGGCGGAGGCATAATAAAAAATCTTACTCTCATGTGCGCAACGCGTACATCACGAGCGCAGAGTGCGAAATACCTGGTGGTCGGGGTCCAGCTCTAATGCTGTAGATGCTTCCTGGTGCTATCTTAGCCTTATTTTTTGACATATGACCACACTGAATGAGTCATAATTTAATGATAAAGATCATGAATATTTTGGCTTCATGAGCTTCTTTTCATATACATTGCATCTAACATTTATAAAGACCGGTATGTGTGTGTGTGTGTGTGTGTAGTCACAAAGTCAAACTTCCCTGGAACTGATCAGTTGATATGGAAAAATGCTTCTTTTTGAAATTCCATGACACTTCAGAAATATCCTGACCTTATGCAGTCAATCACAGATAAATGGGAAAAAACACCTACGATGAAGCTAAAGAGTTAAAAAAAAAAAAAAAAAAAAATGCTTGGTCATGAAGAACTTTTTTAAGTTTGAATCGAGTGAACGCGCAACACTACCAGTAATCAAGAAAAGCTAGGCCGCTAGGACTGGGGAAGAAGTCCGCCTGCTCCCGCTGGAATTTACTTGCCAGCAGGTTTTCTTGCTGACTGTTTCACATGGATTAGACAATAAAATACTAATTCTACATTACCTGGATCATGGAAAATGACGATTAAACTCAATTTGGACACATTTCTAGAAGCTACAACTACTTCTTGAAGGCCGAAAACCAGCTGGGTTCACATAAAAGTATACAATTCGGGTATACGGTGCACGTTTTCGAGGGCACGCGAATAGCTTGAATCGAACAATAGGATTTCCTAATACCGGGTCAATAAGAGGGCACTATTCGAAAATGCCGTATAGCTGCGTATAGTATAGTATAGTGGGAATCGTGCTTGTTCGATTTTCGTGCAGCGTATACCATCCTGTTCGGATGTGGCAGCTGGTGTTCTGAATTTCCCTATAAACAATTTATTGTGTGCTTTGGTTAAATAAGGTAAGTTACAAATATTTAAGTTATCCAGCACTTCAGGGTTACTATATTAGTCCAAAACAAGTTTATTTTCGAATATCAATAAGTTATGTAGAAAAGAAATATGTTTTCTTTTCTTTTTTTACAGAACTAACCTGAGTCTCCCCTACATCTTATACTCTATCAACCAAATGATTTTCTTCAACAGGTTATCATGGATGACTACAAGTACACGGTAATAGAAAAAGTTAGACAGATGCCTCTGCTGTGGGATCCAGAACATGTTGATTATAAAGAATATTAAAGTAGGACACGCGTGCTACCTTATGTGACCTGCCATGCCCGTATAGCGTATACCGTACACCATATACTTCTATGTGAACCCAGCCTTATGCATGCATGATATGCATACTGCATTGCACTGTGCATTGTGCCAGCGCAAAGAGGGTACATTGACAAGATAATGCACTTGAACAGTCCCTATGTAGTATAACACACACATGTGAATGCATATACGATATATGTACAATTTTTTTTCCCTTCCGAACGTAAAAATCGTACTGTTTCGATTTTTCACCCTTTTTTGAGGGAAAAATCGGAACGAATACGACAAAATCGGACTGGTTGGCAGGTATGGGGTACTAACATAACTAAGATGCTGTGAAGTTTTTTTCTCAAGTGAAATATTTATCGAATTAGAGGTGAAAAGAATAAAAATCCCTGGCCCAGAAAAAGAGGGGATGTGAATTCAAACAACGGCCACACACATTACTCACATGAGGATTGCTGTGTGTTATAATACGCTACACTTAGTGCGAAGCGCTGGGTTTATTGTGTGGGGAACCTTCGGGTGGATATGGTCTCAGCGTGAGGCAGTGAAAAGCCGTTACCAAGCATTTCTTACAGATATTTACACTAAAATTTGTTCAAAATCATGAATGGAATGTTAACCCTTTCAAGACAATTGACCACATTGTGTGGTTTGGCTCAATAACTTTTAATTAAGAGCTCTAAAAAATATACCAGATGCATGAGTAGAAAGAGCAAAATTTTCTACACACACTATGTCCATTTTTATTGCATAACCATATTGCGTTTGATGCCAGGAATTTTAAAAACGAGAATAAACTTTGAGATCCTTAAATTGGCAACACATTGAGAGGTTCAAAATCATTGTTTTTCATCAAAATTGGCAATTTTTTCAACTTTTCGACAAAACTCTTAACCATATATATTAATTTAGAACACATTACACCTTATTAGAACCATGTAGCACTAAAAGAAAAATATTATTGTTGCCAATTTGAAGAACAAAATGTGATCAATTTAGCCCTGAAATAATTCCTGTCCTGAAAGGGTTAAATAATCTCGTACATGTGTCTTATCATAAAAGGAGAATAGTATGTGACTATGTTAGATAAGTTTCTTGCCAGTATGATTTTTGCTACTGAGACTGTCTATGAGCTTTAAGTTCCCAATCAATCACAGTTCAACTAACAATTAGTTTGAGGGGAGAAGGTCTTTTTGTCTTCTAAGATGAATCCACTTACTGAAAAAACATGCTTACAATCTATTCATTACTAGTTGAGCAAGCTTGATGAACACTGAGGGTGGTATGAAGATGATTCCAACATCCTCTAAGCAATACCCAAGCCAGGCAACATGATCCATGTAAAATACACAGGTTGATGGACCTCCTTCTCTGCCTGATGACCATCTCTCAGAATGTAATCACCATTCTGCACTGTATTTCAACATCAATTTAGTTACAAGAAAATATTGCAACATGCTCTCTGAGGGCAAACCTTTAAAAAAAAAAAGACACTTCAATATTTCCATTTACATACCGGTAAATCTACTAGATTAAAGCTAACAGCATGTAGAGCAACTCCAGAAGTTCTTCTCAAATACAAGGCACATTCTAGGCAGGAACCCTTGCAGAATAGAAACAGCTTCTTCTCTTTTAAGAATGTGAGTACCTCAATCTATTCCATATATAATGCCCATACTTTAGTAAAGCAGTCATAGATCACTTGCATCTTCAACAAGATTACCTTTCTCTTCATCAGCTACTTCTACAAGTACAATCCCATCTCAAGAGAGATGATTCTGCAGCTTTGTTTTGCCAACTCAAGCATCACGTTGAACCAAATTTTCAAAAATTCACAGATCCACTGACGATCCCAAGTCAATAAGTAGCATATCTGGTACATGGTAAAAGACTGCAGCAGCCATGTACTGGTACTTCTTTTACACACTCACACACACAGTATAATCTTAAAATCCCTTTGCAGTTCCTTGTGTAGTCCAACTGATTATGCATGATACTGACCAAATTTGCATATCTCCATTCTTGGAGTTGTGATGGCAGTTAGCTTCTCTCACGAACCAGATAAATCTGAAAGATAGTAAATATACACATTAAAATCAATGCAATACTTGAAAAACATGTTATTCAAAGAAAATAATCTCGTTTTTGTTTTTAAGTGTGTTATGTGTAATAAGTGAAAAAAAACCCACACAAACAAAACCATTCGAAATTACTTATAAACTTAAGTCAGATAGTTTCATCAAGACATTACAATCTTTCACAAACTAGTTATGTGACAATTCAATTGGGACGAAAACTCATAAGAATTTGTTTGATATGTGGATCTTTAATGGAAGGTGACTAGCACTTAAAAGAAATTTAAAAAATATATAACTGATTGCATTAACAAAATAGGAAATCTTGGGAGATTTTTCTTAACTTTGGACAGATCCCAAACAAAATATATCCAGTGGATGACAAAGAATTTGCCAATAGCGATACTGCAGGTTCATATGACTTTTGAAGGAAAACTGTGAAAGGATTTTAAAGCACATCAACAAAGCTTGTTAAAGTTGAAGGGAAAAGGAAAAAAATTGAAATCACTGAAATGGGACAAATTTCACATTTTATGAAAGTTCATTACTTCCTCAACACAATAAAATTAATTTTTGCCATGAAAAAATCTCCCCAAAACTCCAAACATACATGTAAACAACCCCTCTGCAATCCACTAAACCGAGATCATGAAACACCTTTTCACGGCCAAGCTGCTTTGACGTAAGCAGTCAGACACGATCTAGCCCCCAATCCCATCATGCAATGCGTGCGTCTATTTGTAAACTTTGGTCCAATTGGATATTGAGTTTTTTCGCTGTGTAGTGATCTCTTTTTACTAAAGAAAGTCCTTGTTTCTGCTCATCCTTTTTCAGAAGAAAGATTTCTTATTGTTGATGTATTGTCTAACGGTAAGTATTCTGCCGTTGTTTCTCAGTATTGGATGATTTGTCATTTGGGTGCCGAGTTTGCAATGTGCGTGTGTCAGGATGGTGTCCGTGATATGACTGTAATGTGTTTCATAATTTGGGCTGATAGTTGTCTAATGGGGCCATTCCACATAGGGCAAGACCTCTGAAAGACCAATGAAAGACTGTAAAAATTGACAGATCTCTCAATGATCTCAGAGGATTTTCATGATTCCTAAGTGATCTTTCTGTGAATTTCATGGTCTCCATGGTCTCAAAATTTTTTTAAACGGTTCAAAATAGTCTTTTGGCAGTCTTTCATGAAAATGGTCTGTCAGTGGTCTTTCAGCAGTCTTTCAGCGATCTCTCAATGAGCGCTCAAGGGTCTTACTAGTCCTTCAATTATCTTTCGACAGGCTCTCAAAAATTGCCACATTTTTGGTTTTGCACAGATCTCAGTTGTTATCTCAGAGGTCTCTCAGAGAGCTCAGTTGTTCTCTCAGAGGTCTCGATCAGTCTCTCAGAGATCTTGATTGATCTCTCAAAGATTTCAGGGAGTATGTCAGATGATCTTTCAGTGATCTCTCAATAGTCTTATTGGTCTCTCAGTGAACGTTCGGCAATCTTCAAGGTCCCACAGAGATCTCTGAGAAATTTGCTGGAAAATTACTTTTTGGTCTTTCATAGATCTTTCAAGGGTTTCTAGAGCCATTCCACATAGACACTATTTTTATCTGGTCTTGGAGACTGCTGAGAGATCTTGCCAATTTTGGGTCTCTCAGTGGTCTCTCAAGGGTCTCCGTTGTGGAATGGCAACTGAGCTTGTTCTCATTTCTTAAAAGCTTCTGTTCGTTTAAAAATGTCAGAAAATGTTGAATTTTATTTCATTGAATATTTATTTATGAAATTTGACTCGTCATCTTGGTCATGAATGAGTAAGTGTAGCCGACATGTTGTATGGCCAGATTCCTTCCTCTCCATTGGCTTCCGCCTGCTGCGGCTCCGGCTCATCCCCAGTGGCTTCTCCTCCATCTATTCTTCCATGATTTTCGAAGTCCAAATCTCCGATTTCACCATCATCTTCCTGGCTGTCGTGGTTGCTAGTAATTCTCCATCCTCTATCCCAATTTCCATACCAAGAAAGACCTCTTCTTTCCTGCAATTACCAGACATTCTTGCAACAAACAATTGGCGTTTACGATGTTCAATTCTATATCACAGTACATAAAAAGCGTTGAGTATGTATTGCGCAACAAATTCGTGTCTGACCGCAAACGTCACAGATGTCCTGGATGTAACTTAGTGTTTGAAAGGAGTCAAGTTTTGATACCTCAGATGTACCTTTTCAGAGTGAAATTTCTTGGTCGTGTGATAATATCTGTCTTTGCTACTTGTTTATGTACAAAAAGTAGTCTCTTCTTCATATTAACACAATCTTCATTCAAATCTGGCAACATTTTTCTCCTTTTCTCTCATTCTTTAAAAGTTTCCCTAAAGGGTGAATTCTGGAGTAATAACTGTCCGATTTATTTGCATACATGCCCATCTGGATAAGAGGTATGCTTTTTGTCAATCTAATTCAATTTCAAATTTCAAAGGAAAAAACACACCATAGGTAACGCACCATTAGAAAACAGAATGAAGCAAGATTTGGCCCTACCTTCCTCACAGAACTCAGCAATATCATCTCTACCCATGACTCTAAGGGCTTGTATCAAGTCTTCTCTAGTCTTCCTTTGCTCTACCCACATCTGTAAGACATCAGAGGCTGGTGTTCTACTGTTGGCTAGTACGCTGCGTTTATCTTGTGACATCTCTAGGTTTTGATCAGCAAGCATGAGAGCATTCCGATTCAACATATCAGGTTTGTCAAGCTTTCTGATGAGATGTTCAAGCTGCCCTGATGAAAACTGTCAAAAAGAAGGTATATCATGCATTCGTTGCTCTGCTCCTATGGTATCGGCTTCTTTAGAAACATTGATTCAGATACATTTCCTTCAACTTTGAACAGTTTTCATGACCTGCTATGATAATTTTTGATAAATGCATAATGTCTCATAAATGTGTGCTTGTTAAGTGTATGGTGAAAATAGGTGCAAAATTGGAAGTCTAAATCCCTCTTTGGGACAATCACTGATAATTACATTGCTCCCAGATATGTTCTTTTATACTTAACAAATGGAATGCAGAATGGAATGGAATGGATAGACTACTCTATAGTTATGAGACAAAAATACCCTTTTTATTTTCAAATGAGGGAAACTTTTTTCTAATATAGTAGACTAATAATGTTCAGAAAATCGCGATTATAAATATAATCATATGTAAATATGCTTAGTCATATTTGATTAATTTTACAAAGGAAATCCCTATCTATCATTCAGTGCAGAAGAGTGATGGAGAATCAGCTTTACCAGAGTATCTGCAACGGACTGTTGTTGTTCCATTTCCTCCGTGTTTGATGTCGTTGCATGGCTCTGCTCACTTACAACCCCATTTGGTCCACTTCCTGGAACTTGATGGTACTGTGTGTTGTCACGTTGGGCATGCCCATTCATTTGAATTGAAATTTCATTATCGGTACCTGGATTTTAAATAATAATACTTACATTGTAGATAGACTATAATTGGTATTTTAAGAGTATTCTAAATAAAGCGATGTCTATTTAATGTTAATTCTTTGGTATCATACAAACATGACCAAGTAGCTTATGGTATCATTACTGATCTTAACCTTCAAGTATCATGGATTGGTCAAGATAATTTCTAATGATCAAAATATTTCTACTAGAAGAGCAAACTTATTTTTCATAGCTTTGACATCAAAGTAAGATATTAAAAAAAAAGAAAAAATTCACAGCAAGCTTATTGAGATCAGTTTTGCAAATATGCCAATGACTAGGTCATTAATTTTGCATATTTCTTACTTACAAAATGCAGTGAAAGTAACTATTCAAAAGTGAGGGAAATAAACATGTATGTACACTGATGGTACACTGAAACACTACCTTAATCTATGAGACTTGGCCACTGCAATAGTTTTATTTTCTTCATGGCTGTGCACCTCAGGGAATAGTACTATTACAGCCATCTCAACCCAATAGTACACAAATATATACCGACATGAGAGGGTCTGGTTGGAACTATGGTCCCTGAGGTGACTTGGAACTATTTTCATGAGGGGCACTGCCCCGAAGGATAATGGTCGTCTTCATGTCACCAAGGGTACCATAGAGACTTGAATGTAGGCAGTTTATATCCCTCATTGTTGAACTAAATCCTGAATCTACTGATCTGCCAATGATCATCTGCACCGTAGGTCTACTGATCTACTGATCATCTGTAGCTACACTTTAGGCCTACACACACAAACAATTTTTAATAAGGGTTGAATTTGCGCGGATATAAAAGGCATAATGATGACATCATCACGCACCGGTGCCTAAAACAATAGATACAGGTAAATGAATGTCGTCACAATGTAGTATGCACTTTTCGTGTGTGATGTCATACACCGTATATAGTATACGTGAATCTGTGATGTAAGATGTTACCTTCCAAGGCAATTTGCTCATTTGCATGAGGCTAGTGGAATTGTATGTTATTACATGACATGCCTTGGACCAATCAATTGCGCAGATTCTTTTCATGACGGATATAAATTTAACTATAGTACAAAAGCCAGTGTATATTTGTGTATTATTATACATGACAATTCTCAACAGGAGCACTTATCATTTAACCCCCTTTTCCCTTATAGATTGTATTTCATATCAGTATAGGTTTGTAATCAAGGTTAAATAAGTTTGTCATATTCAAAATGAATGAATGCTTCACTTACATTTCTTTTGGTTATATTTACCATACTTTTGTGATACCATTGATTTCTCGTTTGATATTATTATTGTTATCTATTGTACCTATTTTATACTTGTTAATATTCATGTTTTTTAATACCAGGGAGGTGTTTCATAAAGCTGTTTGTAAAGTTACGAACGACTTTACGCACGACTGGTACCTGTTCTTGGGTGCTAATTAGATTCTCAATCATTTTGATTCCCATCAGCTAAAGTTGAAATCCAATCTTTGTGGATTAAAATTCTTGCTGTTAAACAAGCTCCGAATGCAAAGTTTATTATTTGTCAAAATTGATTAGAGTTATTGGAAATTCAGTCCCACATGTTAAAACACCAGGGAAAATCTGGGATATCTCATTTAGCACAAGAACATATCACCAGTCGTGCGTAAAGTCGTTCATAACTTACGAACAGCTTTATGAAACACCCCCCAGGACCAAGATGTAAAACCGTCCTTCAACTGATCTCATCATCCTGTATAAATATGTTTGAATAAAATTTTAAAAATAAAATACAATTTATCAGTATATATTTCATTATTTCATCCATTCAGGAAATATCTTGTGGTATGGCTATGACTTATGGTAGTTATACCAGAAAGAACCATTGTTTAATGGCAATATCAAGAGCTCCTTCATTTTTTGATGAAATATTGCCCATCTGCCACAACAATAATTATGCAATATACAAATTGAATATCAAGTTCTTATCCATTGTTGGAGAGGATCTGAGCATTGACTTTCAAATATCAGACAGATAACTACATTGATGCACTGTGCAATGTCAGTTATCAAGAATTCCCTGTACACAAACTTGAAAATAAAGATTAAGAATTACCGTTACTATATTTGTTGGTCTGCATTCCTATACAACAGTTACAGATGACAGAACTGACACCATCACTGTTCTGTCCGATACAAGTACCTGTAATAGGGAAACGAGTAGAGTCATAGTAATGCATGAAAAATGGAATTAACTATGATTCACAGCAATATTATCCAAAAATCTGTAAAAAGTTGACTGCAGCAAGCCCATAAGGTTGAGTCAGTGTTCAATAAAGACACATTAACCCCAGCTGTTTATAGATACAATCTGAATTATACTGAAGTGTAATATAAGGAAGTGTAAAACATCTGCAAAATTGTGAAAACATGCAATTTAGCATGTCTGATTACATACTAATTCTATTTTGGGTAAAAATGCTCATTTATGGGATCTATAACATTTGTCTGACAGAAAATTGTTATTTTGACTAGTATATGTATGCATTCTAGGTCTGCAAAAGGTACACTACAAATTTACTTTGTTTTTCTTTTTTTAAGTACATTTAGGCTCCACTTTACTATTTATGTTCAAAGAAACATTAGAAAGACAATTTAAATGAGGCTCAGCTCAAAATCAGCATTTAAGGAATGCAGCTTACCTTTATGACACTTCCTTACAGCTGTGTTCAGTGAGGAAGAAAGAAACAAAACAAATGAATTATTGACTATGCAGTTAAAGGGAGAGTCCACCCTGATTAGGTTTTAAAAGAAGCAGAAAAATTAAAGAAACAGATCAGTGAAGGTTTGAGCAAAATACAATAAAAAATAAGAAAGTTGGGAATTTTTGAACTTGTAATCAATCATACACATATCTTGCAAGCTCCTCTCCCATTTGCCCTGTACCCCAAAAAACATAAATTTCCATTTTCTCTTAAGAAAATATTCAAACATACATGGGCCTTATAGATATAATCATTGTTCATATTTTTTTACACAAAATCTGTATGAAACAAATCTTTTCCTTCATCAGAAACTAAGAAAATTAAAATTTATGAAATTTTCTGTACTGAGCTCGCAAGATATTCATAATTTTCTTATTTCTTATCGGATTTTGCTCAAACTTTTACTATTCTGTTTCTCTCATTTTTCTGCTCCTTTTAAAACCAACTTATTTATAATCAGTGTGGACTTCCCCTTTAACAGCTAATAGACCATGATGGATTTCATGCCGTATGAATATAACATGGTGTTAGAATATTTAGCAAGATTTTTTTTATATCCATTCATTATTAAATATCATGCACAATGGAGAAACAACACAAAGTGATTCCATATGATTTTATCTCAAAATTTCAAAAGTTATAGCAGGTTTCATTCTATAAGAAAACAAAGTAACTAGATCTGTGCTGGTCTGCTTTTTCAACCCCTACACAACTAAATATTTCCCTTTACTTAATGTAACATTTTTGCACAGGGATAGCTGTTTCTTTAGATAATTTCAATTTTGTCTAATGATATATTGAATATCAAATTAGAAAAAAAATGTTCACATTTACCGGTTCTTGTACATTTACTATCAAGAATGAGCTTCACAATCCAAATTTATTTTTTAATCACTTTTTAGCCCTTTCTAAAACCTTCTAAGGAGACATCAAACCATTCTTGCCCCATTCCTCAAATTGCACATTCTCTTACCAGTAATTATGAAGATGGTGACAAAAATAATTGAGAAGACAATGAGAGCAATCCACCCTCCAGCCAAAGAATTCCCATTTGTTCCATCATCTTTTGACTTTCCAGTGGCAGCTGAATAGGCATGAGAGTGAAGGAAAAAAAAATTGTCACACCAATCACATTATGTACTAACAGCCTTCTTTCTCTACTTCATTTAGTACAAATTGTCATGAATGAAGAATGTTTACAGAGAGAAGACAGTGTTGATCAAGGTCATAGAAGTGGTGTAAATGTGATATCTTGGTGTATCTTAGGTGGTCTGTTGACCTGCATCACCTTTGAAAGGATTACAAATATGTTTATATGCATCTCCTCAAAGAAGCAGAAATGTGTTGCAATAAAATGATCTAAAATGTTCAAGGATAACATAACCATATCAAAACATACATGATTTCCTTTCCCTGAAGACTTTGTCATTACAGTAGGAATATATTCCACAGGGCATGGAGATAGAGGTTTCATTGCGTTTGTTCATGAATTGTAAAACCTGGTTACTAATAAACTGCATAAGGACAATTCCACAATTAGTAATGTTACCTTTTAAAGGGAAATTTTGCCTTTTGGGCCTTATAAAAAGACAAGGGAAATGCCCAGGGCAGTCTCGCCTGCATTGCGCAATTATCAGGGCAAAATTTTGGTGAAAAAATCAAAGGTTGGGGCACTTAAGGGGTGCAGCCCCTAAGCCCCCCACCCCATGTGAGCCAGGTACCCCATTTATGTATAACTTAAATGCCCTTCAACTAATATTCATTGGACAGTGAAGTTCATTTGAAATCCAGCTGTGTGTTTTAAAGAAGCAGAATATGTGTACCTGAAATAATTGCCATTGGGACACTTTTGGGATGCTGCCCCTCAATCAGACCCCATGAAGATAATAATCTACTATACTTGAACAATGTCAAGTCTCCTTCCCCTAAGAATGATTCCTACCTAGTTTGGTTACAATCCACATGTAGCAATAAGTTTTACAGAAGAAGAAAAAGTATCAATTTGGTGTCACATGCTCTTGGAGGCCAAAAGACCCCCCCCCCCCCTCCATTCCCTCCTTAAAGTAGAACCTTTATCATGGCTTATTATATATCGATAGAAAGCTTGTGACCTAAGGAACTCAAATATATATATATATATAAATATATATTTTTTTGCTCAAATAAGTTCATTCCAGGTAATAATAAGACACGTTTTTATACATGCCCTCCAGCGACCAGAAATAGCCAAACCAGCCGTCTTTGACTGTCACAAACCAATATGACGTAGGCGGTTGTAGCAAGTTACGTGACACCGGCTAGTAAACAAACACGAGCTATGCGGAAGTCTTTGTTTTTACACGACATGTGCAGCAATGTCATAGTATTTTCGCGATAATTTAAGACATCAAGAACCAATTGTTATACGTTGAATATGTTGTAAGGATCGATGAAAGAAAAAGAACTGTCAGCTGTCTAAACCTGTACGTAAATGAGATCTTACTATTATTAGACTAAGTTTTGTAGCATGACCTGCGGTACAATACGGTACGGTATTTCAACTTTTGTTCAACAGCAAGAAAAAACACTGGAAAGAGAGGGGAGGGGGAGGGGAGAGGGGAAGAGCAAAAGAGCGAGAGAGGGGGAGCAGGAGCAAAAGATAGAGAGAGAAGGAAAGGAGGAGCAAGAGAGAGAGATAACAGGGGGAGAGAAAGAGAGAGAAAGGGGGAAGGAGAAAGAGAGAGAAAAGGGGAAAGGAGGGGGAAGAGAGAGGAGGAGGAGGAGGAGCAGCAAGAGAGAGAGAGAAAGAGAGGGAAAGGCAGTCTGAGAGGTGAGAGATTATTTATGGGGGTTCGGGCATGGGCACGTTCAGAGAGTTCAATGTTACAGGGAACGGATTGGGTTTGGGTGGATAATGTAAATCCTATTTTATTTTGCTCTCACACTGTGTTCTGTACCTTTTACTTGTTCAATGTTGACTTTTCAGGTTATTTGTATGATCTTTCCATATGTGACCCGGCACCACAAAACCACCAAAAAGTCGCAACCCGTGATTTTATGTTAACAGCTGAAATGGAAATTTGGGTTGGAAAATTTCATTTTTGGGATTTTTGGTTTTTCTGAAAGATCGTTCTTTTCTGTACCTTATATCAAAATCTGGAAGCTTAAAACACAGCATAAGACGAATTTTAAACAGTTTTTCTAGACCAGTTTTTTTCGCACAGCTTCAGTTTCTTCCTAATTCTTCGCCTTCCCGTATGATCTTTTTTTAATGGGTACCGCTCACCCACGTAAAATCACTGCAATCTCACGGGCCTTAAAAATTACATTTCCCTAATAATGTTTATACTGATAGAAAGAATAAACTCTCAGCAATCTCATCATACTGATATAACAGTTCACCAATAGTCGCGAAAGCAAATTACAGAGCAGTTTTAAGTTCCATTTCGATGACGAAACAGAGTCTGAAAAAGGACGAACGATCAAGTTTATCCATGTGAGCAAGGAAAGAGTATGTAAGTTCTATGTAAAACAAACTGCATAGGTTAATCAATGTGAACAAGAAAAAGAGTAGGTCCTATTCAAGTCAATTATAGGCTAAATTACAAGTTCAGTGTATGATAACAGAAGGACTACACAGGTAACAAACCAGTATTATGTAAAAGGGAACAAAGAACATGAAGAAAGACAACCGAAAGGAGTGAATAGGCATTGTCTAGTGCAGGTGTCAGGCCACCGAGGTGCTCTTAATCTCCCATTAGAACACTCTCATTTGCATCATAATAACTTTCGAACAACTGAAGTTCACAATTTGAAGTCTTGGCAATGGAATGAGTAAACTATGTTTAACACTTCTACCAAATATCAACCTAATCCGACAATTCATTCATAGTGGGTGCTATGGCCTTTTGATTCACTCTCCATTGATTTTCTCTCTTGTTTTCTTACTCCGCACGCTTGAATAGGCCTCAACTTTAGAGCTCATTTCCTCCCTATTTAATACCAGCAAACCTCTCTTACAAGCTCCTTTCATTCGCTGAATTAAAAGGGTTAGAAAGTTTCAATTATAATGAGTCATATATCATTTTAAAGCTGAGACTTTGTTCTATCCAAATATGATAAAATCAGAAAAATTATTTTTTGCGACTTTTTGGTGGTTTTGTGGTGCCGGGTCACATATTTTCATCCCCTCTCTCACTCTTCACCCCTTTCTTTCCTCATTCCCTCCCTTTCTCTCTCTCTTTCCCCATACCCTCTCTCTTTCTCCATCCCCTTCTCTTTCTCCATCCCCCTCTCCCCCTCTCTCTCTTTCCCATCTCTCTCCCTCTTTCTATGCCATTCCCTGAAATATACATGTATTTTAAGCATGTTGTTGATCTTAAAATAAATTAAATCACAATTTTAAAAACAGTTTGTAAGGCATGTTTGACAAAGCATAATCTGGTTTCATATCAAACAAGTATATGACATATTATTTTCTCATTCTCAAAATACATGGTCAATAAAAGGTACATGAAAGCTTGACTTTATGTATACTGCTCTTGGGTTGATGTAAAGAAGGATTCATCATCAGTAATACAACACAATGTCAATTCCCATTAAAAAATTTTCAAAAGCAAACATTCTTTCAAGCGATTGCTCAAAAAGCATGACTAATTGTCCCCGCCGAACGAAGTTCGCGAGGGGACTATGAAACGGGCTCCGTTCGTGTGTGTGCGTGTGTGTGTGTGTCCGTCCGTCCGTCCGTCCGTCTGTCCGTGTGTGCTCAAATGTTAGAAAATGCTACTTCTCCGTCATTTCTTGGCCGATTTTGATTCTGATTGTTTTATCTGATAGGGCTGGGTGGGGGCTTCCAAACTTCTACACAGAATTTTGAAATTCATTAATTATGCAAATTTATGCAAATTTATTCAAAATTGACGAAAAATGCTACTTCTCCTCTATTTCACATCGGATTTTGATTCCGATTGTTTTATCTGATAGGGCTGGGTGGGGGCTATCAAACTTCTACACAGAATTTTGAAATTCATTAATTATGCAAATTTATGCAAATTTATTCAAAATTGACGAAAAATGCTACTTCTCCTCTATTTCACATCTGATTTTGATTCCGATTGTTTTATCTGATAGGGCTGGGTGGGGGCTTCCAAACTTCTACACAGAATTTTGAAATTCATTAATTATGCAAATTTATGCAAATTTATTCAAAATTGACGAAAAATGCTACTTCTCCTCTATTTCACATTGGATTTTGATTCCAATTGTTTTATCTGATAGGGCTGGGTGGGGGCTTCCAAACATCAACACAAAATTTTGAAATTCATTAATTATGCAAATTTATGCAAATTTATTCAAAATTGACGAAAAATGCTACTTCTCATCTATTTCACATTGGATTTTGATTCCAATTGTTTTATCTGATAGGGCTGGGTGGGGGCTTCCAAACTTCAACACAGAATTTTGAAATTCATTAATTATGCAAATTTATGCAAATTTATTCAAAATTGACGAAAAATGCTACTTCTCCTCTATTTCACATCGGATTTTGATTCCGATTGTTTTATCTGATAGGGCTGGGTGGGGGCTTCCAAACTTCTACACAGAATTTTGAAATTCATTAATTATGCAAATTTATGCAAATTTATTCAAAATTGACGAAAAATGCTACTTCTCCTCTATTTCACATCGGATTTTGATTCCGATTGTTTTATCTGATAGGGCTGGGTGGGGGCTTCCAAACTTCTACACAGAATTTTGAAATTCATTATTCATGCAAATTTATGCAAATTTATTCAAAATGGCTGAAGGTTCATAATGTTTTCATGTTTTATATTTCAGTTGTATACATACATTGTTGGTATTCTCTTCTTTTGCATGCAGTAACATTATTATTTTATTCACTAAAGTTTTTCACTGAAGTTTTAAGGTTCAGGCTAGTTAATTTCCACAGATCTGCACTTCCGGCGGGGACATTTATTACGCATTGCGTAATTTACTCATTCACTTGTTTACTATGTATCATGACTGTGTTTTTAGCAAAATGAAATATTTGCATATATGTATACAAAGGATATATTTAACTTATGTTCTTTAAAATACCCTGCAGATAATTTTTATAGTTATGTCCAAACACAAAAATAAAAAGTTCACTGCTTTATCGAATCTGGTGAAAATTGATAAAAATAGAACTTTGCAAGTAATGTCTTGGGTTTGTATATACAGGGTGAGGGTGCCCACTGCCCAGACACCAAAACAATGAAAAAAATCAACAAAAAAAGGGTCCGAGATCCAGATCCAGATCCAGATCCAGATCCAGATCCGCAGCTCAAGATCGAGATTAGAACATCTGAGATCAAGATCAAGATTAAGGTCACTGATACCGATCTCGAGATCGATCTCGAGGTACCCAACACTGAGTCGTGTTTTCGCCGATTGGTGAACGATTTTAAAAGCTTTTTCTTTGATAATTTACGTAATAACAATGTTGATCTCGAGCGATCTCGAGCGAAAATTCCGAGAACAGAAGCTCTGAGATCAAGATCAAGACCAACACCTTCGAGATCAAGAACAAGATCGAGGTTACTGATGCCGATACCGAGATCAAGATCGATCTCGAGGTACCCAACACTGTCTGAAATAAAATAAAAATTCAAAAACTGAACCTCGGGTTAGGTTTTTGGAACACATTTCAATTTAACTCAACTGACCTTAATTGACTTGGACCTTGACTTTTGACCTGAAATCTGCTCCACATTATTTGTGATACTCTACAACCCTTGTGTGCAAATTTAATGAAAATTTAATATATACTTTTGAAATGAGAGCATTTCCAAAATTTTTGACGCTGCCGTCGCCGTTGGAAAAAAAGGTGCCTATGTCTCGCTTTTTGCTTTAATATGCAGGAGAGACAAAACTTGTGCATGTTTAATCTCTTTAATTACACCAAGGGCACATAGTTCTTGTATATAGACCTCTAACTTGTGTGAAAATAGAATAATTTGGGCTTTGCTTGGAGCAACAGCGGCGACTCAAATTTTGGTTAACGTTACTAAAAGAGGACATGAAAAAAAGGGGGGGGGGGTCATCTTTGGTCGGACATTACGCACCCAATGCGCTAAGTTAGATGAAATGGTATTTCTTCAGTTATTTTCCAGTTTAATCTTTGTTTCGGTATGAAAATTTTATCATTTGACCCTTTTATCTTTAGGTGACATTCAAAAATTATATTAAACGTTACCTTGGAAAAGGATGAAGTAATGGTTTTTAACACCTTTTATTGATATTTTCTGTTCTTTAAAATCTGGAAATATAGTTTATATGATTAATTGATTCAGTACATTTCCATTAAAAATACAATTGCCAAGTATGCTAAAACCAAAATTTTAAACATTAATTATCTGTGCGTAATCTCACATATGTCAAAGCATGTATAGCTTCAGATTCTCCATGAAGGAGGCAGGCAAGGATCAAATTAATGATAGAAAGAGATACCCCAATTCAACCTAGATCCAAATTTCAAACATCTTGGGCATAAAACAGGGATAAAATGCTGATTTTACATAATTTTTCTTTGCGTCTCACTAACCGCAGAATTGCAAATAAAGACATTTCAACAAAGTGTTTTATGTGCACATCAAACTACTCAAAATGCTAAATAGCAGGCACAAACAGACTATTCACTTTCAGATAAAAACTTTATAATTTCTTGTTTTCAATAAATCTCCAATTTGATAGTGATAAAAAAGATATTTATATTGATGTGGCAATTAACACATTTGATACTACTGAAGGTCAATTTAGGTTTCATGCATCAGATTCTAGTCTTATCTAGATGAACATGATATCAATGCTACCATGCCTTCAATAGTACACAAATAATGCATGTTTGCGAGTGGATTAGTAAATATGCACTGCACGAATGTTAGGTCACAATGGGATGATGAACGAGACTTGTCAAGTTCATTATCCGTCACATTGTGACTTAACTGAGTGCAGTGCATATCATTAATGCTTGAGCCACAAAACATGAATTATTTGTTTTATAAAACGGTTCAATAATATAAATAAAAAGTTTTAAAAAATGGTTACAAACCCCATGAAAATGCAAAGAATCGCACAGTCAAGGAGGCAGCCAAAAAGTATAATGCGCGTGTCAGTGTGCACATCAAAGTCCTTGCCATGTTAATTGAACAAATCAAAATAGCTGTCTGTTTACAACTTACGGGTGTTGGTAATGATGGTTGGTGGTGTCGTCTGGTTGCTTGTTGGTACATGTAGGAGTGAAGTGCCTGTTACAATGGCGGGAGTACTCTTAGCTCCACACTCCCTGTTTTTTGTTGGAGTGCATGGTTCTATCTCCTCCTCATCCTCTCCGCATGGTGTACATTCCACACAGCTTTCTGGTCCTTCATTATAGTAAAACAATCCCTTCTTACAGATACACTCCCTATCAGACTCTACTGTGCATTCCTTGGACTGGACTTCCTTCCCAGTATGACAGCCTTGACATTTTGAACATTTACTTTGCGAATCATTTGTATCTGAAAAGTTGACTCCTGCATTTGAGAGGGTGAAAAAGTGAAATAATTACATGGCATTCAAGTAGCTTTCAGGACTGAAACAGAAAAAGAATAGAGACAGATCAGTGAAAATTTGAGAAATTTATAATGGTAAGAGTTGAGTACATTTGAGGTTCTGCTGGAAATAGATAGAGGTATCAAATACTCCAGGAAATATTGGGTAAATTCTTTTTGAAAACATGAAAAGCTTGGGGCAGATTTATACCAAATTTGATATTTTGTCTGAACCCGATTATTCTTAAAATAAACTGGATTATACATACTAAATTTGGCATAAATTATCTAATGTTAATTTGTTCCAAAATAAGGGTAAATGATGTAGCTATATTAAACCATGTCAATCCACACCGAGTATTAAATCCAGTATGTGCCACTAAATCCACTAAATTTGACAAAGGTGAAAGAATGAATCAAATCACTGTAGCTAGTAAAATATTCAACTGTCATGTTCATTGACAAAGTCTGCATATAAAACATGTAGTATTTCATGGAAACATATAAATATAATTTTCAAGGTAAATCACAAATTTAGTACAAAATATAGCTTTGATAAAAATATCTTTCTTCATGCCTCTATAAACAAAATAACATTGTGTCTTTGAAATACAGGCCAGAGGACTCAAAGAAGCATAAGAAAAATGTCTTAAGGAATTTCAGTCAAAAGTGTTTTCCTTAAAGAAAAAATCCCAATTTCAAAAACTATACAGCGTTAAATGTCATGAAGATATTATCATTGATGAAGGTAAATGGGCAACTCTTTCATGAAACTGTGATTTCATAACCCGCTCAATCTGCGTTTTGTACAACAAATTTTCCTTCCTCATGCATTCGCTGAAGTTATAACTGGTTACAGGTTACAGCATGGCACCTACGGTACATATACATGTATGTCCAGTGAGCCTTCTATTTAAAAAAAAACACATGCAAAAAGTGAATAATAATAAGTTTGCACACACTAACTTACCCAAATACCATTTCACATAAGTCTATACATGCAATGACATGTTTCCATTCAAAATACTTTGAGCATTACAGTTTCAAGACTGAGTAGCCAATCTATCTTTAATAATTGGGTGTCTTCACATCAATAGTTTATTTTATTTATTTATTTTATTTTATTTTATTTGTCTTATTTACCCAGGGTGACCTAGTCATTGTTATTCTTTAGGGCCCTGCACAAAAACACATATAGATATTGTACAACATAATACATAAATGTGAAATAAAAGAGAATATTAAACAATATTTTAAAACAAAGTAACAAAATGCAAACAAAAACATGAAGGGACAAAACAAAACATATGAAACATATGAAACATATGAAACATATGAACCAACCGTATAGTGATCGAACCGCAATTAATAAAATACCTAGACATCCTTTCCATAAGAAATAAATAATTTGTAATTATAAAATGATAATCTTCCATGGGTGAAATAAATTAAAGATTAAAGAAAGGAAGAAACAAGGAAAGGAAGGGGGAAGTATTTAAAACATTGATAATCTCAGGGGATATGATACTACATTAACAAAAAATACTTATCTGAAATGCACCCTAGGAAGAGTAGTGATGGATATCCATAGAAATCTGAAAAGTAAAAAGTACGGTACCCCCCCCCCCCCCCCCCCCCCTTTGTGTGTACCCAATCAATTGACAAAATCATCTGTTTCTATTTAGCCTCCAATAGAGTGTTGAAAAGGTTTCTTTGGAGGGAGTAGGCCTGAGTCATAACGGTTTTTTTTTTGACCGGTGTCCGCCGGTGATTTTTCGGCAGAGACCGGCGGACCGATGAAATTTTATGAAAAAATATGCGGTGCAAAAAAGCTGCATATAACGCGTCGCCCGCATCGGGGAAAGTAGCATGTTTTTGATTGTTGAAGAGGGAAAACATGAGAGATCTTAAAAGAACATAATATTTATATTACAAGTAGGCTTGAGTCATAACGTTTTTTTTTTTTTTGACCGGCGTCCGCCGGTGATTTTTCAACGAGACCGGCAGACCGTTGAAATAAAGAAATACCGGTACATAAAGAAATTCAGAGTTAATGAAAGACTTTGAAAATCAACCAGTTTAAGAACTAAATTCCCTTATCTATATTAGAACTTTCTCATGATATTAAATTTCAAACCATTAATCAACCAAGTGGGACTATGGAAATAAGATTACAGCAGGATTTCTCAATTTTCTTGCTTGAATTTATCGGCCCATAACGTTATGATATTGTTGCATTCTGTATACGTGTATGGGCGCTGCCATCTTTTATCTGTTTGTTTGCAACTCGTAATTACTCCACTAGAGTTAGCCTGGAGTTAGCGCGATCTCGGGGCAAGGTGCGCAGAATCGTACCAGCAGCGCTCACACAGAATTCAACAATAATATACGGGCCGATAAATTCAAGCAAGAAAATTGAGAAATCTTGCTCGGTGATCTTATTTCCATAGTCCCACTTGGTTGATAAAAGGATTGAAATTTAATATCATGTGAAAGTTTTAATATAAATAAGGAAATTTAGTTCTTAAAACTGGTTAATTTTCAAAGTCTTTGACACTGTGAATTTCTTATACTGTATTTCTTTATTTCATCGGTCCTCCGGTGTGCATGAAATTGCACCGGTGACCGGCTGCATCGGTCGGGCGCCGGTGGACCGACCGACTCAACTCAGGCCTAGGAGGGAGCACTTTCAAGCATATTTGGGAGGTCGTTCCATGGGAGAAACTCCTTTTTCCTGCCTGATATAATTATATAATCATAACTTCTCGTGCCACCTTCTATTTTTTTCTGATTTCCCTCAAACATTAAAAACAATCTCTATCTCTATACCTTTCAATCAAATCAACTTACTGGACTTCCCCTCTAATCAAATGAGTTATGTAACCAATTGACAGCACAAAATCATTTTTTTTTTTTCTGCAATGAAAGTCAAAGCACATACCTGCTATACATGGTTCACACTTGGTGTTCCTAGGAGGAGAGCTACTACACAGCATCAATTCCTTGTCCTCTACTACCACCCCAAAACCAAGAGGACAATAATTACATGCTATTTCAGCAGATCCATTTACAAAGCATGTTGGAGGTGCACAAGTCTGAAAATAGAAAGAAACATAAACAATGCCTGAATAAAATCCACAGGAAAACTGAGGGTATAAGCGACTGAAACATCAATTATCATCAATAAACATGTAACTGTGCCCTCACATATTATTTCAATAAAATGCAGATATTGTGTTAACATGCAAAGGACATGGGTTGGGAATGAAAATACAAAGAAGAATAAAGAAATAATAAAAACAAAACATATAATATATTAAATTGTTAAAATGACAATGAAAAGGCTAGACACATTGTACTTTAATATTGCCATTGAAACATAGTATATCACTCAAGACACTCATTCTAGGAAATGTCAGCAATTGAACACAACAGGCTTAATCTTA
Organism: Heliocidaris tuberculata; assembly: GCA_025618425.1. Lineage (NCBI taxonomy): Eukaryota > Metazoa > Echinodermata > Echinoidea > Camarodonta > Echinometridae > Heliocidaris > Heliocidaris tuberculata. The sequence continues at coordinate 8,933,109 of CM046832.1, read as the reverse complement.
AATACACAGTACTGCAACATTACATGTTCTAACTACATTTGCTGCAAATACCATCACGATACAAACTGAATAAACTTTTTGCATCCAATTCTTTGCACTAAATGACAATTCACTATAAACAAAGCCTTTTAGATTGGAAGTATTACAAATAACCTCACAACACCTTTATGAACAGTTTAATCACTCCAAATATTCCACAGAACAATATGTGTGACCCAAAGTAGAGTAGACTTGCAGGTTATTGCTTAGGATATTTTCAATGATTAATCAAATTGGCACTCTTGTTTCACTTTATATACAGAGCTCCTTTCATCTTTACAAAAACCCCTTCAAAACAATGCAGTTAGACACAAGTGTTATCAAAGTCATGAGCATCTATGTCTAACTTTGAAATACAATATTTATTCGTAATTAGTATGATCATTATACAGGATCTTGACACATCTAAATTTGACAGTAAAATAGATTAATTGAACTCCATATTTCTTAAACTTAATTGCAAACACTGTAAAAAGTCAAGAAATCCATCCATCATCTCCTGTCCACAAGATTGAAATTTGCAATCTAATTTCATTTAAAATCTGAATGAATGCATAATCAAATGGAAATACCATGACTCAAGTCATATTTCAAATTAATTCAAACACTATTCAGTTTTCACCTGAGAAATGAGCATCTTAAAATGTGTTTTCGTGCATTACATGTATAAAGGAAATTAAATTTCATATACATTATGTTGGTCAATTTGTGAGCAAAAAAATTTTCATACATGTATATTCTAACATACCGTATTTTCCGGCTTAAAGGCCGCACCGCCGCAGAGGCCACACCCCAACTTTGACAACTCATTTGGAAAAAAAAAAAAATATGGGGAAAAATCACAAGCATAAAAAATGTTGCCCCCCCCAAAAAAAAATCATACAACGAAAAAACAAGGGCCAAACTTTTTATTGTATTGATTTTTGAAGACGATTATTCCTAGATGTCTGCTTTTATGTCATTAAGAATTTAAAAAGAGGAAGAGAATCTGATGAAGCGTACTGCTCGCAAACATGTACATCTTTGTAGACTAGTACTACGGTACATGCACAGTTTCCCTATTATAAAAGTTCGACTACGAACGGGACTATCAACAGTGAACGCATCTCGCAAATTGAAGCTCAATCACAAACGAAATTGGAAAGGTAATGTTTCCAACGCTCAAAAAAATTGTGAAGATATATCTTACATGGGTGCATATTCCATCAAAAGTTCCCTAGGTGATAAATTCCAAAGACAGTAAAATACATATACAGCATGTCCTTGCCATAACCAAAGATCGTAAAAGGGAAGATACGACACTCTCCCGATTTTGTACAGGGTCCGATGTAACGGCCAGGGGAAGCGCGCCCTTCCTCATGAGGCCACTTCCGTTACATAAAAATAGGGGGAGTGTCCTATCTTCTCTTTTAAGATCTTTGCCATGACCTACAATGTAGGATAACGCGCGTGCCACGTGCGCTATGAAATCCACTGCGATATCTGTCCTTTCTCCATACAAAATACACACATCTCCATGAAGGATCCTGCGAGGATACGACCGCGCTGAAATAGCGAGGAGGTGGAGGGGTGCCATCGATCTCTAAACATACGAGGGGTGCGTTCAAAAGACAAATTAAAACTTACAGAGCGTCTATCACGTCCATTACAATATCTCATAGTACAGAAAATACTTTTGCCTCTTTGATACTACCATAATATTGACCCGGGAAGAAAATTCAGGTATTTTTCGAGGCTGATTCCAGCACGTTACTTGAGCTCAATCGGGCTTCGTACAAGTGCTTTGTCAACCTTGGAAGACCATACGAGGCCGTGCTTGTAATCATTTTAATGAGATAGTTAGTTATTAGTTCTGAATGATATATTTATGAATGAAATTATTTGAATACTTGATAGATAATTACATCGATAGAGATAGAGCACGTGTGGTTTAGACCAGCGTTTGGAGACGGTTATTTTTGCCTGTTGTTACTTATAGGCCGCACCCAGACTTTGCGATCATATTTTGGGTTTTGGGTGAAAATACAGCGGCCTTTATGCCGGAAAATTTATTATTTGAAATCTGATCAACAAGTAACATCAATTTTTGCCTTCCAAAACAGTTTCTTTGTCATCTTGAGAACAGGGGGAAGCTATGACAATGTTATGGTGCCAATTTAATTTGTAGTGATAAATATGTTTCAAAATTCATAACTTCTTATATTTTGTGCCATTCACATTATACATGTCAACCATGTATGTCAACATAAATCACACAAGTATATTTGAGTATTACACATTTGCAAGCATTATCTTTGCTCAATGATAAAATATTACTAATGATATGGTTTTTGACATCCCTTTTCCTTTGCAAACTTCCTGTTTGCTTCCTCTCAACTGAGTAAGGATAACTGAGAGACACTGGTTAATGTGTGTGGTAGTAGTAGACAGTCTCAATAGTACACCTGTAGTTTACTTCTAAAACAGAACATGCACTATGATTTAAAACTGGAAATGCATGTTAAAAACCTTTTTATTCATGAATGTTCTCTTTCAATATACATATGTAGTATGTGAACAATGACTATGACAAGCAGACAAACAGCACAGCTAAGTCGTGCAAATCCCCATATCCCAATGCAATGAGGTTCAGAGATATTCACTTCAGACTGAATTCAGTATTTAAATGCATCTCATTACATTTCAGACCATCTTTTGTTTTCAATGAATCCAGGCTTCTAGTTTGCAGTATACTGACATTTATTAAAACTGAATAGGCACTGTTATAACTAAGGTAAAAACAACAGCCGACTCAAGCAGTCTTGATGCAGTCGTGGCTACATTATATAGATAGTATAATGATATATTCTGTTGGCCAACATTAGTCAAGTGTCAATGTCTGTGATCAATATCAATACAGTACATGACATAGTTTTGTGGGTTCAGTTCAAGTACATGATCAGTTGTAAGCTGTTCACAGTCAAAGCGAGCTAGAGAAAACTATTTTTTAAAAAGAGCTCTTGTAAGAAATGATAAAATACACAAAAGTCACTGTGAAGAAAACAAATTTATAGAGTAGAAAATCAAGAAAGAGACTTTGTAAACAAAAAATGTATTGCTAGTTTAGTTTTCTACATTTTTCTGTTTGCATGCAAATGCACTACTTAAAATTTCCTGGTAACTTAAGAGATTTAACATTTCAATGCTCATGTACATGTACGTGTACATGCAGGAACTTTAATGAAATAATATTTATGTTAAAACGAATGTATGGAAGAGCTGCAAGCTCCCAATCTATAAATTTCCTCCTAATTCACATGTCATTAAATGAAAAAAATCATATATATCAAGTTTAAACAGCAGATAGAAAAGTTCAACATAGAAAGATATATTTCCAACCATTCCATAATGAATACAGGTACCAGTACATTAAAATTTGTGCCTAGATATGAGTATGAGCAGAGAACATAACTCAACCTGTTTAAAGATAAGTCACGTTCAGGTCATGCGATGCAGCGATACCATTGTGAAAGAAACTGTTTCAAAGCGCTTGGGAAAGGTTGATCATGTCTACTAGGCCTGAGTCGAGTCGGTCGGTCCACCGGCGCCCGACCGATACAGCCGGTCACCAGTGCAATTTCATGCACACCGGCGGACCGATGAAATAAAGAAATACATAAGAAATTCACAGTGTCAAAGACTTTGAAAATTAACCAGTTTTAAGAACTAAATTTCCTTATTTATATTAAAACTTTCACATGATATTAAATTTCAATCCTTTAATCAACCAAGTGGGACTATGGAAATAAGATCACCGAGCAAGATTTCTCAATTTTCTTGCTTGAATTTATCGGCCCGTATTATTGTTGAATTCTGTACGTGTGAGCGCTGCTGGTACGATTCTGCGTCCCTTGCCCCGAGATGGCGCTAACTCCAGGCTAACTCTAGTGGAGTAATTACGAGTTGCAAACAAACAGATAAAAGATGGCAGCGCCCATACAGAATGCAACAATATCATAAATAATGTTATGGGCCGATAAATTCAAGCAAGAAAATTGAGAAATCCTGCTCGGTAATCTTATTTCCATAGTCCCACTTGGTTGATTAATGGTTTGAAATTTAATATCATGAGAAAGTTCTAATATAGATAAGGGAATTTAGTTCTTAAACTGGTTGATTTTCAAAGTCTTTCATTAACACTGAATTTCTTTATGTACCGGTATTTCTTTATTTCAACGGTCTGCCGGTCTCCGCCGAAAAATCACCGGTGGGCGCCGGTCAAAAAAAAAAAACCGTTATGACTCAAGCCTACTTGTAATATAAATATTATGTTCTTTTAAGATCTCTCATGTTTTCCCTCTTCAACAATCAAAAACATGCTACTTTCCCGATGCGGGCGGCGCGTTTATATGCAGCTTTTTTGCACCGCATATTTTTTCATGAAATTTCATAGGTCCGCCGGTCTCCGCCGAAAAATCACCGGCGGGCACCGGTCAAAAAAAAAAACCGTTATGACTCAGGCCTAATGTCTACAAAAGAATTTGAGTATACTGAGGTTTTGGAATTATCAAAATGATAGGAAATTGACCCAATCTTGCTGAAAGGCACATACACTGCCCATGTGTCGCATGGATGTTCGGCCCGAACACTTCAGCTATTTCTTGCCAAATTCTGAATATGAGGGCATTTGAAGAGCAATGCTTTTCAGGGGACATTTCTACTACATGTATGATCATGTTCTTCCAAACTGACATAATAGGAATGAGAAAGCTCACAAATTATTTTTCACTTTTTTCAAACTTAACCTTCTTTTTAAAATATGTATTTGACAGATAAAGGACCTAGAGGTTAAAAAACCAGTGATCTGATCAGTTTAAAATAACATCCTTTTGTTTCACAAACCCAATATCATGATGACTCACCTGTGCATGGGCAGATGTTGTCATACACATCACGATACATCCGACTGTAGCCAGATTCATGATTACCTCTAAATACACACAATCTGAGGAAATCAATAAAACACAGATTTACAACAAAAATTATTTCTATTCTTCCTTTCAACAAGGTTTGTGCCTTGATGTAGAGATCTCTCGACCACAAAATACAGATAATGGGAGATACTAGTGGAGGTGATAATGAAAATACAGAAACTTACTAAACAAAGTAAGAAAGTTAGAACTGACAAAATATACAAATTTCTTCTAAACATCTCTTCTACAAAAACAAAAATAACATTCAGTTGTTGTGCTTTACATTTGTATCATCATCATCATCATCATCATCATCATCATTATTATTATTATTCTTATCATTATTATTATTAATGAAGTACAGTCCACCTCTTATTTTCATTTGATTTTTCTTTCTTTCTTTATTTTTATTTCTAACCACTTTTTTGTGATGAAAATATTTTCTTATATGGCTTGTTCAAATGTATTCACATTTGGCACAATAGTAGATATGGTTATGCAGTTGCGCCCCTTAATGTTTTTACTTAGCCATTGTACCGTGACATCATCTGGGTGCCATTTTGTAAAAATCCGACATATACTATGTCTCGGCAATGGAAAGTGATAACACAACCATATTTTGCTTGATGCAATTTAATTAAATGAGAAATTAATTGAACCCATAAGGTGTGCACGTGCAAAATCTAGGATCAATTTGGGGCAGGTTTCAGGCCATTTAAAAAATTCAAAAATTTTCTGCGCATTCGTCAATGACCTTAAAGATAAAGTTGAGTTCTTGTCATGCGATTACATTGTGAAAGAAACTGTCTCAAAGCAACTGGGAAAGGTTGATCATTTCTACTTAAGAATTGGTTCATACTGTGAGGTTTTGCAATCATCAAAATGATAAGATATAGACCCAATCTCACTGAAAAGCACATGCACTGCACAGAGAATTTGGATTTTGGGACTGTACAAACATGTGGCATGAATGTTTAGTCCAAACACTTCAGTTATTTCTCATCATATGTCGAATATGAGCATTTGAAGAGCAATCCTTTTCAGGAAACATTTCTACTACATGTATGATGTTCTTCTAAACTGACATGAAAGGAATGAGAAAGCTCACAAATTATTTTTCACCTTTCCCAGAACTCAACCTTCTCTTTAAGTGTCTTATACAGCATAAAAATGACTAATCTTTGACTGTTTTAGCATTTTAATAAATCCTGTATCATTTTATTGAACATTTTTCTTTCAACATGCACGTACAGGCATGCAGATGGTTAAAATGCCTATAAAGGATTAAGACGGAATGTGCATAGGGCATATAATAATGCTCTTATTGGTCTACAATTGATTCTAAAATTGATTTCATACCATTTTAAAATTTTAAGACACTGCACTGTGCACACTTTAGTGCTTTTATCTAGGAACTTGCCTACATGTATTTCACACTTCCCTATCACATTTCTAACTGTTCCACAGCCCACCTGTACAGTTGTACTTGTTCAACTCTAGATTATTATCATTATTATTATTATTTTTATCATTATTACTATCATCATCATATTATTATCATAATTATAATTATTATAATTCTCATTAGGATTATTATTATTATTATCATCTTCCTCATCATAATCATCATCACCATTATCATTATTATTATTATTATCATTATTATTATTATTATTATTATTATTATTATTACTATTATTATTATTATAATTATTATAATTATTATAATTATTATTATTATTATTATTATTATTATTATTATTATTATTATTATTATTATTATTATTATTATTATTATTATTATTATTATTATTATTATTATTATTATTATTATTATTATTATTATTATTAATAGTAAACATGCCCAAGTGAATCAACATACATGTACTTATAGTAGAGAAAATTGAGAGTGATTTCTAACTCATTTTTTTTTACAACATCAGATGACCATTAGTTATTTCCTACAGTGCAAAAGGAAGGATATGAGAGTATCTTTAACAACAACACAAAAAAAACCCAAAAAAAAGGACAGAAAGAAAGAAAGAAAATACATAATTGTAGCAGCACACAAGAAAGCATTATGGTTAGAACTGGAAAGTTCATAAAGGTCTCTAGAAAAATACTGAGGATTACATTGAATAAAAAAAAAGGAAGGAATGCTCATATGAACAAAATATATTTGACCCTGATGATTATCCATTCATAAATATACACCATAAATTACAGTGTACATGTACATGTATCATGATGAGTTATTACAGAGATTTGCTCTATGTACAGTATAAGTCTCCTGTGGTAAGAGTAATAATCTTATAATGACATGGCTCCTCATCAAGCTTACAAAACAAAGACCCTCATATTCAGTTTTCAGGTAAGATTACAGACACATACAATACTCACTTGTCTTTATTGTTGGTAACATTCTAGGGGCTGAAGAATGATTCCTCACTGTAAAAGGCAGAATAAAGTGAAGAACCAAAGCTTCTTGGCAGGAAAATACCTGTAAAAAGACAGTAGAAAAGGGTTCAGTAATTCTTCAGTTCAATATTTATTCTAAATTTGCAGAGAAATACATCAGTTTCATAGAAGTACACTACCTGACATGTATGCAGAAAAGGGGAGGATAAAGATTATATCTGGGTAGCCAAGCAAGATAGGGGGGGGGGGGGGAGGGGCAGAATGATCTGGACAGCCTGATAAGTCACAGACCTACTGTTGGTTGTACATTTACCTTTTTCTGGGCCTTACATCACCCCACCCTGTGCTGGGTATGAAACTAGATATCCTTACTTCTTATTGTGAAACTGTATTTTAAAACAAAACTGTTTAAAAATCATACTGAATTGTATTCAGCTAATGCTTGTAAAATGTAAACATTAAAAAAAAAAAAATGAAATCATATCAGATGTACAGAACCAGGTTCTGGACTAGGGCTACATCTACATGTAAATTCAATGGAGCTAATTACATGTATCTAGAATCACCTTGTCATTCTTTGCTTATTGCTCAGCAAATCTAAAAGTATGCCTCCATTTTCCAACATATATGTAGCACAGTCTCTTACACCACATACATGTACATGTATTTGGTGTGTCCATGCTTACATGCAGAAGGCAGCTTCATAAACAGAGAGGGGCAAATAAGATTTGCACATGTGTAACTTTATATCCCTTTCAATGTACGATTCAGGCAAGAGGAAAAAGAAGCTACTAGATGTATATCATGTGTGCTATATAACATGCTCACAGACATACATGTAGGCCTATGTCATGACCTGAGTGATCAAGATTTACATAATTGACAACTTCACACTTACATGAAGATTCAGCATATACATTTATTCAAATACACACAAATTTGAAACTAAATTAAATTTCACAAACTTCATTGTACATGCATATATCCAGCTTTCTTTCAAAAATAGTACATTGATCAGTGATGCAGGTCTGTAAATGTGTACAAGTGATACAGAGGCAAAACTTGTACATGTACATGTAGGCTACATGTTGTCTCGTGTTTTTCCTCTTTGTACAGTATAGCTATTATTTCAGTAATTTTATTCGCAAGTCTATAATGTTGTCTTTTATGTAAAAAATTCCAAACTGCATGTACTGTAAAATGAACAAGTGTGCAGACAAGGGCACAACTGTTTTTGCAATGTCAAAATGACACGGCTGCCTTTCCTTGTAAAAATGACATTGTTCTTGGTCAAATTTTGATGAAATTTTTGACAGAGTTACTGGTTAGAATATCAGGCATAACAGAAGATAAGGCATTAGAAGAATAAAAATTGTAAAATAGATTCTCGATCAATTTCAAGTCAAATCTTAGGTGCGCAGGCTTAGGGCTCCCCATTTGCAAGAGTGCAAAAATGCAGCAATAAATATATAAATAAATAATAAAAATGCATTATTTTCACAGGCACTCTTATGACAAACTGGAGATGGTTACATGTATAGCCTAACAGTGTTCAGTTATTCTATGTACTGCACTGTATGTGTATCATACCCTACAATGTACATGTAAGCCTACCCATATTGTTTACCAAGGTTTCATGTCTTCCTTTTTTTCCTACTTCCAGATCACCTATGATTTTCTAAATGGTGGAAAATGTGTATCAATTACATACATGTACATGCAAGAAGAAGTCTTGATCATTTTGATCATTTAAATTCAGAAATAAATATTTCATATTAGTACATGGTAATTCAAATTCCTGTGTATTTAGATTTTCACTTGGCATTTCTACATATGAAGTAACTTAGTTTTTAGGTGATGCAGTACATGTATATGTACTTTTAGAGAAAAATACCAGAGAGGTTGTATCCTCACATTCCCCCTCCCTGCTTTTCCACATTGTGCTCCAAATAAGTATAACTAATTTTGACAATTGACATATTATTTTGTTATCTTTTTGTCTGGGCAAGTGGCCTACCTGTATATGCAGTGATGGGAGCTACATGTTCATATAGGGAGAACACTCCCTCAAAAATCATATGGCAAGAAAAAAATTAGAGGGAGGGGGTAAACTACATAGAAAAAAACTCTTTTTTTTCCAAATCTTTATAAATATTCAGAGCATTATTATTAATGAAGGAAATTTCACAAAACTTATTCCAAATGAATTTGACATTCTTCAAGTTTTCATTCTGAAAACCAGTCTGATACAAGTTTTAACTTTATTTTTTTGTCGCTTTAACAACAAAATTTCTTAAGGGTGTATTTCTGTTTTTAAAAGTGATTTTAAGAATATGTATTTTTCATCTTTCCCAAAACTCAACCTTCTTTCTAATTGTTGTAAGAATACATGGGCTGCACAATATAATAATATTATTAATAATATTCTGGATTTATATAGCAACTAATACATCTATGATGTTTCGAAGCGCTTCACAGACATATCAATATTACCCCGGTCATCGGAATAAGACTTATCGCGATAATATCGAAACGGGCTGTGCTTCGGGCAGACACACAATACCTTCATACCTCCATACCTACTAATTGCCTCCCATAGAGAGTGTGTAATCTTCAGCACATATATGTGTGTGTTTTGAAGGAGCAAGATCACCAGACAAAAATAGCCTGAAAATTTCACTTGATCAAATGATAAAGATCCTATTGAAGAATTTAGCATGAAATCAGCTTTTCTATCAACCTAAAATATAGAAGGAAGTATTTTCTCAAAATTTTGCCTATTACACATCTCTTCAACTTTAATGGAGGTCGCAACCACCGCCAAAATTGACACAGACCCACATAGTGATGGTTACATGATTGGCTCACACTAAGCTAAAATACACAACGCCAGTGACAACAATGCAAAATTACCGTAAATTAAGATCTAGATCTAAAATGTAGGGGGATTGTGTGTCTGGACTCCAGACACTTAACAAAAATTAGCCTGTCAATATTGCCATCAGATTTACGAAAAATATGCTTCAAGTAACACGAAAATCAATGAAAATTTGCGAATCACATAATCTTCAACCTATCCTGTGAAAGATTTGTGACAATTTGCAGGTACTGTATAAGCCATAAATTTCGCGGCCATAAATTTTCGCGAATAGGACTAACCAGACTATTTCGCGAGTGGTTGAATTCGCGGTCGGAAAATTCTCAAATCTACAAACAGCGGTGATGATGTACTTTTGCAAAGCGAAGTGGTGAATTTCTGACCAGGAGACAACAAATTCAACCGACTTCTTATGTTGGCAATATTTTGGCGTGTTGTTAAATTCGCAACCCACTCGCGATTCGCGAAATTCGCGAAAATAAAACCCCCGCGAAATATATGGCGTATACAGTACGTTATTCGATTTACTGTTTAAAAATTACTTGTCTGGATAACCAACCTGTCACTATGTCAGGACACACAACATCTAGGTACATAAGAAAGTTATACTTAGGATCAGGAGTTGGTCTAGCGGTAATGTTTACAGTCTCATGGGCAGCTCTTTGTAATCGCCTACAAATTGACTCTGATTGGATTGGACCCACTCACGATCACGGAACCATCACTATGTGGGGCTGTGAAAATTTCAGAGGCAGTCATGACCTCTAAGTTGAAGAGGTAAAAAAACCAATATAATCTGCAAAATTTTTGCGAAAATACTTCCTTCTACATTTTATGACGATGGAATATCTGATTTCATGCCAGATTCTTCAATAGGATCTTTATCATCTTGATTAGACTAAGTGAAATTTTCAGGCTGTTTTTGTACTTTGTAGTCGCAGTTCGCAACGCTAGAGAAAAGCCGGCTTGTACAGCGCTGTTGCAAAGCAACAGCGCTGTGTATAGTTAGTCTCTTGCGAGCGAGAACGTACGTAAAATCATTGGAGCTGCTGTCGACATGCATGCGTATTGCAAACTATACACCAGCCTACTAAAGTGTTTAGTATGGTCAGGGGTCCTAAAGCTAAACAGGTCCTAAAGCTATGCACCCCGCAAATACGTGCAATACGACGCGTTCAATGTGCCAAACTTTTGGTGTGACTGAGCAACGAGATTATCATTTACGTTTGCCAAAAGGAATGAGTAATTTTCCTTTATTTTTGTGATATCATCGCTATTTGGAAATCGGGGCGAAATTCACATCAGTCACCTTAAAAATCAAGATTTGCATTCATTTACTACGTGTGTGTAGCTTTAGGACCCTTTCATTTTTTTGAACAAAATTTGACATGCGCATCGACATCGACTTGAAAAAGGATATTATTGACATCTGTTCATCATAATTTTCTCAGGAATGTAATTTCAGAGAATTGTAGAATCAAGATATATAAAAGAAATTCGCATAAATCATTGCAAAAATGACCTTTCAGCTGCTGGAAACAAAGTGCGTAGCTATAGGTCCCCCAATATAATCATACCTTAAGTAGGGAGATCGACGGATTGCCCGAACACGCAATCGTATTTGCTAACATGTGCAAACTCGGAGTGAAAAATCTATTGTAGAATTAATATTTCTGAATATTTTACCTTCAAAATTTCTCCTGTGACAGCCAAACTGTTGTGCTTTCCAAATGTGACTTTGAATTTGACAAAATCAGTGGGTAAAATACGAAAAACTAACATTGAAAGTATAGTACTTCAGATAGCTGCGCGAAGGCCGGCTTCCTTGGAGGCTGCCATTTTGGAAATGTCCTGTTCAAACCTTTGACCCTTTGACGTCATTCTACTTCCTGTATGGGTACCGGCCAAGCTTCTGACGGTTCTTAACGTGTTGTGGAGACATCAAGGTTTCATAAGACACCAAAGATGACACATTTCGTCGATATTTTCACTTTGGAAATGGAAGGAGCATTTTCTTGAAGATTTTTCAATCATTTTTACGCTACATTTTCCATGAAAATTGTCCAAAAAGTGCATCAAGGAAGCTGAAAAAGGTATGAAAAAGTACTATTTTATGAAAGTTTGAAGTTTTCTGATCATGTTGCACTGTGTTGTATGGGTCTAGGTCTTGCGCTAAGCTGCGATTATGCGATGAAAAAAAAAGGTCCACTTTCTTATTTCGATAATTTCCGCCGTAGTGAGATATAGAGTCCATATGTTATCTGTCAATATATGTTATCTGTCAATATATCTTATCTGATCTTAGTGTAATGCAGGTGAGTGAAGTTGAAAGCAGAAGCAAATTTTCTTTCTCTACAAGCTATCAATTGATACCATTAGTTTTTACCAAAATTATGTAGCTGCATCTGGAAAAAAGTATACCAAACTAAAGGTTTGAAAGCATGAAAAACAGTCGTTAAGCACCATTTTTGCTATCTAATTTTACAGAACAAATTTCTATCTGTACATAATGGTAATAAATTTTGAGTATCTCGGTCAAATTTAGAGCTATAGAGCTGATTTAAACACCACTGTTTCTTTTTTGAAAAGCTTTCCAATGATACCAAATTTATGTAGTTGCAACTGAAAAATATTTACCAAAGGTTTGAAAGCTTGGAAAACAGCCGTGAGCTACTTTTTTGCTATCTAATTTTACAGAACAAATTTCTCTGTAAATAATAGTAAATCTTGCATATCTCGGTCAAATTTAAAGCTATTAAGCTGATTTAAACACCATTGTGTTTCTTTTTTGACAAACTTTCCAGTGATACCATATTTGTTAGGGTTCCTCAAAAAATTAAAAAAGTCACCTATCTCCCTACCTTAAGTCATGAAAGTAGCCTTAAAAAGTTAAATGAAGTTATGTCATGTTTCATGGCATAATTTTGACCAACGAGCTGGGATTTAAGACTAGAGGAACCCCACCTAAAGCTACGCAGGTCCTAAAGCTACGCATCCCGTATATATGCGCAATACGACGCATTCAATGCGCCAAACTTTTGGTGCGACTAAGCAACGAGATTATCATTTACGTTTGCCAAAAAGAATGAGTAGTTTTCCTTTATTTTTGTGATATTACCATTATTTATAAATCGGGGTGAAATTCGCATTAGTCAGCTCCAAAATCAACTATCAAGATTTGCATTCATCTATTACGGTATGTGTGCATAGCTTTAGGACCTTTTCTTTTTTTCGACCCTTTCTTTTTTTCGACCAAATTCGACATGGGTATCGACATCGACTTGAAAATTAATGTTATTGATATTTGTCCGTCGTAATTTTCTTAGGGATTTGATTTAAGAGTATGTAGAACCAAGATATATGAAAGAAATTCGCATTAATCATTGAAAAAGTGACTTTTTAGCCGCTGGAAACAAAGTGCGTAGCTTTAGCCTCCCCCCATCATTACTAGACTAGTTCTGTAACTGTTATTGTTAACATGGTTAAGCGCTAGCGTATTAACGTTAAGTTAGATTTCTGACAAACATGATGCATGATGACTGACTGACTGACTGTGCCTGGCGAGTTTATTCTTGTTAATAACTCAACAAAAAACAGCATTTACTCACAAACGATTGGCTCTGGTCAAGACCTCTAGACTATATCATCAAAGCTCAGTAAAAGCTGCTAATGCCAAATGCAATTGGGTAGAGTAGAGGGTAATTCCTACGTACATTGTACAATCGCACTCGCAGTACAAATATTGCTGGCTATATCTGATATATTAGTCTAGATTCTATCCGTTTTTTATATTTGGTTTATTCCCTAACGCTGCTCTTTCTCTACACGCATATCCCACACAGAGCGCGACTCTCCACAAATCGCGCGATCCCCACAATTTCACCCGTCGAAAAAAAACGTCTAGAAGCTTTTGCCATGATGCGGGGTCAAAAGTTCACACTAATATATTCTGACGTTATGCCTGGTCGCACGCTGTAATGAATATGCATAAGTAAGATCGTCGATTCAGTGTGTGTGTGTGTGTGTGTGTGCAAGGAGTTATCACAGAACTTTGATTTGATAACTCTTTGGTGTGTGTGTTGGTGAACTTTCTGTAGTATCTGCACTGATTCCAAAAATGACCCTACTCATGTCACGGTTATCACTCTGCCTTTGGACAGGCAGCGGAAAAGCTTTGACCACTTATTGACCAAAAATAACCATTTTGGTTACACATTGTTTTATTGAATCAGAGCAAAGAAGGATTTGGTAGGCCCCAAAAATAACAATTTGTGTCCCTTTCCCCCCGAAATGTGATTTTATTTTTTTAATCAGCATCATTAAAGGGGTGGGTCTCGATATCCAAAATTGATGTGAAAATGTGTGTAGGTTCCAAAACAATAAAAGTATTCATTGTACTTCAATCGTTTTGACCATTTCGATTATTATGCCCACTTTGATCCACTATGACTACATGATTGTATTTGCAAATTTCTATGAGAAACTAAAAATTAGTGAGCAGCAACGGACTTCCTCTCCAAAAGAACAATTTTGGTGGGGAAGATTATTTTGACAAACTTAATTACCCAGAAGTATCTAAGTATACTTTTGCTCTGATTCCAAGAATGTCAGTCGAATAGGCCTTACTCAGGACATTCTGGTCGTTATGGTCACTTTTTGACTCGGAATAACCATTACACCACTCCTTCTATATATGTCCGAAATCAATTATTGGATGTATCTATTCCGTTCTGAAAATGTCGGTAATATGACCATTTTGCTTATTTTCTGTTAGAAACTTGAAATTATACTGAGCAGGAAGGTTTCCGTTTGGCTTCCTAACCGTGAAAAACAAACTGTAATGGGAAACGGTTTGAAAAGCTCACCGTATGCAAAATGATTTACCTCCTATTAATTCTATTACCTCAAAAAGTGATATGATTCCTGAATAATCATTTCATTGGTTGCATTTCAATCGATTTAAATGTTTTGGCTATTTCGACTGATTTTGCTACATTTATCCAAAGTGACCTTTAGCATAATACGCTGGAAATTAGGGAGCAACAAAGTTTGCGAGGGGCTTTATTTTTGGCATAATCAGAATTTTGATGCCACGAAGAATATTATGCGCTGATTTCAAAATGTCAGTCATGATATACCGACGTATAAAATAATGATATTTTGGTCATTTTGCGTGTCTTTTTATCAGCCAAAAACTGACCAAAGTTGCCTTGTCCACTTATACATGTAATATTCAGAATCATTAGAACGGCATCATGTTCATAAACCCTGGTTTTACGTAAAAAATTATGTTTTGATTCCAGAAATATCAATCTCACTGAACGTGTAATGAAAACTTTTTGACCATTTCGGTCATTCTTCTTAAAAATGCAACCTTGAAAAATACCTTAGAGAGATAGATAGATACCGGATCCGCTGAACTAATAGTATAGAGGTAGATTAAAATTTGTTCCCTTTTATAAAATTATGCTCATTGCTATACTGTTATTACGGTATTGTAAATCATTTCTGATAAAATTAAATATGTAATTGAATATTTACTATAAAGTGTTACACCAATACATTAAGCTAAACTTTAAATTCTCGATTATTAATTTGTAAGTGCCAACACAATTAATATATACCTTTGTCTTCCTGTTGGCTCTCTCCACATGCAAGATTCCTATATTCCATTCTGTTTTGACCTAAAGTGACTTGAATTCAGAACAGGCAGCGTTGTTGATCATATTAAAATCATTATGGTTATTTCGGTCAAGTAGCCACCTGGATATATTTTAGCAATGACAATTTTCAATTAAGAAATTACTCATTAATTATGTCGGATATCAGTTCGGCAACATATGAGTCGTAAATACTGGTAAATATAGAGATAGGGATGGGACTGCATTTAGATTATATTATAAGCATGATCAGTTAAGAGTGAGCATTTTGTCCGTCCGTGACACAAAATATATTTTATTATAAAATTAATTGAAAGACTATCGCTACCATGAAATACATCAAAAGTTACTAGAAATTTGGTTCTTCAAAGGGTTCCAACGTACCAGAGTTCTTGGACCAAACTATTTTAAGCAGGGGTGTTGTCAAAAAATGACACTTTTAGCAAAATTTCCATCTGTGATGCAAATTTTTCACATCTCTTATGAAATCTAAAGATTGTTTTGAAATTCAAAATGTCTGATAGGGAAGCCAATTTATCTGACTAACATTTGCAAGTAAAAGTATAAGACAAGATCATATGTTGTTCTGATATTGATAGAAAAAGAATAATGAGAAGTCAACACAAAATATCTATCTCCCACTCTAAGAAATGGAGCATTTCATTCATTCTCATTTAAATAAGTAACCATGACAACCATGTTTTATCATTTTTCAGTACACCCAGTTATACTCTTCAAAATAAATCATAAAGCAATCCATCACAGCTAATCACTTATTTTTACAAGCCTCCCAAATTGGAAAATTTTGAAATGTCCGTCCGTGACGCGAACTGATCACACTCTTATGTCGTTTTCCCCAAGCTTCATAATTCCGAAGTGTCGTTACTTTGAAGGTTCGTAATTCCATATACAATTTAAAAACTGAAGTGTTAAATCACCATTTAAAAGTGCCGAGGAGTGACCACTTTTTTCAAAATTCGTGTTTTGAAGTGACTTCGGAACCTCAGGAATTATGAACCTTCTGAAAATACATGTACGAGTGCGCGTCCCTTTAGATAAGCTCAAACGAACAACACTGTGAATTTTCATGTTATTGCGATTCAAGAATAGTTTTGTTTTGACATTCATATATGTTGTCAAATGTATACATTGGTGCACTCAGTGCCGTGAAATTAAGAGGCAAGGGATTTCTGTCCGTTCCCTTAGTTTGAGATTCATGCCTTCCGTGCCCTTGCCTTCATGGGAAGGGAAAAATATTAATCCTTTTTCAGGTACACGAGCCTCCTCCTCCCCCCTCCCCCC
Organism: Heliocidaris tuberculata; assembly: GCA_025618425.1. Lineage (NCBI taxonomy): Eukaryota > Metazoa > Echinodermata > Echinoidea > Camarodonta > Echinometridae > Heliocidaris > Heliocidaris tuberculata. The sequence continues at coordinate 8,915,860 of CM046832.1, read as the reverse complement.
CCCCCCCCCCCCACCCACTTGTTACCTCCCTCTTAGTCCCGACTGGGTATGGGATGACCCTGTAATAATTATATGCGCCACTTTGCATAATATAGAAACATGCCAATGAGGATTGGCGGATGGAATCGGGAGTCATGGCGGAGATTACAAGTCCAAGTTAATTTTTGCGTTTATCTGCCTGGGATTATTAAAAATTTTAATCTTCTTTTTTTTAGTGGAGGAGGGAATCTCATAAAAAAATCCAAACATTAAAAACTATGTTGGTTTATTCAACGGTCAAAATACTACCAAACCGAGTCTAGCAGGATCAAAAAGGTGTGATCCGAACATACAGCTCTGTTTATTATTCCACATATTGAATGAAATAAGAACAAAAGAGACAAGCATAGCAATACAAATTATAAAACAGAACGAAGAAATAGAAATTGATATGTGGTATGGGGGTGGTAACAGAGGCTAATTTACCTATCGAAGGTCAATCCCCAACTTGAACCTTGAAATATAGGCAAGTTAAATATTGTTATAAACAGTTCAATACAAGATCTAATACTATACTATAGCAGTATTAGATCTTGTATTATTGAACTGTTTATAACAAATATTGCTTCTGATATATGTTTAAAATGATGAAAAGCTCCAACAGAACACTGTTTTAAACATTAGAAACCTTCTTTAAAATATTGCAACATAATTATTATCTGTCTATAATGTCAAGTACATGTAGTCATTTTCTACCATAAGACAATGACCAAAATAATTATATGCTATAGGGACAAGGCCACATTTTCTTGCCTTTTCAAAAAATGATAAAAAATGATGGTCATATGGTCAAAATACCCTTGATGGTCGAAATGGTCAACAATGCTGAAATAATATCCAGTAAACGTTATTATGTCTTAATTAACATGACATCTCCATAAAGAACTGGAATAACGTGAAATGGCCAATCGTCACTAAAATGTCGTTTGTTGGTTTAATGAATCAGCAATGATCAGCACAGCAAAAGCCGCCTTGTCTGCGTGCGAAGCCCTTTGTTGAGCTCTGCATGGCCTGCCCGCACCGTGCCCGCAATGCCCCGATGGATGAAACACCACTGAAAAACTGAATATTACGTAATCATCATGAATGATGCATATTCTTCGTCCAATCAGCGCAGATCGAGCGGGTCTATTCTCCCCGAAAAATTTCGGGAACGGTCGTTAAACTGGCAAATGCGACTGGACTGTTTGCGAGGGTCGATTTGGAAGGGCTATATCAGTTTTAGCGTTGGGGGTGTATTATTTTCTCAACGGATCGCGTTCGTGCGCGAACAGTCCAGGCAGTGGACTAGACCCGGTCGAGTTATCTAGGGTGCCTCGCCAGACAACTCGACCCACTTTTTGTTTTTTAAAATTTTGATTTGATTTGATTTGATTTATTTATTTATCTTTATGATCCTTTTTTTTCTTCAAACATATTTTACAAACTGAATTACAACATAATAAACAAATATTAATACACTATCAAATAGAATAATTGCATTGTATAATTAATTCATAATTTTTATGAACTCAATTCAGTCATTTTACAATGAATTGTCATTTAAGTGATAAATTATAATTAAATATATATATTCATGACGGGAAATACGGTAATTGTGGACTTTTTGAGAGTTGCAAAGAAAAAATTAAAAAGGGTTATTTTTCCCTTGCATGCATGTTCAAAGCCGAGAGGGGGTCTGAGAATATCGATAAGGACCGACAGCCAAAGAGGCCAGAGGTAAGTTGATTTTATGCTCCAAGAATCACTGTACTGATAGAAGAATATTTTATAATATAGTTATCTTTGCATTCAATATAACCTTCCCTTTCCCTGGGTAAGGGTTTTCTTCTTTAGAACTATTGCTAAGCTTGAAAAATGATAAATAGTTCGTGCAGTGCATCAGACGACACCGCAGTGTCTGCCAACTCCAGGGCCAGGCGAGCAAGCGCCGCCGATAAAGACGCCTTTGGCCTCGGCGGGGGCGCTCCCTGAAGTTAGTGTGTTTGCCTGCCTACGGTGTCCGATCGAACTATTTATCATTTTTCATGTTCAGTAATAGTTCTAAATGAGAAAAAACCCTTACAAAGGGAAAGGAAAAGTTATATTGAATGTAAAGATAATTATATTATAAAATGTTCTTCTGTCAGTACAGTGGGGCATAAAATCAACTTTCCTCTGGCCTCTTTGGCTATCGGTCCTTATCGAATATTCTCATTGCAAGGGGAAAATGACTCGTTTTTATTCTTTTATTGCAACTCAAAAAGTCCACAGTTGCCGTATTTCCCGTCATCAATATATACATTTAATTAGAATTTACCACTTAAATGGCAATTCATTGTAAAATGACTGAATTTAGGTCATGAAAGTTGAAAAACAAAAAGTGGGTCGAGTTGTTCGGCAAGGCACCCCACCCTGGATAACTCGACCGGGTCGAGCTGTCCAGGGTAGGTGGTCGGGTTATCCAGGGTCGGGCTGTCCGTTGGTCGGGCTGTCCAGGAACCGTTTAATTTGACGTCATGTTGCGCTTGCGCTTGCGAAGATCAGAGCAAATTAAATATGGCAAGCCATCGGGGTCTACTTACGTCTACTCACCACGCGTACTTGATTTTCGATACACGTACCTATATTGACCAATCAGAGGCCAGTATTCAGTACGCGTACTGTTTTTGGTCATCACGTCACGTGTGTTTAAGGGTACGTGTACTTTACTTTTACAGACGTTACTGACCCCTCCGGCCATAGGTGGCCAAAGGGTTCAGAAGCGTCAGTTACTGTAACGTGTGCTTTGTCATTTAGGTAACGTGTACCTTGGCTAGTCATTACGTGACGTCTGTACAATTACGTGTGCTCTGGTCGTTACGTGACGTCAGCTAAGAGTTAGTCTATTTCCAGGATTTTTTTTTTTTTTTTTTTTTTTTTTGTCAATAAAGCAAACTATGTACGTTATTAATATTGTTCAATAAGGGAAGTATAGGGCTTGGCAGGGGCTCAGGGTGTTTAATATATTTCTGTTGGTGACTGATTATTAAGTCGTCCTATAAATTTTTAGAGTAGTAGTAGTAGGCCTACACTCTTTTTAGCAAACTAACAAAAATCAAAGTAAAGTGTAAACCGTGCGGAGTTGGTTTATTTTTGTCATTACTACTACTAATAATAATTTTTATTTCATTATTATGATTGTTACTATCATAATTATCATCATCATTATCATTATTATCATTATTATTATTATTGTTATTATTATTATTATTATTATTGTTTTTAATATCGTCATAAAAATTTGTCATAATGAAATTAATGTATAAAGTTTATTCATAAATACCATGTAATGAGCGGAGGAAAGAGAAACAAGTTGATGATTTAGATTAGGAGAACTCCCCACATGTACAGCTCATGTTTACTATATATAGTCAAAGCTATATAGTGCATACAAAGTATACAAACTTCTACTACATGGACACTATTCACGCTCTTATCCTCCATCTGTTGTGCAATATAAGGGTCATGACCTCTGTGGACTCGTTGTCATGACCACTGGAAGGCCGCCTGTTTACCCAAGGATTAACCAGCTGATATCCAGTGCATAAGGGGTACTAATACATGAATGGGGAGATGGCTTGCCTATCCTTGCTATAACCAGGGAATCCTAGTTACATTAATACATTCCCATGCTATAACCAAGGAGTTATCTGCTATAATAATTGAAACGAGACATCCTCGTCCTCCTCCCCCCTCCCCGGCGAAAAAATATGAACCCCCTTCCCCCCCCCCCCCCCCCCAGAAAAGAAAAAAGAAGAAGGAGAAGAAGAAGAAGAAGAAAAAGAAGAAGAAGAAGAAGAAGAAGAAGAAGAAGAAGAAGAAGAAGAAGAAGAAGAAGAAAAAATGAGTGTAAAATAATGATGAGTAAATGATAAAACAAAAGGTTTTTTTTTTTCTTAACAAAGAAAGAAATCTGAATGTATCTGAATTTTCACTTTTCAATTTGAAATTCAGTGTTCAGTGACGGCACTGGGATTTTAAAATTGCATAGTGGCAGGATGGGGGCATCATTAAAAGAGGAAGTGGGCACAGCTCACTGGAAGTGATAAGGGGCATTTATAAGAAGGGGAAAGGGGGAGGGTACTTATGAACAAAACCGTCACTTATCAGACAAAAATAGGCTGACTCTACTTGAAAATGTGGGCGTATTGTGCCCCCGGCCCCCTTGGGAGGGGGGGGGGGGGTGGAGAGGAGGGAGGCTGTCGTTGTGATACCGAGGGCTAATTGTGCTATGGGGTAACTTTCCGGCGGGGGTAATTGTCCTTGTCTTAGATTCATCTCTCACCTCCCACGAATTTTTTGAGATTAGAAATAATAATAATGATGATGATGATGATAATAATAATAATAATAATAATAATAATAATAATAATAATAATAATAATAATAATGATAATAATAATAAAAATGATGATAATAATGATAATAATAGAATTATGTTACAATTATATAGCGTATTCCGTGAATACTTCATTGTGCTTTACAATGTCATTTATTATTATTACCAAAGAGAGGTAAACGATGCACGAATTTTACTAGTTTGGAAAGAAAACTGATAGTAGGAAACTGCATATACACCTAGGTGTGGATGTGGAAGGGGGTTCTCCTCCAACCCTGAAAAATTAGATTTGAAATCCCTGATGTGTGTCCTCATACGAGAGGGTCTTTAAAAAGAAAATCAGAGGAAAAGACAATGCAATATACATCCGGAATGGATGTGGGAGGAAGGGGTTATAGAAAGATGTAGAGTGGGGGGGGGGGGGGACCCGGAGGCGGCCCTTGGGGGCTTCCGTTGCAATGAAGTGGAGCACAGGAGTGGCGAGTTGTGTTGGAGGAGTGTATTCCATAACATGGCCCGCGGAACCGGGGGGGGGGGGGGCTGCACCCACACACTTGTTTGAGTATATAGACACGTTTCATAAATTCCCCGAAAAAAGGTGCGAGATTGTCATTATTCAAGTGAAATCAAATCAGCCCCCCCCCCCACTTTCAAAATGCTTCGCGGCCATAACTATAGCTTATTCAAACTTTTAAAAGACTAACTGGATGATTATTCACTATAACGATATAATTTCCTCACTTTACTGAAAGTTCCTATTATTTCTAGAATTTTCAAGGGGGCCTTGCCCCTCCCCTTTACCCCTTTAAATAAGATATCGAAGTCCCTTCGCACTGTAGGGAGCTTTTGTATTTTCAATCTTCTAAATTTGCAAAGAGAGATTTAAGGAAAATGAGAAGTCACTGCCCGCTCTGGTGACGCTTCTGCGCCCTTCGTAATTTATTTTATGTACTTCAAATTAGGCTGGTTGGTGAGGAAAACTCCTTTCGACAATTCATAGAGTGACCCTTTCAACCATGATTTTCTGACAAAGAGTGCGCAGGTTTGGCCAAGAATTAACATTGCGCTGAGCGTGTAGCCAGAACCCTCTATCCCATAACGGCATCAAAAACAAGTACCTTCGGACGGGCTCCCGTGTCTTCGGGTAAAGGTTATGCCCCCCCCCCCTCCCCCGGCAGGTTCATGTTGTAAAGGACATGGGAGCGACCTTATCAGGTACATTCATTACCACGAGTGAGTTGCCACTGACTTGAATTTGAAGCATCGCAAATGGCCGAGCACATTGACGTTCGCCCCCCCCCCCCCCCGCCATTCCACTCTATTTAAGAAAAAAGAGAAAAGGGGGAGGAAAAGGGAAGAAACTAGGAAAGTCCAATTTTGGGGCGATTTTCACCTCCTATTCCTGCAGCGAGGTAGTCTGTTAATTTTATTCCATGTTTAGTATATTTTCATGACAAAATTAAAATTTTATTATGAAGAAAGATTCAAGTTTGGCTTGGTCCCTTTGCTCATTCGCAGAAAATGTTTCGTTAGGATCTTGAAAGTTTTTAAAAACTTCCTGTAACTATTCAAGGTAAAGTGCCTCAAATTCATTTCCACAAAGTATTTGAGGTTAATATCAGTTTTGTTTTGTTTTTTTAATCAGGGAGGGGCGGGGGCAGTTTTATATTTTGTCCCGGGCACCATAATTCCCTAGATAAGCACTGTTTATGACATTCCTATACCACAAGTTAAGTGCCTACCAAACGCCATAGAATGCCCACCCCCACCGCCCCCCCCCAAAAAAAAAAATAGGAAGGGGGAATTGACTGGATCAGTAAGAAAAGTGCAGTATTAGAGGAAGTCACGTTGTACATACCGGTAATTTTAGAATCCGTGTATAATGAATGGTCACTGGATGTCTATATGGAGTATGCTGCGCCCGCGAAAGGCCCCCCCCCCCCCCATTTTCGGACTATTACGATATGCTGCTCCACTATTACGATTCTGGTTAATCTAGCTACTTTTTTGTGCAATTCATATTCATAGGTGTTGGGCAGACATTTCCCCGTAACTTGGTCTCACTCCGTCATTTTCTTTCCACCTACGACTTGAAATGTCTTGCTGAGTATATATGTATCTATCAATTGAATTCAGCGGTTCAGCTCACTCAGAGGTGGGCGGGGTAGCATGGAGCACGGGGGCGACTCGTAGGGCACAACCCAAGACTTGATGCCAGCCAGTGGCTCTTTTTAATATGTGGGGTCATAGTATCAAGGCCAGGGGCGGCGGAGCGTCCTTCAAAGTGAGGGTGGGGGCACCAGCAAAAAAGGGCACTTATTTGGGGAAAGGGGGCACCTACAAGGGGTGAACATTAAGCGAAAAAGGGACCATTTTGTGACATTGGTATCACCCTACAGCCTAATTAGTATAGTTATTATCAAGCATCACCTTCTTCCTTTTTATTGTCTGGTCACTACTTCAACTTCCCTGATACGCAGTTGTGTGTTAATGGTCTAACGATTCATGTGCGAGAAAGCGAAGCGAACAAGCAAAAATTTTCGGACTTCTTTTCTATTGCTGGAGTCCTTGAGTTATACATTATTTACAGCGATATACATGTATAATGAAAATGACAACAGCAAATCTAATTGGGGGAATGTCGAATGATCTTTCAATTTGTACATTAACCCTGTCGTTTTCTTTAGGATTACACCGATATACATACTTTATGCGATCTGCTTGATTTCATTATATACTGTAAGAGCTAGCGAGCGTAGCGAGTGAGTTATGGGGACATTTTCAGAAAATACTGCACTTACTTGGTGTAAATATTAATTATTGGCACATTCGAGCGAGCGGAATGAGAAATCATTTGCTGGGGGGGGGGGTACTTGGCAGGTACAAGCAACCATTTAAGATGACGTGTGACATTACACAGTCGTGACTATATTATTCTGCTAGAGTGCATTGGGTTTTATACCTTTCCAACCTAGGCCTACCTCGCTCGGTGAGGGAGGGGGTGGGGGCGTCTGGCGGGCATCCGCGCATCTGCCGCAATTTAAAATGTCTGGCAGTGCATGGCCATTCATGATAGCGGGAATTTTGCTGAACTTTTTCCTCTAGGTTTAAATCCAGTTATTCTCCCCCCCCCCCCCCGGCTAATCCAGCTCGATTTTCATTGTCCATCGAAAGGGTCCTTCTGATTACCCCCACCACACTGTTTGAGTCACAATTCCGTTTCCTTACATGAACAAAGCAAGAGAAATCAGAAGAAGACGGGAAGGGAATAAATGAACAAGGAAAACAATAGACGAAGAGAATATTTTAATAGGACGATACAAAAAGTGGCAGAGGGGAAAATACAGGGCTGCACCGACGTACCAATGCACATACAAAATGTGATTATTTTTTTCTTGTGATTACTTGTTATTTATTCCCTTATGGAAACCGAGTAAAACAATGAACACATATAAAACCAGAAACAGACATGCTTTCAGAAATATAGTCCTGCAATAAACCTTTGTAAGGGCGCACTAATATCACGTTTGTTAACACTGTAAATGATGTTTCTATAAGTGCAAAATATAATGCATGATTTTTTTTTAAATGGAGGGGGATTCAGAGTTTTATTGGAATTCCACGGTATTAATAAGCATAATGAAACGAATCTCAAGTGTGTTAACATGGAGGGCTGCAGCCCCCTAGCCCCCCCCCCCCCCCCCACCTCCCATTCTGCGGCCTCCGAATTAGTTCACTATAAGGCCGGCCCCGCAAGTCCTGACAAAAAAAAAAAAAAAAAAAAAAAATAGCGGCCGGATCCCCGTTAAAGAGGGGGATACTGTGTAAATTCAGTTTTCAGGTTTTAAGATAACCCGAACCTTCGGAAAAACGAACCTACGGAAAAAACGAACCTACGGAAAAACGAGTGTCCCCACGGAAAACAATGGATGATAAGCGTGCTTCACATTTTGTAATTTGGGGGGGGGGGGGGGATAAAATTTCTAAATCTTCCACTTTCAAAATAACATGAAATATATATGTATGGAAAAATAGGGGAATGGGCTTCTTTGGGGGGCGGGGGGGGGGGTAGGGGTAGGGCTGTGAGCAAGTAGTAAGCTTTTGAGGTGGGCCTCAGGTTCCCCAACCCAACCTTAATCTTCCTATTGAACTGACAAGGGTAACAATGGAATTAGCCAGATTTATCACCATTGTTATCTTTGTCACAATAGCAAGTACATCTATTGGCAATTGCTATGCTGTGGTACAGTATAAAGCATGTAACATCGAGTCTCGTGTGAAAGTAGTTGGTTCATGCTTATCATACTATTCCAATTCTGATGCTACTCTTAGACTTAAAATACTCATGTCCGGGGATGTCAGTCCTAATCCAGGACCACTCAAGTCTGAGGATTGTGCACATACTCTCTTAGTTGAGAAGAATTCTGTTCACAAATCATACACTAGACTCGATTTGATGAATTTCAATGACATATCTTTGAGCAAACAGCATCATTTCATTCTACCCCACGTCATGACCAGAATTGCTAGTTTAGGAATTGGTCGTAAACCTAACCTTAGAAAAAAAGCACATCGAGGAAGAAGAGGTGGAAGGAGGAAACAACGAAAAATCACTGTACTTGTTTCCCAGTTTGGTCGAAATGTCAATACTCAGTCTCGAGGTATCAATCATAATAACCTGATAGATATCAACACTAACTCCCAAAAGAAATCTGAGCCTTGCTTAAAGATATGTCTATGGAATGCTCATTCGGTACGTAATAAAACCTTCTTACTTAATGACTATATCGTAGAATATGAAATTGATATCATGATCTTAACCGAAACTTGGCTAGGAGAAAATGATCCAGCCATCATTGCTGAATGTTCCCCACCTGGTTACACCTTTATGAACATTCCTAGACCAGCAGATCCGCACGGTGGCATCGCACTCATCTTCAAGTCTTCACTTCAGCTTCAATTGAAAGTGACTGATTCCATGAACTTTTCGACATTCGAACTTGCCCACGTTATTAACGCAGGTCAACTCCACTTCGTGATCATATATCGGCCTCCACCTTCCTCGCGGAACGGGCTTCGCACTTCAGATTTTCTTCAAGAAATCGAAGAGCTCACTGCCCAGATTTCACGACTCTCTGGACGTGTTATTTTGCTAGGAGACTTCAACATTCACGTTGACTTGCCCTCTAAGTCAGACGTAGCACAGTTTCTTTCCATCACAGAATCTGCAAACCTGACTCAACACATCAGTCATCCTACTCATAACATGGGTCACACGTTGGACCTTGTTTTTACCAGGAACGACGGCAATCTTCAGCGGCAATCCTCTATTGACATTTGCCCTATTCCTGACTGTGTCATTGAGGACATTGTTATACACCAGAATCTTATGTCAGATCATCACTGCATCCGATTTTTACTGAAATCTCCTAAGCCTGTGTTGAAGAGAAAGGAACATACTGTTCGTAACTTCAAAGACATGGATGTTGAAGGCTTTAAAGAAGCTCTGGTCGACCGAGTCAACAATCTCACAATGACTGATGATGTAAATTTGCTTCTTTCTGCATACACTACAGCTGTATCATCCACCGTTGACGAGTTTGCTCCGCAGCGATCCCATCTTCACTCCACAAGACTGCGCAGTCCATGGTTCAACGATGAAATTCTTCTTGCACGTCGTGAACGCAGACGAGCCGAGCGGAAATGGATTAAAAGTTCTTCAAATTCTGATCATGATTCCTTTAAGCTAGCTAATAAGCGTGTTAATGATTTGATTGTCAATGCCAAGCAAACTTACTTCTCAGAATTACTTTGTAAGGCTAATGCTCGCACTGTCTTCCAAACAATTAATCATCTTCTCCACAAAAATGTCAAACATCTCCCGGTGTTTGATAACCCTGTTGATTTGGCGAACCGTTTTGCCTCGTTCTTTATCAAGAAAATTGATGATATTCGTAACAATGTCCAGGGCACAGCTTCCCAATTTAGCACAGTCTCCCGAATGATCAATATTGTTGATGCCAATGATTTTAATGAGTTTGAATTTGTCAGTGACGATAGTATCAAACGGGTTGTAACTCATATGTCTAATTCTACTTCTATGCTTGATTATCAGCCTACTTGGCTCTTAAAGAAACTCATCAATTGCAATATTCATGCTTTGACACGTATCGTAAATTGTTCTCTATCCTCTGGTGTTTTCCCTGAAGCTGCTCACGAGGCTGTAGTTGTACCTATCCTCAAGAAACAGTCATTAGACAAAAATGAATTACGAAACTATAGACCTGTCAGTAATCTTTCATTCGTAGCAAAACTCATTGAGAAAGTAGCAGCTAGTCAACTTACAGACCACCTAAACGAGAACAATTTACGTGACCCAATGCAATCCGCGTACAGAGCCAATTTTAGTACTGAAACTGCACTTTTAAAGCTTCAAAATGATATTTTGTCCTCTTTTGACCAACGTAGATCGGTTTTCTTTATATCACTCGACCTAAGTGCAGCCTTTGATACGGTTGATCACTTTATTCTACTCAATCGCTTAGAGTCTCGGTTTCGTATTTCTGGTTTGGCTCTGCAGTGGATGAAATCATATTTATGTGGATGGAAATCCAGAGTTAACATTGATGGGAAACTATCCGATCCCTGGACTGCAGAATTTGGCGTCCCGCAAGGATCGGTCCTTGGACCGATCCTTTTTAGCCTGTACATTTCTCCAATATCTGATATTATTATGCAACACGGCCTCAGCTATATTTGCTACGCTGATGATATACAACTGTACATTTCTTTCGACCCATGTTCTGTAGCCAATATCAATGAAACACTTTGCCAAATTTCACACTGTATTTCAGAGATAGACACTTGGATGTCATCTAACTATCTTAAATTGAATGAAAACAAAACTGAATTTACAGCTTTTTGTTATTCCGCCAAACATCAGCAATCTGTTTCTGGAGTCCAACTTAATTTGAATGGTAGTTTTATCCCTCTTTCATCTAAAGTTACCAATCTTGGTGTATGCCTTGATACCATGCTCACACTGTCTTCTCACGTAAACCAGGTTGTTCGCAATTGCAATTTCCACCTACGCAATTTATGGAGAATCCGTAAATTCATTGACTTCAATACATGTCACCATGCTGTCCGTGCTTTGATCCTTTCTCGGTTGGACTACTGCAATAGTCTTTACACTGTTTTACGTGCCAAGGATAGACAGAGATTACAAACTGTTCAAAATCGAGCTGCAAGACTAGTTTTTGGCCTTGGAGCTCGATCCCACACTACACCCTTACTCACTGAACTTCACTGGTTACCCATACAACAACGCATTCTGTTTAAAACATGTCTATATGTCTTCAAAATACTAAATAATCTCTCGCCACAGTACCTCACTAATACCATACAAATATATACACCCTCTCGCAACCTTCGCTCTGCATCTGACATCCAAACTCACCATTCCAAAATGTAGACTCACAACAAGTGAAAAGCGCTTCTCAGTTGCAGCTTCAAAATTTTGGAATGATATCCCTTTCGCTATCCGAGAAATAACCAACTCTGCCACTTTCAAAAGAAATCTCAAGACTTACCTTTTCCCCCAGTAATTTAATTTTTTCCATCTTTACTAAAAACTGCTTGTGTTTTTTGTTTTCCTATGTTTTTGTAAGCGCTATGGTACTCCTTGTTTTTAGCGTCTTAAATAATCTATATTATTATTATTATTCAGAGTGTTTGCCCCACCCCCAAAAGAAAAATAAATATAATAAATAAATAAATGAAATAAACTAGTACCCTTCCGGGGCACCTGGAGCATAGCGCCGGAAGTGAAAAAGGGGGGTTAGAATGAGGAAGCCTCACCTTTTAGAGTACTAGAAAGCTGATCGCAATGGTAAGTTTGATTGTCGTGGAGTGGGGGCAAAAATACTTCCCCCGATAAATGGAAGCAAGCATCTGCTACATTGTGTCTATCAATGCACGAGGGAGGATGGTGACTGTGTGAGAAAATTTTGGTTTTAAATGATGAAAGTGTGCATTTTAGAGCACTAATAAGCTTATTAAGCCTATACATCGTTGTAATGGAAAATTATTATTACATGTAATTTTCCTTTTCTGTTTTCTTGTGAGTTTTTTGCCCCCAAACTCGAGGGCATGAGGGCTATCATGCACGTAAAAAATGTAACTTTCTTTTTTTCATTTTCTTCTTTTTTAGTGATTGCCTGTCCAATCTTCTATTATGAAAACGGTTACCTTTCCCTCATTTTCAGTTTATGCAAAAGTGAAGATAATAAACCACAAACCGCAGTATACATGTCTTGAAAAAGGCTTGAAATGAAATAGGGCACCTTAATATCAAGTTGGCTAGGCCTGTAAACGATGTTGGTATACGTGGAAAGACATCATAATTATTTGTTCACGGGCCACAGTCCGTTTGAAAAGTGGGGGCAGGAGGTTGAGCATGATTAAGAGCATAATATGTTATTATTAATATAAGCAAACAGGAGTGTGTGTGCGTGTGTGTGTGTGGAGGGAAAGCCTGCACTCCCTATCTTATAGATCACCCCCCCCCCCCCGGTTCAGCGACCCCTGAACTTGATCATGATAGAGCCATCCATTTTCATAACAAAGAGGGGAATCCTGATAATCGGAATTTGATTTCCCAAACTCTCATATCCCACATCCCCTATGTAGAGAATAGAAGCGGTGTCATTAAAAAAAAAAAAAAAAAAAAAAAAAAAAAAGCCTTGAATTAGACCATTTCAAAGAAGACGTGACGTATTGAATAAAGCACACGTAATTGAACAGACGTGACGTTACGTAAGGTCACGACAGAGTACACGAAATTGGGTACACGTCACGTAACGAGTAGACGTGACGTACCGTTTGGTTTTACGTGACGTCTACTGGGTACGCGTACTAGTAGACGTAGGTAGACCCCGATGGCTTGCCATAATTAAATAGTAGGATCAGAGGCAATGTTCGGTACGTACGTACGGTACGTAGGTTCAAGTTGGAACACGAATAGGTCAGAGGCACTGTTCAGAGTTCAGTGGTCAGAGGTAGGCAGAGGAGTGTCTGACCCTATGGTCTGACCGCTCTGGCGGCTTGTAGAGCAGTCATCAGTACGCAAATCCATTTTGAAATTTGGGGGGAACATTCTCCTCCAAAATTCTCTGACAAGCAAAAAAAAAAAAAAAGGTGGGGGACATTCGCCTCCAAAATTCTCTGACAAGCAAAAAAAAAATAATAAAAAAAATAAATAAAATAAAAAAAATAGATAAAATTTATTTAAAAAGGTGGGGGGGGGGGGACATGTCCCCCTGCCTCCCAGGATTTGCGCCCATGGCAGTCATAGCAGGCAGGTGGAATATAATAGCATGATCGAAGTAGGGAGAGGGAGGTGGAGGGAGAGGTGGGGGGGGGGGGCATGCAGAGCCGACGTCCAAGTCCATTTGAGATGGATTTTTGCTTCCCTCATGGGCAGGGGCATCGGATGGGGGGGGGGGGGGGTAGAGCACTATCGGAACGCCTCTTAATTACCAGCTTCTTCATGGTCACATAAAGCAGGCAGGGGCGGCGGAGATTCTTTCAAAGTGGGGGGGGGGCACCAGCAAAAAAGGGGCACCTACAAGGGGTACATACAAGGGAGAATTTTGGGACATTTGTATCAGTGGCGCAAATCCATTTTGAAATTCGGGGCGGGTCACCACATGATTTAAATTTTGGACCTGTCCGAAATGTCTGAAAATTTTTTCTGACAACCCCCCCCCCCCTCAAAAAAAAGAAAAAAAAAAAAAAAAAAGGTTATCTCATTTTTCATTTTTGGGGCTCTAGTTTTCCTCCAAAATTCTCTGACAAGCAAAAAAAAAAAAAAGGTTATTCAAAAAGGTGGGGGGGGGGGGGGGACCTTCGCCCAGAGCTACCAACGCGCTCTGCCTTCGCCTATCTTCAAAAAGGTGGGTGGATATGTCCCCCTGCCCCCTGGATTTGCGCCCATGATTTGTATTAAATTGCTGAGCTAGATTGCAGCAGCTCGTTCAAAATCTAATCTATACAGCTCTATTATTTTTTAATCTCCTGATTTGCTTCTTCACTTCATCCTCTTGAATATCTCTATTCAACTCCTCATTCACAACTTGATCATTACCACCATTATATATATACACAAATTTATTCTCAGACCTATTTATTTATATGTTTGTTGCTAAAACCTTGAAAGTGTTCAACAAAAAAGAATCCAATGAAATTTTTGCAGAGGACTCCTTTGCCTTGCTTTTCACATTTAAGATTTTCCAATAATCCTCAGGAAACGCCGCTTTTAAATACCGTAATTTATTATGGAGAGCTTTATAATAACTCCTCTTCTTACTATGGAGGAAACATCTGTATGATTTCCCTTCAACAATCACCTCTTCTTTATTCTTTTCGCACCTGCTGTTTGTAAATTTATCCTTACATTGAAAATATTCCTAACGTGCAACCCTACAACTAGAATCAAACCAAGAAACACTTTGTTCTGTTCCTGATAAGGGCTAGATAATGTATAGCCAAAAACTTTTAATAGTATCAAGACAGATTACTCTCACCTACTTCCGTAGTACATTTGGCAGGCGTAAATTGCTGTGTTAAAAAGACTCGGGGGGAAAATACGTTCGCCATAGGTATAACACGTGAAAAGATGTCACATTTTTTTCTTGATATTTCATATCTTACTCTATCTTTTTTAAGTCTGATTTTTGCACGAGAGAAAGGATGGATAGTTAAAAAAAACATTTCGTGAACCTTTATTGTCAATAAATGCCACTATGAATCCCCGGGATCATGCCTGCTTTTTGACAGTCATCTGCCATAGTGTTAACACGTGAAAACATGGAATTTAAGAATGATTATAGCTCCCTTAGTATTACATGTACCTTGAATTTATTGTAAATTTAGCTTACATGTAATTTGAGACTCTGAAAAAGCTTAATGAAGGCTCAAAATGTGGAAGAGACACCGCATAAATAAACGGGAATATGCATGCTTTTGGCCTTCCAGCTGCAAAAACAGGGATTTTGAAATGATTTAAATTCCCATAATATTTATTTGAAATTATGAAAAATGTGATTTACATGAAATTTAAATCTCTGAAAAGGTATAATTAAGGCTCGATGAGTCCAATAGACCCTGCATAAATAAACGGGAATATGCATGCTTTTGACCAAAATAAAGTCTCGCCTGCATGCCATAGGTTTACAAGCGAAAACAAGGAATTTTAGGATGATTATAATTCCCATAGTTTTTATTTGAAAATACAAAAAATGTGATTTACATAAAATTTAAAGCTCTGAAAAGATACAATTACGGTTCCATGAGTCCAATAGACCCCGCATTTATAAACGGGAATATGCATGCTTTTGACAAAAAAAGTCTCGGCTGCCATAGGTTTACACGCGGAAACAAGGAATATTAGGGTGATTATAAATCCCTTTGTTTTTGTTTGAAAATATAAAAAATGTGATTTACATGAAATTTAAAGCTCTGAAAAGATATAGTTAAGGCTCGATGAGTCCAGTAGACCCCGCATGAATAAACGGGAATGTGCATGATTTTGGCCTTCCAGCTGCATGCCATACGAAAACAGGGATTTTGAAATGATTTTAATTCATCTAGTATATTTGAAATTATGAAAAATGTGATTTACATGAAATTTAAAGCTCTGAAAAGGTATATTTAAGGCTCGATAAGTCCAATAGACTAGGCATAAATAAACGGGAATATGCATGCTTTTGACCAAAAAAAAAAAAAAAAAGTTGTCGTATTACACACGTTCAACCGTATGTTGTTATTGATGACGTAAGGTGGGCGTGTACATAGGCGTGTAGTCCATCACGTGAGATCCACATCCAATGAGATCTTGCGCTAGCAGACGATGTATGTCCGCCCGAAGGCAAGCGCAGCCCAGCCGATAAGGAGAAACTCTAACTATATTATTCCAGTCCAGTATTATATTTCTAACGGACCAGAGGAAAAATTCAATGTGTAAAATTTATAAATTCATATAATCAATGTTCTATCACCGAATTACGCCTAGCCAAATGACAGATGTTAGATTATGCGAGCAGAATAGCTGAGCTGAATAGTGACCGAGAAGGTGTCTATATAGCCCTAGCTGCGTGGCTAGGGTCTACCCCTCTGCGATCCCGATCGAGGTAGTGGCGTTGCCGATGGAACTCTGTCTGCTTGCCTCAAACTTGGTTCATCAAAGTTTTTTGTTTGCTGATCGCTGTTCAATTTGGCTTCAGCCAACGAGACCGACAGCCCCGAGAGACCGACAATGTAGTTGGAGGGGGCTTCTGAACCAAATGAGTCTGACACTGACAGTCCATGACAGGGGCGAATACAGGATGTAGAAAAAAATAAAGGGGGTGGGGGCACACAAATGCAGGGTGTCAACTTCGGGGGAACTGCTTGGAAGGAGATTCGTATTTTTATCTTCTCGCAAGCCCTCCAAAAGTCGCTCAGTGGGTGGTTATCAGAGTTTATGGGATCCAGTATTCCTCCATAATTCTCTTACAAGCAAAAAATAAAAAATAAAAAATAAATAATAAGTTATCAGTTCTAAAAGGGGGCAAAATGATGTATAAGTTTCTTTCAAAAGATGCTGGGGCACAGGCTAGGATTGCGCCCCCCCCCCCCCTAAATCCGCCACCGGTCCATGAGACTGTCACGTCAGTCTTGCGGAGTGGGCCTTTTTATAAGTTTTCTCGGAGGATCCACCCCTACTATTCTGTCATGGATGTGAAAAATTGGATTGCATAGTGTTGGCGGTCGATCTCATTAAATGTTGAGACTGAAAAGAGAGAGAGAGAGAGAGAGAGATCATTATTTTTTCCTCATTTCTATTTGAGTCATTTTTACAGATTGGTTGTAAGAGAGAATAAGAGAATAAGAGAGTATGAGAAAATGAAAGCCTGTGAGAGGGGGGGGGGAGACAAATAGAGCTTGGGGCGGGTATAAGATAGAATAGGACTTGTAATAAATGAATTATATCGTCAACTGCTATTGTTGGTTACTAGTTAATTCAATTCAAAATACGGAGGCCGTTTTTCCCCTTTTCATCATACAATTACACTCTTAAAATGTTGGGTAAATTTAGTTGGGTAACTGCTGGTTGGTTAAAAATATTCCCAATTCTGGGCTATTATTAACCAACTGGACACTCGAGTGGTGTAACCAATATTGGTCAATACTTTTTACCTCAATATTGGGCATATATTTACCAACAGTATTTGGTAATTATGGGTTGGGTACTTGTTGCCCTGTAGTTGTGTAATTTTGTCACATTTCCTTTGCCAGTTGGGTAAATTTTGTTGGGTAACTGATGGTTGGTTAGAAATTCGCTTTTGCCCAACTTGTGGTAAATATTTTTACCCAATATTGGGGAAAACACTTATATGAATATTCATGAATTTTTAGTACGGTATGGTTTGGGGTGGCCCGATTTACTAACTGTCACCGAATGCATAAAAAAATATAAGGGGTATATAAGAGCTTGCACTAGTTTGCACTAACTGGATAGGATAGGACTAGGATAGGATAGGTTAAGATATAGGATAGGATAGCTTAAAATAGGATAGGTTAGGATTGATTAGGTTAAGACCCAGAAGGACGTAACAAGCAAATTTCATTTTTTTTAAACCTAGGTTGGAGGAAAAAGGAAACAATAAATTGGGCAGCTGAATTTGCCCAAAAACATGATATTTGTTACCAAACAGCTGAACAAATAGAGGGTTGGGCAATCCTATTGGGTAAGATTGGTTGGGCAATAATTACCCAACTGAGAATATAACCAACAGTTGGGCAATTGTAGAGTTGGGTAAAATCTAATGGGTCACCAACTGATGGGCAATTTAATTTGCCCAACAACATAGTAAATGGATGTTGGGCAAATTTTAACCAAAAGTTGTGTGGACAGTATGTTGCCCAGTGTTGGTTAAAAATTGGGCATTTTTTTGCCCAACTTTTTTAAGAGTGTAGTAGCCATTAGGCCCTAGCTATTGCGCTGGTGAGGGCTTCGGAGCAAGCCCCTATACTGTTTTCTTCTCCTGCCATCTCAAGCTGCTACAGCAGAATATTAAAAATAACTCAACGTCAGTTATTTACATTGGTGGCGTATCCAGGGATGCAGGGGAAGGGGAGGGGGCTCACGCCTGACGAACAAAATATCATCAGATGCCTTCTATTCTGAATTTTCGGACAAGGAAGGAAAAAAAGACTTGTCACATGCATGTTCATGTTCCTTCTGTGCCGGGGGTGGGGGGGGGGGGCACAGATTTCCTTTCATTCGATGTGTAACTAAGAAATGTCAGATTTGGTTTTGGCTGGCACGTAGTAGGGGCACGTGCATTCATGGACACACCACCAATAACACTAGGAGAATCTTGGATACGCCACTCTTAATTAATCTTTATATTTATATAAGCCTTTTCTGTCTTGACTTTTAACGGAATAAGGCCATTAAATTTACATTATAGGTCTATATAATCCCTTTAATTTGCAATAATCATGATATGAAATGAAATATTCTGATTTAGAAAAATAAAGATAGCATTTTATTATTATTACTCTTTAAAATTACTTTTCTGGACATTCCCGTCAGATATCGCAGTGTTTGCTCATACAGAGCTTAACATTAGGGAACATGTTAAGACCACGCCCCCCCCCCCCACAACATAAATATCAATAGAAATTTCACAGCAAATTAAAAAAAAACCCACAAAAATACAAACATCTCTCCAGCTCCCTCTCCTCCCTGGTTGATAGAGTTGATTCCTATCTGTTTTGGGACATAAGTTTGTATTTGAAGGGACAATATCAATTATTATGCCTATACGGCTTTACCAAAAGCGATGTACCAAAACAAAATGAAAAAAATAAAGAAAATAAAAAATACAAACCTCTTGATAAAGACTATAACCTTTCTCTCTGGGCCGATCGACATGTACCACAATATATACGCGTGCTTTATTTCGGGACTGAGCACTCTTCGTATTTATACTCTTTGGTATAGCGTACACCCCATCGATCTCTTGATGGTAGACCCACGTACATACATTGCATAAATATATTTGGTATGTTTAATAAGTCGACCATCGTCGAGGCTAGCCTAGATGTACAGTCGTTTTCATATTGATAGCCACTCTTTTTATTACCCAGCAGTGGTGACTGTCATGGAAAACACTAGTGTATGAGGAGGAGGGGGGGGGGGGGGGGGGGGGAGGGCAAGAGGGAAGAAACTTGCCCTCAGACAAATTTCATTTCGGAACATCGAAACAATTGCAGTCAAATTGTTTAATAGTTAGGAAATATTATGTAAGTTAACTACATTGTATAATGAAATTGATTTTACAAACTTACGAATGTAGACATGAAACCTTATTGTATACATGATTACATTCTCAGAAAATTCTTTTTTTTTTTTTTTTTTAAAGACAGTGCGGCCTTTATGAGATGGAGGCAACTGGGCATCGGATCCACGATCAATATATAGCTGAAATGATATCATAATGATAATAATGAATATAATAATAATAATAATAATAATAATAATAATAATAATAATGATAATGATAATAATGATAAAAATAATAATAATAATGATAATAATAACAACAATATTAATATTATTGATAATAATAATACTCATAATCATAATGATAATAATAATAATAATAATTTTATAATGGATAAACCCTCTACTGGGAGTTGGTCAACCTTGAGTCCTTGACCAAATGACCATAAGTACGTCATAACTTTAACTCAGTATTGGGGAGTGGGTCTGTTATCTGGAAGGAGTGATATGAATAAGATGACCAGTAAAGGTGACCATTGCGTTATAGCTTTAGTTGGAAGTTGTATGAGTAAGGCTTTCTGAAGAAAGTGTGAAATTTGTAAACATATGAACTTCCTTACTTCCTGTAGAGTTATTGATAAAGTATTGATAAATGTAAAATTAATCTTATTATCACATAACATTATAGTATGAATGTATGTCTGCGTAACTATAAAAGGGAAATTCATGAATGAATGTCCTTCAAATATTTTATTCCTTAACAACTGGAAGGACTGTCTTTTCCACAGGTAAAATAATGCAAGAAGTAAGGAAGTGCATTTAAGGAATTCGTAGGCTTTCTCATGTATTTATATATTTCAAAATCAGTCAGTGGAGTCATTTTTGTCCTAACATTATATTAGTCGTGACTTCTATGTCATTACGTATACAAATTCACGTGTCTATTATTGGACAAAAAGTTGTCACATGGATCTGTATTGTTTTTCATTAATCAATTAGGGCAGCGAGAGCGAGAGAGAGAGAGAAAGAGAAAGGGTAGAAGAAAAAACAACTAGACAGAACGCGAGAGAGAGAGAGAGGGAGAGAGAGAGGGGGGGGGGTGAGGGAGAAGGGGGGGGGGTGGGGTGAGAGCTGAGGGATACTATTTCCAATATCTGTGTGTCTTGTGTGTAGAACCTATACGTAGAACCATGAAGCTTCATGGTAGAACCACACACAATCATTTGCCAACGATGATGCCTTCATTTTTCAACGAAGTCCACGCGTTTGCGCACCTCAGTCTTCCAGTTCAGCTTATGAATGATTCATGAGAATTTGCGTTAACGCGTGCGGAAAAAATATTCGCACCCCGGGCTGATGACTGAAGCCGAGGCTCCCCTGTTTCCGGCTATAGTGGAAAACACTCCCCTCCATTGACTCCTGTACATCATCACAATCACTTTCTGAAAAGCACCCTAAACGGAGATTGCAGTAGGAGTAGTTTTGATACCCTAAACAGGGAAAACCGTATAACATCTCTGATTTTTATGCCATTGACGTCGATTTTATATCTTGCTTGGTATTTTACATCCTATTTGAGGATTACATCACCATCATAGACCCTTTGTTAGCTAAAAAGGGAACCGTAAAAGAAATTTAACCTAATTTACCGAGCTAGTATAGCTGCAATGCTGAAATTTACCATTCACGCAGGTGTTAATTACACATATACCTTGCTAGCTCAAACAGGCGCAGATGGACAATGGGTGTGTTTGCATATAATCCTGACAATATTATTTGACTACTTTTGAGAAAGCAACACAACTTTCACAATTTAATAACTTATTATTGAAATGATCATTTGACACCAAATTGCACCACAAGAAATTTACAATACTCAAAATTGTACTTTGTAAATTTGACCTGAATTGATTTACACATATTAGAGTTATTAAGGTCATAATGCCAAAAAAAGGGCAGTACATCTAGAGCATTTTGGGCAGCAAAGCTTGGTTTAGGGCACTGGCGTAAATCCCGGGGGGGGGGGGGGGATGGGGGATATATCCCCTCGACTTTTCGAGGAGGACGGGATGGCCTGTACAATCATCCCCCCACTTTTCACGAAAGAAATGAAAAAATATATGTTAGATAATTGTTTTATTGGCGAAAATTCTCCCTGAAATGCCGCTAAACACTTGAATTGAATCAACTTTAATTTTAAAAATGCTAATAAAGGGCCTGCTCACCATCGCCATACGAAAGACCTATGCCATTATCATAAAATTGAAAAAAAGAAAGAATGCCGTTCCGTTCTAATCATGATATGTACATGGGCAAGTGGTTAAGATGGAATGTCAAAAATGTAACTTTGCGCGCATATTAGCATTCCAATCATAATTTATCTAAAATAACTTTACCACTTTTCATCAGGTTGGGGTGAGACTGCTTCTCCCCTCTCCGACCCCCCCCCCCCTTCTCTCTCTCTCTCTCTCTCTCTGTTTCTCTCTCACTCTCCACGGTCTCAACTTCTGTCTGGAAAGTGGTATTTTCATGGTCATTATAATAATTGTATTTGATTTTTCCCTGAGAATGTACAAAATTTTTTAAAGCAATTAAAGTCTGAAATAAAAGAGATTTCATCTGATTTTCATTTTCAAGACTCTTCTTCACTCTTCTAGAATGACGCATCATTTGAAGAAAATTAGATGTTTGTAGAAGTTGATTAGAGGTGTGTGTGTGTGTGTATGGGGGTGTGGATGGGTGTTAGATTGAATGTGAATGATATGCATGGGAGGGGTATATGGGTGTTTTTTGAATGACAAAACGTGCCTTGTGTTTGTCAAACAAGATCACGTTGGCAAATTATTTCAACCATCCCCCCCCCCCACTCCTCGATACGGATTTACGCCACTGGTTCAAGGGCACTTTGGTGTTTTTTTCAGGGGCGTGTTACACCCTCTTACCGGTGGAATTTTTCGTCAGTTTTTATATTTTTGTAATGTACACTAATACCTCTTAATTCCTTCTGACAAAATTTGGTCCATGAGCGTTCAGGGGAAAATTTTTCCCCAATTTTGAGGGGCGGTCTGACAATCCGGCATCCCAACGGAAAATTTTGTCAGTTTTTGTGTTTTGGTATAAAGTTGTACACCTTAATTCCTTCTGACAAAGTTTTGCGCATAATGTTAGATGGGTTGAAATCGACCCGACTTTGGGGCCCTTTGGGGGAGGGGGGCTCTGGAGGCCAAACCTCCGCTTCGTTCGTGCTCGGACAAGCTTTTTGTGAATGACATGGATGGTCTAAGTAAGTTTAAGCCGTCAAATCTCATATGTAAAATGGGGTGACTATTTCGGGACCCGTTCCTGGCCTAATAGCATTCAGTTATACTGGGAGCTATAGAGAGACATCATCAGGGTTACAGTGATTCAGTTCGGCTTTCCCCCCTCCATGCACAGGCACGTGCAGGTGACGCCAAATACAACTACAGCAATATGATATCAGTCAGTTAGCCATTATAGGCATCAATACTATTTTTCTTTTCTTGGTGTTCTGTAATAGGATTCTAGTTCTATAGTATAGAGCGACCAGCCGACCAGAACTGCATTCATACACAGGATATAGCGGACTATTTGTGGTATTGTGAAATCGTGAAAACTTGATTAATTTGAATTTATGAAAATCAATCCACACTTAAAATATATATTTTGAAGTTTTGAAAAAAAATTAACCGACTTTATATGAACCGAATTGAAAATTATCCGTTTTACTTCTTACCATACTATTACTATGCCCCTCAAACAATTTTCTTGAAGTCAATTGAGAATGATAATTATTTCAGTTATAAGATTTGATCCTGGTCTTAGACATGTTAACCAAATACATGTTATTGACACTATTTCTATCTTTTTGTGCTCTGATTTCTCAATAATTGAGAAATTAGAGCAATATTCATAATTGTAACACGAAGTCAATTATGCTGTCATTTTTAATGCAATTGTTAAATTAACAATGATTAGGCCTAATGCAGTTGTTAATGCGATTATTGTCAAATTTATTGTGAGACTTATTGTAAACATGCGCAGTTCGGCCAATTGCTGCAAAGCATTGTTGAAATACAACCAATAGTGAATGATTTGAAAAGTGTTATTTATGAAGCTATTGAGATTCTGTTTTCATGTCATGGATCCACAGCAATAAAAAAAAAATAAATGTAAACAGCTACAAATTTGTATTGTCTGCTTCACTCAACTTTGCCGGAGTTGGCAGAATTCTGCTTTCTGGCAGAATTTTGACCACTTCAGCATCTAGCATTATGCTAGGCATAATTTAACAAAATCTAGCAGATTTATTTTAGCATAATTCTGGTGGTTTGTTTTGTTTTTTGCTTGAATTTTTGAGTAAAAATACACCCCCACAATGCTGATAACATTTTTTTCCCCCGCTTGTCAGAGCATTTTTGAGTAAAATTTTGATTTAGCAGTAAATTTTTTGAAATAGCAGAATTTTCGCTGCTCCCTATATAGCAGAATAGTATTTTTTCGCTGGCCACACTGGCTTCACTGCATATGATCACTCACTCGCTAATAGATCCTCACTGCATGCTACAAATAGAATGAGAAAGAAAATTTCAGGATTTCATTTAAAAATGGGCCCATACTAGCTTAGCTCGCAACGTAATTTCATATACGTTCAACATTACTAATGAATTTGTAATACTACCGTAGTCTGTAATTCAGCAGTCCATCAGCTGGAGATTGTATATACTCGCACCTATTATTCTTGATTCCGATTGGCACTCTGCCGGGGGCAACTTTGTGTGTGCAGTAGTAGGTCCATGGTGATGGTGCATGTCAGCACCGTGGAGGGGGGGGGGGGGGGGAGTTGACCCACCGTTTTTTAAACATGCCAGTGACTGAAATTGACTTTTGTTGCTTGTCAGAGACCTGTACCCCTTTCAGAATATTATATACTGTGGCGCCCAATAAAAATAATGTGAAAAGGGTAAACCGGGGAGGGGGGGGGGGGGGGGGGTAAACCCATGCAAAAAGGTGAAGTGCTTTTTGAGAATCGAATGCCGTACTGAATCTAGCCTTTGGACAAGGCCTCGAGCACTGTTTGTCTGCCGAGCAGGGTCTGAAAATAGACTAACGCAGTGTGCGTTTACAGCAGTGATCGCTGGACCGAGCCGCGTCAGCTCAATGATCACTCCTTGGTCAGCTGGGGCACCTCGGGCCACGGGGGGGGGGGGGGGGGGGGGGGGGGGGGGGGCGTTTCATGAAAGGACTTGTCAGATATTTTATCCGACAAATTTGCTCTCAGCCAATCAGATGCAAGGATTTCAGTAGCTTATAACAGTTGTCGGATAAAATATCCGACAACTTCCTTTCATGAAACGCTCCCCCGATCACAGTTGTCGCGCGATTAGTCTGTGTATTCAGGCGCGTTTAGGGAAATAACAGCACCGAGTGCCTTGGCTATACTGAATCATAACAAAATGCCATGATTGCATTTCAGTGATAATCATTCTGTCCAAACTGGATGTGCAAATACTTCCTCTAGTAGGTCCATGATATCAGTTAAATTACCCCAAGAAAACAAAGCTTTTAATGTTAATTGCGTAATACTTAAATAGAAACGGTCGATATCTAACGTGGAATTGCGAAATACATACAGAAAGAAGTTGGGAATTCCCACCGATTGCAGTAATTATAGCCTTTGTCACAGACGCAGGTGCGGTGTAAATCTAACAATCGCTCTAAACACTTTAGAGGCACGTTAAACTTGAAGGCTTTTATAATAGGGTTAACGTTTTGATCACCATCACATTTTCTCATAATCACACAAAAATATAAAAGAAAGAAAAATTATGCAGTAAAATGCGAGTACATCTCAAGATAGTGCAGATGGTGTTAGGTCTGCAGGCCTTAATAGCTAATATAACCATTGCAAAGGCTACATATGAAAAACGGCGTGCGGGATCGGAATGATTTACTCCAATTGGGATAAGTTAACCATTTGCGATTGAAAAGGATAACCATAGCCGATAATATACCATATATTTATTTATCATAGGCCTACATTTGCAGCAACTGTCGATCATAATATTTGTTCTGATCGACATTAATGTTGGGGATTCAGTTTGCAGTCCTTAATTGAACGAGAGAGAACGGTTTCTGTACAGTTTCGGAGCGATTCTTCCCACATTTTTGTATATTATTCAGTAATCAGTATCCTCAATATTCTTCATGAAAACTGATATTTGACTACAGGATGTTTAGGTGTGACTGAGATTCGAGAAAAAGAAAATTTGGAAAACACGTCATACTAAAACAAAAGGTAGGCCTTTGATTTTTCGTGATTTAGTAACATAGTTGATCTGGCACCATTCAGCGACCACTGGCGTAGACAGGGGGGCCCAAGGGGGCCACGGCCCCCTATTCAGCCCCTAAAAAAAAAAAAAAAAAAAAAAAAAAAAGAGCGAGAGAGAAAGTGAGAGAGAAAAAAAGCCTAATGAAAGGCGCTACGAGCCGTTATCTTTCTCTCAAAATTTGCTGAAACGTCAAAGTTTTCGCGCTTCGCGCTGGAAGGGGGAAATAACTCCCCCCTCTCCCTGCACCCACCCCTGTTACATATACAGTGCAACATTGCGTCCAAGTAATTGAAAAGCAGTCAGGGCGTCGAACTATAACTTTCCGCCTAAAAAATTGTTTGCTACGAGCACGGTTATCTTTCAAACTTGCTCAAACGTCAGAGCTTTCGCGCTTCGCGCGGGAAGAAGGGGGAAAACCCCCCCCCCCTCTCTGCACCCACCCCTGTTACATACAGTGCAGTATTGCGTCCAAATAATTGAAAAGCAGTCAGGGCGTCGAACTATAACTTTCCGCCTAAAAAAAAGGTGCTAGCTAGGAGCCGTTATCTTTCTCTCAAATTTGCTATAAAACGTCAGAGCTTTCGCGCTTCGCGCGGGAGGGGGGGGGGGGAACTCCTTCTCCCTGCACCCACCCCTGTTACATACAGGGTTTCATGACATTTGCTCCTGCGACAATTGCTCCGGTCTATTTTTGCCATGTTAATCCTAAACCTAAACCTAACCCTAACCCTAAATTTAACCCTAATCCTAATCTTAATCCTCACATCATGACCTTGACCTTAACCTTTGACCTTTCGAGATATGGACCATGTGGACGGCAGAGCAAATGTCGCAGGAGCAAATATCGTGTCACCTACATACAGTGCAGTATTGCGTCCAAATAATTGAAAAGCAGTCCAGGCGTCGAACTAACTTTCCGCCTTAAAAAAGGTGCTACGATCCGTTATCTTTCTCTCAAATTTGCTATAAAACAGCAGAGCTTTCGCGCTTCTCACGGGAGGGGGGAAACTCCCCCTCCCTGCACCCCCCCCCCCTGGGGAGCACGCTTTACGTGCTCATCACCAATTTCTCACTCTTTGCGTGCTTACAACCGCCCCCTAAAATGAAATACTGGCTAAGCGCTGCCATGGCTACGCCGTTGGTCCTTCACGTCTGCCCCCCCCCCCATTGAAAAATCCTGGCTACGCCACTGTCGAGCACCGATCATCCAGTAGATCTTTAGTTTTCTGAATTTTGATACTCATGTTCGGGCAAAGCACGGGTCCTCAGAATATTCATTTTTTTTTGGCGCTAACTTGGTTTCATCCGAAGTTATACTTCTGATATATTTTCTAGTCAGAATAAGTTTATTTGTAATTCGCTGCACCACTCACGTATGTAGCCTATGTCTATGAGGCGGCCTTCAGGGGGCGAAACGGCCACCTCAGTTTTCCCCGAATATAGAGGAAACGGTGACATAGTAAAAAAGAAATTATACTTTCAGTGTTTTGAAACTCTAACCAGATGGGCTTCTTCTGTCTGCATACAGAATAGAATAGTACAGTATAGAATAGTATAGTATAGAATACCTAATCCCATAGCTGGGATTAGGTATTCTGTAGTAAGGCAGATCCAGGATATTCCTAAAAGAACAAACAAACCAAAAAAACAACAACAAACAAACAAACAAACAAACAAACAAACAAGCAACCCCCCCAAAAAAACCAAAACAAAACAAAAAACAAAACAAAAAACAACCCCAAAACAAAAGCATAAAAGCAAACAAATAAATAATTAGGGGGCCCGATTCCGAAAAACTTCTTTTTAAGGAAGGTTCTATATAAAGGAGCACTGGTGTGCCGGCTGTGTCCCCACCACTGAATGTTTCAGTTCAGTTTCAGTTTTATTTTCATTTCCAACAGAACAGTGATTTTAACAAGAAATCAAATATATAATTCAATATTCAATAACAAAATACATTTTACATGGTTTAAAGTTATGAAATAGAAAGTATACATAAACATCCAGTATAATATAGTATTTTTGCTAAACCTGTGGAAATGGAGGGATCCACTGAAAAGCAGAGCTTGTAGAATGTGGATCTGATTATTTTAGTATATGGTTAATCAGGAGCTCGGCTGCTATAGGTTATGTCTGTAACTTGAAACTTGCTATTCAAGGTCCGTTAGAAATAATCTAGTAGCCTCGGCCCCCTCGGCGAAATCGCCTTTCTACGAAAAAACTGCAAATAGTAAAATATATTTTTTTATATTGGCAAGAGGCTGACTATTCTCATTTCTAGATCCACTCTCTATTTTGCTTGAATAGATCAATAGGCATAATTATAGGAACCAAATTTTGAGATTACTGTTGATTTCTTTCGCATCGTAAAATAAGATATATAGGGGAGTTTCTTATGTTTTGGTTTATTTCCTTTGATTCTGATACGCTGGTATTTTTTATTTGAGTGAAAAAAAAAGATTGTTAGAGGAATTAGTTGATTATTTTTCCGATCATTAAAAACTCCTGGAAAAAGAGACTAATGGTCTCTAGAGATCGATGTGCAGGGGATATTCGCATTGCACTTTTTCATGAAGGGGGAATTCCCACAATTGGACTCTATCGCGCGAGCTAGCTAGCTATAGCGCTGCGCTGCCTTTGCCATGTTTGGCGCAACGTCCATTGCTTTTATACATCGCGCATGCGTAGGAACTACACGCATAATATATATGATATGAATTCTGTTTGGCTTTTTGATCAGGATCAGACTAAAAGTAAAAGTTAGATAGAGTCTAGACGCTCTGATCTCATCTCCGCGGCGTGGACATTGTCAAGTCAAGGCCAGGGGCCAGGGTGTGTGATCATGGTGATAGCTGATCTGAGCTGAGGATAGAATCAGGGATCGGACTCTGTAACTTGTTATGAGTAGACCAATGCTCATCTGATTTTGAACTCAGAAGCTAACTTAGGAAAAAGGTTTGTCGTGATCCTGGGCTGCAGTGTAGATCTACCTGGACCTGGACCTGCAAATAGGCTGCATGGCCTGCGCCTGGTGAGTGTCAGTGACACAGTACAGCATGCAGTAACGTTAGGTTAGACAGAAAAATCTGTCTGTTTGGGGAGTTTTATAACATTTTTTTTTTTACTTTTGAGGCCCCTCCAACATGTCCAAGACAGGCGGGAGCCTCCCATAGCATAGTCACCGTAGCTACTCGAGACTCGAGTAGGATGGGGGGGGGGGGGGGGGGGGGGGGGGGGGAATCGTGTATCCGGACACTTCAAAAATTAACTGGTCATCATTTTGTCGTTGAATTTTACGAAAAGTAGACTATGCATTGAGTTACACAAACATCAGTGAATATTTGCAATTCATACAATTGCCAGTTGACCTGTCTTGTTAAAAATAAAGATTTTTGACAATAGACTAGTCTATACATGAAAAGTTGTTTAATTTACGATTTTAGAGTGACCTGTCCCGATAAACAACCTGTCCGGAAACACAACTTCTGGGTCACTTATCCATATACAAGCTTATCTGAAGATATAACCTTGTAGTACTCCAGACTAGCTTTTGCTGGTGAATAGGCTTCAATAGCTTTTGTGTGTATCAGCAGGCCTTTTTCCAGTCTAGATCATTCATACTTGATAGGAAAATAATTAGGTCTATTTAAAATTTCACTTTCAATTCTGAATCCCCCAATTTGTGGCAGAGTAAGAGTTGAAGAGTCCCTGAATCAGGTAATATAGCAAATTTAAGTAAATTAGATTGTTTAGAGCAATTTTGTTGTCTGTTTTTGACTGCTGCAACAGTGAATGCTGGACACAGTCCCACATAGGCAAGGGCCTATGAGTGAGTATACCTCTCGGCTTGCCTTGAGCGCTAACTTTAACAGTTAGATCTATGCCTATGGGCAAAAAGGATGAGGTACCTCATCCCAACGCTTACGACACAATGGGCGTCGGAAATGAAAATAAAATAGACAAAATGATAAATATTAATATAGTTTAATGGACTCACCTGATTTTTGAAATAATCCCAGATTTAAAGAAATTTTACCCCGTTTTTCCATGTTGTCAACGGGGTTATTGCAAGTGAATTTGTAGGGCGAACGGAATATATGTATTGTACTAGTAAACACGCTGGCGTGCGTACGCAAATCCCGGCCAGGTCACAGCCATAGGTAAACACATAATGCAAGACCCCAACGGGAGTGCTTAGGGCAGACTTCGGTCTATATAGGAGAGGAATTCCATGAAGCCAGACGTCTCAGTGGACCATATTCCCAAACGAAATAGACTGATTTTTCGGTCTAGCAGTAGGTCAACTATCAGTAGACTAGTATGTACTTAGGTCAGAAAGGGCTAGCAGCATGTGAATACACATTCTGCACTGTTACACAATTTTCTGTGCCAATACTAAATAGGCAATACTATAGAAATAGTCTAGGACATCAAGAGTATGAGATCAAAAGACTGAAAATTAGAATAGGGTCTATAGCAAGTTGTCTGCATTTGTTTATTGTTGTTGGCAGTAGGGGGCAGCAATTATATGTTTTCACCATGACCATATTGGTGTAGGAGCAGGGGCGTCGTTAGAACATTTTGTATGGGGGGAGGGTTGGGGTCTGTCACACCCAAATTTGCTGACAAAAATGCTGCACCCTAATCTCTCCTCCCCCCCCCCCCCCCCCCAATGAAAATAAGTTGAAGTTGAGAAGTTACTTGATTAATCCGGGAACCTCGCTGCCCGAATATGAATTGGATCTATACGTGGTTGCTTGATTATTGGAAATTTGAAAATCCTCGGGGGGGGGGGGGGGAAGGGAGGGGGCTGCTGCTTACTGAAAGGGAATGCTTTTGCCCCAATATAAACTTTCCAGTGTTTTTGCGAGCTAATGAAGTGAGTGAGCAGAAAGTTGGCCAGTTTTTCCTTCTTTTTGTTTCCTTCCCTTTTCCTTTCCTTCTTTTCTTTGTTTTTGTTTTCCTTTCCTTTCCCTTTTCTTTATTCTTTTTGTTTCCTTCTCCATTCTCTTCCCTCTCCCTTTTTCCCCTCTTTTTTTTTTGTTGCCGACAGCAATTTTGAGCGGGAGAGGGGGAGGTGGGACACCCCACATCCCCCTCTAGTGACGCCGCTCTTTGGGAGTATAAGGTTATATGATAACCTAGTTTAGATTCTGAACAATTTTATTGTAAGAGCAATCTCCCCATTATTCATTAAGCGATCTCCCACTAACTGCTGCCAGGCAGAGGGTGGCATTGTCCCAAATTCGTATGGCCGAGGAAACAAGCATATTCTCAAATTCGTACAGGCGAGGAAAATCTTTTTTTCCTTGCCTGTATGACTTTGCGATTATGCCATCCTCAGCCTGGGCCGTATATTTGTATGGGCAAGGAAAAACAAATTTTACGAATTTGGGATTACGCCATCCTTGGCCCGTTAGCAGTTTAGTGGGAGATTGCGTAATGAGATTGCTGTTAACGTAAAATCGTTCAGAATCTGAACTGATTATAACCTTGTACTTTGGATGAGTGGTCTAAGTGAAGACTTGACTGACTATACTGTTAGATCTAGATGAGTCTATGTTCTAATGTTAGAAATTAGAGCAGAAATTGTTAGGATTGACAAGCTTCAACTGCGGTCAGTTTAAGAGGCAGGCTGTTTAGTCCTGTATTAGAGTCCCAAAAGCAATGACACTGTAGTAAAAGAAGCATTTACTATTTGGTTATTTGCATGGAACCATCCACATACAGTAGAGGCGCACGACCAATATGGGAGATTGTTTCCTAGAAACCTGTTTATCACACTTTCATTTTGAGCCAAAGTATATGTAATCCCTTTGCAGCAAATGTAAAAAAAAAAAATTGGTCTACTAAATGGGCGACTGTCTTCCAAATACTAGTAGACTACCAAAAATGTGGATAAAAGTCTCTGACAGTACAGTCTCCAATATTGGCCGAGTGCCTCTACTGACATATGAGTGTCAATTTCCATCGCAGTCAACCTCTAAGCTATAGAGATAACTATGCCAGCAATATGAGCATAACCACTAAAATTCAGGGAAAACTTGGCTTTTTCAAATAACTTTAACCATTCACTTATGACACACGTAAATAAAGACGTGACTTCCTTGTAAACTGAAATATTGGAGAAAAAAATAAAATTAAAGATTGTAGTCATGTTCTCGCTAGGTAGACTTTCAGGGTTGTCTAGTGTACACAGGTTAGAGGGCCGAGAGGAGGGATGTGTTCACCAAACTTATGTAGGAAAAATGTTAATCCAAGAGAGCAAAAGAAAAAAATTTCCTTTATGTTTTTGATTTATGCAACCCTGATTGGGATGCAGTATTTTCTTGAAAATTTGTTCTGCATGTGCTCAGAGGCTTGAAATTCATAGAATTAAATTTGAACTTAAAAATGCATAACTTGTTCAAGTTAAAGATGCGTTAACTTTGGTTTTAGGGTTCCTAATTTTGGCTATACGGCCGCATCAACTGCTCGCATAGAGCTGTGCGTACGATGCGATATCCATGTAAGGTAGAGATCGATGGCAAAATTGCTTTATTCCTTTCAGATCACCCCATGGGATTTGGTAAAGCCATATTTCTTTCAATTTGAACCATGCATGAACTTTTTTCTGTTGAGAAGCCTGCTTACCCACTTAAAAAATGAACAGGTTTTTAATTCTATTTTGTTGTGCCCATAAGTATAATTTGATTCTTTTTCCAGCATCCTAGCTTTTCACCTAGAGCTCCATGCATTTTCAAATTGTCACTGTAAATACGATTTCCTTACTTTAAGTTTTCTTCTCCTTTCCAGAATCATTCTTCTGACAAACTAACTCATCAATCCAAGATGCCTAGCACCAAGCCAAGGAAACGATATCCAGCCAAAGATGTGCTTGACATTGGAGAGAAGTTCTTCCAATATCTCAGGAGTACAGGTCATCAAGAGGTCACAGAGAAAGAAGCTTTACGTGATCTCTATTATGACGATTTCAAGCCTTCCCTCCAAGGGGTTAAAGGTAATGAACAATTGTTAAAAATAATTGTTTTCTTGACATTTTATGCCTGGAGCTGCATTCAAACGGTTTGATGGAGGTATTCAATTATTGGTTTGTTTCTCTGTCCTACCGTTTCATCATTATGATGTATCTGAAAAAAGTTGTACAAGTTTTAACATACGGAGTGATAGCATCTGTGGCTGATGAGGTCAAAGATCACAGGTCAATTGTTTTGATACCATTGTTACAATATCTAAAGAACCATACTCCAGTCTCCTTCAGACTTTTTTTGTTTTTATTTCCGTATAAAAATGACACACATAAATTCATATTTACAAAACCAGAAATAATAGCAGTCATAGATACAAAATATGAAAATGATATAGGTAATTTTGTGGTATATAAAACATACAGCTGGTAGTCCATATTCAGCTGCAATACTAGATGCTGCTGGTCTTCCATGTAGCTAGTTTACTAACATGAAAAATTCATTGCCTTATATATTATAGCAAGTTGACAAAAAACAAAACAAAACAAACCCCCAAAACCCCACCCATCTTTGCAAATCCAATCTCTTACTACAAACTCACCCTTACACCCGGGTACAAATTCAAGACTTATTTCAAATTGAACAGATATATTTTTTTAAAGATACATTTGAATAAATAAAAATTTAAAATTGGTGACATTACGCACATAAAAGGGTATTTTGTTATATTCAGAGGCAGCTCTATATAAGAAAGAGCTTTAACAACTGTTAGTGTCTGATTTAGGTGAGCAAATATTATTCTTATTGTAGAAGGGGTAAGGAATAGCTTTCATTTGAAACATATCTTTCATTTATTTAGGTGTGATATTATTAAAAATTTTATAAATAAATGCTATCAAATGTGTACATGTATATTGCCTCTTTTGTATTGTGTCCCAACCCCAAATAATGTGTATTTAGGTATTGGAAGCGTGTGAATAGGGTTCACTTTTCAAAATTATTCTACCAGCTCTATTCTGAATTTTTTGAAGATGAGCAAGAAGAGATTTGTTTGCATATTGCCATACAACATCACCATAATCAAAATGAGGTACTATAATTTTTAGAGTTATATATCAATTTCAATTCTGACATATTTGTAAATTGTTTTAACCATGCAATATAACTAAACATTTTCCCCAATTTATTGCACAGTTATTTAATATGACAGTCCCACTTTATGTTTTCATCCACAAAGACACCAAGATACTTATAGATCTTCACTTGTGTCAAAATATGGTAATTAATTTCTAAATGTCAAATCGATTGTTTTCTAAGCATTTAAGGCATTCACACAGTTTTGTCATAGTTTATCTTCAAATTATTCCTGTCCTTCCTGACGGATAGACTTTCTAATTCCCTATTCAAACTATATTCAATAATCCTTCATTCTTAATGTGAATAATATATGACTGTATTGTCAGCATATGAATGAATGGTTCAATCTTTTAACACAAAATTTATATTATTAATAAACAAAAATGAACAGTGAAGGTCCCAAAAGAGATCAAATAACTTCTTAACCACTGTAATTCTACCCCAGAGACACCTATATGCTTAAGTTTTGACAAGAGAATTACATGATCTACCAAATCAAAGGCCCTTTGTAAGTCTACAAAAATTGCTCCCATGCAGTGCCCATTATCCATAGAATGAAACCAATCATTCGTTACCGTAGCTAGAGCAGTAACGATAGAGTGTTTTGGGGGGAATCCCGTTTGATATTGGGATAACAATGAATGAGTTTGTATAACGAAGCTATTCTTCTGCACAATTTTTTCCATCAATTTAGACACACAAGGTAAAATTGATATTATTAATTAATAAAATTACTAAAAACACACTTTTTATCACCCTTTTTGTTTTGTTTTGTGTATAGGTACAATTTTCACTGCTTTCCATTTATCGGGCACAACCGCATATCCTTATACATAAAGCTTCTAGAGAAGAAAGAGAACTGTGACTTATCAACTCAACATGTATAGATTCATGCACATAAGCTGCGTATCCTTATACATAAAGCTTCTAAAGAAGAAAGAGAACTGTGACTTATCAACTCAACATGTTAGATTCATGCACATAAGCTGCGTATCCTTATACATAAAGCTTCTAAAGAAGAAAGAGAACTGTGACTTATCAACTCAACATGTATAGATTCATGCACATAAGCTGCGTATCCTTATACATAAAGCTTCTAAAGAAGAAATAGAACTATGACTTATCAACTCAACATGTATAGATTCATGCACATAAACTGCATATCCTTATACATAAAGCTTCTAGAGAAGAAATAGAACTATGACTTATCAACTCAACATGTATAGATTCATGCACATAAGCTGCGTATCCTTATACATAAAGCTTCTAAAGAAGAAAGAGAACTGTGACTTATCAACTCAACATGTATAGATTCATGCACATAAGCTGCGTATCCTTATACATAAAGCTTCTAAAGAAGAAAGAGAACTGTGACTTATCAACTCAACATGTATAGATTCATGCACATAAGCTGCGTATCCTTATACATAAAGCTTCTAAAGAAGAAAGAGAACTGTGACTTATCAACTCAACATGTATAGATTCATGCACATAAACTGCATATCCTTATACATAAAGCTTCTAGAGAAGAAATAGAACTATGACTTATCAACTCAACATGTATAGATTCATGCACATAAGCTGCGTATCCTTATACATAAAGCTTCTAGAGAAGAAAGAGAACTATGACTTATCAACTCAACATGTATAGATTCATGCACATAAACTGCATATCCTTATACATAAAGCTTCTAGAGAAGAAATAGAACTATGACTTATCAACTCAACATGTATAGATTCATGCACATAAGCTGCGTATCCTTATACATAAAGCTTCTAGAGAAGAAAGAGAACTATGACTTATCAACTCAACATGTATAGATTCATGCACATAAGCTGCGTATCCTTATACATAAAGCTTCTAAAGAAGAAAGAGAACTATGACTTATCAACTCAACATGTATAGATTCATGCACATAAACTGCGTATCCTTATACATAAAGCTTCTAGAGAAGAAAGAGAACTATGACTTATCAACTCAACATGTATAGATTCATGCACATAAGCTGCGTATCCTTATACATAAAGCTTCTAGAGAAGAAAGAGAACTATGACTTATCAACTCAACATGTATAGATTCATGCACATAAGCTGCGTATCCTTATACATAAAGCTTCTAGAGAAGAAAGAGAACTATGACTTATCAACTCAACATGTATAGATTCATGCACATAAGCTGCGTATCCTTATACATAAAGCTTCTAGAGAAGAACGAGAACTATAACTTATCAACTCAACATGTATAGATTCATGCACATAAGCTGCGTATCCTTATACATAAAGCTTCTAAAGAAGAAAGAGAACTGTGACTTATCAACTCAACATGTATAGATTCATGCACATAAGCTGCGTATCCTTATACATAAAGCTTCTAGAGAAGAAAGAGAACTATGACTTATCAACTCAACATGTATAGATTCATGCACATAAGCTGCGTATCCTTATACATAAAGCTTCTAGAGAAGAAAGAGAACTATGACTTATCAACTCAACATGTATAGATTCATGCACATAAGCTGCGTATCCTTATACATAAAGCTTCTAGAGAAGAACGAGAACTATAACTTATCAACTCAACATGTATAGATTCATGCACATAAGCTGCGTATCCTTATACATAAAGCTTCTAAAGAAGAAAGAGAACTGTGACTTATCAACTCAACATGTATAGATTCATGCACATAAGCTGCGTATCCTTATACATAAAGCTTCTAAAGAAGAAAGAGAACTGTGACTTATCAACTCAACATGTATAGATTCATGCACATAAGCTGCGTATCCTTATACATAAAGCTTCTAGAGAAGAAAGAGAACTATGACTTATCAACTCAACATGTATAGATTCATGCACATAAGCTGCGTATCCTTATACATAAAGCTTCTAGAGAAGAAAGAGAACTATGACTTATCAACTCAACATGTATAGATTCATGCACATAAGCTGCGTATCCTTATACATAAAGCTTCTAGAGAAGAACGAGAACTATAACTTATCAACTCAACATGTATAGATTCATGCACATAAGCTGCGTATCCTTATACATAAAGCTTCTAAAGAAGAAAGAGAACTGTGACTTATCAACTCAACATGTATAGATTCATGCACATAAGCTGCGTATCCTTATACATAAAGCTTCTAAAGAAGAAAGAGAACTGTGACTTATCAACTCAACATGTATAGATTCATGCACATAAGCTGCCACTCCACCTCCATTTCTATCACGGTCCCTACCGTTCAACTGCATTATCCAAAATGGAACTGTCCAATCTAGTCTCATTTAATGCAAAAACATGTATATCATTTTCATTTTCAAAATTTGTCTAAGTACTTATGTGTATTACAGTTAAGGAGGGAGATCAATTAATTTGATTGGGTAACTACATCAGATCGTAGGTCAAAAACCAAAGTCAATTTCATAGTATCACCAAGGAGTTATCACAGAACTTGGTATCACAACCCTTGATGAACCCATGAAATACACATATTTCTGATGAAGCAATTATTCCTTTGTTTGAATGATTTCAGCCTGTGGATTCTCCACATTGATCAACTTCTTGAAACGCAACAAGAGGATACGTGTTAAGGACGGTCATGTGTTCTCTCAGAAGGCCTACGACTCTGTAACTATCGATCAATATATAACCATGAGGAAGGCCGAGGAGGAAATGGAAGGTCAAGGGTCACCAACAGGGGCTGCAGGAGGTGGAGGGAGGCGGTCCAGTCAGCGCAAACGCTACCCGTGCCTCTGCGAGCTATGTGGAGTGAAAGTCAACTCTGAGGTCACATATCGGGATCACATCCGAGGGAATCGCCACCGGGTCAATATGCTGAAGAAGGACATCAATTCAAAGAGGTTCATTTAATTCTCATAGCCCATGTATTCTGTTTGTTTTAACATTATACTATTAATACATGGTTGGGAGTGCGTTAGTACGATCTAGCAACACAAAGGTTTTTATCGTGGTGTTAGACACCACGATAAAAACCTGCGTGTTGCTGGATCGCACTAACGCACGAACTCACAACCATGTATTAATAGTTTTATAAAACGGGTCTACAATTTTAGTGTTAGATGTTCTCTGTAGGTTTCCATGGTGAGTGAGTATTCACAATTGAAGGTTTTCGGTAACACCATGTGGGAGCCTCTGTGAAAAGGCTGTTGATATATTCTTTCGTGAAAAAAAGTGAAAATTTTAGTGTTTTCTTACAATCTTAGTGTTTGATCTGGATTAGCCGTGCGTTAGTCCCCTCGCCGTGCGTTAGTACTTTTTTTTCGCACGGTCACGTGGTGTTATTTGACCAATCAGGATGGCTACATTCTTGAACCCGTTTTATAATCAATAATGATGTGTCAGTATCTGTATGATGTAATTCCAACGTGATGTATTCTTCCTCCCTTCCTTCCTTCCTTCCTTTCTATATCCTCCACCTGGTATTTGGAATAGCGGACACTGACAGGGGAAGTGTGGAACTGAAAGTAAAACAAAAAACCGGTCATTGTCCTATTAGCAATACCGGTATGTCAAATCTTATTTGTTATTATAGTTTCATACCCACACATCGTGTATCCGGACGGGTCGCATTTAAACAGTAAATTGAACAACTTTTCATGCAAATTGTAGGTTGACAAAAGTGAATTGCAAGTAGTCGCCGATTTCAGTGTCACTTGATGCATATTTTTTGGTAAAATCCTACGGCAAATTTGACATGTTATTTTTTGTTAATATCCGGACATACAACCCCCATCATATTTTAATGTCTTCCTCTCCACATCCCTTTCTACTGTGCAATTTGTGTTTGAAAACAAGCCATAATTGAAACAAGGAAATTGAAAAGCAATCTAAACACTCTTTGTCAATCTGCAATCAAAGAGCCAGGATACCTAATTTGATTTCTCTCTCTCTCTCTCTCTTCCTATCCCTTCTAAAAATTTTTTTTGCTTTTTGATGTTCCTGTTTTTAAAAGCCATCTTTCTGTAGATCACTATGGAGGGATGTATTCCAATTTTCATTACACTCATTGTTATCAAAAGATCAGAAGTTGCAGATTTACACTTTTTATGATAGGGGAAATGTCCTTGCTTTTTAGTCTGCAATTTACATGTTTTTTTTAAATTCATGGCTTTAGATTCCATGACTTCTTCCAGACTCTTGCAAATTTTGAATCACTTTGAAATACATATTAATTGAATGTTAATCTTATTAATGTAATACATCCCAAGTTCTCAGTATGATGGTCCTGGAAAAGAAAAGAAAAAACTTTTCTAAAACAGCAGTAAAGCAGAAAATGAGAATAGAACGAAAGAGAGAAAGAAATAAGTAATTGCTGAGCAATTGTATCAAAATGTTTAATTCTTGTTCCATCATCTCTATTAGGGGTGACTTGGTTGATACCAAGAATGGAGTGTCGATCACTACACCATATGATGATGACAAAGGAAATGTGACAACTCAAATGCAGAGAGACACTACTAAGGAAGTGAACTTCAATATCAAATCAGTTGGGTAAGGATCCAGTCAAAGCAGTAGAGAATACACTAAGCATCATAGAATAAATGTTTTTTTTTAACTTCACTAAGTCTCAACAGCCATTTGCATAAGTTTCAATGTTTTAAGATACCTCTGCTGGAATGGCAGATAAAGAGATATTTTATCCATGTTTGTACCTCCCTTTTTCTTACATAATGAAAAAAGATGATGGGTTTATTACCTATTTCGAAATAATTGTATTCCTATGTAAATATAATAATTTATGTCAATTTAAGTGCAGTTGTTTATGGTATGATGTAATGTGAACATGCGCAATTTAGTCTTTGGCTAGAAAGCATTGTCTTAATAACACCATTATTTAATTGAACTGAATTGACTTGAAATGCCTTGAAAGATATTTGATGGTTTGGAATAGAAATTAGTATATGAAGGAATACATAGTAGTGTATATTGCTGATGCAATAAGCTTTTGTTGAATAACAGGTACAAGA
This sequence comes from Heliocidaris tuberculata, assembly GCA_025618425.1. NCBI lineage: Eukaryota > Metazoa > Echinodermata > Echinoidea > Camarodonta > Echinometridae > Heliocidaris > Heliocidaris tuberculata. Next base: position 8,875,691 of record CM046832.1, on the reverse strand, counting down.
GTAAAGTTTTGAATTCCTGTAAAGTATCCTTTCTCTTGAATGAAACAGACTTTTTGAGTTCGGATGCATGAATTTATTTGCTTCTTTGATATCTCATGGGTAAATTGCCATTTGGTCCAATTATCAGCTGATCGAACATCATTTGGTCTAATATTTTGTCCATTAATATTTCGTCCTGTGACCATGTAGTCCACTACTCATTTCGTCCAATGACTAGTTAGTCTATAACCATTTCGTCTAAAAACCATTCAGTCTAATAACCATTTGGTCTAAGCCCATTTAGTCCAAATACCACTTGGTCTCATTATCAGTTCATCTAATATTCATTTGGTCCAATATCCATTTCGGCTAATCCCAGTTGGTCTGATATCCACATGGTCTAATCATCAATTCGTCCAATTACCATTTTGTCTAATCATCATTTCGTCCATCAACCGATTGGTCTAATGATCATTTCGTCTAATGACCAGTTGGTCTGATTATCATTTGGTCCAAGTCTCAGTTCTTCTAATGACCTTTTGAACTTCAAACTTGGTGCTAGTATGTATCACCATAGGAAGACAATCTGATTAGATTTTGGGGTACATAGGTCAAAGATCAAGGTCACAGAGGCCAATTTCTGAAATTTCAGGTGTTAGTCTCGTTCTCGCAATAACTCAAGAACCATTTGAGGTATCAACTTTAAACTTGGTGCTAGTATGTATCACCATAGGAAGACGATCTGATTAGATTTTGGGGTATGTAGGTCAAAGGTCACAGGTCCCAGGTCACAGGCCAATTTCTGAAATTTCAGGTGTTAAGCCTCGTTCTAGCGATAACTCAAGAACCATTTGAGGTATGAACTTAAAACTTGGTCTGATTATCATTTGGTCCAAGTCTCAGTTCTTCTAATGACCTTTTGAACTTCAAACTTGGTGCTAGTATGTATCACCATAGGAAGACGATCTGATTAGATTTTGGGGTACGTAAGTCAAAGTTCAAGGTCACAGAGGCCAATTTCTGAAATTTCAGGTGTTAGCCTTGTTAATGCGATTTCTCAAGAACTATTTGAGGTATGAACTTCAAACTTGGTACTAGTATGTATCACCATAGAAAGACGATCTGATTAGATTTGGGGATACATAGGTCAAAGGTCAAAGGACATAGAGGTCAGTTCTGAAATTGCACCATTTGATCCATTAACTTCAAACTTGGAACTAGTATGCATCACCATAATGAGACGAACTGATTAGATTTTGTTCACGTAGGTCAAAGGTGACAGGTCATAGAGGTGATTATACAGGTGTATGTGAAATTAATGTTTTTTTACCTTTGTTATCACCATATCTCATCTATTTTGTATTCATAACTAGGAGGAGATAAAGTGATCAGACTTTTGGGTTATAAGATGTAAGGTCAAATGTCAAAGAGGTCAATTAACATGTAATAAGTTTATTCTGGTTATCACAATATTTCAAGAACAGTTTGAGCCATCAACTGAATTTAGGCGGAGGCATATAGGAGACGCAGCCGCAATCATCTTGTTTTATTTACAATGATATACAGTTATTCTTGCATAACTCGAAGTCTCATGAGTCGAACTTTCCCTAAGTCAAATCAATTTTTTTGACAAAACTATGTAAAATACTGTATGTCCCCCCAAAAATTACGATCGGACTTTCAGCATCATTAGCTTTAAAACTTGTAAATTAATGAGAATATATTTCGGGATTATGATACTATAACTAATTATATTCCACATAATAAGAATCTTGCTGTTAGATTGGTCAAAAGGTAATCATGTGATAAAGCGAGAAAAAAAGTTTGTGACCTTGACGGAATAGTACTTATGTGTTATTGATGATGTCTTCAGTCCATTATAGAGTCATAATGTGTTATCAATATTTTCAGTATGCGCGAAATAAAAGTGTGTGACCTTTACGAATAGTCAGAATGAAAAGTGCTTGACCTTTACGAATAGCTCCATAAGCGTACTAAAATAAGCTTAAATAAGCGCTCATTGCCCATTCGCATTGCCCAACCCAACACATGTGCGCACCCAGGAGGGGGTTTATGTAATGGTTTAAACTTCTTTTGTGAATTCGGGCCTAAATGTCTTTTTCGAGAAGTAGACAATAATTGTCTTTCTCGTACCAGTTAAATGTTTCAGATGTGGAATATAAAACAAATAATCACCTTTTGGTTTCAGGCGATAAGACATTCTATCACTTCCTCAGCAATTTGAATGGAAGGGGCCTTTACTGTCTGGTAGAGATATAGTTACAGTTCCATAATCCAGTATGACTTTTCATATTGCAAATATGTTTCTTTCTTAATTGATACCCAAATGCCGATTGTAATTTTTTCTGGGACATACTGTATGTGTAATTAACATTTCCTAAGTCCAATTTTGCATAAGTCGAACTATTTTGTGTGGTCCCAACAGATTTGATTTATGCAAAGTTAACTTTGTATGTGCCTATACCCTGAAACAATAGGCCTATTATATAATAACAGTAATAGCCTAATGATAATATTAATAATTCTTTTTGAATGATACATATGCTACACTGTAATAATAATATTTTCGAAAATGATAATAATATAAGCATTATCATTATACGAGTTGATTTTCTGTGGCAATGATTTTCCATATTTTCCGTTCTCTGATTTCGCAGGGGTCAATATTATAGCATATTTTTTTCTCTTCCGGGTTTTCCCATTGACTTTGTGTGTAAATTAAGCCATGGGCAATATTCACAAAATCCGGTTTGAACTGCTTTTTGCGCTTTGTGCTGAGAAGCAAAGCAATACGCATGCAAAAATATAACACAATACAAACATACGCAACACAACGCAATACATGCAAAGTATGAATACTTAGATGGCGTCATAAAAAGGTAAGTCACACTTGGGTGATCAAAATTAATACATACTGAATGTGGTTGGTTAGATGATTTTTATTGAATTTTACATCACTTTCCTGTGGGGTATAGATAATGATAATGATATTGACTGTATTGAAGGAGATACAGCCTATAATGTCCTCTCTGAATCCAATATTGCCCGCGCTTTCGGCTTTGGCAATATTGGATTGACAGATCGGGCAATATAGGTTGGTACATCATTCAATGCCAGTCAATATTATATAATTATAACCATTAAAATATTCTAATATCTATGGTACAAAGGCATTGTTTTCCACTATTAAACGTGGAAAACACTTCCATGACATGAACATTGATCTAGACTCTAGCTCTGGATACAAATTAACTGCAGAAACTTAATCTGATAGTTGTAAAGAATCTAAAATTGAAAACAATGCAGCATATATGGACTTTGTAGGGTCGTAGATGGCTAGTTTTGGCCATGCTTAATTAGACCAATTGGTTATTAGACCAAATGATAATTAGACCAAACAGTTATTAGACCAAACAGTCAGACGAAATTGGTTTAGATGAAATGATTGTAATATGGACCAAATGATTGATGGACCAAATGGGTATTGGACTAATTGTGTTTAGACCATTTTATGATTAGACCAAATGGTAATTGGACCAATTGATAATGGAGCATATGATAATTGGACCAAATGACAAAAAATAAAATTAGACCAAATTGTTATTTGGTCTAATTGCTATTGGCTATTGGCCATTGATTGGATGATATGTTGATTAGACCAAATGTATATTTGACCAACTGAAAATAGACCAAATGATGTTAGACCATATGACTATTAGATCAAATGGCTTTGGACCAAATGGCACTAAACCATATCATGGCACTTCTCGCAAGTTAACAATAAAGAGGTCCTTATTAAACCAGATCATTCTTTGACTTGCTATACTTTACACAGTGACAGGGAAATAGCGCTCATCTCTATAGCTCTACTGCGACCTAGGATTGAGTTCACGGTCAAGGATGAACATAATGTCTTTGATGGGGTCAATATACTCAGGATGCCTAAGGGTAAGTTAATATTGTTAGTTAATTAAAATCTTTAAAATGATTGCATTTGATTTGTTATTGTTACTCAAACTGGCTGGGGGGGGGGGGGGGCACAACACATGCCCCGCTTTTAAAATCCAGTATGGCATACCTTAAGTACCCAGAAACGAAAAAAAATGCCCTCCCTAATTGTGTACTTATATCAGGTGTAGTATAGTAGGTGTGTCTATGGATGGTTTTCATTGGTGTCTTGATCCATCTGCTTCTGCTGATTAATCTGGATCCATTACAATGCTAATTTTATTTTAACCTTTAGGCTACTTACACATTTCTTGTTCTGTTTAGCTGACACAATGACTGCAAGTAAAAGAGGATAATTCACACTCTTAGATTATGTTACTGAAGAATAAAAGCCATGCTTTCTTTTGCCCTGTCTTATATAGAGTTGCGATTGATTTGAATCGATCGCAAGTCCTCCAATCAATCGCAAATTTCCAATCTCCTATCTCTTAAGTGCAGAGTTGCGATTGATATCAATTGCAAATTATTTGTAATCAATTACAACTCTTTATAAGACGGGGCCCTGGTTAACATGAGTAATATGTTTTTTTTTTCTTTCTTGTCCATAACCAATATAAGGATCAGAATACAGAGTGCAGCTTTCATGTAGCAATGCCTCTCATCTGGGAAGACTCGCTAGCCCTATTGTCTTTGCTTTTCGTCTAGAAGACACAAGAGAGGTAACTTGTTCTTATTCCTTTTGCATTCCCTCTTCATTTGTTACTTGCTAGTTGCTGTAAAAAATAATGATTGCAGGTCAGAACCAGCAAAGTTTACAATTTCAGTGATTTCAGATACTTGTTGTGCAGTGCACTCAGCCAATATCTCATTTTCATAGCATTGTATTCTAACTGTTTGCATATTTTTTTCCAACAAATTGCAGCAATATACATGTATTTCAAATTACTGTTCTGTCTCTCTCATTTGTTTATTTAGCAAAGTATAAGTAGTTTGAATTGTCTACTTCCGGGAAACTGAAGAAAATAATAGTCCTTGCTTTAAAACTGTGTTTGCAGATATTCCAGATCTTGCGCTTTGTTTCTGTGACTGTTGTGAGTGATGTGATAGATGATCTACCACCTTCCAAGCCATACACCAAACCTCCAAGGTTTACTGCCAAGGACAAAAAAGGAGAAATCGTAGAAGGAATTCAACTCTCATCGTAAGTATCTAGTTTTCTCTCTTCTCCATTAATGCTCATTTTGCAGAGCATTTTTATTTAGAAACTGTTTTGTTCACAAAATTGTATAAAGTATACCTTATTCTAGATAAGAGCTGTCCCAGTAAACAAGAATAGATCTTTAGGTTTTAGATATGGCATTAGCCAGCATAACCTCCATCTCAGTACTGTATGATTGAGTATTGGATTATTTTGCCCCACGATATATACTTGTGTACATAATGCCTGCATTACCATGCAATAAATATCATGCAGCTCCCATCACATTTAGTTATTCAGTGAATTGAGTAAAACATGTGATACATCTGCAAATAACCCGAGGGTAGCAAGCCGCTTCTGATTTTCTTTTAAATGTGAAAGCTCTCTGGCTGTCATGCTGTAGTACTGTTAGAACAAACTTAAGCTAAGTCAGCTAGGACATACATGTATAAGATGTAGGACTTGTGTAATGAAGAATGTAAATATCATTTGTTTCAAAATTATCTCTCTGTTCTCAGCTATGTTCTTCTGTTTTTGTTACTTTGTGTAGTTCTTCACGCAATCCGCTCATGGGTATTCCCCTTGGATATTTCAATGTGCCCAGGGAACTTCAGAACACAGTAAACAGCAAAAGAAACCTTCCCCAACTCAGGTAACGCAAATGATTTATTGTGTTCAATATTGATATTCAAGGTATAATGAGGAAATGGAATTGCATTTGGCATAGTTATAGATTAATGGTTTGAGCCTAGGGATAAAAGTAAATATATTTGGTCACTTTATATGATGAAATACTTTCTGGATTAAGTTCCTGCACTTTATAGGAAGCACAAAATATGGATTGATTTAGGTTCCTTAACCCTAAACAAAGTGGGATATTTCAGAGGTATTGAAGACTGATGGGGGCCATGATGGCTAAGATTTCAGCTATACAATGTCCAATTGTTACCAAATTTTGGCTTGCACTTAGTTTATGATGTAACAGAAAGAATTCATAGTTAATTTTATAAATCAATTTATGCTGATTAATTATGAAAATATAATTTTAAAGTATTTTATTGAACTATTCAGATCCTTTGTCAATATGGACCTGCAATGGTCTCCCATTTGTGAAACATGACAAAGTTGTTTTGTATGTTTTTGTGTAAAATAAATTGTTAATTTGTGCAAATTATATGCATAAATTAATTAATATTTCTTAGGTATATCTTTATTTCTATATCTTACGTTAATTATTGTTTTGTTCCCTTTGTTTTCTATGGTTTTCTAATTTTTTTATACATAGAAAAGTTATTTTTTAACTTCTGTTCAGGTTTTAATTAAAAAAAAATAGACTGTGCAGTAAAAATAAGCAACACATTAGAATCTTCCCAAACCCTATGTGCTTTACACATAAACGAAATATGAATCGTTTGATTGATTTGTGACCTTATGTAACACCATAATACGCAAATTTGGTATCAAAAGATGAGCAAGAATTTAAAGAAAAATATAATAATGTCGCTGGATAAGATCTTCCACACTCTGAAAGTTCTTAGCTATTTATCAAATGGGGATATTATCTTGGTATTTTGGGGTTCTCAAATCATTTTGTGTTGTATTATGTAGTACAAATGTATTAGGCTTGTTATAAGGAGGAGTGCATTGTCGGCACCCTTTTGTAACCATTTATCATTTACTCTATTCAGGGATCGACTGAAAGAGCCCTTGACAGTAGATAATCATAGAGAGAAGTTCCATGAGCTCCTGTACATTGAAGAGTTACAGATGCAGGTTGACATCAGACGATATGACAAGACAGGACAAACACTTGCCAGGGACAAGCAACCTAACATGCTGAGACTCCATGTAAGTTTGTTAAATATGCAAGATATTAAGAAATGGGCAGTCATCAAAGTACTTCATCATAGTAAGCAAGGATTGGTGTATACAGTCTTATATGAATGACGGTGATTCATTTTCTCAGTTCTGGAATTTGTGTGATTTTACAAGTCAATCAATAAGCAGAATTTTCAGTTGCCCCTAAAGAGGCCAGCCAAATTTAAAACAGTATTAACATGCACGTAAAAAAAGAAAGAAATATGAGGGTCGTATGTTTTTTTCAGTTCCATTACATAAACATCCTCTGGAGTACGTTTGTTAAATACTTTCATGTATTATTTCTTGTTCTAGGTGCCTGGGCTTGCTGAGAATAGGCCCTCAGTCCTGAGAGGGGACCATTTATTTGCTAGGTTCACTGACAAGTCTGACAACAAGAGCTACAAAGGCTATGTGCATAGAGTAGAACAGGAGGATCTTGTTCTGGGATTTCATGCAGAGTAAGACAAACCCATTTGTGGAAATTAAAGTTGTTTATGTGATAATCAACATGTACCTTCCAGTGTATGTGTTTATACTGTATTTTGTCCCAAATTTAGTGTTTTTTAAATGGGAGTTTGGAACAAAAGTGGAATGTAACATGCAAAGCATCTGAGAAAAAATGATTTAAAGGTTCCCTTCTATGAAATTATAATTCTTGTTATTTTGTACATGATACTCATCTAAATTGAAAAATGACATCCGTTTGCAATGAATACGTATCTGAATATTTTTAAAATAATATTTTCCCCACGTATTCAGGCCTAAACGAGTCTGCTAAGCTCCGCCCCCTTTTAAACCCCGAATTCTCGTTCTTCGAGCATGATTGACGTGTGACGTCACAAACCGACATCGCCGGTGCTTGTTTACAATATCTTGCATATATCACGCGTGCAAACTAACTTGCAGTTATATACCACCTCGAAAACCACCTCTAAATCGAAGTATGCCGCAACGCTGTGTCTTTGCAGGTTGCAGCAACATCACAAAGGAGGGTGTAAGTCTACATTTATTCCTCAAAGACCCAAATATTAGAAGAAAATGGACCTCAAAAGTGAAACTAACTCGCGTCAATTGGAAGGGGCCGAGTGACCGCAGTGTCCGTGTGTTCCGAGCACATTTGTGCGGAGGACTTCCTCGATAGTACGGGGCTGCATGCGGCGTTTGGCATCAAGAAGAGGCCGTCTCTGAAGCAAGATGCCATCCCCAAAATCAAACTTGATCTACAGTATCTATTGATCATATATCTATTGATCAACTATCACTGTACCTACACTAACTTAGTCTACCGGTACTTATTATTCATAGCAGCACAATGAAAACATGCAAGGTAACAGGAGAGCTAAGGGTTTTCTGGATATCAATGTTAGAATTTACTAGAAACAAAACGCTACCACCCCATGCACCAGTAAAACCCTACCCAAGCCCAGGCCAGGCAGGGTCAGCAGGCGAACGACCGAACGGCACGGCGTGTACACCTGCGCACGTCGAGCTCACTGCCTCGATCAGCCATCAGCTCAGCCTCATCAGGACTGGGGCATTTTGCAAGCGCAAACAAGATTCATAATTGGTGGATATGCGTAAATTAAAATTTAATCGGCAATCTAATTATCAAAAGGAATTACTAGTTATAATTCCCAAGTCTCCCGTCGATATCTTCTCCGTTATTTAAATCAGGGACGTCTCTGTCATATAATCAGAATCCGACATGTCTGGTTCAAACAAATACGGCCGTGCCCCTAATTCCTCTTTTATTTCTTCTGTCTGAAGAAGATGTTATCGTTCGTTGATATAGGATTAAAAAAAAACTAAAATGAAGGGCTGTAATGGCACGAAGTCGAAGCTAGGATCTACACGAAGTCGAAGCTAGGATCTACACGAAGTTCAATAGCCTACACACACACTTTCAGCTTGCGTGGAGTCAAGCATTCTGAGTGTGACGTCACATGACGTCATCGATCGCTGGACCGATTTTCCAAAATTTTTAGGGGCGTTCCCAATTAATTTTTTATTTTCAAGTTTACAGATTAATGAATGGAATTCAGGTAAAATGGTTGACAGATCTGGATTCACAGTAGAAAAGTCTACTAATTGAAGTTCCTTTGTAATTCCATAAAAGGGAACCTTTAAAAAGAAGGTTATGTAAACAATGTTCATATAGATAACTGCTTGTCATCATGTTAGATCTTTGGTCAGAGGTACACAATTATTGATGGTTCAAAATGTGAGATAGCGATTGTGTTCATATGTACAAGCATTGAAATCCAAAATATGATTGTTTAACTCTTCTTTAAGTCAAAGCTTTTGAAAAAAAATTTTCCATTACAATGAAAATATGGATATCTATGTGAAGTGACAATTTATTGATTCTAAATGAATGTCAAATCAAATGAAAATTCATGATTAAAACAATACTTTGATATGACAAAGTTTGTTGTCTGTCAGGGTTTTCTAATGCTATTATTCACTATGATTGCCTTTACCTCCTATATAGTTTCAGGAACAAGTACATCAGTGGGAGGAAAGTCGACATTGAGTTCACATTCAGCCGCTTCCCCTTACGTAACCAGCATCAAGCCGTAGAGACAGCCACAGTAGAGGGCAGGCTGGGTGATGCACTATTTCCAGAGACAGGGAGTAAAGTTGGGAGTAAGGGCCAGTTCTCAAAGATTCCTGACCTACAGTAAGTAAATCTAATGCTTGATATGGGGATTTGGGTTCCATGACATTTGCTCCTGTGACAATTGCTCTGGTCTAACTTTGCCATGTTAATCCTAAACCTAAACCTAACCCTAACCTTAACCCTAACCCTAACCCTAATCCTAATCTTCACATTGTCCTTAACAAAAAAAAACAAAACAAATCATGACCTTGACCTTAACCTTTGACCTTCCGAGATAAAGACGGAGGAGCAAATGTTGTGTCACCGGGGATTTGTGCGCATGTTTGTTGGATTTAAAAAAAAAAATTGTTTTCTCATTCTTAATTTTATTCACTTTAGGATTTGGAGACAAATGCACTATCATGAAAGAGATGATTGGTATCTTGAACTGAAGTAGTCACACACTTGCTCAAATTCTACTCATAAAACATTGATACAGTTTTGATTTGCTTCAGTTGATATTTGCTTCACTTGCAAAATGTATCTTATGATACTGTGCATAATTTCCAGCTCTCAATTAGAATATTTTTTAAGGGCTAATGAATAAATAAGATTATTAGTATATAAAATGAAGACATTATGACAAGTGCTTTTCAAAGCTGTACATACATTGTCCACATTCAAATGATATTTGCTATTATTATGAAATTTATTAAATTGGCAATTCATACACTTTGACCTTTTCTACAGGGTTTTAAAAAGGACCCTCTTTGATCAGAAGTTATCTGGTAACATGGAACAAGTCCAGGCAGTACATCAGATTGTGACAGGAACAGCTAGACCAGCTCCATACTTGGTGTTTGGTCCTCCTGGTACAGGGAAGACTGTCACCATAGTGGAAGCTGCAAAGCAGGTCAATAAACAGGAGCTGTGTTCCTGAAATGCTTATTGTGTATATTCTTGAAGAATAATAGCAATTTGATTTTAAAAAAGTTTCCATGCACAGGAAATCTCTTGTGAATTAGTTTTTAAGGAGTTCACCAATCTCTTTGCTTTGACATTAAGTGAAGAATTGTGAGTGCGCTGCCATTCATTTCATGGGAATAGTAAATAGGTAGTTATTTAGAATTTGCAATACTTTACAAATATGTTCTTTATGTATTGTAAAATGAAAGGTGTTAAAGTCTTGAAATGATCCTATCCAATCCAATCCAGGAATTTATAGAGTGCCAATATCAAGTTGCCAGATCAAATTGATGTTGGTCTTTAGGTAAGACTTACTTTATTCTTTTGTCTTTTTGCTATTTAGTATTAGAGTATTTGTGTGCCACCATTTTATTATGGAATTATTGACTCTGAATCAAATTAATATTATTCCCCAGGTGTACCGCTTGCTGCCTGACAGTAGAATCCTTGTTAGTGCACCCTCTAACAGTGCAGCCGATCTAGTAGCTGTTCGTCTGCTCAATAAAGGGACACCCGTTGCTAAGACACATCTTCTTAGGTTGTATGCTCCCAGCAGACCACTCATCTCTATAGATCCTGTTCTCAAGGTATGTCTCAATTGTATTGTTTGAAAGCACTTTTCACTTGGTTGTTTATGCAAATACAAAGTTGTGAGTTGAAGAGGTATAGAAATTCTACTTACAGTTATATTGAAAGGCATATTACATGTAGAAGAGAGCATTAGTAGGAAATCTATTTCATAAGCCATTTCTCATTTGGAATTGTGCTATTATTATGTAGGAATTGTGTTTTTACAGCTTCAATAATGTAGTGCAGGTCACTGTTTCTAACATACTCTTAATTTTGTTTAATTTGGAAATGATTCTGAATGAGCATATGATGTGTGTATGGTATTTCTGTATGTATTGGGTTTAGGTTTTATTGTACAATCATCAACTTGAAAAAAAATGATGAAAACTTACTTATGGTGTGTAATTTTGTCTTTGCCGAAGTCATGCCATGTTATTTTATGTTCTACATTGCCTTGCAGGAGAAGAAGTGTTGTAACCTTGGTGTTGATGATCTCTATGTACCTACCAAAGATGAGATTATGACCAAGAGGATTCTAGTCACAACCCTCGTCACTGCAGGAAGGTCAGTGTAAAGGCCAATCTTGTTTCATATAAGAGTGATCCATTATTTTAGATGAGAATGTGTTTGGTGTCTACCTAATTTAATGATTTTCTGTATAGATATTAACATGTATTGCCAGAATGTACTACTTGTACTTGCACATGTATGTTAAAATTATATTCTCATTGTGAAATTCTTATGATTCATTAAAATTCCATGAAATACAAGAAGATGTATGCATTACTTCTTGATCATTAATTGTTTTGTGCAAGAGAGTCATTAAATATGATGGAAAGGTTCCATTTCCATTCTCCTCAGATATATTAAAGTCTCACCATAATAACATAAAAATACTGATGAGGCATGGCAATCTTTTTTTTCTTTGTAGACTGGCACTGGCCCAATTTCCTGAGAATTTCTTCACCCATGTATTCATTGATGAGGCAGGACATGCTACTGAGCCAGAAGCTCTGATTGCTTTGGCTGGACTCCTGAATCTGGACAACCCTAAAGGAGGTCAGATCGTCTTGGCTGGTGACCCCCAACAGCTTGGACCTGTGCTCCGGTCACCCCTTACCATTGAGAACGGTCTTGGTAAGTCAGTCCAAAATAGTTCATTGTGGGATAAGGCCAAATGGACATCAGAGTGTAATCACTGGGATGGACAATACACACTTTGACACATCAAAGCATAATCTCCAGCAACAGTCATTCAAATACATGTCTCTGTGTAAAGGCCTGCCAAAAGATGCAGCATACATGTAGGTGTGATTTTTATCAATTTGTATAGTCTAGGAAAATGAGTATGGACATTCAGCTGTCCATTGAATATACCTAAAATGAAACTTTCAAAATGTAAAACAATTTACCAATCACTTGATATATTCATGCTATTACTCGTTCTAAGTTATCAGCATTCCATATGCCATCGATATGAAATAAACTTTCATGGCTTTCCCTGGCTTTCCTTGACTTTATTTTATATTTGTCAAATTCACCAAACAGCCCTGTCTTACCTTGAACGGCTGATGACCAAATGCCCAGCCTACAGCCGGAAGACCGATGCTGGGCCTGCAGAGGCACACTATGATCAGAGGATCCTAACTAAACTACTACAGAACTACCGCTCTCACCCTGATGTCCTCAAGCTACCCAACCAGATGTTCTATGACCAGGAGCTTAAGGTCTTTGCAGATGAGCTCGTCAGAGACTCTTTCTGTAGATGGGATCAGCTGCCAAAACAGGTAAGGAATTAGAGAGGGAAAAAATGTTTCCTGACTTGTAGTAACTAGTACTTAGGACCCTGGCTGGGAATTATTTGAGCAATGGCCCATACCATAATTGTGCAGTTGACTGTAGTTCCACTTTGCAAAAAGCCACAAAGATATGCCAAACAAATATCAAAAGTGTTTATCTGGGGTCAGAGAGAATGGAATTGATACCATTGGAATACTACATATTGCAATTATATTTTAATTTGTGTTCATTATTGAACATCATTGATATATATGTAGTTGTTAAAGGGAAATCCAACCTTAATGGCAAGTTGCTCTGAAAGAAAGAGGGAAAATCAGAGAAGTAGATTGGTGAAAGTTTGAACAAAATCGGACAAGCAATAAGAAAGTTATGCATATTTGAAAGTTGTAATCACTATACATATGGGAATTTCAAATTGGCCGAATAAGTTATGTCACTGTGATGTATTTGCGGACAACTCCCTCATTTGCTCCAACACACAAAATGACTAAAATGTCATTTTTTTTCAAAAAGTATTACTCAGTAGGATCTTTTTCTTTCATGAAGACTTTTAACAATATGCTATCTCCACTATATTTTGACTACTGCCCCGAGGATAAATGCGCTTCGGAGAAAACTACAAATTAATGATATTTTTGTTTACGACAAACGGGAGAGTTGTCTGCAAGTATGTCACAGTCGACTCACCAAATTGCCAATTTGAGATTCGCATAGATGTAGTGATCTCATTTTTCAAACATCCATAACTTTCTTATTCCTTGTCCGATTTCTTTCAAACTTTCACCATCCTGTTTTTCTTATTTTTCTGCTTTCACACAAAGCATCTTATTACCAAGGTTGGATTGCCCTTTAAAAAGTATCCACAGAGAATTTTAAGGCAAGTAAGTATCTATATACTACAACTTTTAAAAAATTTTCTCCTCAGGGTTTCCCAATTATCTTCCATGGAGTGGAGGGTCAGGACGAGAGAGAGGAACAGAGTCCATCGTTCTTCAACAAGTCTGAGATTGAGATCGTTGTGGACTACGTGAAGAAGGTAATGGAGAAGAGAGGTGGACAGAAGATCAAACAAGGAGATATCGGTGTGATCTCTCCATACAGGAAACAGGTAAGATAATTTAGAGATTGAGATTGAGAAAGATGGGCAGTGATTAAAAGATATTGAGAGAGATTGAGATTGTAGTGGATTATGTGAAGAAGGTGACTGAAGAGAGAGGTGGACAGAAGATCAAACAGGAGGATATTGGTGTCATCTCTATGTATAGGAAATAGGTACAAAAATTGAGAGATTGTACTCATACTAGACTAGGTGAAGATGGTGATGGAGAAGAGACTTTTACAGAAGATCACTCCCTTTCTTGCACTTTCCAAATTAATATGACTTTTGTTGTTTATTTCTGCTCTTTTTCTTGTAACAAAGCTAATAGGTTGTTTATAATCTTATGATTTGTGTCTTTTTCTTCTTGTTCTTCCTCCGTAAGAGTTGGAGATCAGCAGCAATTTGCTGCATGTATAGTGAGTTACGTTGTGACCTGGATTCATCTTGTAAACGAGGACTTAGTCCTGGGGTAGCCAAATAAATGAATGCAATTTAAGTATGGAATGTTGTAAATAGTTGTTGGGATTAATTGTTGTGATTTTGCTGGAAGTGTTTTGGTTGGTTACATGTAACTGGTAAGGCGCTATATAAGAAACAGCTATTATTATTATCATTATTTTGCTGTCAGGAAATTGAATCTGTGGCCAAAGGTCTACTTTATTCTAAATGGTTACTTTCTTATTCTCACTGTGTAGGTGCAGAAGTTGCGTCAGGTCCTGAAGAAGCGTCGCTATGATGACATCAAAGTTGGGTCAGTGGAAGAATTCCAAGGTCAGGAGAGAACAGTGATCATCATCTCTACAGTCCGTAGCACCAAGGCTGAGTACATTGAGATGGACATAGACTTCAAACTAGGCTTCTTGAAGAATCCTAAGGTATGATACCTCAGCTTGAGTCTGTCAACACTGGCTATATATTTAATTGGTATAATAGTGCAGTACTTTCTTATTTAAAGATTGTACAGTTCATGTGAAATCAAGATATATCCATCAAAAACTGCATGTCTGATAGCTTGTTAAGCAGTCCTTAAATTGAGCCCCAGCTCGTTCTGGAATACATTACTAATAATTAAATATGTCTTAGATTTTTATCTCTCAATTTTGTAAATAACATTAGCTGGCAGTGAAAAATACCTTATCAAGTTATGTCTGTATATACCATGTGTTGATCATTCATTATTGCACCAACTATGATGGTTATTTCTCATGAAATTTTAGCTTCCGTTGATGTTTAGTCACCTACAAGATGGTCAAAGCTTATGTTGAGGAAAGCACAGTAAGATTCTACCCAAGTTACCTTTTCATTTAAAGTGATTTACTCTCTGGCTGCAGATGAAGTTGTTGCCATGAATGTGAAAATACTGAACCTTAATGGAGAGTGCCTTCTGATCTTGCAGTGCATAAATTTATTTTTCATGTACTTCAAATTGGCAGTGTTTTGTTGATACTGAACATATATATGTATTTGCTTACAGAGATTCAATGTGGCAGTGACCAGAGCAAAGGCCCTTCTGATCATCGTAGGAAACCCCTTCATGCTTAGCAAAGATGAACACTGGAATCAGTAAGTACATTTACGTACCGATTAAATCGATGTCTAGATTTGACGTACACCACATGGGTCAAGATCTTGGATTTTATGGATTTTGTGATACCGACTCTGTATGATCAGAGACAAGTAATATGTACTGTAATCAGAAGTGTTTCATTTGATGATCTTGAAACTGTCCGAGGGATCTGATGCCAGAGTGTAACCAGACCAAAACACCAATTTAAAATTGTGAGCACTATGTTTTTATAAAAAACATTATTACTTTGTATTTGAGATTGACCCATATTATTTTCATCTTACTCTTGACTCTCAAACAGGGAAGATTTAGGGCTGGAAACCCCAGAGATCAATCTGAATGTTCTCATTTCCCCAAAATTCATATACAAACTGAGAATATGTCCAAAAATTTAGAGATGAAGGAAATCTGTGTGATAGATTGCACTTCGTCATATAGCCTATAAACAGATATGTACGGTACATCACTATTTCCATCATCAATGTTTCAAAAAAATTGATCCATTACCACATATTGTTAACTGTCTATTTACTAGAATGTTGGAGTTCTGCATCCAGAAAGGAGGTTACAGAGGATGTACTTACAGTGCAGAAGAGGGTGATGTTGACAGCATCATTGACCTCTTGAAGAAAGTCCATCTAGGAACTGTACCTACAGGTATTGATTGATTGATCAATTGATTGAATGTTTGATTGATTGATTGAGGGAGTGAGTTAGTGACTAAGAGAGAGAGAGAGAGAGAGAGAGAGAGAGAGAGAGAGAGGGGTTGATTGAATGAGTAATTGTTGAAATCATGATTGATTGATTGATTAAATGTTTAATTGAATAGTTAATAGATTGATTGAGGGAGTGAGTTAGTGAATGAGATAGAGAGAGGGGAGGGAGAGAGAGGTTGATTGAATGAGCAATTGTTGATTTGAGAATATATTGAGATCATATGATTTTTAACATCAGCAGTAAATATCCTTTGATGTTTGATGGATTAGATAAGTTTTTGTACAATCTAATTTAGAGTGAAATCATGTAAAAAAAAATTGGGTAGTTCATTGTGCTACTCTCGCTTGAGTGCTTGCTTAGTGCATATTTATAATTTATGACCAATCTCTAAATCAACCAAGCTTATAGCTAAGTATGCAATTCATCTCATTATAGAGTTCTTTTCTGTTCACACGTATTTAAATTTTTATTGCATTAACCAATAAATTTTGAGTCTTATTGTGTTAAAGCTGCAATGGATTGGCATTTTAAAGATGAAAATCATCATATGGCCCTTTTTATTAATGTCATTGTTTTAATGATTTAATTTTTTTGCAGAAGAAGAAGCGGAAGAAGAGTTTGGATTTAGTCAAGTTGCTCAACAGAATGATCCTGAATGGAGAGCTGAAGACTAGATCAAGAGCAGCATCATCATACCAAGAAGCCATGAATTGATAAACCATATAATAGAAATGGCAGGTAAAGCAGCAGGAGTTGAAGGAAAGTGGAGACAATGCAATGTAGTAAAGCAGCTGTTTTTTAGATTGTCGATGTCATCTTTTAAATCTGATAGCAGAGCAAACAAGCAGACAGAAAAGATGAGCAAGAAAATAGGACTAGACATTTCTGTAGAACATTTCATTATAATATTCATTTATAAAGGACAATTGATGACCAAGAAGCTGATTAATGGGATGAATTACCATGCAAATTAACTGCTTTTTAAAATGTTGCCAATCTTGAAATTATATTTTGACATACTTCTATATTCTAAACAGTTGCAGTCTCATTGCAATCAATATATTTGATACTTGGTTAATATCTAATAATTGGTACACATTTTTAATGTTAATTTTGAAGTAGTAGAATAATAAAGTAAAGCTTTTCATTTCATTCCATGCATAAAATTGGACATATTAATGTATCGAGATAAGACCTCAAAAGGGCTCAGTAATTGTTGTCATTCTGCACCAAATTTTTAAATTTACTTACAGTGCTTCTCTGTTTCTAAAACAGTGAGTATTGCATACACCAGTAGCATAACCAATTACATCCATAACTGATTTAGAAGATTCTTGCCAAAAGTAGTGTGCAGTTGAATAACAAATATTTGATGATACAATGTACTACTGTTGAAATGGAATCTTTTTAATGTATACACACATTTTTACAATTTTAGTCTGCAAATACGAATTGAATTTATCAACATTCCATGCCTTTTCTTAGTAGATAATGATGTTCTGTGCCACGTATAAGCTGTATTTCTTTTTACTCTGTATGCTACATATATTCTTGTTGAACTGAAAATAGACTGTAATAATATGTCTTATTATTACGTGCATATGTAAACAATTGCATGAACTCGTAAATTTTCATAATCATTTGATCAATTTAGTCTCCACACTCCCTCTGATATAAGGAATATCAAGAAACATATCAGATACATGTATATTGTGTACTATGTACGTTACTGTGCCAGAATCTGGTTACAGTTATGCTTGTTGGATGCATGTTTTTTCACCTTATTTTGTTTTGGTTATAAGTTCCTCATTGTATTGTGTTTTTTTTTTGTTTACTTTTTTCACCCCTGTATATTCCAAAATTATTCTACATTCTCAAGTATTCTATAGCCTATTTTTAATGTGATTCATAACAGAATTCAACACAAAAAGTATGTTTGGCCGGAGCTGAAAAGGTGAATCTGATCAGTTACCCTCTGGCATTCATCTCCCTCATGTTTTACTGATATTTATCTTTCAACTTGTGTTTTCTTTATAATTTTAAGACATCATGCAATAGGTACCACAAAGTGCCTGAAAGAAAAATGGCTTTTTGCGATAGAATTCTATTGGAATAGTATTTTTTGTGGTTTATGCACAGGCCATTATAAGGTGCAAATTAAGGTGAATTTTGAGAAATGACACCTGACAAATTAATTTCATTAGACCTTAGAAACTTGGACTTTACAATTTGAGATTTGTCAATGATAATTTAAGAAAGTTTAAAGTTTTAAGTTCTGATTATTGATAAAAATAATAATAATTCAATATTAATGATTTAAGTCTGACTTTGAATACAAGGATTAGTGCTCATCATAATGACATTGTCAAGTGTCAGAATGCTAAGAACTTGTAGTATGTGTTATATGTTAAGTCAGAAATGGGTAACATTTCATGTGCACAGAGAGAATCCTTGCATATAAAACCATCTAGCTGCCAATTTAAGATGTGTAATTTATAATTCAATTTCTTTGAAAAATTATATAGTTTTGCTGATCGGACTTTAATAGATCTCTTAATCTATTTTTAAGTTATAGAACAAGGTTGCCTTGATCTTGAAAGGTAAACCATGGTTGATCACAGTCATGGATCAGTTGCAAATGTGATTTTGTTTATCATGTTTCCTTACAGCTCCAAACATCTTTTCATTTTAACACTGTTGTTCTTTGAAAATTCCAATTATATTGTGAGATTCAACCATATAGAAAGAACCCAACATTCTAATTTAAAATAAGATCACAAACCTTTGATAATTAACACATACATGTAGCTATTTAATTTAAATTTTATTTTAAAAAATCATTATCGTGTTTTATCTTCCTTTTTAAAATGTAAATTTAAACACTATAAGACTATTGAAAGTAATGAGTAACCTCTTTGACAAATAGGTTAGGCTTCTGAGGCTATTTTGTGCAGATTTTTAACAGAGATTTTCAGAACACTTCTATCTACATTTTTAAATATGATGAACACTATATTACATTGAATTTAACCATTCAAGATTTTTAGCATGATTAAGTATGTCTTATTAATGATGTTTATGTATTTTAAAATTGATGAATAATATTGTGAATGAGGGGAAATTACGTATTGTTTTTCATGTATTTACAATGTATTTACAATGAATTCACAATGAATAGAAGAAATAAACTCTTCAGACATTTGACATCTTGTATAGCAATTTTATTTTTTGTTACAAAGCATTCATAACTTCATAGAAGATACTTCATCATCTTGTTCTTTATGATGAATTCAGTTTATTCTTTTGTCAATCATGTAAAAACTTATTTTAAGGATACATCTCCAATAATGTAATACACTTGCAATTTCCTATCTTGCACCATTTCATCTGTTTAAAGAATAGTGTGCCTATTAATGAAATATGATACATTACACTCCAAACAAATGCCTAGATATTAAAAGGTATAATTACCAACAACGGAAGTGAAGGAATCTAATCAACATCTTGTCCCCTGAAAGTTGTGCAAGATTTGGGGGTTATCAAGGGAGTTTCTATCTTCAAAACTGCTAGCATTTGTTTTTTCATAGATAGGATTTTTAAATTTCAAGTTAATATGAAAACTTATTTATTTCAAGCAAAAGATATGCTTGTCAAAGGTCCTCTCCCCAGTAATCACATTGCTCTGCCTGTGAGTCTTTTATATTTCATATTTTTGACAAACAAAATGAATAAATGAAATATGTACAGGTTAGAATAAACAGTGATACAAACAGTCCATAATGCCTGCATAAACTTTAATGATTATCTTATATCGTAGAGCAGATACATTGTCACAAGTAATACACAGATTTTTAAAACTAACTTTCATCCAATGTTTTTGAACAATGTAGTTTGGGATATTTTCCAAGTGGTGGAAAGGTGGAACAATATATTTTGTACATAACCAAGCCTTACTTTCATCACATGTTTAACTGTAATGTGGTATTTAAATTGTCATTTGTATATATGTACTCTACCTCACTAGCAAAAATACAACAGAAGATATATATATATATATATATATATACCTAGATTCAACTAAAAGGTGAATTTTATTATTTTGTATTGTATATACGTATATCAGCACAAAATGACGTTACAGAGAATTAATGGATTCAAAATGTTAGTATATGTTTAGAATTAATTTGATTCAATTTGCATTTATGGCAAAAGAATGGTATAACTAACTTTTGTGTGTGATAAGGTATTTTTAGTAAATCCCCAAACTATTGATATAATCAAGAAAAACAGACATTGCCCTAAGTCTAACTTAGGACGTTAGATACCCAGGAGTTATACATATATAGATTTTCCACGTTATATTATACGAAAATGTGTTTTCCCTACCGCACAAAACTTTGTAGTAATATAAGTAATTTGGCGCCCTCTACGTTTATATCGATAGAATGCCTCCTACCCCTACGGAAATGGGAAAAAACTGTGCCGAAACGTTAAGGCGAATTGAAAAATTCGACTTAAAGTCGGCTTCCCCCTTCCGTCGAATATTTCGCCAAAAAAAAATCGCCTTGAGTAGGAATTATGTGTGTATATATATATATATATATACTGTATAAGCTAATATTTTTGCGTACAGATATTTACACGAATGAGAGACTCCAAGACATAATAGCGCGTCGTTGCTTTTTTCTCATTTTCATTTCTCACAATTTTATATATATATATATATATATATATATATATATATATATATTATACACAATGAACATAGCTGGGAGGGCTTATTGTTTGTTATAGTAATCATTCTAGTTGAAAAATCCTGTCAATATATTCCACATATTTTACTTGTGTAATCAGAATATTTTTTCCATACTGTTTGGTCTGAATGGTACTTTATCTATAGATTATAAGATGATTTTGAACCATTACAAGTTTGAATCTCAATATGGTCACCAATGACTAAAAAACCAAGGGTATGTCTCCTGCATTGTGATTACAATCAAATTCATCTTCTTGTACGAGGTCTGGTACCAGGCTATGTAAACTGAGTTTGTATTCTAGGCAACCCCTCCAATAGCCTCCGATATCTGCTTCTCAAGAGACTGCATCTGTTCAAGCATGAATCTGTAACAAGACAAGAACAAAAAAAAAAATCAGGTTAAAATTGGACAATTCAATGTCTTATCTTGTGCATAAAAAGAAGTCATGAAATTTAAACACAATAAACAAACAACAAAATCCTCCCACAAGAGATGAATATTTCTATTGAAAATTTAGACAAGTGTAGGTAAGGCAGCTGAGGTAAGCTTAAAGTATATTTCTACTTCATGTCTCACTTGGAGCTACATAGCTTATCCCAGTCTTGCTATTCCCCCTGGAAGGAAAATAGCATGAGCACTTTCTAAATCCTTTTCAGATGAACGAAGAGAAATGTGTCTTAATTTGTCGTCCAAATAAGTATTAAACATTCACCTGTTTGGATCATTAGGGCCATCATCATCATCTTCCTGGTCCTTGCCAGTATCTTCCGTAGGTTTGAGTTTCTCCATCTGTAGCTGTACAGCTGTGAGACATTCCTTGATGCCACATCCTCCTGCTTTCTTCTTATCTTGACTCAATGGATGTAAGATATGTAAGGCTGCTAGGAGAGCTGGGTAAGTCTGTAAGGCACCC
Organism: Heliocidaris tuberculata; assembly: GCA_025618425.1. Taxonomy (NCBI): domain Eukaryota; kingdom Metazoa; phylum Echinodermata; class Echinoidea; order Camarodonta; family Echinometridae; genus Heliocidaris; species Heliocidaris tuberculata. The sequence continues at coordinate 8,853,697 of CM046832.1, read as the reverse complement.
ACTGATACACATCGCTCAAGCTCATACACAAATGACCTGTAAGAAAACATACTAATATTGTTAAGAACAGATCATCAATATATGGAGCTTTCGATTCTCTAATATACTGCCATTTTTGTCATCATCTTCTTGTTGGTCCTACATTGAATATGAAGTTCAACACAAAGCATTAATAGTTACATGCAGTTCAATTTGATCAACACTTTGTAATATATATAATAATCATTTTGGAAACATTAAAAAACCACATGTTTACATTAGTAAAATTGATTCTGTCATTCTTATTATTCATAAAATCCATAACTTACTAGAAATGCAGGGCTCCAGAAAACATTAGGGCTAGATGTAAACCCAAAGAAAAATAATGAATAATTGACCATCAACTGCACAAAAACGAAAATTTGATTTGCAGATACAATCATTTTCAGTACTTGACATAATACTAAATGATAAAGCGACCAGTAGATATGGAATTAAAATCCAAAGCAGTGGAATTAAGATATTAATAACTGACTAACCTGAGTAGATCCTTGTTACTGGACACCACACCAACCAAGAACCCTGATACAAGAGGTAAGTCTCCAGACGACTGAGCAGGATCCAAGGTACCTTCAGACTTAGCCAATGTGTTCGTCATCTCACCAACACAGGCAGCCATGCTGGATGCCAGGACATCACCATGGAAACGAACGTTGGATTTGCTGCTGTTTCGAAGGATGTCAGAGACAGCTGGCTTGATGTTGGACAATGTCTGTGAGTAAAGAGAGTACATATTTTATACAGTACTTCCCTATATGCATTTTTCATAGATAGATGATCATCTATGTTTGAATATATCATTATGAATTTACCACTACCATTCTCTAAGGAACAATTTTATGATTCAATATTGACTTTGATACTTCTTGGTTCTGCTGTTACAATGAAACAGAGGACATTCTACATGTAGTTCCCACATGAGGGGAAAACCTTAATCCTTCTAAAGCCTTGTTCACATATGTCCTGGTAAACTGCCACAGCAAAATATAATGACATAAGCGCAATGTGCTTCACACTTCTGTATCTTACGACATGCAGATAAGAGAGTACTTGCAGGCCATTCGTTGCACTTGCCGTTGCACTTGCCATTCTTTTATACATTAAAAAAAAAAAACAGACAGGTTGCAGTTAACCACCTCATATGTGAACAAGCCTCCAGTCTCTCCCACAATCGCAAATTGCAAGCTAGGAAAGGGTGGAATACGCTATCCCTCAGATAGAACAGTATATGGGACCTCTGCTAACAGGAGAGCCATTCCTTACACATGTTAAGCAGCTCTGCATTTCTTGAAAAACTAATGGTGAAATCTTGGTGTAGTGGTATACATGTACCTTCACTTTATAGTCACTTGTAATGGGAGGAGGGACCCAAGGGAAGTTGCTTCCCTACCCCCCCCCCCCCCCCACCCCACACGTACCAGGAGGCTTGCAGGCTGATGAACCATTAATAATATCACTCACGATGTCAGGATTGACTCTCACTATTACACGTACCAGGAGGCTTGCAGGCTGATGAACCATTAATAATATCACTCACGATGTCAGGATTGACTCTCACTATTACACGTACCAGGAGGCTTGCAGGCTGATTAACCATTAATAATATCACTCACGATGTCGGGATTGACTCTCACTATTACACGTACCAGGAGGCTTGCAGGCTGATGAACCATTAATAATATCACTCACGATGTCAGGATTGACTCTCACTATTACACGTACCAGGAGGCTTGCAGGCTGATGAACCATTAATAATATCACTCACGATGTCGGGATTGACTCTCACTATACCTGTTGTATTTGAGGGATGTCCTTATCTTCCTGGCTGACTGTCTTTCCTACTGCCTTGATAAACTTTGTGAAGAGGTCTGCTACTATGTCCTGCTGTTTGGTATCGATGGCCGATCCTCCTCGTCCAAGGTGACACATGATCTTAGCCACTAGAGGGACAAACTCTACACTATCCTCTGTCAAAGGAATATATGATGGTGATTTCAAGTTAACAAAATTCAGAGATTCAGAGAAAAGGCAGGCCCCATCACCAGAGAAGCACACATTAAAGCTGCAGAAATTTGATACTTGGGTTTTTTTTTAATGAGAACAGTCTTAAATTACTTTTGTAAGTACCCTTATTTCATATAAATTGTTGATGATGTAATGTGATTGGCCACCACTAATCACATATGGCAACTTATTCAATAGTTGAGGTTGCCCAGCTGGTAACCAAAAATCAAAAAGTGAAGAAAGCTCCCTGATAAGTATGACTGAGGATTACTATTTTAGTCAAAATCACAATACTGCAAGAGGATGTCATCATTTTGAGAGCTTAATGCCTCTTCAATTTATCACAATAGGGAAGAGAAATGTAAATATATTATCATTACCTGTCTTGAGAACAAGATGGCAGAAATCAGCAAGATGAGAGTAGAATGAATCTAATCCAAGTCCAACCGTAACCACGTCACTAGTAAACCACAGTACAACCTATAACAGAATCATTTCGGTGGAATGTTAAAAAATGACTTGACATTTTCATGAGAAACTCAAAAAATTTCATAGCATGTATATGTATCTAATAAGATGCAAATGAAAACTTCAGAGAAGACCCAAGAGTACAGGTCATGAAGTCAATCTTCCTTTTCATAATTTTCCAATCCAATGAAAGCAAAATACCTAGACATATATTTTCAAAGAGCACAAGACATTGCAAAATGAAATAATTTGTCAATTGTGCACATAAGAACAAACAAATCCCCTCTCTATCATTTTCAGAAATAAAGAAAAAATCCAATCAAATTCATTTGTGAATCCAAAATATGTCCACGTAAATAATATGAGACTAATGAATTTATGTCTATACAATGATTTTCTTTTCCAAATAAGATAATGATAATAATAATAATAAAATCTCTCCTTACCATGAGGCAATCCTTGGCTAGTTTTCTAACCCCTTCATCAGCCTTCATGTTGCATTCTTCCCCTGAGCTCTGGGGTAGCAGAGATAACAGCTCCCTGTCACACCAGGCTAGCAGCTCATCAAACTGAGCACTAACATGACTTGATTTGCTGGATGTGGGACTATCAGGCTCAAAGTTCTAAAGAGGAAAGAAAATTAATGGGTGTTTAAATAAAATTCAAGTCATAATATTTGAACAAAGACAAGCATGATAAAAAAAGGAAAAAGAAATTGAATTGTTATGACACATAATTAGGCAACACATTACATGATACACAATAGAAGGAATGTCATAGTTAAGTGGTTCAATCGACGGACTGAGAGCTCGAATCCTATCCCAGAGCATATTTCCTTTGTCAAAAAACATACATCTGTGCTCGTCTCTATTCGTCTTGGTCTACAAAACGAGGACTTGGCAGGAAGAAATCATTGGACGCTTTGGGTGCTATCATATGGTAGTTAATATCAGCACATACAGTCTAATATATGTTGTTTTACAATTACATATGATTGTAAAGTATATTTCATAGAACTACTCACTTCAAGTGATTGTAGATGAATGATAACCCTGCAGTATCCTTGGATGATGCTGACAAGCATCTCATCTGACATCAAGCCATTAAGGGGTCCTGGGTTCATCAGTCGCTTCTCAAGCAATGGCTGGAAAATATTGACATTGTAACAATTCACCACTAAATCCAAAGTTTTTTCTTGTGACCCTGCAAATGATGGTCCAATTTCTGCAAACTTTGTCTTAAAAGATGTGCAAGACTTGACGCATGTATCATTAAGATACATGTCAGTACCTCTAGTGGTCATAGAGGGTTAGGGGTGGGAGTTTTGGGTATTTTTTCAATTCGGGAACCCGACTATTTTTCGGGCGGGTTCCCGGTTACCCGAAAATGATATAACACGAATTACAAGCCAATATTTACCCCTAAGAAGCTACAAACACTGTGGGAAAACTCCTTTGTGTTTGGCAACTGAAATAAACCATTCGAGGAAAAAACAAAAACAACAACAACAACAACAAAACAGGCGGAGGAAATCGCGTGGGCGCAAGACAGGATAGGCATAAGCCGCCTAAATCTAATCTGTAGAAATTGTCTACCGTCTAATCATGCCAGCGCGCCAGTGCCTTAGGTAGTCACGCGCGGTCAACAGTCCCTCGCACATGTTTATCCAAAATACATGAATGTACATGTACTTATAAAAAAGGAAGGGGAATACAAAGAAATCTTATGAAGAAAAACTCGTTTGAGACGATGATCATGATGATTCTTAATAATTTTGTACGGGCAGCTCTTGGGAATTTCGACATCGTGATCGTAGAAATCGAGTCACTTACTCATTTATACAAAGCGCCTTTCCGCCCAATGCCGCCGCGGTATATGAAAGGAAAAAAGAAAAAAGAAAAAAAAAAGGCGCATACCTTCATTGGCTGGCTGGCATATGACTTGTCATGACTTGTTATTAACGGACCGCTCATGAAATGACGTCACAAGCCCAATTTTATGAATGAAAATGTTAATCGCGCGCACTGTAGACATCCTTTGCTTCTCACAGCCTTGCTTTTCACTTTCGCATGAACAATGAAGGATATTATTTTGGATATATCGTTCATGTACTCTTAATCTGATTTCAGTAATTGGTAACTTCTTTGCTAAAGTTTCAGGATATTGTGACAGTGTCAGATCGTGATCGTCGATGTTAAAAATACCTGTTTAATAGTGTATGAGTTGTGAGATGCCACGTGCGAGTGTGGAGCGACTGTTGAATATGCATGAGTTTGTAAACTTTACGCCCGTTAATCGCTCATAGACTTATCGTTCACTGCAAAGAAGGGGGAAGGGCACTAAATGCAAATTATGTCATGGGTTCAATGAACTCTGTGTATACGAATGTGTAAGGTTATGTTTCACAGTGAGTTGAACGAATCAAAAGCGCATCACTGCAATGGTGCGCTAGAGCGCTACATGGATTTTTTTTACATGTAAATAGTAAATGGCTGTTCGACGTTCATCTACCGCCTTGTCGTGTACATACATAGGTGATAATTAAATACTAATTTTCGGGTATCGGGTATCTAATATTTTGACCCGGGTCCCGAGGCTCTCGGGCGGGACTCGGGTACCCGGTTTTTAGTCCCAGCCCTATAGAGGGTTGATATAATTTTTAAATTGTATTTTAGACTTTAAGGTATCAGAATATCTTTAATCACATCCTCCTGGCTGGAATATGTATGACTAAATGTGGAGAGCTCTTAGTCAGATACATGTAGGACAGAAAGGCATATTCTCATATATTGGTGTAGGCAATCGTTAAACCAACTCTGTTGATTGAGGATATTTCTGACAGATTTGATGCATAACGACGGTGTTTCATATGTTATACATGCTTCAATAAAGAGAAGGTTGAGTTCTGGAAAAGGTAAAAAATAATTGTGAGCATTCCCATTCTTTTTATATAAGTTTGGAAGATTATTATAGTAGAAATGTCCCCTGAAAAGGATTGCTCTTCAAATGCCCTCATATTCAAAATATATGTGTGTAGTCCCATATACACATTTCAGTGTGCAGTGCATGTGACTCTCAGCAGGACTGGGTCAATTTCTTTTCATTTTGATGATTTCGAAACCTTACAGCATACACCAATTCTTATGTGCTATATAATCAACCTTTCCCAATTGCTTTGAGACAAATTTTTTCAACAATGTTACTGTATGACCTGGGGCCCGTTGCACAAAACTTGCGTTTAATCGCAACTCCTAAAAATCAAACGCAAGTCCTTAATGCGCACTTCTGATTGGCTGAAAATAAAGTTGCGTTTGATTTTTCTGAGTTGCGTTTAAACGCAAGTTTTGTGCAACGGGCCCCAGAACTTTAACTTTACCTTTAAGAATGGTATATTGCTATAATTATGCATTCTCTCAGTTGCACAACTAACAAAAAAACAAAAAAAAACAAAAAAACAAAAAAACAAACAAAAAAACAAACAAACAAACAAACAAAAAATCCCCCCCAAACTAAACTGGTATTACATCATCAATTCTAATGTCCTGAGAATGTTCTCATACTTACCAGGACACCTTTGAGAATGGTAGACATTTCTTTGAGAGGTTTCCCTGATGTATCCAGCAGTAGAGTACGACATGAGTAGTTGGATAGTAACCAATCTAAGTATGCCAAGGCCAATCCTGGTTGAGGTTTAAAGGGTTCATTGAAGGTCACCTTCTTCTTCAGCTTACCTGACATCTGAACAAAATAACATAGAACTCTGTTCTTTTATCTATCCTTTATAATTCAAGCTAATAACAGCAAAGGAAGGGTTTGGGTATAAGTAATGAGACAGCAGTAAAAATTATTTCTTTGTGAATCCAAATCTTCTACCATACAACATATAAATCAGTATTTCAGCCTTTCAAAGTGTAAGAACTGTCTAGTCAAATACAAAGAAATTGATAGAGCAAGAATTTTGTTTTTGTTTAATAATAATAACAGTTCAAAAATAAACATGTACATGTACCATATGCTATAGATGAATGCTTAAATGTCTGTGATGGGTAGATGATAGAGTCAAACAAAAATAAATATGGGCAGTGCTCATGTGTACACATAATTGTATTTGCAAGTTCTTGAGAGCTCAGCTCCTGAAATATCATCTAAGCATAGAAAGGTTGTGCAAATCTACTTTTTAGCCCTGTGAATGGAACAAACATGTATATCCACTATACGGTATTACATTGTATATAATATCCTTACTCACCTGATCTTCTGACTCAGCCTCTTCCTCAGCCTCAATGCCCTTGTCAGTTTGATTGACAGCTGCTTCTAGCCAATCAGAGATGAGTCTGATGACATCATTCCCCTTGCCCCATGATACCAGGCATTGTAGGAGAGGACTGTATGCATCAGAGGAAGCTGTGGGATCCATGCTCTTCAGTTTAGACAAGCAACTATGGCTGCAGGATAAGATAATATATAAGATGGAAAGAGTGTGATAATTTCAACAATAGCAAAGACAGGACCATGAGACAAACAATATCTAAACATACACGGTTGTATGAATATGATGCCATTAATAATTAACATAAAGCCTATTACTTTCTGAGATGTCCATTGTAATGCTAGTAGTTTGACTATGTTAATCACTTACCTAAAAGCTGGAATTGATGATGCAGGAAGAAATGAAACAAGTATCAGAACAGCAGATAGAGATCTTCCATCCTATGGAATAAAAAAAGACAAAAGTATTAACTGTTATAAACATAAAAAAGAAAACCTCCTTTGCGATAACCAGAAAAGTGAAAAACAAGTTTTAAGTAGTAGTTACCTAACAGTCACTAGTAGATTCTGGTGTATAATACCTGGAGAAAAATTAAAATTACAAATGGTGAAAAAAGAAGCTAAGTGAAAAATCTTGGTAATGAGGACATATCTTATCAAACATTTTGGTATTAAAGGTAATAAACAGTAGTGGTAGCAAAATGAAAGTTGGCATGAAACTGCTCAAAAACAGTCTCATATTGTTCGGCTTGCATAAAAAGATACATGAGTGAGATAATCCGGTATTCTATTCACGATTTCCGGTGATTTTCAGTAAAATAATTCAAATGATTGAATATCAACGGTTACCTTATACCCTCGCTAAGGACCACCTACCCCGACGCTCCCGGCTCAACGGCGCACAGCGGTTCGCACACACTGTTTACATGTGTGTGAACTGTCAACGCGGTACCGCGCTTGTAATTCGATGTTTATTTTTGGGGATACTTTAGCCATTTCTAAACCATTTTTCTTCAAACAAACGTTACCTACGTTCGAAATTAATCATTTCACAACAGTATATGTAGTAATTTCCATTCCAGCTGACAAAGTAGTTAAATATCCAAAGCGCCACCTTTCCCACTACTGTACGATACCTTTAATGTACATCATAAAAATGAATGTTAATATATACCTTGAAAGTAGCAAGAAACCTGGGTAGATCTTTGCTGAATCTGTGAACAAGCTTCTGCATGACTGTCTGATTTACAGGCTAGAAAGGGGAAAGGTAATATAAGGGATAATAAAGTTTGTTTCATGCACTATATTCTAAATTTCTAACAGAGAAGTCACTATCTATTTTGTTCCTCTCATTTCGGAAGGAATCACAAGTCTGTGTAATGTAGTACAAACCAATCAATAATCTCAAAAAAATAAAGTGCATTGACTTCTGGAGTAGGGCAACAGACAAACTTTATAGACATTACACACACTATAACACTTTTTCAAAATTAACAAAAATAAATCTGTTTTCTATCCAATACGAATCCATGTGCGATACGATTTTTAATGGGAGAAAATATCTTGAAAAAGGCCTGAAACTTAATGTCTTTCTGGTGTGTAAAACAAGATCTCCCTCTTTAACAGTAAATAATATATAAATGCATTTACATGTTAACTACAAATCAAGTTTAACCAAATCTAGCTAAGAAATCAAAACATGAGATGAGGATCCATATTACTATCACTTACTTTGGCTAGTTGCTGAGCAATGCCAGTCCATAGTATAGCAATGATCTCCAGCATTCCATCAATCACATCGGTATCTTTCAAAGAGAGACCTTCCTTCTCTTCTTCCTCCTCCTCTTCTGTAGAGTTATCTCCACCTTCACTTAACATGGAGCTATGATGCTCTTCCTGGTTGATGCAGCCTCGTACACAGCGAGATAAGAGTAACATGAAATCCACTGCAGGTACACATACAATGAAGAAGTCACAAGAGAAACCCAGTTAAAAACTGCATTCTACTAAAGCTGTATATGTCGGCACTCGATAACACCAGAACAAATATACCAAAGACATTTATGAGAATATGCAGGTAACATCATATTTCGGTTATATTTGATATAATTTTGTGAATTTGAATTAACCAGCTATGTCTCTAGATATGTTTTAAGGACTTGTAAAAGATTCCCATAACAGGTAGTTTTGAGGTAATGATGCTTCCTGACACTGTAAACAGATATGTACTTGTGAGCACACTAGTGCAAGGGCCAGATTATATTGCTATCAGAGTACAAGAAGATGGTTTGAACTTTACATTGAGAAACTAGGACATACCTGCAGTGTCAACGGACATATGCTTGTGAGCATACTGGTAGAAGACCCTTGCTGCACCTGGGTTCATACAGATAAGAGCCATGACACGTTCTATCTGAATGCCAGCATCACGATCCGTTGGCTGGAAAGACTTGAAGAGCAGATTGACAAGCCTACGAGACACAGGAGGCAAGTCCATCTCAAGTCTAGCTAGCAAGTCTTCAACAGGGACAATACTCCATACCTAGTGGAATCAGTACAATGTATTCAATACATAAATTCCCTGAAGTGTGAATACCATGTAAGAATAGTACTAACAATGGTACTTCTAAAGAACTTCTAAAGAATAGAACATTTGAGCTGGTTTGACTGTTGTATGTTTTATGTGTTCTGTTCGTAAGGCAAGTTCAAGGCATTCCATACATTACAGACATCATACAAATTTGTAGAATACCAATTTCATTCTAGGTTAATAGCCCTATTAGAGCTTGGATCAGACCAAATAATAAGGAAAATGACACTTACGATGTTCATTTTTGTTAAGATATGGGACAGTAAATGACCAAATACCTTGGACTTGCTAACATATATCTTGCATTTCAACAACATACATTAAAGGACATATATCATTTAGCTTTCTCCTATTGGAATAGTTATGAAATAAGAAGGTCAGATATCTAAGTGACATGATGTCCTCAAATCATAATAGTGTAAGATTTGCAGAGCTGTTAAACATCTAGTGAATCCATCTCTTACCTTGATTGTCTTGAGACCTTTGACCTTTAACAGCAGGTCAACAAATGCCACAATGACCTTCTCTGAGGTGTCATGGATGAAACTTTTGAGAGAGGGAAGCAAGTTCTTGAGTAGAGGATGGCTGAGAGGATTGTCCATGACAAACATCAAACCCTGAACAGGATTAACATGAAAAAGAAGAAAAATGTAAAAACTATCACATTTCTTATAAAAGAAAGTAAGCTACATGGAATTAGGAATTTCAACTAACCTGGAACCATATATGATACAAAATTATTCATTACTGTTGTTATATATTCCATGATAACAAAGTCATATCACTCAATTTGGTTATACCTTGTACTTCACATGACAGAATTGAATCAAAAGCCAGCCAGATATCAAAATAGAATATAAACAAAATAAATCATATTTAAAAAGACTTCAATAAAATCATATAAAATCCAAGTATTTTAAAGATAGATTTGCATAACAACTTTGATTCATATTAAGTATCTTCAGCTACATTATCATACCTTGAATACAGCAACTCTGACATCACTAGAGCTGGTATCAAATGCCATGTCCTGGATCAACTTGGTCAAAAAGGTTGTCAAGACATGGGCTGGAATGAGTTCCCAGAACATTCCTAAGATCCTACATACTCCTTGGACACCGGTCACTCTCAGCACTGGACATGGGTCATGCAGGAAACCCTTCACAAAGACATACAAATAAATACATGTGAATGAATAAAATACCCATCAACCATCCATTGTTTTTGTTATACATGTGCACTGTGGAAAATGTTAGAATAAAAATGACTATTCAGAATGCCTATGGTAATAATTTGAAGGTTTGGGACCTATTAGCAAAACACAATCAATAAGTAGTTGTTGATGATTTTTTTTAAATAGGTCCTAAATAACAATCAATCTCATATTTCTCATCAAATGCAACTGTTTGAAGGTTATGGTGTTCTCTCAAAAGAGTACAGATTAAATAGGATATAAAACCAAATTCATTGAAAAATACTGTTGCCAAGCAAGGATACTGTAATTATATGCATGCTGAAAAAAGGTCAAATTTACAATGTTTTAACAGTAAATATTTTCTTTCAATACTCTATCTTTATAAGGGAAGTACCCTGGTAATAAAATGAAGTAGTGTACCTGTAGAATGTCAATCTGTTTCTGCAGGAGTGCATCTGTCTCTTCTTTATTAGCCTCAGGATCCTGTAGAGGGAATGCATCGATGAGTAGAGCTGCTGCATTGGCCCTGACAGAGGCATTAGCAACCTGGAATAAAGTACAAATTGACATCACTGTAAATACAGTTAAAATGTGCTTTTAATCAGGATGTCCAGAGTAACAGGTGGTCTAAATCTTCAGCTGTCTATAAACTCAAGCCACTTACACTAAATCTTATATCAAAACTGAATGACTAAAGTTACAGGGTTAGCGATGATTTCATTTGTATAAATAGAGAATCTTTCTATCCATCCCCACATAAAAGAAATCAAAGGATAACAAATATTTCATATTACCACAGAAAAGAAACCTCCCGGGTCTTATTATAAAAGAGTTTTAAAAAACGAAATCCCGAATATTAGCCAATTTTAGTTAGAGCTGCTGTTATCAATTATAAAGATTGGCAAAAATATTATTGCATTTCAATGCATTTGATCCCCCCTTTTTAAATGCAATTTTTAAAACAGCATTTTGCCAAGGGGTTAGTTTGACATACATGACTTATATTCATGGAATACCTTGCCATTTTTGAAGAGTTATTAAGTTAACTGTACCTTGAATGCTCTCCACAGTATTGGTTCATACAGAGTAAGCAGCATGCTGTCTACTCCTTGATGTCTCTTTTGCTTGGTGAAATAGCTCAAAAGCTGAAAGTAAAACCAAGAAATAAGGAAATAATATTATATTATTCAAAAATAAACATATGTCTCCTTTATGCCAAACATTCCTTATGCAAAATGACAGAATTTTGATAGAATGATATGTGGAAATAGCTGCATTTCTGCTCATCAACCCCAGGTTCTTATCAAGATTCTTATCAAGCTTGATACTGACCTTGAAAACAACTGAAATTGAAAATCATTCAGAAAGCGATAAGCTAACATTTGACAAATGTGAAAAAAGTTAATGTGACTCATATTAACTCAGTCTAACTTCCTTTGTTAAAGTCGAGTTTAGACTGAGCTATCACCAATTATCAGGTTTAAATTTTTGATATGGACCTTAAACTTTATGTAAATTCCTAATACATTTTCTTATTACAACAATTTAAAGATAAGGTTGAGTTCTAGTCATGCAATTACATTGTAAAAGAAACTGTCTCAAAGCAATTGGGAAAGGTTGATCATGTCTACATATGAAACGGTGTATAATGTGAGTTTTTGGAATCATCAAAATGATAAGAAATGACCCAATCTCGCTGAAAAGCACATGCACTGCATGCAGAAATGGGTATATGGGACTGTACACACCAATGGCATGAATGTTTGACTTGAACACTTCAGATATTTCCCGTCATATTTTTAATATGAGGGCATTTGAAGATCAATCCTTTTCAGGGGACATTTCTGCTATGATGTTCTTCCAAACTGACATATAAAGAATGAGAAAGGTCATAAATTATTTTAAACCTTTCCCAGAACTTAACCTTCCCTTTAAACTGATTTTATTTCATAATGACAACCAAAGGAATAACACTTCTCATGAAGTATGAGGAAATGGTGAAGGGTTTCAGACACCCAAGAATAGCTCAGAGGAATTCCTGATAGTGAAAGGTAATCACTCCCATGTACGAATACTGATGAGATGTACCTGTCTGAGTGTGAGTGAAAGGTTACGTGTTCCTACACGCTTTGCATGTATAGCACAGTGCATTAGGTCTTGAATGCAGTATGTCTCTAGTTTGGCTGTCACAGGGGCTGTAGAGTTTCGCCATGCCTTGAAGTAAACCTCTCCATAATAATTGATCATACTCCTACAATACCAAGAAAAAATATAATTATCTTAAACATATTCTACACAATGATCTAAAAAAGAACTTGGAACCACACTTCTCGATTGGTATTGGGCATAATTTGGCAATAAGAAATCTACAGGAATATTTTGTTAAACAGATGTTCTATTGAAGAGAAGATAGTGTCAACACAAATAACAATTTAAAGGTAATGCAAAAAATAGGTAAAAGCCACAGGGTTCAAAAATTAGAATTCCTTATTTTCTTAATTGCTTAATATACTTTATTAGAGCACAACATCCAAAAATTTTACTCCAGAATGAAGGTATTTTTGAGAAATCACATGATCAATATTTAACTTTCAGGATTTATCTATCACTAAGATTCTTGTGTTAGCAGTCAGGTAAAATAAACCACCAAACCTTATCTTGGACAATATGAGAATTGCTTTTTAATGGCTGAGTGAATACAAATCTGAATAGATTTAGCTTGAGACAATGCTTACTTTGGGCAAGATGGAAGTTGATTCTTGATGGCTGAATGGAGGCGCTCTACAAGATCACAATCCAGGCAAAAGAGGAAGCTCAAGAACTTTCGCCCCTAAACAAAAAGAAGACATATGTTAAAAATTATTTCAGTAGGCAAAACAATTCACTAAAAGCATATCAGAAAGTTTTTGTTCGGAACCTGATGGGACATTGAACACTAAAAAAGAGATGTATCATAAAGAACAATCTACAGTTCATCAATTATGCTTGACTTGAGATTCCTTCAGGAACTTGGAAAGCATTCTTTGAAAGCATATATGGAAGGTTAAGAAAGTGATATATATTGAAAATATGACATCTTAATAAATTTTTGATGTTTGGATCAAGTATGAAGTAGCAGTAGCTCTTGGTTTCACATAGAGAGTCTGGCACTAGAATCTGAAGTTTGGAGCCTCATATGGACTACAAAAATAGCATGGAAAGGCTTTAAAAAACAAAGGAGAAAAATATTCAGCATGACAAATCAGGCATTTGCAATCAGAGTGGTATTCCTGCTTTGCTGATTGCTAGAGATTTACCTCATCATTCTTGAGGAAGGTGGAATTGATGATGCATTGCTCAAGCAGCTCTTTAAGTGAAGAACTACTGTCATCAACCAGGGAGAGTTGAGAGAATGATTCCCTCATGGAGTAAAGAAGCTTCACATCCGATACCTGTAAAACAAAAAAGATTGCAAAAGAAATTTTACAGATATCACTAAAATTGGTCCTTATTCTCCTTGGAAGTTCAACCCAGTTTTTAAGAATACAGCAGTATGTGTGATCTGATATTTTTGTTCATTAAAATGGTACTAAAATCAAATTACAAATGTCTAATTTCTGAATGCTTCACTTTATGCTTTCACTGGTTTTATGAGAAATATCCATTCTCCTAGAATAAACAACAAAGTAGAATGAGTTCTGTCAAACTTACCATGCCGTTTGGCTGAAGAGTATTCACCAACAAGTACATAATAGTGTTTGGCACAAGCAGCTCTCGCTCAGCTAAATCTGCACTCCACCTTCATAAATTAAAGATAATCTCTATTTCATTCGTATTTGAATAACATGAAATTGAAAACTTTAATTAATACAACACATGGAAGATTGAAGACAATAGCTGGGGCACAATATATGTTGCAGAGCAAATCAACCATGCTCCTTTAAGAACATGCCCTTCATGAATAAAATCTCATACTCATAATCATCATCTACATTTTAGAATATTCACATGGAAACAGCTCACATCTCAGTGTGAGAAGACCCAAGAGGTTGTTGGTCGACAAGATACTACCTACTATTTGATTCTCTCATGCATTATCAATGTGACTTACCACGTGTGGCACAATTTAGCAATGTTATGCTGCAACTTGCTTGCAGAATCAGGCAGGTCAAGAAGAACACCTGATTGAGAAGATGAACAAGAAAAGGAGTAAATTTCATAAGCTATTTATGAAGCTAAGTTATTTCATTTATTTAAAGTCAGGAAAAAGGAATGAGAAACAAGAGCATATTAAGCGATATTGTGTCTCACCAACTCGCAAAAATAACATGAATTTACCCCAAGTGCACCTATCACCCAAGTTTGGTTGCCATTGCAGCAACATGTGCAGAGTTATGTGTCATAAGAGAGTCTTGCAGGTAAACTTTTAACATATGACCTCAAATGACCTTTGACCTTATCATGTGACCCCCGATGGCACCATAACATGCAGGTCCCATTAGTGCATCTACAACCCAAGTTTGGTTGAAAAGTGAGTGATGGTTCCAAAGTTATCTGTCATAAGAGAGTCTTGCAGGTAAACTTTAACGTTTGACCTGAAATGACCTTTGACCTTACCATGTGACCTCTGAAGGCACCATAACATGAATGTACCCAAAGTGCATCTACCACCTATGTGTGGTTGCCATTGCAGCAACATGTGCCGAGTTATGTCTCATAAGAGAGCCTTGCAGGTAAACTTTAAACGTATGACCTCAAATGACCTTTGACCTTATCACGTGACCTCCGACGGCACCATAACATGAAGTAGCCCCAATGCATCTATGACCCAAGTTAGGTTGTAATCCAAGCAACTGATGTGAAGTTATTTGTCAAAAGAGAGTCTTGCAGATAAAATTTAACATATGAAAAGAGAGTCTTGCAGAGTTGCAGGTACTCTATAATATATGACCTCAAATGACCTTTGACATCATCATGTGACCTCCGACAACACCATAACATGAAGATACCCCTAGTGCTTCTATGACCCAAGTTTGGTTGCCATTGCAGCAACAGTTGCCAAGTTATGCGTCCTAAGAGAGTCTTGCAGGTAAACTTTAACATTTGTGACGGACGACGAATGGACGACAGACGGACGCCATTTGGATCCCTTAGTCTCGCCTTCACCTCCGGTGGGCGAGACAAAAAGAAGAAAGGGAAGAGAAATGAATATGAACGGGATGGAAAGGGGGACAGAGAGAGTTAGAATGAGATAAAGAAAGGGAGACCAAAAGTAAAGACTACTGTTGATGAAAATTCAATTTAACACAATTTACAAATACAGGATTAAAAAAAAAAAAAAATGATTTACATAAAGAAAATAATCTGAGAAGGGCGCTGTTCACTCACCATGTAGAACTGTCATAGTTTCAAGCATCTTGTCTACAATGACAGGCTTCTCTGAACCTAGGCAGCATGTTCCAACAGTAACAACCCCTTGAAGACATTTTAGAACATCATCCAGTGTAGACTAAACATATAAGTGAAACAGAAAAGTAGAGGATGAGATGGCATTTGATTTATTGTTCTGAAAAATAAGGTGGTTAGAATAGAATCCAACAAAGAAAGGGCAGAATAACTTTGTATGTGGAAAATCCAACATGCCAGTAATAAGATTTCTTCATGACTTAATTCATTCAATGAAAAATAAAATGAATTGCAACTTACATAACTGACATCATCTGCTCAGAGCAAGGCCATTAACTCTCATAACTGAACAGAGTTAATGCCCATTTGGTTCTTAACAAATGATATACAACCTAAAATGAGGACAATACCTGTTCAATGGGGTCAGCAGATGGATTGAGTTTGGCCAGTGTTCTAGCACACAGGTCAAAGAGTCCACTCCACAGCTTCTCATGTTGCTTCCTAGACACACTCAACAGTATGTCACTGATGTTAAAGTCATCTGTCTTGGATTTCTAAACAGGAATAATGATAAAAACGATCATCAATAGATGTGTGGTAGAAAGTAGACTAAAGATATCCTAATGGAACTTACAAAGTAGTCAATCAGTGCCTTGGAAAAGTTTGATTGCAAACATCTTAAACATGATCGATAGTGTTCTTTATAGAATGAGTGATTGTTATATGCCTGTGGTATCCAAAGTGGTCAATTAGTATAGACAGCATAATGAAGAATTTGAAAATAATTTCTACAATATGAATTTAGTAAATCAAATTAAATGTATAAGCCAAGTACCAACACAAACATAAAAGAAAATCTGCAGATTGAAGCAAAAAACATGTGAAAAATATTTCTTTAACTTCTGAAAGGCACTTACATGTTTCTCCAGGAATTCTAAAAAGGATTGGCAATCCTCTGCTTGGCAAGCTGCCAAAAACAGCTCCTTCTCCTTGTTGCATGTCACCATGGTGATGATTCTAATTCACAGAAGTAACCTCAAAAAGTATAAAAGGAACATTCCAATTTAAAGAGGAATATAGGTACTTGTATTATTTAATGTTTAATAGCAGTAACTTACTGCTACAATTTCTCACCCCCCCTTCCCCCCAAAAAAAACAACAAAAAACAAAACAAACAACTCTTAAATTTCTTGGCAGCAAAGTATCCCCAAAACAAAGGCCTCAAATACCATTTCATTAAACCTTCCTACATTGTGTGAGCTGCCAAAGGGATTACCTCACCTCATTAAGAATAAAGTATGAGGTAAACCGGGGCTTGAGAATAACTGGTGTTTGCTGCACACAGGCATTCCCGAACCTAACCCTCAATATTTCTGTTTTAAAAATTATTTTTCCCTTTTGATTTCATCCAGCCACGATTTTAACTTCAAGAAAACTTTGTATCTGTAAAGAGGATTTTGAGGAATCTACAGAGATTTCAGTAAAACATTTGTCCCTATGTATTTTCACTGCAGTCTCAAGTCTCTTGACCCCCAAAGCTGATACAATAAACTCACTCAAGTAAGGCCAAGTAAAATTGATTCCTAGTTTCTCATCCGGTTTTTTGAAAATGAGGAAGGGGGGGGGGTTGGTTCATGTTATCTGATATTTGAATTTTTTTCTGTACATAAATTTCAACATTAATTTTCTTAACTTCAGTTAATTCATTTTTACATGCAAAAAAGAGGTTCAAAACTAGATGGAATGGCATTATATTACAGATTTTTGTTACCCCATTGCCTAGATGTCCTCAAATTATTATTTCATTTCAAAACAAAAATATCAAATAACATAAAAAAGGAGGTGGGCTGGAAAAAGTAAGGAGGGGACGAGGAACAAGAAACTTATTTGGCTTAATCTATCTTCAAAGCTTAAATGCAAGTAATGCAACAATTCCATTTTTTAAATTATAAGCTGGAAAAAGTCTGAAAAAAAATGTTGTATGCAGCCATCATTGACCATACAGAAAATTCACTTCCATGTGGGCTGGAGACTAAAAATAGACATGACAGAAAATCCAGAGTTGAAAATGTTTATTTTACTTAAATAAGAATATACAGTTTAAATGGTAGATCTATCTAACTGATCTCGCAAGTGCATATATTGCAGTCTATGCGTGCTACGGTGTGAGATATTAGCACAATTAAATTTAGCATGCCGCGTTGGAACAGCTCAGCGTTGCACTGCTTTGTACTCTGTTTATCTACAGCATAGCAAAAGCTTCACGTGAACAGTAAGTAAATCCACATCAATGTCGCCGTAAATTGTAATTTTTTGTGTTTCTCATGATCCGATCGTTGAACTGTTGAAGTGGATGGATCACTCGATAGGCTGGAACTGGAAGAGGAAGAGTTCAGCAAACTCCAAAGGTGGTTTGCAAGGTTCCCCGTACGTGGAAATGGATGAATCTTGCCCACTGATTTTTTTTGTTTACTTACTTGTCTCTCCGTAGGGGAGACTGCTTCCCTTGTGTGGCTAGATGTTCAATGTCAAAATTATTTCATACATGTAAAACATCAAGCCTGTGGCGTGTGGCTAGTGACCTAGATCTAGTCCTACTACTATTAGTCCGATCAATGTTTTGGCTGTCAAGTGTCTGTGTACTCATTTAATTAACATGATCAATGCAGACAAATTTCAGAGTTTTTTCATGAAACATGACATAAAATCAGACTTTTTCTAAAAATTCCTCAGATCTCTGAGAAAGTCTGAGTCATGGGCGCAAATCCAGGGGGGACAGGGGGACATGTCCCCCCACCTTTTTGAATAATCTTTTTTTTTTGCTTGTCAGAGAATTTCAGAGGAAAACTAGACCCCAAAAATGTGATAACCTTTTTTTTTTTTTGACATTTCGGACAGGTACAAAAGTATATCATATACCCCCCCCCCCGAATTTTAAAATGGATTTGCGCCACTGGTCTGAGTCAATCGATCCAACAACTAGCCCGACCAGCCGTCTGACAAGGACCCACTAAACTTTCAATGCGACACCCCTCAATGTCGCTAAAAACAATGTACAAAATTAATTGAAAATATATGTTTAACTTTTAATTTTACGATATACTCACATAAAATCGATTGCTTGGATGGATTTGTTGAAGTTCAATCCCCAGCAAGCCATCAGGCAATGTCCACAGCCACAGGGAATAAAATTTCAACTTTTGACTGCCAAACCTGTCCATTGCTGAACTAATTCAAAATAGTCTACTAGTTACGCACGGGTGTGGCCTTTCGAAGTGCAGTGATTACATTCCGGGTCACTTCAGCCATGGCATTAGCTCAGCTACTGTGTCTGTTGGCAGACAACGCAATAAATCACGGTTTTTGGTATGTTGTAAGTTGTTCAGCTAAATTTCAAAAATCAATCAATACTACTAGACGAACTTTTATTGAGTTTAATTTGAAGTTCAAAACTACTCATAGCGATTTTACTATACTTCATGTGTAGACTCTAGGCAGTCATACACCTCAACATTTTCAAAACACCACTGCACAAAAGTCACCAATATTCACTCAAAATCGACATTTAATTTACAAAAACCGACACTAACATATCCATGAAATACAACAAATTCAATTCACCGATGTTGGAAAAGATAATTCTAAAAATGAAATTTACTGTCACTTCTGGCGAAACGGGGTATCGCAAGTCATTGTGTACATTTCCTAATCACCGCGAGCGCTGACATCTCCCCACCAAAAAATTTGGTCGTGAAAAATTCGGTCCCTATCGCGCACACGTAAAAGTCCCGATTTTCCGTGTGTGCGATCGTAGAGATTGATATGCGTGCGCGATACCGAGTTTCTTTGTGGACAAAATTTTATTGGCCGAGTTTAGTCTAAAACAAAGGCGCCGTGAAAACAACATGCGATCGCGAACAAAATTGGCGGAGATTTCTTAGGTTTTGGACATGATTTCGACTCTGAATTTCGCTGGAAATATCAGAAGTGCTTTCTAATGGCCATTTAATGTAGGAGTGAGATTTTAAAGAGTTGAATTTGAAAGGAAGTATTTGAAATAATTATCTTATTTCTCCCCCCATACCTAAGTACATGCGATAGAAAATGACTAGTATTCTTGCATTCGTCCCGCGTAGTGGTCAATATGACCACTATAGTATTACGTGGTGTGCTTCACTAAGCTTGTATTAAGTTGTACATCATGTATAAGTGCCCTAGTCTAGACTCTATTTAGATCTAATAAATTTCAGGGAAAAGCATGTAGTCTAGTTCGCAACTTCTTCTTCTTGTTCTTCCTCCGGTGGGCGTCGGAGATCAGCTCTGCCACGCTGCCACGCTAGCAACACTAGAAAACTGCCGACTTGTGTATATGGTGGTCGATCCAGTGTCCGAACACTGTTCAGAAAATCAAGGATAGCAAATAAAATATCAAACGAATATCTGTCAAAATTACATAATGAATGCTCAAAGTCCTACAGAAAAAGAAGTTGATGGAATTTTAAAAAGACAACGTAGATTTAATACGATATTCCCTTCTGAGTGAACCCCTTTCCACCGACGCGGCGTTTTGGTTCCTTGAAAAAGGTACTGTATTTCCGAACGTGTGAAACCTATGGGAAAAAGACACAACCTTTGTTTCAATAGTGTAGACTCTACTGTGGTTTTCATACGCGGTGACACGACATTTGCTCCTGCGACATTTGCTCCTCCGTCTTTATCTCGGAAGGTCAAAGGTTAAGGTCAAGGTCATGATTTGTTTTTTTGTTAAGGACAATGTGAAGATCAGGATTAGGGTTAGAGTTAGGGTTAGGGTAAGGTTTAGATTTAGGATTAACATGGCAAAGTTAGACTGGAGCAATTGTCGCAGGAGCAAATGTCATGGAACCTTCTTCATACGCGTAATCCCACGTGTATGAAAACCCATTTTAGGCGCTTTACTGTACACGTTCGGTAATACAATCTGTTCGGAATTACAACCCTTGACTATACCATGATGTAGTTATCCAACAACATGCATTCATCACAACATTTTCTGTACAGTACGCGAAGTCTAACGAATGGGACCAAACCAAATAAATCGAAACTGTTAGTGTTAATATACCAGTTGATCTCGCATTTCCACCAGAACTAATCATTTTCTTTTCTAAAACAACTCAGCCTTTGAAACAAGAATTACTCTCACACAGTGATATATCACAAAGAAACACAATCTTACCTTTCGGAACAAATGAAATGGATAAACTTACCGGGTAACGGATATGAGGAGTAAACAGTTCGAACTTCGAAAAAGCGCGCGCTGTTCCGAAGTAGACCGAAACTTTCCGATAACGGGGATATCAATTAGTCTACATTTTCAGACTGTTATTGTGTGGGAACGTGGATGCTCAGTGATCAATGATGGGCACAAGACATCTACTGTTAGTGCTCCATCTGCCCTTATGCGAAATTGTCTACTTTTTTCAAAGCAAATGGACTGATTGAAAAACTTCCTTCAACTTTAAAAACTTAAATTCCATACATTAATTGTTAAAAGCCTGTTCCACATCATTAGGCAATCCTGCACTATAGCGGGATATATTCCCAGGATATATTAACAGGGCTGTCAACTTTGGGGAACTGCTTGAAGGGAGATTCGTGATTTTTTTTCTCTTGCCTCCCCTCCAATTTTTAGGGTCTCTTTTGAAGTCCAAAAATCTCTGACAAGCAAAAAAAAAAAAAAAAGGTCCTCAGCATTTTGGGGTCTCTTTTGAAGTCCAAAAATCTCTGACAAGCAAAAAAAAAAAAAAAAAAAAAAAAAAAAAAGGTCCTCAGCATTTTGGGGTCTCTTTTGAAGTCCAAAAATCCCATTTTACACGTTTGGAGGGAGGTTTTTTCATAAAGCGGGAGATTTACATGCTTGGCGGGAGAGCGGGAGGAAGGGCGTCGTGGCGTGAGACTCCCTCCAAATCCGGGAGGGTTGACAGCCCTTTGACCTTTTACAAACACACACACACACACACACACACACACACATACATTAAAAACATTCACAAAAAGAACATCAAAAGAAAATGAAATATTCTTGACAATAAACGTTATTTTATTCAAATTTTGCAAGATTACTTGGTAACTTGCAAATATATATACATGTGACATTATAGTTCCATAAACTGTAAATCTCATGAATGAATGAGTATTCATTTCAGCACATATGAAATTTGCAAGCCATCAGGCCAGAAATTCAGGATGTCACATCTAGATAATTTTTATTTCATGTGTAATAGCTAGACTTACAATACACACATTAGTACAGATAATAAAGAATGGTATACACATCAAACCTAACAGGATGAAACAAGCCTTTAAATAACGAAGGCTTATTGCTTATCCTGTCCAGGTCCAGTATATACTTTTATCCCTATTCTAAGTGACAAATCCAATCAATGAAAAATACACTTTTCCCTTCAAAAAAAATATGCCATAATAAAAATAGTATTAAATAAGTGATAACTTTTTTTAACAAACCTGTAACTCAAAATAATTTGTAATTTCTTGAATGAGGACCTAACATTAGGTTACCTTGAACACTCATACAGGTTTAACCTTCAAAGAGCCAGGGCTGGGGGTGAATTCACCCCCTCTGGACGCATGTCACCATATATGTTTGAGGATATTTTTTTTGTGTGCTGCAAGCTTTCATGAACTTTTCGCCAAAAGTCTTACAAAACCAAAACGGACATTTCTCCATATGTATTGTATACACTTCAATTTCGCGAATATGTGAATAATCAGTTAGCGATAATTCAAAATCTGTTTGAGATATAGATATGCAACTTTACAGGCTTATTCTTTGTAAGATAATCTATCTGTGTGCTAAGTGTATGCAGAAATTTTCATCATTTCATGGCCAAAATCCCGGGGGGGGGGGGGGGAAGGGAGTGGACCCCCCCCCCCCCCCCCCAAGCTGAGAGAGCGCCAAAATGACCTGGCCTTTTTAGGGTTAAAGAAAAATGGGCATTATTATCAATCCTCTTTGGAATGTATCCATGAATAAAATTTCATGCTGTACTTGTTAACATAATCAATACTTTCAATTTTCTCTGTTAGACAAATAATATCTATCATCTAAATAAATCACCCAAAAAGAAAAACCATTTTAAATATTGTTATGATTAATACAATCTAAAAATATGTGATATATATGATAATGATTTGAGAAAAGACTGATGTGACAAAAATGTAATACATGTACTTAAAATACAATATTCTGTAATATTGTGTATTTATATAGTGCATAAATCAGGGCATGGAATTTTTGCTCAAATGCAATATAGCAAAACCACATCAGTGAATTAGCAAAGAATTAAAGGCAACATCTTGTTGTATCACATAACACTATCTACTGCAATTATGCAGCTCAGGGAAGAGTGGAAAATTATCAATAATTCAGTACAATAAGAGGAAATAATCTCCTTTTTCCAATTTTCTACAGATTTGGTGAAAAATAATTGCACTCTCTATCTTTAATATATGGCTGTCTTGTGATTTCAGTCTACAATAACATCTTCATCAACAGATGGGAAGACTTCAAAGAAAGCCTGTGATTGAAAAGAGAGAGAGATAAAAAAGCCAATGGTGAAATAGTAATCACAAAACTATCATAGCCACTGAGGGTCCCATCATCATGTAACATATTTTTTCAGGTCATCAACTACCGAGTGATAAAACATTATGAAACCTGGCAGATAGTTGAAGCATCTTATTATGAATAATAATACCACATTCAACATGGCTTTGGAATTCATCATTAATTCATTCACATATGAATTCACTCAACATAGTGAAGTTTTAAACTGTGGAATAAACCAAGTTGAAATCAAAAGATGTTTCAAGAAATGAGGCTTGAGGCTAAAAAATTAAATGCTTGGGGTGAAAAAATTAACAAGAAAATATATCACAGCAAAGGAACAGGAGAGTGACCTAGGGTTAGCCTCATCCCTGGTACTTCATAGATGACCTCCAACATGGGTTCTTGTGGAGTGAAAGAAAAAAGTTGAACATCATTAGTGGTGTCAACAGACTTTGTTATTGGAGAGGGGATGTGTCATGAGGGGTTGAGACCATTTTACGATCCCCATTTCCCTGTGAAAGATCAAATATCCAATTTTCCTCTTCTCTCTTGGTACATATTGTTAAGTCTTTGATTACAGGCCTCATTACTTTCTTATTTTCCCACCCACACTCTTATGAATGATTTAATACATTACTCTTGAAATAAGTAGATTATTGCATAAAACAAACATAATCATTTTGAGCTTCTTCCCAATCCACAACTCTATCATATAGTATTACACAAGTGTAATACTCTTTACTTTCAAAATGTTGTAGTTCGTGCATATCAAACAATGCTTTTAATTGTTCATTTTTTTTTTCCATTACAGGTGCTTCTTGGCACAGGACCTGTTATGCAAATACGGTATCTCAAGACAAGCTTGAGCGCTTGCAGCATTGTGAAGAGCCGGGCTCATGTCGACGTGGTAGGAAACCAAAATGCAAGGAACTTGACGGAGTAGCTTGGGGGGTGTGTACTAGATCAAAGATGAGTGCACTTAATCTGAACACTGTAAGTGTTTCTTTTGTCAAAGACAGAGTTACCATCATCGAGGTTGTACTCGGTCATTGTATGCACTTTCATCCGGAAGTGCTCTTGAAACGCTAAGGAACGTATTACAGACAGTTGAAAATGAAGTTCTCCTAGCTCGGTTTTACTCCCTCACTGTAATTGACTTATTGTCAACAAGGAAAGTCATATTCGTTATCACAAACCATGTTGGTTGAAGCAAGTTTATAATGTCTTGAGGGTTGAGAAAACAACCCGTTGTGATGAAATGAATGACAACATCTCACAACCCTTTTCAAATCATTGAAGAGCAAACAAACGCAGAAGCCGCTTTACCTAGGGGAGAAAACAAACAAATCTATGTGAACCTGCTGGGAGGCCGAGATTTTCTTGAAAGTCGTATTCCTAGATACACTCGAAAGCGGTTAAAAGGCCAAATTCTATCAAGGTTGCCAACCCTGAAATGGGCCAGGCATAGGGAAGACTTCTGTCCTATATTCACCATCAGCTTGCAAAGAAGACTTACTAAACACTGCCAAACATAACCTGAGAAGTTCAGAGTTGTTGCATCGATCCGCAATGTGTGTAAGAAAGTCAATCACTTCTTTCCTAGCAAAGGAAAGGAAAATACAACAAAAAAAAAAACCAGTTCTTGTCAAAGACGACCGGATTCTCAGCTTGATGTGATAGCCAAAGTAGGCATTGTTGATGCGATGGTTTCTTGTACAAGCAGCAAGTTCAACTTCTGCTGTGGAGACAGTAAAGGATCTTGGATTGTATTTCAAAATAAAGTTCTTGCCCTAACTGAAGGATATGACAAAGTCACTGTTGTTTTTGACACTTACAAGCCTAATGCATTAAAGACTGCTACACGAAGAAGATGGAACCTTGGTAAAGATCCTGTCAAGTACAAGGTTTGTGACGACACACGACTGAAGTATATTGGCACCAAAAAGTTCCTTTCCCATGAGCAAAACTAAAGATGAGCCAACGGTCTGTCTTGCCAACATAATTAGATGTACCAAATCTTCACAGAGGATCACTGTATCTGCAACTGGAAAAACGCAGTGAAACTGTGGTCTAACCTTACACCAAAACACACATGAAGAAGCTGACATAACAATGATATACCATGGTGATATACCACACAATATAAGATGAACAAAATAACCTTCAAGAACTCTTTTTTTGTATGCGCACACTTATTGTAAGAGAAAGTAAGCATGATAGGGGTATTACTTTTTTATTCTTATGTTTAAAATTTGATATCATTCGATGCAAATTTCACCAGGTAGACTTGGATTTTCAATCGTTTATTTATTTTCTTAAAATGAAACAAAACAAAAAAATTGAGAAAAGGGGGAAATTAAGCTGAATTCAAGGGGCTTGAAATTAAGATAAGAAAGATAGGGGAAAATGATCTCGGAAGTAAAGATTTTTTTTTTAAATTGAAAAAAATGTTTACGATTTGCCACATTTTGTGTTTTACATTATTCCAATTTTTTTCAGTATAGCATGACAAGGGTTAGTTTGAAGATAAAGCAAGATACCTTGAGTGGCTTCTATGGGCATATTATCTTTTCTTGTTCATGTTTAGTTGACCCATTTCAAAGGCAAACATAGAGTCAATTCCATTTCCAGACAGGATGAGAACGCACAATCATTAGCATTATCGGTGCATCAAAATTTTGTTCATAGACCTATGTGGAATGTAAAACTTTAAATGCAAGAAGAGTTTTTCATATTTCTAACGTGATGTCTTTCTTGTTTTTTTTTTCATGAAAGAGAGCCATTATGTATTAACAGATTTAATTTGCTCAACATATTGTCTATTCGTTATTGTTGGTTATTTTCTAATGAGTGAAAGTTATCATTTTCCTGATTACAGGAAATGAGGAAATAACAATTCAAAAGGAAAAAAACTGATCTCAGAAAACTAATTATTTTATCGTATTATTGCTCCATTTTTAAAATTCTTTTGAAATGTTCTATTATGTATCATGAGATGTTAAAGAAAGACAAAACAAAATCTTACATCAAAACATTAAAGGCAGGTATACATATCAAAAACATGAAACAACAGTCGCGGCCCTACACTGCAACTAGCGCACCGAAAGCTTTTACTCCGTCCTGCCTAATTTGCATACGTGACACCGCTACGGAAGAGTCTCAGCTAAACTGTGAAATCTTGCCCTAGAAACAACCAAATGAAATGAACTAAACGTCAAATTCCAGAATAAGAGTGGCTCTAACTCGTAATTATTATCATTCTTAGTCAAATCATGTTTAAGTTTGTGAAAACTCAGGGAAAGGAGGAGCCATTTCTTTTTTTTTTTAGTCTGAAAATGTAGCAGTATTTTTCATATTTGCCATCATTGCGCAAGATCGAAACTTTCAGATATGAAAAATCAAAGTATATTGAGGGGATCCTCCAAATATCTTTACATAATTATCTGTCGAACGGTTATGTCAGGAAAAAAATCGAAGGCAATGTCATTCATGAACCCTTGACTGTTCTTCGCGGAAGTTGAAATGTAGTCCCACGTATAGCGGTCCATGCAGGATGGCTTCCACTTGAGTGTAGTCTCGTGTACATGTACTACGTAGATGTACGTGACGGATATGTTACACTCGACTCAGCGGTGTGTTGGACTGCCGTGATAAAACATGCTGAAGTAAAGACCGATATTAAGCTAAAGAATGACATAGATCTAATATAAGATTAATTATTAAGAAATCAATTAGGGTAATGCTAAAATAAGGTGGATTGCTGCAACTGTACAACTCACTGGATCGGACCGTAGCAATTTTCCCCCCCAGTTATAAAAAAAAAATCTACCTCGCGCGCTGTATTACAGTGGTCACGTCGACGACCTTGACCTACCTGCAACGCACAGACAGCTAGCGTCTATGCATATGCCAGCGCCATTGGGCAGTGTACAGGCTAGGCGTACGTATACACACACGAGATCGAGAGTAAACAGGGGGCGTTTCACCAAGTGTCTTGTCAGTGATTTTTACCGACAAATTTGCTCTCAGCTAATCGGATTGCAAGGATTTCCGTAGCTTATAACAGTTATTGCAACTTGTCCTTGATGACAAGTTTTATGAAACAGGGCCCAGGAAACAGCTGATCGACATGACCGCAAACTGAGGCAAAAGCATGACGTCGGCTGAGTGCATGCGCAAAGAGGCTAAATTGTTCGAAGATAGTTGTACGTTTCCAGGTTTTTTATGCCCTTTTCTTCGATTTTTTACGGCAGTTTTAAACAAAACTACTAACTGCGCAAACTTGAAACTGCCCAGGGAATGAGACTGGAATTTAAAGTCTAGCAATATGTCAATTGTTTGCATATTCATTTTGTCCCAGACTTGTGTCGGAAAAAAAACAAAACCTCTTTTCATGATACTCTGAAACAGAAAAATACTCGTATCTCAAAAAATGCTCAACCGTTTTCAGTGAAAATTCATATGAAGCATTATATCATAATTTCCTATGAACTCTGGAGTTTTCATGATTTTTAATGCCCAAATAAGGGAGCTACAAGAAGGTGAATTTTCGAGGATTTTTGCTCCTCTCTCAGCACATGGCCTCTGTAGCCGTTAGGAATTCAAAAGCTTTTACGACTTTACAAGGAGTTAATTGCAGTGTAGGGCCGCACCTGACAAGTGAACATGTTGATCTATCAGAAGGAAGTAACAATGTTTTGAAGAGAGAGGAAAAAAAGATACATACAATTATGGAGAGCGAAAAGGGGAGGGAGTGAGAGAGAGAGAGAAAAAAACAAACAAACAAACTGAGACACATACAGATCGTACAACAGCGAGATAGAGAGACAGAGAGAGAAAGAGAGAAAGAGAGAAGAGAGAAAGAGAGAGAGGAAGAGAGAAAGAGAGAAAGAAAGAGAGAGAGAAAGAGAGAGAGAAAGAGAGAGAGAGAGACAAGGATTTAAAATAAAAATAAGAATAAAAGGAAGTGTATAATACTGGCCCCCACCAGCAAGGTTTTGATGTGTGAGGGATGGAGAGGACAGTCAGAGAAATAGATGAGGGTGAAAGAGAAAAGGAGAGAGAGAGAGAGAGAGTGAAAGAGAAGGGGACGGTTGGAGAAAAGTGAACAAGAATTTCAAAGGATGGATATATTTATCATTACATCAAGAATCTAATAAATGCGCAGTGAATTGAAGGTAGTTATCAATTACAAATTATTGAGGAACAGACCAAAAAGTACAGAGAAGATGATTTTCATTTGTGGAATGAAATGAATGAGCAATGTGGGAAGAAACAGATGTGATCAGAGAGCATTAAGTAAGAGCAAGAGGGGAGGTTCACATGCACAGATAAACGTTTTCTTTAACAAAGATGGAAAAATCAGAAGGGTTTTGAATGTGTTATTGAACTGCTAAATAAATGATTGTAAAAATCAGAGTTTAGAATATAAGAGAGAGAGACAGAGAGCATACATTATCATACTACTAGAAACAAACAAAAACAAAGAAATAGGTAAAATAAAAAAGTTTAAAGAAAAGAAATACCCAAAATATTTTTGTTTATACAATTTCCAGTAATATATTTTGCGCAACAGGGGATTTTAAGTGACTGCCTACACATCTGGTTATACATCATGTTCATACAAACTATAATCTATTTCATAATTATAACAATTATAAAGCAATTTCATTAGCTTCCAGATAACACAGATGGCAAAAGGTTTCATTCAAATCAATGTCAATATCCTGTAGATACCATAGAGAGCATTAAAATATTTTAGGAAAAGTCCCATATATCCTCTAATTTTGTATTTTTTACATTGTTCATTTCACAAAAATCCTCCCCATCAAACATTTTATTAATTCATTTTGTTTATATGTCTATTCTGTAGTTATAAGTATTTTTTAAAAAGTAATAATTAAAAATCACAAAAAAGGCAAAAATTACCTTTTCTAAATGCCTCTAAAATGACTATGGACACATCTTAAAATTTGGAAACATAGTTTATGGTTTTATGGTTTCCAGAAACTCTCAAGAAATTCCCCATACATGACCACTTGACAACAGACTATATGGATGTAAAAAGAAACATTCTCTAGCTATAGCTCTCACCTTGCAGAGGAGGAGAAGTTGGATGATGCCAGATGTACAGCTCATCTCTCTACATGAATGCATGCTCAGCATGGGACAACCAATGTCTGCTGTTCTCAATCCAAGGTTTGCTGCTATGAGTGGACCTATCGTACTTCCACATGGCATGTCATTCCTCACTACAAATTCCTTTAGAAAATGACACAACATAGAGACATTAAATAACATCAGATTAATTTCATAATATATCTACATCCATAAGAACCATATCAGTTTCTTCAAACTATAAACATTCTTGTAGATCATAATCATGAGAATTAACCTAAATGTTGAATGAAGCCATGTTTACAGAACTTTGAACATAAATCAGCACCATCTTTTTTTTGTTAAGCAGCAGTTCTACCAAGATAGATTTCAATACATTTATTTCATCTATGTTTGAAAATTTTTAGTTTAAACCACACTATGCAAGTTGTAAATTCTGGGGAGCTGTAATTGTGAATGTGTAGAATATTATTAAAAATGTAAATCTAAGTATGTACATATACTACTTTTCTTCAGTTGGTTAAGTTTGTTACTGCTCCATAAAACCTATTGATATAACTGACCACTTTTTTATTTCATATCTAGCATGTAGTGAACAAAGCATGTAGAATAGTCTACAGAGCTTCTCACTTTCACACTCTTCTCACCTGAAGTGGGACACTAATCTTTTCTGCAATCAGTTTGAGAATAGTTGATGAGACTGCTGTGGTTGCATAGCGTTGATTGCTATTGATCTTCAGAACTGGGCCCTGAAAAAAACAAGGAAAATTAATGACATAATGCTATCATAAACAAAAAATAATCAATTCAGTATAAAGCCCCCCAAATATATCTGCTACAGTTAAAGAATAGCAAGATACTCCCAATGCTAATTAGCTACAAAAGTAATTTTACCTTTCTTAACATTTAAAGTCATACGCATATATGAGGCAAAAAGTAATTATAAAGCCTGTCTGTTTGATAAATCGGTTATTATTTTCTTCATCATTTGTAAATAAATTCAAATCTATCACAGCAACATTATTAAAACATTTTGTAATAAGTTGTTTTAATCTAAAAATCATCAGGGTACCATCTTATAAAGACTCTCAGTTGCGATGGATTTGAATCAATCACAATTTAAAATTAATCGCAACTGTGTACTTAAGACAGGAGTTGCCACTGATTTAAGGTTGCTATTGAATCAAATCAATCGCAACTCTTTATAAGACGGGCCCCAGGATTCCATTTCATTTACTCTACATGGCCTCTAACAGTAGGTGATGGATTACACAATGTTCTATGAGACCAAGGGTGGGCAGGATACATCTTCTGATAGCTATAATACAAGGAAAGTGGGTGTACAAATATCTGCTGCATCTTTTTACTCTGTTGTCAATTCCCTACACTACTAGTAAATGGATTCCGAACTTTGACCCTCCATTATACCTAACACTATCTTAACCTAAATCTAAACTAAAACCCTATTGCAACCCCAACCCTAAAACCCAGTCATTGGAGCATATGTCAGATCACCATTACATCTTGTTCTCACCTTGTGTAGATTAACTCTGTGATTCTCTTCATGCTTTTCTCTGTGATGAAGAGAAGGAAGTGGAGGAACAAAATTAAATAAAGAAAAAAGGAAAATTTAAAAAGTACATCATCGATTTAGTACATTTCATTTTTATCCATGCATGACAGATCCAGTTAACTGCTATTATGGAGCCATCGGTAGATGAAGACTAAACACATGAACTGTTTCAATAAAAAATATGGAACATTTGTTTCAGCTCACTGTCATTTCACAGGAAAAGAAAATGCCAAAAATGGAGCCTGAATTATCGGTCTAGTCAGGCAATAGTTTTGTTCTTTAGTAATGTAAGTAATGTTAATTTCTTTAGAAATGTAATATTAAGTTCTTTAGTAATGTTGATTTGCTTTGAAACATTTTGTTATAGGTGCTATATAAAATTTTCATATTATTATTATTAGTATTATCATTATCATTCTTAGTATTATCATTATCATTCTTAGTACAAAATATAGAATATAACTGCAATAGTATTCCAATTGTGACATCCCCCATTGACATTTGTTCGTATCCCTTAAATAATGATTTCTATACTTACGCATAGTTTGGATGGACTGCATGAGCCATATCTGCACTGAGAAGGAATGACTTGGGGACACACTCTTCAAAGGCGGTCTGATGACTACCTGCAGAGATCCTTCTCATGAAATATTCAGCCAAGGAAGATTGAGCACCTTGGGCACTCACTGAACCTACCTACGTAATTGTTTTGAAAAAGATTACAAAATAGATTAAAATTAAATCACACCTGATAATATGAAGGCACATGTTCATTCAGTTCATCTACAATGCACTGATAACAATATCATGACTTACATTTGTTTTTTTTTCTACACTGGTATATCTTATTGTCATTATGCCAGATTGACGTCTTAGGATTGTTGTGAACACAATATGACCATATACCACCATCAACTTATGTAACATTTTCAAATTGCTGTAAATATTGTACATATTATAATGTATTGTCTCTTGTTATTGGTAATTAATACAGTCATAACATATTATACCATATCATTTGATTAAAGAAATCATACATTTGTCACATGACTGACACATTGCTTATAAAGGCCTTGCATGTTCAGTATAATGTGGCAATGAAAGGACATCAACATTACTTCAGAATACATGAGTTTCTATCCTTGCAATACACTATGTATAAATATTTATCTTAATGTAAAAAAGCACTACAGGATACAAAAAATTGTTTGATTTTAAATTGATCTTTGAATCAAATGTTTGTTACCTCTTCATTGTCAAAGAGCATGACAGCTCTGACATTAGTATCCTCCTCTAGACTGTTGGGAGTTTCACATGATGCCATTAGGCTCTGCACAAAAGAAATGAATCAGAAAATATAACCATCTTTATCCAAATGAACCTTGATATTACTCTAATAATGTTATTGATGGTATCAGTATCAATGTTATGTTACAGACAAATTTGAATTGCATCATTCAGTATGGCTTTGGACTATACAGATGCAAGAGGAACAAGTGAATGAGTAAATTACGGGATGCATAATAATGTCCCTGCCAGAAGTGAAGATCTTTGGAATGGCAATAATTTTTGCAATTTCTGATAAAGAATAGAATAGAATAGAAGAGAAGAATAGAGGAGAATTAAGTAGCATTTTTAGTGATTTTGAATAAATTTGCAAATTTGCATAATTCATGAATTTCAAAATTCTGTGTACAAGTTTGGAAGCCCCCACCAAGCCCTCTTAGATAAAACAAACAGAATCAAAATTCGCTGTGAAATAGAGGAGAAGTAGCATTTTTCGTTGATTTTGAATAAATTAGCATAAATTTGCATAATTAATGAATTTAAAAATTCTGTGTAGAAATTTTAAAGCCCTCACCAAGCCCTATCAGATAAAACAAACAATCAAAATCCACTGCGAAATAGAGGAGAAGTAGCATTTTTTGTGATTTTGAGGAAATTCACATAAATTTGCATAATTAATGATTTACACATTTCTGTGTAGAAGTTAGAAAGCCCTCACCTATCTTTGGCAGTCAGAGCAATCAGAATCAAAATCGGCCAAGAAATAACAGAGAAGAAGCAAATTTTAAGATTTTGAGTACACATGTATGGAGCCCCTTTCATGGTCCCTTTTGTTCGGCGGGGACAACGGCAGAGACAAAAATATTTGTGAACATTTCCAAACGTTGATGAAATTGGTTTTCATGATATTTGAATTATGTTACAATAACTGTACGAACATTGTAATTACTGCAATCAATGTTACTAATATCACCCAGGATAAATTAATACCATAACAACATTCTTGCAAACAACTGCACCCTTTGTAAATCTAAATAATTGGTTAATTTCATGAAGTCATAAACTCAAAATCATCTGACCTGAATTGCAGCAAAGGAGCAGAAGAGATTATCCAGTCGAGGTGAGAAAATGAATTCTTGTAAGGCTCCTCCAACTACCTGTTAAAGACAAAAACATTACAAACTTGATAACTAAAACTAACCCCAACATGTTCCTTTCTGTTACTTTCGTTCAAAGAAATTTAAATTATTAAATCCATCCAAACAAAACAAAACAAAACAAAACAAATCCAGAGGTAAAAGGCTTAAGTTCACAGAAATTGGTGTATTTATTATCTTTTTACGTACATGGCATATTATGTTACCCTTATGAATTAATCTAGAATGCCCACTAGATCACGGAATATTTCACCATCAAAAGTAATCATTATTTGATATTATCTTAACCTTATTAACTTAATGATGCTATCTCACATCAAATTTATAAAAATTTTGACTTCTTAATATGTATGTTTGTGCATTTTTATACACCTTGTCCCCTATTTCAATATATTTCATTGAAGATATACATGTATGCTAGAGTCAACATCAATTACATATCAAGAAGATGATTAATTATTCCCACTCCATTAACTGAATCATGTTGACCATCACACAAGGAGACAAGGTCTATGGAAATGTACAAACACATGAAGATTGTGAATAGTCATAATCGAGATATTTTGTGTGTTTTTCATGAAAGCAATATATATATATATATATATAGATCCTACTAAAAGGCGAATTTTTTTTTTTTATGTATGAACATATATCAGCGCAAAAAGGACATTACAGAGAATTAATGGATTCAAAATGTTAGTATATGTTAGAATTAATTTGATTCAATTTGCATTTATGGCAAAAAGAATCGTATAATAACTACCTTTTGTGTGCGATAAGGTATTTTTAGTAAATCCCAGAACTATTGATATAATCAAGAAAAACAGACATCGCCTTAAGTCCAACTTAGGACGTTAGATACCCAGGAGTTATACATATATAGATTTTCCACGTTATATCATACGAAAATGAGTTTTGTAGTAATATAAGTACGTTTATATCGATAGAATGCCTCCTACCCCAACAGAAATGGGAAAAAACAGTGCCGAAAACATAAAGGTGCATCAAAAAATTCGACTTAACGTCGGCTTCCTCCTTCCGTCGAATATTTCGCCAAAAATATATATATACATTTATATATACATCTCCCTTTGCTGGATCAATTTTATTTCAGCATACGATCTAACTCAGCACTTAATACATCATTCTCTTAGAGGTCAATGCATGCAAGATATGATAATATAAAACATTAAACATACCATTCAATACGTATGATACATTATCTGAAGAAGTTTGTGACAACACACAAAATAGAGTTTCAAAGAAGGTAGTAAATATAGTAGTAAAAACAGCTACATACCGCAGGTTGTGTGTCTGCAACACAGAGCTCAAAGTCCATGATATCTGATGCAGAGGCTCCAAGTTCATCTGCTAGCAAATTCATCAGGATGGTGGAATGCTTCTCATTCTGCTAAGAAAAAAAAAGAAAGACCATAATTACACTATCATATCATTTCAAAACAGCATGGAATCACATCAGACTGTAAACAAAGGATACAAATTTCAAGTCCCCCATCTGCTTTAACTTGTTTCCGATCATAGAGTTTGTCTTTTAATCATATCAGTCACCAGACAATGGGAAACAACAGCAGCCACATAATCTCTATTTTTTTTAAAAGAAAAATTATCAGTTCACCATTGCTAATTATATTTTTCAAACAATATCATACACTTTATCCAGTTAGATAGTTTGAAACTCATGATTGATAAGTTTATGTAAACCTTTCCAATATGCATTTACTCACTTTCAAGATCAGTGAAAGTGTTGTGTGTTTTGCAGTTCTGTGCCGAGTGTTTTTCAGTTCATTACTTACCCGAGAAGGCACTGCAATTTCCTTGCCATTCTCATCCACTACTCCTTTCTCAAGCTGAGCTGTGATGCTAGTTGCCAAGATGGGCTTCCTACAGTAATACAAAGAAAACAAAAATCAAAATCTGGTTAAATTTGGGGCTCTGATAAAATATTTCTACTCTAGCTTCAACCTTTGATACTGCACAAATGTGTGGACATAAAGAAGAAATGAAATGACTAAATGACTGTGGAATTAAATATACAAGATAATTTTGGAAAATCGACAGTCACATTTTGATCGTAGTTCAAATGAATTCCAGAAGGTTGGACTTACTTTCATAATTTGAACTTAATTTTTGAACTTGAAATTGTGCAATCTGGTGCATACCAAGAGAGGAAATTCAGGCTTAGGATTAACTGTATCTGGGTAGGTGTGTTATGATTTGATAGATAATTAATTACAATAATTATATTTTTCTTGAAAAACACAAATAATTGACACCCTAATAAATTTGCACGCTAACACAAATACACACACATATTATTGTATTAAGTATCAAACATTCACACTCACAGTTCAAAATTACTTCAGTTTTTAATATGGTACTCACAAACTATATGCTTTTCCTACTTTTCTTGTTTACTAATACTAATCTCTTTAACGAGAGGGTCTTTCTTGTCAATTGATGCCTTATCATCACGCGAGCCCCGCTCCACATAATTTTGATCCTTGGAAGTAGAAGCCATGATTTAAGTTCCTCTTGTGAAGTTCACATCAGTAAATAAACAATTCAAAACAAGTACCAAGATGGTGCATAACTGTGTTGGAAACGCGGAAGAAATTTATCCAAACGAACTCGAAGTCCCGCTCGAAGTACCACTCGAAGACACAGCTAGCAGCTGAAGGAACTTGACCAACGCCGCGCGATACATGCGAGACCGGCTATCGCCCCCAGAGCTTCCCCGTGCCACTCGATTGCTAGCCCGGCGCGGCTGCTTAGCAGTGCACTGCTAGGCCGCCACGCACTGCAGCGTGAAACCTTGGGGGCGTTTCATGAAAGGACTTGTCAGATATTTTATCCGACAAATTTGCTCTCAGCCAATCAGATGCAAGGATTTCAGTAGCTTATAACAGTTGTCGGATGAAATATCCGACAACTTCCTTTCATGAAACGCTCCCCAGAATACCGGATTGGATAGTCTTTATTACCAGGCGTTTTTAGACATGAATAATAATTGCTCGCGTAATGACCAGCTCCAAACACGTTTATATTTTGATAAAAAGCATGGTACGAGACTAGACTGTGTTTTTCATTACCCAGAGAGTAAAAAACGCGGAAAGTGAAAAAAAAATGTGAGAAAATGATTTTAAAAAAGCGGAAATTCGCGTAAACGCGGAAATTTCACATGCCTGATCATCCTTCCCTAACAAGCAAACAAACAAAAACAACAACAAATAACTACATCCACTAATAATCTTCAGTATATTACTAAAAACATGAAATTTTAAAATCATATCCTAGTTTCTATGAAATACTTACATCTCATTCTCTTTGTTGGGGGCAAACCCATCATTGACTGCCCTGTTGAGATGTATGGCCAGATTGGGGACTCTCATAATTGGTCTCTCAACATGGACCAAGCGATGTTCAACCTTGTCATCTTTCTGTTTGGAGGAAGAGAAATATATAGGAGTACATGAAACTCTTAGATTCCACTCACAGCAATGTATTCAACAAATCATTGATTGCTTTTCACAGATTATTATTCATTATTTATCATTCCTTCAGTTGATTTTGATACATTAGATGCATAATTTCACCACTAAACTCCATATCACATTTTCTAAAAGCAAAGAATAATAATTATGAGGTATTCAATGAGTGGCATGAACCCTTCGCAATTTCCTAATGGACCGTTTTTTAGGCTAGACAGCTTAACCATAGAAAGATGGCAGTGTAAACTCACCCTGACCATCACACGTCCAGCGACGGTCAGATCTCGATCAAACCAGGTGTTCCATATCCCACCTCCGTAAGTCTCCACTCCAACAGAAACATATCCATGCTTCTCTATCTTAGAGACAGGCTTCACCTGAGAGTAACCACAAAAGTGAGAAGTTACCAAAAAAAGGTGAAAATTACAATTTCTAAATTCTTTACATCAAGAAGTAAAGAATTATTCAAAACTTATATTATCATCTCTTGTTTATTGTAAAATTATAACCTTTTAATTTTGCAATTGCATCAACAAGAGAAAAAGACAGTTTTCCATTTCACAGGTCAAATGATAAATATTTAGTCAGAAACTGTCAGCCTTTATATCTTCAGATACAATTGTGAAAATTATTGAAAAAATATTCTCCACTTTGCAAAAACCAGGCATGTTCTTACTACCTTTCAATAAAAATGACTTGAAGAATCAATTCAAAGTCTTACCTTATTGTAATGACAATTACAGTAAACACTACTCATTTTACAGAGCTTTAAAAGGATCTACCTCCTGAGATTAAAATCTGGAAGAACAGAGAGGGAGTTCCTTTTCAGGGTATTTCTACTTACTCTTAGACATGGACTGTCAGTATGAGCTCCTATCATAGTGAAGCCATTCCCTGCAGCATACTTTCCTCCAACAGCAAATGCTATCAGGGTTGACTGGTTCCTTGTGAAGAAATACTAAACAAAAGAAAGAAAAAAAAAATCAAACAAGATTTTAGTCAGTTACTTACACATATATATTTCAAGAATTATCAAATCTTACCTATTCAGAAAATATTGCTGGAAGCCTGGAGTGCTGATGACAATGGGTGCAAAAGCATATATTTGTTTAATTAGTTTGTACTTCAATTCCTATCCCCTTCCAAATATTCTTTGAAATTTACTATTTGCTTAACCCTTACTGTACTGGGGGGGGGGGGGCATGGGAGCCCCCCCTTATACAAATTTCGCAGCCCATTTCGAACTGCAGCATTTCCCGCCACGCAACTTTCAGACTTTTTGCTTTCAAGTCTTGTGCATCTTTTGACACCACGATGACAAAAATAGGTCATATCCCCTTCCAAATATTCTTTGAAATTTACTATTTGCTTAACCCTTACTGTACTGGGGGGGGCTTTATGTCAGCTCGAAAACGAGAATTTTTTAGTTTTGTGTACAAAACGAATGGGAAACTGCATTTCCTCATGTTCCTTCTTTATCACCTACAATTTCTTCTTTAAGCTGTAATTAACATTTATTCTAACTGAGTATTGGTTCATATAACACTCTGAAACAGCATTAAAAAAAAAATAAAAAAGTTAAAGTTGAAAAACAAAAAAATACTAAAGACATTCGTAAAACAATAGAATAAAAAAGAATGGATATCACTTTCAAAAAGAACTTCTTGCATTAAAAATTTATCTCCAAGGCCTTTCTTTAGTTGATTATCAATCACTATGCATATTTATGCATATAATTTGCATAAATTAAGATTTACATAAAAATAACAATGGAATTGTGTTCTTTACGAGATTCTCAAGGTCCATGCAAAATTTTGCAGTGATCAGTCATGTCGCGGCTGAGATCAGAGGCCCCCCGTCAGAGAGGAGCTTGAAATAGCCAGGTATATTAAGGGTTAAAGGGATGGTTGAGTTCTGTCTGGGAAAGTTAAAAAATAACTTGTGAGCTTTCTCATTCTTATTATGTTAGTTTGGAAGATTATCATAGTAGATTCGTCCCCTGAGAAGGATAGCTCTTCAAACGCCCTCACATTCGAAATATGACAAGAAACAGTTCAAATGTTTGGGCCGAACATTTGTGTGTAGTCTCATATACACATTTCTGTGTGCAGTGCATGTGACTCTCAGCAGGATTGAGTCAATTTCTTATCATTTTGGTGATTCCAAAACCTTGCAGCATACACCAATTCTCATGTGCTATATAATCAACCTTTCCCAATTGCTTTTAGACAGTTTCTTTCACAATTCAATCTCATGATCAGAACTCAACTTTAAGTATCATTTCTAAATAAATTCTTTCCAATATTCAAATACACGTTGACAAGGTGACAATATCATGCCTTTCTTTTGATCATACTTTAAGTTTATATGACCTAATTAGTAATTACCTTCTTTTTTGGATGAAGATACCAGGTTTCTTTTTCTTTGAGTTCTTCAAATCCTGCATCCTGAAGTTTCAGACGGCATGCTTGTACAGCTGTATAATGACAGATAGCAGGTATAGATATATAAGCTACATTTACATATACACAGGGTAAGTATTAGGGGTCGATTTTCACCATAAATTGTTATGAGGTAGGCAATATCCTAATCTCATGAATACAACATTCATATCTAATATTTATGTATTTTGCAGATAATTTTTACATTTTTGTTTTCTGAAGGTACACTGTAGTTTCTTTGCTATTAGAAGACTAGTAGACCTACATGGTACATGTTCAAATGAAATTAATACTGTGGTTTCCATCCACCAATCAGTACGTTTCCAGCACTTTGATGCACTTATCATAGTTGCTCAGCTAAAGCCGAGGTAAAAGTATGATGGCAGGGCCCTCAGCGAGAAAAGTACATAATACTGATGAGGCTACCCTGGGTAAACAAGACTTTTATTATTTATTATTATTATTATTATTATTATTGTTATTATTATTATTATTATTATCATTATTATCATTATTATTATTACTACTACTATTATTATTATTATTATTATTAATTATTGTTATTATTATTATTATTATTACTATTATTATTATTATCATTATTACTGAACTAAATTTGATAATTATAATTACAGATATGGTCTTACTAGAATGGAAAGAACAGACTATATCTATGTGGAAGTTATAACAGCATAAAAATAATAAAACTAATGATGATGGTGATCATATTAAAGGAGAAAGAAACCCTGGGGAAAAATCAATTTTAATGAAAAGAGAGGATAGAGAGAAGCAATTTAAAAAAAGTTCCATCAAAATTGGTTACGAAATGAGAAAGTTATGAAAGTTTGAAAAGTTTCAATTTACTTTCTATGGCAATCCTCAAACTGGCAATGTTGCTTCAAAGTGACAGGTTTAGTAGTACAACTCTCCATATGTTTTGTACACAAAATTT
This sequence comes from Heliocidaris tuberculata, assembly GCA_025618425.1. Taxonomy (NCBI): domain Eukaryota; kingdom Metazoa; phylum Echinodermata; class Echinoidea; order Camarodonta; family Echinometridae; genus Heliocidaris; species Heliocidaris tuberculata. The sequence continues at coordinate 8,813,102 of CM046832.1, read as the reverse complement.
TTACATTTTCCCCATTATCTCTCAAGGTGCAGCTTGTCTCCTTCTTAGCTCAAGATATGTCATGGGAAAATGAATTTGACACAACATATGTTGAGTTCACAAAAAGACAAGCAGCATCTTTAGAGATAATAGAGAAAATATGAAATTTTGTGTACAAAACATATTACTAAAACTATCACTTTGAAGCAAACATTGCCAATTTGAGGATTGCCATAGAAAGTAAATTAAGACTTTTCAAACTTTCATAACTTTCTTATTTTGTAACCGATTTTGATGGAACTTTTTTTAAATTGCTTCTCTCTATCCTCTCTTTTCATTAAAATGGATATTTCATTCTCCTTTAATAATACGATTAAGAAGAAGATGATAAAGAAGAAGATTAAGAAGGAGACGATAAAGAAGTAGTAGTAGTAGAAGAAGAAGAAGAAGAAGAAGAAGATGAAGAAGAAGAACTGATTTTTCATTAGCATCTTTCCAGTTAAAATTAAATGATCAGAGCACATTAGAGTGTGTTGAATGACATAATCATTTTATATTTGGTAAATAAATGATGAATAAGAAAAATTCCTACCATGATATGGTGATGGAGATTTATTGATGAAAGATACAAGCTGGCTAGCAGCAGTCAAAACTTCCTTTGAATTCATTGAGAAATAGTTTCCTATCAGCTGTCAAAAGAAGACCAAAAAGGTAAATCAAATTAGATGGTGAAAAGACTTGAACAGTTAATAGTGGGAATAATTTCAATAGAATGTACCAATGTTAGTATATTGCTTCAAAATTAGTGCAAGAACATGAAGAACATGGTAATTTTGCAAGAAAATCATTTTGATAGCAAAATACAACTAAACCAGTCATCATATGTCTTCAAACTCATCAGGGCATTAGAGATTGTTGATATTAAGGTATGTCATGCCTTTCTTTAGACTCTGCATCACTCACTCTCATCTCAGCTTAGACCGAAAATTCTGTCTCTCGTTCATTTGCCTCTTATATGGGTAGGGTCGGCTCTTCACTTAGAGACAGAAGTGGGCCTATCGATCTGCTGTGCAAACGGACTACACACTAAATACAGAGTACATTCCCCGGAGAGCGGCAATACCTGGTGTTTGGCCAGCGGTAAAGATGAAAAAAAAAAAATTATGCAAATTATTAGTATGCAATTGACAACCACCCTGGAGTCCCACGTAAGTTTTGCTTTGCCGAAACACACACAGGGTAATGTACCCTCTGTGTATGATATGTGATATGTGACCCGGCACCACGAACCCACCAAAAAGTCGCAAAAAATAATTTTTCTGATTTTATCATATTTGGATAGAACAAAGTCTCAGCTTTAAAGTGATATATGACTCATTACAGTGGCGGATTTAGGGGGGGCAATCCTGGCCAGTGCCCCCCCCCCCTTTTGAGGGAAAACAATGCATTGTGCCCCTCCTATTTGCGGTTGTGTCCCCCCTTTTCGACCAGAAAACCTTTTTTTTTTTTTGCTTGTCAGAGAATTATGGAGGGGAACTGGACCCCATAACCCCACCCCCCCCCCCCCCCCCCCCACTGAGCGACTTTTGGAGGGCTGGCGAAATTTTTTTTTTTTTGATCAACCACCATATGAGGAAAAATCAAATTATTGCAATTTTTCCAACTGCTCGTCGGCGTGTAGTCAGTTTGCACAGCAGAGACAAGTGATACAACCGTTTCTGTCTCTTACTTAGACTAAGTGAAGAGCTAACGAAGAACGAGAGACAGAATTTTCGGTCTAAGCTTTGCTGGGCTACATGTATGGTGGTGGATCCAGTGTCCGAACACTTTTCAGAAAATCAACGATAGCAAATTAAATATCATACGAATATCTGTCAAACTTACATAATGAATGCTCAAAGTCCTACAGAAAAAGAAGTTGATGGAATTTTAAAAAGAAAACGTAGATTTAATACGATATTCACTTCCGAGTGAACCCCTTCCCAACGACGCGGCGTTTTGGTACCTTGAAAAAGGTACTGTATTTCCGAACGTGTGAAACCTATGCCATGGGAAAAAGACACAACCAACCTTTGTTTCAATAGTGTGGTTTTCATACGCGTAATCCCACGCGTACGAAAACCCATTTTAGCCCAATTTAGGCGCTTAACTGTACACGTTCGGTAATACAATCTGTTCGGAATTACAATCCTTGACTATACGGAGTATCGACTCGGTAGCCGTGTCAAGTTCGAGGGGGTAGCGTCGGGGTGGCGTCGGGGTGGCGTCGGGGTGGCGTCGGGGTGGCGTCGGGGTGGCGTCGGGGTGGCGTCGGGGTAGCGTCGGGATGGCATGCTCGCGCTCGCAGTTGCAGCTAGCGCCTGATACATGCACAGCCCGTACGCGGAAGTCCCGTGCAACTGCACTAGCACTTTCTGGTGTTACCTACATGCTAGCCATGGTGCTAGCCTATGCTGCTGGCTTACCGTGGTGAATTTAGTGGCGTTCTTTTGATGCTTGTCCGTTCGAGAATGCTGTCTGAGATCAGCGTGATGAGCTCGAAGTGTGCACCGACAAAATCGACAAGTAGCTGATTTTTCGTCCCCGGCAACAGGCATCAACCACTGAGTAAATTCAGCTTCTTTCTCCCAGGCCTTATTGTACCTCCTCGAGTATTTTCCCCATCGTTTAGATTTCGGCGTTTTTGGCGTTTTTCCGTCAGCTGGCTCTCCACCATCATCATTATTCACAATTTCTTCTGCTGGATCAGTCATGCCAGCTTCATGAACCCACGCAGCAGCTAATACATTTTCATCTCTTTCCATGCCAGGATTATTTTGAAGTTCATTCTGCATTGCTCATCAGCCCTTATAGTACTTTTCAGTGTATTTTAAACAAATTCGAAGGTTAATCAATAAAACTTTAGAAACAAGCCAGAAACAGCCAACACTTTCCATGTAAAACAACACGAGGTGGTATATCACGTGCGAAAAGGAAGAAAAATGGGCGAGGAAAACGCGGCATTGAACAACGCACGCATATATACCGCAAACAGCTAGTCTAAAGATCTAGACATACCGATACGGTAAGTTTTAATTTGTCTATGTACGGTACATATACATGAATGGGTTCTAGGACACCTACCCCCCGGATAACCACCCCTAGGATAACCATCCTCTAGGACGACTACCCCCCCCCGGGACAATTACCCTCTTGGATGATTACCCCCCCCCCCGACTAACTACCCCTAGCCTAGGGCAACCACCCTCTAGGACAACTACCCCCCCCCCGGACAACTACCCCCCAGACAACTACCCCCCCCGAACAACTACCCTCTAGGACAACTACCCCCCAGATAGCTACCCCCCGGACAACTACCCCCCGGTCAACTACCCCCCCGGACAACTACCCCCTGGACAGCTACCCCCCCCCCCCCGAACAACTACCCCCGAATTGCGAACAACTACCCCTGGACAACTACCCCCCCCCCCCTAGACAACTAGCCTCTAGGACAACCACCCTCTAGGGCAACCACTCCCTAGGACAACTACCCCCTGGACAACTACCCCCAGAGAACTACCTCCTAGGACAACCACCCTCGAGGACAAGTAGCCCCCGGACAACTACCCCCAGACAACTATCTCTGAGGGCAACCACTCTCTAGGACATCTCCTTGACAAATACCACCTAAGGTAACTAACACCCAAATAACTACCCTCGGACATTAACGACTTAGGGTAATTATCAATTGAACAACAACCGACATACTCTCACCCACCATGCCCACATTGGCATGTAAGTCAACTATCCCTCAAACAGTTACAACTCCCAGGTACTCGATGGCATTTAAACTGATTTCGGCCAGGGGAGCACGTGGAGGGGGGGGGGGGGGGGGTGACCAACAATCAGTAAGGATATAATGAGCATCCAGAGGAGGAGGTATCTACCTCCCACGGTAAGAACTTTCGGGAAATCTGGTTATAAATAGAAGGATTTTGGTGCATTACATTGTTAAAATTCACCTCACCACGTGAAAATTATATGATTGCAGTTGAATGTGTCTGTACCCATGAGCACCGGAGGGGGGGGGGGGGAGATTTCCCCTGGTATTACATTTTTGTTTTAAAATTTGGGTGTTTAAACTCGGTGTTTGATAGTGCATTGTACTGTTGAATTTATTCATCAAATTTGGGCGAAAAATTCTGTGATTTTCTTTTTCAAAGGTAACGTTCTGAGAATTTCTATTATATATTCAATATTAGATACTAACTGAGAAGGGTATAAGAGGTTGCTCTCCACAGTAAGATCTTCTGGAAATTTGGGGGTTACAACCAAGGCTTTGAGTGAGTATAAGTAGGCCTATGCATTTTCATGAATAATAATCCAATATCTTGCCGCGTTTCCTACTGAAAAATAACAATCTACAACGGTCTGCGAGTAAAATTCAGACAGAATCTATGGCCCCAAATGATAATTATAACTGTCACTTGTATAGCAAATAATCAATTAAAACTGCTATATGCGGTTTAGAGCTATCCAAGATTATTACAATACCAACAAATATGAGTTTTGATTCCTCTTAATAATAATAGTTACTGAAATAATACACAGAAAGTGAAACATACAAAAAAGCATTAATTCCGGGAAATTATGTCGTGTGTAAACATAATTTTCTTTCTTTTTCAATCAATTTTCCAAATTTTTTTCTTAGTGTCAGGTATTTTAATACAGGGTTTTGTCGAATTTTGCCCAAATTTACTGAAATTGTTGCCGAAATTTGCCAGAACTTTGCCCATATTTTTTCTTCCAAAAATAGGGGGACAGTGCCCCCTGCGCCGAATGCCAATGAAATGAGCGTGTCAAAATTGTGTTGTTTCATAATAATCTTAAGTGTCTCAAAAGTGTGAAGATCTGATTATTCTCTCCGTGATTATGATAGCGTTTTTGATGGAATAAATGTTTCAAAAGTAATTTATGCTAGTATTCATAAATTTCTTGATGGTGAAAAGGCATAAATTTACGAACTTTGTGATCTAGGTTGCTTTCTCATCCATCTTAACATGATTGTACACCCCATATTATTTTAAAATCGACAAACCACAATGCTAATTTCCTTGAATACTCGATTAGGTAAAGTGCGTGGGGGGGGGGGGGGGTGACAAATGGCTCGAATATTTGCTTTCCGTCCCGTTTCCCCCCCCCCCCCTTAATTGTTGACCATGCAAAACGTCCAATAGAGAGTTGATATTGCACATGCTTCATGCATTGGAAAAATCTAAAGCAACATTTTACAATTAAGAAAGAGTACTAGTATTCAATCGTATTCAATGTGCTTTTAGTGGTATTTCCATTTCGGCCAGCGAGGGTAGCGAGCGAGGACCCTCCCCCCCCCCAAAAAAAGGTGTGTTTTTTAAGATGATAGTTAGTATCCATAAACTTTTTTTTTTGGGGGGGGGGTAATGTGATAAACTAGGTTTTATTGTTGGAGGTTGGAGTAGGAACAATTAAGTGAGCAAGCATGAGCGCAAACAAACACTTCTCTTTTCCTCTTTTAATAAAATTTGGTATATTATCTGGGTTTATTGTTGCAGGTCGGGGCAGGAATTGTGTTAAAGGCCATATTAATTCTATTTTGGCGAGCGAGCGTAGCGAACAGGCACAATCTTGTTCAATGTGATGTTAAGTCCAATTTGGGGTACTTTTCCTAGAGGGTGGTTGTCCTGGGGGTAGTTGTCCGTGGAGAAGTTAGTTGTCCTATAGGGTGGTTGCCCTAGGGGGTAGTTGTCTGGGGGGGGGTAGTTGTCTGGGGGTAGTTGTCCGGGGAGAAGTTAGTTGTCCTATAGGGTGGTCGCCCTAGGGGGTAGTTGTCTGGAGTAGGGGAGGGGGGTACTTGTCCGGGGGTAATTGTCCTAGAGGGTGGTTTTCCTAGGGGGTACTTGTCTGGGGGGGGGGTAGATGTCTGGGGGTAGTTGTCCTAGGGGGTGTTGTCCTAGAGGGTAGTTGTCTGGTGGTAGTTGTCTGGGGGGTATTCGTCCTAGAGGGTGGTTGCCCTAGGGGGTAGTTAGTCGGGGGGTAATCATCCTAGAGGGTAATTGTCCCGGGGGGTAGTTGTCCTAGAGGGTGGTTGCCCTAGGGGGTAGTTGTCCTAGGGGGTAGTTATCCTAGAGGGTGGTTATCCTAGGGGTGGTTATCCGGGGGTGGTTGTCCAGGGTGTAGGTGTCCGGATACGACATGAATGTCAAGCTGAGGAATCGTTGATTCAACATAATATAGCTGCGGCGTATTCAGGGAACGGGGGGGGGGGGGGTGGGGAAGCATGCAAGTGCTGCACACAAATTTCCGGTGCCCCGGTGCCCCACGAAAAAAATGAAAAAGTTGCACAAAGTGAAGTACCGGTACGGTACCGTATGATCATTCTGTGCTTGGTGCCAAAGAGCCCTTCCACCTCCCTGCGTAACAATCATATCAACAGGAGAGCGGGGTGAACAGGGACGCGAGAACTGCAACACCGTGACCTCTCAAAAAATAATTGCCTTTTATAAATTAGTTTTAATCCTACGAAAGGTCTTAACTATCAGTGTTCACAAATACATCCACAGCTATAATGCGATTTTGCTTCTAGGTTTTCACTTAAAAAAATTTTTTTTTTCATCAGTCAGTGGTCAAATGTTTTACAAGTAGGCCTATACCACTTGCATACAGCATATAGGTCTTATATGACCATATAATTTGCAATGATATTTTTGCGATAAATACCAACGCCGATATTTTGCAGGTACTTGTTTTTTTTTTTTTTTTTTTTTTTTTGGTGTGTGTTTTTTTTACTATCGGGGTGAACTGCAGTGGGACACCTTGTCCCATGCAGTTCACCCCGGTTACATCACCGCGCAGTGCCGAGTTCGCCCTGTAGTGCCGAGTTAGTTTTTGAGTATATGTAAATGGCTCGTGGAAAATGCGCTTTTAGCCTCAGTAATCCATAGACATACTATACTACATGAAAATATCTTAATCATTCAGGGGCGTCGATCCTGGGGGCAGAGAGGCAGTTGCCCCATCCCCTCAAGAAATCCGGAGGTGTAAAATAAAATAAGGGTAAACTGAAGCAAAACTCGGGAAATGCATGAAACCTTCCAAACCATGAAATACAAAAGGTATTACACGATCAGACTTCAATTTCGCTAATTTTCACTGCTTCATGTAACCTTGGAGAAGGTGGTTTTAAGAGGCGATAAAAAAATCATGAAGGGTACTATACATATACATGTGTATATATATATATACATATTTATACCTTCATTTGAAATGTTCTGAACATATGTTCAATGCAAAGTTTGAATTTTCATATTTATTCAGGCTTTTTCCTCTACTTTTACATCTTTTATTAGTGTTTATCTTTTCTATTATTTTGTGTTATATCTTCTCTCCTCAATTTGCTGTTATGTAAGATATATTTTACCATCATGTCGTTTTGTGATCTTTCATTCCATTTTCTGTTCATGATATCTTACTTAAGTTCAAATTACCATCATATCTTTATCAATGCTATGATGATCAGAGGCGGCGCTCCCGGGGGGTAGGGGAGCACAGTGCCTTCTCACTTTTTCAAGTACCCCAAAAGTGCCCCTTTACATAGCTGATAAGTTAATTAGTGCCCCCTTTTGTTTTCTGATCTTTAAGTGCGACATCAGCAGATACTGGTATATATATATATATATATATATATATATTATATATATTTATATATACCGGATGTTCCCTCAAAACGATACACTTTCGAAACGGCCCCCAAATAAAATCTTTTAGTGCATTTTTGGGAAATATGTATATATATATATATATATATATATATATATATATATATATATATATATATATGGATAGCTGAAGTCTCTTCTATCATAATTTTTTTATGACACCAAAAAAGTCCAAAAATATTTCATGCTTGGGTGAGCACTGCCCACTTTTGCAAAGGACGTGAAAATTAGGTTGCTCAGAAATTCACTATCCATTTCGGCTGAGGTGAGAAGTTCTCCCGCTTAGAAATTGCTTATGGTATGATGAGTTTATGATAGATTATGATGGATATGGGTTTGTGCGGTGTATGACATGGTGTTATGTAATCAAAAGTTTATGCATCAGTGATCATAATTTGACTGGAAGTTTTTAAAAGCATTACCCACTGTTGATCTGTGGTAATTGATAATGAATTATTAGGGTTGGGATTTGTCTGGGTATAAAGGCATGGTTTATGTCACCATTATTCAGGAACAGTAATGTGATAATTCAGAATCAAACATTGATCCAATCAATCAATCAATCAATCAATCAAAACTGATTCAATCAATCAATCAATCAAACACGGATTCGATCAATCGAACACTGATTCAATCAATCAATCAATCAATCGATCATGAATCAATCAATCAACCCCCAAACAATCAAAGAACCAATCAATCAACCAACCAACCAGTCAATTAATCAATCAATAATATTCAACAACCAGCCAATCAGTCATTCAACAGCAATCAATCAGTCATGTTACCTTAGTTAAGAAAGAGATATAACACAAGATAATAATCAAAATCAATCTTTTCTTTTGCATTCCTGTTTATTTCAAACTTTTGTACATCTGTTTTAGCCATCTTAACAAAAAACAACAACAAACAAACAAACAAACAAACAAAAAACACTTTAACAAATGGGAGAAAAAAAATCAACATGTCATATAATGGAAAATAAAAAGTAAAATATCTTTTTCTTTTGGTTGCTTCTTATGTTCAAGAGATATGTTCCAATTTTTTAGTCGTCCACATGACCGCCTTCCCTTTCCATGCAGAGTATGACTCTCCTCAGCATGTCGCGTACTGCTCTCTGAACCATTCCCCTGTCTTGCCTGAGCTCTTCCATCTCTCGGGTAATTCTTCTCCTTATGTCGTCTAAATTGGCTGGTGGCGTAGCGTAGACCTTTGCCTTCAAGTGCACCCACAAGAAAAAGTCTAGCGGCGTAAGGTTGGGGGATCTCGGGGGCCATTTAACATACATCTCGGTGCAAAGAAATAACCCGATCACCAAACAGCTCAGTGAGACGTTCTGTCACTACTCTCAATCGATGGCAAGGGGCGCGCCGTCCTGTGCCCACCACACGCGCTGAAAACGGCCATTTCGACGACGATGGTTCCATCAAGGGCAGGAACCACCTCTTCATCTACCATCCGTGGATAGGCATCTCCGTTTACGTTGTTCTCAAAGAAGACGAGTCCTATGATGTCTCCACTGCCCATGAGGCCAGCCCAAACAGTGACCTTCGATCTGTTGTCACTTCGCTCATAACTAACTGAAGTTGTCCGAAGGTTGTCCATTCGCACGATAAGCCCTCAGATTGTGTGCATGTTGACAGTAGCGTTCATCAGGGGTGTCGATCCGTGTTCATGATTGGGTGAGATGACCGGCGAGGGAGCGAAGCGACCGAACGGGGGCAGGGTGTGGGAGTGGGTATCCCCATCCCACTCCAGGGACTTTTTCAGAAATCTGTCTATAAAACTTGCATTTTAGCGCATTCCAAAATGGTTTTTAATGAAAAGAAGGAATTCACGGATCTACGCCAATGGACGGAACCCCTTAATTGAGAATAACAATGCGAGCGAATGAATTTTCTTCGATATTTTCGCACTGAAATTATGGCATTTCCTATTTCCTTACCTCTAATCATTAAAGAATGTGTTGGTATTTCAAGATCAAACATAATGAGTTTGGATAATTATACAAAAATATTGGGGGGGGGGATGATAATACAGGCCATCCTCCCACCTCAAAGTGGGGGATATATACCCCCCCCCCGGGGGGGGGGGGGATCGACACCCATGGCTTTCATGGCAATCCCATGACTCATCTCCTATATCAAGAGATCATCCAGGAAGAGAGCAGGTCTTACGAGAAGCCACTGGCAAAATCTTGATCGACGTTGGCGATTCCCTGGAAGAAGTTCGTGACGTTTAATCATCTGATAGGGATGTAACACTAAGTCGAGACGAGTGATCCTGTCGAAAGTGGAATGTGGCAATCCAATGCCATTCCGACGACTGTTGATAGTCCCATGGTAATGATTGACGAGAACATTACGCACTGCTTCGATGTTTCCTTCTTATCTACCACTTCGATCTTCTCCGCCTCGATCTCCCAGCATATCGGTTATGACTCGTCCCTGTTTCATCGTATTTTGCCACATTCCTTTGCCACATTGATTAAAAAGACAATATCACTCATGCATAAACTTTTGAATTCATGTCATTCACTGCACAAACCCATATCCATCATTACGGCAGGATGGACACCTTACATCTGGAAAAACCCGACGAAACCTCCGAATGACAGCAGTTACACTGTTGGTTCGATATTCCATCACCAGGAATGACCTTTGCTGTGCTGTGTACTGTGGTATCTTCATCTTTGGGTTTTAGACCAAGGCACATGAGTACACAGTTCCAGCACATCTTTATTCTTACAACAGAAAAAATCTGGACCATATGTCACATAACGTTACAAAGGGATGTTATCTTATTCATTTGTGATTTGAATAAGAGTCTTCAAATGCCATTCTACGTAAAGGAGAGTGCAGGGACATAACTTTAAATTGAACCAAAAGTTTTTAAAATCTCTTTAATTTGTGTGGAGCCAGGTGGAGATTGGATTATCAGGCTCGTAACTAGAATTTTTGCGGGGGGGGGGGGGGGAGGGAGGGGTTCAACATTGGAAAAAGTGGACCTTTCTGAGGGAGCGAAGCGACCGGGTAGGGCTGGGCGTGCCCCTCCAAGGGTATTGGCACGAGCGTAGTCAGAATTATTTGACAGGGGGTGGGTCAAATGTGAAGCCCGAACATATACTACCACTGCGTAGGATTCCAAATACTGCGAGAGAGCAAAGCGAGCGAGAGAAAAATAAAAATTTACTTATAAATGGCAAAATTTTATTTCATTGGTCACCAAGAGGCAAGAAAGCTACATCTCCGGTCATCTTGTTGCCAGGATGGATGGATATTAATTAAGTTTTTAGGAAGTGAAGCGAAGGGGGGGGGGGGCACATTGCGGTTGTTCTTTTATAGAAAGGCAACCCTTATATCTGGGCGCCATTGCGATAGGGCAGTGACGTGCCTGAAAATTATAACATTGAATATTCATGAACGTCGCTGCATGAAACTATCTCGTTTATAAGGTTTGCGAGCAAGCGAAGCGAGCGATGAAAAATGCACTTTACTTTGCTGTTGCTTATATCAATATAGAAAGTGGACCTAACAAGTATTCTGGTGCCATGGCGATAGGGCAGCGACGTGCCTGAATATTGCAATAACATCCTATGGAAATATTCATGGACTTCGCTGCCTGAAACTATCTCATTTCTAAGATTTGCGAGCGAGCAAAGCGAGCGAAGAAAAATGCACTTTAATTTGTTGTTGCTTATTTCAATAAAAAATTATAGAAAGTAAGGTAACCCTAACATCTGGGGGCAGTGACGTGCCCGAAAATTGTCATAACATTGAATATTCATGGACAAATAACATATGGAAATATTCATGGTCCTCGCTGTCTGAAACTATCTCGTTTCAAAGTTTTGTGATTGAGCGAAGCGAGAGACGGAAAACGCACTTTACTATCTCCCAAATGATATTTCCAAAAAACCCAAGTGTTATATTGGGGTATCTTGTTATTTCTGATTATAGTTTCCAAGAAGCCGATGTTTTATAAAATACTCTCATGGCACTCCGGTTGAACAGGCTGTATTAGAGGGCCATAATTAAAGGGCCTGAATGACTAGACCGGTCCGCCAGGAGTACTCCATGTAACTTGAGAGAGGGAAAATTTACCATTTTGAAGTGAACAGACACATTAGATACCCCCTCTCTCTCTTTTCCAGTGTGGTTTCTATATTTCACTATTATTATTCCATTATCACAGATTTCATTTGAGTCTTATCATGCTTATCACTGCTTATCTTCCCACGTTATGGTGTTTTAAGCAATCTATCTCCTTGTATATTGTCAGGATTTCCTGTCCAATCTAACACTTTTTAAAGATCAAAATGCATCATTGAGCACTTCAATTTCGTCCTATAGGCTGATAGGAATCAATAATCATCCAAATATCAGATGTCAAAGATAGTTTAATAATTAAAATGTCATTCGCCAGGTTCAATGGTCAATCATCTTCAACATATCTCCATTAATTTTCGTCAGATTTCATTCGAATTCGTCCTACCTGGCAATCCGCTGCAAAATTAATCATCATCAAATCCATCTTTGGGAAGTGTTGGGGGGTGTTCGAACCCTCTGAATCTCTCCCCCCCCCCCCCCCCCCCCCCCGTTACAGGCCTGCCATGGACCTACTACAAACGAATTTGAATAATTCTTTGAATGACGTTTTGAAAAAAGATCGATTGCAACATGGCATGTACAAAATTCGAAAATGAATGGTAAAAGACGACATTGATTAATTATAGATTTGCCAGATAAGGAAGATACTGGACAAAATCGAAATAAAATGTATTAAAATAGACGGCAAGATCGATATTTTATCACGTTATATTCCCTTTCCATCATCTCTAGAAACTCCCCTCGCTTCTTCTATTTTTTAAAAATTTATCTTTGTTTTTCAAGCGGACCTCTGCATGCTCGCCAACGGGGGGGGGGGGGGGGGGGTTCGTTCGAACACCCTGAACCCTCCCCCTATATAGTTACGGGCCTGTTATCATTATTTGGAATCGGGGTGAAATTCGCGTTATAGTCAGCTTCAAAATCAAGATTTGCATTCATTAATAGTATTACGTGTGCGTAATACTTTCATTTTTTCGACCGAATTCGACATGGGTATCGACATCGACTTGAAAATTAATGTTATTGATACTTGTCCGTCGTAATTTTCTCAGGAATTCACCTTAAGAGTATGTAGAACCAAGATATATGAAAGAAATTCGCATTAATCATTGAAAAAGTGACTTTTTAGCCGCTGGAAATAAAGTGCGTATAGCTTTAGGTCCCCCCAATCATATAGAGAGTTTTGCAGGCCATTTTTTTTCTGCAGGACGGGGGGGGGGGGGGGGGGGGGGAGGGGGACGGGGGTGCCGTTGATGGCATTGTGGGCCTTCAAGGGTTCTGAATCGAACTTATTTACTCATTTGAACTAAGATTTCATCTGAGTGCTGTGCCCTTATAAAACATCTGGAAAGTTGCACCCTCATTTCCCCTTGCTCTTATAGGTACCTTTTACATGGCAGTCACTTTTCATAAATTTCACAAGCCACTTATTTCCCTACTAAAATCGCGCATAACTGTTATTTTAACAAAAATTTAATGTCACTGAAGGTGATTAATACCCCTGCCTCTTTATGACCCTGATTTATTGCCATGTTACTATGACAATGCCGTTTCCGACACATTCGAAAAATGTGTCTTGTTCATCTTGACCCCATCAATGAGACCAATATGTGTGCTAAATTTCATGAGCATTGCTCAAAAATGAGAAAGTAGTTTGATCCGCAATATTTTGCCCAGATTTATTGCCATAATATGCCGTTACCATGGCAACGCAGTTTCCAACACATTCGAAAAAAATATGTCTTGCACAATCTTCACCCCAGACTAATGTGAGTGCCAAAGTTCATGAGCATTTAATTTTGCTTGAAAACTAGTGAGGAAGTAATTCGATCCGCAGTATTTTCCGATTTATCGCCATGATATGCCGTTACCATGGCAACGCAGTTTCAAACACATTCGAAAAATATGTTTTGCACATCCTCATCCCAACTAATCCATAACTAATCTTCACATCATTCGCATGCTACACCAACATTGTTTAACAATAAAATATCGATTTAAACAAATTGAAGAAAATGGACTATAAATATAGCTTTTCGGTTTTTGCGAGCAAACTGATATATATATATATATAATATATACATATATAAATTATATATAGGTATGTATAAAGTCCACAAAAGAGTCATGTAACTATAGCCCCACTGATAATCATAATACATTCCCATACTGATATCAGCACAATGGTGAGTCAGTGGAGCAGGGGTAGGAGGGGCACAATGCCCTAAATTATACAAGAATAAGCAGTCCCCCTAAATTATAACAGGAACGCGAGGGCAATTTTTTTCTTAAAATTTTTCCAAAGCTCACTCGCTATACAATCCCTCGCATTTACTATTGTATTCTTATCATATTAAGAAAATCGCTTCATTAATTCAACACCTGTTGCCTTTAGCGTTAGCAATAAATCTTTTTTTTTTTCCTCGCTCACTTCACTTCACAATGAATAATCAGACCATTACACTCAACTGCAAAGTAGCTTTTATCTAGAACCATGTTAAGATAGAAACAATAGCGTGTCGAAAATGATCCTCGGTTGTGTATTGATCAGAATGCACCAGTATAATTATGTCTCAAAGTGGTATTTTCCGCCTTGTTTCCGGCCTTTGTAGGTGTTCCTTTTTGTTGGTTCCCCCCCCCCCCCACTTTGAAAAACGCTCCACCTCCCCTGATGATGAACATTGTTACGTTAGGCCATTGGCGTAGACTTGTCCTCATACCTGGGGGTATGATTTCCCCCAAGGGCCATATATATATATATATATGTATATACATATATATATATATATATATATATATATATATATATATATATATATATATATGTATATGTATATATATATATATATATATATATATATATATATATATATATATATATATATATATATATATATATGTATATATATATATATATATATATATATATATATATATATATATATATATATATATATAAAACATGTTAAGGTTTCACGTATCGGCTCAAACAAATTCAAAGAAAACTGCTAAAAGCGTTTGTAATACATTGTGGCCAATTTTATTTTTCTACTCAAATTTTATATATATGAACTCAATATATATATATATGAATTGTATGTACAACCAATGAGCTATCACAGAACTCCTTGGTACAGCTCACCATATTTGCCCAAAGTCAAGAGGCCATTGCTTGGAAGTCTAGGCTATAGTCTATATTCTACTGTAGATCTACATCTACATGGCACAAATCCAACGATGAAACCATTTAAACGATGAAAACTGGAAAACTCGAACACATTTACGAACACATGCAGGTACCGGGACCGTATAGTCAAGGATTGTATTTCCGAACAGATTGTATTACTGAACGTATACAGTTAAGCGCCTAAAATGGGTTTTTTTGTTTTGAAACAACTTTTTTTATTTTGATATATTCACAAACAAATCGTACATGTATCATAAAACATTACATAATGAAATAAAATATTACAAATGATTTTCAACAGTATAACATATATACTTGCACTTAATGAAGATTACGCAATAACATAATAAGATTAATAATTGTACATGTACATGCTTTAAAAAAACAAAGACAAAAACAAAACAAAACAAAAAACAACGGCACACAACAACGTAATATTGAACTATGCGCACCCAATCTGGAATTACTCTAATACTACCTGTTCCCATTTCTGGAGATGTATTGCCAATGTATTCCTCTCTTGTGCAATCTTATATTCTTCTTCCCTATATTTTTTAAAAAATTTGCTCATGGTTTCAACAGATGGCAGATCAGATTTCTGCCTTGCAGAATAAATTTCCTTTTTGACAATTAAGATTACTGTATTTAAACATTTTATCCTATTTGAACTTCCATCAATCCCTAATAAAGTGTCTTCCAAAGAGAGATTCTCCAATTCTTTCAACCTTAATTTGTGTCCGATAACTTTCCACAGTGCTTGAACTTTCAAGCAGCCTTTAAATAAGTGATCAAAAGTTTCAACTTCTTTTTAATCAGTTGTAAAGAAGAGATATAAAACAAATATACCAAGCATTTAGTTCGAAAGTATAGTGGAAATAATATATCTTCGGAGAGATTGGCAAAAGTTATTATTAAAATAGTACATGCCAGTCCCTCCTCAGATAAATAATTTCCACTATACTTTCTCACAGCTTGGTATATTTGTATAATATCTCTGACTGCACTGCACCATGGTCTGCACTACGCGCATACGGCATACACACGTACGGTACATACACTAGAGCATGAGCCAGCTGAGCTGAGGCGGTTAGCTCACGCAAAAACATTATCGCGATATATTGTCGCGATATCGATAGCTTCGAAATATCCAGAAAAACGAAAAAGTGACGTCATAATATTTTCATATCGAAAAATATACGGAGGACTGACGTCATACGATATCCATTTTTTCTTCATGGTGAAAGTATTTTATGTCACATGAGACATTCCTGGCCAATCCTTGCATGAGAATTTTATGATGTAGGATATAAATATGTAGTATATATGTATATATATATATATATATATATATATATATATATATATATATATATAACGTGTGGGGGTTAGGGTGTGTAAACATGTATATGGTTTTTCTCTTTACATAGCCAAGATACAACTTTAGCATCATGCTTTGCAATTTTGTAGTATGATTTGAATATTGAGCGAGCAAACAATAGCATTTACAATGTAATTGCAAAATGTCACAATGAAAATTCATTTAATAAGCTATACTTTTAATACGAGCGAGCGTAGCGAGCGAGCATTTGGGAATACTGGCTCTAAGTCACATTAGATTAGGGGCACATGTTACGGAAAAGGGAAACGTGGTATCATGGGAAAAGGACACTTCAATTATTAGAAAAATAAATGAATGTGTAGAAAAGGTAGAAAAGGCAGTTCATCACAGGTGAAAACGGCCACTTATAACACCTGAACAGGGGCATTTATGAGAATGGGAAAATGTTCTTATATAAAGTAGAAAAATTAAATCATTGTCCATATATTACAAAGAAAAAAAAATGACTTGTTACATTAAAAGGAATAAAAAGGATTAAAGGGGGGGGGGGGCATGCTGTCGTTGAAATAGGAGCATTTATCAAAGGTAAGGTGAGGTGTAATTATCAAAATGGGCACTTAAAAGAATATGGAACTGGGACTTACTCGAAAGAAAAATGAGGGTACTTATCTGAAGTTAATGGGAAAAGAAGGGGCACTGTGGTACATGTAACGCCCGGAGCGGTACTTTTGACCGGGCCTACATGTTATGATTGTCATTTCATAATTCTTCGATGTATATTTGGGTGATGATGACACAGGTCACCATCATCATCCTCGATAAATATTGGGTGTGATGCATTCCCTCTTTCTCCACTACATTCGATTCCTGTGACTATATTTTCATTTCAGTTTTGCAGAATTGCATTATAAAGGAGAGTTACCTACCGAACCCTCTAAATCCAGAATAATTACATGTACTTTTAATCTAAATAATTTTTCTGCATTGTGGCTTCGAAATTAAAAAAAAAAAAATCACCTCTAAATATATTTGGGGATGGTAACACATGCAGGCCAACACCCCCCCCCCCCACTGAATTAAAAAAAATTATACCTCCATATCACTCCCAGATCAACACCCATGTTGTATTTTTTTGAAGTAGATGGTTTTCACTTTCTAGTAATGTAAAAATATATCGGGAAAAATCAGGAACCAAGAGAGCATTGAAGATAAATATTAATAAATTTATATAAATCTACAATATTGTACACAGATATATAACATTTATATTGAAATAAAGAATATATAAAAATAAAATTAATAGATATAATATATCAAATTATATTTATCTACAACATAATATAGAAATGTATATTTTCCACTTTTTTTTCTTTTGGTGGGGTGAAACCTGGGGGGGGGGGGGAGGGGATGTTTGTACACACCATTCCACCACCCCAAAAGTTGGGGGATGCATACCCCCACCCCCCCGCTATCTACGCCCCTGCGTTAGGCTGTCTTGCCCCAAATTTGATAAACGGATCGACGCCCCTGTTGTGCCCCTTTTGCTGAGCTCCGCTGCTTTACATTGTAGTTGTATAGTAATATGGGTACCTGTGAAGCTGTATATTTGAAGCTAAATATGGCTCTTTTTGTAGAAAAAAGAAGTTGGAAATATCGGTAAAAGGGCACTTATAAGAGGTGATAAGAGGCACTTAAGGCCACCGCACACCTTACGATTGGTCTGCGATCCGATTTCAGAAGAAAATGTAATATCATTTGACAAATTATTTAAAAATGAAAAATATTTCTTATTATCAGTGAGGGTCTGAATAGTCACCATACAGATAGTAAAATCGATAATACGGCCTTTGCCGAGTTTCTAGTCGGTGGAATGGCCAAATCGGCTCCGAGTCGCAGTGATGTCACAAAAATCGTACGACTGCCTACGATTTGAAACTAATTTTGCCCTTATTCCTTGTAGAAAGCTGACAGCTCACCCAACCCTATATTTTAGTATTACTTTTCAGAACTTGAATAGGGTAGATTCATTCGTTAAAATGCCAATATTTAATGCCATAGCGATTTATTTCACAAATCGGATCGCAGACCGATCGTAAGTTGTGCGGTGGCCTTTATGAGAAGAGGAAAGGGGTACCTATCAGAAGTAAAAATGCACTTATCAAAAGAGAAAAGGGCATTTATTAAAGAAAAAAGGGGCAATATTTAGATTCGAAAAGGGGCACTTATCAGAAGAAGAAAAGGATACTTAATAAATCGATAAGGTGGTAATTATCTGATTTGAAAAAGGGCACTTTTCAGAAGGAGAAAAAGGGGCACTTATCAGAAGGGGAGGGGCACCTATTAGAAAGGAAAAGGGGCACATTTAGTAGTAAAAAAGGGCACTTATCAGAGAGAGAGAGAGAGAGGGGGCATTTTTCAGAAATAAACAGGGCACTTTTGGGGTACTTGAAAAGTAGGGGGCACTGTGCACGCCCCCTGCCCCCCGATCTGCAGCCCCTGCATCGATTTTGCCACACGGTTTTGCCCCCCCCCCCCTTTCTCCCTCATCATATACATCTGCCCTCCTTCCAGTCCGTCCTAGCCCTCTGGTCGGACAGGATTTCCAGTGTGTAGCATAGGGGGGGGGGGGGGGGCATTCCACCCAACAATGGGCGGGCCTACTATACTAGAACGCGTCTTAGCAACACAGAGCCAGCGACCTGCGCCAGCGCTAGCCAGCCCATGCCCACGTACCGGTCTAGCCTGGCCGCGCCGGCCGTCGCTCCGTGCCCGCTCGCGCGCCAGCCGTATATATATAGATCTTGGTATCAGGGATATTTCTAACCTGGATTTATTAAGTAAACCCTATACTGCAGTGCTGTACGGTACTGGAGCTGAAGCTAGCCTACCTACTTTGCCTTTGGATACCAGTCGAGTCCTTGCTTTTTGCAATAATTAAACGGTGAGAAGTCAGAATCAGAAGATTGTCTTGATTCTATGGAAATGGACTGATCATCGACGACTTAGTTACATACCGGTAAGCATTTGTCTGTGTCGTGTAATCACGACCATTTTTGTTAATGTTTGTAGAAATTCTGCAAAAACAAATTGGTAGAATGTATGAGGGGGGGGGGGGCAGTAGAGGTGCATGGCCGATATTGGAGACTGTTTCCTATTTGGGAGACTGTCTCTATTCTCAAATTCATTTTTGGTAGACCAAAAGCTTCAGTCTCTCTGTATCGTCCCTTGTTCCACTGAGACTAGCGGTACGTTGCTGGCTCCACTCGCACTAGACCTCCGTACATATATTGACATAGAAGATTGATAAATGTCAGTATAGTCAAGGATTGTAATTCCGAACATATTGTATTACCGAATGTGTAAAGTTTAGCACCTAAAATGGGTTTTCATACGCGTGGGATTACGTGTATGAAAACCCACACTATTGAAACAAAGTCAAAGGTTGTGTCTTTTCCCATAGGTTTGACACGTTCGGAAATACAGTACCGTTATCAAGGGACCAAAAGGCCGCGTCGTTGGGAAGGGGTTCACTCGGAAGGGAATATCGTATTAAATCTACGTTGTCTTTTTAAAATTCCATCAACTTCTTTTTCTGTAGGACTTTGAGCATTCATTATGTAAGTTTGACAGATATTCGTTTGATAATTTATTTGCTATCGTTGATTTTCTGAAAAGTGTTCGGACACTGGATCCACTACCATATAAAAGATTTCCCCATGACAGACAGTAATTATTTCTGTCTACATTTTTGGTAGACCTAAAAATTCTGTATCTTGTTCGTTAGCCTCTTAAGAGTCTTATTTGGGTAGGGTCGGCTAATGGAAGAGAGACAGAATTTTCGGTCTACATTTTTTGAAGCCTATTTACCGGAGAAAGTCTCCCATTTAGGCACTCACACTTATGCGAGGTTATTGGAGATAACCTCGCACTCAGTACCTTCATACCGTGAGCAATTGTCTCCCATAGGCAAGTGTGTGATATCTTGCCCATATGTGTGCAGGAGAGGAGCAACATCACCATCCAAAAACAGCCTGAAAATTTCATTTGATCAAGATGACAAAGATTTTATCGAAGGATCTGGCATGAAATTAGATATTCTATCATTCTAAAATGTAGAAGGAAGTATTTTCTCAAAATTTTGCCGATTTTATTGGTGTTTTTACCTCCTCAACTTAGACAGAGGTCGTGACAGGCAAAAATTGACACAGCCCCATATAGTGATGGTCCCGTGAGTGTCATTTAGGAGACCAATTTTCTTTGTTTACATTTGCTGCAAAGGTACCTCCGCTCAAAATGGAAATGTGATAAGCAGGTTCCTCATGCAAAATAAGCCCTTTTGACCGTCTACCTTTGTTTTTAAAACATTTTTTGTTCTACACACAAAACAAATGTGCTTCTGACCTCAGTGAGGCAAAAATTTGGCGTAGAGAAACGGGGTCCACTTGCTATTCATAAGGACTGCTATTCATAGAAAACCGTTATTCATTTAACACGCATTATGAATAGCGGTCCTTATGAATAGTTATGAATAATATTACTACTGGTCCTTATGAACGGAAGTCCTTATGAATAGAGGTCATTTGTCTGTGGTTTACTCGCTATGTACATGTAGAAGGACTGCTATTCATACAAAACCGCTATTCATTTAGTCATGCGTTATGGATAGCGGTCCTTATGAATAAGTGGTCCTTATGGATAGCAGTCCTTATGACTAGCGAGGTTACCCCAGAGAAGCTGCCTTGTTGTTGGTGTTGTTTCTTTTGTCATATTATAAGCTAAGTCTCCAAAATGGGAGACTAGGAAACAGTCTCCAATATCGGCCATGCACCTCTACTAGAGGGTGGACCTATTTAGGCTATGCACTTTCTTTTCATTGGCTAAAAAAAATTAGTTCATTGGTTTATACAAATTATTAAAATCTACCTTGGTTCTACGTCGACTATTCTGAAGTTGAATCATTGAGAAAATTGGGGCGAACGATTGTCAATTAAAGTCACATAATCTAATACTAGTGGGTTCTCATGGGGAAGTTGACACCATGCCGGTGTTTACCTTAGCTAGGTGTTGTCAATCACCGAAAGTGGACTTATCACTTTTAATGACAGTTCTTGTGTAATGCATTGTGCCCTAAGGAAAATCATCATAAATCTCCCCAGCTCGAGTAATTTTATGGTAGGACAGACCCATGGTCCGACCCATCAGGCATCTGCCTGGTTTTGCTGCCTGCCTGGGAGACCTCACACAAATTACTGGGTAATTCAACTGAATTCTGGTGTCAGCGAATTATGATGCAATGCACATGGACACTGGCGACTCCGTGGCTTTAACAGTTAGGAACCTACTAACATTTTCAAGTCGATATTGATGGCCGTGTCAAATTTTGTTCAACTAAATGAAAGGGTCCTAAAGCTATGCACACATGATAAACGAATGCAAATCTTGATTTTGAAGCTGACTGATTTGAATATCACCCTGATTTCCAAATAGATATATTAATAATATCACAAAACTAAAGGAAAATTACTCACTGTTTTCCAAACCTCAATGATATTCTCCCGTTGGGGGCACATGCCCCCCAATCGAATTTCAAAAAAAAGGGGAAAAAGCAAAAGAAAAGAGATAAAGACAGAAGGGGAAAGGAAAAGGAAGAGAAAAGAAGACAACTGGATGCCTTCCTGCATCCTTCCCCTTATCAGTGGTCTCGTAAATTGGCATTGAATTGTCTGATTAAGACCTGTGCCCCCCCCCCCCCCCCCCCCCCAATGATGCCATGGCAGTGCCATGTTCTGGTTGTGGGATATTATCGGGTGGTTGATAATGTTGCATTCTTTTCTTGAATAATAGATCGGATTAATTTATTTCAACATGGTTTATTCAAATCATCAGTGATATCCATGTCATATATCTCAAGTCTCAAGAATGATGCAACAAAGGCTTACATAAAACCTCTCTAGAGTCTACTTAAAGTTGAGCAGAGAAAAATTACTTTGCCTTTCTCAAAATTGTCACTTTCCTGCTAAACATTTCAACAAAACTAGATACATGTAGTTCAGCAAAACTTTAAAAAAAATTATGCTAAATAGACTTTGGTCTGAGCTTGTATATTTATTCTTCTTATCACAGTTCAAAATGGGAAGCAGCATCTTGCCCTTACACCAAACAGCTTGTACTGTGATTGTGAGAACCTTGCTTGATCGCGGTGATCCACACTCTGAAGAGAATCGGAGGACAGGAAGGCGGCTTGTGAAGCAGTTGGAGAGCAATGTCTATGCTTCTGTCAGTGGTGATGTGCTGAAGATGTTCGTGAAGAGGTACCCTTCATGCGTCACATCAGATCTTGTGTTTCTTCTAGCTCCACCTCATCTTAGAGTCTTGGATCTTTCAAGATGCCATAACATTGGAAAGTCTGAAAATGATCTGCAAGTTCTTCGACAAGCTCTTTCTAAGTGAGTTCAGGCCAATCACCTGTGCGAAGTTAACAGTTTGGGAAGTGAACTGTTCCCCATCTGTTTGAAGTCCATGGTGAAGGGTGTATTCAAATTATCTTGACCATTTGAGAGGTCGAGAAAACTTGAGATGTGTCAGGGAACACAGTCTACTGTCTACCAATGAGATACACTTTCTTTATTGCTTGAAAAACCTCAACAAAATAATACCAAAATGTATACATGAGCCTGATGCACATGATATATATCCAATATTTTACACAGGACCTCTAGGAAAATGGTTATTGGGGACTGATGAATAAAATGATTTTAGCAAGCTGAACCACATACAAGTATTAGCTAACATTTCATTTCATTTCATTTCATTTATTTCACTTTCTTAAAAAACATTAAAATATATACAATACATGTTTCACTGATTGCAGACAAGAAGTGGGGAGTCATAAAAAGCCTTGTAGGCTTGTCAGAGAAGATTCCCTGAAAATAAACATTAAGTTAAAATTGAAACATTTTTAAACAAGAAAACAGAACGGATATCCTATACTATGGATAGGACAGATGAATTAAAGAAAGAGAGAGGAGAGAAAAAAAAAATGAGATTTTAGGAGTATTTAAACATTTTTTATACCTTTTTACATATTAGCATTTTATGTCATTTAAATTTAAATGACCCTTAAATACAAACGTTTGAAATGTTCTAATGATTTACATTTTTTGATGGATTCAGGTAGATTGTTCCATACCAGTGGGCCGTGAAAAAATACAGTGTCTTTTATAGTATGAGTTCGGTGTAAAGGAAGGTGAAAGTTTTGAGCAGATCTTGTATCATAATTATGTATTTTACAATTCTGAGTGAAATAATCTGTAAATGGCTTTGTTAGGGATACATTATTATACACATAACATAAAAGTAGCAATATTAAGTGATATCATGTCATGGATTGACAAGATTCGCATCTGATTAAAAAGGGGATTACTGTGACATAGAAAATTTGAATGATTATTATTCAAACATCAGCTGGAAGATAACAGTTGATGGCCTCGGTGGTGTTATTTTTCACTGGGTACTGAGCAATGTAGTGCTGGTGTCGGCATGGAAACTCCATGTCGCCATGTCGCAATAAAATTAACGCCGATGTCGACATGTGTCGACATCTGGACATGAGTCAAACAAGTCTAAACTCGGGTCGCTCCCGTAGTGACCGTACACTATTAAACCAGAGTTACCCGACACAAATTCACAAGAGCTTTACATGGAATACATGCACTATGTCCTCACGGGCTCACACTCGCAGTCATACTCACTTACAGTTCTCAAAGATGCACACTGTCAACTATTTGCCCCAAAATTTGTTTTGTATGATCCAATTTATCAAGCATTAATGAAAGTCATGCGGTGCGAGTCAGCTAGTGTCGCATATCTAGGCATGTACATGTACGTAATGTATACCGGTCGCAGCTAGCTAGATACGCAGCGATTGTGTGTCGCGCGCGCGCTGCTAATGCGTATGTGAAACAAATCACGTACGCGCGCACGACGCCACGGCGAGGTACATGTAATTATAAGACCCATTTTATGTCGCCATCGGAGCATGCGTGTCGACATGTCGGCAAAGTCCAAAACCAGTACTTTTGTCGCCATAGTGGCGACATCAGGCGTGTCGATACCAGCACTAGAGCAATGTGCAAAAAACCTAACCTTCAGAAAGTTCAACTACATGTACTTCTTCTTTGTGTTCCTGAACATAGATTATGTCAACTGTGAATGATATCTGAAAGATATCTTGGTTCTTGGTTATTTTGCATCTTCCTACAATGCAGAATCAAAAGAAAAAGATATCTTTTGGAAAATATATAGTATTCTAAGAACTATGAGCTTTCTTTTATTACACTCATACATCAAATTCAAAAGTAAGCTCTGCTTTAATGCAAGATATGAAGTGACTCAAGTAAGCATATACAGGGGTTAAATTCTTAACTAGAGAAAAGGCATTTTTCATTGTGTGTTGAAGTTGTTAGTACCTTCAAAATCAGAATATTTCAGCGGAAAAATAAGAATTTCTTTATTACCGCACAGGTTCATGCATCTGCAAAGTCTGATTCTGGATGATATAAGGAGATGTGATGGACATGACATAGAAGCATTGATGGAAGCCATTGTTGATACAGCTCCAAAACTTACATCAATATCTTTGGAACATATGTCAATAATAGAAGATGAGCATGTTCAGGTAACTACATAACCTACATGTTTGTGCAGTGATATGGTATTTGTATACAGTGTTTCTGTTTTATGACTTTTCTACTTCTAAGACTTTAAGTGTTGATGTTTTTGTTGATGTAATGTCAGCATATCAAATGAGAACACAGTATGAGAATGAGGATGATGGACTCAGAGGTAGGATTAACTTATTCCATTCGGTCAAAACCATTTAACAAAAAAGTCTCATTTTTCAACTCTGTTTGTTAATACACAAGTGGTCTTTCTTGGGGTATGAGAACACAGTATCAAAAGGATAAAGCATGACCCTGAATTACATGTATATTTTCCTCCTTTTACATCCAAAGTCTTTTATTCAATTTATTTTATTCAGATAATAATTGATTTAGTCTTGGATCACTTTAAAGATGGAACAAGAAAACATATTTTCACCACATGGATTACTATGACCAACACTGTTTATTACCTTTAACCTTCTTTGTTAGATGAAAGAAATATGCTCCTTATTTATTATACTTTCAGAGTAATTGAATTACTTTTCTTATTTTCTTCTGAAAGATCTTGTTGAGAGGATTACCTCTTCTGACTTCACTGAACCTGTCCATGTGTGCTGGGCTCACAGATGATGTCTTCTATCTAAGTCACAATCAACTTTCTGAGCTCAAACCAATAAAAGATGATTCCATCCTTCCAGGGCGTCACCTTGCCACTGTTGACCTCTCTGGGTGTCAGAAGCTGACCAATACCTGTATAAGACATCTATTGGAGTTATGTGGATCAAATCTGAGGAATCTCAATGTTTCTTGCACTGAAGTAAGTGCAGTTTGACACGACTTGGGGACAAAAAGAATTTTGTGTAATTCCCCCCCCCCCCCCTTATCATTAGCCTAAATCTTCTCCATTTGTATGGCATAAATATAGGGTAGGAAATAAGTTTAGATTTTTATTAACTGAAAAGCAAACAAAGAAAATACATTCTTGTGCCATTTTAAAAAAGAAGTACTTCTGATTGCCTTTAATATTCCTGTGATAGGTATAAATCTTGATACATTATATAATGAATTAATATTAATTTAAAAAACTTACTTGGTGAGTCAATCAGCTATGATTTTCACATTTATGTGACATCAGCACAGTGAAAGTTAATCTGTTTTTTGTTCCTTCTCCTTCAGATGGACTGCACTCTCCTGTGGTACCTATCTGGTTACAGTTTGTCCTCGACAGTTCAGTTGGCATTACAGTCAAATAGCAAGCAAATAGAGCCATACAATGGATTGGCTGTAAAACAGCTTCTGCATACATTGAACACATTACAGAAGAGACTAGATGAGATCAAGAGAGGTACCTTGGTAGGTGGGCTTCACTGTGAATCATCTACTGCTGGAATTCCTATCCAAGAGAACTTAGAAGAAGACAGTGAGAACAGAGGGTGCATTGTAACTTCTGAAATTGATTCTAAAAAGCAGGTTGATGGGGTTGGTACATCAAGTACTGAAGCAAGAAGTGGAACAGAAGATTGTCAGGATGCAGCTGCAGAAAGTATTTGTTCCTGTAGTATGGCGTATTCTAGTACTGATACTGCTGCAACAAGAGACAAGCAATTTGACACATCAGGTATTGCAGCAAGAAGTACAATAGAAGAATGTCCAGATGCTGCTGTAGGAAATAGTTGTGTTTCTAGCCTGGTATTTTCTACTACTGACACTGTTGTCACAAGAGATGAGTTTAAAGACCTTGATTCAGTTGCAGCATCCCAACCTGAAGCTGTAGATGTTAACTCTAATGCGTGTTCTGAGGTGCATAGAAACCCAAATGAAGGTCAATCAGAACTGGACTCTGAGTTAATAAGAATTGACTCAAATACCCAGGTATCCATGTGCTCTGTAACAAACAATGATCAAGAGATTGATGATACAAGAAAGGACAAGAGCATATGTGGTATTGAAGATGTAAGTCTTGAAAATGATTCTAAAGAGCTAACACAAGGAAGTAATGGTACTGTATATACCAGTGACAGTATCATATATGATGATACATCATTCACAAAAGACCAAACAAATAGCAGTGCATGTAACTTGATAAATTCAATTAGATCTGACAAGCTGGGTGAGAAAATTGACAAGGTACATGTAACAACTGATGGAAACATGAATGTTGAGGATCCTAGCAGTGTCAACATGATTTGCCAGTTGTGTGATCACGACCGGTTGGGTAAATTTGGGTCAACAAATGGAAATCTTGAAAAAAATTGTGAGTTAGGTGCAACATGCTTTCTTCCAATACAGCCAAATATTGAAGTTTGTAAAGTAAGTGCAGTGTCAATCTTGGACCAACAGGAAAGTAGTGATCCAAACCAAAACCAGAGTACAGCTTTGAATTCAAGCTTCTCAGAACCTGTGAACAAGGATTTAAGTTCTGGTTTGGGAAACGATTGTAATATTCGGTGTCATAATGCCCCCTCAGTTTGTGTTCATGTAGATGACAAAAGGAGCTTATTAGCAACTTCATCTTCTCCATCTGATTCCTTTGCTGAAAGTGGTGAACACATACATGCAAATAGTGGAAAGGATGCCTTGCCAGATGCTGTCCCCTTGCCAAATGAGAAGTGCAGTTCTAAATCTTCAGGGTTTTCAGCTGCTGCTACATCTTCATTTTGTACGAGGGAAACCAGAAACGTAAGTGGAGAAGGAATGTCACAAGTGAATGATGCAAGTGCTTCAAGTAGTAGCCATACTTCACATGTTGATGCTACTGCTTCATGTTGTAAAATAGAAGCCAAAGACAGCAATCCTCATGGAGAAGGGATATTATCTCTGAATGATGCAGATATAAATACATTTAATTCTCCTGCCAATATGCAATCCATCATCAATACCACAGATAATGATGACACTCAGACTGATTCATGTATGTCTTCAGAACCAGGAGAAGGCCTCGCCCCTACTTCGCCAGCTGCTATGCAAACTCTACCTCGCCTCTTTGAACCTAACATGGTCTCCCTGGACATCAGTTTCATAGACTTGGACCACACTGTTGTTGCTTCATGTTTGGAAGACTACTTTTCAGCCAATCATCACATGCAGAAATTGGTCTTGTCACAGAAGGGTCTGACAAATTCCATGCTGGAGATCATCTCTAAGAACACCAAGGACCTGAGATATTTCAGTATGGTAAGTATGCATTTGACGGTGTTGCATATACTTGTATGAAATATGAATGCATAACACTCTATGGTTTTACACACAAACTCATACATTTTGTGTTCAGAGTAAAAAGTACATAAATCAATTAAGTAAAGGAAGTTAACAAAACTCTAGTTTTAGATATGATCAATGTATGAATTCCAGAGTACCTTCACTATCAGTTGGAGAGATCAGGATTGTTTATACATGTATCTGTTCTGGAGGATTGTTTCATTTCTTTTAATTTTGCTTATAAATATATTATATTTGTAATTTTGGTTCAAAATCCCTGTTATGTTTATAATTTGATCATAGTATGATTGTCCTGAAATCAGCAATGAAGGTCTTGCATCATTCCTCAGAGGATGTCCCAGGATCCAACACTTAGATATACAAGGTAAGATACATTCTTTTATTCTGTAACTTTAGCATCAACTGCAAACTCCATCTGGGGTTTCTGATTTAAATTTTGTGAATGAGGGAGATGCATTGAAAATGAAAGCTGAGTAGGAGAAACATTTGACAATGTGTGTATAATCTTATGCTGTCAGTTACTGAACATTAAATCGATTATACATGTATATGAAATTAATATATGTAGAAGCCGTCTCTTCAAAAATCTCTTTATCCATACCAACTGCAAGAGATGGTCACTATTGAATAGACCTTGAAGATCAACATCTGATTGAGACAAAGGCTAAATAGACTTTTCAGAGCTCTTTTTCCATACACTAAGAACAGGTCACATTTCTGGTCTTATCCTCTCCCTCCAGTAAGGACTTTGTGGTTCCTTTGGTTAGTGCTATAGTCACAATTTTCTTTACATGTAGGACTAAGCCATGTCGGTGATCAAGGAATATATCCCCTCTTTGAGCTTGGTGATAATAGCAGATTGAGTGTCATCAAACTGGCAGAGACATGCATCACTGACATCACCCTCAACAGAATTGCAACAACCATTGGTCCAAAGGTATTGTAAAACTGCATGTATAGGAACAAAATAGCAAAAAAACTTTTTGACATCATTCTTTTGTTAATGACATGATGCAGATTCTTTTTATGTTAATTTTTTTTCCAATGATTTTCTTATTCACTTTGTTTTATGATGATAAGTTCATCTATGATCATGCTTTTTATTGCATTTTTCCCCCAGTTTAATTGTAACTTCCAGGCATCGTCCTTGCATTGTGAATTTATAATGTCGCTGTTCTCACAGCCATTAGTCACAAGTGCTAGATAGTATGATATTACTTAGCCTCATGTCAGAGTATAATTTGAAGCCCTCTTTAGTATGATGGTACAATGAAAGACTTATTCACTTTTCATCACTATATCATATACATATAATCTTGGTTCTTATATGGCATATCCAAACACAGTTATACTTTCTTTGCTTTTTCATACTAAGGAGAGAATACTATGTATACCTAGATTATACCACATAACTGCAGTATTCTAATTTCAGTGAATTAAATCTTTAGGACATTGCATTTGCATATTATTCTTGCGAGCATTGTCTAACTTGTAATCCTGTATTTTTTGGACAACTTTTTTTTTTCCCTCTTCATTTCAGCTTCGAGAGCTGGTATTACTGTGGTGTGAAGATGTTACAGATGCTGGTCTTCACAAAATTGCCCTTCACTGCCCATCTCTGAAGACGTTACTTCTACGGCAGCGTACTATGCACGCAGAAACACTTCAGGCATTTGCTGACAACTGTCCATACCTGGAGGATGTTGGCCTGTCATCTGTTAGTTGTATAGCAGGGGATCTCATGGAATCTGTGGCACCTAGACTCAGGAGACTTCAAACACTGGATGTCAGCTGGAATTCAGGTATGGCTCGCTTTCAAAGATCCTTTCATTTTTTAAGTTTCTTTGTTTTCTCTGTAATCTCTTCTTCCATCCATGCATCTCAGGGTCAAGACGTATCATTATGACCTAGAATTAGAAATACATCTGTTTGTTGTCATTAGGTGCTGAATGGTATTGATGTTTCATGGAAACATGTTATTTGTCATATATATGAAAGAAGACATGCTGATAAACTCTTTGCAAGTTATTTCTCTACAAAATCGCTGTTTCATATGATATCACCAATGAAGGTGAAAACATTGTCATTTGAGATTGTTGGCGAGGTACATTATGTTTTATCAAGTATGTAAATCACATGTATTGAATGTTACCTAAAAGAGTTTAAAATGAAATATGAAGGAGTATCTTGCAAAGACAGTAATGGATCTTCCTTAATTTTTAGTTTACCTGCTTAAAGGTAATTGACTTAAAGTATCTAATTATGTAGGATTATCTTTGTTTCACCCAGATTTGACAAACCAGGCTGTGTCAGCCATTTTGTCATCTTGTCCTCTCTTGTCAGAGCTATTACTGTGTGGTGTGAAGCAGATCACTGACAAACCTTTCCTTTCCATCATAGCAAGTAAGCCTTCTTAGCTTTATTTTGTACATGGATAACAACCTGCACTGTCAGTAATGACTAATATCATTTTACTTTTTAATTTCAATTACAAAATGAATTACTTATCATTAATGAATTACTTATCATTATTACATTGAGCAATTTCTGTTGGATAGTGGTGTGGAAAAAAGTACTACATTTTGGAAAACAATTTATGTAGAAAGCAAGAAAACCAAATACATGAGGTATCAGTCTATTGCAACAACTACCAAGTACAGTAGTGGATCACTGATATTTTTGTGTACCAAGTTTGCGGTTATTGATCTGAACGATGAAGGATTACATCTTTGTAGGTGAATTCTACTCGGCAGATTTTTCACCCAGCGATCTACCAGTCTTATGGAGCAGAATAAGAGAGAATCATTGTTGCTACAGTAAAACCTGTATATAAAGACTGCTCAAGGAACCCATGAAAAACAGTCTTTGCTGGTTGGAGGTCTTTATGTACAAGTTCCTTTAATAACACATTCCAATGAGAAACACTGCTCCAGGAAAACACACAAAAACTTGGTCTTTATAGAAGGTTGGTCTTTCTATGTTGGTTGTCGCTATGAAAGCAGGTTTGACTGTATTGCAATCTTGCTGAGAGTACAGTTTCCGATAGATGCGTGAATATGAATTTGAATTTGAATTTGAATATGAATCATCACTAACTCTCGTTCTCTTTAGATTACTCCAAGTGGAAGAGATGTCAGATATTGATTCAGCTGAAGGTGAGAGAACAGAAGTTGAGGAGAGATACAGGGATGGCTCAGCTCTCAAGTGATGAGGTAAGATATAGTTTGCATCAGGTTTAACACGCTGTCGTATGATTATGCAATTTGGTGCTTGTGTGTTCTCATGCTCAGTCCGCAATGGGTTGAGATAGTACGCGAAACTCACTGTTCCTGAACAACAAGAACTTATCGCTAACTTTATTGGTAAAGTGAAATTCAAACCTGGATATTCTGGAAGTTTCTTCCAATACATCAGAAATTTTTGGTTTTATAAAACAGATTAGGGCACATGTTAATTCTGACTTTATTTGTATTGCAGTGAAAGTATTTCTGGTTAAACCTCTTGTTACAAGGCCTGAAACCTAGAGTTTTGAATAAAAATATTTTTTGTTTCAGTTTCGGGTACTCACAATGATTGTAAAACCAACATTTATTATAAGATGCATGGATATGTACATAGTTGATATTTTCTAGTTTTTCCAGCAAAACACTTTAAAAAATATGAAGGCATCTGTAGTCATTAGTGGAGAGATTCATGTTGCAATTAGATTTTTTGATTATCCAATGACTATTTGTGAACCCTTTCATTTTTGCTGATTAAAAAAAATTAATTCTGTCCACCATTTACAAAAAAATCAATATGTACCATATTTACAGGAATTTGAAGACCTGTATGTTCCTCACCGATCTACTAGCTATGCTCCATCCCTTTGTGATCTCAACTTGAGTTTCTGTGATCATGTCAATGACAATCGTCTGCAGGAAATTGTGGCTGTCTGCAGAGGTACTCTAAACATAGTCGATTATTATGGTGAAGACATCGCTCCCAAGCTCCTGCATTCACTATAGTTTGGACATGGAGGTAACAGAACAAATGTGGATTTTTTTCTTAGAGAACAGAGAAGTGCAGCAGTGTGCGACTATATTTTGCTAAAGTACTGTCCAATTAGAGACAGTGATAGTATTGATATACATGTATTCCCATGTAATTGCTTTCTAAAGTTCAGACATAGGCAGTGTCGTATCAAATTTATGATTGAATACTTGATTGGACTTTAACTTGAAATTAATATCAGTTGTAACTCTGTACATAAGAGATAGGAGATTATGAGTTTGTGATTGATTGGAGGAATTTGAAAAGAGTAGAGTATTGATCTGGAACCTATATAAGATAGGGACCATGGCAGGATTTGAATTATATGTCAAGATCTGTTTGAAACTCATAAGATTAAAGCTTTAGCACCAACATTTGCACTGTAGCAATATACTCACTTGAAGGAAATGGTAAAGTACAGACTATTTAGTATGGTTTCAGAGAGATTGAAGTTATTGAATTGAAGTATTTATCAGTAGCACACTGTGTTTGACTGATTTAACTGGGAAATTCCAGAAAATTTATCTTGTCATATGTCATTGCTCCAAATCAAGTACTTTAACCGAGAGAGTAGGTAAACAATTCGGCAGTTAAAGGAGTTTAGGAAGGACACTTTCACATGTAATAAATAAGATGCTTAAGGTTTGAAGCCCATGTAGACAAGCACTCTTCATTTTATACATGTATAATTCAAAGAAAGGCAAGTCACAGACCTTTCCAGTATGTAAATTAATATACAGTGTATTTATTTTACAGTGAATTTGTCATGAAATAAAAGCTTATTGATGAATTTAGATGACCTGGGCACTCTTGCATAAAAAGTGTGATTAAACGCAACTCAAACAAGATGAATGCGACTGCATCTCCCATATGCCTCCGCCTAAATTCAGTTGATGGCTCAAACTGTTCTTGAAATCTTGTGATAACCAGAATAAAAAGGCTCTAATTACATGTTAATTGACCTCTTTGACATATATAACCAAAAAGTCTGATCACTTTATTTCCTCCTAGTCATGAATACAAAATAGTTGAGATATGGTGATAAAAAAGGTAAAAAGCATTAATTTCACGTACACCTCTATGACCTGTCACCTTTGACCTACGTGAACAAAAATCTAATCAGTTCGTCTTATTATGGTGATGCATACTAGTTCCAAGTTTGAAGTTAAAGGATCAAATGGTTCTTGAGAAAGGCTAAAACCTGCAATTTCAGAATTGACCTTTATGACCTTTGACCTACGTATCAAAATCTAACCAGATCATCTTTCTATGGTGATACATACTAGTACCAAGTTTGAAGTTCATACCTCAAATACCTCAAATGGTTCTTGAGATATCGTGTTAACAAGGCTTAACACCTGAAATTTCAGAAATTGACCTGTGACCTTTGACCTACATATCCCAAAATCTAATCAGATCCTCTTCCTATGGTGATACATACTAGCACCAAGTTTGAAGTTCATACCTCAAATGGTTCTTGAGTTATCGCGAGAATGAGGCTAACACCTGAAATTTCAGAAATTGGCCTCTGTGATCTTGACCTTTGACCTACGTACTCCAAAATCTTATTAGATCATCTTCCTATAGTGATACATACTAGCACTAAGTTTGAAGTTAATACCTCAAATGGTTCTTGAGTTATTGCTGGAATGAGGCTAACACCAGAAATTTCAGAAATTGGCCTCTGTGACCTTGACCTTTGACCTACGTACCCCAAAATCTAATCAGATCGTCTTCCTGTAGTAATACATACTATCACCAAGTTTGAAGTTCATACCTCAAGTGGTTCTTGAGTTATCGCTAGAACAAGAAAGTGGGACACACGGATGGACCACCCGAAAACATAATGCCTCCGGCACCACCTTCGGTGGGCGGAGGCATAAAAATTAAAAGCAAGTCCCAAATACCCGATCCTGATTGGTTGAAAATCGAGTTTTGTTTAATTATTTGTGTTCTTGCAAGAGGGCCCTGAATTACCTTTATGCTTCACCCATTGAAGGTGGTGATAAAGGCAATGCGTATTGTTATGGATTGTCAAAGTTCTGTCTGGATATCCATCAGTCTTCTTGCATTTCATCATTTCAGCACCTCTAGAACCATTTAAGCTGCATCATCATTATAAGCTGAACAATTTGATATTACAATATGGTCACAGCTTAATTTTCATGCTTGACAGTTCACTTGAAAATCCATTGTCCTCTTGATAGCTGTATTCCAAGATCCATAGGAAGAATGAACTTAAAATTTGGTATCACAGTGCATCACTATAGGGAATTGTTTCATTTGATATTAGATGCATTTATGTCAAAGGTCACCTGTCCACTTGAAAAACTTTACTGGTACCCATTACCCAGTTATAAATCTCACAAATTATTTTATCTGTGATTATAAATCAATAAATTTATTGAAAATTATGCTAAATAGGCAAAATAGTAATTGACTATTGACTGAGTATAGGCTGAGGTTAAGTAGCTTCTGTAAAGGTTTCATTTTTTATAAGCCTAAAAAAGAAAAAAAATATATAAAATGTAGATGTATGTTTGTCGAAGGAAGTTGGTGTAGATAAATACAAATACATGTAGAACATAATAGAATATGTTATATGATGTAGCTAAGCGTTATGTAGTGGCACATAAAGAAACATCTGGAATGCAAAAAAGTGCAATTGTTAGTTATGGTGATATATATTTCTGACAGATTTGGTAAAATTATTCTTAACAAGGGCAATGCAAAGTGTAGCATTCCCTCGCAGGATATAAATGGCCTATACACGTCAGAACAAGTTATCTCCATTAGACTACTGTATAAGTGGTTATTTTCGCGGTGGTTTTATTTTCGCGATTTTCGCGAGTCAGTCCTCGCGAAAATTTCCACTTCAATATATGGCTGTTTATAGTAACAAAAACATCACAAAAATCGCGAGATTAAACCCTCGCGAATTTCCCTACCTAGTCCAAAATCGCGAAAATATCTGTACGCGAAAAAAACAGCTTATACAGTATACTATTATATTACTAGGCAAGGAAGTTACTAATACCTGGGGATTGGATGTATAGAAAGTTTACTACTTTATAAAATGACCCATGAGAAGATCTGAAAAGGAACTTTCTCGTGTACATAATTAGAAATTTGTGCATATTTAATGAGCTGTGACCTTTGACCTTTGACTTACAAACTCGGTTATCGAATGAAAACCGCAATTTCGCATATATAATTAGCTATTTTTGCATATTTAATGAGCTATGACCTTTGACCTCTGACCTACATACTCCAAAATCAAACTTAGGCTGTATTTTGATACCATGTACCTTCATATCAAATTTCATTAAAATCCATCAAACATTACTGAAGTTATCGAACAGAAACCAGATTTGTTACGGACGGACGCGAGCATTACTATATCCCCCTCCGACTTCGATGGTGAGAGGATAATTAAGGTCGTAGAAGGGTTTACCAGCTCTACGTCTCGATGATATGCTTTAACTTCTATGCAATAAAATTATGATTTTCATTATTATGCCTTTTTTATGTTTCGGACATGTGTTTTTGTGCCATTACATTTCGCTAAACTACCCAATGTTCTGAAATAGGGATTTGGTAGCTCATCTTCATGCCATATGCAGTGAATATTGAAAGTGTTTGTACTTCTATTCCATTGTGTCATTATTGTATCATGTCATTGTAATATCACTCCTCTATATATTTTGTCCAACCATCCTGTAAAATATAAATATATTAGATTGAAGGAAATGCCTGTTAGTAAACTGGAAACTGAATGGCTACAGAGTAGCATATGTACAGAGGAGAATTAAGGAGATGAAAGAATGAGATAAAGAAACCAACAATTGATGAAACAAGAACACCAAACAAAACACAGAATCACATTACACTCCATTATAAATACATTTTATGTAATATACTCTATTGACTGGTAGGGTATGTAATATAACTTTATATTGACCAAAATTTGGCCATTTCCTTCTTCAAAAGATTAATAATTTAAACATGTGATTTTTCAATGCAAAACACACACACAAATATAAAAGTACTGAAAGGATCTGACATCTGTCTAAGGTATTACATACATATGTGGTTATGGGGACATTCGCTTTGTTATACGTCATCCCAACGTCCCCGTAACCGGGTTGTTTTCAACCTACCGAATAAATCGCATTGTTATACGTACGCATAACCACAGTTTTGTTAAAATATATATATATATATATATATATATATATATATATATATATATACACACACTGTATTGTTCTTGTTCTAAAGTTGAATGGAATGGCAGAGATGTGCATATATTTCAGAATGGGAACTATCATAAATAATCTAATGAAGATGCTCAACAAACTAATACTATATCAGAGTATATACATGTATTATGAACAAATCATACAAACATACGTCACAAAAATCCCTATTTCTTTGTGACTACTAAGCAAGTAGTCACAAAGAAATAGGGATTTTTGTGAAGTATGTCATATGTCCCTTCCATCCAAGTTTTGACAAAAAGGAGATGCACAAAGCACAATTAACAATTCCACACTCCTTCAAATTTTTTTTTAAAGGAACTTCCTGTTTTGTTTTTATCTGCTATAAGTGTTATGGCAATGATTTTATTTTATTTTATCATCATAATCGTCTTTCTTTTTCTTCTTATTTTTTACGGGCATTTGAAGATTTTTTGCAAAATGAAATAAATCATGAATCTCAAAAGATTCTTAAACATGTTGCATACCTGCCAACCTTCCATAGGGAATAATAAGAATCTTGCAACGCAAAATTAGAAATACAGTGTATATTGTACGCTTTCACACAGAAGTTTTCTTGAAAAAAGAAGAATCCAGGGCTCTTTGCATTTTTTGGAGGTGAAAGATAGGAATCATTCCTCTAAAAAAAAATTAAACTTAAAATGGTATGCAAATAACTTGAACATGTTAGTAAACATATCTGCTGTGAACAAGATACTTCCATTCATGTGGATGCCAAGAACAACCTAGTGATAAAAGATGGAAGAAAGGTTGACAAGCATAAATCCTTATTTCTTTCTGACTATTGGACCGAATCGGACAGGGTCTTCACTGCCTGGTACATAGTTAGTTATAGTTTCATAATCCAGTATGACTTTTCATATTGCAAATAAATTTCTTTCGTAATCGATACCCATATGCTGATTGTAATATTTTCTGGGACATACTGTACATGTAGTCCTCTTTAATTTTTCCAACATCATCACCTTCACTGTTTGTCAATATACATGTACCTCGTTTCATTCTTTGGCTGATACCAGTAATAAAAATAAGTTATGACACTTGTGGTAAAGAACACAAATGAATAAATGTAAAAATACATTAATACAGACCTACAACACAGACTGAAATTTTGTTCACCATATCTTGAATAGTGCGTTTACATGCAGAAAGAAATAATGCCATCGAATGGCGCAGTAGATGAAAAAATATACTCTATATATTGAAATGCATGATGATTTATAAAATGTTTGAAAGACTTACATAATTTTTACTGGCAGTTTAAAAGAAGGTAGCAGCAAACTACTTATACACACAATGGCTCATATAACATAGAAAAACATGTCCAATTACCATAGAAGTTAATGTAGCTTAGTAATTATTGTTGATTATCGAGGCAGTGTGACATATTAATTTTCATAATAATACAAAATACAATGCAAAATTTATACAAAACATTACATTTGAAATCACCAACTGTAAATACTTTTAAATCAAAACTAATATATCTTTTCATTTAAGTATTCACCATAGTTATAAGCATATCAGGAGCTCTTGCAGCGCAGTAGAATATATATACATAGTTTCTGCGCTTTATAAATCATTATTATTATCATTATTATTAAGTGAAGATAGATCAATACAATGATTACCTTTGAAAAAGAAAAGTAGAATAATTTCGTATGAAACTTTATTTATGTTCCGTGGAATATACAAATATATGAAAAATAGAATCCTTTGTGAAGATTTTGATTCAATGTTAATGAGTGCTGTATGCATAATCGTTTCTGCCTCTGCATGACTTTTTACTTTTCAAATTAGAATTCCTGACTTTCCAGAGAATCTTGGTGCTAAAAAGACAGCTAACAAAATGAATGTGACTGCGTCTCCTATATGCCTCCGCCTAAATTCATTTGATGGCTCAAACTATTCTTTAAATATTGTGATAACCAGAATAAAAAGCCTACAATTACATTTTAACTGACCTCTTCGACATTTGACCTTATAACCCAAATGTCTGATCACTTTATCACCTCCAAGTCATGAATACATAATAGTTGCGATATATGATAACAAAGTTAAAAAAACATTAATTTCACATATATTGACCTCTATGACCTGTCACATTTGACCACCGTGAACAAAAATCTAAACAGTTCATCTCACTATGGTGATGCATACTAGTTCCAAGTTTACAGTTAATGGCTCAAATTGTTCAAGAGTGTTAACAAGGCAAAAACCTGAAATTTCATGGTAAATGACCTCCATGAACTTTGACATTTGACCCATACTTGCCAAAATCTAATAAGATCACCTTCCTATGGTGATACATACTATTACCAAGTTTGAAGTCAATGGATCAAATGATTCTTGCAATATACAGTGCATCCCAGAAAAAAGTGAACAGTTGGAAAAATTCTCCCCAAATAAATGTTTCAAAATATGTTAAGGAAATTTTCATACCTGTCAACAGCTTAGGGTCTCTTCTATCAAATGACACCAAAATATCCTGCAATATTTTACGCTTGAGTGAGCAAAAACCAATTTTGTGAAAGGGTGCAAAATCCATAGTCTGGGAGCCTGTCCCGAAATAGTCAACCCATTTTACATATGAGATTTGACCCCTTAAAGTTCCTTAGACTATCCAAGTCATTTACAAAAAGCTTATCAGCTCGAACAAAGCCGCCGGGTTAGGCCCCCAGAGCCCCGAAAGGGGCCCCAAAGTCGGGTCGATTTCAACCCATCTAACATATGCGCCAAACTGTGTCAGAATTAAGGTGTATGACTACACATTACCAAAACACAAAAACTGACAAAATTTTCCATCTGGATGGGTTGTCAGACCGCCCCTAAAAATTGGGGCAAATTTTTCCCCTTAAGGCCCATGGACCAAAGGAAGAGTTATGGATGTACATTACAAAAATATAAAAACTTACAAAAATTTCCATCGGGAAGGGGGTGTAACACGCCCCTGAAAAAAACACCAAAGTGCCCCTATACCCAACTTTGCTGCCCAAAATGCTCTGGATGTAGAGAAAAACCATTTTAAGGCTTTACAACCTTAATAACTCCAAAGTGTCTCATTCAATTCATGTCAAATTTATCTAGTGCAATCTTGAGTATTGTATCTTTCTTGGGGTGAAATTTGGTGTCAAGTGATCATTTCAATAATAATTTATTAAATTGTAAAAATTGTACTGCTTTTTCAAAAGTAGTCAAATTTTATTTTCAAGATTATGTAAACACACCCATTGTCCATCTGCACCTGTTTGACAAGAGACAATAGAGGAGCTTGTTAAGTATCTGGGCTATGTGGCTGCCATGCTGAAATCTACCATTCATGTGTTAATTACACAAATACTTTGCAAGCTCTCTATTATGCCTTGTCAAACAGGCGCAGATGGACAATGGGTGTGTTTACATAATCCGGACAATATCATTTGACTACTTTTGAGAAAGCAGTATAATTTTTGCAATTTAATAAATTATTATTGAAATGATCATTTGACACCAAATTGCACCCCAAGAAAATTACAATACTCAAGATTGTACTAAGTAAATTTTTGCTGAATTGAATGAGACAGTTTGGAGTTATTAAGGTTGTAATGCCAAAAAATATTTTTTCTCTAATATCCAGAGCATTTTGGGCAGCACAGCTGGGTTTAGGGGCACTTCGGTGTTTTTTTTTCTTCAGGGGCATGTTACACACCCTTCCCGATGGAAATTTTTGTAAGTTTTTATATTTTTGTAATGTACACCCATACCTCTTCCTTCTGACAAAATTTGGTCCATGGGCCTTAAGGAGAAAAATTTGCCCTAATTTTTAGGGGCGGTCTGACAACCCATCCCGACAGAAAATTTTGTCAGTTTTGGTGTTTTGGTAATGTATAGTCGTACACCTTCCTTCTGACAAAGTTTGGCGCATATGTTAGATGGGTTGAAATCGACCCGACTTTGGGGCCCCTTTTGGGGGGCTCTGGGGGCCAAACCCGGCGGCTTCATTCGAACTGACAAGCTTTTTGTGAATGACATGGATGGTCTAAGTAAATTTAAGGGGTCAAATCTCATATGTAAAATGGGTTGACTATTTCGGGACAGGCTCCTGGCCTACCAGTCTTGACAAGAATTGATATTGGCTCTGGCTGGTATCAGCTGAACTGAGAGTCATGTAAAGGCTTTAAAATTTCCATATTCTGATCAATAAAAGACAATTCATGAAATAACAGGCTCTGTTCTCTGTATATCCTTACACATTCCATCAACATTTTATGCTTGGGTGAGCAATTAACTACTTTGCAGAGTGTTTCAAAATGTTACTTTTGGTAAGTCTGTTAATTTCATCTGACTTGCTCACTCAACTATAAAGTTTTGATGTCAGGAAATACATTGAACAAAGTCTGTTCTTTCATAAATAGTCTTTTTGAAGTCTTTTCATGACTCTCAACTTGGCTCATACCAGCCAAAACAACACCAAACATTTGTCAAGAATGGATTTTGCACCATTTCACAAAAGTGGCTTTTGCTCACTCAAGCGTAAAATATTGTGAGACATTTTTAGTTTCATTTGGTAAAAGAGATCCTAAGCTAACCGGAGGCATAATAAAAAGTAATAACCTGAAATGAAGCAGCAAATCAATTTCTTTTCTCCAAACTTTCCAAAATTCTTCTGACCAACATAGAAAGGATTGAAAGGAAACATGCATCACTCTAGATATCACTTTCATTGTCACCAGATAAACTTGATGGTGATACACTGACATCTTTCCTGCTCCCTAAAGGTCTGCAAACTCTCTTTCTACTCTTCATCTCGCCATCATCATCATCATCATCATCATCATCGGTATCATGTCCCAGGAGCTGACGTCGTACAAGTCCAGCATAGAGGCCATTTGACCTAATGAGTTCCTGATGTGCACCCTGCTCAACTACCATCCCATGGTCAATGACCACAATCCGGTCTGCCTTCTCAATGGTGCTGAGACGATGGGCTACTATGACTACAGTACGTGTACCAAAGTTCTTTGTAAGCTCTTGCTGGACCTGTCAAATAGTACAATGAAATATATACTACTTCCATTAAAAGCCACTACAGTATGTAGAAATATTTTTCCTTTATTCACTCAGTAATCGGTAATCTCTAATATGATCTATGAAATGTGAAATCTGAAGGGATATTGTGTCTTTCCTCCTACGAGTTACAGCACTGAAGTTAGATAAAAATGATGACACACTGTAGGATGTTAAAAAATTCCCTAAGCAAATAAATCTTGACTTGATTTACTTGAGCTGACCATTAATTATTTACCCAATGACTCTTGAATCTAAATTTCATGGACTTCAAGGTAATACTTTGATTTATATCATCATCTCGTGTCAAGTGTAGGAATTTTAATTGACCTCACCTAACCTTTGCCCTCCTACTTTTGATCTAAAATATATTCGGCATTATCTTCAGTACTTGATAACCTCTGTATCCACGTTTGATAGAATTTAGACAGTACTTAGATAAATTTTAAAACATTAACTGAAATGTTGATACTACTATTGAAAAGGCAGCACATATACCTCACTCCCACTACACAGGCAAGTAAAAAAAATTTTTTTTTTCAAATGTATAAATTGCTCGAAATTAATCATTTTCTTTTCGTATATGGGGGAATATGTCCGCCAGTTATGTTGGATAGCTTAAAGCGTACCACTTTCCTGAAAAAATAATTTGTGTACAGCTAGAAAATACAAAAACCACCTCAAAGAACTTTATCTGGCATTCTATAAGTCAACAGTTAAGGAGTAGGAAGGAAATAAAAGATAACATGAAAATGCTTGCGCGGAACTGAACTCCGAGTTTGATTCCGCGCAAGCACTTATCTTGGTGATTGGTACCCTTTAATGACTTACCAAGTGTTCACTCTCAGCATCAAGAGCACTAGTAGCTTCATCTAGGAGTAACATCTGAGGGTTCCTAACCAATGCTCTGGCTATTGCTACTCTCTGTTTCTGACCACCTACAAAAGTAAAACACAGAAAGTAATAGTTAAGCCTTACTACCAATGTGTTCCTAGACACTAAAAGATGACATTGAAGGAAATACATCTATAAAAAATGTTGGTACACTCATTATAATAAACTCCTTGGGACCAAGGAAATTACCACTTTATATCAAAACCTTGTTGTATTAGGGCTAAAAAACAACAGAATACAAAGAAGTGGGACAAGCAAAATAACAATGTTCTTTATAATGAGGTTCCACTGTAGTTTCATTCTGAAAAAAAAAATAGCTACTTAAAGGCATTGATTAACTTTGCCCAGGATTGAAAAAAAAAAATCACTGTTCCAGCTAATGCTGTAATCATAATTGCAAACCTTTAGCTTAGACAGGAATCGCCTGAGTTTTATAAGCTGATCGGTCGTTTATATATCAAGATATTTACGATTGAACATTGATGTCGGGATAGAGTACCACCGAACCCTAAAGAACTCTTACGGTTGGCATACCTCGCTCTATCACAGAATACCGTACGGGCTGGAAACCCGCTCTGAAATCGCCAAGCGCTGGTGCTTGGTTTTTGTGACTGCAGCGCAGCGAAGAAGCCGAGCGACTTGCGCTAGCGATTGATCGCGATTTTCTCTTTTTTAGGATAGTAAACAGGTTCCATTTTCTCTCATACTTTCACATATCCTTAATTATATATGTAGTTAGAGGACTGCACACAATTCACTGGCATTTGAGCTGATTTTACAATTTTTCACAAAGTTAATCAATCACTTAAAAGAAAAAAAAAAGGCTCTGTTATGGACCAAACTGACCTAAAAGAAATAGTGATTAGCAAAGACATAGAAGACTACCTATGGATGTACTACCCTGAATTTAAAGAAGCCATTGAAGGTAAATATATAACAGTAGCGTGGACAGTACCTGATAACTGAAGTCCCTTCTCTCCTGTCTCAGTCTGATAACCCTTCTTGAGATGAAGGACAAAGTTGTGAGCATTTGCTTGCTTGGCAGCACTCTCGATACGTTCTGTGGAACAGTCTTTTAGGCTGTAGGATATGTTATCGTGGATAGATCTCGCATAGAGTACAGGCTCCTGACCAACAAGGGCAATCTAAAACACATACAAGAGACATAGCAAGTGATAATCTGAATGAAGAAAGTAAAAGGGATGTGTCAAAAGCTGGAGTAAATGTTGTTTTCATTGCATTTGGTGTAAAGCAAATGATTACCAGCTTAGTTTTCTAGTAGTTAGCTGTGAAGAGTGCAGATACTGCTATTATGCAATGTTTGGACTACACAACTGATTTGTAACAAAGACAATTTTAGCTAGAGCATTATAATTTGGACAAATCAGGAAAAGGAATTACTCTATAGAACTTTGGAAGCACAGAAATAAAAAGTTCCACATATACTACAACGAAATATGCTGATTACCATCATCATCATCACCATCATACCATCATCTTATTAACATCATCTTTATTAGTTTCAAGTATTATCGACAGAGTCTCTGAAATGGGTTTTCAGTTTCTAACAAGCTTCCACTTACCCCCATCCCCTTCATTTCACACATAGTTCAGTCCTCTACCCATTCCATGTACAATTCAAAACTTTTCTACAGTAATATCTTGCGATGTACTATCACAGTGCTCCACACTGACTTTTTTGCAGGGGGTACGGATTGCAAATTTTAAGG
Organism: Heliocidaris tuberculata; assembly: GCA_025618425.1. Taxonomy (NCBI): domain Eukaryota; kingdom Metazoa; phylum Echinodermata; class Echinoidea; order Camarodonta; family Echinometridae; genus Heliocidaris; species Heliocidaris tuberculata. Next base: position 8,768,891 of record CM046832.1, on the reverse strand, counting down.
TCTGTATGCATGAGCCCTATGTAAAACTTTTGAAATTTTGGACGCCCATATGTCCTGGGCACCTGTTAGTGTTCACCCCGGAATATCATTAAAGTAAAATCCATTTTACCAACCTTCTGATGAAGGAAAGCATGATCATAGTCCTTGACATTTCTACCGTCTATCAGTACTTCTCCCGACGAAGGCTCATAGAAGTGCTCTATGAGACTGATACAGGAGCTCTTGCCTCCACCGCTGGGCCCAACAAGGGCTAACACTTCACCAGGAGATGCTGTGAAGCTTACATCCTACGAAAACAATGGGCACGGAAGAGAGAATAAAACTGCTGCAGCTTATAGTTCCCCATCAAAGTTGGAGAACCAGGTGACAGTACCCTCCATGCTTTTCCCTTAGACACACGATACTTACAAGGTCTCTAAGCTTTCTACAGGTGCTTCTTTTTCCAATTTACTTTAATTCATTTGACCTTGTGCTCATTTTTTTTAAAATTACGCATATATATTTCAACTGTCTGTAGTTATGTTAGACGTGTATATTCATATGTTTTTGATAATAGAAATGAATAAAGAATTTGAAAAAAAAAAAGGGAACATTTCCAACATGCAGTCACTCATAATATGTGTGAAAATTCTAGTATGGATGACCACAAGTTAACAATTGCCTGAATAGTTATTCACAAAGGAACCTAAAATACAATTTTGATATCAAATGTACATGCACTAAACTTGAAATAAAATCCTGGAGATGACTGCCATTGAAAGTTCATAAATTGGTGTGAAAACAGCTCTCTTTGATTGTCCTTTTCAATAAAGTGTACTACCCACACTGAATGTATTTTCTTACTTTAAGAACTGGAATCGATGGTCTGGTAGGATAGGAAAAGTTGACATTCTTGAACTCCAACTGACCCTCAAACTGCCTGGGTGCAAGCCTGCCTTCATTTGTAAAGGTTGGTTTTCGGTCAATCAGTTGAAACACTTTTCTTGAAGCACCTGCAGCCCTCATAAGCTCTGTGTATACATCAGCAATATCCTGATGAGATCGAGTCCAGGGGTAAATAGGTTTAAGCTATTACTACATGTAAAAAGTTGAGATATTGAAAGATTTTTGCTAAGGAAAACTGCTTCAAACCCATCATATTTGGTGTTTCTTGGTAATAAACTTATCACCTCACACTTAACCAAGTTCAAATTAAATGGAACACTTCTAATGATATATATTGAACTATGGCCTTTACAGGACTTTTAAAAACACTTGGTGGTAATCCATGGACAGTCACTTAAATTCTTGCAGTAGTATCACAAACCTTCAGAGGTTTTAGGTTGTAAAAAATGCATAATCTTTCCTGCAGAATGAAATCGCTGATTTGAGGTCCCTGAATTAAATTATATTATTATCGGTATCAGACATCTGAGCTGTGGTTTTACAAAAATTGTATTCCCCTCGTCTTTGGTGCAAACCGGGGAAAGAGGGTAATATTCCTTCTATCACTATCTTTCACAAAAGCCTATGGACTTTATGTGTTATAAAACCGGGCAATATAGCCTTGTATTTTCCCTGGTCTAACATCCGGGAACTTGGAGAGCAGCTATAGTCATATACGCGGCCGAAGCAGTACAGCTGCGCATAAGCAATTATATAAGCGTGCATTATCATGCGAAGCATTTATTGCGCATCATTTTGGACTGGATACATGACGTCACAATGGCTATCAGTCAGAGGATACATGGAGGCTTGCTCTAGATGTATGATGTGGATAATAATAAAAATATTGACTGGCTCCTACTTTCTGGAGATACGACATATATCGCCCTCACTAGATCGATATAAATCTAGTTCGGGGAATATATGTCGTATCCCCCTCAAGGCCAGTCAATATATATAAATATTACTTGACTAGAATTTATATCATTCATCTTACCTTTCAATTAACTTTCTGACACACACCTACCAAAAACACACATCCATCAACACTCCAGATTACATACTGCTTAATTACTCAGGAAAAGGAATGATTGTCTTTCTAAGTGAGGGCTACTGTTATGCCAAACTCAAGACAGTTATCATGTTCAAAGATTTTACACATCACAACAAACAGACAGTAAAAAGCCTTCACTAGCTTTTTTTTCATTTATAATATCAGCAAAATTGCCCTGAACCCCACTTATTTTAAAGTGTACCAACCACCTTAAAAATAATTTATGTACAGCTAGAATATATAAAATCAACCTCAAACACTATGCCTGGCCTTGTATGGTTAATGGTTAAGCAGTATGAAGCAAAAAAAAAAAAAGGAAAACATAAAACCCTCTCGCACGGAACCCAACCCTGAATTCTGTTCCGCGCAAGCCTTTATTCTATACAAGTGCATACGGGTGCTTCAACTATTCTCCTCACAAGCCGCTGTAAAGTTTAAGGGGAGTGTATCTTATCTTACAATATCTCTTTATAGAATCAACATTGGAAGTTCATATTTTGAATATATTATAGCGACAATGAACCCCTAAAACACAGAGCAAAATATTTTTTGGTGATTGGTAAATTTTAAGTGTGCTTACCTCTAGACATCCTCCAAGTTCTAATTGGTAAAGAATAAAAGAAACCAGCATTCCTCCACTTAGCATCCCCTTCACAACAAGATGGCCTCCATAGAAGAGAGTTACTACAAACACCATCAAGTCACACATCTGGGTGGGGAGGGGTGTAGATATACAGGCATAGAGAAAGTAATAAAGTCGAAGAAAATTTACATAAATTTTGGTATATGAGTTATCCACACTTGAAGGAAATAAGTTAATGACATTATCATTGTACTTCCCCAAATAATAGATTCATAATATCTTTGTAATCAAAGAACCATATACTTGAAAGTATTAATCAATATTGTTTAACATAAACATGTGGTCTGAGTTATGATTGTTTCATTGACAAAGGAATAAAGGTGTTGGGAAGGTTGGGGAGTTAGACCAATCTAAAGAAAAAGCTTCATATGGCTAAATGTAGTTCAAGTCTTCTTGTTTCATTTAAAAGTCACTTCATCAAAAATAAATTGACATCCTTACAGTAACTTTCCATATCAGAAAATTGTTCACATCTGACAATTTAATGCAATGTAATTCTTCTCCAGCCATTGAATCCCAAATAAATACTCCAGCTTACCGAGCTGATTACTGTAAAGAAGCCATAGGATACAGCTTCCTTCTTACGTAGCAGGTAGGTGATGTGGAGCTTATTCCAGTAGCTCATCCTCTCTCCCTCTTCATTGGCAAAGCTACGTACAGTCTTCATGCTTGAGATAGTCTCTTCAGCTATAATGTTGGCATTGGCAAGAGAAGTCTGAACTTTTTTGGAGAGTTTCTGTATTTGAATTAATGTCACAGTAGCAAATGATATGCATTATTCATATCACAATAAATGAATAATGAATCATAACACTGTCTATATAAAACTAGCCTGAAAACTGTGAACTGTGAATGAATAGAAGCATGGATTCATTCAATTGTGCACTAAGTTACTTTTGTCTTTAATAAACATCAACAAGAATAGGATGTTTGTTGGGGATAGATGCATGAAGAAGCAATTAATTTCTGATTCAATTTACATTGTACTGTTAATAAGTCAAAGGTAAATCAGAGTTCAGTAATGAAACTATATCTTTAGAGAAAGTGTCTAGTAATTATTTTTAGTTGATGATTATATATAAGCCTGAGTCAAATCGATTTGTAAACTGCTCCTCAATCAAGGCTATCGAGCCCTGGTGCTGTTTTGGCGAAACCGATGCATCGATGAAATTTATGAAAATGATATAATATAAAGAAAAGAAGTACACAAATCCTTTGCTCTTAGTCTTACTGTCTTACACAATTATTATCATGTATTCAACATATTTCTTACTTGGTCTTTTATTCTCTTCTGTGAGTTTTGCCGGAAATACATCACTCAAGCAGGGAAATTGAGTGCTTACCCGTCTTCTGCTAGCTGGGAGGCGAGGGGACGACTGGCATTTGATGATTCGGCCGCTGGCCGGAGTCTCACGTCCAGTCGAGATGCAGCGCATGCGATATGCATTGCAGTGCTAGCTGTACATGTATTTTACATGCATGCGATCACAGCTGCAGCTCATCGCCTCTCAACTTTGAATCATGTGATGGCTAAAGTACTACTATACTGTATACGCGAGATACGAGAGTGCGAGGTGCGTTGATGAGATTAGACGATCAGAAGAGGCATGATACTGACGTGGTTGTCAGTGAGCAATATGAGTCATGATGTTGTCAAGATAAATAATGGGATGTTTATGTATCATGTAAGTTGTTATTCCAAATGCTAACACTATATTAAGAAGATGATCTTGTGAAATCGACAAAGTAAAAGCCACGGCAGATAAATAAAAAGTTGATGGTGAACAGCGAAACATAGACCAGTGCCTAGGCCACAAGAGCGCCGTACATAATGCAAGAGATGTTGCTGGGGGACATACACCGTCGCGCCAGAGCAAAAAATTGTCCTCGATTTCACCGTCCATCAATTTATTGGTTCACCGGTGTTTGACTGGAGCAAAGATGTCAATTCCCAGTTTCCAAAATAATTGATATGACTCAGGCTTAATTATAAAGTAAATGAAAATCACTTGCTTGGATCAGGCAAATGTAAACAAATTGTAAACTAAACAGTTGAATTCACAACATGACTTTAGCTCTCACCTCATAATAGCTTCCAAACACATCTGTGATGACAGCAAGAAGAGGGAAAGAGATGAGTGTGATGAAAGTGAGTCTCCAGGAGATGATCACCATAAAGATGACATAACCAATCACTTGGAAGATACTACGAAGACAGATGTTGATATTATTACCCAGTGTGGAACTCATGGTGGCTGTGTCTGCCGTTAGACGAGATGTTATGGCACCTAGCAAAGTCAAACGAAACGTTGCATGTTATGGATTTATTTGTTCAATTGAACATTGTATCATTCCATGAAGGGATAGAATTGTAGGAATTGGAGTCTTTGGCCAGCTCAGCAGGGTGAATAAATGTGTGTGACATCCCCATTAAATAAATATATGTATGAAGATGTGTTGGGTCTAGTGGATAAGTCTCAGGACTGTGAATCACAAGGTACAGGGTTCAAATCCAAGCCTGGCATTATGTCCTTTAGCAAGATATTAATCTACACTCTCCACCCAGATGGAGATTGGTACCTGACATGCTTGAGCACTAGTTACTATGACGCTCGCCTGTGACTGGGGATATAATGTGCAATGCCATGAGTGTCACAGCTTGACGTATATGAGCAATATACAACGTGCAATGCCATGAGACAGGTCTCGAGATCAAGATCGATCTTGAGGTACCCAACACTGAGTTGTTTTTTCGCCGATTGGTGAATGATTTAAAAGCTTTTTCGTTTGATAATTTACGTAATAACAATGCTGATCTCGAGCGATCTCAAGCGAAAATTCTGAGAACAGAAGCTCCGAGATCAAGATCAAGATCAAGACCAACACCTTCGAGATCAAGAACAAGATCGAGGTTACTGATGCCGATCTCGAGACTGGTCTTGAGATCAAGATCGATCTCAAGGTACCCAACACTGCCTCTTTGACTGTGCGATTATTTGCATTTTGATGGGGTTTGTAACCATTTTCTGGACTTTATATTCAATATCGTTGACCCGTTTTATAAAACAAATAATGCATATTTTGTGGCTCGAGCAGTAGTGATATGCACTGCCCTCAGTTAAGTCACAATGAGACGGATAATGAACTAGACAAGTCTAGTTCATTATCCCATTGTGACTTAACATTCGTGCAGTGCATATTCACTAATGCACTAGCAAACATGCATTATTTGTATAATATTTCCAAATGAGAAAGTTAAAGGAAATGTCACTTGCCAAATGGCAAAGTTAGCTATAAGAACTGAACATTTACAAGTTTTTTTGAAAATGTAAGAAACCATCAGCCTAAACGGTAATCAATGTAGAAAATTAGTATTATTATATTATTATTTGTGACCAGGCACCACAAAACCACCAAAAAGTCGCAAAAATTTTTTTTTTCTGATTTTATCATATTTGGATAGAACAAAGTCTCAGCTTTAAAATGATATATGACTCATTATAATCGAAAATTTCTAACCCTTTTAATTCAGCGAATGAAAGGAGCTTGTAAGAAAGGTTTGCTGGTATTAAATAGGGAGGAAATGAGCTCTAAAGTTGAGGCCTATTCAAACGTGCGGAGTAAGAAAACAAGAGAGAAAATCAATGGAGAGTGAATCAAAAGGCCATAGCACCCACTGTGAATGAATTGTCGGATTAGGTTGATATTTGGTAGGAGTGTTAAACATAGTTTATTCATTCTATTGCCAAGACTTCAAATTGTGAACTTTAATTGTTCGAAAGTTATTATGATGCAAATGAGAGTGTTCTAATGGGAGATTAAGCGCACCTCGGTGGCCTGACACCTGCACTAGACAATGCCTATTCACTCCTTTGGGGTGCCTTTCTTTGTTCCCTGTTACATAATACTGGTTTTTTACCTCTGTAGTCCTTCTGTTATCATACATTGAACTTGTAATTTAGCCTATAATTAACTTGAATAGGACCTACTCTTTTTCTTGTTCACATTGATTAACCTATGCAATTTGTTTTACATAGAACTTACATACTTGTTCCTTGCTCACATGAATAAACTTGATCGTTCATCCTTTTTCAGACTCTGTTTCGTCATCGAAATGGAACTTAAAACTGCTCTGTAATTTGCTTTCGCGACTATTGGTGAACTGTAATATCAGTATGATGAGATTGCCGAGAGTTTATTCTTTCCATCAGTATAAAAATTATTAGGGAAAAGGTAATTTAAGGCCCGTGAGATTGCAGTGATTTTACGAGGGTGAGCGGTACCGATTAAAAGAAGATCATACGGGAAGGCGAAGAATTAGGAAGAAACCGAAGCTGTGCGAAAAAAAACTGGTCTAGAAAAACTGTTAAAAATTCATCTTCTACTGTGTTTTAAGCTTCCAGATTTTGATATAAGGTACAGAGAAGAACGATCTTTCAGAAAAACCAAAAATCCCAAAATAAAATTTTCCAACCCAAATTTCCATTTCAGCTGTTTACACAAAATCAGGGGTTGCGACTTTTTGGTGGTTTTGTGGTGCCGGGTCACATTTTGTATATTTGAACAATCACAAATCAGGCTGATTAAATAATATTTGTTCTTAAAGGTTGGGCAAGTGTATTGGGTGTCCAAATGAGTAATGTTAATACTTGCCTCACTGAGATTTGGTAAACAATTTTTAGGTATATGTAGTTATTAGTTATGTAGTTATTAGTGTAATCCTGAGTGAAATATGCATGAGTGGTCCTATGAATATTCCCTCCATGACCTAATACAGTACTTACCTGTTCTGGTCTTATCAAAGAAGCCTAATTCCTGTTTAAGAATTGATTCAAAGAGGTGGTTGGTGACACGTTGGTTGAGTCTAGCCATTGCCATCATCAGGAATCCACCTCGAACTCCATTGGCTACAGCACTGTTAATTGAAAGACAAGTCAATATTGTATAAAAAGGCCATAGCAAATATCAATACCTTACAGGCATATATACAATAGCATATGTAATACTGACCATTAAATAGTCAATTTTCTTTGACTTCATGTCTTGAAAAACCGTTCAAATATTTCCATGCAGTGTATTCAAGGCTCAAACTACACCTTGCTTCACTCTGAAGTTATGTCATAAGTTTTAAAGTGTCTTTGAGCATACAGATACAGTACTATAGACAGGACTCTATATTTTCCTAAGGGTCCGTAGCAAAATGATGGGGTCTGAGCAGCCCAGTCTACATAAAGACAATATGGGAATCTGGTGTGAAATTTATGCGACAGTCTGCTACAGACCAACTTGTTAAGTGTTAAATCCTGCAATTGACACAAAAAATAATGTCACTGTAAGTCTGATTTCCTGCTAGCACAGAAAATCCTGCTCATGTCATTCAGTAGGGTGCACAATGATTTAATATGCAGTACAAAGATTTCTTTGTTGTCTTTGTTTTGTTAGGAAACTTCTTATTTGCTTATATACCAAAATCAAACTTCTAGGTATGTGTTCAAGTGCATAATTGGCAAATAAATTGTCTTTCAACCCATTATTCCCCCTCTATACATAACGTTGATAGAACAAAGTCCAGACTGGCTTTAGTATTAAAAACAGAAAGTGTATTAGAATACCTTCCATTAAAATACCTCTTTTTGTTCAAATAATTGCATAAACCGGTAGTATAATGATCATGCATGTGGGGAGCATGACTAACTGGAACCATGATTACATTTCACAGGATGAATGAGAAAAGGTTGCATACATATTACAAAGAAAGCATGTACACAGAGAATAGCATAAGTCTATCCAGCCATCCTCCATCATCTCTATATTTAGACAAGTGCTGTGACTCAAGAATTGATCAATACAATGCTGCAATGAAAGAAATTCATATGCTGGATTTTACTTGTATTAAAAGTCTTAGATACACCTCTTTACTGAACTTTTAATGGAAAGTCTCATATTATAATGATTAAACTTACATTCCCAGTGATATTAAAGTCATCATGATGATGGCTTGTTTAAACTGGGCCTGGTCTGCCTCTACTACAACTCCATTAAGAACCTGGCCTGCTAGAAGTGGCATGAATACTTCACCTGGAATCAAACAATCATACAAAAGCAAAATGAAAAGAACTTAAAGGGGAATTTACCTCAAAATATAAAGGTGCTTATATTCAAAGATGTAATCTATTCCTTCTTGTTGTCCTACGTAGTTTTGCATTAAAATTTACGAGATGGGTATAAATCAAGATTTTCTCTGCAAAATTTATTGTCTGTTAGTGATACCTGGGCTACCATTTTCTTGATGTGTACATAAAGATATTTTTAATCAGAATGTAAAATAATGGTTTATTTATTCAAAATATGCATCGCAGCCCGGGGGCTGAATTGTACAATATTTTTACAAAATTACTTACATAATAAAAAAAAAAATACATTAAATAGTACAATAATGATACAAGTAAACATGCATTTATATAACATTGTGCAATTGTAGTTTCTCATAAACATACAAATTCATACATGCAATTGGATATTTGAGTATTGCAATATTTCTATACTTATGTTAAGAGTGAGCTGTACTTTATAGGGGTACTGATAGGGGTACGGATATTGAGTTTTAAAACATTTAACCCTTTCATGACAGGAATTATTTCAGGGCTAAATTGATCACATTTCGTTCTTCAAGTTGGCAACAATAATATTTTTCTTTTAGTGCTACATGGTTCTAACAAAATGCAGTGTCTTTGAAAACAATATACATCATTAGAAACTTACTCGAAAAGTTGAAAAAATTGCCAATTTTGATAAAAAATAGTGATTTTGAACCTCTCAATGTGTTGCCAATTTAAGGATTATGAAGCTTATTCTCCTTTTTGAAATTCCTGGCATCAAACGCAATATGGTCATGCAACAAAAAAGGACACAATGTGTGTAGAAATTTTTGCTTTTTCTACTCCTGCATCTGGTTATTTTTTAGAGCTCTATATCAAAAGTTATTGAGTCAAACCACAAAATGTGGTCAATTGTCTTGAAAGGGTTAACAGATATATACATATATTCCAAAAAACGAAAATGTGTTTTGCATTTCTTTGAAAATTACTATTTTACTAAATATAAATCTATTTTCTTGATACTGTGACGTACGCGACGGAGCAAATTAATTCAAATTTATGGATGATTACTTTCCTGAGTGTCAATAGTGACAAACTATGCATTCACCTGCTTTGAGATTATGGACTTCAAAAGTCAGAATGCATGTTGTATAAATTATGTTCTGCTCTGCCAGGCAAACCCAAGAAATTGATTTCTATTTAGCAAGACCAGAGAATTTAAAAAGGAATCTATAAACTATATATTTTCTGAAAGGCCATTCCACATGGAATCTAAATATGCACTCAAAAATAGTACAAGGTGTAAAACGAAAAAGAGTTACATGGACTTGAATGTGGAACTTTTGATCTTCTTTGTTATCTCATTTTTTTCATCATAACTTTCTTTGTGGTCCCTCTATGGCAATACTAATGTCATTTTCTTGCAGAACATATTCTGATCTTTACAACAATATATAATTGTCCAGGATTTAAGATCATAGAATTACGATAAAGAATTGTCCACATTTTAGTCGAAAATTTCAAACATTTTTAGGAGCCACTGTATATTACCTAAGCATTGCATAATACCATTGTATAGCCGTACTTACTTTTCAATCATAAGTCATAAGACAGTAAAGCTGAGTATAATAACAAATGCAGTCATATGCCAAGTTTTGACCAATTTTTTTTTTCCGCCAGCCCTCAAAAAGTCGCTCAGTGGGGGGGGGGGGGGGGGGTAATCAGATGTTTTCCTCCATAATTCTGACAAGCAAAAAAAAAAAAATTGCACCAGGTGTGCCCCCCCCCCCCCGGCTGCCAATGATCGATAACCATTTTTTTGGTCAAAAGTTGTTGGGGGGGCAGCTTGGGTACGCTAGTGCTTATAGTAGTATCACAGTAACATGAACACTAGCTTATTTGCAATTTTCATAGAATCCTACATTATTTTTGCAAGTGAGAGTGAAGACTGTTGTAATGTACAAATGCTGATCTACTTCACTTTATATTAGAAAAAGATTTCTATTATGGTTATAGTTTAATAACCATTGAGATTATTAGGATCATTAGGATCATTAGGATGTGATCTATATACAATTCGTTAATAATATCTATCTTTGGTATTTCTAAGCTTTTAACAGTGTTGACACTAACCTCCTGATGCACATACCAGGGCAATAAAGCCCACCAGCAAGAAAGGCCAATCATCTTTTGAGTAAGCCAATAATCTTATGAACGAAGAATACCATTTGACATATTTTTTCTTATTTTTTCTTCCATTGTCATCATCCTCATCGTCATCCTCATCGCCAGAGCTGTCATCACCACTACTGTTCTCACTTTCACTTCTGGTACTCTCCTCACTTTCTTCTTCGTTGATTAAGCACCGGTTATCAACATCCAGATTAAATATACTTCCCTTTGAAGGTTTTGCCTCTTGAAGAATATATACCCACAGGCCATACATAGCAAGGGATGCAACCATTGTCCACACACCTAACGTCAAAAACCATGGGTCATCGTCATGGTCACCGTCAATGTACTCTGTGTATAACATGATCTTTGCCAAGGCATACAGGATCATGACAATGTTGATGAAACCAACAGGGTACCTAGCTGTCTTGATGCCCTTCACTCCATCCTTTGGATTACTTATTACTCCCAAAGTGGCACCAACAAGTATCACTGCTCTCAGTATTGAGAAGAGCCATAATTCGAATGTTGAGTGTGTGAAATTGTAATTAAATACATCCTTCCCAAACAGATCATACTCATTCCAATGAAGGTAAAAAACACAGCCAAAGAAGGCATCTGCACTGGAGAAGAGCAGTGTCACCAATACACTTGTGGACAATTTCATTGTTGCTGTCAACTTTGATTATGTCTTTTGAAATTGAACTTGTCCACAACACAGTCACCAATAGCCTTACAATCTAATAGGTTATGGCCTTTGCTAATTAACTATAGATAACATTTATGGCTGTGTATAGAGACACAAATATTGAGACTTTTTTTACATTAGGCGAGGCAATCTCCAAACAGGAAGCAGGATATACATTGAAGTATGCGTGAGTTGGACTGCTACACGACTCAACTGTCACCTACCGGCATCTGAAAAGAGAAGAGGGCACAGAGTAAATTACTATTGAGTATGCATAAAGATCTCAAGGACCGGGAGCTATGAGAAAGTATTCTCATAAATGCAAGCCCAATCCTATTGTATGCCCGTCCCGCATCTCTCAGATCTAAAACAAGTCCTGAACATTTAAAACAGAAACACAAATCCTACATAGATCTAGAGTCTACTTTGTGCAAGTAGTGTAACTTACAACTGGTAGTGCTTATCTGGATATTGCATGTTAAAAAATCTACTTGACTACTATTTGGCTACTAGATCTATGTAGATCTATTAATTATCTCCTCATTTGAGATTTAAGGTTTTGCAATATTTTGCATTTTTTTGCAATGTCACAATTTCAAAACTGTCTTTATGTTGTGAGAATGATGTTGTTGCTTGAATTTTTATGAGAATTTGGGCACACATCATGAATATCTTAAATAATATAAGATTAATCAGCATTTATAGAAATAAAAAATATATGTTCAATTCCAAGTCAAATCTTAGGGTAGCAGACATATGGTTGCACTCCCCAACTTAACAAAATATGAAACCTAAATTAACAAAAATCCAACTTTTTAGCTCCAACTCAAAAGTTAGACTAACAAAATTAGATCGGCTATATCATAGTTTAGGATCTGTCACATGCGTACACTACACGTAGCATGCAGAGACTATGGAAGGGGAATGAATATATGTGTAAAGCGATGTCCAATGTCATGAGTACCGAGACCTGTGTGGAATGAATGGTGGTTTTCACAATAATACTGACTCAGCTCATCCTTTCCAATATGCACAATTTATGTTTTGAGTATGTTTTGGCCTAATCGTAAAATAAGTCCCCTCTCATTCAGTGTGTACTTGCGTGTTAATTGAGGGGGAATGAAGTCCCCATCATGCACATAGTTGGCATGCCGTTGTGTTGCACACAATAGTGTGTGGAGTGAATGAGGGGGGACCCTGGGGGGGGGGGGCACTCAATATATTTGACAGACGGGTATACACGGTCGGAACAAAAGCGCTTGTCTCTCTCCTTTTCCCCTGGCGCACCCCGTTCCCTAGCTCTCGCATACCAACTACGTCCATTCACTTGCGTGCGCAAATCACATATGTATGCACTATAGAATCCTCACACAAAGTGCCGTAGTTCCTTAGACCATGTATTTTCGCTCGGCTGGTTATAGATCTATCTACTGTTCCAAAGACCCTATATTTTTCGCTTCTAGCCCGTTCCTTAGACCCCCGTTTCGAGGGCGGCTGCGGCACACCCCCGTCTGAAAAAAAGATGAGTATGAGTATGACAGTATTGTGAAATAGGTCCCCCCTTCATTCACTCCTCACAATATTGTTTTATTGCGTGCAATGCTATGGGGACTTCATTTCCCCACAATAGACATAACAAGCAAGTGTGTGCATATACACAATGAATGAGAGGGGACTTATTCCACATTTCAGGCCGTTTTTAGTATTAGCAAAGAACTAGCCTTATAGAGGCGCACGGCCGATTTGGGAGACAGTCTCTGATATTGGAGACTTTGCTAACAAGAGGAAAATAGAAACAACACCAACAACAAGGCACTTTTTCTCAGCAAAATTTTTTCCTCTCAGAAATCAGAAGCCCATTTGTTTTGTGTGTGGACCATAACAAAAAATGTTATGAAAACAAAAGTAGACGGTTGATTTTTAAAGTAGACGGTCAAAAGGGTACTTTTTCATGAAAAATCTGCTTATCACATTTTCATTTTGAGCCAAGGTAATCCCTTTGCCACAAAAGTAAACAAAGAAAATTGGTCTCCTAAATCATAAATCATGGGAGACTGTCTCCCAAATAGGCTATCAAAAATATTTAGTTCTCCATACTGTAAGTCTCTGATAATAGAGATGGCCTAAAAAATGGGAAACAGTCTCCAATATCGGCCGTACATCTCTACTGTATATTAATTGTTATCTGCATTTATAAAAAATGATGCCACTGGACTGTCGGAAGTTGGAGTTTTATCTATGTTTTCAATACATGTTTACACTTATATCCAAGGTATATTCTGCTAATCTGCTTCCAGATATAGTGTTAAGGATCGAGGTTACATTTTGTTTTCTTTCACTAGGAATATTTTCTTTCTGATTGTATAGAGACCTGTATAGCTGAACCAGGTGTTCATTATATGCTAGGTTGCGTAATGACATTAGGCCGTTTTGGCGGCGACATTCTTCTTTTACAGCGCAGTAATTACTGTATGCATTTGTTAGGCTGTATGTTAACATACGTGGGTGAGTAGCCCCATCTAAGACGTGGTCAGTTCGCAGAACTATTTGAGCATCTACATGCACAGACGTGTTGTAGAAGCAGGGCAAGTCCAGCTGTTTGTATGTGGAGATTCTTCGGCTGGGAGATTGGGACTACAGCTGGTCCAATACCGAATTGCAGGCTAGTTGCTGGCTAGTTGCTTGATGAAGTGGTCTACTCGTAGCAGTGGCGGGTAGTGAGTGGTAGCTGACTGTGGAGTTTGCAGTCTGCGTAGCAGTTGCTTGGCCTTTGTTTGACCTTGGGTAGGCATCAATATATTGGACAGACGGGTATGTGCCGCTTTGACAACCCCCTTTTTCAACAGCCGATCGCCTTTTTAAAGATACCCAAATTATCCATAAACTGCCGTTTCACCCTTCTCACGCGTTCTCAAGATACCCGGCCAAAACAATAAGTGCTCGTCTCTCCGGCGCGCCTCGTTCCCTAGCTCTCGCTTACGTATGTCTATTCACTTGCGTGCGCAATTCTACTGTATGCATGCACTGTAGAATCCCCACACAAAGTGCAGTGCCGTAGTGTGTAGTAGTTCCGTAGACCCTGTTTTTTTTTTTTCCTCGCTCAGCTGTATAATCCACCGTTCCAAAGACCCTAAGTTTTTCGCTTCTAGTCCGTTCCTTAGACCCCCGTTTCGAGGGCAGCTGCGGCACACCCGTCTGAAAAAAGTTGAGACAAGACCGCTACAAGCACGCGGGCATCGCACGCATTTTGATTGTGCGTCTTCTGCATGCATGTAGTAACGGTCTTGTCTAACGTATGGTGGATCTGAAAATTGCGTGACTGTAGGTCGATGACATTACGGGACACTTCCGGGTCTACGAGCGCAGTGAAGCTGTGGAGGCTTTTTCGGGGCGTCGTTCGGACTACCGGTAACCATTAAAATTAATATTTCACATTTTTCCCCCAATATTTTTTAATTCTAGGGTAAAAAATGGGGTTTTAATATTCTAAAGCTATGGTGAAGAGGAGATGAGAGAAGCTGGCTCACGGTAAAGGTGATTTTCAGGAGGTTCTTTAGACTCTAAAATGGCTGCTCTATTGTAGAGTGGGGTTAAAAAACCAGGGCATCGTTTCATCAAACCGTCATAAGTACAAGTTCGCCGACATCCTATTGAAACGCGTGTTAATTTTAATACACGCGTTTCAATGGGATGTCGGCGAACTTGTACTTATGACCGTTTGATGAAACGCTGCCCAGGCTCTGTGAAGAGTAGCATCAGCTTTTTTTTCTCTCTTCACAGAGCCTTCCGGGCTACCCACGACAGGACCATGTAGGCCACCCAGGCAATCGCGATCCAGCACATAACACTCGGGTATGGTGGTTGATCCAGTGTCCAAACACTTTTCAGAAAATCAACGATAGCAAATAAAATATCAAACGAATATCTGTCAATCTTACATAATGAATGCTCAAAGTCCTACAGAAAAAGAAGTTGATGGAATTTTAAAAAGACAACGTATCTGTATCTGTATCTGTATGGTTGGGTCAGCAAAATGTCTGCTCCAGACACATCCACGCTAACTTGACGAGAAGCGCACTGCGTGTGGAATGACTTATTGAAATTGTTTCAGTTTGGATTTAAAAGATTCCAAGGAGGGGCTATTGACGATTAGGGAAGGAAGATTATTCCAGTCCCTTACGGTTATAACAAAGAACGAGTCCTGGAAAACCCTGGCCTTGTGGCGGAGTTGGAGGAACTTCTGGTCGTTCCTCCTTGTGGTTCTCGAATTCCGTTGAATAAAATCGTAGATTTAATACGAGTCAATATTCCCTTCCGAGTGAACCCCTTCCCATGCAATGGGGAAAAAGACAACCTTTGTTTCAATAGTGTGGTTTTCATACGCGTAATCCAACGCATATGAAAACCCATTTTAAGCGCTTAACTGTACATGTTCGGTAATACAAATCTGTTCTGAATTACAATCCTTGACTATACGATCGCGATAAGACCAGACTATAGTATAGTCAAGTATTGTAACTCCGAACAGATTGTATTACCGAAAGTGTAAAGTTAAGCGCCTAAAATGGGTTTTCATACGCGTGGGATTACGCGTATGAAAACCACACTATTGATACCAAGGTTGTGTCCTTTTCCCATAGGTTTCACACGTTCGGAATTACGGTACCTTTTTCAAGGGACCAAAATGCCGCGTCGTTGGGAAGGGGTTCACTCGGATGGGAATATCGTATTAAATCTACGTTGTCTTTTTAAAATTCCATCAACTTCTTTTTTTGTAGGACTTTGAGCATTCAATATGTATAGTTTGACAGATATTCGTTTCATATTTTATTTGCTATCGTTGATTTTCTGAAAAGTGTTCGGACACTGGATCAACCACCATATAGCTAGCACTAGCAGCTTCGCCGCCTCCACCGTCGGTGAAGCTCCCTGGAGTTACCGGCGGGGCCGGAAGAGCTCTCTAAGTACTAACGTTGGGCATCATGTCCGTGTATATTTTGCAATCACACACACACACACACACATACACACACAGGTGACAAGCAAAAAAGGACAATTTAATGTTTTCTAAATGAAGCATTCACTCTTACCATCATTGCCATGGCCAACTATGAAAATACTTTGAGTCGTTCTTCCACCCATCTTCTACCCGTTTAATGTTTGCGAGGTTAGGGTCTGTGTACATACTGATATAAGAGATACCGGTAGATGGCGCCATAATTCTGAAACGGGCAGAGCCATCCATACATGGCTCTGGAAACGGGGCATGATCGAATCTCTTTGTGAAACAGCGGGGGGTCTCGGCCATAGTCTCAGCCTCTCAGCTCCGCTTCTGCATTCCATGGGGGCATTTCCGGCGGGTCAAAAGCACTGAACTTTATGGAGTTCAGTGGTCAAAAGTGCACACTGCTCCCACGAAGCGAGCGAGCAAACAATATTCAAAATTTAAAATTTGTGAGGTCGCAATTACAATGCAGTGGTGCATTCTCTGACAAGCAAGGAAAAAACAAAAAACAAAAAGTTTTTCAAAAAGGTTGGGGGGGGGGGGACACTCGCCTCCAAAATTCTCTGACAAGCAACCCCTCCCCCCAAAAAAAGGTTATTCAAAAAGGTGGGGGGGGGGGGACATGTCCCCCTGTCCCCCTGGATTTGCGCCCATGTTACAATGTAATATAAACAGGGGGGGAACACAATTCTGATGGCGTTTCATTTGAAAAATTCCACAATGAAACTCTTGATTTAATAAGCTATTCTTTTAATACGAGCGTGCAATTGGCTCCAAATCACTGTGGATTATAGGGGTACATGTTATGAAAAAGGAAAACGTGGTAGGGCCTACTTATCAGGATAATCAGGCCCGTCGGAAGGAATTGTAAAGTGGTACGGTTTCAGTGGGGGTATGGGGGTGAAACCCCAAGCGGGGTTCCAAGGGACAGAACCCCTCGTGTGGGTGTAAGGGAACATTTTGAAAGGGGGGGGGGTGACACCCAAATTTGCCGACAATGATGCTGCACCATAACCCTCCCCCTAATAATAAGAAAAGAAAATTACAGATGTAGAAATCTTGATCATATAGGGCCATTTTCGGAAGGAGGGGGCTGACGCCTTTTGCCCGAATATCAACTTTTCAATTTCAAAATGTTTGCGAGCGAGCGAAGCGAGCGAGTAAATTTCTAAAAAACTTTTCGTACAGAAAATGTACAGAAGTTACATACAAAAGTTACAATCAATACATAGCTATCTTCAGGGGCGGCGCCAGGGTATTTTGATAGGAGGGGCAAGACGACCTAAAGATGACGTCATATTTTTTCTCCATTAAATAACAGGGGTAATATTGAGTTATATGTTTAAGACCTCTCTTTTTAATACTCCTCTTTCTTTTTTCTTCCCTTTTCTTCCCTTTTCTTCCTTCTTTTTTTTTTCTTTTTTCACTACTTGAAAAATCATAGGGGGGGCGGTCGCCCCCTCTGCCCCCCCCCTGTAGCGCCGCCCCTGGTTATCTCGGAACCTCGCTGCCCGAATATGAAGTGGTGGTTGCCCGAATATCGGAACTTTGAAAATCCTCGGGGGAGGGGGCTGCAGCCCATTGCCAAAGGGGGACGCCTTTTGCCCCAACACTATCAACTTTTCATTTTCTAAATTTTTGGGAGCGAGCGAGCGTAGAGAAATTGTACAGAAGTTACATAATATCTTGAAACCTCGCTGCCCAAATATGTGGATATTCTGGCACCTCACTTTGCTGCCCGAATATGAAGTGGTGGTTGCCCGAATATCGGAACTTTGCCGAAGGCAGAAGCCATTTGCCCGAATATCAACTTTTCAATTTCTAAATTTTTGCAAGCGAGCGAGCATTTTTTAAAAAAGTTTTCGTAGTGAAGAGTTACATTCAGAAGTTACATAATTATCTGGGAACTTTGCTGCCCAAATATGTGGATATTCTTTCTCCTCGCTGCCCGAATATAAAGCAGTGGTTGCCCGAATATTGAACTTTGCTGACGGGGGGCGCCTTTTGCCCGAATATTAACTTTCCAGCGAAGCGAGCGAGCAAAAAAATTGTCATATTTGTCCTTCTTTTTCTTTCTTCCCCTTTTCCTTTCCTTCTTTATCACTTTCTTGAGGATATTATTTTTAAGATTTGCGATTGGATGAACCAGTTTTGTGGCATATATACTGTTCTTCGGTTTATGTGATAATGCGTTTCATAATAATGGGAAAAAAGGCAAAGTCACTTCGATGTTCGTGTTCTTCCATTAAGCTGGTGATAAGCCTACGATCATGACATTATCACCCTCCAACCTTCTCTCTTCTTTTCTCTTCTCTTTTCTTCCCCCCCCCCCCCTCTCTCCCTTTCTCTTCTCTTTTCTTCTCCCTCTCTCTCTCTCTCCTTTTCTCTTCTCATTTCTTCTCCCTCTCCATCTCTCTCTTTTTTTTCTTTCTTTTTTTTAGGCTGAAAAGTGGTACGGTCAAAACCGTACCAACCGTAGCGGCTCCGACGGGCCTGGTACTTATCATGGGAAAATGCCACTTATTACAAAAATAAATGAATGTATAGAAAAGGAAGAAAAGCCAGTTAAAAGGGCACTATTCACACCTGAAAAGGGGCATTTATAAGAACGGAAAAAATGTTCTTATAATGTAGAAAAAATGAATCAGTGCCTATTACAATGAAAAAAAGAAGGCCTGTTACATTAAAAGGGATAAAAGGGATTAAACGGAATAAAAGCTCTTAGATACCCTACCAATGGGTACGGGTGTCTAAAAAAATGCAACGTGATTTTGATTGGCAAATAAAAGTGCTCAACCATCCTTAATGAAATTTCAGAGGTAATGTTTATAGGCCAGGAGCCTGTCCCGAAATAGTCACCCCATTTTACATATGAGATTTGACCCCTTAAAGTTACTTAGACCATCCATGTCATTCACAAAAAGCTTGTCAGCTCGAACGCCCCCACAGCCCCCCCCCCCTCCCAAAAGGCCCCAAATCAGGTCGATTTCAACCCATCTAACATATGCGCCAAACTTGGTCAGAAGGCAGGTGTATGACCGTATATTACCAAAACACAAAAACTGACAAAATTTTCCGTCGGGATTGGTTGCCAGATGGCCCCTAAAAATTGGGGCAAATTTTTTCCCTTTATAGGCCCATGGACAAAATTTTGTCAGAAGGGAGAGATATGGGTGTACAATACAAATATATAAAAGCTGACAAATATTTCCATCGGGAAGGGGGTTTAATAAGAAAGTATTCAAATAAGTGTTTGATGCAACTGGTAATTCAACTCATTTATATCAGTATATTTCAATCATTAAGCAGTGAGCATTGTACTGTACATAATATTAATCATTCAAACCTTCAAAAATTATTTAAAGTTAAGCAACAAACACTAATCTTTGCTTACATTCTCAGAAGATCTGTAGATAAACACTGCTTTCCCCCATATTTTGGTTTTATTTGATATGACCACTGTGCCTCCAAAAAGAGATATTTAAGACACTTTGTGTAAATGACATTAATCTGAATTCTTCGCGCCCTTTTATAATAAATATTGAAGTTAATTTGAATGCTTGCCACATAATGTTCAGGTGCCAGGTATATAATTGGGCACTGATGCAATTTAACACACCCTTTTTTGTAACATTTGGAAAATGATGTATGTTTAACAAAAATTATCATAACTTTGTAGTTTTAGCTGAGATCCTTGTGAAATTTACAGGAAATTCAGATGATATCCTAACACATTACCTACAAAATTTAATTTGAGGATGGTTGATTACTTTTAAAGATGTTGCCAAGTAAAATCTCGTTGCACGCTTTTGAGGCACCGCGTATAGAGATCCTATTTAGTTAGTGTTCTGATACAGGATCTCCATGATCTCTATGTTCTGAAATTTGTAGGCCAGGAGCCTGTCCGGAATAGTCACCCCATTTTACCCATATAAGATTTGACCCCTTAAACATACTTAGACCACCTAAGTCATTGACAAAAAAGGTTGTCAGCCTGAACGTAGCTGCCAGGTTTAGCCCCCCCCCCCCCCCGAGCCCCCAAAAGAGACCCCAAAGTCGGGTCGATTTCACCCCATCTCCCCCAAGCACCAAACTTTGTCAGTAGGAAGCAGTATGACTGGACATTACGAAACACAAAAAACCGACAAAAATTTCCGTCGGGATGGGGTGTCAGACGGCCCCTAAAAATTGGGGTAAATTTTTCCCTTTGAAGCCCAGGGACCAAATTTCGGCTGAAGGAAGAGGTATGGATGTACATTCCAAAAATATAAAAATTGACAAAATTGTCTATCGGGAAGGGTGTGTCAGACGCCCAGAAATGAAAACCCCAAAGTGCCCTTTGACAACGTTTTGCCCCCCCCCATGCTCTATATGTAAAGAAAAAACATTTTCTGACCTTCCCGACGGAAATTTTTGTCAGTTTTTCGTGTTTTGTAATGTCCAGTTATACTGCTTCCTACTGCTTCCTACTGACAAAGTTTGGTGCATGGGGGAGATGGGGTGAAATCGACCCGACTTTGGGGTCTCTTTTGGGGGCTCTGATGGGAGCTAAACCCGGAGCTACGTTCAGGCTGACAACCTTTTTGTTAATGACTCAGATGGTCTAAGCAACTTTAAGGGGTCAAATCTTATGGGTAAAATGGGATGACTATTTCGGGACAGGCTCCCAGACTATTGATTTTGGTGTTAACTGAAAACAAAATTCTCGGTTTATATCTACCTCGACCTGTATCGTCTTATTTAGAAATCCATCCTATGACTTAACTTTGCCCCCCCCCCCCTCACGCTCTGGGCGTAAAGGAGAAGTAAGTTCCAAAGATCATAATTTGTGACGCTTAATTCAATTCAGTTCATATAGATTTTTGGGGAAGATTTTGTGCAATTGGGTGTCGTTGATTTATTCTGTAATGAGTTAGTTTATGGTTAAAAAGAACTTAGTTGCTCTAATGTAGCCACAGATAGAACAATAATACGTTACAAAGTATGACCAACTGTTTGATCATCATATGCAAATTATTGGCCGAGAAAAGAAAGATGTCTATCTTATGGGTGATTTTAATATAAATTTAATAAATTGTGATTCTGATGGCAGAGTAAAAGACTTTGTTGATTTTTTAACATCTTTTGGTTTATTTGCTTTGATTACAAAACCGACTCGTATTACTTCTTCTACTTCAACATTAATAGATAATATTTTCACAAATTGTATTCAAGATGATTTTGATTGTGGAATTTTTTGCTCGGATTTTTCTGATCATATGCCCATTTTTAGCATCAATAAAGGGAAGTCTCTTACAAAGGAAAAGGTAAATGATGCAGTTTTTAGACGTGTGATTACAAATGGAAGAGTTCAAAAATTTAAGCAAGATCTTCTTGTCACTGATTGGTCCTTACTTTATGGTCTTGATAATGCAGATGATAGCTATAATCATTTCTTAAGCATTTTTGGTAATCTGTATGAATTTCATTTTCCTCTTGTTCAGTTGAGTAGGAAAAAGAAATGCAATAAACCTTGGATCACCCAGGGTCTTCTGAAGTCTATAAATTATAAAAATAAGCTCTATTGCACATACATCAGGCATAAAAATGAGGCGAATAGAAAGAAATATATAGACTATAAAAACGTCTTGACTAATTTAGTCCGAAATAATAAAAAAAGTTATTATGATGATGTGTTTAGAAGTACACAGAGGGATATTCGGAAGACTTGGTCTCATATAAATGAATTACTTGGAAGGGGAAAACATGATCCCATACCAAATGAAATGTACCATGGGGAAACACATTTAAAATCAAACCTAGATAAAGCAGAATATTTTAATAAGTATTTTATTAATTTGCCTGCAAGAATAAGCAAAGAAATTCCACCTGTGCAGACATCATTTGAAAATTATTTGTTGCATCAGGATAACCCATCCTCTTTATTTTTGAGACCAACATCTGTGCATGAGATTGTTAATTTTGTCTCAACTTTAAAACCATCCAAGTCATCTGGCTCAGATGATATTTCTCCTAGAATTATAAAAGATTGTATTCATGTTATTGCAGATCCGCTTTGTGACATATTCAATAAATCAATGTCTCAAGGGTTGGTTCCTAACAAGTTAAAAATAGCGAAAGTAGTTCCAGTATACAAAAAGAATGATCGTAAATGCATTGAGAATTATAGACCAATCGCCTTGTTGCCAATATTCTCAAAGATTCTGGAGAAACTAGTTCATAAAAGATTGTATGACTTTTTGCTTCTTGATAATATTTTGATTCCCCAGCAATTTGGCTTCCGTAAAAATTGCTCCACTAGTATGGGTGTTTTAAACTTGGTAAATACAATAATTAGTGCAATTGATGGCGGGAAGTATTGCCTTGGTATATTTTTAGACTTGTCAAAAGCATTTGACACAATTGACCACAATGTACTCTTAAGAAAACTTAAACACTATGGTGTTCGAGGTATAGCTTTAAATTGGTTTAAAAGTTATTTGGAAAATAGATTACAATTTGTTGCTGTTAATGGTGCCAAATCGCAATCCATTAATATGAAGTATGGTGTACCGCAGGGATCTGTTCTTGGCCCATTATTGTTTCTGATTTACATTAATGATATTATTAATTCGTCTCAATTATTTACATATTCTCTTTTTGCTGATGATACTTGTTTATTATATTCTCATAAGAATATTCACTCTCTAATGCAGTCAGTTAATACTGACATCTGTAAACTCTTTGAATGGTTTTGCTGTAACAAACTGTTATTAAATACTGGTAAAACACAATGTGTATTATTTAGATCTAGAGGGAGGAAAATCCCTAATAATGTTAATCCCTTAGTTGTTGGTAGTCAACAGATCAACCGCAGTCAACATGTGCAATTTCTTGGTGTTACGGTTGATGAATATTTATCGTGGAAAGACCATCTTGATAATGTATGTACTAAAGTATCTCGCAGTGTTGGAGTAATATCCAAACTTAGTTATTTCCTCCCCCAGCACACCCTAGTTACTTTTTTTTAATGCTATTTGTCATGCCTCATTTGATGTACTGCAATATTGCTTGGGGGCACACATTTAGGACCCATGTACATAAGTTGCAAGTTCTTCAAAAAAAAGTTGTTAGGTACATAACAAATTCAGATTATAGGTCACCTAGTACCCCTTTGTTATTGCAGCTACATATTTTGCCTTTCGATGAAATGGTGTCTCTTAATTGTTTAATATTTATGTTTAAATGTCGATCACTCCAGTATACATTTTTGACTGATGTGTTTGTGGAAAATTCTTCCATCCATCATTATCATACTCGTCAAAGAAACCTTATCCGTCAGCCATACGCAAGAACCCATACTGCCTTAAAATCATTTAGAATAGTCTGTGTTAAAGAGTGGAATAAGTTACCCCATAATATAATTAATAGCATTACACTGTCTCGGTTTAAAATATTGTGTAAAAAACACCTTTTCAACAGATTGCAATCTGGTACATGAATGTATAAATCAAGATGAGGTTGCCATGAGTGAAATGTACATATGTGTGTGCGTGCGTGTGTATGTGTGTGTGTGTTGTGAATAGAGGGGGGGGGGGGTATACTCATCTGCATTCATTATGTAATTACATCATTTGTACATAAGTTATATTCATTGTAAATATGTTACTCCTTGCCATATACCGTTGTGTAAAGGGGCCCCGTCCACAAGCTGTGCTTCACTGGGGTCCCAAACCGATCATTCTGAGTTCTTTGCTGTTATGTCTCGTACCATTAATGTGTTTGATTTGGTTTAAATAAACTATACTATACTATACTAAACTATACTAACTTCACCCTAACTGTCAAGACATTTTATAGGAGAGGAGCTTGCTAGGTATTTGTGCTATGTGACTTCCTTGCTGAAATCTACTGTCATGACTATTCATACATTGGATAGGGGTAATTCCAGTCACACCGACAAACCGACCCCACACCGACAAACCGACCCCACACCGACTGCAAACCGACAGATTCTTGGTCATTGGTGGCAATGTAATTTTTTGTTCGGTCTGGCGTCGGTGTTGTTGGTGGGACTGTGCTTGTGGTATAATATGGGACAAAATATAGAGCTATATAGATGGCTCATTAACAATGTGAAACTTTACATCGATTGTTGAATGAGTAAATCCATCATTATCGATCATTTCAGACGATTTGGTATAAGTTTATGGCAGTTGAATATCAATCTCGAAACCATCTGCAAATGTGTGTTTGGGGGATAATGTCATCAGAATCCACGAATGTTGCCATCGATGTTGGCTGCAATTCAATAGAATGAATAAGATATTTTTCAAATTCATTTTAATCTTCACAATGTATAAACATTAAGTAAGACTGAAAGCAGTTTGCATGAAATTTGAATACATTCATGAACTGGCCCTATTTACAAGGAAAAACAACAACAAAAACAAACACACAAGGCAAATTAAACAAATATAAAAACAAATGGGTAAATTGAATTAGCACACATAAATATTTATTTCATTAATAGCAAAGCAATGTGCAGCAATATTATAAAATTGTCATGTATCTTCACAAATACATTATACCAATATTCAAAATGATAGTTTATAAATAAATAACGAGTTCTGAGCATTTCCCTAAACCAACATTACAAAGGGAAATCCAACCATAAATTAGAGACGCAGATTGGTGAAAATTTGAACCAAAGCGGACAAGCAAAAAGCAAGAAATGAATTGTTGACAGTTGTAATCAATATTTATGTGGGATTTTCAAATTGGCCGAATCAGTATTGTCACTGTGATGTAGCGGCGGACCATTCGTTTCAAGTTCCAACACATTTCAAGTGTTATGTATTGCTCGGTAGGTTGTTTTTCTTTTTAGAGGAACTATGGCACTATGGTATCTACTTTATATTTTCAGTAGTGCCTCGAGGGAAAAGGCCTTAGAATAAAACCGAAAATTAATTAAATTTTAATGTACGAAAACGAGAGAGTTGACCGGGAATACAAAACGCCAATTTGAGATTCGCATATAGGTAAGTGACCTCATTTTCAAAACATTCCAAAGGCTCTTATTCTTTGACCGATTTCTTCAAACTTTCACCTCCCTGTTTCAATCATTTTCTGCTTTCACACAAATCAGCATATTATTACAAAGGTTAGGTCACTTATTTCTTAGGAAGATAAAATAGCAGGCCTAGAGGTCAGTGGATCATACTCAATATGCTGTTCGTAAGTACCCCATCTACGTCTCGTCATAGGACCATTCGACGTCCGCGCGCGAGATGAGGATTCCTCTGAACATTTTACTGTTCTTTCGATTTTTGTAGTTCGTTTCAGGCGCGTAGTCAAGGGGGGGGGGCGGTCCCGCCCCCCCCCCAAAAAAAAACGCCAACTTAAAAAAAAAAAAAAAAAAAAAAAAAAAAAAAGCGAGAGTGGGGGGAAGTGAGAGAAAAAAAAAAGCCCCTCCCTGCGCCCACCCCTGTTACATACAGTGCAGTATTGCGTCAAAATAACTGAAAAGCAGTCAGGGCATCGAACTAACTTTTGGCCTAAAAAAAGGTGCTACACGAGCCGTTATTCTCTCAAATTTGCCAGAAATCCCAAAGCTTTCGCGCTTCGCGCGGGAGGGGGGGGGGGGGGGACCTATGGGGGAAACTTCCTCCTCCCTGCACCCATCCCCCTGGGGAGCACGCGAAGTGTGCTTATAACCGCCCCCTAAAATTAAATCCTGGCTACGCGGTAGGTTCGTTTTGTGTTCTCTTTATACATCTCACATGTGTATCATATTCAACTGTTTATGCATCTCTTTTTAACAGGAAATAGTTGTGGTAAAGACAGTAAGACCTATTAATACTCATATTTTATAAAGAGCGTGTAGACCATCTTTTCATAAGCGTGCTAAATGTTTTATAATCTTTCACACTATTAATAACTGCAAATTGTTCCAAACCGATCACTGTGAATGATCTTGAACGCAAATTATGGGTAGCATGCGTACCTCCAAAAATGATATCTTTGACTATACTGAACTTCATCTTGCAAATATGCACATTTTGTGTGTGTGTGTAACCTAAATTAATGCTTAATTGGAAATAATTCATTTTGAAAAACTGAATCAAGGAATAAAAAAATTAAGAAAAGAAAAGAAAAAAATATTGTCTTTCTTGCATAACATTCTTTTTAAATACACATGTATTGAGAAACCAAAAACATCAGATTTTGATCATAACATTTCGCCTTTCATTTGCATCATTGAGAACTTACAACTAATATAATCATAATCATCTCATCTCCTTCTGAAACCTTCACAAAGTTCTCAGAAACTCAACGACAGTAATAATAATTGCTTTGTCATATTTCATGGATGTTTTTCGATTTATTTTTTTGATTTTTAATTTTTTAATTTTTAATTTTTTAATTTTTAATTTTTTAATTTTTATTTATTTATTTTATTTATTTATTTATTTATTTTTTTTTTTGGGGGGGGATACACGCAATGATTAAAAAAAAAACATACTGCGATTGTTCAGGACTGTAAAATGAAATTTATCAAACAAATTTCATGGCAATTACAACAGCCTACTGTGGGGCTTAACACACTTTTTATGAGAGTTTATAATTGTCTGACAAAATGTTCATATAAGTAACTCTGTATTAAAGTTATTGCTAATCAAGTAGTTATATATTTTGAGTCAGATAGTTCTGTATTTTGGAAAGTACACCATATGGAAATATCGAACAAAACCTTTTTTAATGGCAAACGGTCGGGACATCCATCGAACCGACAGCCACAAGTCCTGACAAAAGATGTCTGTCTCAACACTCAGAAAAGTTTTAAGAAGGCCCGCAAGACCGACATTGCCGGACTCATGGCAAAGTCACCGACGTTGCATTGATTTTGTATGAAAATGACAACGTAAGCTTTAGACAAAAAAAATCGACCCCCCCCCCCAAACACGCCAATATCGCGGAAAACATGGGGAAGGGGGGGGGGCACGGGGCATAGGATACGCCTCGACCCTTTCAAGCTTATAATAACCTCCTTTATCTACAATGCGCGCCTTTTTTGGGGTGTAATATGGTCCACGTGCGTATATGAAGGGGGAGGGGGAGTTTGCCCCTAAATTTCCAACCAGGAAAAGAATAACTCTTGATGAATCAAAGAGAGATCATTGCAAGGCGAGATCAAAATAATGATCATCAAATCGCTATTAAAACCGTATAAGTTATGGAAATTTTCTCAAAAATTTTCTGCTCGGCCGCAGTGTGAACGGTGAGGAGTTATGATGCCCAGCTTTAAAAATGAAGAGAAGGTGAAACAGGTTCTTGTATCTTCTTAAAGGTAGACCCTATATAATAGACAAAAGTGAATGCCGCTCTTACGTTGAACGAATAAACACAACAAAACAGTAACTCCCCCTCAATCGAAATGGCGTAACTTTTTAACGAAAAGGTTTGGAGCAAAATAACTTGGATGGAGTGTTCCTTCACTTATTGACTAATTTTTCTGTGAAAATGAGATTGATCCATTGAGTCATGCATGAGTGAGCTAACATTAAAGGCGAAATTGTCCCTTTTCAAAAGTCACAAGGGTCATTTTGGGGATTCTGTGAAACGAGATTTTAGCGAATTCAGTTTCTGGCGCATATTTATGTGTTGTTGTTTATCATCCATCGATTGACCCCCCTCACACCTATCCTGACACTTTTCTCATTATTACGGTGGGTGAGCACAATTAAAATAAAAATTCAACCCTCCTGAATTTGAAATTGCAAAATCTATTCAGCTCACTGAAAAAAAATAACTCCAGATATTTTTACCAAAATGTATCATCACATGTTATGTGAACATAAGAGGTTGTCATCAGGTCATGGTTGAGTGAGGACACTAAAAATCGCGCAAGAAATGCTAAAATGTACTGTAAATACAGCATAAAAAATGACCCTTGTGACTTTTGAAAAGTGACATTTTTGCCTTTAATGTTTGCTTTGCCCACTTATGCATGACTCAATGGATCAATCTCATTTTTACAGTGGAGTTAGTCAATAAGTGTAAGAACACTCTTTGTCAAGTTATGTTGCTCATAACCTTTTCGTTAAGAAGTTACGCCAATTTGATTAACCCTAAAAGGGCCGGGATATTTTGGCTATGCCACAGCCGGGGGGGGGGGGGTGGAATCTACCCCCCCCCCCCGAGATCTCGACGTCGACCGCGCGATCGACGCCGAAAATCGACACGCACGTCGTCCACAGGTAATCTACAAAACTGTCAAATGCTCCGAAAAAGTTTCACATTAATTATACAAATTTATGCATGAAATCAAAATTTTGCTCTAAATCATTAAATAAAGCTCAAAAAATGCTAATTTTTGGTCTAGACAGTCTTTCCAGTATTCTTAGCAAATACACTTGAAAAAATTCGGTATCAAAATTGATTTCTTATGTATTTTATTGTATTTAAAATTTCTTTTCTTTGTTTTTCTTATCTTTTGTTTTTTATTGATTTTTGGATGAAATTTGTCAGGGACACTTTCGCGATCATAAACAGCATAAAATAAATTAATTTTAAATCAGCAAATGTAAAAATATTAATAGATTTCTAAATTTTGGCTGAAAACACATTTTGTATTGAAATTATACATGAAATCACGTTTTTGAGCAATTTTTGGTCTGACGTGCAAGTACGAAACGTTGAGTATGTCCGGACATCGCGAATTTGGTTTCAAAAGATGCGTGAGATTCGAAAGAAAAAAGTCATGAAATGCCGCGGCGACTGCTTTGCGCGTTGCGGACATATCGCGAGAAACGTCTTGGGGGGGGGGGGGGGGGGGGGTGGATTCCATCCCCGGCCTTTTTAGGGTTAGGGGGGGGGGTTAATTTTTTTTTTTTGGTTTTAGAATATCGAAATAAAAATCATGTAATTTACAAATTGACAAGAGATGGGAAAAAGGAACGTCCGCCGTCCTACCCATACCATGCCCCACGTCCATACAAATAAGATTAAAACAGATGAATGCGACTGCGTCTCCTGTATGCCTCCGCCTAACTTCATGACTCAAGACTGTTTGTGAAACACATGTATTGTGATAACCACAATAAGAAGATAAGAAGACTGCAATTTCATGTTAATTGACCTCTTTGACCAAATTGACCTTTGACATGACAAACCAAAAGGTCGATCACTTTATCTAGGCATGTATATAAAATAGATGAGATATGGTGATAAAACAAATCTTTAATTTCATGCATACTGACCTCTATGAACTTTGACCTTTAACCTACTAAAGAGAAATCTAATCAGCTTGTTCTCAATATAGTGATGAATACTAGTAAATGTAAGTTTGAAGTTAATGGCTCAAATTGTTCAAGACATATTTACAATAGAGAGCCTAAAAACCTGAAATTTCATGGTAAATGACCTCTATGACCTTTGAACTTTGACCTACATACCCCAAAATCTAATAAAGATCACCTTCCTATTGTGATACATACTAGTACCAAGTTTGAAGTTCATACCTCAAATTGTCTGCAAGATGTCGCGTTAATGATCTGTGACCTTTGACCTACATACCCCAAAATCTATTCAGATCTTCTTCCTCAGCATAGTACCAAGTTTGAAGTTCATACCTTTAAATGATTCTAGAGATATCGTGTTAACAAGGCTAAAACCTGCAATTTCAGAATTGACCACTATGACCTTCGAACTTTGACGTACATACCCCAAAATCTAATCAGATCGTTTTCCTATGGTAATACATACTAATACCAAGTATGAAGTTCATACCTCAAATGATTCAAGACGAGCCTAACACCTGAAATTTCGAAAATTGACCTCTGTTACCTTTGACCTACGTAATCCAAAATCTAGACAGATCGTTACCCATGGTGATAAATACTATCACCAAGTTTGAAGGTCATACCTTAAATGGTTCTTGAGATATCGCGTTAACGAGAAAGCTGGACGGACGGGCGAACAACCCGAAAACAATGCCTCCGGTAAGACATTCGGTGAGCGGAGGCATAAAGAGTGAATTTCTTGCTGAAATACGTGGATGGATCATCGGCTCGGATCCCCCTCTTCCCCCACGCCAAGGTTTCGATGGTTCAGAAACGCCGTCCATGTGGTCGTCAAGCGGAGGTTGATAAATCTGCATATTTTCTTTCATAAAGTACACAATCATTTTAGAAAAGTGCGAATGTGACTTTTAGTTTCTCGGTGGTAGCGTAGTTTGGACCAAACTAGCAATAATATGTAGATACATTAATTTATTGTAGTAAATAAGTATTTTTAATAAAAAATAAAAACGTACAAAAATGTATAAAACCACAAATTCCTAATTGTAAGCGCAATGCTTTTTAGCGATAACAATTGGTCAATAGATATGTTCCAAGGACTAAAACCGTTCCAGCCGAATGTCGCATCAGCTCATAGAGTGTATCAAAATCATTTGTAAGTCCTGTCATAACTTCCAGATACAAGTTTGAGCTGATAAAGTTTGGTCGGGTCGGTGGTGGTGGGGGGGGGGGGGGTTGATGTTTGCCCTGCTGCCATAATCCCGAGGCACACGGTGTAGAAGTCGTAATTCTAATTATACTCTCGCAGATGAATGGCATAACGTCTATAGAAGTATGGGGTAAAGCCGTCCACAAATGAGATGGAGAATAAGATTATCGCCGTCGGTCCCCTGGTTGCTTTCTTACAAGCATACACATGCTTTCTTAGCAGTCAGGTAAAATAAGCCATCACACCATCAAACAATTATATTACAACAGACCGACGCCATGTATATTAAGTTGATACCGGGAAGGAATGCATGAATACTAATGGCGAGGAACAGGTCGGTGAATATTTGACACAGGGTTTCACCTCTGAAATGGCATGACCCACGTTCGACCCCGTAGCCTGCCACATTTCATTGTCGCCCACTAAATGCCAAGAGAACCGGGATTTCCCCCGAATATTCGGTTTAAGACTTAGATTTCTACATATATGGCTTTAATGTCACAACTCACCTGTTGGTGTGCATACAGCTGCGGGTCACATTTCTCTTGAAAGGTTCATGCCCCACTTCATGAATTTCTCCTTATTGGACCATTTCTTGGATGCACTGGAGACATCCAATATACCAATCGAATAAATGGTGATAAATAATGCGTTCCCACCATCAATTTTCCTACTGCTAACAAAGGTACCTCCAATGTCTCGATGAAGCTGATTTTGAACCAGATACCCTACTGGCCGGGACGAGTGCAATACTAGGAAAGCTTTAGTGCTGTCTGCCGTAAGGCGAACAAGCCACAGCACTGCAGGCGTCCTGACCAGCACGATTTGGTCAATGATCTGGAGAAACAATCCTGCAACGAAGTCCGTCCATCCCAGCATAGACGCATCTTCATGAAACATTTAATAATTTATTAAAGTAGATATTCATTGATTTTTAAAACTGACTTAAGTTTCATTATTGCGTAGGTGAAGCTTAGACCGGACAAGTTTGTCAAAATTCGACGCTTGCAAACATTCGAAGTAATGATTATTATCAATTACAAATTGCTAAAATACAGCCCCGACATAGCACCTGAACAGCTCTCCGAAAGCCGCTGAAATGTGTGACGTCAAAGACAGGACGTTAATTGCACAAGCAGACGATGTCCCATAACATCTCACATATTTTCAGTGCCTGTTTTGTCATCTTCTCTTCAGTTATTTCACTTCACTAGCATTAGTCTATTATGTTTAATACATATATTGCCTCACTCTAAACCCCGTGCATGGGTTTATTTGGATGGAAAATGAAGCGTTACAAGAATAAAGGAATCAGTTGCTTGTAAACAAAATAGACGCCATTGCATTCACAGCTGCATACACCGCTGGACGTTCGGCGTTGAATGAGGGATGAATACCGTCCTTGCAATCATTCAGCGGGCTTTTCAATTTGAAAGTGTGGTTTCTTTGATTGTTCATTAACCCTCATCCTATATATTTACAAACAAAAGATTTCAGTAATCAGAATCTGTTTCATTCCCATTTTAGAATGGTGTGAAATATGGGCACGTATGAATACACTAAATTCTTTATAATTTGAGAAATAACTGCACTGCACTTATGTTCATTCTTTATGGGACGTCGTCTGCTTGGACAGGATTGTTCCCTTTATTGACGTCACTGAAACATTGTTATTTTTTTGGCGAAGCGCTCGTATATCGCAGATGCTGGGAGGTAGTTTTATTTGTATTATTGTTTAATTACCTGATATGTAGTCGACTTTTAACTGATACGATTGCTATCTGTTAACTTGCCAGTTTCTAGTGATACATTATTTATCATATTTGTGATTTTCTTTGAATGTGTACTTTAAATGTTGACTAAATGTACAGTACTTACAGAGAATACTCCATGAAAGTAATATTAGGCGCATTAAATATTTGCTTTATTATTCACCAGCTACCTGTTCTGTTCCCTGATTCGTCAAATTAAGTTGTGCTGCTGTCAATTTTGTATCCACATATATGAACATGTACTATCGAAGATCAAAATCTAACCTTGTAGGCCGGGACAAGTGCAATATTGATGTGCTTTAACACTGAATATTGATCACAAGTCACGACCTACAAGACAAGATTCATGGACATAGCTCGTAGAGCCGTCGCATCCTCAAGCAGGTTGGCCTGGAAGACAAGGGGAGATGAGTGAGTTCAATAGACCAGTTCGGAGTTAGCTTGGGTACAAATGACCCCCCCCCCCCCCAAAATCCACAAATCTTTTGCACATAGAGACATCCTACTTTGTGCCTTTTAGAAAAGTCACTGCCCAAAAGGGTGAAGGTGATTCATGAATACCTTTTGTCAGCCCACTGTAGAAAAATACTTCCAGCTGTGTATCAAAGAATGTCCCTCTGATAAATACATAAATAATGATTACATGACTATCATGAGCATGTATCCAGTACCCGTCTCAGTGGGTTCTACAATTTGGGTACAAATGACCTTTATCTGCTCATGCTCAGATTGTATCTACGAACTGGCTTATTGATATACGAGTATTTAATTGCGGGACACCATACCTGGATGGCTCTGGCCCCCTTAAATCCACCAGTTTGAGCAAAGACTCTGTTCCTGTGTTCGCTTTGTAATTCCACTTGTACTGTACATAAATACGTTCGAGAACTTGTGATAAAACGGTTACCGGGCCTCTACGGTGCACAGCCAAGGGTCCAGAGAATGAGGAAAGGCAGGCACGCAGGCAGGCCGGGACGAGTGCAATATGACGATAATATGTGGACAAATTGCAACCCCTCACGACCAGCTTGCTGCCCTCTATTGATGGAGGAAAATTACTTTGTTGAGTTGCTCAGCTTTTTTGATAAACTCTTCCTATATGAATATGACCCATAAGGCCAAATGAATACTTGTCTCCGAAAAATCGCTCTAAAGTCCATGCCCACGTCCACCAACTTCCCCGTCGTAGTATTACACACAGCATGTCATATTCCCCTGCAATTTCTCAGTCCTTCGCATTCTAACTTGGTATACAAGGTCCTATCACACTTGGCTAAGTATACACAATGCTTATTCCATGATCAGGTTGATTCTAGAGAAACAAATACCTTCAAGGCCTCATGAACCACCATTCATCCACCCTCCATACAAAAGACTTTCTCGGTTAACGCTTTACATTGTTCACATTTTAAGCCGCTCTGATGATTAAAATGAATAAGACGGTAGCCATACCCATTGTGTAACAGCTGGAACTCAAACCGCAGAGGGGCGAGAGAAATGTATCACTACTGAAATACAATCATCCAGCTCCTGATAGCCACAGAATACTAGTAGCATGTGGACCAGTTAAAAGTGACAGCAATATTACTCTGAAGAAAAATACTATAACATTTCAGTTCACATGTCTCACCTGGTCTATAAATCGACTGTAAGACCTACATAAGAACTCACGAGAGTGAACAATATGGGAATAATCATTCATTGACATGAAGCACAAAAAAGCTATTCCTTATGATCCAATACGGTCTCGTATAAATCACGTATAAATTGAACCATGTTCTACGACATGTGGGTCTACCATTCCACGCAAATGAGTGCTTTAATAACGGCTGTAAACGGCGAGCAATAAACGCTGCGATGTTTACCCTGAGTGTAACGCCAAGGAAAAGCTGGTATGCACACCATTATCAGGAGATTCCCAGATAAGATACGGGATAGTAAACATCTAAACCACAGCAGGCATACAGAAGCCTTCGAGGAATGTACTGATCATTTACCGATAGAAGCAGTGACTCATATTGGTCAAACGAACGGAGGAGGTATATTGTTCACTACACGATGCCTTATTTCAGGAGGTTCCGAGTCTTTTTCGAGTAATTTTAAAGTAATTCATTCCTATTCAATTAAAAAAAAAAAAAAAAAAAAAAAAAAAATGAAGCAAGCATCAACAGAAAAGGATGATGGTGAAAAAGGGGCCAAAAAAAGTTACTCACACAAACTAGTCTTTTTCGAGAATGGTGACCACTACCAGGTTGACCACTACAGATAACAGTTTATTTTAAAAAACAATACATTTTATTTTTTGCCTTAACCCCCCCCCCCCCCCCCTTTTTTTTTTTTAAAGTGGTAGAATGCCCATGACATGCCATGACACGAGTTGGCAGCTGCCGATGATATTGGTGTTGATGAGCAGGCCGGGACGAGTGCAATATTCGAAACGGCTCAATAGAGGTACAACATTGCGCTCGGTCCGACTTGACCATCAATCACCATGACGATGACCATGGTAAACTGACCTCAGGCATCAACAGGTCAAATAAGGTGAAATCGCTCTCTCAGCTGGTGAATGTTTATGCCATATCGCTATCCCTATGCAAACTGCACTTTCATATTCAAACCATCATCAGTCTAGACTCTATATGCAAAATAAGTCCATTTTAGAATTTGAAGTGGTAGGTGGGGGATATTAAAATTTTGACAAATTAATAGCAGAGGGCATACATTCTTCCAACTCGAACATTGTAGGGTTTATATTACTAACTTTCATACAAGAAGTTTAGAAACGGCACAAACGACTGTAAATGAGAGTCTATCTAGCAGACAGGGGAAAAAGGTTGTCGATAAGGTTTCCGCATACCATAGTGGGCGTTGCCTTGGAAACGTCCGGCCCATAAGTTGTCATCTGTCTCCAGGGGGCGACAGGTCAACCAAAAACTACAGCTGGCTTTCCCCTGGTCACCTATAATACATGCAAAAAGAATAAATTTAAAGAATTTAAATGCATGTGACATAGATCTACCAGCATTACCATTCATTGTTTCAAAATTAAAACCATCTGCTCTTCCTTTCTGTTCGCAAGTCTACTGCACAAGTGTTCAATATGCTTGGCAAACATTCACATTATTATACAGGATTTCTTCCCAAAAGTAATTCAGTAATCATAACATTTCCGGCAATCTTTATTTGGATGAAATGGGGGAAATTGCCAGAGCAAGGACTGAACATCTTGTGTTCAAAGTATTACAAATACCATGGAAATGTTTCGCGACAAGGCACACAGGCTCCCCTTTCTCTCAGTTCCCACGGTGCAAAGCACTATGGGTAATACTTCCGAAACTCTCGAGGTCAGAGTGCAGCCCACAGGCATCTTGGGTTCATCGCAGTAGCGACCAGGCAATACCACTCCCAACCATTCTTTAAACTAGGGAACCAGAGACCTCTCTCAAGTCTCAACCTCTTTTGACTCTTACTTCATTATGAAATACTTAGTATTTAACAAAGCACGGTGCTATTATATTGTAAATAGCATGCAGAGGACACTTGCATTTAGAGCATGCAATCGATAATTCTCTTACTCTATTGAGAAAAGTAGGATAATGGGAAAAGGCAATATCTTTAAAAGAAAATAAATCAATCGTGGTTATTCTTCACTCTTGCAGCAGCACGAGGTTGGTATTTTCCCACTTTTGCAAAGATAAATAGAAACAAGAAAAAGCAATGCATAATAACCTATTGCATTACTCTTAATGACCTGTCCTCCCATGAGTTAATCTCGTAACATTTATTTTCAGTTCTACTACCTATGCATAAATAATGCAATATGCTACATACTCTTCCGCTTTTAATCAAAACCCGCAACTTGCTTTTAATTTCGGAAGTATCGAGATTGGTCGAGATAAAAAATTGAGAAAGGCTGTACATACATGTACGCCTATTTAAAAACTGAAACTAGCTTCTCTCAGTGACTGCGTATTGCGCTGATTCTGGAGACTAAATTGCATGAAAACGAATGAACCAGCTTATTTTATATTTCATCAACTCTATAGAAACCGCTAATTGAAAAAAAAAAAAAGGAAAAAAGAAAACAAAGGGACAATGCACGTAGCTTCATAGGTGACAATTCAGACCACAATTTTCTGTTAAGAACCTACAAACCGGAGTACCAGTAGGTAGTCCCTAACTCCCTATGCTTTGTATTTGTAGACAGGATGCAAATAAAACTGTAAACGGAAAACTTACTACCATATATGATTATGCAACAATATCACAAATAATCATTCATTCTAAAGAATCTAAACTCATCGCAAAAGAATAAGAACGTTAATCTTTATTCAAAACTGTTTGCACTAGTATTCACCTTTGGTCATTTTCCGTTTTCTGTGACCGTTCTCTTTTACATGTTGGAAACAGAAGACAATCAATAGAACACCACTGTCTT